>CM052367.1:6271075-7584628 GCA_028551485.1 Casuarina cunninghamiana
AATGAGAAAGTTATATGCAAAACTCACAAGATTGAAACCTAAAGCATCCTTATTAATAAATATTATAGCTTAGTTTTTAATCTCTTAAGAAATACAATGTCTTCTTATCCTCTTGTTATTTATTATATAGTTTGATACTTAATCCAGTATGAGTAAGTTTTGAATTTCTAGATTGTCATAATAAGAAAGGACAATTTAAGTATAGGTGTTTATTTATTATTAGGATTAAAATAGTCACAACCTAGTTATACTAGGAATTCAAACCCAGTTGTACTAGGCTATGTGTTAGCCTCCCACGAGTAAGTTTTGAATTTCACTAATTTCAAACTCTTAGGTTTATACATTTTTCCAAAACTATTCAAACTTCTCATTTGAACCAAACTAAATACTAATCACTAGTTAATAACGTAACTTAATCAATCAAGCTTAAGTCCTTTATTGAGTCTCCCGACCAAAAAAAAAAAAAAAAAACAAGTAAGGAAAACTAAAGTTCAAGATAAGGGGGTTGGGGATGCGAGCTAAGGATTGAGAAATTCATATGTTCCTCTTTCAGAAGAATAAAATTATAAGTAAAACTATGACTTTGTACATTATTTCTTTCTATTTTGAAAAGCAACACAAATCAATATTTTTAGTAGAACAACAGCTATAAACACTCAAAGAAGTCTATTTTCTTTTGTGGTCTGCTTTTCAAATGCAAACATTAATTTACGTGGATACCCGCCTATAAAATATCTTTCCCGCATCCTACATCCTCATTCTCACAGCCGCCGGCCAATACACTTAAAAACACGCCCAAACAGTCAGAAGCTCCCTCCGAAAAATCTAATGTACCTATTCTACAGATCCTATTCTTGTTTACAGTTTCTACCCGTTCGATCTTGTTTACAATTTCCATTCGACAGTTTCTACTCCGATCCTATTCTTGTTTACAGTTTTTATTCCATAGTTTCTACTCTTTCTCCAACCTAGATCTATTTGAAAGTTGTTTAGTTGGTCAATCCTTGTAATGTAAAAATCCAGATCTACATTGATGCGATTTATCCATTCTTTAATTCTTTAAGCTTCTTTTTTCCCTTTTAAAACTCCCACAAAATTCAGCATGGCACATCGAACTTCTAACTTGAGTTAGTAAGTCAATAAACGCCTTCCATAAAGTGGGCCTCGTTTAGAAGGTCCAAATATTTTCTTCTCCAATACAACAAGGTTCGTGCTTCCTTCAAAATTCGATTTGTAGTTTTGCTTGCCTTTAAATCGTGCGTCTAATCACGTGATAAGTAGACCTTTGTGACCTTTCAACGTCTTGTGCCGAAGCCTTTCAAAGTCCAATGTCACGGTACTATAAAGTCTTTTTCTTTGCCAGTATTTTTTAATGGACATGCTAAGAAGTTTTTATTACCAAGCCAAAGTCAAGGCATTTGTTACTCGTTAGTCATAATAATGCATGCTTCAACCACTTTATTACTCTTCATACAAAAATTCTTCTGTGAAAAATTGACTTAATACTTATGGTCAAGTCTTTCAAATTCTAATGTCACGATCCTCTAAATCCTACCTTACATTTATATAGTCTTTTACTCTTATGGCATTTTGTAATCTGCAGGCCAAGAAGTTTTTGTTGTCAAACCAAATTCGAAGAATTTATTACTCGTCATTCAAAAATTATAATTTTTTTAAAAAATACTTAATACTTTATAAGCATAGAAAAAACCCTTACAAATTAGTGCATTGGCTATGTGCAGTAACTCTTAATTTGAACCAGATGTCCATGGTTAATTAATGATTGTACTTATGAATTTCGTACTAGTGGATCTCTAGTGCATAGAGCAATAAAGGATTTGAAGGCAACGGGTTATACTAGGATGATCTCAAAAACACTTAAGTGAATGTTATATAAATTTTCAAGAATATAATTAATCAAACATAATAGTAGGAGCCTTTCTCTAATGGAAGCAAATTATTAGAAATAGAAAACGTACTGTCATTTAAATTATAAAATAAAGTATGTTTTAGGAAAATTCTTACATAATTATCTTTTAACTAGTACTTATATCACTTAAAACCACGAAAAAAAAAAAATTGTAACATGCATACTACTCAAATTTTTCCTTAAATGTTGAAATGACCACAAAATTGAAAATATTAGAGACATCTAGAAAGGGAAAAACCTTAGAAACATAATCTATTAGTGAAATTCCTTTTGTAGTTAAAGAGTTAATTTTCTCTAACAATAAGTATCATAACAATTATATTAACAATTCTTCAATTGATGACTAGAAAATACATTGTGATGATAATTGGCTCAATCATGCTCTTTCAAAAATATTTTGATATTAATAATTAAAAGCAATTCTTAGATGTTGAATTAAAGGGTTTAGAAACAATATTATATATTGCTGCATAGGAGAGAAAAGCCTAAATATCCACATTATAATTGAAATCTAAAATATAACCATTTGGCATGCACATGGGGGAAGGAAAGATGACAATACTATCTCAAAAAGAAGACTTACAATACATTGTTGTAAAGGAATAAGAATGGAGAGGAAGAAAGTGCTCTAGGTAGAGGAAGAAGTAATTTGTAATTTGGGAAAAAACTGAATGAAAGTACTGTTGTGAGTGTTGTAAATACGCTAAACCCTTTTGTTCTATGTTCTATGTTCTATGTTCTATGTTAGTAGATGAAATTAATGCTCTATGGTAGAAAGTACATGAATTCTGAAAAAAGATTCAAATCATACTTTGATTATTTGAGACTATATTCAAATAATAAAAATCAAATCTAAAATACAACTAGATAGATGTATTATTACACATAGTTTACTAAAACAACCCATTAGCTAAATGAAAGAACTTCAATTTCCTATTCTATCCTTCACCATTCCAACATTTGGTTGGACAACCCATTAGACATGCCCCTCATCCAACAAGCTTTTACTGGTTCTTGAGCGACGTAAGAATTTTTGCTAGAATACTCACCAACAAAAGATTGAAACCTAGATGTACTAAGGGAGTAGAATATGTTTATGTTGTCTCGAAACATAGGCAAATATATCTTATTACTCATTCCTCTAGTCATAGCTGTTTCTATGAAAGATCCTCCCATACTAAGATACATCATTTTATTGCTCAGGCTTCTCACTCTATGCCAAGCTACTTTCCAAAGTTTTCCACCTTTTCTCAATATCAAATTAGAGATCTTCACTTTAAAAACATAAATTGGTGTCTCATCTTCTTTGACCACAAACACCACATACAAGTTACCATCATCACTTTCCACCAAATATTTTTTAGAACTTGGATCAAGCATCCCATGCGGTAGGGGAGTTTTAGAAGCATATATAGTCAATTCAAATGGACATGCAGCTGGATCAAAAACTCCTAAATGTCCTTTAATATCCAACCAATAACACAACCCCTTGTATAAAATCGGATTGGAAGTAGAGATACAAAAGCCTTCCCGACTCATAAACCAATAACTCCAATCCTTGTCTCCACGTCTAATGATGCCAATCAAAGTTCATGAGCAAACCCAAGAACAAAGCAATTTGATGAAGTTGGGGGAGAGGAGAAACACATTGTTTGAAATAAGAATGCATACGCAAATTTGGGAAGTTCAACCTTTTCCTTTGTAAAGAGGTTGAAGAAAAAGATGCCAACCATATTTTGAGAAGACAATACGCACATCATATAATTCTGGAATATCTACATGGTCAACACCAATGTAAGTAGGATGATTAAATCTGCATTTATAGTAACCCACGGACAACAAACATGGACAAAGAGAATAAGGAGAATCCATTAAGAGTGGCACTTGTCAAATAAGAGAGGTGCCTGTTCGCCATAATTTGCATACAGCTTGAAAAGTAGTGAAGTCCCTAACAAAGAAATGCGATGATATTATGCATAGAATCTCAGGGGGAAGCTCAGACCATGACCTTTTTGGCCTTTCAAGTTTATAACCCATTTGCTTCCAAACAGACATTATACTTGCACCTGAAAAAGAACATCCATTCACGACTACAATTGCAAGAAGTGGAACACAAGCACAATTGTAAAAAAACTACCATCTACTTATGTGATGAAGTCAATAGAGAGAGAAAAAAAAAGCCAGAATAAGGACACTACAAACGAGATGGTTGAAAAAAATTGTAAAGTGAACAAACCCCCAAATATCAGAACTAGCAAAGTCATTTAACTACAAAGTCTTGTTTTCTAAAATTTGAAATTCATTTTGTGTATAATCTTTTCATTGAAAATAAGTCACATAAAAGTGAAACATAGGAACAAAAAAGAAAAAGAAGTAAAAAACTTAATGAGCATAAACAAGATGAAATACTCACTAGTAAACTTTGGGAGTAAGGAGTATGAATTAAAATTCATACAAAAAAAAAAAAGATATGGGGCAAAAAAAAGAAAAAAGACTCTTTTAAAGTGCAGGTCCCAAATCCTAAAACCTCCTTGACTACCAAAAGTACACTGCACAGATTTGAAGAAAATAACGTATAAGTACAACACGTGGGAGAAAAATGAAGAAGATTAAAAGGCCGAAACCATACACCGGTCAACGGCTATAGAGAAGAGGCTACGGTATAAAGGTCGGAAAGAGACGAAGGTCAGGGGGAGAGAGAGGCCAAGAAACGGATCGGGTTAAAACTAGGATTGCGGCTGTGAAGGATGCGAGGCAGGAGTTTAGAAGTCATCATTATCTTCTCTTCTCACGGGTATTTTAACTCCTCACATGCCGACAATTTAAGCATATTTAAAAGAAAATCCCTTGGAAGAAAGAAAAAGCTACAGGTCTAAAAAAGGACAGATTGATATAAGATTTAAGATCAAAGAATTAACCCCGAAACCAACCAAACTGAACCACTATCAGAAAACTGGCCAACGGCCACGAAGAAGATGGCATGGATGCTGTCGGATGGAGTCGAAGGTTAAAGAAAGAGAAAGAGGACAGGAAAAGATCTGATTGTTCCATACCCGGAATATGAAAAATAGAGAGAGAGAGAGAGATAGAGAGAGAGAGAGAGAGGCGCCGAGAAAAGGATCTGTTATTCCATCAAACAAGTAGACTGATTGCCCACATTTAAAGTTAAACGTAAGAAAGTTATGGACAGATCGAAATCTAAAAATCTGACAAATATAGTGTCGGCGTGAGTTATCATTTCATTCGAAGTTGTAACTCTAAAGTATTTCGGACATTTAGAGTATTTTAATTTTTCAAGAGTATTTCCAGCATAATAAGAGATGGGAACCAAAACATAAATATTAGAAAATAAATAAGAAAAGAAACTAAAATCTAATCTTTTCAAAGGATTTCATTTACTCATTCATAAAACTCGAGACTTCTAATCGGAAGATATTCCAATCAAAATACGAAACATACAGATTTAACAGGCGAAAAAAGAGTTAAGAGACAAAAAAAGAAAAAGAAAAAAGAAACGTATAGATTTAACGGATCAAAAGAGTGATGGGGCAAAACAAGATTAAAATAATGAGGAACGTATGGATTGACGATCAAAGAATCAACTTTGCAACCAACAAAATTGAAAAGCTACAGACTTTACCGCATCCCATGTTAAATTCTATATCTTCAGAAGACTGAACAGCAGCTATAGAGAGGTGAGTATGGCAAGAAAGTCAAAAAAGAGACGACGGTCGGGGAGGGGGAGGGGGAGGGGGAGAGAGAGAGAGGCACCAAAAAAAAGGGTCTTGCTAAGCGGAGAGGCCACGATTAAGGTCAAAGGGAGAGGCCGAAATATGAGAGGGAAGAAGATATCTGGCAAAAGACGAGATGCGAGAAATAGATAAATAAAGGCCGGCGGCTGCAAAGGGCACGAGCTTAGGGTTACCTCATAAAGGCATATCGAAATCTAAAACCCCCGACAAAATCAGCATGTCACGGAACTTCTAATCTAAACTTAAGTGAACGTGTGCACAAAGTGGGCCCCGTTTAAAAGGCCCAGATTTTTTCTTCTCCAGTACAATAAGATTTGGGCCTCCTTAAGAATCACCGTTGAGCTATGGTTTGCAGCTTGCTTCAATACTATGTATAATTTAATGTCAGGATTACCATTAGTATACACTATTGTGATTTGAAAAATGAATTCTAAAAAATATTTTCTTAGCATACTGCCTTGAAATGGCTTTGCAAAGCTTTAAAGTTGCCTTGTTTGCCGGCTTTGAATAAGCAAACCTCTATGAGAGGCTTTTAAATTCCAAAACGTATTTACCAAGCCCTTTCTAACTCCAATGCTTTTTTTTTTTTTAACCCACCATAGAATTGCGAGCTTTATAACACCGAGGGCGTGTGTTTCAGGTATGCTGGAAATACAATTTAAATAGAGAAATGATGCAATTTCCGTACACATATAACAATCAATTATCTTTTGATTCTTTATTAAAAAAGTATATACATTTTTCGATTTTATAAAATTTTTTGAGGGCGTCTAAACGCTTGTGTTTATTTGGCAACCCATGGGGTGCGAGTAGATGAAGGGAATAGCCATTAACTTAAAAAAAAAATTAAAAAAATTAAAAAAAATTAAAAAAACGTTTATTGACAGGCAATTCAAAAGGATGATGTCAAAACTGTAGTACTAAGACATTTCTCATGGGTAAGCATGCTGTGTGACATTATTTTGGCTAGAGCATGTTTATTGACAATGTTTGCCTAACTTAACGTAAGACACTTTTGTGAAAAAATTCGGCACATTTCCTTTGATCTTCACAGCAATTAACTATCTATTTCCGTCCTGTTACTCCGCACATTCACCCATCCAACAAGTTACTCCCGGCATGAAAAGATCAGGAAAAGAAAACCCATCAACAACGGATGAAATCTGCTGCGTGGGTCCAGGTGAAGAAACATTTACATCATAGCATTTGCCAAGTTGTAGCCGAAAACCCCACCAATTATATTGCATGCCGAAAGCAAAACGTAGGCTGCATTTAGCATTTGAGATGCAAAACCAGGGGAGAGCTAGTCTTGGAGGGTCAAATCAAATCTTGCTGGCTAGTGGGCCAGCACTATTATATGAAGCTCACGTGAGCCCAACCATATCGCTGGGACCCAACCCACCACCAAGTTACATGCATGAACAAACTGGCCACTGACCCACCCGCGAACCCTGACCGCTCTTTGTGCACAACATGCCTTTCGGTGGCTTATGCACCGTCCGGTCATGAATTTGCGGTTGACCATACGCCCGCTTCGACGTTTGCCATTACGTGGGTTTGTACGTGAGCGGACAAAACACACCATTCTCTCGTATGTTTCCCGAGGAAAATTGACGTCTTGACGGCGAGCCAGATTTTTAGGTACAACTTGCAAGAGTGCTGGTTTATCAGATAAGTATAAAACAAGACATCAACCTTGAATCTTTTAGGCTCCATTTGGGGGTTCAACCGATGTCGCTGTAAACACAAAAATATTTGTGGAAGGTAGGTAAAAACAAGGACATATGGTGGAAGCTCTTCTCTCTTGACGTTGAACCACCGTGTTTTTTCGTTCGCATATAACCACTCCGCATAGTGCTAAAATCGTAAGCAATGATTGTTCAATTTGCTTGTAGTTCAAGACTCGAATAAAACCATGTTTTGAGATGAAGCGAGGTGGTAGCTTTTACATGGCAAAAGCGACCTTGGGTAGTAAGAAGTCAGAGACAAAGTATGTACTAGCTTTTAGTTGATTCTATGAGAAGTAGTCTAACTCCCCCATATTTATTCATAAGCCTCATTAGTAATGTTGCACTTGCCACCTTGTAGCACGTAAGAAATTAGCATGTTGGGAGCTTAATCTAACTTTTCTTAAGTTTTTTTTTTTTTTCATTTCTACTACAAATAATATCAGTAAAGTTTTACATATAAAAGAGTTATAAATCATGACATTGAGAATGCAATAGACTTTTGCACTTTTGCTGCTAGATTTGCCAAAGCCAAGTTTGGTTAGACATTATTGACAAGCAACTCACCCCTAGCGGGGATGTAGTAATCAAGGCATTCTCATTGTAGGACAGAAGATAGGGCCTACGAACAAACGAATGCAAGAATTTAGTCATGCTGCAGGATGCCACACATTCCATAGGTGAACTTCTCTTTATCAAGTATCATTACAAAATATCTTACATTATAGTATAGAGATAAATTTATTTTATATAACATTTTATATAACATTTTTATAAGTATATTCTTTTTTAATAGGAAACTTTTTGCTCAAAATTTTTGCAATCCTATCTATGTCTTTTTCATCTTAAAGGATCATTTGTAAGATTTTTTCTTTAAAAAAAAAAAGAGATGAAAAATTGTCTAATTCTATAAAGTATATAACAAGTATTATTGTTTTTAATGTCAAAGTTTTTGTCTAATATTTTCCTGCAATAAAAATTTAGCCTTTTTTGTATCATACGAAAGACCCGAGTATACATATCCTCAAGATATTTTATTAAAACAAAATTTATATTAATTTATAAGATATATTATAAATATTATTTTTACTAATTTTAAACTCTTTGTCCAATAGATTTCATTTGTTTACTTCTTCAATGAGTTGAGAATGTTCGGCATTTTATGTGTCCCAATAGTATGTGAAGGCTACAAGGGTGTTACCCTAAAAAGGGTTGGTCTAAATCTTAAACTCCCACAAAATCCAACATCGAACTTCTAACTTAGGTTGGTAAGTCAATAAATGCCTTGCACAAAGTGGGCCTTTAGAAGGCCCAAATCTTTTCTTCTTCAGTACAACAAGGTTCGTGCCTCGTTTAAAATTAGGCTTGCAGCTTTTCTTGCCTTATAAATTTCAACGTCTCCTGCCAAAGCCTTTCAAAGTCCAATGTTGGGGTCCTTTAACCCCTGTTTTACATCTATATAGACTTTTCCTTTGATAGTATTTTATAACCGGCAGGCCAAGAAGTTTTTATTGCCAAACCAAAGTCAAAGCATTTGTTACTCGTTAGTTATAGTAATGTATGCTTCAACCACTTTATTACTCGTCATACAAAAATTAAAAATTTCATCTATAAAAATTGACTTAATACTTTATAGTCAAGTCTTGCAAGTTCTAATGCCGCTATCCTTAAACCCGTACCCACATTTGTACAATATTTTTCTCTGATGGCATTTTGTAATGGATAGTTGTTGTCAAACCAAATTCGAAGCATTTATTACTCATCATTCAAAAAATTATAATTTTTTTTAAAAGTGCACTTCATACATTAAAAGCATAGAAAAAAAACCCTTAGAAATTATTCCATTAGCTAAAACCAAATGTCCATGGTTAATTAATGATCATTTTTATTACTTTTAAATTTCATACTAGTGGATCTTTAGTGTGTAGTGCAATAAAGGATGTGATGGCAAGGGGTTCTATCATGATAATCTCAAAACACTTATGAGAAATGCTATATAAAATTTCAAGATATAATTAATCAAACATAATTATATGAACATGTCTCTCATGGAAGCAAATTATTAGAAATAAAAAATGCATTCTATCATTTAAATTATAAAATAAATGAAATTTTTGGAAGATTCTTACATAACTGTCTTTTAACTAGTAATCATATCACTTAAAACTATGACAAAAAATTTTGGGATAGACAACGTACTCAAACTTCTGCTTAAACGTTGAAAAGACAAAGTGTTATACTAATAAATTATGGGTACATTCTTAATAACAAAGTGAATAATGAATGGTAAAAGATAATTTAATTAATAGTTAACTCTACATAAGAATTCTTTATAATAAGGATTGAGATTTAAAAGAGTTAAATTATAAGCAACGCTATGTCTTTCTCTCATTATTTCCTCTTGATTTTCAAAAGCAACACAAATCAAGTCTTTTTGTAAAAAGACATCCATCAAAACTAAAAATAAATCTTTGAAAAGAGGGGGGGGGGGGGGGGGGGGGGGGAAAACAACATCATTGTGTTAGGTTGATGTAACCAATTAAAAATACAAACATAGAGAATTAGAATGCTCAAGGGTTCTGCATATTACTTATAATTTTTTAAATTAATGATATACAATTGTACAAAAGTTAAATACATTTGTAAAAGCCATAACAAATAAATAAAAAAATAATAAGAGTTATACGTGAATGGGTCATGGGTTTAGTATCACCATGATCTTGTGTATTTCCTTTATCATTTGAGATTTGTTTTCATCAGACGTCTAGTGGGGCAAAGTTTCAGTTTCAAGGTTAAAGCTCCAAATAACTAGCATCCTTTGCTAATCTTAATAACCAAATGTGTATATTAAATTATAAAACATGGTTGCAAATATGAAATTAATTAAGAGTTAGCCTAACAAGCCATATACAATTCAATATTGACTTCTAAGGGTTTCTTTTAATGGTTGTGAAGTACTACCAATTGATCCAATGTCACGACAATTCACTCTACGGTGGCTCAACTCTAGCCCCACACATTTAGTAATCGCTAGGTAGCCCTTTTCATATATTCTATTATTTAAACCTAAGATATGAAATTTGTCTCCAATACCAATTGTAACAAACCTAACTATTAAGTCAAAAGGCTTAAACTTATTGACACAGTAGGTTCAATTACTTTTAGACTATAATAGTGTTGTAAGCTTCTCTATCATTTTTAGAATTCTTTTACTTGACAAAGCATCCAAATAATAATTTTCTTTACCATTAACTCCTAAAATTTCATATGCCTTGTCATTATACATCATATTTTTAGGTGTTAATGCTACCTAATGCCTCAATTTATTTACTAACATACAATTCAATGTCATTTGAATCTTGAATATTTTCTCTTCTCCCATGCACATTATTGTTAAATTGTCCATCTTGCATCAAACTACCGTAATCAAAATTTTCTAAAAATTTATGCTTGACTCCTCCAAAAGAGTTGCAACTAATGGGGTAGAAATCTGTAAGAGAAAGGGCTCTAGGATGTACAAGGACCTCCAAGGCTAAAATTGCATGGTCACATAACTCATTTCTTCCCTGCTTGTTGGTTACGTTCATGTGATGAAAGCAATAGTGAGAAGTAAAATGATAGATGCAAAAAATTATAAGATACAAAAAGGTTAGAGCATTCAATATTCTTTGGATGTACACCTTATCACTATTATCAAGTAAAAACTATTACTAGAACAGCTTTTGGAGGAATTAAATTATAAGCAAGAGTATACATTGTTGTAAGCACATATGAGAATTTCTAACATACATACTTATAAATTGCTTGCACTGATCTCTCTGCATTTTTTTAGGTGGTAGTTGCTATATATAAAGCTCAGTTGAAGTTCTCATCTTATTGTGCCATTGCATATGACCAAACAATCAAATACAACTTTAAAACAAATTGTTGCAAATTACAAATTAACTAAATCATAACATTATTTGTAAACTTATCAAAAGATTATATTAGCATCCAGTCTAATTTCGAACTACTACTTACAATAGAACAAGGTAAAGACGTTGATATAGTTTGATTTCCAAAGTCCAATACATAAAGGTGTTTGTCATTGCACACTGTGTAGTAAATTGAATCTGGTTGAACTCCAATATCTGCTGCTAAACAAATCATGCCACGTACATTAGATAAGAAAATAGTTCGATCTCCAAGACTTGTCAACTTCACCCATTGCCTTTTAGAAGAATCCATTGCAAAGACTATGAATTCACGGGGCCCATCAATACTGTATTCTGCAAGCACCTTGAACACCAAAAAGATTTCACCACAACCCTCAATAAGTTGTGGATAGACTTTTGACATATATGGTGCCCCTCGCAAGAATAATTGCTCTGTTACCACATATGTAAATTGAACTTTTGAACCTGTAAATAAAATTGTGCATAATAGATACACTTGTGCATCAAGATTTGCTTGATATATCAAGCAATAAATAGTTTCTTCAACCACAATTGCCGCCATTATTTCCGAGTTGTGACCATCTTCAATCTCTTGTTTTGTGAATTCAGTATCGCCTAGCTTGCAAAATAGAAAAGTGTTGCTCCCGTATTCAAAGAGTAAGATATAACATGTAGGATCACTTGGAGACGACGATAGAATGCAAAGATGGTAACACTCTGTTTCCAATCGCGGTAGCTGAATCTTTTCTAATGAGATGAGATTGAAAAGGTAACAATCATAGGAAGTCCTATCAACCAAAACGAACCACCCACGAAAACAATCAAATACACGTTTGTTGCTCATCTCAGGAATGCTTTCTTTGTAACAACGTTGGTTTGATACGTCGAAAAATGTTTGCCTTCCTTCCTCAAAAAATACAAGCCAAGGATATGGTCGAGGGGCAAGGAGAGAACGAACATGTGAAGGTTGTATCTCTTCTTCCTTTGATTCCATTATCATGCTATCATCCACTCATTCAATAATGAGGATAGAATCAGATTGGTATATGAAAACATTAAATAAAAGAAATGATCTATCACACAAGATAAATTACGTGAAATTGAAATAAAATGTCATTACATTTACTAATCTACAAAAAAAAAAAAAACCATTAAGCATTCATCGATAAGCATATAATTACATGGTTTAAGAAAGCATAAAACCACAAGGAGCAGTTGTGAACTTGAAAAAGAGACAAACAAAACTATAAAACAATCTCATCTTAAATTTGTTAAAATCAGGTTCTCCATATTCTTGCCATGTCAGCCTCATCACCAAAGGTGGACCTACTAATTCCGCCTCAAGTAAATATGCCAAACATTCCAAGAATAGAATCGGGCCACCAACTATTGAATCATTAGAAATTGTAGTCAATCATTCTCTATGCCTAAATCAAAGGAACCGAAAAGGAAATTCTATTCAAAATTCAAATTGGTTCTCAGACAATAAATTTAGAGTCATAATATTTTCTTGATATATTCAAACTTGAATGACTGAATTTATATTTTGAAATATTTTCCTAAATTGCAATAGTCATTTATGTCGCTATTTATCATTTATATTGTTATTTGCTTTCCTGTAAAACATTATAGGAAATTACAAAGAAAACATATGTCAACTTTGAACTAAAATTCATATAAAACATGATAGGAAAACAAATATAAAAAAACTCCTCTAAGACACAATACTCAGAATTACATACCACTAAAACACAGTACTCCGAGCTTAAGACTCGCACGTGTACATATAAACTTTTGAAAGATGGATGCAATGTGATGTTGTACTGTTTGAGCCCAGTATCCACTCAACAAAAGCCAGTACATGGAAAGTATCTTGATCCTAGTCAATTCACATCATGTGCTAACAATGGTGAAAAAGCCCTTAACAACATACTCTGCACCATACGAACGCTCTCCATATTAAGGGTAGCTTCTTCACTGTAGGGGTCCATTATAGAACCCATAGCAAGCCCTTTGAATTAAAATTTAGATTGGCAGCAATAACGCTATGCTTTTTCCGTGACTCACGCAAAGATAAATACCTCAACGTGTCCGGAAAATCCTTTTTCTTGCGTGGTTGAAGAGAAAACTGGAAAGGGAACTTTATTTTATCATAATCAAAATAAAAATCACTTTTCGACCATGTAGCATGAAAATTGGTTCGTCTAAGCTACTCAAAACACATTTGGGGTAACAATATTTAAGATTTTATCCAATTTTCACGCAATTTCTGCCATCAATTAGTTAATCAAATTCTAAGCATTTAAATTTCTTCCAACCGAGTCCCTCACAACCTCAAAAGTAATCACAGTTTATATTAGAAACCACCCAATCCTTAGCCCCACTTAGCAGATTTACGATTCAAAACTCCCCAATTCCTATCAGCAAAAAACAAAAATTCACACGAAAGAACTCGTAGATCGAAAAGACAAACAAATGAAACAAAAATCCGAACCCTATCATACCCATTAAAGGAAAAAAAATCAACCGCATAAATTCGAAGACAAACAAAAATTAGGGTAACGACTATCTACCTACCAGGAGATTTCCCGACCAAGATTGATTCGATTCCAGATCGCCGACCAACCTTCTTGTTTGATTTCAGAACCGGTTATTACAGGACGAGAACGAAAACGAGAACGAGAACGAGAACCAGAAGCAGGTAACCGCAAGGATATTGTAGGGTCGGCGCGGTTCTCGTTCACTTATACACGCCAAGTAGCTTCACGGTTTCTAGTAACGCAGGCTTCCACGAGCGCGTCACATAAAGTGTTTGATTTCGCCCCTATTTCCTCAAATTTAATTTCCCTGTCAAGTTACGAATTTTTTTTTTACATTTTTTTATCGTATGTAATAATTATTTATGTATCATTTCATTTTGATAAATTTTTAAAATAAATTTAATTTTAACTTACATCAAAATTTAAAATTAATTACAAAATCTCATTGTGAATTAAGTCTTCATAATCTTCAATTTATTGTTTTATCTTATGATTTATAAATTGAGTTACACTTCAAATGTTAATAAGTAACTATTTTACCATTAGGTAAAAAAAAATTATAGCACTCTTCTTGCTTTTCTAAGCAAAATTTTTTGCAACACTTTTAATAGTGCAAATGAAGCAAGCACTAGTCAACAAATCTCTAGCTCAATTAAGAGCAAGCATAATTAGAATCTCTTTATTTCAAGTTTGATACTTATATGTATATGTATTATTTTTTAACAAAAAGAAACTAGTAGTTAAAAATCACAATCTATTAACTTTATGCTACGTCCCTCAAAGGTTTGAGATTTAATGGATTACAGGTTTTTTTAGATTAAAGATGTTCTTTGATTTTTTTAAAATATTATAATACACATATCCAATTCATACATATATAGTACCAAATTTCAAATTTTTTAGTTAAAGTTAATGGCCCATATAGGTCAAACCTGTTGTTCTTTGAATTTCCATAAGAAATATATAATGTTAAAATATGTGTTGGGTTAAAATGAGAATAAAAATAAAAATCAAGAACCCAACTAGAAGTGAAAGAAATCACAGTCTCGTTGATGGATCGCCGGAAAATCGTGGAAACCCTAATTCACACAAACTCTATTTCTGAAAAATTTTCGATGATAATTTTATTGATTTGATTCGATTAAATACATGAATAATCATATATTATAATTGGTAAGAAATTATGAACAAAATCAAATCAGAAACTTTACAAAATTATACAGGAACTATTTTGGAAACTTTTATGGTGACAGGCGGCGCGGTAGGTGAGAGCGGCGCGGTAGGTGCGGTCGCACCCGGGAGCGAGGACGATGGCTGACATGGCCGTAGGGCTGACGTGTCACTAGGGTTGACGTGGCGGCTGACTGTTCTAACATCCCCCCGCAAGCTGAAGGGGTAGGATGGACTATCAGCTTGGATCGAAGAAGCTTAAACCGAGTCGAAGAGAGGCCTTTGGTGAAAATGTCAGCCGGTTGATCAAGAGTGGAGATGAACTGGATGAAAAGTTGGCCTTGAGCAAGGCGTTCACGAATAAAGTGAAAGTCAATTTCAATATGCTTCGTTCGAGCATGGAACACATGATTCACCGTCAAGTAAAGGGCAAAGAGGTTATCACACCAGATAGTCAGAGGATGAGGCGGAAGAGCACGGAGGTTGCGAAGGAGATACTCAATCCATATGAGTTCCGCAGTGGTGTTAGATAGGGATTTGTATTCAACTTCAGTGCTTAAGCGAACAACAATGCGTTGTTTGCAGGAGCTCCAAGAGATGAGATTACGACCAAGATAGATACAAAAGCCACCGATAGAGCAGAGATCATCACGATCAACAGCCCAACCTGCATCAGAGAAGGCATGGAGTGAAAGTGAAAGGCCACGGGTGAGAATAAGACCCAACCTGGGAGTGGCCGTCAAATAGTGCAGGATGCGCTTGACTGCTTGCCAATGTGCAGTGGTAGGACAGTGGAGGAACTGGCAAGCTATGTTGACGGAGTAAACAATGTCCGGCCGAGTGAGAGTGGATATTGGAGAGCACCCACAATGCTACGATAGAGAGAGGCATCCGGTAAGGGTTCGCCAGAGTGGACAGACAGAAGCTCATTAGTCGAGCACGGAGTAGAGATAGCCTTAGCATCACGTATCTTGGCACGGGTTAAGATGTCCAGAGTAAATTTGGCATGATGGAAGATGATACCACTGAGGTGTGCTGAACTTCAATGCCAAGGAAATAGTGGATGGGACCCTGATCCTTAAGGGCAAACTCATGGTGGAGGGCCTAGAGTAAGGACGAGAAAGGCACATGCGGAGAACCTATCAAGATAATGTCATCCACATAAACTAGAAGAATAAAACTGTACCGCGGGGTATGCAATGTGAAAAAGGAGGTGTCAGCAAGGGAGATAATAAAGCTGAGGGAGGGGAGGAAGGAGCTCAGTCGCTGGTACCAGGCCTGGGGTGTCTGTTTCAACCCATACAGAGAGCGGTAGAGGCGGCACACGTGGCGGGGACGCTTTGGATCAACAAAGCCAGAGGGTTGTTCCATGTAGACAACTTCAGATAGGTGCCCATGAAGGAAGGCATTAGAAACATCAAGCTGACGAATGGGCCACCCCCGAGAGTAGGCCAGGGCAATAACGGTCCAAACAGTCACAGGTTTAGCCACGGGACTGAAGGTCTTAGTGTAGTCAATACCTTCTTGCTGATGAAAGCCCTTAGCCACCAGGTGGGCCTTGTAACGCTCCAAGGAACCATCAGATTTGAGCTCGACCTTATATATCCACTTACAGCCAAGGGGTTTGACGCCAAGAGGGAGAGGGACCAAAACCCAGGTGCCATTGCGGAGAAGGGTAGTGTACTATGCAGCCATAGCATCACGCCAGTGGGGCTCCCGAACTATCTGAGAAAAACATGTGGGTTCAGGGTGGGGGTGGGGGAGGCAGTGAGAGCAATGGTATGGTCACGGGTGAAGTGACGGCGAGGGATGGTGCCATCCTGGAGGTGAGTCACAGGGCGAGAAGGTTGTGGGGGAGGAGCGGTGGGGCCTGGTGGGGAAGTGGAGAAGGGAGAGTTCAGAGGAGGATCCGGAGGGTCAGAGTTAGTGGAAGGGGAAGAGGAGGGGAGGGTAAGGGATAAGACCGGGACCAATGGTAGCACTGTATCAGGGATAGGGGGCGAGGGGGAGGGAGAGAGAGGACTAGTATGAAACGGGAAGCTCTCCTCATGGAACACGGCATCGGCAGTGATATAGATGCGGTGGGTAGTGGGGCAGTAGCAGCGGTAGCAATGGTAACCTGAGGGATAGCCAAGGAAGACACAAGGGCTAGATCGGGGAACAAGTTTGTGGGGGGCATAAGGACGAAGATAAAGAAAGACGGTACACCCAAAGACACGAAGACGAGTAATATCGGGGGGGTGGTGAAACAACGTTTGCCACGGGGAGACATTGCGGAGAATAGGGGTGGGAAGGCGGTTAATGAGAAAGACAGCAGTCTCAAAGGCAAAGTCCCAAAAATGAGGGGGAATAACGGCTTGGGTCATAAGAGTGAGACCAGTTTCAATGATATGCCGATGTTTGCATTTGGCAACACCGTTTTGAAACGGGGAATAAGGACAGGAGACACGCTAATGAATACTGGCGGTTTGGAGATAATTGCGAAAGTTCGCCGAGAGGAATTCAGGAGCACCATCACATTGGATGGCCTGAATGCAACACTGGAGTTGGTTCTCAACAAATTTATGGAAATTGGAGAAAATTGCAAGAAATTAGGAGCGGTAAGAGAAAGTATAAAGCCATGTAAAACGAGAAAAGTCATCAATAAAACACACACAATATTTATTTTTATTGATGGACTCAACTGGGGAGGGACCCCAAATATCAAAATGGATGAGTTGAAGGGGACGACTTGACCTAGATGAAGTGGGGGGTGAGGGTGGCGATGACTCTTACTGAGAGCACATGCCTTACATGGGGGGAAGGAAGGAGAGGTGTAGGGGACATGAGTTGAATTCAAAAGACGAACTAAAATTGGTGGAGACGAATGACCCAATCGATGGTGCCATAGGAGGAAAGGATTGGAACGAGACACCACAAAAGTACGAGGAGACACATCGGATGACTGAAGACGATAAAGACCACGATCAAGTAGTCCGTGGAGGATAATCTATCCTGAAATATAAGAGATAGCCCAAAAATGAGTGGTAGAAAAAATAAAATAACAATTATTGTCGAAGGTGAATTGGGAAACATATAAAAGATTTTTGGTTATAGAAGGAACGACTAAAACATTGTGTAATTTGAAGGAGGGGGTGTGGAGATTACCTGTGTGAGTGATGGGGAGAGAGACTCCATCACCCACAGTGAGTTGTTGGGTACCGGTATAGGGAGAGACATTGGAGAGGGCAGCGGAAGAGTCTCCGACATGGTGGGAGGCCCTCAAGTCAGGGTGCCAAGAGGCAACATCTAGAGCAGAAGGGGGGGGATTAGGGGGGCCATAATGGCTCGGGGGGGGGGGGGGGGCGCTGGAAGGGGCATCTTAGAAGACAACATTATGGTTAAATTTGGAAAAGGTAGCTCCCTTATGTGTTGTGTGGGGAGTGTTTGAGAGAATGAAAGGTACAAAATTTTTAGTGATGAGAACAACCCATGTTAGAGTTGAAGTTTTTATTTTTGCATTCTTTCTACGAATGAATGATGGCTAATAGTTGGCTTTTCCACTTAAACTAAAAAGGCTCTCAAATCTCTTACAGCTTTAAACACTCCTCTCTCTGGGTGTTTCTCCAATATACTTCCTTTAAAAGTATTGCACAACTATATTCCAATATTCTTTTGTAATTACTGAAAATTGATACATATATATATTCAACTCTTTCCAAAAATTTTGATGTTACAAAATGTATATTTTATCATCCTCCATCATATGAGGGAGAAAAAATCTTACAACTATCACAAAGTATTTTTGTTTCTACACGTGTTTATGTACATAAAAAAGTGAAAGAGTGAGAGAAAGAGAGAGAGAGAGAGAGAAAGACAAATTCTGGATACAAGAATCGAAACTTAACATAAACAATCAATCCCATGCAAACCCCAAGTACATTAAGCACAATTACATTTGGACTTGTGCATGAATATATACAGGTTATGATTTTATAACAAAAATAAGGAGATCTAACCTTGTGAACATATCTAATAGTGTAGCAAATGAAGCCAACTTTACAAAGTGAGAATATGTAGGCGACTATTCAAAACAAAAGATACAATAGGCAAGTATAGGAATCAAAAATCTTGTGCAATTTTAACTTTAAGCTTTGAAATGCAAAAAGTATTTAGCATATTAACAGCCAAGTTAAAATCTTTAGGTGCAAGCTTCTCATATACTATTTCCCTAAAAAAAAAAAAAGGTATGAAGTCGCCATTTTCAAGCCATAGATATTAGATTACCAACCTTAACTGGTGGAAGCAAGTTAATTTCCAAATCATGAGTGCCACATGTAATACCAATTTTCTTTGTATACTATTTCCCTAAAAAAAAAAAAGGTATGAAGTCGCCATTTTCAAGCCATAGATATTAGATTACCAACCTTAACTGCTGGAAGCAAGTTAATTTCCAAATCATGAGCGCCACATGTGACACCAATTTTCTTTGTACACAAGGTATAAATGGAAATGTATTAAGATAGTTGTCCTTAAGTTTTGCTTAAGGATAGAAGAGATTTAGGGGCTCAACCAAACATGATACGAAAAAATTATTTAGGAAAAATGGCTTCTTTTTGGAAACCATAAAGAAATAAGCAAGAGTCATATTAAAAATGACCGCTTAGTACTACATTAAATTTCATTTACTCTCAAACATTTCAAGTCTAAGAATACCAATCACTCGATAGGCTTTAAAACAATTCATCAAACCAAAGGAAGTGTATTGAAAAGGTAAGATGTTATGTCATAGTTATTTGTTTAGATAATTTCTAAATTAACCCACCCCTAATAAAAAAGTGTACAATTCAAAAAAGAAATTATGAAATACATAAGATCCGTCAAGATAAAAGTGGAAAAGGATGTTTGTGCTTATCATTTCCTTTAATATGAAATTAGAGGCCATGACTATTCCCTTAATAATACTCACTAGCTTATTTAAGGATGAGGAGATGGATAGTGATGTTGATTCCCAAGTAGCTCAAGCAAACTTTTGAAATGGCAATCAGTAGGATTTTTTACAATTCAAAACAAGAACAAAATATGATGGCCAATTAACTTTATTATGAGAATTATACCCATGAGAATAGTAGGATTATGTAACTGAATATAAGGTAGAAGCTTGTTGAACCAAAGAGTGTATGATGCTAGGAAACGATTTGAGCTGCATTCTTGATAAGTCAACCCCATCAAGCATATTCATGCCCAACATTTATTTGGCTATGAGAGAACTAAACCATCTAAATAAATAAATATCAAAGGATTTTAAACAATTCCTAAAAGGTATAATGTTAGAAAATAATACTCTTGCCAAAACATATTTTGAATTGCTTATACCAATGAGATCGATCATGTGTATTACATTTAGCACCAAAAAGGTATAATGTTAGAAAATAATACTCTTGCCAAAACATATTTTGAATTGCTTATACCAATGAGATCGATCATGTGTGTTACATTTAGCACCAAAATCTATCCCAGTTGATTTCAAAAAGAGACTGAGAATCCATCATTAGGTGATTCCTCATACATCAATTAGATGAATTGCAAATAATTTGATCAAGAAAATGAATGAATTCACATCCCTCTTTCCACACTTCCACATTGGAACTTCTCAAGAATGTCTTATAGCCCAAACAAAAGATCAATACAACAAAGGTCAGCATCATCAAACATAATTATTTTTCCACACGGAACTTCTTTGTGTTTATAGTTTCAATTAGGTTTGGATAATTATAAGTTCTATATAATTAAGTTTAAAAAATGTCATTTGTATTTTTTATTTTCTTAATATATTTATGTTTGAGTTTAAATAACCTGTACCTCCAACTTTTACCATAGAAAGTGTCGCGACGTCATTTCCACATCGGAAATTCAGAGGGGGTCCTGGCTCGTAATATCATCTTGAAACAAGGGCGAGTGACTCGATTGGAGGACCACATTAAAGAGCATTGGTTGGGGGACAACATTAAATGCAGTACACGGACAACCTATTATCTCCCCCAAGGCTATATTAGTTAATAATTTACAAGTAGGAATTAAATCTTTTATTTTCTTTCTCTGACTTTTATTATTTTAAAACATTTTTTATATGGTCCATTCGTATTGGGAGAATTTAAGTAAGTCGCATCAACTATAATGAGATCGAACACACAAATATAAGAACACACGCACCCAATCACTACAGATTTAAGAGGTTCAGAACATCACAATGTCCTACGTCTCATGAAGTTTCTTCTCATTAGATTTTCTCTTATACATTCCTTCTTCTCAAATAAGTATCTCATGGATTCTTTCATCAACTAGAATCCACAAGAAGGACCATCTTCAACAATTAGCCTCCTATGGGGACTCTCTCAACTCACCTACTAAGTTTCTCTATACTTTCTTTATTTATAGAGAAATCCTAAAGAAATCATAGTCGAATACTACTAGGAAAACCTACTTCCACATAAGGATAAGAATCTTAACCCAATACTACTACGAAATCTACTACATCTAGAAGATATTTCCTAGTTTCATAATTACATAGAAACCCCTAATTGTAATGACAACTATACCCTTTTCACCTAACTATTCTACCAATCCTAACAATTCGGGCATAAAATTATAAGACATTCAGTTTTTTAAGATCAAGTAGTGCAGTGCAATGATCTTTGGTTTCTGTTTCGAAGGTAGCAATCTTAGTAGATTTATTCTGGATTCATTTTTCAGATCATACCATGCACAATAGTAGTTATCCGAATGCTATTTTTAAGCCGCGAGCAAATTCTTTTTAAAATTATAATAGTGGCCGAAATCTTGTTGTATCGGAGAAGGAAGATCTAGACTTCTCAAAGAGGCCCACTTTGTGCACATGTTCGTTCACTTTAAGTAAAAGTTAGAAGCTCTGTCAGATGCCCAAGTTTGTCAGGTGTTTTGGGTTTCCATTTGCCTTTTAGGAGGAAACCCTACCCTCGTGGCCTTCGCAGCCGCACACCTATTTTCATCGATTTCTTTTATCACATTTCCTTATGGGAAAGGAAGCAACTTTCCATTTGACCTTCCTCAAAATTTCGGGTTAAGGACATAAACACGTTATTTGATATATCTAACACACCCTTATGTCATAAATTCGTGTTCAGTTGTCTTTCTTTTCATGAAACAAGAGAAACCACATGTACTTAGATGCTAACAATATATTCAAGTGTGGAATGTATGGATATGAATTAGAGACATCTAAATATACTTCATCAAGAGGTTCATACAAATTTTGTTCCGTTGCCTACAAAGTAAGGTATCTCCTTTGAATTTGATCTATAATGTTCAAAATTTTTATTTTTTTAAGACAACGTTTTCTCTTATTTGGCATCTCATTGGTATGCATAATTTGATTGCATGCCAGAAGGGAGAGAGCTTCAATGATTGATGATTCCCATGAAAATGTGGGTGCAAAATTTGAGATTCTTACCAATTAGAGTGACCATGTTCTTCGATCTTTGAGCAAAAGTGGCAAAGGAACAACCAATGAATCTTTTTGCAAGAGAGATTGAAAAGGGACACCAAGAAGGTCTCCTTTCTTTTAGAGTATCATTATGTCATACTTACTTAGTGTGGAACATTGAGATGGAGATATCAGGGCCTATAAGCTTATCATTCTCTAAAATATTTGACAAAAAGTATGATGTAATTAAACTGAAAGTTGTATGCAACTAATCTTCTTGATGTAATGAACTCCTTATATGATGTAATGAACTCTTTATAAGATGCAAGATTGAACTGCTTACATCAAATCTTTAACTTTTTCTTTAGTCTATGTGCAATTTTTTAGATTTAAAGCAACATATTTGGTTTGAACTTCATTGTCTAACAGTATCATGAAAACATTGGATATATTTGAAACTTTAGGAATTAAGCCTATTTCGGTTTTATGTATGATGGACCATATAACTTTTTTTTTTTAGGCATTAAATAGTTCATATCATTTTAATTTTTGGATGTGATGGCTCATTATTTTGACCTAATGGCCTATTTCTTTCCCATTTTTGGACATGATAGCCCATTTCACGTTGGCATGAAAGTTCAAGTATTTTTAATTTATTTTTTAATTCTACAAAGAATATTAGGACTTACACTCTTGATTATTTTGGCCAAAAAGAAGTGAAATGAAATAATATTTTTCTCAAACGAAGTGAAAAACGTAGGCAAATGATTTCTACATGCAAAGTAAGATAAGGTAATAATATGATTTTTTTTTTCTACAAAGAATAGATACTAGGACAAATGAACATAATTTTTCATATCAAAAGACTAAGACAAAATTATGAAAGAAAAGATGAGATAAGAGATCATATTGACCTTTAGGATAGAATGGAGGTGGTAAAAAGAGTTTGTGGAAAATCTTATAAAATTAGTATTATGAGTTCAATTTTTTTTTTATTGGTGTTTCTAATTGATCTAAACATGCTGCGGGACAAACTATTGTTTTTCAACTCAAGCTTTTAAAAAATGTTTGATTAGAGTTATTGATTATAAAGAAAAAAAGAAAATCATATTGCTCAGATTCCAACTAATCATTTAAATGAACTCTTTACCTAAATTTTACTTTACAACTAATTACATATCTTTATTTATACAAAAAATTTATGTATTTTCACATTTAATGAGAAAAAACCTCATAAGTGAAATATCAAAGAAATCTTGGAGATCTTTATAAAAAATTAAAAGAATCTTTACTTCTGTCAACTTTACATGCCGCCAAATTATTTATTACTCATCATTCATGTTACAGAAATCTTGTTGATCATTGACAATTTTGTGAGCCCTTTGGATTCTTCTCGATTCATCAATAAATTCAAAATAATAATTGTCAGAACAACTTGAATAGTATCTTTAGTATTTCTTTTACATTTAAATTTACAAATTTTAAACAACATATCTATTTCATCATTTAAAAGGTACGTTAAGCAAATTATGGTTTAGGTCAGCATCATCAAACATAATTATTTTTCCACACGGAACTTCTTTTTGTTTATAGTTTCAATTTGGTTTAGATAATTATAAGTTCTATATAAGTAAGTTTAAATAATGTCATTTGTATTTGTTATTTTCTTAATATATTTATGTTTGAGTTTAAATAACCTGTACCTCCAGCTTTTACCATAGAAGTGTCGCGACGTCATTTCCACGTCGGAAATTCAGAGGGGGTCCTGGCTCGTAATATCATCCTGAAACGAGGGCGAGTGACTCGACTGGAGGATCACATTAAAGAGCATTGGTTCGGGGACCACATTAAGTGCAGTACACGGACAACCTGTTATCGGCCCATGACATGATAAGGCAATATTAGTTAATAATTTACATGTAGGAATTAAATCTTTTATTTTCTTTCTCTTACTTCTATTATTTTAAAACATTTTTTATATGGTCCATTCGGGCCTAAAATTATAAGACATTCAGTTTTTTTAAGATCATGCAGTGCAGTGCAATGATCTTTGGTTTCTGTTTTGAAGGCGGCAATCTTAGTAGATTTATTCTGGATTCATTTTTCAGATCATACCATGCACAATAGTTATTCGAATGCTATTTTTAAGCCGTGAGCAAATTCTTTTTAATTCCTTCTTAAAATTATAATAGTGGCCGAAATCATGTTGTATCCGAGAAGGAAGATCTAGACTTCTCAAAGAGGCCCACTTTGTGCACATGTTCGTTCACTCTAAGTAAAAGTTAGAAGCTCCGTCAGATGCCCGAGTTTGTCGGGTGTTTTGGGTTTCCATTTGCCTCTTAGGAGAAAACCCTACCCTCGTGGCCTTCGCAGCCGCACGCCTATTTTCATCGATTTCTGTCATCTTCCTATCTTCTTCCTATCTTCTTCCTTCTCATATTTCGGCCTCTCTCTTTGACCTTAATCGTCTCTCTCTCTCTCTCTCTCTCTCTCTCTCGTCTCTTTCCGACCTTCTTGCCATACCCACCTCTTCATAGGCTCTGTCCAGTCTTCTGAAGAAACTCTTTAACATGAGATGCCGTAAAGTCTGTAACTTTTCAGTTTTGTTGCTCGCAAAGTTGATTCTTTGATTGTGAATCTATGCATTCTTTATTGTTTTTTCTTGTTTTGATGTGTTAAATCTATACGGTTTTTTTTTTGGCTTCCACTCCCTTTTTTTGATCTGTTAAATTCATAATTTCCTTAATTTTTTTTTTCTCCCATCTTTCTCTTGATCTGTTAAATCTATGAGTTCCTTCGTTTGATTTGCTAGATCTGAGTTCCTTCTTTTGATTTGCTAAATCTATGAGTTCCTTCTTTTGATTTGCCAGATCTATGAGTTCCTTCTTTTGATTTGCCAGATCTATGAGTTCCTTCTTTTGATTTGCCAGATCTATGAGTTCCTTCTTTTGATTTGCTAAATCTATGAGTTACTTCTTTTGATCTGTTAAATCTGTACTTTCTGTTTTTGGGTTTTTTTTTTCTTTCCTTTTTTGGTTCTTGTCTCTATTGGGATCCATTAAATCTATGCCTCTCTTGATTTTGTTTAGGGTTTAAATCTATACGTTCCTTGTTTTTGTTTGCGTTACCTTCTTTTCCGTAAAGTCTGTAGATTTTCAGTTTTGTTGGTCACCATACGTTCGTTATTGTTTATTTTTGTTTTGATGGGTTAATTTTTTTTTTAATCTGTTAAATTTGTGCATTCCTTAAACATTTCTTTGTTTTTTTTGTTTGCTTCTATCTTTCTTTCGATTCGTTAAATTTATGCACTTCTTTTTGTGGCTCCCACCTCTCTCTTGATTGATTAAATCTCTACGGTCCTTCATTTGATCTACTAAATTTATACGTTTTTTTTTTATTTTTCTTATTTTGATTCCCATCTTTCTTTTCATCCATCAAAAATCTAAAAGTTTTTTTTTTGTTTCGTCTTTTTTCTGGCTCCCAACTCTCTTTGGATCCATTGAATTTATGCGTTTCTTATTTTTGCTTAGGGTTTAAATTCATAAGTTTCTTAATTTTGCTTCGGGTTTAAAATCTAAACTTTTTTTTTTCTTTTAAACAATGTTCGAAATTCTCTTACAAAGATAAAAATTTGATGATGATATGTTGAAGGTACCCTCAAAATCTCCGAAATGCCCATATAATGTAACAATAACTCATATCGATATATCCTTTTCTCCGCGCCGCCACCCCCCCCCTCCTTCCCGCCCGCCCACTCTTCTCTCTGTCATGTTTCATATTTTGTGTGGCCTTTCTTCCTCCTTGACCTTCGTCTCTATACGACAGCACCAATGTCTTCTTCTTCATGGCCGGTATTTATTGGGAGTTGCAGTTGCTTTGTGGCTATGGCATCTCTGCTTTTGAGACCAGAAAGTATCAGTTCGCAGTCATGTGAATTTGCACCTACCGAGCTTCAAATGGGTTAGTTATTATAAACTTATACTTTTTCAGTTATTTTAATTAGTATTCATAATTATTATGGTAGACTTAAATTGATCTATAAATGCATTTAATCATCAGGGCATTGTTCATAGTATAAAGGAAATTTTAGAGGCTCTCTTCATGGTGTTACTGTTGTTGTTTGCTTGTTATTGCTGTTGATATGTGTTAACTTGAGATAGGTGTCGACATTGCTTAATTGTACTTGAGATTGTGATAATTCTAAGGTATGTTGAATGTCATGAAAAACATAGTATATATGATACTTTGCTCACTTCATATGTTGACATGTGTTATTGAATGCTTGAGCTATGAAAATTTTGTCAACATCAAAAAGGCAAAATTTCTGGGTGATTGTGATAGATTTAGAATATGGTGTGATTGTGATAGATTTGAAAGGAATTGATCTAATGCAAAATTATTTGGATTTTGCTAAATTATTAATCTAAGGTTAGTTACAAACCTCATTCAATCACAGGAAGGAAGTTTTAGTCACAAACCTTCGCGGACATCCTAATACTCTCGTAATATTTATAGCTAAAGAATTAAAAAATAGAGTTTTATTTTGAAAATGCTATTGAATAACGGAGGAATTGAAGGTCCATATCTAGCTGACTATGGTACCCGTTTTGAGTGCTATCCCCCCTTTATTTTGGATAGACTAGACACATCATGTGTGGCAAGCAAATGTGGTTTGACCCAGGATAAAATTTATAGGTTTCTTTAACCATTGAGTTGGGTGAGCTTAAGGTGAAAATGCCCCATTAGAGGAAACACGGTTATCTTTTGTAAACCCTAGAGTTATTTTTCTTGGGGTTCATTTATCTCTCTACCCATTTTCGAGTGCGATCATCCCTTTATTTTGGATAGACTAGACACATCACATGCGGCAAGCAAATGTGGCTTGACCCAGGGTAAAATTTATAGGTTTCTTTAACCATTGAGTTGGGTGAGCTTAAGGTGAAAATGCCCCATTAGAGGAAACATGGTTATTTTTTGTAAACTTCAAGAAAAATAACCCTGGGGTTTATAAAAAATAATCGTGTTTCCTCTAATAGGGCATTTTCACCTTAAGCTCACTCGACTCAATGGTTAAAGAAACCTATAAATTTTACCCTGGGTCGAGCCACATTTGCTTGCCGCATGTGATGTGTCTAGTCTATCCAAAATAAAGGGATGATCGCACTCAAAAACGGGTAGAGAGAGAAGTTACAAAAAATAACCGTGTTTCCTCTAATGGGGCATTTTCACCTTAAGCTCACCCGACTCAATGGTTAAAGAAACCTATAAATTTTACCCTGGGTCAAGCCACATTTGAATATGTTTTGTCGAGAGGTTCTTGCAAATTTTGTTCCATCGCCTCCAAAGTAAGTTACTCTTTTGAATTTGCTTTACGATGTTCAAAATTTTGAGTTTTTTAAGACAACCTTTTCTCTTATTTGGCTTCTCATTGGCATGCATAATTTGATTGCACGCCAAAAGTGAGAGAACTTAAATGATTAATGATCCCGATGAAAATATGGGTGCGAAATATGAGATTCTCACCGGCTAGAATATCCAAGTTCTTCAATCTTTGAGCAAAAGTGGCAAAGGAACAACTAATGAATCTTTTCACAAGAGAGATTGGAAATGGACACCAAGAAGGTCCTGTTTCTTTTAAAGTATCATTATGTCATACTTAGTACGAAACATTAAGATGGAGATATCATAGCCAATAAGCATATCATTCTCTAAAATATTTGACACAAAGTATGATCTAGTTAAAGTGAAAGTTGTGTGCCACTAATCTTCCTGATGCAATAAACTCCTTATAAGATGCAAGGTTGAACAACTTGCATCAAATCTTCAACTTTTTATTTAGTCTACATGCAATGTTTTAGATTTAAAGCAACATATTTGGTTTCTTATTTGAAAGCTTGTTTGAATTTCATTGTCTAACAGTATCATGAAAACATTGGATATATTTGAAACTTTAGGAATTAAGCCTATTTTGGTTTTATGTATGATGGACCGTATTACTTTTGTTTTTAGGCATATTAGTTCATATCATTTTAATTTTTGGATGTGATGGCTCATTATCTTGACTTAATGGCTTGTTTTTTATTCAAATTTTTGGACATGATAGCTCATTTCACATTAGCATGAAAGTCCAAGTAATTTTATTTTCTTTTTTCTTTTTACAAAGAAAATTATGACTCACGCTCTTGATTGTTTTGAGCGAAAAGAATTGAAATGAAATAATATTTTTCTTAAACAGAAAGAAAAACGTGGGTGAATGATTTCTACATGCAAAATAAGATAAGATAATGAAATGACTTTTTTTTTTCCACAGAGAATAAATACCAGGATAAATCAACATAACTTTTCATATCAAAAGACTAAGACAAAATTATGAAAGAAAAGATGAGATAAGAGAAGGAAGTGGTTGTTGAAGTTTGATTTGAGGGATTCAAAATGAACCTTTGACTGACAATTATGCTCATCTTTCACAAATTATTAGTCGAAAGCGAAGAGCTGTGTTTCTCCCCTCAATTATTTGGTTTGACTCCTGATCATGGACCAGGCAGATCCAAGTCGTGAGGAGGGAAAAGCATGTATTCGTACAAACATGTAAAGAGTGAGGGAAAAGCATATGCAGAGGGGCGAGCCTCCACACTCAAACCACTGTACGCCAGCTCTTGTCGGATTTGTTGGGAGATTCTTCCAAAGAACCTTCACTTCCTCTACTCCTTTTCTCGTTCCACGCGGCTGCTCTCGTGCCCTGCAGCCAAGCACCAATCGCTCCCACGCCAAAGCCACAGCCACGTCTCTCTCCCCCCTCCCCACTCCCCGTCTATGCTAAATGGCCCAATAAACAACCTTGTTTTACTATCGAGTTTCCTTGTCCGTGGATGGCTTCTGTCATCCACTTGTTTATTCATGTTCTACAAATATAAATTATGAATGGCAGTATACAATATGATATTGTCTGCTGCTGATTCCTCTGGACGAACATAACGAATTCATACCTTCACACCTGTTTGATTAACAAAAATTTAATTAAAAAGTTATTTTTACCATTTATGTAAAAAAATATAAATCCTTGAGTATAACTAAATAAGATGAAAGAAACTCCTTCAACTGCATTTTTAACTAACTGATCTGAATATTGCGAAGTAAATCACTGTAAAGGTTATTGTCATTAAGGAGTGGCCTACACCCGAAAAATCTCTTGATCTGAGACTGCGTTATTCGGTGCAGCTCTCAGCAACCCCTGTACCTCCAGCTTTTACCATATGAGTGTCGCGACGTCATTTCCACGTTGGAAATTCAGAGCACGGAGCCCGTGTCCCTGGCTCGTAAATTCATCCTGAAACGAGGGCGGGTGACTTGACTGGGGGACGGCATTAAAAAACATTGGGTAAATGACCAAGGCAATACACAGACAAGCTGTCACCACCCCCTTAAAGGCTGGCGAGCCTGCCCGCTGATCTAAATCTTTGAATACCTTTTCTTTGACCTGAAATTAATTCTAATTTTCTTTTCGCCCTGAAGCTCTATATATTTGTACTAATTTTCACCTGCTTAAAAGTGAAAACATCCACATCCTTTTGATCTTAATCGTCTCTCCCCCTCCCTCTCAGGCCTCCATTTCTTTCCGACTTTATTGCCATACCAACCTCTCCGTAGCCGCTGTCCAGTCTTCTGAAGAAATATACGTTAGCATGAGATGCCGTAAGGTCTTAGCTTTTCAGTTTTGTTCGTCGCAAAGTCGATTCTTTGATGGGTTAAATCTATACGTTCTTTGTTTTTTGTTTTGGCTTCCACTCTCTTTTTTGATCTGTTGGATTTATAAGTTCCTTTTTTTTTTCTTGCTCCCATCTTTCTCTTGGTCTGTTAAATCTATATGTTCTTCTTTTGATCTGCTAAACCTATAGGTTCCTTCTTTTGATCTGCTAAGCCTACGCGTTCCTTCTTTTGATCTGCTAAATCTATACTTCTTTTTTCTTTGGCTCCCATCTCTCTTTTGATCTATTAAATCTATGCCTTGTACGTTCCTTGTCTTTGTTTGTGTTCCTTTTTTTTTCCCTTAAAGTCTGTAGCTTTTCAGTTTTGTTGGTCGAAAAGTTGGCTCTTTGATTGTTAATCTATACGTTCTTTATTGTTTTTTCTTGTTTTGATATGGTAAATCTATACTTTTTTGTCTTTTTATTTTGGCTTCCACTCTCTTTTTTGATCTGTTGAATTTATGTTTAAATCTATGTTCTTTGTTTTTTAGGCCCCCATCTCTCCCTTGATTTGTTAAATCTCTACGTTACTTCTTTTGATCCGCTAAATTTATATGTTTTTTTTTTTATTTTTTTATTTTGGCTCCCATTTCTCTTTTGATCCATCAAAAACTATACGTTCTTTTTCTTTTTCGTCTTTTTTGTCTCCCATCTCTCTTTTGATCCAGTAAATCTATGACTTTCTTGATTTTGTTTAGGGTTTAAATCTATAAGTTTCTTGCTTTTGTTTGCTTTCCCTTTTTTTTCTGTAATGTCTCTAGTTTTTCAGTTTTCTTGGTCGCAAATTGGTTCTTTGTTTGTAAATCTATACGTTTCTTATTTCTTTTCTTGTGTTGATGTGTTAAATCTATATTTTTTTTGTTGCTCCCTTCTCTTTTTTGATCTGTTAAATTTATATCTTCCTTATTTTTTTCTTTTGTTTTTTTCGCTTGATCTGCTATATTTATACTTTTTTTTTCTCTTTTTTATTTTAGCTTCCATCTCTCTTTCTATCCGTAAATCTATGCGCTTTGTTTTCCTGACTCCCCATCTATCCCTTGGTTTGTTAAATTTCTACGGTCCTTCTTTTGATTTGCTAAATTTATACGTTTGTTTTCCTTTTTTGTTTTGGCTCCCATCTCTCTTTTGATCCAATAAATCATTCCTTTCTTGATTTTGTTTTGGGGTTTAAATGTATACGTTTCTTATTTTTGTTTGCGTTCCCTTTTTTTCTGTAAAGTCTAGCTTTTCTGTTTTGTTGGTCACAAATTGGTTCTTTGATTGTTAATCTATACGTTCCTTATTGTTTTTTCTTGTTTTTATGTGTTAAATATATATTTTATTTTCGGGCTCCTCTCTCTTTTTTATCTGTTAAATTTATGCCTTCCTTATTTTTTTCTTTTGTTTTTTTAGGCTCCCATCTCTCTTTAGCCTTCGTTTTTTTTGGCTCCTATCTCTCCCTTGATTTGTTAAATTTCTACGTTCCTTGTTTTGATTTTCTAAATTTATACGCTTTTTTTTCCTTTTTTGTTTTGATATTATTTATGCTCCCATCTGTCTCTCTGTTTATTAATATTATTTATGCATGCTTACAGGAAGTAGTCGTTGATAGAAGGATAAACCTATGGTTGATATAGTTGGATAGTGTGATTAGTGTCCATTATATTGTAGTAGTTGCATTGTGGAAAATAATATACCTTTAGATGCCTTGGAGGAATTATGGCCATTAGACCAAGTCCAATAATTATTTTATAGATAATTACAATGGTGTGGGTATCGAAGGAGCCGCATAATTATATTGGATTTGGTACCAAATCCAATATAATTATGGCTATTTGTAAAATAATTTACCTTTAGATGCCTTAGAGGAATTATGGCCACTAGACCAAGTTTAATATAATTATTGGATCGAGTCCAATAATTATTTTACAGAGAATTACAATGGCGTGGGCATCGAAGGAACCACATAATTATATTGAACTTGGTAAAATAATTATTGGACCAAGTCAAATAGTAATTATGGCTATCTATAAAATAGTTAAGGTACTCTTAGGTTAGAAAATGTACGGATTTCATTAGGGATGCAGCCAAAGAAGCCATTATCTCCAAGGTCTAATGTCATAAGATTTGCCAGATTTAAAATAATGGTTGGTATTGATATTGTTAGTTCATTTCGTTGCAATATAATCCTAAGAGTAAGTTATGAGAAAGTCGATAACCTATGAAAGAACCAATGTCGTCCACAAGGACTCTGACCTTGAAAATATTTTTACTCATAAAAAGGGCTTTGGTAATTATCTTGTTTCCTATCCATTTAGGAATTGTTTCCAACACGTAGTTGTTGCTAATATCAAGAAACATTATTTCAATCCATGGAGAGGATAGTGGTAGGGTGCTTGAGAATTGATTGTTTAATACCAAAGTAATCAAATCTCGTAGCTCAAAGTGATTTGGGTAAATTTTAGGATATTGGTAAGGTGCATGTGAATTGATTAATGTTTAATTCCAAAGCAAGTAAATCTCGTAGCTTGAAGCGATTTGGGAAAATTTCACCTTGAAGATGATTATTGCTTAAGTTCAAAACACTCAAAGAGATGCAATTGGCAATAAGTTATGAGTGTTTACTAATTTTTAAACTTGTGGTTACTAGTGCTTACATGGCAAGTAAGCCTACTTGATTGTACAGGTTAAATTATTATTTTCATAACCCTATGGGTTAAATTGGAGTTATAGTAAAGACAATTTACTCTATAAGGTCAAGTAGTTTAAGAATTAGCCTACTTGACCCTATAGGTTAGTTAGACTTACTATAACCCTGAGTAACCTATAGGGTTAAGTAATTTAAGGATTAGTAAGCATACTCGACCTCGTAGGTTAAATTGGGGTTTCCATAACCTTATAGGTTAAAGATTAAATTAGAGTTATAAAAACTTCAATTTAATCTATAGGGTCAAGTAGGCTAGTAAATTCTTAATCGACTTGACCCCGTAGGTTAATTCATGGTTATAGTAAGTCCAATTTAGTTTAGAGGGTTAAGTCATTTAAGGATAAGTAAATCTATTTGACCTGTAGTTTAAATTGAGGTTTCTATAGCCTTATAGGTTAGGGTAAATCAGGGTTATAGTAAGTGCAAATTGGTTGGAACTTGAAAAAAAAAAATGATATGACTTATGTCAAATTTAGTCATATCATTTTTTTTTTTAAATCCCAACAAATTTTTTTAGCATTTAAAATCTTCTTTAACCCTTTGCCACTTATCTTTTTAAAAAAGTTTTTGATAGGTTTAATTTCATAACTTATGTTAATTTTATATATAGAGAAGTGTGAATTTATGGTTACTTTTCTTTTTGAGTTTCATGTTTCGCTATGTATAAAATTGATATAAGTTATAAAATTAAACTTGTCAAATAGAAGAATTTCACCCTAAGGTCATAAATCTAAATGGTTAGAGAAACTTAAATTTAGCATGGGTCCATGGTTGAATGGTTAAAGCACCCAATTCATAATTGGTGAATTCGTAGCCAATGGGACCCTCCAATAAATCTATTAGAATTGGCTCTGTGTAAATGGAATCTCATCATTCATACATAATGAATTAGTGTGGTATATTTATATCATAAAATATGAACAATAAGAAAGCCTACATGTTATATTATTTTTGCCAATCCACATGTGATGTGTGAACAATGAAGTCTACAAGTCACTCTATTTGTAATTCACGGTCATTAACATGTCCTTCAATTTATATGCAACTCACAAGGAGTAACAAACCCTTCACTTTATTTGCAAACAACTTCAACCACTACAGATGATATTAGCTTATGTGAAGTAGCATCAATAGCAAACATAAAGAGTAGTGAATGGAAACTCTCCCAATAATTTGAGAAAAAAGACAAAAAAACATAATGAAGTTTTTTCCTGAAATGTTGCTATCCAATAAACGTAGCTACAAATGACCCACACAAATTGGAAGCCACCTTCAAATATCTCAACCGGTTGTAGATATGTGAAAGTCCTAACGCATATACTAAAACTTAAGCAATTCAACCTAATTTTACCAATGATCAAGGACTTGCTTGAAGTATCGATGGCATTCTGCATTTTAACCCTACATGCTTGCATCATTTTAACCCTACATACTTTCTACTGACCTCATGTTTACCACATTTATACTCGTGGTGAAAACAATAAGTGCCATCATACACATTAGACATAGAGTGGAAACAAAAAATGAAAACAACAAAAAAAAGACTTTTAAAGAGTATTCACATCAGTAAAACCACATATTTCTCATTCATGGAAGGACAAATCAATAATCATGAATCCTATCTCTTACTCTTTCTTAGGAGCCCATCCGTTGTTCTTCAATGCAAGAGCTAGCCCACAATTCAAAATTGAAAAGAGAAAAAAAATCTCCCTCCCAAATCTGATTCAAACACCACTAATCCAAAATTAGAACTTACCTTAGTATCACTTGTATTGCTGCTTGGAGAACCAAATATCCGAACACAAAAACGTAAAAGAGACTTTGAGGTAAAAAAGTTATGTGTAGAATTTAACGAAGAAACCCTACTTTCTTTGATCTTCCTTATCAACCACAAGCCTATTTATCTTAATTTTTTTAACCTTTCTATTTTTCTTTTCTGTTAAGGTACTATTTTTGCCTAGATAGAAAATAACCTTGTGATATTAAAATATTCAAAAGTTAATTTTTTTTTTTGAACTTTTATCCACAGTTCGTTATTTTATCTTCCGATGTAATAATAATTACTATTATTACTAATTTCAATTCTTGAAAAAATAAAAAGCTTAAAGATTTTTTTTGATGAGCAAGTAACATTTAATATATATTAAAATTCATTACATAAAGGTTGGGAACATTTCTAATGATGAAACCGTATAATACCATAATAAATCAAAATTAGTTTTATTTAATTTAGAAGCATTCTGAATATTTAAATTTTTAAAAAAAAACTTTTTAACATAGTAAAATTTATTTTTTTAAATATTTTGATAACTTTAAAAAGTCTAATCTTATTATGCCAAATTAACTTGGTAGTATTAAAAAAAACAATTTAACATAGTAAAATTTATTTTTTTAAAATATTTTGATAACTTTAGAAAGTCTAATCTTATTATGCCAAAATTAATAACTTGATAGTATGCATTTCTCAAATACGATGTTGGTTCTATTTATGCTTTAATTTAAAGGCTCCCCTTGAAAACAGAAGAAAAATAAGAAATAAAATAAAAAACTACACTCATAGTTCTTTACTTGGACCTGTTTAGTCATTTCCAAGTTCAAACCAGCTGTTGCAACCGACGAGCAAACTTACGGTGCCCAACAACCACCACCTGCAGGCGCTGCTCCGCTCCACCGCACCGTCTCAATTCTCCTCTGCACAATCCTTCACCTCCAACCTCCTCCTCCTCCTCCTCCTCCTCACTGTTCTCCCTCTCACTCTCGCCGCCTTGGCCTTCGTCCTCCAATGGCGGGTTGGAGGCCTCGACCCAACCACTCGCTGGGTTCCTCCGGGATCCCAGCACTTGTTCCCTGGCATGGACCCGTCCCCTCTCTCCCCCACTGTTAAACTTGCACTAGCTGCAACTTAGGCCTAGATAGACTTGGGCGTGACTGGTAAGGTGTGGCAGCCCTCTCTCTCTTGTAAAATGCCTATTAAAAGGCAAGGAACTGAAATGGAAAGCAGGCAAGAACCCAGAAAGTTAACCCGTTACTCTCAAATGTCTCTCTCCTCAACCTTCAAACGGTAGAAATGGACTTCAAGGCTCCTACACATCCAAAAGTCAACCCATATAATCCAAATACCCATAACAATGGCTTCCATTTGGCCCCTGTTGCGTGTGCTCAGATTTGTGCACGTAACACCCACCGACCACCACCACTCCTCCTCCGATTGCGTCAATCTCGGCCGTGGATCTTCCCCTTCGTTCCCGTACTACCAAGGCTGGAAGTTTGACTCCGGGCCAAATCTGAGGTCTAAGGTTCGATTTTACTGTCAAATTATACGCTTTTGAGGTGCATGTGCTTCTGGGCTTGCTTTTAATTATCCAATCTAAGATTGTAAGTTTGAGTCGTAGTGGTATTTTGGCTTCTTGTATCTTTTACTCTCTATGCTTCATTTTAGGATCCAACATTTGAATGTTAGTGGCATTCGGATTATGGGGCTGATCTGTTTCAGGTTTTGTTTAGCGCTGTTACGGGTCCAAGGCGATTATTTTACTTGAACTTTTTTTCCTTCGAGGTTGTCGTGGGTTTTGCCTATGTACTCCAATCTGCACCGAAAGTGACTCGTGATATCTTGGCTTTTGGCGTTGATCTGTTACTGGGTTTTGATTCTTGTAATTCGGATTTAGCGTCGCTTATGTTCCGCCAAAGGTTATTTTATTTTATTTTTTTATTCATGTCCGAGTTTTGCCTTTTATGATCCAACCGAAGACCAAAATTTTGACTCTTATTAATCTCTTGGGTTTTGGGGTTGATCTATTTCAGGGTCGGATTTTGAGGCAAAATGTGGTTCTCGATGATCTTTTGGATTTTAAATAGATGTGATTATGGTTTTGTTTTCTGGATTGGGCTGGAGTAAATAAAGACTAGATTTTGTATCGTGAGGTAGTTTATTTGTTGTGTGATTGACTGAAAATGGTCATTTGTCCTGTTGCTGAGGATGAATCGGGCTCAAATTGTTGAATTTTTGCTTTATCTTCTCATGGTTTATGGAGCTTAGCTCAGTCAAGGTAACAACTAAGTATTCTTGGCTGAGTGGTGGCTCGCTTGCTCTGGTCCGATCAGCGACCACAATGTTTGTTACAGGTGAAATTGTTGGGTTTTGGAAATTTCTGAATCTGGGCTATATTTTTTAACTAATTTTTTGGGATGTACTGGTTAATATGATAACTTAATCCCTCGTAATTAACGTTGTGGTTGCTGTTTTAGTGGGGTTCAGAGATTGGTTAGCACTCTGATATGGATTGTTGGATTCACTTTGTCTTGGATTTTTCTTTTTGGAAATTGGTATTCGAGACAGATGCTATTCCAAGTTATGTTTCTACTTCTTAAAGTAATATTACCAAGTTCCTGCCATGTATAATTTAGAAATGGGAGATGGCCCATTGTTGAAGGCAATATAAATAGCTTTTCTATATCTATATCTATAGGTCATGAATTAAATGACTTTCTATAACCCCTGTGCGATTATGCTTTTGACCATGCAGATATGTATTACGACAAGCACATCAGCTGGCTTGGAGCAGATATTGCCATGGATGTTTTATCATAAGGTTATTGGAGTCTCAACCTTTTTCCTTTTTGTGGAAGGAAAGGCTGCATCTCCGGCTGTGTCAAAAGTTCCGGAATCTATCCCAGTAAGTCAACATGTGTCCACTATTTGGCTGCCTGACTTTTGTTTTAGTCCACATATTTCCTCTGCATATTTTTGATTTATAGTATCAATAATTTAGGGACCTCTTTAAACATGATTTTATGTTTCTTCTTCGGGGCGTGAGAGTTATATACAGAACAAAAGAGTTGGAGGAGCAACAGGCTAAAAGGTTGGTTGACTGTTGCTTTTGGGGTTGAATCATGTATTTCTGATTGATGATTAGAGTATCTTTTCTGGGTTATCTTTGCTATTGAAGTTTTGAACAACTTGGGAGAGGAGTGATACATATATATTTTTACTTCTTTTATGATATATGAACTTCTATTTTGTTTTGAAGTTTAGCGCTATAGTTCCTTTTATTTTTCTACTTAGCCTTCCAGATACTTTAGACCATTCTCCTTTTTTCTATTTTTGGGTCTTTTTCACCTTCTGTCTTTCTTGCTCTCTTGTTGTTGGTGATTATTGATATATTTGATCTGACCTAACTGGCTCCAGCATTTGATACAACAACTTCTCTGAACTATTGGACATATTTTATGGTCTCTCCTAAACTTTTTCTAATTTTTTTCTTCTTTCAATTATTTTTTCTGCGTGTTGTTGGTGGTATCATTAGCCGGATTTGGAATGAGACGTGGCTTTCAAGTTTCTTTAAAACCCTTGCAATTATGAGCTGTTTGTGAAGCAATCTCTCAACATGAAGATGGCTATCATAATGGCACCGGTATGAAAAATGATGTTCTCATGTAACACATGACTCTTTTTTCATTCTTACATGTGATAAATAAGTTTTGAGTAATTTTTCTGAGCATATTCTCTTACTTATTAAACTATCAGGACGCTAGCATGGAGTGGATATTTCATCTGTACACTGATGAGTTAATACACCCAGCTGGTGCTCGGGAATATTCCTTGAGACAGTTGCTTCTTGATGTGCCCGGGAATGTGGATATGGTTATATTCCCAAACTATGTGAGTGAAATTATTGAGATTTACTATGATCATATGTAAGTGGTAGTATATTGTTAGGGAGACTTGTAAAAAAGGTTTAAACATACTCATTTTGTCATTCTTATGCACCAAGTTCCACAATGAGACTAGCATTTGTTACTTGTATTATACTGATTGTGATCTTCGTGTTGTTTAGGAGAGCAGTGTTGAAAGAGATGATATCAAGGAACCTTATAGTGATGTAAATTTTCCTTACCATTCCTTGCCTGTGCTTTCATTTTTGATCATAGAAACAATGAAGTTTAATATCCACAACATACATGTATTACCCTTTATGAATATTATTATGTTCATACTTGTTTGTTTGCTTCCTTAAACATACTAGGTAATAAGCTTATATCTTCATAACTAGTCTCATGATGAATTCATTAATGTAAGGATTGTATGACAATTAGAACACCTGGAACCTAATAATATCTTGTTGATTGTTTTGATTAAATGGGAGAGTTTTGTTCACTTTACAACTTTACAACTTTTAAAGTCCTAAAGTATATGCAAAAACTTAAGCATTTCAATCTAACTTTATATCTTATACCTTCTTCTACAGAGATTGTGATGGCAAAATACTTAAGGCTTGTTGTAGCAATCAAGACTCTAATTTTGTTCTTTATAAGTAGAACGAGTACGCGGCTGAGTGGGAACTAAACTGCAATCCAACTCAAACGCCTTAGTGGAAGCCTTCCTATGACCAATTGTGACGATTTGGGAAGAACACTAGAAAATTTTAGAGTTCTTAGAGGGAACTCAAACCTCACTTTAGTAAAAGGATTCTTTGAGGGAATCCAACCTCTAGTATAGACTCTTACCTGAAAGATACCTCTGCAATTCATAACCATCAACATTTTATATTGCTCAGTTAGTTATAACAACTTAACAGCTTATTTAACCACCTCAACAACCCTTCTAACTGACTTAGGATTTTGAACAGAAAAGCTTAAAACGTATACACTGTTAAACCAAACAACACCAGTTAAAATGACACATACAATCCTTTTCTTATTAATCTTTGGGCTATTGCACTCCCTTCCCCTTAACAGGAACCTTGTCCCCAAGGTTAAAGGAGGGGCATCGCTAGTTGAAGACATCAATAACGATCCAAGTAGCCTCCTATAAGGGCAATCCTTGCCAATGCACTAAGAGTTGAGATTGTTTCTTATGGATACGGTGATCCAAAATAGCTTGTGGTTATGGACTAATAACGTCTTTAGCTTGTAAGAAAACTAGTAAGTCATGCTGAACCACTACATGATTGCCAATGGCTTTCTTAAGCATGGAGACATGGAAAACATTATGTAATCGAGAACCTGGGGGCAATTTTACTCTGTAAGCCACTTCACCAATTTGCTGTAGAGCCTCATAAGGATCAAAATATCAAGGAGAAAGCTTGTAATTCTTTCGAATTACCAAGGAAATGTCTCTATAAGGTTGTAACTTAAGATAAACAAAGTCACCAACCTAACACTGCACCTCTGTCCTACCAACATCATAATATTTTTTCATATGAGCTTGAGCACCTTTCAACCATTCCTTTATATCCTTGAGAATTTCATCACAAACCTTTAATTCCTAATCAACCATTTTCAAAGGAGAGGAACTCAGAACATAAGAGAGAAGAGAAGGGGGAGCATGACCATATACCAACTTATAAGGGGACTTACTATGAGTAGCATGGATGTTGGTATTGTAACAATACTCAGCCCAACCATTTCAACCATTCCTTAGGGTGATCCTAAGTAAAACAACGAAGGTAAACTTCCAAGGTCTTATTTACTACTTCAGATTGACCATCGATTTTAGGGTGATATGCAGTGGAAAAGTTGAACTGTGTACCTTGTAATTCAAATAATTGTCTCCAAACTACTTAAAAAGACTACATCTCTATCACACACAGTGCTTTTAGGCATACTATAAAGCTTAAAAATGGAATTAAAGAAGATTGTAGACAACTGAATAAGGGTGAGATAAAGCCATAAAATGGGCCATCTTGGACAGTCTATCTACAACCACCATGATGACTTGTTTTCCCTTAGAAATCGACAACCTATCTATTAAATCCATAGAGATTTCCTCCCATATATGTGCTAGAATGGGTAAGGGTTGCATCAAACCATTGGGTTTTGTATTTTGCCACTTAACTTGCTGACAGACTGTGCATTCTTGGACAAATTTTCACACAATATCCTTCATTTGCACCCAATGAAAAAAAACTTTTATTCTTTGCCAAGTCTTGAAATACTCTTCATGTGTGGAACCATAAAACTCTTAGAGAATAACTGGAATGAGGGTAGAATGTTTTCCTAAATGAATCCGGTTTTGAAAGAACACTACTCCATTTTTATAATGCCAATCTTTCCCTATAATATCAAGATTGATTTTCTGTAGAATCTCTTGAAGAGCTGAATCATGTTTAACTTCCTCTTGAACAGTATCTAACCAAGCAGGAGTTGGGAGAGAAACTGCTTTTAATTGAAGAGCTGGTAAGTGTGAGGAAGTACTACTCTCACCTAGTTCCTAAATACCCAGAACAGAAGTGGAGTGTTTATCCTGCTTATTGAGAGGCTGCTGCAACTTCGGGGTATGGACTGGCGACAACAAGGTAGAATCTGCTGCATCTTTAGGAAAAAATTGAGCTTCCTAGATTCTGGATAGAGCATAAGCAACTGTATTCTCCTTTCCTGGCTTGTAATGAATATCAAAGTCATACCCTACCAATTTAATCAACCATCTCTGTTGAGCTGAAGTTACAATTTTTTGATTCCATAGAGACTGAAGGCTTTTATGATATGTCTGGACAATAAACTGAGTATCCAATAGATATTGCCTCCATTTTTTAACAGCTAATATGAGGGATATTAGTTCTTTTTTGTAAGTAGAAAGCAATAGATTTTTTCCCTGCAATGCTTGACTAAAGAAGGCAAGAGGTTGCTGATTCTAGCCCAGTACTACCTTTACCCCAGTTCCACAAGCATCACATTCAATGGTGAATGGTAAAGAAAAATTTAGGAGTCTGAGGATAAGAGATTCAATGATCTTTAACTTTAGTTCCTTAAAAGTTGTTTCAGCCTCATTATTCCACTTAAACCCATCTTTCTTGAGTAGCCGAGTGAATGGAGAGTTAATTAAATTGCAGTGCTTGATAAATTTCTTATAGTAGCTAGTGAATCCTAAAAATTCCCTCAATGATTTTACTATTGATGGTATTGGCCATTTCCTCACAGCTGCCACTTTTTCTGGTTCTACTGCTACACCCTGATATGACCGAGATAATTCACTGTTCTAGTGCCAAACACATTTTTCTTTCTAAAAAAAAAAGTTGGTTGTTCCTCAATACCTCAAAGACCATTCAGACATGTTCAATATGCTCATCCCATTGCTTGCTATTAGTCAATATATCGTCAAAAAAGACTAGTAAAAAGCTAGCTAAGAATGGTTTGAAGATCTTATTTATTAAACTTTGAAAGGTAGAGGGAGCGTTGCAAAGGCCAAATGGCATAACTAAGAATTCAAAGTGACTTTGTGGTGTTTGAAAAACTGTTTTGTGAATATCCTTTTCTTTCATACAAATTTAATGGTAACCTGATATGAGATCAAGTTTAGTAAACAACTCAACGCCATTTAATTCGTCCAACAGCTCATCTACCATGGGAATAGGAAATCCATCCTTTATAGTCTATTTGTTTAGGGACCTATAATCTACACATCCTCCAAGAACTATCATTTTTTTTTTTTTTTACCAAAAGGACTGGAGATGAGAAAGGACTAGTGTTATCCCTTATTACTCCTTCCGTGAACAAATCAACTACAATATTCTCTATCTTTTTTTTTTTTTTTGAACATATGGATAATGATAGGGCTTAGTATGAACAACCTTAGTTTCATCCTTGAGTGTTATGTGATGCTTATGAGAGTGGTGTGGGGGTAATCCATGAGGTTTCTTGAATAAATCCTCATACTAATCGAGTAATTGTTGAAACCTAGTTGGCCACTGAGAGTTATCTGTAAAACCTGTCAGTTGCAGTGCAGATTTCAGTTGTAAAATGACACATTGCTATTGAAAATCCAACAACTTAGTCATCTCAGAGACTTCTACTAATTTATCTACAGGTTTCTGAATTCCACACAAAGTAATTGAATGGCCATTCCATTGGAAAGACATTTGCAATTTGGAGAAATCTCAACCAATCACTCCCAGACTAGATAACCAGTGAACTCAGAGAATAACTTCTAGTTTAGGGAGGGGTAAGATAAAAAAATCAATGACCATCACAATGCCAACTATTTCTAACTCCACTCCCTTACAACAACCTCATCCTTTTATTGTTTCTCCACTTGCTACTTCAACATTGAACTCTTTGTTATGGACCAATGGTTGTAACTGCAATTTCTGAGCCAACTTATTACTCACAAAGTTGTGAATACTGCCATAGTCAATCATAATAGGAACTAGGTCTCTTGCTTGTTCGATTTGTCCATCAATCTTCATAGTTTTAGGATTATATACATCAAACATAGCAGTCACAAATAGCATCCTTAATTCTCCTAATTCTTCCCTAGATTCTTCCTCATATTCCTTATTATCAGTTCCTGGTAACATTCCTTCTAACAAAAATAACCTCTTACAACAGTGGCCAGAAGAGTATTTGTTATGACAATTAAAACATAATTCCCTAGCTCTCCTATCCATGATTTCTGGTTGGGTAAGATGTTTAACAGGTAATCGAGTTCTATTCTCTCCAACTCTGAGTTCTCCTTTTTCTCCCACATGTGACTTCTTCCAATTTGAAGTATAGGTGGTTTTATGAGTTGATTCTTTAGCGTCAAACAACTTAGCAAATCCTATAACAGTTGAGAGAGAAGGTGGATTGTGTGCTATAACATCCAACCAAATCTTTTTTTTCAATCCACTAATGAAACAACTAATTTGGTACTCTCTTTCTAAATGACTAGATACGAGCAACAGTTTACCAAAATGGGACTTGTATTCCTGAACTGAACCAATGTGCTTTAATTTGGTTAATTCTCCAAAATGATCCATCAAGAGTGTAGGACCAAATTGTTTAACTAATTTGTCAGTTAATTCCTCCTAAAAGAGAGGACAATTACTGGTTTCCTTCCGCATAAGTTGATACACAACTTGTGCTTCTCCATCCAAATGCCAAGAAGCAATTTGGACTCTATCCTCAACAAGAGTTTCATGAAAATCAAAGAATTGTAAGGCCCTACCTATCTAGGAAGAAGGATTGGACTCACCTAAGTATTTAGGAAATTCCAAATGTACTATCCAGGTTTGAATATGTCCGCTAGAGCTCCATCAATCCTCAAGACTCGGATTTACTTTGTGGTTGTTAAACAAGCTCTAACCATTATCTTTCAGCAAATCAATGCAAGCAGAAACTCCATCAATCTTTGCATTAAGAGCCGAGAACAATTGTTGCATTGTCTTTGTTAGGGCATCAATTTTGTGATCCAAATCAGTAGGGTGAGATGGGTCGGAAGTTGCCATGGACTCTAATAACACTTTGCAGCAATCAAGACTATGATTCTATTCTTTATAAGTAGAACGAGTACACGGCTAAGTGGGAACTAAACTCCAATCTAACTTAAACGCCTTAGTGGAAGCCTTCCTGCAACAAATTGTGACGATTTGGGAAGAACACTAGAAAATTTCTGAGTTCTTAAAGGGAACTCAAACCTTACTTCAGTAAAAGGATTCTTTGAGGGAATCCAACCGCTAATATAGACTCTTACTTGAAAGATATCCCTATAATTCATAACCAGTAGCCTTTTATACTACTTGGTTAGTTACAATAGCTTAACAACTTATTTAACCACCTCAACAACCTTTCTAATTGTCTTAAGACTATGAACAGAAAAGCTTAAAATGCATACACTGCCAAAGCAAATAACACCAGCTAAACAGTTATGAAAAACACCTATAGTACAAAATAAAACGGCACATACAATCCTTTTCTTATTAATCTTTAGGTTGTTGCACTTGTACAACCATGTCCGACGAGCATGAAGGTCACAAGATTCTCCGAGTAAGTTTTCTTTTCTTAGTTCAATGGTGGGTTCCTTTGTGACGATATCTACTCGGATATGACTCGGGGCTTCTTACTCTCTCCCCTGACACATGGCCTACAGTAGCCGCAAAAGTCTTCTCTCACCTAGAGGCTCTTTTGCACTCGGCACCAAGACAAGACTGGAACAGCTCGCCTCACCAACGGATTGATTCACCATTTCACAATATATACATGACTATTGTAAATCTTAATTCTTTACATGTGAATGGGGATGGTGAGAAAAGATATATTTTACATCCCAGAGTAGCTATAATTGGAGATACCATTGTATCTGGTACAGAAGTTCCTATAAAAATGGGAAATGCCCTACCTTTGAGTGCGGTTTGAACTATTGATTTACATAATTGGAAGTAACCAATTGAGTTTAAAACGAAACCTAGAAATCGATCACTGATCCAATTTGAGTACCTTTACAGGATAGACCTCAACAGAAAATTGAAGAGGAACAATATCTCCCATATGCAATCCGTTCTCAAAAGGGTTTTTTTTTTTAATCTTATCAATAAAGACAAGCTTTTACCCACAAATGTTCAAAATAATAGAAGTGGTATGCAACTAGGCTTAAATACTTTGATAAAATAGTCACATTTATTATAACTAGTATTAGAGTTAATCATTACGTTCTAAGTTTAGATTGCAAGGAGGAACTTGAAAGACCAAATTTACGAGGGAGAGAAATTCAAAAGGAATCACCTAAGTGATGTCAAATGCGAAACATGGTGAAATGTAATGATATCATGGGGATCACGCCGAAATAGGGAATGATATTCAAAATTAATTGGTGTAACTTGTCATTAGGCTTAGGACAAAGTAGTCACATTTATTACTTTTTTTTCTATCTTGATTTCTTCCTCTATAATTCTTGGCTTTTCTCTTTTTCAAGTTTTCAAAGCTTCCTACCGAGCGGGTGAAGGCCATAAACACACTATTTGATGTATCTACTATACATCCCTACATCATAAATTCGTGTTTAGTTGTCTTTCTTCTCACAAAACAAAGAGAAACCACATGTATTTGATGCTAACAATGCATTCAAGTGTGGAATGTGTGGATATGAATTAGAGACATCTAGATCTACTTCGTCAAGAGGTTCATACAAATTTTGTTCCATTGCTTGTAAAGTAAGATATTTCTTTCGAATTTGCTTTATGATATTCAATTTTTTGAGTTTCTTTAGATAACTTTTTTCTTATTTGGCTTGCATTGGCACGCATAATTTGATTGCAAGCCGAATGTGAGAGAACTTCAGTGGTTGATGACTCCCATGAAAATGTTGGTGTAAAATTTGAGACTCTCACCAACAAGAAAGACCAGGTTCTTCGATCTTTGAGCAAAAGTAGCAAAGGGACAACCAACAAATCTTTTTGTAAAATAGATCGAAAAGGGGCACCAAGAAGGTCTCCTTTCTTTTAGAGTATCATTGTGTCATACCTATTTGGTGCGGAATACTGACATGGAGAGATCAACAAGCTTATCATTCGTTAAGATATTTGACAGAAAGTTTGATCTAATTAAAGTAAAAGTTGTATGTGACTGCCATTCTTGATGCAATGAACTTCTTGTAAGATGCAAGGTTAAACCGCTTATATCAAATCTTTAACTTTTTCTTTATTCTATATGCACTTTTTGAGATTTAAAGCAACACATTTGATTTCTTATTTGAAAGCTCATTTGAACTTCATTGTTTAACAATATCATGAAAACGTTAGGTATATTTGAAACTTTGGGAGTTAAGCCCATTTCGGTTTTATGTATGATGAACCATATTACTTTGGTTTTTAGGCATATTGGTTCATATCATCTTAATTATTAGATGTGACGGCTCATTATTTTGACTTAATGGCCCATTTCATTTCAATTTTGGACTTGATAGTCTATTTCACATTGGCTTGAAAGTCCAACTATTTTTAATTTATTTTTTCTTTTTACAAAGAAAAGTAGGACTCACACTCTTGATTATTTTAGCCAAAAAGAAATGAAATGAAATAATGTTTTTTCAAACAAAGTGAAAAACATAGGTGAATGATTTCCACATGTAAAATAAGCTAAGGTAATAATCTAATTTGTTTCCTACAAAGAACAGATACTAAGACAAATTTGCACAATTTTTTATATTAAAAGACTAAGACAAAATTACAAAAGAAAAGACGAGATAAGAGATCATATTGACCTCTAAGATAAAGTTGAGATGATAAAAAATGTTTGTGAAAAATCTTACCAAATTAGTATTCTAGGTTCAATTTTCCTTTATTATATTTCTAATTAATCTAAACATATTCTAGGACATGCCATTGCTTTCTAGTTTAAGCTTTCAAACAATATATGATGGGAGTTCTAGATAATTAAGAAGAAAAAAAGATCATATTTGTCATCTTCCTACTAATCATTTACCTTCTCTAATACAATGTAAAGAAATGAAATGTGTAAGCTAAAGAGAAAATAAAAATTCAAATTTTATTTACATGAATTTTACTTTACAACTAATTACACCTCTTCATTTATGCTTTTTGTATTTTTACATTTAGCAAGCAAAAACCTTATAAATGAAATATCAAAAAAATCTTGGGGATTTATATAAAATATTACGAAAGGTCTTTCCTTCTCTTAGCTTTACATGTTGCCAAATTCTTTCATTCCTCATCATTCATATCACAAAAATCTTGTTGATCATTGACAACTTTGTGAGTCCTTTGGATTCTTCTCGATTCATCAATAAATTCAAAATCAACTCTTATCAGAACAGCTTGTTTCGTATCTTTAATCTATCTTTTACATTTAAATTCAAAAATCTAGAACAATACATCTATTGCATTTTTTAAAAGTTCATTTGAATCTCGTGCCTTTAGCAAATTATGAGTTGAATTTTGACCACAGCAGGAACTTTCATGGTAGTAGCAGACATCCTTCTTATCTACCTTCGTTCTGATCAAAAGATGCGAAGAATTTGCTTGTCCTACACCGAGAGTTCTGCAAGGCATTTGCAATCTATTAGATTTATTTGACACGAGATTCTCTTGCGGGCTTGTCGAACGCCCTAAATCCGCATAATTGTGCTTATAATGTGCTTTTGCCGGTTGGAGGGGTTTATTGATGCTTGGCTGCCAACTGTATCTGCCTCGCAATCCAATTAATTTAGCCATAAAATATCAAAACCATTTGATTTAGCATGTCTGTACGGAAGCTTCAAAGGCTCATAAGATTTTCGTCTTTTCTTTTCTTAAGTTTCAAAGGTACCCATTAAGATGAGAGAAAAAAATTATTACAATGGGGATAATAATCTTATATTATTAAAAAATATAATAAGAATCCTAATTAAATGAAATGAGATTTTATCACCTTATAAATCAACTTTTAAGTTAAATAATAATTTTTTAACATCATATTATAATTTAAATTCTTAGTGATAAGTTTAATGAGTTCTCGGTGCACTTAGGAGGAGATATTTTGCATTTTTTCACACTTAATATCCCTATGGACTTTCATTGATTTAAATTGGTGCACTATATGTGTAATGCAATACCATATAAGTTTATTATTGACCCAATGTAATGAAACAATATCATTGCCATGTGAGTAATAATATCACATTGTTAAAAATAGAATAAAAAGTTAAATGAAAAGAACATTTACCAACATTATAACTTTTAAGTTGGGTAATTGATTTCTTTATAGAAACATTAGCAATTTTCATATCTCTAGCACTTACTACACCCAGATCTGAACTTGGTAAAGTTGAGGCTTAGAAAGATTAACCAACTAAAACACGTTCCACATTATGATTTGCAGAATTGGACTTGCCAATGAGGAGTAATGTGATTAATCTACCAATGTTGCTACTAATAGAGCCTGGCACGGGGGAAAATTTTCTCCTTTTTTGAGTCTCTTTATTCTGAGTAAGAAGAGACTTAACTTCATGTGGGAGATCATTATAGAGTTCTTTCTACCGTACACTTCGACTTAATTAAGAAAACTAGTTTACACAGATTGTCATCACATCTCACTTACCTGAAGAAACCACAAATATTTACAACTAACTTGTATCAAATCCAAGTACTCGAGACTCAACTCTAATTCGTTGTTGCGCACTCTTTCTCCGTTTATATTTACAAAATCAATGGTCGCTGAAAACTTAATCTCGAAGAAGACTTCCCAATGGCAGTGGAATCAAGTTTGACCATTATTTTATTTCTCTTACAAAAGGCGAGGAAGGAGATGGGAAAGCTGAATAACAAGGGCCAGGGAAAGGCAAGTAGAGAAAAATCATTCATTAAAGAAATCCTTTGTAGAAAAGAAAAGAGAGATTCCATTATATTAAAAACCCAAAAAGTATTCATGCTATGACCTATTTATCACCTCCTCCATGATTGCATCTGCATGCACGAGTCTTTAAGGAAGCTTCAAGGAAAGCTTGGGGTGCGTCCTTTCCAATTTATTGCATTGTTAAGCAATCGCATATTTAATATACTAGCACTAAGCGACAACAAATCTTTATTTAGACAAACCTAGTTGGCTGAGACTACGATAAATATATCCAGAAGAAAGTAATGTACATTGTTCATTAAACGAGTGCAGACCGATTGACACAAGGGTAAGGAAGTGGTTGTTGGAGTTTGATTTGAGCGATTCAAAATGAACGTTAGACTGACAACTATGTTTATCTTTCACAAATCGAAATTATTAGCTTAGAACGAAGAGCCTGTGTCTTCTCCTCCTCCTCAATTATTTGGTTTGACTCCCACATCATCGACCAGACAGATCCAAGTCGTTTTAGAGGTGCTTGAGCCCTTGTGGAGTTACAGAGGCAGAGAAAAGAATAGACAAATTGCATCACGTACGCCAGTTTGGAATCTGGACACGGGGAATTCGTATAAACAATATATAGAGTGATGGAAAAGCATATGCAGAAGGGCGAGCCCTGCTCTTGTCGGATTGCTGGGGAACTTTCGCGTCTTCCAAGGACCTTCACTTCCTTAACGCTTTTCTCGTTCCACGTGGCTGCTCTCGTGCCTTGCAGCCAAGCACCATACACTCCTACGCCAATGCCACCGCCACGTCTCTCTCCCTCCTCCCTTCACTCCTGTCTCTGCTACTCCATCTCCCCCAATAACCAATCTTCTTTTCCTATAGAGCTTCCTTGTCTGTGGATGGCTGCTGTCACCCACTTGTCTATTCATGTTCTACAATTATAAATTATGAATGGCAGTATAAAATATGATATTGACTCCTCTGGACGAACATGTCGACTTTCATACCTTCATACCTGTTTGATTAATAAAAATTTAATTTAAAAGTTATTTTTACCAATTATATAAAAAAATCTCCATCGATTTACTTCCCTTAAATATAAATCCTTGAATATGGTTAATGAAAATGAAAGAAACTCCGTCAACTGCATTTCTAGCTCATCTAAATATACTAAATCTACTATGAAGTCAATCACTGTAAAAGCTCTTGGCATTGATCGATGGCCTACCACCCTGGAATCCCTCCAGTTCGAGACAGTGCGTTATTCGGTGCAGCCCCTATAAAACCACGTGACACCTGTACCTTTAGCTTTAACCATAGAAGTGTCGTGACATCATTTCCACGTCGGAAATTCAGAGCACGTAGCCCGAGTCCCTGGGTCGTAATATCATCCTGAAACGAGGGCGATTGATTGGAGGACCACATTAAAGAGCATTGGGTAAATGACCAATGCAGTACACGGACAACCTGTCACCGCCCCCTTACAGGCTGGCGAGCCTGCCCGCTGATCTAAATCTTCGAGTAACTTTTCTTTAACCTGAAATTAAGTCTAATTTTCTTTTCTGCCCCGACATTCTATATATTTGTAATACTTTCCATATTTTTAAAAACGAAAACATTCACACCCTTTTGGATGGTGAATGAAATATTATGTGTCAAATAACATCTTATACTATCTTATTTTTACTGGATGTACACTTATCCGCGCTTACTAATAAAATCAAAAGGGTAGTCAACGTAGCAAGTCATGTAACTTTTTTATTTGACATAAGATGATATTGTCAACTTATATCTTTATCATTGACATGGATGTATTAACTAAAAATAATTTACGTGTAGGAATTAAATCTTTCTTTATCTTTCTCTTGCTTTTATTGTTTTAAAACACTTTCTACATGATTAGACATAAAACTATAAAAAAATTATAAATTATCTTCCAAATTTTGTAAAACAAGTACTTTAAAGAAAATCGATGAGGGATTTGGAATTGAATAAAACTCTCTGTAAGTACGTATATTATTAACAAGCCACCTCGTTCCTTCAACCCTTCGAAGGATCAAAAATTAACGATTCGAAATTTCGGGTTCAAAAAGTAATTAACACAGTTTCAGGGACAGAAAATATAATTCTGGTTTTGCTTCTATAAACGACAAGTCTGACATGGCACCACGGTACAAATCACGAGGCAGTCCAGCAGTCCTATATAGGCATCACATCCCCACATACGTTTCACTTCAGCTCCTCTCCTTCCTTAAATCCTTCCGTCGCCGGTGTCGGCCGATAGTCGCAAGAGGAAAATCGGAATCGTAGGCGAAATGGGTAATTGCAGTTCCTCCGGTTCGACGGACGTGGCCACGGCCAAGCTGATCCTACAAGACGGTCAGCTGCTGGAATTCTCGTACCCAGTTAAGGTTTCCTACGTGTTGCAGAAGAACCCCACGTGTTTTATCTGTAACTCCGACGAGATGGACTTTGACGACGTTGTCTCAGGCCGTGAACGGCGACGAGGTGCTTCAACCGGGCCAGCTATATTTTGCGCTGCCCTTGAGTAAGCTGAGACACCCTCTACAGCCCGAAGAAATGGCCGCACTGGCCGTGAAAGCAAGCTCCGCGTTGATGAAGGGAAGTGGGGCCGAGAAATATGGATGTCGCCGGAAAGCGGTGTCTCCGATAATCTATTCAGACGGGGAGCTGAGGTCTCCCCGAGAAATCACCGCCGGCGGGAACGGTGGTGGGTTGAGGCGAGGGAGGAGTAGGGGTGGTAGTAGAAATTTTACGGCACTATTGAGTGCAATTCCCGAGTAGATGTTTATGGGGTTGTGGAGGGTGTAAGTAAATACTGTAATGATTTAGGGTTCACTTTTTCAAGTTGCAGAGCTTTTTCTGTGGATGCTTTAAGCGTTTACTTTTTGGTTGGTTACTCATAGGACGCATTACAATTCTGCCCAATTTGGCTTGATGCACAAAATTGACCTGAATATAAGACTTAAGAATTAATTTATTGATCATTTTTCTCTTAATTAAGAATTTAAAACCCAGACATTATCAAATGTTGTGTTTATTTGCCAAGAGACAATGAAACTTAAAACGTAGTGTAGAGAGAAAAGACAAGAAGCTAGAGAATAATACATAAAATAAAACATCGTTTTCAAATTCTGGATCAACAGTTCGAGACATGTGTGTTATTTTTTGATTTTCACGAATGTTTTGTACATTTTTAGATTACAAAATTTGTTCAAGGCTCTCCCTTTCTTGTTGGGAGAAATTGTTGTCTCTGGACAATGCACGTCGAATCCATCGAAGCGTACAACGTCTGAATTTGGAAGCGCACAGGCAGGCAGGCTAACAACACGGTGTGTGCGTGTGGTTATATTTGGATTAAAGGATCAGTTTACAGCTGTAAACGCGTACAATCATTATACTAATAATAATGCCATCAGATATGCGTTCTTTGGGTCTTTCCTTTCAGGTCTTAGCTTGGAACGCCATTGGTAAAAGTTATTGTCCCTTTCTCTCCTTCTCTTTCTCGGTTTGTCATCGTGGATGCGACATGGCAGTGTTGATGAAACGTGAGTGTACTGGTCATTATGGCCTAGCCTTAGGTAGTTGCAAAAGGGACATGCTATTCTTCTTTGGGTGGGTTTAGAGTGGTTGGGGTGGAACTTTCGAGAGAGGGTTATGCCAGGACAGTAGGTCAGCACAGAGGCTGTTGGATCTTTGCACGTAGTGAGTGCCCTCCCAGTATCCACAGCTGTATGATATTATGACTTATACTGTACCCAGTGGGGGGCGAGGTACTCTCCTAACACCACATTCCCGTTACAGAGTATTTTGAGCCATTCAAATTAAGTTATCGGTTCAGAGACAGACCTGCTTTAGATGGCAAAATAATTGCAATTAATACTCCGTGCCATAACCTTATGTGTACAATGTACCTGAATGAATGGTGACAGCATTTTCTGATAGCATTTGTAGGCATGTTAAAGAAAGGATAGCATTATAGCATTTTCTGATATAATACTCATAAGTTGCCTCCTCATCATGCATTGAATAACGTTGAGAACAAGCAAACCATTTAAACAAATCAGTCAAAAGTCATTGGTGGAATCCAATGATGTGCGGGCGACAGGAAGAGTAACCAGTAGGTAAAAAAAAAAAAAGGAAAGAAAGCGCACGTGTGCTTACTGGTCACCTACTATGTATTTTTGATAAGTTGGGGCAACAGTAAGATCCACTTTGGCAATCAAGGCAGGCAATGGTCATTAGTAAGTCTGGATTCCATCAGAAATAATATCTACAAGGTTAATTTTTTTCACCTTTTATGGTGAAACCTTTAAAGATAATCAAGTGGAACGATGCTCTAGGATTTTGACTGCTAAAGAACAGATATTGCGGGGGCCATAACCATTTGCAACCATCATTCTATGTGCAAGTTTGTGGTCCTTGGTTCCTTGTGAGTTGGTCAATCCAACGTGCTTCTCAACTGGCTTCAAAATATGCCCACAAAACAGGATCTTGAATGGCACCAAATACTGAGTTGTAAAAGCGTAAGAAATGGTTTGAATTTGCAGAATTCTGCACTGACCCATTAAACATTATTTAGTTCTGAGCCATTGACAACGACCAAACAAAGCTGTTATTCTGTCGCCCTGTCTGATAAGAACAACGGGTCTTCATTTTTCCAATAAAATTATCTTGACCCAGAAAAGCTCATATTTTTGAAATATTAAAAGGGAATCAGCAATGCACTTAACAGCAATTATTATATCACATCAAAGAAGATACAGAAGTGATTGCCCACACCAAATAATTGGGTTCCAGTATATATAGAGTCCAAAGAGAAGGTGTTGCAAGATTTCCCAATTGAATTCGATTATGCACCGACTACACAGTGAATTCAATCAGATTGCGGATTCCAGAAGGGAAAAAGGCATCACTTTTTGGTCTTGGACAGGAAAAGTGCCTGAAAAGGGAAGGTTCCTATCTTCTACTTCGTCGCAATAGGGTCCTACTTTCAAAGGATGTATGAATTATTAGAAGATCGTTGCCACTGAGAAGACCAAACAATTTTGGCTCTACCTCTATCGCCATTCAAGTATATGTCCCACTCAATTCAAAACGTGTCCCACTCAATTCAAAACGTGTCTGTAATTGGGTTCAATGACTTGGTAGGAGAGCCCGTAGAATCCAGCTGTCTTCAGGCGTTCCAAGCTTAAGACCTCAAGAGTTACAAAAATAAAACGTATTATGGTTCACTTGTTAATACCAAAAATGGTCTGAAAGCTGAATTAGAGAGTTTATCAAGCAAGTACTTGTAAAAAAGAAAAAAAGAATAGAATCTTCCCAGTTTTAATATGCATTTGGCTTCTTTTACTATTTTTATCTTCTTTTGCGTAAAATCATAGTCGAATCTACTTTCAGACAAGAGAATCTATGCTGTCAAGAGTAATGAAAGATCATCAAAATCATCTTAGGGCAATGGTAGAATCTAGTCTACCATTTCAGCATGTACACATCGGTTTTAGATTAAAAGGTTATTTTAAGCATAATAATTTCTGCCATCAAAATCTGATTTCTGGGTGGAATATATAACCAAAGAGATTTTGGATAATATTTTGGCAAACTAAACCAAAGATGTTCTGATATCCAATTTCCTTTTATGCTCCAGTCATTATGAACGGTGGGTGGTCAGACATGAAAAGGAAGGGCCATTGTCATTGAATGAGCAACCTGACCTGATAACGAATCAGACTTGAGCATAAAGCTATGGTTACCTGCCAGTTTGAAAAGTATTATAGGAAGGACCATATCTAATCTTAAAAGTTGACTTGTAAAGAGTGGGTATTATTTTCTTTTTAACAAAGATCTCAAACTCTTAGCTTAGAAATTCAAAACTTTGTTGGAAAAACATTATCAATATGCTTCTTTACCACAATTGCAACTTTAGACCATTCTATAATGCCACTATGGCATAGATTTAGCTTCCAAGCTCCTTAAGAGTGTTAAAGAGAAACCCAACCTTTGATATTATGTTGATAGATGCATATCAAATCTTAAAAGTTGACTTGTAAAGATGAGATGACTTCATCTACTTAGTTAGAATCTCAAACTCTTACTTGACTTTTACGGAGGAGATGTTTTCATCTATTCAATTAGAATCTCAAATTCTTACTTAGCAATATTATATCACATTATCTATATATATTTCTAGGAATTTGTTTAGGTATGTAGAGATATCAATAGGCTATAATCCCAAGTTGCTAGCTCGAGCTAGCCAGGAACCCTAACCGTTTGGCCTAAGTTCAAGACATCACAATCATCTTGACTCCCATTATAAAATAAAAAGTTTAATAAGTTGTATGCCAATGAACTTCTCCCACAATAAAAAGACAAGTAGGACAATCTAACTGTTGAAAATACTTGTTTGTTGTGCGCTGTTTATAGGCCCAATTGTTGTGAGCCTTTTACTATTCATAGTACTGTTGTGAGCCTTTTACTATTCATAGTCGCTGTAGCTCATTTCCGATTCTTTAAGACCTAGAATTCTAGGTCTTCTTCCTTAAGACATTCACTATAATCTCTTCAACATATATAAAGCAGTTTCATAGTTTCTGCTTCATACGCTTTTTAACATGGTATCAAGGAGCAGGATCATCCTGTAATCCTAGATTTCTTTCACGTTTCCGCATCTACTTTCATCTACTCAAATTGCATATCTTTCTGGCATTTTGTCGAACACTTACTGTGCAGCTACATATCCAACCTCATGGATAAGAGTCGCAGCCCCGACTACCGCCGGAGCAGTCGTCATCGCACTAGACATCACACTCGTACTCGCCATCGCTCTCGTGGGCGTTCAGGTAACCCGAGTACCCCTCCTTTAGTCCAACCCAGTGATGCTCTCTACCTTCATCCAAATGAGCAAACCAGCACTATGATTGTTTCTGCAAAGCTATTGGGGGTTGAAAATTATGCTTCTTGGTCTCGAGACATGAAGCATGCTCTATTTGGGAAGAATAAATTCGGGATAGTTGATCCGAATGTGAAACAACCAGAACCCGATTCCCCTCTCTACCCTTTCTGGGAACGTTGCAACGGGGTGATCCTTTCTTGGATTCTCTCATCCGTAGCCCCAGAGATCTACAAGACGTTTACCTACTCGGCAGATGCAAGGCACGTCTGGAACCATCTTCAAGAAAAATTCCTCCGTGTCGGTACCAAAGAGGTTTGTAATGTCCAGCGTGACTTAGCCAACGCCAAACAACACGGTGATTCGGTGGATAATTATGTTTATCGGCTGGAAGACCTTTGGAATCGGTACGATTCCTACATCGATGTGCTCTACCCACGGCTGATAAAGGACTCTGATTTCCATCGATTTCAAGATGCTGGCAAACTGACAGAGTTTCTAAACGGTCTAGATGACTGTTATTCAACAGCTCACTCCCAGATCCAAAATACTCGGCCACCTCTGACACTCCCCGAGGCCATTGGAATGATCCGTGATGAAGAAGAAGTTCTTCCTTCAGCCGGAATCCGGCGATCTGACTCGGTAGCATTTGCACTCAAATCGGGTCTCACTATTGGGTCGGGTCCCTCCACTAGTGGGTCCTTCTCACGTGGATCTGGTCCTTCCCCGCGTGGCCTTAATTTGGGGCAAGAACGGGCTAGGCCCAACTTAACCCGCAAGGCTCTCCATTCTGAATTAGAAGGCGCACATGGTTTTGAGCGAGCCTCCACACAGGACTCGCACATTGGGAGGGCCGAACATGCAATTTCTCCGCCCCACATGTCTAAGGCCCACATGGGCTCTGCTGATCTAGAGGCCCAGCGTGGTACTTGCACCCATTGTGGAAAAAGGGGCCATACCTATGATGAATGTTTAATGCTTACTAAATGTGGGCATTGTGGCATTCTTGGACATTCTAAAGCAGTGTGTTACCGATTACATGGCAAGCCTAAAGACAAGGGAAAACAAAAATTGGGGTCACGCAGATTTGTGAACCATTCAGCTACAGAAGAGGTTTCTAGTGATGAATCAGCTATCTCCAAGGAAGATAGGCAGGTGATAATGTCTATTATTCACAAGAAGAAATCATCCACAGCCGGTTCAACTCGTGGTGGAGGTGACAGCACTGCTCACGTCGCAGGTATCGCTCCCAAAACTCCTAATTATTTGCGTTGGCTTGTAGACTCAGGTGCCAGTGACCATATCACGGGCGACTTTACATGCTTGATATCTCCACGGTCATGTAGTCATGAATATCGGACCGTTAAGCTACCCAATGGGAAACACATTCCCATTACCCATATAGGTTCAGTAGTAATTCAACAAAAATATTACATCTATGATGTGCTTTATGCCCCTTCATTTACTACAAACTTGTTATCCACTACCAAATACACTAAAGATAACCATTGTGCCATTACATTGCTTTCCCATTTTTGCTTCTTTCAGGACTTGCGGACTGGGACAGTGACGGGGTATGGTAGAGTGAAGCACGGCCTATATTATCTTTCTACTGTTTTTGATGATGCATGTAACACGGAGATGACAAACTCTATAGTAGATCATTTTGTACCTAAGAATTTGAACCATGTTCGTCAATCTTCTTCTACATCTACTCCATGTAATATTTTGCATCAAAGATTAGGACATCCATCATTTAATGCCATGAAACATGTTTTTGATGTATCTATGTCATCTCTTCCTGAAATTAAAGCATGTAAGATTTGTCCCCTTGCTAAACATGCTCGGTCTTCCTTTACTGCTAGCAACTCAATTTCACATAATATTTTTGAGTTGATACATGTTGACATTTGGGGACCCTATAAGGCCTCCTCACATTGTGGAGCTAGATATTGTCTCACCATAGTTGATGACTATTCTAGAGCCACTTGGACTTATCTCATGAGACAGAAAACAAAAACACTTGATCACCTCAAGTCATTCTTCAATATGGTAGTGACTCAATTTGGAACTCGAATCAAGCGTCTACGCACTGATAATGCACAAGATTTTTTTAGTTCATCCTCTACACTGTTTTTTGAGTCTCAAGGAGTCATCCATGAAAGTTCATGTCCTTACACACCCCAACAGAATGGGGTGGTTGAGAGGAAGCACCGACATTTATTTAATGTTGCCAGAGCATTACGCTTCCAGTCCCACTGTCCTATTCGTTTTTGGAGTGAATGTTTACTTACGGCCACCTACTTGATTAACCGTACACCTACTCTATTGCTCGAGGGTCAAACGCCTTACGAGCGATTATTTGGGAAAGTACCCTCATTAGATCATTTACGTGTCTTTGGATGCCTCTGTTATGTTGTTAACTTGACTCAAAAGGACAAGTTTGGGCATCGCTCCATACCATCTATATTTATGGGTTATCCGTATGCTCAAAAGGGTTATCGTCTCTTAGCACTTGATAGTGGGAAGTTTTTTACAAGTCGTGATGTGACCTTTCATGAGACTATTTTTCATTTTGATTGCTCATCCCCTATATCACCACCTCTGCATCCATCATCATCTGACATTGCCATGCAGGGTCCTGATTCACTCGCCATTGTCCCTTATATTAGCCCAGCTTCGCAAGCTCCTACTGACCCCTCTTCCTCTGGTGGAGAGGAAACTACTCCATGCATACGAAAATCAGGTAGAGTTTCTAGAGTACCTGCTTGGACACAAGATTATATTTGTTCCCACACAAATTTATCCCATACTGCCACAACTCCATCGACTGCACACCCAATTTCTGATGTGATTTCACACCATAGATTATCTAGCCAGCACAATCATTTTGTATGTTCCATTTCGGCTACCATTGAACCGTCCTCTTATAGTGAAGCGGTCCTTGACCCAAAATGGCGTGACGCCATGACTGAGGAGATTAGGGCATTAGAGTCAAACAATACATGGGAATTGGTTTCTTTGCCTGCAGGTCGTCGCGCTATTGGGAACAAATGGGTGTACAAGATCAAATATAATGCTGATGGAAGCATTGATCGCTACAAAGCTCGCCTTGTAGCTAAAGGATACAGTCAACAAGTAGGAATTGATTATGAGGATACATTTGCCCCAGTTGGAAAACTTGTCACCGTTCGGATTCTCACTGCTTTGGCTGCCATACATCATTGGGATATGCATCAAATGGACGTTCACAATGCATTTTTGCAAGGTGACCTTGACACTGATATTTACATGCGACTTCCAGAGGGCCTTCAACTTAAAGGGGGATCCAAAGTATGCAAACTCAAAAAATCGTTATATGGACTTAAGCAAGCCTCCAGACAATGGTACCAAAAGTTTACAGATGCCCTCATTCGATTTGGTTTTTGCCACTCCCAGCATGATTACTCACTTTTCCTCAAACATACAAGTAAGGGCCTTCTCATTGTTTTCATTTATGTGGATGATATGATCATAACGGGAGGCGATGAAGATGGAATCACTGAGTTGAAGGAATACCTATGTTCCACATTCCGTATCAAGGATCTTGGACTAGTCAAGTATTTTTTGGGAGTTGAAATAGCTAGTTCACCTGCTGGTATTGTGATGAATCAACGGAAGTATGCCTTAGAGCTAGTTTCTGAATACGGTCTTTCTGGGTGCAAACCAGCGGACACTCCTATGGAGCAAAATGTCAAGTTTACAAGCATTGAATATGATGAGTTCCTAGACAAAGAAGGAGATACACCTCTAAAGGACATAACACGCTATCAGCGATTAGTGGGAAGATTGATCTATCTCACAGTTACTAGACCAAATATATGCTTTGCTGTATGACTATTGAGCCAATTCATGCAGGCACCAAAGGAGTCTCACATGGATGCAGCACTTCGAGTCATTCGCTACATTAAGAGATCACCTGGTCAAGGGCTTCTTATGAAATCTCAGAACAGCCTTGAGCTCCGTGCTTTCTGTGATGCTACCTATGGATCTTGCCCAATGGGGCGCCGTTCTACTACTGGCTTCTGCATTATGTTGGGAGACTCCCTCATTTCATGGAAAAGTAAGAAGCAATCTACTGTGTCTCGATCCTCCACAGAATCAGAGTATCGAGCGATGGCATCCACCACTTGTGAGATCATATGGTTGATAGGACTTTTCAAAGATCTACGAGTACCATTAATCAGACCAGTATCTCTCTATTGTGACAATGAGGCAGCTATGAAAATAGCTGCCAATCCAGTACTACATGAGAAGACCAAACATATAGAGATAGATCATCATTTCATTAGAGAGAAAATTGCTGCACGGATTATTCAAACGGCACACATTTCTACACGGGATCAGCCTGCAGACTTATTGACAAAAGCATTAGGAATACAACAACACCATTTTCTTCTCAGCAAGCTGGGTGTCTATGACCTGTTTCGACCACTAGCTTGAGGGGGATGTTGAAAATACTTGTTTGTTGTGCGCTGTTCATAGTCGCTGTAGCTCATCTCTGATTCTTTAAGACCTAGAATTCTAGGTCTTCTACCTTAAGACATTCACTGTAATCTCTTCAACATATATAAAGCAGTTTCATAGTTTCTGCTTCATACGCTTTTTAACACTAACCATAAAAATGAATTTAACTATTCATTCTATTAGGTTGTCATTTTAGAAAAGAACCTAAAGAAACCATAACCCTAATGTAGAGTAGGTAGATTACATTTTAAATTTAAGTGGGAGAGAAATTAAGAATTTCCTTATCATCAAAATTACAATCTAGTCATTACTCTTGTTATTGGGTTTACCTTTTAAAATGAAACATAGGATTCTAACTTGAAAGACCGGTGGTATTAGTAGCAAATGAAAACGTGAGGCCATCTGTTTCGCAAATGAGAAAAAGAGAAGCTTTGAAGACCTTTCCGAGCTATAAAGCCTAAGGATGGATAGATATTGTAGCAGTCAAAGGGGGTTTGAGCAAGCTGGCAAACCAGAGGCAACTTGCCTCCAACTAAAATCTAATCCGTAGTATTCTCAACTTGAAAGACTGGTGGTATTGGTAGCAAATGAAAATGTGAGGCCATCTGTTCCGCAAATGAGAAAAGAGAGAAGCTTTGAAGAACTTTCCGAGCTATGAAGCCTAGGGATAAAAAGGTTGTGTAGCAGTCAAAGTGCTTTGAGCAAGTTGGCAAGCCAGAAGCAACTTGCTTCCAACCAAAATGTAATCCCTACTCCACAGTAGACATCACGTCACTGTCGGGACTAACAAACATGCAGATGAGTAAAATGATTCGGCAGAGACACCAGAAATGTTGCTAATGGGTGTCGTTTTCCGGCATTCACATCATCATTATTCCCAAAACATCATGCAGGTTTCGGTGGTCTGTCATATGTAAGGTTGGCATTTCAGAAAACTTTTCCACAAGAAGACAGATAGAAGACACCAAGTATTGCACATTTATCTTCCTCCATCTTTGACAAAATGGAGCTCCGGCTTGAAATTCAATCCCCTAAATGTAAAGGATAAGAGTCTTGGTTATGCATAGTCTAAAACTTCCGACAAAAAATACTCAATACAAATAGTCTCGCGTTTGTCCAAGCTCTACTTTTTGACTTATTTTGCCTTTGTGCAATATGACACTCAAGCTTACAAAGTTTCTTTCCGTCAAATGAAAAAAAAAATATATATTGAGGATAAACTTGGAAGAAAGAGTGGATGACGATCATTGCCAGCAGCATTTTAGGTTGCAAATTTGAGATGGCCACCGACAGGTGTAAACATTTTAGTCATCACTAAGTTTGACCGTAGAGCAAATAGCAGAAGAAGAATATAACAAAATTGGTGGGATATAACAAAAGTTTCCCTAGAGAAACACAGACACACACAGGAAAGGACCTTTTGTTAAAAACTCAACCCAATCCAATGTTGGGCTTTAAGCTAACTCTGTTGCTTGGGTTGGGTTGGGTTCTGTTTGTAAAGAGTCAGATTGAGAATTGAGGATTGCAAAGTTTGTAGTGTGCACAAATGGCCCCAAAAAATGCCCATTGATCGCGATTCTCCGTTCTTGCATTTTTCATACGCGAAGGTCAGAGAAGTCCCGATCCTTCGACACCAATTTCATCTCTCCCCATCGAAAAACACGTATCAATTTGACAGAAAATAGAAACTAGTCCACTAGCACAATCCTCGAGGCAATTGGTTCGTCGCCTTTGTTAACAGTTTCCTTATTCCGGCCAACCTAGGAAACTGTTAACAAAGGCGACGAACTTCGTCGTCCCCACCATTCCATAACACCCCACCCTGTTCCAGAACTTTCTGGTACACAAACGCGGAGACGGACATGGGTGGTTGTGTCTCATCCCAAAAAACAAGCAAAGCCAGTGACGGACTCGGAGGAAGAGGAGGAGAAAGGCAAGCAGATGGCAGGGAAAAGCCTCCCAAGACAACAAAGATTATTCACGTGGATGGTCGGGTGCAAGAGTTGGAGCAGCCAGTACAAGCTACGATTGTCACCTCCCAGAACCCCAGCTGCTTCCTCTGCAGCTACGAGTCTCTCGACATCGGGACCTGCGCGCCCCACGTGCCTGCGGAGGAGGAGCTACAACCAGGCCATATTTACTTCCTCTTGCCGCTGTCTCAGGCTAACCACCCACTTTCGCTCCCCGACTTGTGCGCCCTCGCCATCATGGCCAGTTCTGCAGTCGTAAACGACGGCCTTGACTTCTCTCCGACCGACTAGAACTTCATTTACTGGGTAAGTTGAATCGCTCATTTTTTTTTTTCAATTGACTTTGAGCCTGCAATTGCCGATTGAATATAATATTTCACCTACCAAAAGAAAATTCCTTTTACTACAAAGAAACGCGGGGGCACTTTGTGAGGAAGGGCGATCTGGTGCTAAGAAAGAGGAAAGAGATGAAGAAGAGGTAGGTCTACATATTCTGTGAATTTTACTCCCGCTTTCACATTTCGTGGGACACCCTCTTGATACCAATTGTGCCATGATCACACTTTTCCGTATGGAACTTGGCCGTGACGGAGACGCAAGGTGACTGTGTAACCAGTGATTACACCCGAAAGTCATTCAACGATGTAATATTATTCGTTGCTATAAAAAAAAGTCAAAGGGGTGTCCTGACCATCTCCTCCAAGGGCTTTGTCATACGGTCCTTAAAGTGTACTTTTAATAAGGAAAATGTCATCTTAATAAATATTTCCTCTCTCTCTCTCTCTCTCTCTCTCTCTCTCTCTTCCCCTCCACTTGACTGCGTGCGCATCTTGGGATCCAACATTAGTAGCAAATTAGAACTCGCATACATATCTTTCAAAGTGAGAAAAGAAAAAGTTTTATAATTAGTTGCCAAAGGTTATAACAATCCAATTACCGTTACCATTAAAGTCATATTCATTTTTGTCTTTGTTAGAAATACATGCGGAAGCTGAACCGAAAAAAAAAAAAAAACGTATAAAAGGAATGAAATTCGGAATTTATATTTTCGTTCAAGGTAAGTTATTTATATAGAAACTTATACATAATATACGTTTGTAAATACTTAAAGATGTACAAACCCACCAAGCTGAATGCCATAAGTAAGGATAAAAATCTATCCTAATTCTAACAAGATATATAGTCTTCTCCTCCCTTAGCCTCTCCTTTGCCATCTACTCCTTGAGTAGATACAAGGATCATTAACTGTTGAATGCTAAACTCAAAAGGTTTTGATAGTAACTTGGATTTAATTTGTTGTGACAAGTTGTCACTGCTGTTACTACCTTGAAACTGGATTATGAACTGTTATGACAAAAGGGCAAGACAGTATAGAAAATGAAGGGATGAAGCCCACCGTTTTAGGAAACACAGTGTGTCATTTACTTAAAGCCGATCACGCTTTTAAACGATTTAAATTCTCAAATCCCGCATATTCCTCCTACGTCGACAATTTTGGTAAGCTTCTTGAAATAATTTACTTGTTCCAAATATTTCACTCAAAAATTTGACCAATATAATAAATTATTAAGTAATTCTCAAGACCTTCAAGATTGTAAAGATAACAGAGACAAATCAAGTAAGTGTCTTTCATGTATAGTTGTACACTTAACACTTGCACATGAAGCACACACAATAGAAAGGGGATTTCGGATCAAAGTTGAAGAAGGAAACCTTAATTAGCTTTGGTTGCTAATTCTATAGTAATTGAAGAATGTGATCTATATTTGAAGCCCTGTATTAAAATGAGTTCTTTAAGAATGAGTTGGTTTCTCGATCTTTTAGATTAAGTATGTTATGACTGGTATTATATTTGGGCATGGCCTTCAAACGTGAAGTAATTATAGATGGAGGTTAATCTCCGGTATCTTAACATGAGATGGTTTCTAAGTGTATTGACTCATGCATCAAGCAATGATGTCATCAATTTCTTGGGCATTTGATATAGTTATTAGGCTAGAGATGATTCTATAGCAACTTGAAACTAATTGGGTGCCATTATTGTTAGTTTTTACATTTTTTATTATGGTGATGGATTTAGTTTTTACTCCAAAGCACATGCTTTCCTCTCTCTCTCTCTCTCTCTCTCTCTCTCTCTCTCTCTACATTGAAAATTTGTATATGATCCATCGAGGTTCTTAATGAAGCTTGTTTATGTAGAAGTGTTTTGAAGGTCAACTTTGATCCGAAATCCCCTTTCTATTGTGTGTGCTTCATGTGCAAGTGTTAAGTGTACAACTATACATGAAAGACATAAATGGGAAGGATTAAATTTCCCGAGCTCCCATTTATGTTCGCCGTAGGTAAAGGCAACCCAATGATTGGCATTGTAGATAAGTGGGTCCTTATGATCTTTTGTAATTTCTTTTAGAAAAATGTTTTATAAGCTCCTTTTAGCTTTTTTGATTTATGCTTAAAACATTAAATGCAATAGATATAATTTTTTAAGTTTTAGTTGTCAAATCACACGATCAAACCGACAAGTCATTGACCTAGAGGCATGAGATTGGAAAGTTCATTTTGTTATAGTTTGGGTCCAAATCGAAATTTTGGTGTGATAATTTTCGTTGAAAATAAATGCGAAAGTTTTATGAAAAAATTTCGTTTTCGTACTTTCTTGCTTTCTGGTTTTCTTATGTTTTAATTTGTAGAAAAGTTTCTATTATTTCCTTTCATTCATTATCTCTCTCTTTAAAAAAAATAAAAAAATAAGAACGTACGCAAACCGTGTCAATAATGGGCTTGAGGTAGCTTAGTCAGTTAGTTCTATAATAAACTAGTGAAATTTTTGAAATTCAATATCTTATATGCATGAATTGCATACATATATTATAATATTAAAAAAACTAATCGACTTAAAGGTTGGTGCTTAGATTATGAAAGCATAAATTATACAAGATGATATTAAATAATATAGAGCAATGTCAACTTCTAGCTAATCAAAATCATCATCACGAGCAATAGTTGAGACCTGGACCATGTTTGAACCGCATGTAATTCTTGTGTTCAAAGGGGTTTAAGCTAGGCATCCTCAACACATTTGGTTTATACAATTTTTGAGAAATAATTCGGGTGTCAGATCTTGAAATAAAAAGATGTAGTACATACAAAATTAGTCTCATTGAAGAACTATTGAAAAAGGTGAGAAATAAGAACGAAGGTGAAAAAAGTTCAAAGGAAACGAGGGATTGGTTAAGGCTCTTGGTTGGTGAAAAAAGTTTTATCTTTTTAGGACTATTGCTTGGGGAAAGAAATTTGATGTATTACACATTGCCTATAATGTAATTAACTGAAAAAAAAAACTAGTTACGATGAGGGGAAGTTTAGAAAAACTGATTTTTTTTTTCTTTTCTTTTCTACTTTGTGTATTCCATTAGGCCGGTAGGGTTTGGTTTTTGATGTTCTTATTAATTTTACTATAGCCATAGGTATCAGAACTATGCATACATCGATATGGCAATGCTAATGTTATTTCATAGTTCAATTGTCAACATAGTTGACCACTGGTTAAAATCTATTTGTTATGAAAATGATCACTAAATAAATTTGAGATTGAAATAGAAATGTGTAATTTTTTAAATTCTAAGTTGGTGTTTATAAATCTATTAGTTTTCTGTTACACTTACTTTTCAGATTTGTGATACATGCATTTGTATATTGATTATTATGAAATAATGAATGATTCTTATGCTAAAATATTAGGTGAATACGTATACTACTCTATAACGGCTGAAAAGAAAAAAAAAAAAGCAATTAGTGGGATAACAACTAAGGCAACTACCTGTCTAAGTGTTTAACTGCATCTTGTCCTTGTCTTGACAAGCAACAAGTTACAAAAATTCAAATTTTAAAACACTGGCACAGTTTTTAATTAAGATATCTGTAGAAGTGTTGGGTTTGACTAAGTTGGATTTATTTTTAGTAGATCTAGTATCATAAAGTACCAAATTCAAATATTTTCATTTTACAGTTCAAGATGTCATTCAAATAACTACAGTTTAGCTAAAAACACATTAAGCTGTGGAGAGAGGTATAACGTTTCTTCACTATTTATCTTTGGATTAAACCTCTTGAACAGATTAAATATAAATTAAGAACTGAACAATGCACAAACATATTATTTGAAAACTACAATTCAACATTCATGAACAAGATAAATGTCATGAAAAATAAGTCTGTTAACAGCAATGGTTCAAGATTTCATTCAAAGAACTAAACAGTTTAGCTAGAAACATATCAATAGGAAATTTTACTTAAACAATCATGGTTCTTGGAAATCTGAATTTGAAACGAATTAATGGGAAATTTCATTTCAACAGTTATAGTTCTAGGAGATATGAGTTCAAAGAGGGCTTAGCTGTAGTCCTTTGTTATTTATAATGGGCTTGTTGACAGCTTTGGGACTAGGCTGGTCTTATTAGCCACGTCCGGCGGATGTGCCTTTGCAGTTTTTCTTGTGGCTGAAGAGGTCATAGGCGGGACTTCCAAAACCCAAGTAGCGGGAACCAAGGATTACAAGGTAGATGGACAAAGGATTGCGCTGTCAACCTTGAGCGGTTTTTGGCCCTAACAACCCCATTCTACGTACAGACTGAGATGTCGTCATGTGGCACCTGCAATGTCATAAATGCCGCTGCTCTGATCGAGGTCAGCAAGTCACGTGCTCTGATCCCGCAGAAAAGAGGAAGATGCCGATTTCAACTACACAGCATTAAACTACAGCAGCTCCCATCGTGTGCTCCCTTCTTTTAAGCTTCGGAGAATTCACTTCCCCGTTTGTAATACCAAATTGCTTAGAAAAAATGGCATATGTCTTGGTCCTGCTGATGGCTCTAGCCATCTCTCATCTCCCTGGGCAAGGGGCTGCGCCTTCAACTAGCCCCAGCAAAGGAACCCCCGTTCCGGTGCTGCTACCTGACGCGGCCAAGGACTTCCTCGAGGGACACAACCAGGCAAGGGCAGCCGTCGGGGTTGGGCCCCTCAGTTGGAGTGAGCAGCTCGCTAACACCACCAGTCGCCTAGTCCGGTACCAAAGAATCAAAATGGGCTGCAAGTTTGCAAACTTGAGCAGTGGCAAGTACGGTGCGAACCAGTTGTGGGCAGGCGGCCAGACCATAACACCAAGCATGGTCGTTGCTGCGTGGGTGAAAGAGAAGGACTACTACAATCACACCGATAACTCATGCCAGCCGAACCACAGGTGTGGCGTCTATACTCAGGTCGTGTGGAGAAAGTCTCTGGAGTTGGGGTGTGCTCAAGCTACTTGTGCCAAGGAGGACGCTAGTCTAACCATATGTTTCTATGATCCTCCAGGAAATGTTGTGGGGGAGAGTCCGTACTAGAAATAGTAGGGCTTTCTGAATAATCGGATCTGGTTTTATGGCTTATCTCGCAGTTATGGAAGCTTGGAGGTGTAGCTAGCTAGCTCTAAATAACATTAGTCCAGAGATTGCTTTTTCAGTGTTGTTATCAATGTAAAACTTTGTTCATCATAATTGACAATTGTCTCTGAACTTGAATGTGATCTCTGGTTTGAGTTGTACCAAAAATAGAACACAGTATTTGCAACTGGATTTAGGATTGGCAAATGACCATCTTGTTGAACACGATGAACTCACCGACAAATACGAACAGCTGGCACTGCTTGGAGGGCCACCATAGTCAGACAAGATGATAATAATTGAACACCAAAATATCCCTCACAGGGCAAGAGCTACCTGATTCTAGTCACTACCCTGGAATTGTTATGTTCACGTGATGTTGCAGACAGCTTTTATCCATGATCTGAGTTGCAACAGTTTGGTACAAGAATGATATTAGCAACATATGTATATACATTGTTCACTGCAGAATCTCCATTCTTTTCACAACACTACAATAATAGATATGTTCTATAGGCCACATAGAGGGAGATGGACATCACATAAGACGAGTACAATGAGGCATAGATATCACCCGTGCCCTCCCTTTTCTGGCTCCACAGTCTACTTTGTACAAAAGAAAAATATCGATTCTCCTAGTGTAAATTCTTACCAAAAGTGCAAGCTGCCCCAATTATTCAGCAGCAGTCACTTCACTAACTCTTTAGATATCAAATACCGAAAGCTGAAATTGTGAGAAACCCACTCGATGCTCTTGCGGGATTTGCCTAGCTGACATTTCTTGATGCTCTTCTTCAAAGATTGAGGCAAACACAGTTGGATCATCTCTGCCACTCCAGCCGGACATAAACCGGAGTCCTTCACAAATGACTCAACGATCTTTGGTAAGAGGATTTTATGATTCTTGCTTACGCCCAAGGTAGCTCGAACGTACTCTTCTTTTGCAGCTTCCAGCTCCTGGAACACTCTCTTGGGTGTGTACACACGAACCTGAACAACACCAAGATATTATAGGATTATATGAATCTCATTTGGTAGCAAAAACACTGTATGCTAACAGCTACGTCTTCATCCTAGTTTGCATTTAGAAGCTGGTTACTCTTATTCCATAAAAATGACAGCTAGTTTTGCACCAAAATTCACTTTCCATGTGTCGTTGTTTAATTAATTCATCAAATTATTCTACATTTTTTTCCCCCTTGCCAATTAAGAAAATTATTCAAGTACTAAACACTAATAAAGCAAAACAGATGAGGAATGAAAAAGCACCGCAGGATCAGAATGGCTTCCCGAACAGAGTGCAAAGTGTAGAAGGGGTTCTGGATTCTCAATTGCGTATGCTTGCCGTTCATCACCGGACTTGAATTTTGTTCTTGGTGTGAGTAACAAGCGAAGCCACTACAAACAGAAGCAAACTTTATCAGCCCGACTAACAATATGAATTTGTATGAACCTCCGTTGGTTTACTACAAACTGAATGGAAAACAATAGACGTGTTGTTTCGTGGCGCACTATTTTAGACAATTCATCTTTGGAAGAAATCATGAGTTTGACCTCCAACTGAAAGAGATAAAAGAAATATAAGGAGAGGCTTTAGAACTCCTGCACTGCAACCAGACATGTCCTTGTGTTGATTAAAGAGGAAATTTCAATGCCACCGACAATGTGTTCAGAATCGTTTCAGAGAATCTCAATGCAGAAATACAGAGAACATATCAAAGTCAATGACAAATAACGATGGGTTTGAAAAAAACTGAAAAAAATGAAACCGAGGGCCTAGGATCCACCTGTCCAGGACGAGACATTCGGCAACCCAGGATGGAGCTTTGAATAGTGTCTGCACTGATGATGTGACCACCAATATTGTATGCAGCCTGGATGGTAGAAGAGTTTTAGAAGACAGAATCATTCTGACTATTCTCCTACAGGAATCATGTTACTCATCCTACCTTTAAGAGTAGAAAAACTCTCTTTACATTGTTTTGTGGAATCCCATAAGCCAAATACGCCTATTTCAAAAAGAAAAAAACTGATTAAATCTCACTGGTATCGGAAATAAATCTATGGAAAGGAGTTGATATGGTAACTTAACATATCTACTAATGAGAATCATTACATGCATCACTAATGCGTTGTGTACGTTAATCCAGAAGGCTAGCTTCTCTTCATGTTTCAACTTCCGGGGATCTACTTCTTCTAACCGACAGATAAGCGACCTGTGACAGAACAACCCACAACAGTAATTAAAACTGCAAAAGAGCATAGAATTCAAACAAAAAAGTATGTTTATGCCCTTTCAAATTAAACTCAACATCATAGACGGTAAAGGTCTTTTTGGGTAATCAGATCACACAAGCTCACCTGAAATTCTGCAACAGATGTTCAGTATCACCCAGTTTCTGACCATCTCTATAAATCCAAGGTACTTCAACCATCGTGCTGTATGGTCCACTGAACTCTTTGAGGCCTTCCACATGAAAAGGATTATCTAAGCGTACATCAAAAGATGAATTATTCCTGAACCCTGGACTCCACATATCGCATTGATCTCGAGGAGAAAACGCACTGATTGATGACATAGATGAATTGGGCGATGCCAGGCCATTCTGTGTCAATGGCGGATCTGATAGCTTGCAATATAAGGCTGACATGCACTTGATCATGTCCTCAGAAAGCTTGTTAGGTGTCTCTGGAACATGATCAGAGATGCGAGTACCAAGATGCTCTGCCAGACTAATTATATTTGTTTCAGCATGCTGAGCATACTGTAGAAAAGCGAACGAAAATCATAATCAATTGCCATGCACGCACACCCACACAAAGTTACATTTTGGAGTAAATCTTTGACTGAACTTAAATACCTCAATCAAGGACAAAGGTTGGGAATGACATGCGCGTAAAGCTTTACCCAAAGAATCTGCTGGGGGGGAAGTTTTGGTCGGAAATGCTGAACGTTGGGATAATGAGGAGTGACAGCGATGAACACCAGAATCTAATATCTTCTCTTCTCCACCAATTCCATTCAGCTCCTTGCATTGCTTGTCAAGTATCTGAGAGCCAGATTGTGCTGCTGGACTTTCCCAGATTGATTTAATATCAGGCCTGGAAGCTAGGAGAATCCTCGCTCTTGGAGTATTTATAGCTGACTTGGATCTTTCATCCTTGGTAGGTGGAGATACAGAGGATATTTGTTGATCAAATGCTTTCCGGTACAAGGAGAGAAGATATTGCTCCAGATGCACAACTTCCAACTCTAGTACTGCAATTTCCTTAATTAACTCTGTGGCTGGCTGGAGTCACCAAAACTAGTGTTAAGATGGAGCTACTTTTGAGCAAAAGATCTAAAACGAATCTGTAAAATACACAGGAATCTACATGACTCCAGGTTCAACAGGGTTAACAGAAAGCCTGGTCAAAAAATATTGACTACTAGGATTAAACCGTGAAACGAGTGAATATCTTTGTATGGGATTCCTAAATTTCTTGTACATTTAAGGACTCAGATAACACACTGTGTCTATGATTGTAATTACTAAGAGAAGAAAATTCAGCGAGAATTCTTCAAATATAGACAGTGGAAAAGAGTTCAAAATATCGGGTTTTCTTTTCTTTTTTAAAAGAAATTTTGGTTACAAACGATGGAGCAATATGATGACATAAACACCACAAGATACTAGAAAGAAATTTTCAACAAAAATTACTCTGGATCACCTCTAAAATGATTATTTCAGTTACTATCTCAGTAGTTCATGGGAACATACTCTCTCTAGACAACACACAGATCTTCATCTGTGTTTGTGAGATCTTGATTACCTTGGACACTAAGATTTCAGTCGTATTACCCTGAGAGTTTGACCTATAACCCAAGGCTTTTTCTAAGGCATGGCGGACCTGAAATTGGTCTTGTAATCTTTTCTCAAGTTGTAGAATCTGCAAGCAAGGTATTAACGTATAAGTTAGTTATTAATAGAAACACTAACCCTAAAGCTGAGCCTAGTTGGAATACACTGCAGAATGAAGCCATGAAGCCATGAACCAGAAAAAGGCTTAGATTAAGCGTTCTACATCTTCTAGGCATGGTTGTAGGGAAGAAAAAGTTTAGTTCGATACCTCCTGCTTTAAAGAATCTTGGACTTCAGCCTTAGGGGACTGTTTTTTCTTGGTTTTCAGATCCTTTAAGTGCCCCATCTCCTGAAACCAGGTCAAAATCATTAATTAGAAATCTGAACGGCTAGTGTAATTCTTCCTGGAATTAAAATTTTCTAAGAAAGCACTGTATTGAAGCAGTATAAATGGTAATCTGTTTGGAAAATGATACCAGCTTAGTATTTACAATTACTGGGGAATAGACATTTTAGGATGGCATTGCGCTGGGCTCTTGGGATGCAGGAAGATATTCAATCAAAACTTAAAATGAGCTGAATATTCCTTGAAATAAAAGATGTAACTAATCTTACCAGCTTTACAGATTTGGAGGTTTCAAAAGAACTATCCAGGTTGTCTTTCTCCACTTTTTTCTTATCAGGAAAGCTGCAAGATCACAAAAGCATATGCAGAGAATCAAGAGATTGGAGAAGGCGGGATTTGAAATCTGCTCTTGTAACTTTGGGCAACTTCATATAAATTTTGCCATCCATGTCCAATCCCCCAATGTACAAATTTTTTTTGATAGTCTACGACATGGAAGAGAAAAGAAGAGCAGTTACAACTCCCTCCAGCTTCCGCTGGGGTCCGCTTAGCTATCACTCTATAAGCTCCATTTCAAGGGAGTTCCTAATTTATCTCAATTCGTGTTCTTACCACCAAGCACATGGAAAACAAGAGGGACATGCATCTACAAATCACAAGCAGGGAACATATCTTCCCAAGCCAAAAAGCTATATTTAGGAATTTATTTATTCCGAAGACAATCAAGCTTCAGCATTTCTTGAAGGTCTGGACCTTTGATTTCCGTATCAACAGACGCTCTTCAACGATCTCCCCATTTGGAAGGAATGACCGACAAGAACTGTGTATAATAACTATAATAAAACGGTGATCAGCTATATGGTGTCAGGCTTACTACCGTAAAGCAAACAGGGTTATATCTCCAGCAATGAAAGCTCAAACTTCCCTTTTTCGCTATTGCGCATCTCAGATAGTACTCAAGTTAATGCCTCTCAGCAAGTACAGGACCAAAATCCAGAAAGCGTGTAAGCAAAAGGATTGCTAAGTAAGGAAGGAACTTAATAACGCTAAATTGGATAGATAGCTACCTCTTTGAACGCTTATGCTTCGGAGTCACTCTCAGTCCCAGAAGTTCCCCATCTCCACTCACCTCAAACCCCATCTCTGAAAATCACCCCAAACAGTGATCTCAGTGAAACGAAAGCATCTCAGGGAAGCAAGAAAGGTAAAAACAGCAAAACAAGAACAAAGAAGATTTACCATTACACTTGCGACAAAACAATCAGACCCTAGGACGAACCAGACCCACCAATCCAACAGAGCAGACAGGGCTGTCAGAGACCACTGACAAAATTCCAAAATTTCCACTGGTCTTCTTGCATTTCAACCACGCAGAACCGCTTGGAAATGACCACTAAGTTACTGAGCTAACAGAGTCTGAACATAGCACCGGTGAAGTGGTGGCATAAACTCATAACAATACGAACGAGGAAACAAAAAAGATTAGAGCTTTCGACCAGTGAGCCTTCTCTCCGAAGAGACCGTCGCCATAAGTCTTTAAGCTTTTGCAATGGCGGAGAAGCTTTTTGCATTAAAAGTAGTAGCCAGTTCGTGTACCCTTTGTGAAATGTCAAAGTGTACAAAAGTGGACAACTTCACTCAGAACACAGATTGATCCAAATGGACAAACAGGAGAGGAAGAAAATTTGCGGTATGACCGACTGTTGGAGCGAAAGCCTGTATATATATAAATATATCCACAAGTCCCTGTTGGATTTAACATAGGAACAACCCAATTACCACATTCTCTAATTTTGTTGGGAAGCAAGTGGGAGTTGGTGACCGGCCCTCCACTCTTGTCCCATCCCGCTATACATAGCATGCTGTGGCGTCATACGCACACTTAACATCCCTAAGATACCCCCTAACAGTACACTTCTAGTTAACACAAACCAGTTGTGTACTTGTCTCTTTGTATCACTTGTCTGTCGGGACATCGAACATGTTACTGATTGGTTATAGAGTCTTTTGAGCGTAAAACCTTTGGAATCTGGTATCATTGCTTGTCAATATTCAGGAGAATCATTTGTGTTTTTTACCACGAACTTTTTCGTTTCATAACAAATGTGATTATCCCGGACGGCTAAAAGAGATGTATGGATATCCCTTGGGGAGATTAGAGAGCTCACTCATTATACCCTAGTAGTTCCTCGAAGAACACTCGAGTGAGTCCATCCATATCAAACAGATTCTGGAAAAATTACCCCGTTCAAAATGGGGTTTTAACCCACTTGACGAAGATTAAGGCTTGGTAGAAAAGCAGGCTCTCCTCAAAAGGGATGAAAGGTAAGCTAGCGAGGGATAAAGGAGACATTGGATACCTGAAAGGAAGCGAGGGTTCGTGGGGCTTCTCCTTGTCGAAATCTCTTTTGTTAGAGAGTAGGAGATGCCCAGATTGTCCTTCAGTATCGCAGCGACTAACGTTTGTCAAAGAATCCACCCTATAAAATATTGTTATGGCGCTTGACCTTCCCAATACCGATACAAAAGAAAAAGATGGCCTGGTAAGGTGGTCAGTCTCTCTTTTTGTCGTGGAACTCACCTACTCATCAGAAAAAAAGCTTCTTTTTCACCTCAATAAGGGGGAGAGAGATTGAAGACTTTTTCTTTACCAATTCTTTAATGGGTACCTTTTATATTGAGATTGCAGGAAGATTCATAGGTTAGTCTAACCACATTAGACTGCAAAGGTCTATGCGAGTTTAGGAAGGGGTCAATTATTTTAAGGAAGAATTGGAGGTTGGTTCCATACAGAAAGATGAAGCCTGAAGAACTTACGGTCATTTTCTTAAACAGGTCACTCGTGTTGGTTTTTTCAGTCACCTTCGGGGTTCAGAAAAAACAGCCATGGTGGTTTTTGGTTTTGGACCCATCTTATTCTTTAACCTCCATTGCCCAGAGCTTCATATTTCAGGCCCCAATAAATAAACAAATGAAACTTCTATTTTATCTTATTATCAAATTTATACGGCTCTAGTGATAACCATTCCATGCCAAAATTGCCAGAAAAACGAGGAGTGATCATCAATAAAAAAATAGGGTATTAGGGGTGAGCAAGACGAATCGTTTTTCAAACGAACCTGACAGACATGCTTCATAGATCTAAGAAATTATCGAGTTGCATTAATGACATTCTTTATGTTTGGATTCCAAAAACTAACTTATCCAATGCACACAGAGTTCCACGCTGCTGAGATTTTTCTCAGAACGATTGTCAGTTTATAAACACAAGACTGGGTTAGGAAACCATGTGTCTGTGCTTTTAAATCGCTGAAAATGTGGTTAAAATAGATATGCAGTATTTGAAAAAACACCCCTCTAAGTTAAACAAACGTGAAGATGCCAGTAAGGCTCTGACATGTTTGGGATCTCCATTAAGGTTTTGGCTTGGGCGTGCAGGATAGCCACGGGAGAGTTGAAAATTAGGCTAGCTGACAATGTGTGTGAAGGTTCCTGCAGCTCGAAGGACAGTTCCAATATGCATTTTTCAAGACATCGTTCGCTGTATTCCAGTGACTGATGAGAAGGACAAATCAGAAGCGAATATATAAATTGAAGTCGAGAAGGTTGTAGTAATTTTCTGGAATATTTTCTTTATTTTGTTTGTCAAAATGCATAAGTTTGAGCCTGGTATACCATCTTCTATGAATTGGTCCATACTTGTTGTCTCTCGATACTCAATATTTCTTGTGCAAAGATGGCATAGGACACAGTGATCTCGTACACAGTTTATAAACTCTGCTCGAAAAAGGATAAAAAATAAAAAATAAAATCCGAGCGAAGAGCAGCTAGTTGGAAAGATCGAAGGCCTAGGCAACAAATGGAGTTTCGAAAACATGACATCGAATCTGCTTTTATCATTCCAAGGGTGCCCGATGCGTCGTTCTCAGGAGTGGGGACTAGGACTGAAGGGGTGTTTGCTGATCTCGAGTCGGCAGAAACCTGAACCCACAAAAATGTCACTTGTGTGGAAGGAGACAATAGTTTGTTTGGAAGCGCGTATGTGGTGGTGGGAAATTGGCGGGGAGGCTTATGGGGAGATATGAGATTGCGTTGGAAAGGTGTAGAATCCCAGAATTGGAGCAGAAAAAGCGAACTTTCCAAAGACATTTGGACAAGTGAGTCAATGCTAATCATAACCAGCAAAAGGCATCTCTCTCTTCACCTCTCTCTCCTCCCCTCTCTCTCTCTCTCTCTCTCGGAGGCTGCTAGGTGGTCCGAAGCCCCAAAGGGAAACGGTGGGTGCATCCCATAAGCAATAGAATATAATGCTCGAGCTCATGTGTTCATAAAATATATCTTTGGCTTGTAGTACATTTGTATGGTTTACATGTAATGGTGCTTCCATTTCGAGCTTGAGCAGCTGTTGAAGACGTAGGTATTTAGTACTGCATTATTAAAGTGTAAGTGTGTAATTAATTAAATGTGAATATCTTTTTATTTTTTTAGTTTGAAATCAAAATCAAGGTTCTTTCTTAGCATTCATATAAACATAAATAAATATGGAGTTCACAGAGAAAATGTTACTGTGGAACGGTTTGATTGGTCTATCATGACAAGGAGTTGTGTTGACAATGTAAATATCCAATTTCGTATTACTAAAAATCAAGTGTTTTGTTTAGCTAAATCCGATCGTGCCATTTCATTTTATTAGCCAACTTTTAAGGTAGAAATCAGTTTTTAATAGCAGCATCATCCTCTGCAGCCTGTAAGCTCTTCCCATTCTTGAAATTCTCGACCATGAACTTCAAAGCTTGGGATAATCCTGGTCTACCGCTGAGCTCAGAATATGTTATCTGCTAGAAGGGCGGTTGGGTTTGGCAACAAAAAACACATCATGTGGAAGGAATCAGTACAGTACACCTTTGGTAGATCGAATTTTCCAGAAATTTACCTGGCTTTTCCTGTATAAAAGAAGAAGCCGGCTGACAACCTGATCCACTTGCTTCATCTTTAGTAGCTGCAACCGAAGTACCAACTCTGACTCCAGAATAACCCAAAAAAATCAAAAGTTCTATACAAGTTCTCAGTTCGATATATTTTAAGATAGTTTATCTAACCATGACAACTCACAATAATGCACCTTTAAGTGGTTAGGTTGTGAGAGCTCTGGCAAGTCACAAATTATTTGGTAAAACATGAATCTGATCTTCATCTTGTACATTGAAGTCAATGCCATGCCAAAAATTGCTTTAACAACTAAATAGAACTACTCAACAGTTATAAACAATAAAGTTAAAAATTAAAATCTAAGAGATAATCCATGCTTAAATCTTATTTTGACCAAAACATACATTCGTTGAATCTGTTTTTAAGTTAGCTCTTCTTGGGTTGCTTTTCAAACAGGGAGGCTATGTCTCCTGCAAAAATCAGTCGTAAAGCGTCCAAATTGGCCCAAAGAGATAGGTTAGCACCAAAGGGCTGAACTGAGGCTATAATCTTTCTTTTGTTAACGTGGAATTGCTAGCCTTACAAAGAGGAGTCCAAGATTCAAGAAGCTTTGAACAGCCAAATATGCTCCTTTTCGTTGGTGCTCGGAATATGTTCAAGGAATGTTGAGGACAAACTAGCGTCGGAACTTATAAAGCAGGGAGGGTCATTAAGGGAAGAACCTAGCAGCATGAAATCTGCTTTAACTTTCAACTCTTTTTAGATAGATTTCCTCGTCTTTATCTTTAGCTTCAACTTTCTCTGGGGAGGCAAAGAGAATAAAGGACTCCGAAATAAATGGGATTAATTACGTGGGAAAACCTCAAAGCACTCGCAATGTAGTAAACTTTCCACTCTCTAACATCTGGTTCGTGATGTAATGTGTTCGTAGGCCCTGTACGCACCGTAAGGGCGGGAAAACATAAATTTTTGTCCACCTTTGCAGTTACTCTTATAGATTGCATGTACCTTTGAATGACCTTTATTAAGAAAATAAATCTACAAATCTGTTTGATATTTGAGAGTTAATAAAAAAATGTATTTAATTAAAGAAGTTATTATATTCTTTTGCAATGTATGATCATAGCTTACACTATAGTACAGTATAATACATAAATTAAATCATAAACACACAAAAAAAACATAAGATTTAAAGTAGCTTAATATCAACATAATGTCTCATACCCATCGCCACTAGCATAGCTATCAACTTGTTCTCTTCTTATCGAGCTTCTTCAAGAAAATACAAAGATATTATTTATAGGATTGGACATAGTTTACACACAATTGTTCTTTACACTCACAATAACAAATTCATTATTTACATATAATATTCTTTTATGCACTCTAAGTTTTTTTATAATCTTCCATTTTTAAACGAACACTATTTTTTTTTTAATTGCATACCACTAAAGACCTACTAATATAAAGAAGAACAATCTCTATAATATTCTTAAGACATATCTATAATATATTTAGTATATACTAAAAATACATTAATTTAGTCTTACTAATTTTCATTCCAAATTCCTAAGAACACATTATCTTCTCATATTAGGTTAATAATCAGTAGTACCCATTAATTAGGCAATAAATAGTCTGAAATTAATGAAAGTCTATAAAAACGTTGAGAAAAAAAAAACTTTAATACAATATTAAGAGATTTATTATCTATTGAAAAGATTAATTTAAAATCAGTAGAACTCTATTTCATCTAACCAAAATTCTCTCGTTATATTTCTTAATGGTGTTGAATTACTGCACATAACAGACAACAAACATATGCTTAGAATGCGTTCAGTTATCAATTCCAGTAGTGTCGTTATCATGAAATTGTTCACGAAAATAACGTCCCACGCTACAAGCCTGGCGCCAGCCTTTGCAACGGAGAAGCTTTGCTGTGATTGGAGATGGGACGCCAGAAACCCAAATAAAAATTAGATAAAAACAAAAAGAAAACAACTCACCTAACTTAACGGAAAGCATGGTACCAGACCAAGTCGTTATGTTAGGTGTTCGAACTATATATATATACAAGAATATTATAATTTTTAACCTTTTATCTTAAAAAGGGTATAAACGTAAAGTTACAAGGAAAAACAATTAACAATTTTTTTGGTAACTCTTTGTGTGGGAATATGTCAACTCATGGTGCGTTGTCAAGATGCCGTCTTGCCTCTGCTTTTAAATAGAGACGATCTATGTATTTATTTGTCTTCGTTACTCGCTTTTCCTGTTTAATTGGGATGGTAGGACAACTGATGATGGCAGCAACTTTTGTCCGATGTGGTAACGTTAGCCTCGTCAATAATAGTATTTGCAGAGATGTAGGTGAATGACAAATAAGTTTAATAGAAACGACATCTAAGCCTTGGAATATTGTTTTTGTTTATTTTTATTCTAATTAAAGAATTAGTAACCCAATAATGAGGCCCAGCTCACACAAATTGGGCTGGCTGCAAGCCCAGACATTGGACATGGAGCAGCTGTCAATGGCTTCCAAGAATTCCGATAGAATGGGCATGACACACGTGATGGACGGGACCCCCTTGCCCTTTTTGAGTAGCCAATCTTTGGCACTCCAAGTTTGACAAATTGGAATGACTCTGACCGATTCAGCGAACAGAGGTTGAATCATCCACGGATTTTTTGTTTTTTTTTTCATCAAGATATGCCGAATCAAGAATATTATTGCCTTCGGGAATTGACATAAATGCTTTTATCAAAGAAGGGCTGTTAATTTCTGGTCTCGCATGATTGGATATCTCGTCCACTTTTCTTCTTTATGCGCAAGTCTTCATGGTGGGTGCTTGATGATGAGACCTGCATCACCTCCGTCCCAAATTCATTCTGGATTAATCAAAGTAAGAAGAGGGGAAATGGGTTACTCCGTAAACAACTGGATTCTATAGTTGAAAAATGAATATGGAGGAAATGGTAACATCTTATATGGTATATGCACAATACAAGCAATTGATGGATACAACTTTGCACGAATTAGTCAATCATGTTTTAAAGGTGTCTGTCTGGGTAGGAAAAACTAACTGGTCATAAAATTTACAGCCCCAATTAGGATCTCGATGTCGGATTTAAACACCCTCCAAGGAAACAGAGTCCCAAAACCACTGGCCCTAAAAACCATAATCGAAAAGCGAAAAATGGTCGCACATTTTTAGACCCACGCCACGATACGGAAAGAGCCAATAGAAGCGCGCTTCGCAAGCCTCGATGGTTGTTCCTTAATAAACCCCCCAGCAACCTCCCACCGTCCCCCCACCTCTACCTTCTCAATTAACCCAGTCGTCCCTGCCCCCTGCTTTATTATCAGGTCTTCGTTTATTAGTGGTTTCTCTACCAGATTAAGACCCAGACCACTTCTTTGTAGCACCCACACGTCTTTGTGCTCTAATTTTCCACACCAACTTGTTGTATGGGTATTTCGGCTCGTTGACATGGGACAGGAAAAGCACATCTAGTAGCACTAGGGGGGATATTGGGAGGGCATAGCAGAAAATAAAAAGGCACACACAAAAATTTCACCCTCCCCATTGCCTGTGGCCTCCGTGCAAAACCAAGCCACAACCCAACCTTACACTATTAAAGGTAACATACCCACTTCTCACATCTCCAATTTTTCTGAGCATCTGTTGGTTTCGCGTCGGGCATGTTATGATATGTTGTTGTTCTCTATGTGTGTTGTGCATATGTTACACATCTTACAGTCAATGGTTCTTGTGACCTAGCTAGCTCTGGCCCCTCAATTTATTGATCAGTAGCAAACAAGACACGAACAATAACGGAAAGGGGCACCGAACCCTCTTCGATCCCACATTCCAATCGGGGATTTTTGGGACATTGATTGTCTCCTATTTGCTACATCAATTTTTCGATTGTCGGTATTTTTCGGTGATTTGGACGGACCTTTCAGGTCAGGCGTGTTGTACATGTGGATGATCTGGATAAACGATAGTAATTGTAGGGTTTTAAAGCGTTTTCTGCTGATGTTGTTCCTGTTAGGGATTGTAAGCGTGACGAAGTTCACCTTCTGATGTTGTTCCTGTTAGGTTTTGTCTCGGGAGCCACGATTGCTGGTGTGAAACATTTTTTTGGTAACTGTTTCAGGTTCTGTTCTTTTGAAGAATTCGCACTGTTGTTCGTAAATAAGAATTTCGGTTTTGGGGTGGTCATTTCATTGTCAGATGGGTTTTGATGCCCCTGTTGGATATTTGGGAGCGAGGCCTCCATAATGTTTAAACGGATGGGTTTTCATTTAATCCCTAAGACAATTGATACTGTTTGCCATAAGCAACACCTCCATAATCCCTAATAAAATTGAGAGAGAGAGAGAGAGAGAGAGAGAATGAATTCTCTAGTATAGAGGGTACGAATTTCGTGAAACGAGTTATGAATTTATAGATTAGCAGCCAGCTTGGTATAAAAATGTTCGGAAAGTATTTTCAGGATGAATAATTCTAATTGCATGTGTTAGAATCTTTTTATTTAAACAACTAATAAAATCCACATGTATAGGTAATGGATATTTTTTGGTCCTTTTTTGAGTGATTCAGTGACACTGTCAGATTACCTTCTGTATTCCTTGACCAAAGTCACAGTAATAACGTTTACTGAATTATTATTATTATTATTATTATTATTATTATTTTTTGTGTGTGTTTCCACTTACCCTGTTTAAATCAAGAAGACCATTGGATAATGCAGAGAGGCAATCGAAAATCAGATATATAGATGTTACTTTGGTGGTTTCTGGGAACTTTTTGTCTGGTTTGTTAACCTTTGGACTAAAACCATAATCATTAAGGCATAATTACAAAACCCTTAATGTTAGGGTTTGCATCTGATTAATAATTATATACATGTAATTCTTTTCTTTATACTGCATCCAATGGTAACATTGTCAGAGAGATGGGCAGCCAGGAACATGGTTGGTTTGGTCTGTCTCAGTGGAGGTTGGAGGGGTTATATGTTCCTTTTGCTTGCAATATTTAATTTTTAGGTTCATATGTTGACTTTCTTTTTCTCTACGCTCTGGGATTTCCCAATTTTTGTGCTGACTTGGGAAATAGAATCGTTCTAAGCCACAAATAATATGTACTTTGGTTGTAGTTATGAAATTATAAGAAGGTACTCCAAGAAATGTGAGAATGACAGGGGGGAGAAAAACAAAGAATGAACTTTGAAAGATTATTCTTTGCAATAATGTTATTCACAAATATTTCAAATACTAACACTGTGAAGATTTTTAACTATACCTCTTGATTTAATCCAGTCTCATAAGTTTTCTTGGAGTACCATCTTATAATATCAAAACTACAACCAAAGTTTTCTTGGAGTACCATCTTATAATATCAAAACTACAACCAAAGTTTTCTTTAGGCCAGAGAGGCTTGTAGTTAACAGTTCACGAATTGACCATGTGAGCAATGCTTGACAACCATTTTTTTTAGTTATGTATATTTTTGGCAAAAGATATAAATCGGGATCATGTTTAAAAGTACTTTAACCAAATGCATGTATAAACTTGGAATCATGTAGGGCATACACAAGAATCATTGCCACCTTCGCTATGATGCTGTTTTGTGTGGTGAAAAACTCGGCATAAATATCTAATTATTGGAAAGTAACTGGTGCATTTCTTGATATTTTAGTTAAGTCACACGGCTTTCTTTGCTTCTGTTCTGCTAAGTTATTATAGTGGGAACGGCATTTGAACTCAACTTTAAGATTGAATTTCCAAATACATAATCGTATTTTCTCAGTTCAATTTTATCAGTTCGTCAGCAGTGAGTGGAGGGCATAGAGAATGTGAGGGCCATGGTGCCTCCCGCCCCCTCCTCTCTAGCCGAAAGCTCCCCTACTTCTCACAATTGATTGAAGCATCTGCTTGGATACAGCTGGCATTTCTATTAATTTTGTGAAATTCAATCATGTGTCTTATTTATGATCATTGTTTACTTTTGGTAATAAAAAACCAGTGTCCTTTATTGATTAAAGATCCTATGACTTTTTGCCTTGACTTTCAAATAGACATATGAATAAATGCCACAGGTCCGGGGAGAATGGGGAGAAGGTCTCTGATATATGCTTTGGGCCTGAAAGATGGCAAACATCTAGTTGAGTTCTCCTCTGCTTTCCTCTTTACCCTCCAAAAATGTTTAGCCGAAATATTACCAACCTTAATAGTGGAAGCATATGTTGTGGCAGGGTTGGTTTGCTTCGTTAATCACATGTAATGTCTCTGCTACTCAGAGAGAAGTTCTTCGGCTGCACCATGGATTATTGCATATATTGATTGTCAAGTTGGGCCACTTTGGTCTTCCTGACTGATGTCTCAGAACCACATTCTTCATGATTGATTTTTAATGTCATCTCAAATAGATGTATTTGTGTTGCACGTGTATGCAGCCCTCACATGATCTTCTTTTCTCTCTCTCTTTCCTTTCAGTTGGGATGTTTGCTGTGAAAATTGGTATCCGTTGGATTTATCTGACTCTTTCTTGGGGTTGAGCTTTGTTTGGACAGGGAAGTGATTTGAGAAATTACCAGCGACATTATAAGGATCATATGGCATTATAAATTTCATTGTAAAATCATGGAAGTGCTTCCCTGTTCTGGTGTTCAATATGTTGGAGAAGCTGATTGCGCTCAACCAAGTACAGGAACAGCTTTTACTTATGATGGTGAGTCTAATAGCCTTGGACATGGAAAACAAGATCAATCGGCAGATGGTAAGCTGGATGACTTAGTACCAAATGTGGAAAGACCTCAAATGGAAAAGCAAGGTGAAGTTCAAGGGACTGTTGAGGAATTGCCTACTTCCGAAGGGCACTGTAGTGGTGCTTCATATTGTGGTTCCCATGATTTTGAAGACGATGATGAAAATACACAGAATTATTGTGCACAGCCTTGCATGGTCTCAGAGAATCAGATACATGTGGACACCATAGAAGGTGAACTGACAAACAACAGGTTGGAAGAGTCTTCTCTTTCAGAGCCGACATGGCTCGAAGGGGATGAATCAGTGGCACTGTGGGTGAAGGTAACTGTTGAGTTCTTTTGATTTCAAGTTTTACACGAGAAAATCTCTCTTTTGTGAATCTTATGTTATATGTTCCAAATCATATTTTGCAGACATGAACTTACTGGTTCTGGAAAGGTTTGCGTATTGTATGGTTGTCTTTTTTTTTCATAAGGCCTACTTTATGCAACTGTGTTTTGAGAAAATATGGGGAAAGGGAATCGTGAAACTAATAAAATAATCTATTTCCCTGTGGTGCTCTCATGTTTTTCTTTCCCAACCGAAGAAAAGATATTGACTAAGCCAACTAGCCTGCTGGAATTTTCAATGTCACTGTTTTGCCCGCTTGATAGTTTATGTGGTTTTTCTAAAAAAACTTAATATATATAGTATCATGGCTAGATACTGCCAATCCAGTCCTAAGTGAAAATATCTGTGCTTTTAATGCTCTATCTTTGTACCTACCGATCATCTAAATGGGAATACACCTGAAATTTGGCACAGTGAGGCTCAGGTCCTAGTTGTAATCTTAAATTTTTGTCTCTGTTTCACGTTTTCTAGTTTTCTTATGTGCCTTAATAGGATGACAAAAGTTGCTAACTATTATCTCATTCACCACTTCAATATTTTTCCAAGTATAGTGGAGAGGCAAGTGGCAGGCAGGAATCAGATGTTCAAGGGCTGATTGGCCGTTGTCTACTTTGAGAGCAAAACCAACACATGATAGGAAGAAATATATTGTGGTGTTTTTTCCGCATACGAGGAACTATTCTTGGGCAGATATGCTACTTGTTCGTTCTATCGATGACTTTCCACATCCTATTGCATATAAGACTCATGAAGTAGGATTAAAAATGGTTAAAGATTTAACTGTTGCACGCCGGTTCATAATGCAAAAGCTAGCAGTTGGCATGCTGAATATCATCGACCAATTTCATGCCGAGGTATGGGACTTCATGCTACTATTTTATTTAATCCTTTTTTTATACTTCATTTCTTTAATAGAAACATACTTGTACTTATAAGGCTTCAGTTTCTTGCATGGTTATTCTTATGGAAATCTGCGCAAACTTGTGTAGGCTTTAGTAGAGGCTGCTCATGATGTGATGATCTGGAAGGAGTTTGCAATGGAGGCTTCACGTTGTAATGGTTATTCTGAACTTGGAAAAATGCTTCTGAAATTGCAAAAGGTACTCTCTGCTTGTTGATAGGTTAGGAAGTAGGAGTGAAGTCAGTCCATTTCGATAACACTAATATGATTTAAGCAATTATCTTCTCTCCAGTGAGTGAGATATTTACTCATAAAGTCAGTCCACCAACCAATGTCATTCCATCAGATAAATTGTGCATATAAAAATACATGTAAAAGAGAGAGAAAATGATTGAAATAGAAATCCAGCATAATATTTTTTTTTTCTTTTTCCCTATAATTACCCTTATCACTCTGAAAAGGTAAACAAGGTTTTCACTGTGGCCTCCTCTGTTGATCATATAACTTGCAATCAAGTCATGTACTATGGAATAAGGTGAGTGCCAAAGGAAGAAATGACACCTCCGCTGATACCAAATATGACAATGGTACATTTTTAAAACCTGACCTACTGAAAAATTTCTTCCTCCCAAGGATGAAAAAAAGCTAATATCAAGTTGAAATCTACCTGGGCTCATTTTTAGAATCTCAAATATATTGAAGAAATTGGACCATCTTCTTCATGGTATATGGATTTCTGCATTTCATTTCTTTTCGTTATATTCTCCCATTTGGTAAGGAGAATGATGAGGTACAATGCATGTATCTGAAGCTTACCAAGCATGACCATGCATGAGTATCTGAAATTTGCACACTATTGCAATTCATTGGTTTGCTGCTGTATCTTATGTTATTCACATTTCTATTATTTGCAATTCACAGTAAATGTTAATTGTAATTCCTTCTTAGATTTTTCATATTTTCGTCTTTCACTGCTCTAGATCCTCACATGCAACTAGAAAATTATCTATCTGGAACTTAAATACCCGTGCAAGATCAAATGCTGTTGGTTTGCGTGGTGGAGACAAGTTTTAAGGATGAAGTGAGATCTAGTGATAGTAAAATGTGTCCAACCTTGCTTGATGTTGATGGTTCTGGCCATGCCCCTGGACCTGCCACTGAAATGATTCTTTCATGGTGTCTGTTGATGTTATGGCTAGTGTCGCAGTTATGACTTATGCCCTGCTACTGGAGATTTTGGAGCGAAGCATAGCACTTCCACTGTGGTGGCAGTGCCTCTAAGTAGCTAGTTCACAGTTACATTTTTTTTCTTTTGGCTCTTTTTGTCTTTAAGCTTATGATGCTTTTTGTTCTTATTAGCTTAGTGAATTGTACATTGTTAGCTAGAAGGAAATCTGTACTTTTCACTTTAATGTAGTAGTTATTTGGATATTTCTTCATTATAACTATGGTTTCTGTTTTACTTACTTCCACCATATTTTGCCACAAACACTGGGAATCTTCTTCATCCATGCTCTTTTTCAGAGGAGAAACTCATGTGTCATGGTCTGACTTGTTTGATCTTTGATGTTAGTATCTCTGACACCCAATTGGATATTGAGCGACACCTACCATATTTTTTGCATGGACCGAAGGGTTTACATGGGTGGGGCCTCCGATGTGTTTCAAGTCATTTTCTTCATTTGTTCTAAAATTCTACCTTTCTGATCCTGTTCTTCTTACATAAAGGGCATCCCTTCTCTTCTTCTTTTGGTTGATGATGAAGAATGCTACTCTTTTGGTGAACAGATGATACTTCAGCATTACATTAACTCAGACTGGCTAGATCATTCTTATCAATCTTGGGCACAAAGATGTCAAAATGCACAGAGTGCTGAATCAATTGAGATGCTGAAAGAGGTGTGTAATATACTTAGTTTGTGTGGTTATGTTTTATAATCTTTAGATTGTTCAAGGCACTCATCATCCTATCTGCGCATTGAAATAGTTTAAATAAAGACAATTCCTTGAATTTTGGCTGATGCTTTTGTCCTTTCTTTGGTTCAGGAATTGGTTGAGTCTATTTTGTGGAATTCAGTCAACTCCCTCAAGGATTCACTGGTACAACCCACATTGGGTTCTGAGTGGAAAACCTGGAAGCATGAAGTTATGAAATGGTTTTCGACATCTCATCCAATATCCACTGGCGGAGATATGCAGCAGCAGACCAGTGATGATCTCTTGACCACAAATCTTCAAGTTAGTAGGAAGAGGCCAAAGCTTGAAGTTCGTCGTGCAGAGGCACATGCTTCCCAGGTGGAAGCAATTGGATCTGATCAAGCAATAACTTTTGAGATTGACTCTGCATATTTTAATGGTCGAGATACTGTAAATGCTGCAGCATCAGCATCAGAACCCTGTAAAGAGGATGATATAAAGGAGGCAGCTGCTCCTATGGATACATCTAGTCATGTGGCTGATAAATGGGACAACATTGTGGTTGAACCAAGAAATTTGGAGTTAATTCAAACCAAAGATGTGGAATCGACACCTGTTAATGAAGTGGGTACCACAAAATCATTAGAACTTGGGAGTAAGAATCGACAATGCATAGCTTTCATTGAAGCTAAGGGAAGGCAATGTGTGAGGTGGGCAAATGATGGCGATGTTTATTGTTGTGTGCATTTGTCTTCTCGTTTCATTGGCAGCTCGGCAAAACCAGAGCGTAGTCCTTCTGTTGGTACTCCAATGTGTGAAGGCACCACTGTTCTTGGTACTAGATGTAAGCATCGGTCTTTATATGGCTCCTCATTCTGTAAGAAACACAGACCTCAAAATGAAACAAAAGGGGCATCAAATTTTCCTGAGAATCATAAGAGAAAGCATGAGGAGAACCATCTCAGTTCGGAAACCACAGAATGTAAGGAAATAGTATGTGTTGGAGAAGTTGAAAGTCCACTCCACGTGGATCCAGTCTCAGTTGCAGTTGATGCCTTCAATGGGAATAATAGGTTAACCGAAATGCCTGAGTATCCTGGCAAAGGTTGTAGCAGCATAGAGGAGCTGCACTGTGTATGCTACTACCTGCATGATAATGTCAATCCATGTCTAGAAACTCCAAAGCGACATTCATTATACTGTGAAAAACACCTTCCAAGCTGGCTTAAACGTGCAAGGAATGGTAAGAATAGAATTATTTCAAAAGAAGTTTTCATTGATCTATTGAGAATTTGTGGCTCACACGAGGAAAAGTTGCGATTACATCAAGCATGTGAGCTTTTCTACAAGCTCTTCAAAAGTATTTTATCCCTGAGGAATCCAGTGCCTAAGGAGGTTCAATTTCAGTGGGCCATATCTGAAGCCTCTAAAGATTTTACCATTGGCAAATTCTTTATGAGGTTGGTTTGCACGGAGAAAGAGAGACTTAGAAGGATTTGGGGATTCAGTGCTGATGAAGTTGCACAAGTGTCATCATCTGTTATGGAAGAACCAGCATTGTTGCCAATGGCAGTTGATGTTAGTTATGACGATGAGAATACCATTAGGTGCAAAATGTGTTCAGAGCAGTTTCTTGATGATGAGGCACTTGGTGGCCACTGGATGGACATTCATAAAAAGGAAGCACAATGGCTGTTCAGAGGATATGCTTGTGCCATCTGCCTTGATTCTTTTACTAATAAGAAAGTCTTGGAAACCCATGTGCAAGAAAGACACCATGTGCCATTTGTTGAACAATGCATGCTTCTTCAGTGTATTCCTTGTGGCAGCCATTTTGGAAACACTGATGAACTATGGTTGCATGTGCTTTCGGCTCATCCTGTTGATTTCAGGCTTTCAAAAACTGGTCAACAGCATAATCTCTCCGCTGGTGAGGATTCTTCACAGAAACTTGAGCTCCTCAATGCGGATACTCTTGAGAACATCCCTGACAATTTAGGTGGTTTTAGAAAGTTTATTTGCAGGTTTTGTGGATTAAAGTTTGATTTACTACCTGATCTTGGCCGCCACCATCAAGCTGCTCATATGGGGCCAAGCTTAGTGAGTTCTCGCCCTTCTAAGAGGGGAATACGATATTATGCTTATAGATTAAAATCTGGAAGACTGAGCCGTCCGAAATATAGAAAAGGTCTGGCAGCAGCATCATATAGGATCAGGAACAGGGCCACTGCAAGTATAAAGAGACGCATCCAAGCATCAAAGTCACTTAGTACTGTAGGCGTAACTGTACAGCCTCAGATAACTGAGGAATCAAGCCTGGGTAGATTGACAGAATCTCACTGTTCTGCAGTCGCAAAGATTTTATTTTCTGAGGTTCAGAAGACAAAACCTCGGCCCAGCAACCTTGACATTTTGTCTACTGCTCGTTCTGCTTGCTGTAAAGTCAGTCTTGTTGCATCCCTGGAGGGGAAGTATGGTGTCTTGCCAGAACATTTGTATCTCAAGGCAGCCAAGCTCTGCAGTGAGCATAACATTCGAGTTGATTGGCACCAAGAGGGTTTTATATGTCCTAAAGGTTGTAGGGCATTCAAGGATCCATACATGCTTTCTCCATTGCTCCCGTTGCCATCTGGGTCTGTGGGGTACAGATCAGCATGTCCACTATATATGGAAAACAATGAGTGGGAAGTGGATGAATGCCACTATATCATTGATTTACACCATTTGGGACAGAAGTCTAAGGATAAGGCAGTTGTTTTGTGTGATGATATTAGCTTTGGGCAGGAACAAGTTCCAGTGGCCTGTGTTGCAGATGAGGGTCTCTCGGATTCTATTCACATCCTTGAAGATAACTCCGATGGCCAAAGTTTTATGCCTTGGGAAAGCTTTACCTATGTTGTGAAGCCATTGCTTGATCAATCTGTTGTTCATGATACAGAGGTAATTTTTTCTATAAGTTAAGATACTTAGTTTAATTATGCTAAGTAATTGGGTTGATAGATTATGTTAATCAGAATTTTTATTTCCTCAGTTTTATGTGCATCTTTTTGTCCATTGATTCAAGTTATGCTTGAGACACATAATCTATTCTCCAACCTTGCAGATACATGTTCAATAATAGCGTGCTTTATATACCTTCACTGCGCTTTCTAATGGGCATTTTCCTCTTCCCCTGCCTCTCTTCTTCTTTCTATTTGATAAATGCCAAGTAGGGCTAAAAATGCAGGGTTTATGCAAATTTCTATGACCTTGTTTGGTCTGTAATTTTTTTTGTCTGCTTCCTTCTCCGTGTAGAGCTTACAATTGGGGTGTGCCTGCCCATATTCAACATGCCATCCTGAAACGTGTGATCATGTGTATCTATTTGATAATGACTATGATGAGGCAAAAGACATTTATGGGAAACCGATGTCTGGTAGGTTTCCTTATGATGACAAAGGCCGGATACTTTTGGAGGTAATGTAATCTCCTTGACCATCAACCTCCATTGTCATCTTCTTTGTTTTCCTTTTTTCTTAAGATTGTACTTTTTCATTGATAACTTATGGTTTTCAGCATCTGTGGAAACTGCCCTGAAAAGTTTTTTTCTTTTCTTTTCTCTTAACTAATAAAAAAATCATTTGGTGGTTAGAAACAAAAAATGGAAATAAAAACGTAGAATGCATTAAAAAAAATGTAGCATTTTTTTGTGAAACTTTCTAGACCTTTTATTTGGATTATCTGAAAAAGAAGACGCTTTTTTTTAGGTGTAAAGGTTGAATTATTCTTTATATAAGAAACAAATAAGAAAGATAAGAGAAAATAGTTGCACAGTTAGTCCCAACATAGAAGAGCAGGTAGCTGCATGATCATCTCTTGCTCCTACAAATAGCCTTCAATCATCCCATTGGAACAAGTGAGTGCATGCCATTCTTTATTTTCCTTTGACCGTGGCTGCAAGACTGCTCGCACTCATTTGTGATGGGCACGGTAAATCTCTCTACTGTCTCTCGTAAAATTTTTTTGAGTTGCTTTACAAGTAATAACTCGTCTTCCACAGTTCAAAAAAAGTTCATATTTCTCACAGTTAGCATGTTCACTTTTCTGAGAATAATAATATTAAAATTTCACCAAACAATTATCTTCACTGTACTTCAAAGTGTAGGCTTTATCAGAAATATTAGGCAATTATTCCATTAAAATCTCTTTCAGATTAAAACACGGCAAAGAAGTGTAGAACATATTATTGGTGGTTCTTTTCTGTTCTTGCTTTCAAGGGTGCCTGCAATTAATATCGCCATGAATTTTATATGGCCTGTGATACTTCCTATCATTCTTTTGATTGTGTGAAGTAGAACCACATAGAAAGCATTAACCTGATTTGATGCTTGTAACCCGTAAATCTTGTATTAACTTAGAAAGTGTTCCTGCTGAAGACATTGGCAGAATGATATATAACCTAGATCATTGGTCCTAGGCGGTAACTAGGTTACCAGCATTTATATGTTGGACTGCGTAATCTCATATATGGGACAAGCAGCTCGGGCTCACTCTGGCTTAGTTACTTATACTTCTTTAAGCCCTTTTTTTTCTTAGCCTTAATCTTCTAAATTTTACTTTTCTTGTTAAACCTTGCAGGAAGGTTACCTTGTTTATGAGTGCAATAATATGTGCAGTTGCAGTAGAAACTGTCCAAATAGGATTTTGCAAAATGGAGTAAGAGTGAAGTTGGAAGTCTTCAAAACAGAGAAAAAGGTAGTAATTTTCATTGTTTTAATGTCTTCAACAGTCTATATTTACGGTCACCGGCGTTAACTTTCAGGGATGGGCACTTAGAGCAGCTGAAACAATCCTGCGTGGCACATTTGTATGTGAGTATGTTGGGGAGGTCTTAGATGAGCAGGAAGCAAACAAGAGGCGCCGCAGGTTTTGCATTTCTTCTGATATGTGCAGCTTTTGCTTGCTTTATGTTGCTCTTTATGTCATATGTAATCAGCCCCTTTATTCTCAGGTATAGAAAAGAAGGTTGCAGCTATCTGTATGACATTAATGCTCATATGAATGATATGAGCAGATTGATCGAAGGACAGGTCCATTATGTGATTGATGCCACAAATTATGGCAACGTTTCACGATTCATCAATCATAGGTGAGAAAAGATTTCTTGGGTGAAATTTTACTCTGTTTGCTGTTTTATATCCTATTTCATAAGGCTTCCTAATTCTGCATCCCCCTGCACAAATAATTTAGTGGATGAGCCCTGGTCTAGCCACCACCTATAGCAGAGAGGGAAGAGTTATCCTTTCACCAAATTCTTTTTTTTTTTTTTTTATTTTATTTTTCTGTTAGGTCTCCAGTTAAGGTAGAATTTGATACACGATAAATGTTTTATTAATCTTACATTTTCCGCACAAGCTAAAGTTAAATTCTAAGTAGAAGACAAGTAGAAGTATCAAGTTTATAAACTTGTGAAGTATAATTGCTATTTTTGTTATTTCTTGAAATCAGGTGCTATTTAGACCTCAATATTTATGTATTTAACGCTTAATCAGAGGTTAAGTTGTCAAGCTCAATAATTAATGTTTATTTTGATTAATGCCTTTGTATCTATTCTCCACATTACCATCATTGCTCAGGCCACATTCTTAAGTTTTCATTTAACGAGTAAGAACTTAACTCTAAAAGTAACTATTAATAATTTCCGTACTCTGTTATTCTGTTGTGTTTAAATTGTACAACTGTGTTTTCAAATTGGTTGAAAATGCAATTTGAAGTTTTGCTTCCAATTTTACACAATCCATTAGATCCTTACAAAAAGAAAGGTAATTAGTGGAAGGGTTTTGGTGCAGAGACTGGCAAGTTGAGGCTTTGTTGACTTGGTTGTTATCCCTTACAAAAAGAAAAGGCTCACTTGAATTTTTTCCTTTTCCTACTTTACATTCATCTACTTTATGCTTGTCTGCCTTTTGATTTACTAATCATGTATGTTGCTTATAGCTGCTCACCAAATCTTGCAAATTACCAAGTTCTTGTGGAAAGCATGGATAGTCCGTGTGCACATATTGGTCTTTTTGCAAGTCAAGATGTAAGCACTCTCCTCCCTGGTTTTCATTTGATGTTTGTCCATTTGCTGAAATTTGGTTGTTTTTCTATATGGTTTTCAAGATAGTAGGTCCTGTTCTATAGAAGTTATTTTCTGGATGCCTCTAGACTCGTGGCCTACACATTGGCGAAGAATGCAGTGCAAACTCATCCTTCCTAATTCTGATGGACGAGTGCTATACGCTTCCCATTGGATGATGGCACTACTTGAGAAGTTATATTGAACTTTTATTAGTGCAGTGGATACCGCCCCTTCTCATGTTTTTTCTTACCATTCTATGAGCAGATAGCTATGGGTGAAGAACTGACATTCGACTATCGGTATGACCTGCTGCCTGGAGAAGGGTATCCATGCCACTGTGGAGCTTCCAACTGCCGGGGCCGCCTTTATTAGGTCTTTCATAAAGCCTAAATGCTTTCTGCCTGTTCCTTATGGATAAGCTGGTGCTTGAAAATCCTGTTGATGGAGAATGTGACAATCTGAGACGGGAAAACATCAACTGTGATGAAATGGTCGGAGAGAACAACAATTTATTGAGGTTTCGACTAACTTCGCTCCTTCGCACGTGGAGTACAACTTTTCTCTTTGTAGAGTATGACACTTGCTTTTTCTTCTTTCCTATTTTTTCTTTTTTATACTTTTCCCAAGAAAATTGAGGAAATGAGGATGCGACTGCTTCTTTGCTTTCCAAATTTTTTTTTAATTGGAAAATTGTTTTCATTCTCTAGTCGAATTTGTTCTTGCTTAGGGAATTGTAGATGATGGTATCTCAATGTTTAGGGTTCTACTTGATTGGAATGGGTAAATGACAGTGTCTTAAATTTTACTTATTTGTACCAAAGATGCTCCTCTCTTAGTGATGTTATCCCCCGTTTCTGTTTCAAGGAATTACTATTGTACTCGCCCCTCATTCACTTGCTGCAACTTTGTATCATCCATTGTAATAATCTCAGGGTATATACACCGACACGTCTTATCTAATCAGAGCTTAGACTCTGCTTTTCTTTTGTGATGCTCGTGAAAATATGGTGGGAGGTTTCTCCTGCTTATTTTTCTATCATCGTGCTACTGTGCTCCTCTTTTTTATTTCTCTCTTTCTTCCTAAGCGACTGAAAGAAGGAAGGCGAAGAAATGGAACCATAAGTGAATCCTCAAGCCTATCCTAAAAGGAGCATTTGACCATTTTAGGTAGTTTTGGCACTTAGAAATCATCATTCATCCTCGCTTGAAGGAGACATTTTCATATTGGGAAGGTAAGCAAGAGTTTTTGGCCGTATAAGTGGACATTACTATTCTTTACATTATGTTGATCTTTTGGATGGAATTTAAGTTTGTGAGAAGTGGTATCAAAACTAAATTGCAGTTGGCCCAATCACTTGCAATTGCTATCCCCTATTGAGGGGTAGATAGTTGGCAGGGCAAATGTGAATTTGGCGAGACAAAATGTCACAGAATTCAAGAAACAAGTGAAATCGTGGTGGTACTTCACGTCTTTAGAAGAAATTTAAGATAGCAGCTTACTGTTGGAGATAATTCTTTTTCCAATACAATAAAGCAAAATTATTAGAACTCCATTTCTCCTTTTTGGACAAGAAAGAAGACACAAGGGAGCCCATAGCCGATGCCCACCAAGATTGCCATTCCTGTGATCGGATTTTACCAGTCGTAACAAGTCAAAAAAACAACTGAAACCATGTCGTTAAAATTCTTGAATTCAGGTAAAAACCAGAGAAAGAAGGGAGGGAGGGAGGAAGAGAGAAACATTAGTCTTACCATATCCTACAAATTTTGAAACTTCCCTTTTCTTTTCTTGGTTGTGTTGTCCTGGGACAGACGATGCTTCCAACTGCAAAATGGAGGAAATGACCACCAACCCACTTCCAATTTTCTCTCTGACCAATCTTTTACTCAAATCGAGCGACCAGAACCCGGCTATTCCGTTCACAAAATCTTCTATTACGACCTTGATGAACAAAAATGTGCCAAGCAACAATGACATCCTAGCGACATGCCTGATTTTTGCTGAGAAGAAGATGGCCCAGTTCCCCATATTAACCACACATGCACATGCATAGAGAGGAAACCAGAAGTACCAATCTACACCAAACGACGAGGAGAATAAGAATACAGACATTGGGAAGCAGTTTTTGAAATGATAAAAACAAATGAGACTGAATGGAGTACCAGGGTCATTCAACTGAGCAGACGTCGAGAAAGCGAAGAGGAGAGCCATTAGCACAGAGCATAAGCTGTGTAGCTTTGTGGGAATTGCCATTTGGCTGAATCTGGGCATAATCAGGCATTTCTGGCGCCATAATCCGGGGAGCAAGATGGCATCTTAGAGTCAACGACCCTCAATATTATCATCTATTGGTTTTCTCCAAAAACAAAATAAATAAATAAATAGATGAAATAAAAAATGGATGATAACTAAGAACTGCGAGTTGGCTTCCATATCACCCCAACTTGGCCTGAAAGGGGATCATAATATCCAATCTGATTTATCAAACTTCAGCAAACATTTTAGTTTTTTCAATTCTTTCCCAGAAGCAAACAACTAGAGACACTTCTCAGAATGAGAGAATCTTAAAAATCTCCACCAATTAACTACCTAGTTCTTTAATCATAAGCTTCCCACGACATTGACAGTTTCGCCAGACGAGAAACACGACATCAGCCGAAGCCATCTCTTTCCTTGCTTTTACATGTTGTTGGGTTATGGAGGAAAGGAAGCCACACAAATTTGATCAAAAGACAGTGCAGGGACCAGTACCACATGGGCAGCGGAGTCTGGGTGACAATTATTTCAAAAATAAATTCGAGTACAGGGTTGGAGAACTGCTTTGGCAGCTTTGCCCAATACATCATAAATCATACCACTTTCATAAGTTTGTAATTATTTTTCTGTTGTTCGGTTTAATTCCGAGATCAAAATTATTGAGTTTGATTTCATATTATGACTTGAAAATTATATACATACATACATAAAGCTCTCAATGGTAAGAAGTTTGAGGATAAGGAGTGGTTGGGAAAGCCCAGAAAAAATCTGAAAGGGAGCTTGAATTAAAAGGGGAGACTGAGCTGAGTTTGAAGGAGAAGCAGTTTTCAGTGTCCTATCTTTCCTTTCATGCCTCTTTACGGTTTTGGTGCAATGTCATTTTTAGGAGCTTTGTACAAATTCTCATTGCACTGCATGCAGTTTCTCATGTAAGACTCCGAGTTTTATAGTATCGATTTCTATCTCAATACGATAACAAAGAAATTTGAACAAGCACAAAATTTCATTAGTATAGAAAAGGTTATAAGTACTCAAAGTTGGTACAAAAAATTGCTATATTTTTAGTTTTTACAGAAATTGAGTTTTCTCACGAGGATTTTTTTATATATTTTTAATATTTTTATATATTTTTATAAATAATACTGAATACTAAAGACATTATACTTGATCTTCATTTGATTTTCAGATTGTTTGAAAGCTGAGGCTATTGTTGTTGCAATTTTCTTTGACTTTGAAATTTACCCTTCTTAATTGTTTGATAATGATGGATTACCAACAAGTTTTTGGTTAAGTTGAGAGAGAATAATATTTATTGATGATTTTTCAAAAACCTTCCTCGAACTTCTGTCAACTGTTTTAATTCATCTAAATAGATGTATGTTTTGAATTTACAAACTACATGTTTCACATATGTTACTGGTTTAAATGACAAAATGACAAGTACAACATTTAAATACATAAGAATAAAAGGTAGGAAAGAAAAAAGAACAAAGAAAACTAACTTACTAGAATAAAGTCCGATTCATTCCTTAGATATAAAGTAAAATCTTTAAAAAAAAAAACAGCTCCTCACAAATATTTAAGAATAATGATGACATATACTCTCCCATGATTATATAAGACACTCTAATATTACTTCAAAAAAGATTTCTCCCATCAAACACATATGCACAAAAAAGGTGCAAGGTCTTCACAATTTTTAAATATAATTTTCAACTTTTAATAAGTTCTATTGGAGCCACTATATTAATACTTGATCTACCTCTATTAAAAAGCACTGAAGAAACTAAAATCTTTACTCAAGATACCGTCAAGGAACACAAAAATCTTCACTTGATCTTAGCCGAAAAAATGACAAAAGTTTCGTCAGCAAGTATCTAGTTCAATTAATGGACACAAAAGTCTTGCTTTTTTGTCACAGCTCGATCATCTTTCATTGTTTTCAAACTTCATTGACTCATGTGATTGTTGCTTCCGTGTCACCCCATTTTGGCCTGAAAATAGATCATTATATCCAATCTGATTCACCATTCCCATACTCCAGCAAACATATTCGTTCTTTTCATTCTTTCTCTGAAGCAAACCAACTCAAAACACTTTTCAGAATGACAGGATTCTTCAAATATACACCAACAAACTGCCTAGTTCTTTAATCATAAGTGCTTCCCACGACATGAACAGTTTCACCAGACAAGAGAAACACGACATCAGCCGAAGCCATCTCTTTGCTTGCCCTTACATGTTCTTGGGTTATGGAGGCAAGAAAGCCACACAAATTTGATCAAAAAGCAACGCAGGGACCATTACCACATGGGCAGCGGACTCTGGGTGGCAATTCTTTCAAAAATAAATTCAAGTACAGGGTTGGAGAACTGCTTCGGCAGCTTTACCCTATACACCATAAACTGTGCCACATTCATTAGTTTGTAATTAGTTTTTTATTGTTCTGTCTAATTCCGGGATCAAAATGCATAGTGATAATTTTTTAATGGTTTAAACTAAAAATATATTAGTACATTTAATCTAAAAGGTAACTTGGCGAATAGGACCTTTTATTATTTATATTTAAATATTTTTTAAAGATTGTATTTCTCTTTAAGTTAGATTTTTATATTCCATTATATTGTATCGTAGGTTCAATATCAAACCAATCATATCCTTTTATACACTAAGTATATTTAAAGGGCTCAAAATTAAATAGGATTAGGAATATACTAATTTTGAATTTGATTTCATGTTATGGTGCTTAATATTTAATCTAAAAATTGATTTATGAGTTAAAAATTACTTATATATATATTTATCAAGTTCTCCAATAATCATACATTTCTTTTCGTTCTCAACAATTTCTTCCAAATTTTCTTACCGTATGATTTTCCCCTATCACATCACAATAATTTCCATCGTGGTGAAGGTGATAACACCGTCCAGTGGGTTGAACATTTAACGCACGGGTGAGTCCATTTAGGTCCACAACGGGCCCTGCAGGGAGGACAGGTTGGCCCACTCAAACCCTGTCATCATAAACTTCTTTATTTCTAGTTTGTGGCACCAAGGTCATAAATGCTAGCTCAAAATCGTTGACTCCATTGGGGGGAGCTGGATCTAGGAAACCTAAGGTGAGCAAATTAATGATGGTGGACTGAATAAATAAAATAAAATAAAGCTGTACCCATGATCTTCATTATCGATTTTATCAAGATTGTAACTTATTAGTTAAGTTACCTCAGAGATGATAGCTTATTTTATGGAATAGGTTTAATCATATTTCAAACATTAGTACTTAATAACATGATGGAGATTTTGTTATAAAGTCATTTGTCTCTTTCATTATTACCATATCTATCACTCTTTTTCATATCACAGATGAATAAAATCACTTATATAGTTTTTGGAGTTTGCGTTTGTATCAAATTTATCCATATAATGCCAAAAGTGTCTTAAAGAACCCTAAGACAAGCTATTTCCCACAATGGTCATGCCATATCGTTTGATAGAATAATAAATGCACGTATGGATATATATCAAAATTAGTTTTCTAATAAAACGTGATAGAACTAATGATTCAACTTGTTGTACAATTATTAATATGCTTTTGAATTGTATTTAATTTTTTTAAAAAGAAATGGGACCACCCTCCACACTTTAAAAAAAGGTCAACTCTTATGAGTCATCGCTTAATCCTTATAAGAAGAGACAACGTTGCACCAGGGGGTGATCAATTACCAATTATGTTTTGTTCAGTGATTGGATGTGACAAAGAATCATGTATATGTTTGATAATTCTTCCAAACATATAATAAATCATCACACATGTTGATATAGTGACTTATATTCATGTGAAGAAATTTTAGCTGTTCAATTTGATAAATAAAAGTCAAAACTGAAAATAATTAGCTCAAGGATGTACTAAAAAAGTTACCAACAGAAAAAATAAAAAATAAAAATTATGAACATTGCTTGATTTAGAATATGTTCAAGTGTTAGCTTCAGTTACCCAATATAAAGGGTATCTAATGAAAAGGAATAATTCCAAGATCACATGAGGAGAGATGAATTTGCAGCATGGACCCATTGTCCTGGGTTTCTTTTTGGTATCATTCATGATGCAAACGTGTTCTTGCTTTTTCCACCCTCGCATCATTTGCGAGCTCCATTATTGCAGTACAGTCGGCATCTCATGGTTGACATGGTCCATGGCCCTTTAATAATGCTAGAAACCTCAAAGAAATAAAAAGGACCAACTCACAAGGTTCCTAAAACATCTCATCTTGGACACTATTAATCTCCCCACTCACTCCCTCATGTGAAATTGTGCCGGTGGGTGCTCATTTTGTCCATTCTTTTTCTAAAGCAAACAGCAGCTTCTCGAGGAAGAAATGACCAAAACTTGAATGCTGCTCCCTCTCCCGTTTTTCGAAATGGGTCCCCGAGATGCTTTAAATTTTCTATATTAGTCTTGGGTATTATTGTGCAGAACCGTTCACGTTGGTTAAACCACTCTAGCCCTTGTGACAGCTTTGGATCTGGTGCATGGACGTATCCAAACAGGCTCTGGTTTAGGACAAATGGTTTTGCATTGTGACCAAAGTTTCGTTGCAGCTTTTCTTTTGTGTTTTTTGGTATCAACTCGTACATGTCCTTGCAGTACAATTCTTGAATTTGACTAAGTTTTGGAACTCATCTCCTCATCTTCCCAACATGATTCCCAGCTCACTCTCAACATCTTGAGGTCGTTGGGCTTTGGATTTAGACTCTAAGCAGCAATTATTGACAGTTGGTAGTCAAATTATAAAGCTCCAAAATGAATTTTTTAACAAATCAGATTGAGGACCATGCACTAAGTCTTGGGTCTAGCTGTGTAGGATGGAGGAGCAGTTCTAACCACTTCAAACCGCAGAACTCGAACTTCCATCTTCTCTGCCCCAATTGTACAGCAAACCAGCATAATCGTACAAATCCATCCCTGCCAAAATGACATACAAGGATAAGACAGCTGATGACATTTCACCAGCTGATTGTCTACTTCTTAAGCCCGCTTCAGGCAGACCATGAGGGTATTTCGGTGATTGGATGACAGTGGACACGCTCGTCGCCCTACAAGACAGCAATGTTCACTTTAGCCTAGAAAAGCCAGCGCGGTCCACTACAGCACCAAAGATTGCTTTGACAACCCCAAAGAAAGACGATAAAGAAAGAAAGAGAGAGACGGTAATTTGCAGAGGCAAAGGCATGCACATTAAGAGACCCACACACACAGCAATCATCAAAAGCAAGGGTAGACAAAAACTGCGAAAGTAAGAAACACTACCCATGAGCCATCAGCTCTTTAAATTCGTTTTTCACTTTCTGTTGCTTCTGGGATGATTTCTGAACCTCTTTACAAGTTAAAGAGCCACTACTGGACTAATTATTTTTCCAACCTGAAAGTGTCTGTTCGGTGGTTCCCTTGATGCTTGACACAAGGAGCTCCCTTTCAATCATTTTAGGCACTTGTGGGCCTAAAAAGTATATGAAATAAGAGATGTTTTTTCAGTGAGCTCACAGATTATCGCTTCTTGGTGAGTCTATGATCTTTTTCTGTTTTGCTGTTTTGGGGTTTTAATACTTCCTCTGTTGAGCGTAGAGAAGACCTGTTCGTGCTTGTTCCTGATTTATGAGAGTGCTCGCTTCATTGCTTTTGCCTAAGAGTCGATCTGTGGTTGCCTTTTGATAGGCTTTTGTGAATTCTTTTTGTTGTTTGCTTTAATAGTTATTGCGTCTCTGCAAGTCAATTTATTTGAAGTCATTTTTGCTCTAATTGGTACAATGTGTTCTTAAATTTCTTATATTTCAACCTTTTGTTTTAGTTCTAGAGAAACTGTGATCTTTTTTTATTCTTTTCTTTTTTTGAATTTTTTCAGCGGGGTTTTCATACAATAAATCACTTATTCTTTCATCATATTTTGTATGAAAAGCAGCTTCCTGGTTGGACGAAGTATTTTGTGAGTTTGGAGTTCCTTGATCAACTTAAAACTCCCAACTATACGGTTTTCTTATTTCTGTGTTATGAGGTGCCAAGGTTGTGTTTGAGAAGAAGAGTTCTGTTTTCAAAGCAGCAACCTCCCTTTCCTGGAATTTGATCTCCTTCTACAGAGGTGATTCTGGTAATACTTTTGGGGGTCCACAGTGTTTTTTTCATTGTAAATGCCAGATCTTGAGTGAATATTGCTGTAAGGTGTTCTTAAGTATGGCTGAAATTAGACTTACAAGGGTAGAACAAGGCCAAACCAAGATCAGAAATGTTCCAATTGCCGTGACCCCAGAAGGCTTTTGGTGTTGTCCTTCTCCTGTTGTGTTTCAAAAGACCCTCAAAGCTCAAAACCCCCTTAACAAACCAAAACCCCCCTCATCGCCACCGAAGATCCCTGTCCAAAAAAAACAGAACCCAGTGACTGAAAGAAAGCCAGCGTTAAATCCATCGAAACAAGGAATTGTTTCTGATGATCAACAGAGTTTTGTCTCTAGTGCACCCTGCCATAGTGCCCCCGTGGCTGCTGAGAGAGCGCGACGACCCAAAATTGAAAATTTACCGAGGAAAGTGGCAATTGAGTTTGGTGAGCCTGGAACCAGCGATATGAAGGTGATTTTGCTTGGAAAACAGGGTTTTTGTGTCAAGTTGAGCGTTCACAAGAATATTCTATTGGAGAATAGCCGCTATATTGCTGATAAGCTCTCTGAACAGTCTGGTTTGTCCTCTCTGGAAATTGAAGATTGTGAGGATGTTGAGATTTATGTTGAAACGGTGGGACTAATGTATTGTAAAGATATTAAGCAACGGTTGATGAAGCAAAGTGTTTCGCGAGTACTCCGCATTCTCAAGGTAATTTGCATGCTCCTTCAATTGATTTCTTCTTTCGACCTGCATTGATTGATTGTGATGTATTTCGATCTGACGGTTTTCGTCAAGGAACTTGATGAACAGTTGGTAGTATAAATGGCTAGATATGACTTTTAGTAGCACATGATAATTTGAGCTCTAGGAGTCCTACTGTGTCAAAAACGCGTTATGATATGAATTTAAGATAAAAACTAATGGCTAGTCATTTAAAATTAGTTTACTGATAAAGCTTCAAATCCATCCATGAAGTTCATGGATCTATAAGACCTGTACCTTTCTACTTCATTCAAGCAATTTAAACTAAAAACTAAAAATCAAAATCTTTCTCTTCAAATGCTTATGGCCAAACAAACTATATAGGGTTATTATTAAGATTTTCCTAATGCTTTTTTCATCTGTGTTTTGTTGTTCCCATGTTTCTGGATATACTTTGTAATGGACAAGCAAATCCATCTGTTTGAAACAAATATTTTAACTCCTTTGTGCACAAAAATTATTCCCGTGTGCAAAACATGTATGCAGATGTTTCTGTGAATCTCAAATTATGGTTCTTCCTGCTAGCACAGACTAACTGTTACCGTTTATGGTATCTTACGAGCAAAAACCATGATAGCTACTTTAAACTGCAAGTTTACCTAGTGTGGAAGCTTGAGTATATAGAATTTTTTATTTTTATTCTTAAAAACATTTGGTGCTCAATAGAAATTTTCTGTGTGATCTTCCATACTGTCATGAATATCGACATTGTTAGGAGTAGCAGCTATAATTTTTTGGTGATATCTTTGCCTAAAGCATGATGCTCATGCTCCAAGTGGGTGGGCTGAACATCAGGCCCTAGATATGGACGATAGTTAATTAGCAATTCCATACTTTTGATTATTCAGGCAGAATATGCATAGGAAAGGGCATTGACCCTATTTCATTTCCTTATTGTTTCTTAAGTACTATAATATTGGCTATCGTGTCAGGATTGCAATTTGTATATCAGGTATGTGTTTTTGTTGGGGAAATCATGGACCACAAACTATTCTTGAAAGGAAGTAGTTTAAACTGTTTGTTTCAGAGTGCAAAACCTCTTTTCAGCTGGGCTCTTTTTGGTCCATGTTTTGGTTTAAATATCTTTTGACTTTGGGATCTCTGACAAGTTGCAAAAGACATGGCTTGAGCTGCATATTTAATGGTTATATGTGTTCCACATTTGGACTTGTGAAGGGCCATATATGTCCGCTGGTTTCAAGATTTTTGTGCTTTGGGATCCTGATTTGTTCTGTTTGGAATTTTTTGGGTAATTTCGGGATGTTCGGCATGAATATGTCATGCAAGATTATAACCTTTAGTCTCTGTTGCAAGCATTTGTCAAATTGTGAATAATTTTTCCAATTCAGTATTTTGTATTTTCAGTACACTGTATTGCACGATTTATTGTGAATCATATAGAAAGAGATAGAAATGTAACAACTCTAACAAATTGCAATGGGTTGCATAAACCGATCCATAATATTGTTACTTAATTAAAGTCTTCTTGTTCATAATGTTCAACACTAAGATTATCTCCATAGTCCTTTTCTTTTCGCTACATTATATAAAGTTATTGCGAAGAAATCTTGAAAGTTCCTGGGCCTTAGAGCAAAGATATGCATCCATAGTATGGCTGCGAATGACTTTTGTTCAACACCATTAGAATTTGGGCTGTCTCAAACAGTTCTGGTGGCTTTGGCATTGATACGACTTCATCCATTGTGTGTGCTAGAGCACAGTGTGCTTACATTCCAAGACCTATTCAGCTAACCATCCATTACTATACTCCTTTTCTGTGTGGTATTGTCATATTGCATGACATAAAGAGCAGGTTATATGGTATGACTGTACATTGCTAAATCTCAGTAATTAACCCTCCTGTCTTTGTGCATCCACCTTCTGAATGCATGACGTTTGACGTTCATGTGTAGCCTTCTAACCATTTGGACATACGATTTTTTGCTCTTATTATGGATATACTTGTTCTGTATGGCCATATGTACTGAACTTCAACGCATAGAGGTGAGCTATCTCTTTATAAAAGAGTAGAAATTGGAATGTGTGCCAATGTGTTTGTTTTATATACTATCAAGAATTTTCTGTTGGCTAATAAGTATTTTGAAGAACAATAAGACCAACAAATTTGTTTTAAAGTGTTACACCTCTCTCTCTGTCTCTTTAACATAACTACACATGATGTTATCTCTAGCGATGTTCCCGTTTTAATCAATTAATAATCTGGACTGTTTTCCCGAGTGTACTTTTTGTAAGCTGTTCAAACTTTGCGTAGTCCGTCTTTCTTCCTTATCCTGGTTAATTATTTCTTCTTTAGTATACTTCTTGTCATTGAATTTAGCATTAAGTTTCAGGATCAATAGGTCTATGAGGTACTTTACTTTCTTGAATCCCTCACCTGATGCATCTGCCATGCAGATTGCCGAACTACTTGGCTTCAACTCTTGCATGCAGTCATGTTTAGAGTACTTGGAGGCAGTTCCTTGGGTTGGTGAAGAAGAAGAAAAGGTGGTCTCATCAGTCCTACGTCTACAAGGTGAAGGTATTGGGGTCACCCCTGTATTGAAACGAGTTTCTTCTGACATCTCCAGACCCACTAAAGACACACTTTCGCAAATAATTGACCTTGTTCTGAAAAGCAATGAGGAGCGAGGCCGGCGGGAAATGAAGTCAGTAGTGCTGAAACTCCTTAGGGAAAATAACAGTCTCCCAAGCTATGCAGGTTCAGCTGACATCTGCAATGAAACCCTTTACTGCTCATGCAGAAGCTGCTTGAGTTCGCTTTTGTCTTTGTTTAGACAGGCAGCTGAGCCAGGGTTTGCTGATAAACCCATGGACAACAGAGAACCTGTGGTGAAGAAAATAGCTCTAGAGGCAGATAACCTGTCATGGTTGGTGGAGATTTTGGCTGACAGGCAGGCAGCAGATGAATTTGCTCTATTGTGGGCTGGCCAGCAAGAGTTGGCTACCTTACATTCAAGGCTACCTATCGTGTCTCGTTATCATGTGAGCTGCATCACGGCAAGGCTGTTTGTTGGCATCGGAAGAGGCGAGCTCTTGCCATCGAAGGATACTCGCCAATTACTGTTACATACCTGGTTAGAGCCACTTATTAGTGACTACAGCTGGTTACAACATGGGTGCAGATCATTTGATAGAAAGGTTGTAGAGGAAGGAATTGGTCGGACAATACTCACCCTGCCACTAGAGGAGCAGCAGAGTATTTTGCTTTCTTGGTTGGGGATTTTTCTGAAAGCTGGTGATAACTGCCCCTAATCTTCAGAGAGCCTTTGAGGTCTGGTGGCGGAGGACATTCATTAGGCCTTACATGGAATCACAAGGTAATCTTTCACAGTCAGATAGCTCAATGACATCACCAGTAGTAGAGCTGAAGAAACATCGGCATGATTGAGTATAGTCTAACTAATAGAGGGATTCTCTTTCACAATCTGCTGAGCTTAAGCTTGTTAGACGAAAGATGAAGATGATTCTCTTTCAGAAAGATGATATTGATCCCTCCCTTAGGACTCAAACTGGCAATGGACTTCGGTAATGAGCTTCGTACAGAATCTTTTGTTAATGCTGAATGAATTGGATGTAGTTCTTTTTTTATTTGGTGGATGTGGTTGGGCTGATCACTTCATCTGGGAACCTTAAAATGGAATGTAATCGACGAGTTGTTGCTTCTTGTGAGTGTATTCATCTGAATGGATAAGATTGAATAACCTGTACTTTTTTTTCCTTTCTCTGAATGGATGTGTCCATCAGGGTCTATATTCAGATTATGATGTTTGCTAGCAAATGTTCATAGCTACCTGTTTCTTGTGCCCGCCCCACTATTTTGCATTCCTTACGCTGCTGTCCTCGGACAAAGCCTAGGCTTTAAAGTTGACATGCGAAATTTATATTCAGTGGATGGATACGCGGTTTAGGGGATCATATCTTTGCATGGTTGAAGTTATGCCTGATCATATCTTTGCACGTTTGAAGTTATGTTGAAGTTATGCGGTTTAGGGGATCATATCTTTGTATGAAACAATGTTAGATTGTTTCACAAGAAAAACATTTCATTCTTCTTTTATATATTGTAATGGTATATATTTGTTTAGAAGTCTTGAGTATTGATTTTTAAGATAATATAGTGGCGACATTTGGAAAGATAAATAAATAATATATTGCGATCATGATATGGTTTATATTACAATGATAACATCTTCTCTATTAAAAAATAAAATATAAAATTTTCATATTCTAAATAAGACATTCAAATATTACTATGATAACAAAATTGGTTTTTACAATGACAATTTTTTGGAATTATAATGAAACTATTTTCTGCATCCTCAATTTAAAATTATTTTACAGGTAAGCTAAAATAGTTTAAATTTTAAAAAGAAATGGTACTCGAGAAAGTTAAAAACAAAAACAACTGAGGAGGAAAATATTTAAAATCAAGGATTTGCGTTCACCACCAAACAAATATAAACGAAGATTAATATAGATCTCTATCAAATATTGCATCTGAATTTGTATTTATTAGCAGAAAAAAAAGAAGAAGATAGAAGCCATAGAAAATAATGGTGTTTACCATGCAATAAAAGAAAAAAAAAATTCAAACGATCTACATATAACAAGTTCTTTTAGTTATGGTACAAAAACAAGTTTTATGTAATTTTATTCATATTTAAAACTGCACGGTATGTTTGATCATACTTCCAAAATTACCATCAATCAAGAGTATGAACTTACTAGTCTTTGTAACGTCTTAAATAACGTAACGAATACCCATGTATGGTCTTAGTGACTTTTATTTATTTTTATTAGCTTTTAGAACCAAACCGAACCTTTTTAGAGTGTTTTCTTTTAATCTCTGTTCATAAACAGAGTTCTAATTAGGCCTCAAGATTTTTGTTTTTATGTAATTTTTTAATCTAGTTAGCCTTCTCGAAGGCATCATGATGTTTTTGTCGGCCTCCCCTTTGAGTTTCTTTAACTTTGGTGGTGGTTTCTTATCGAAAAAAGGAAAAAAGAAAAGGTTCAGCAGTGACTGCCCTTCTTAATTGGACGAGTACTGCATGACAGTAAGCAAACAATTCATGGACGCATAGAAACAGGAAATATATGGATCGACAATGCTCTTTATCAGGAAGGTACTCTAGAACAATGACGGAGATGCCATAATCAAGGAATAACGCATGCACAAGAAGGTCTGAGCACGACAACATGATGTGCTACACTGTTGTGTCATTGCAGTTCATATACCGCATCCCACGCGAGAGAGAACTTCCATAGGTTCCTGCTTCTTCCCCGGGAGGGCCTGACTCTTTGCTTCAGTCCCTCTCATTCGAGTCCTACAACCGAAAGAACGGGAAATTGATGACAGCTACGCGCTCACATTTATGCTTGTCAGCGGCAAACATAGACGATGAAATGGAAATATGACTGAAAGGAACTGTCAGAACGACTTCAGAAGTTTAGTTATTGTGTCGGTACGTTTTCCTACATGGCTCATTGATTTTCAGAGGTGCATAACCTTGGAGTTCGGTGTGTATAACCTAAGCATTCACTCTCCAAGAGTTGCGCTGGGACTTCGGGACCATATGTTCGTTTTTACAAGCGAAAATGTAGCAATGGGCATTTAAGGTTTTCTACTAGTACGATGCTGCCTTTCTGGCTTTCACCTAGATTTCTTGCTTCACGCCCCTCGTCCAGTTTTGATAGGGTTTTCCTGTTCCCGCATTAAGTCTTCCTAACCCCACCTATAAACTATGCAGGCACGGGCACGTACAAGAGTTACGGTTGGAACACTGAATATGCTACAAAGTTTGTCCTTTTCTTTTATGGCAACCACGCTACTGCTGAAAATGATGTCTTATTCATTTTCGCCCATACCCGTTTAGACGCCGGCTCACTACGGCCAATTAGCTTGTAACCCTGGATTCTCTTTCTTTTCCCATTATTTTACAAAAGGTTGTAGCCTCCTTGTATGCTTGAATCCATGTGTATGAACATACACAAGATTTAATCACAGTTGTTGCTCGATTTCGACACAGATCTTGTTTCTGTCAATATTGTACAGATTATCATATTTCAGCTGTTTTTTTTTTTTCAAGCCCTCCCTCACTCAGGAGTTTTGTCAAATAAATGGGGTTCACTTTCCTGCACCATTTATGGAGCTAAGAATCATGGATCAAAACCGCAGTGCAGAGCGCTTTTGATGGGGACGAAGACACCAAAATGGACCCAGAGGCTTCTGGGGACATCCAAAGGACGTATTACCTCTTGTTCAACCTGGAGACCCCTTGTATCTTCATCTAAATAAACAAACGGTAGTGAAGATAGCACAAGAAAAATTGCTTGGGGCTGAAAACCTTACTAGTTGGAGTAGAGACATGAAAAAAGCTTTGTTTGGGAAAAATAATTTAGGCAGCATTGCAATGGACATCATGTCTTGTAGTTGTTATTCTCATTAGCTTGTAGGGTAAGGAGTTAGTGATTATATTATAGGCAATTTCAATTACTTAATATTACCTTAATCTTGCATCCATGAGTTTAAATATGTTAGATTATCAAATGGTAAAAGGATACCTATTCACATGGGTTATGTGATAATTCAAAACAAAGACTTTTTATGTGATGTCTTGTAGGTACTTGCTTTCATTTCAAATTTATTGTCTACTACCAAATATATATAGGATAATGATTGTACAATTATATAACTTTCCAAATATGGATTGAAACAATGATAGAGCTTAGTAAAATGAAGCATAGTCTATATTATTTGATGTTTGATTTTGATGGTATATATAGCTTTGTAGTGAATAATTTTGTAGTGGGTATAAAAAGATGAATAGTTCTTGTTGCAAATCTTCTTTATCCACTAACTATAATATTTTTCCCAAAGATTGGGACATCTTTATTTTAATGCTATGTGACTTATTTATGGTATTGAAAAGTCTCCCTTGAATGATGTTAAAACATGCACTACTTTCCCACAAGCCAAACATGTGCAATCCTCACTTTCTTCTAGTACCATGATAAATCAAACTTCTTTTAAGTTGTTTCATATAATTATTTGGGTGCCCTACAAGACCGTTTCTCGTTCAAGTGCTAAATACTATCTCGCTAATTATAAATGATTTTTTATGGGACAAATGAAGATTTTTCTCATGAAAAATAAAGCCAAAGCTCTTAATCATATAATTTTTTTTTTTGGTCATTGTCCACCCATTATAGAGTCTCTATTAAGTGTGTTAGAATTGACAATGGCAAGATTACTTTAGATTAACATATGTTTCCTTTTTCAACTCTCAAGCATCTTATACGAGAGTTTATGACCTTATATTCTTAACAAAATGAGGTGCTTGAGTGGAATTTTTAACATTGCAAGGGCACTAAAATTTTAATCATGCTACCTCATTCATTTTTGGAATGAATATCTCTTTACGGTTGCCTATCTACTAAATCACATCCCATTCTTGTCCTTCATAGTAAAACTCCTTTTGAAAACTATTTTGGCAAATCGCCATGTTTAGGTCACCTTTAAGTATTTAGGTGTTGATGTTATGTTGCAAACTTAACCCAAAAGGATAAACTTGGGCATTGATCCATTGCTTATATATTCATGGGATATCTCTTTACTCATAAAGGTTATTGCCACATGATATTGGGAGCGACAAATATTTTGTTAGTCATGATGTTGTTTTCCATAAGTTTTTGTTTCCTTTTGATCATAGTTTATGCATCATCATGTCCTACCATTGTGCATCCATCATCTTTGACATTAATATGCAAAATCTTGATTCACTAGTTGTTGTCTCCTACATTGGTCTAACTCTTGGGTCCAATTCACCTATTGTTCCATTTATTATAATTCCAATCACAAGGTGGTCATCACATTTTGCATGACGGCTAAGTATGACCCTAAAACCTATGATTTGCACTTTATATTGATTCATCCACCATTCATACATCTGGCCACTCATCCACAACATATGTTACATCTCACGGCATATCATTTCATTAGCTCTTTAGCTAACATATCCATTGTGTCTTTTCCATCTTTGTGTTTATTGAATTGTCCTTTTACCAAGAGGCATTTTTTGATCTTAAATAGAGGAATGTCATGAATAAAGAGATTAGAACATTAGAATCAAATAAAACATGAGAACTGATTTTTTTACTCATAGATCATAGATACAATGGTAGTAAATGTGTGTAAAAAATCAAGTATATGATTTATGACAACATTGATTGCTATAAAGCATGTCTTGTAAAAAGGAAAACAGTCTACAAAAGAATGAGGATAATTTTGCACTTTTGGGAAAGATGGTTATGGGTCATATATTCATTACCTTAACTATCATTTACCATTGAAACATACGTTAAATGGATGTGCTATGCCTTCATGTAAGGTGATCTTAACATAGAAATTTACACAAGACTCTAAAAAAGCCTTGGGCGTAAAAAAGGAAAACAAAGTGTGTAAGTTAAGCAAGCATCCAAGCAATGGTATTGAAGTTCACTAAAGTTGTTCTTAAGTCTTGCTTCTATGATTAACAACATGACTATTCATTCTTCTTGAAGTAAACAAGTAAAAGTCTTTTGATTGTCTTTATTTAAATTAATGATATGATCATTATAGAAGGCAATGAAAAAACCTTTAAAAATCTTAGTAGTATGTGCATACTAAGTTCCACAAAAAAGATATTGGCCTTGTGAAATTCTTCTTAGGAGTTGAGATGTCATAATCTAAGTCTAGGATTGTTATGAACCAAAGAAAATATGTCCTAAAATTAATATCAAAATGTGGCCTTTTTGGATATAAGCTGACTGAAACCTCCCATGAAATAGAATCTCAAGTTTATCAACGCAAATTATGATGATTTTTTGCTAAAAGAGAAGGATCCCCTTCTATAGGATATCATAAGGTACCAATGATTAATTGGAAGTTTGACTTACCTTATTGTAACTAGGACTGACATTAGCTTCGTCGTGTGCTTGTTGAGTTAGTTCATATATGCTCCTAAGGAACCTCATCTTGAAGTAGCCTTTAAAGTCATTGGATACATTAAAATTGCACTTGGACAAGGACTTATTGATGAAATTTGACATAGACTTGAATTGCAACTTTATTACAATGCCACTTATAGCTCTTATTTCATGCAATGATGCTTAACAATTGATTTATGTATTAAACTTAGAGATTCTTTTATTTCTTGAAAAAACAAGAAATAATTTATTGTCTTGTGGTCTTTCATTGAATTAGAGTGTTGTGCTATGGTGCATTAACCACATGTGAAATCATCTGCCTTCTTGCATTGACCACAATTGTGCAAACCTAGGCCCACTTAACAACTCAAAATGTCCATGTCTAGGGTGAGATCTATTTTACCTTTTGCTTTTATGAGTAACTAGTGAAAAGCAAACATAATAAATAATTATAAGTTTTCAAAAACTCTTGGGTGAATCTTAGCCTTTTGTCTCATCGAAGGAACTTTCATAACTCTTAGAAACAAGAATCAACCCAGTGGTGACCTATGGAATTGATGGAAGGGGCACGATTCACATCACAGAGGAATAGGTGGATGTCTTGAGTATTACAGACTCAAAGGCCTTAAGTGATGCACATGAAAACTAACAGGCGTAAGATGGAACCCCTCCAAAACTGACACATCAATCCCATGTAGCTCCAATGAAGATTTATGATCAATCAATAGAGGAGTGTGTAGGTCAACATTCTATAGTAAGAAGGAAGATCGCTGCACCTTATAGAGTTAGACAACTAATGAGGCGTTCGATAAGGGATGAAGATATGGAAGATGATTCAAATATAGATGATTAGAATGTTGAAACTAATGAAGATTAGCTTGATGGATAAATTTGCTCCAGTTTATTATGATGTACTTATATTTATAGATCTAGGTTTAAGGTCTTAGATACAATCTAAACAACTAAAATATATATTGTATTTTGCCTACTATCCTTCATAAAAGGGGTTAGGTACACCTAATTTTAACCTTGATCTTTTTAAGTAAGGTTAGGGTTAAGTGTGCTTAACAAGGTTGATATAGGCTTGCCTCTATTAGTCCATTAGCCTTTGTGTCAGTTATTTGAACTTTAATGAAAATATAGGATGCTAATGAAGAAAAAAACTACAACTCATTAGCTTGTTACCCTTATATTCTCTTTCTTTTTTAATTCTTTTACAAAGTTTGTAGCCTCCTTCTATTGTTAAATCCTTGTACATAAACATACATGAGATTTAACTACAATTATTGCTAGACCTCAACACAAATCTCATTTTTTAATAGCTACTATAACCAAGGAATTCACATTTGCTTTAGGAAACTCTTTTACTGTTTTGTATAGTGATAACTACAGGAAACATGTGTTGTTACATTCAACATGGTTGCTATAACTAGGTATCAAACCTAAGACTTTTTGCTTAGACATCATAGACTACCAACTAAGCCTCATGCTTGTTGTCATGGGTTGTCCTACCTATTTGCTAATGCTATGCTATTTTTGGGCAAAAGTTCTAAAAGTTTTCATTTGCTTCTTATAAGTTTGCTTATAAAAAAGAGAAAAATATGTGTAAAAATGATATAACATACTAATATATATAATTGGTGATGCATACCAAATTTTAACATCCTATTACTTTGAGAGTGAGAAATAATTTTTATACAAACACAACCAATAAGCAAAAGGGTGTCTTCCTTGAAACCTAAATTTTGATATAATGTTAAAAAGTTCATCTTCTTTCTTAAAATTGGCATGTGAGGTGTTGACATATATTTCATTTTTTTTAAAAACAATATCTAAACAAAATTTAGGCAATGTGAAACACTCTTTATACCATTTTTAATACACCCATTCATAACCAATATATGCTACATGATATGATATTAAAAGATCTATTTTATCCATTAAAATTGACTTTTAAGAGAAAATACCTTCATGAAACCATATGGTTTCAACATGCGCTTTCTCTTTAAGTGTAATAAGACACATCTCATGAAAATAAAGTTCATAAATGATGGAGTATCTTACTCCAAATCTAAACTTTGATGTCCTATTAGAATCCCCACTTCCTCCCTTAAAACTAATTTATTAAGAGCGGAAAGTACATCCCTATAAAATGAAAATAATTTGTTTGTATTTTAATGATAAGAGACATGTTTAGAATCCAAAATGCCCCCTAAATTTGAGTATGGTGAAAGGAGTTCCATAGGAAAATAGTTCACATGTAATAAGATTACATGCTGAATTTGGAATTTAAACTTTAATATCATATTAAAAAGCCGACTTACTTCTTTGAAAACTGTCTTGTAAAAGAAAAATAGAAAATTTTACAAATAAGAACCACAAGGTAGCAATATATTGACTATATAAAACACGTATCCAGATTTCAACTAAAAGCATACCTTAATTATTTGGCCCAAGAAATCGTGTAGATGGTTTGCTCTTCACTAAATCTCTATTTTAGCTCAAGCTGACGTTATGAGTCTCTGTCATTACATCTGCACATTGTGAGATATCTAAATAGAACCGTAAAGTAGTCTAAATAAGAAGGAATCCTAATCTTCAGTTCTGACTAAAGCGCTAAGGCACGTTGGATTGGTTTAAATTTAGTTGTCGTATTAACGGATACACAGAACTTTCGCCAAAGATAAATTTTGGCACGTAGATTCCTTAGAATGGACCAGGGGCTTACAAGTTTGTTTATCTTGGACGTTGGGGCGGACATGTGAAACCCTCTGACATCTTCTGGATGGGACCTCGTGCTTATATGTCTTTTATTTTATAATTCGTTGCTTTGTAGTCTATTTGAACGCTTCTGTCACGTCCAAGAAATCAGCCCGACGAATTGAACACGTACTGTCTTTACTCTGACCGTAAACGATGATGGGGTCGCCACAAAGTGAAAGTGGGAAAGGTCCAAGAAGTGTAATTTCTACGTCAACACATGATTCTGAACTGTTTCATCGTAACTTGTCTTTGCTAGTCATGTCCCTTTGAAAGCATGCTTTGTCTGGGAGGTGCTTCATCCTTTTCACAGGTCCCTCTCATACATGTCCCGCAAGACAGACGCAAGTTGTCTGGCAAGCGGATTCAGCGGCAACCCATAGCGTTTCAGCGTCCTTTTTATGCTTTTTGGCTCATAGAGATGAGGAAACAAGGTACATATTTACTGTGTCTGTAGATTTTCAAGAGCAGAAGTGACGCTTCAAATGCAGCAAGATTAGAAAGCAGTTCCCGGGTGGAATTGGAGAATTGCATAACCCATCAACCTTCTGAACACTAATAGACTAAAGATTACGAATCTACAAAAACCTTTCCTAGTCCCCTCTAAATTCCTGCTGTAAGAGGGCACATTAGGGGACCATGCTTGCGAAAGATCTTTGAAGAAGCACTGAATATGGTAATCTTCTATTGTAAGTCATTGGTTGCTTTAAGGATTTTTACACATTTTAATAGTCAATTATAAAGAGGATGAAAAAAAAAAAGAAAAAAAAAAAGAATTAGCACCATGTGGGCTACACAGGTTGACCGAGTCCGATCTATGTGCAGCCACACACTTCAAGTTCTTTGGGTGAAAAAAAATTACTGGCTTGAAATGGGCCCGAGCCCAATAATATCACGTGTCCCAATGTTTAGGGCCCACGGGGGGATTAGGTTTTTTGACAGCCTCTTTGGGTCGCCTGACCCAAAAAAACGACGAAGAAAGACACGCGGATCGTGGCAGGGGAGGTGGGCACCACCACGAGTTGGTCTTTTCCTGCAACCGCATGCTGGGGTTTAGCCGAGGAGGACCTAAAAAATCTGGAAGAAGATCTTCATCGCTTCGCTTACATTTAATTTCTAATTGATGGCAGCAAACAAGACAAAGAAACCATTCTGAGTGAGGAAGCCTGTGTTGGTTGAGTAGTAAGTGGGTGTTTGCGCCTTTCCCTAAGTTTGGAACAAATGGACAGTATCACAGAAGAGGCCCCCCCGCCAGAAAATAACATTTATGTCGCATTGAATGACAAGGTTAAAAAACCAGGGGAACTCAAATAAGATTCATCGGAGAGTAATGAAGCTTTCCTTTCTCTTTTTCACCTCTGCGAGTCATTGAATGAGGCCTGGCCATACCCCCTTCACAAACTTAAAGACCAGAATGCTTTTGCATAAAGGAAGACTGCAGCCAATTGTACATCATGGCATATGGTTTTCAGCAGCCACGGAGGGTTCAAAGCAATGTCCACAGTGGGCACTGTAAAACCGTACGCGCTTCTCTATATTAACATCTTAATATTAGTAGTTAGGTTCTCTAGTGTTTTCTACTTGGTTGTAGCGTCCCCTCTTCAAAGAATAGGATGCGACTGAAAAGACACTAACTTTCTAATCGGATATAGCCATGGGAATCAGAGAGATCCCGTTGTTTTCCTTGTCAGCCTGATAAAAGGTTTGATCGCTGCTGCTTCTTCTCATAAGTACTCAAGAATATGTTGTTTTCTAGTCGACTCGCCTAACTTTCTTACGTGAGATCATATGTACCTTGAGTTCAGAAGCGACTTGATCGTGGCAGCGGAACTACTTGGTAAATCCGATAGGGCGCGATGTTTTAGGTTAGTTATGGAGTTCCTGAAAGGAAAAGCAAAGTATTAGGTAAAGAGTACTTGTTGCTTTGCAGATTATTGTTTGGCATTCTAAGGAACCTTCGTGGCATAGGTTAGCACGTAAACAGCAAAAACCTACTGGTCTACCAGGATTGTGATATGTTAAAGGTAGAAGATTGAGAAGTTTCTTATAGGCTTTTCTAGCAATATGCTCTACCATCCACTTCCTGGACACGACCATTTTTGTTAGGTAGCCACATTCCCTGTATTGCCTTTCAACAATCAAGGAAAGCCTCATTACGCCATTTCTTTTTTCTCTATCTTTTGAAGTGGGAGTGAATGCTTTCCAATTTTGCAAGAAGCGAGCAGGTTATGTTTGAAAGTGATATGGATTAGACGGCACAAAAGATTTCCATGCAGGCCATAAATCTCTCATCCTAATCAAGATTTGAGCTCAATTACACTCCAATAACCTTAAGGTGCTTATTATTCATCGGCTAGCCATGGCATACTGATTAACCAAAATCTATCTTACTTATTATAAAACAAGGCATAAACCAACCCGGAATCAGATTAAGTTTCAAAATCCATATATAAATGTTATTAGCTCATTTATCTACCGAATTCGTCCCCCAGTTATTTGCTTCTGCCGACACCTGAACTCAGTTGAGCTTGCTTTTCTTGATCTTTCTGATTTTAGATATAGCTGGTAAAAATAGAAACGGAGGCGTTACTGCCAGCAAAGCATATATTTCTTCAGAACACTTTTCTTCTGTCATTTTGAAAGGGAAAGATTTTAAAATCATTCTCTGTGACATGTGCGACCAAAAAACATATCATGTGCATTTGTAATAAAAGAGACAAAGAGACATGCCTTAAATGCCAAGGCACCATCTGTCTTCAACTTGCAGAGCGCATGCGATTTTGTAGTCTACCACTCCTTGAGCTTTAGCTTTCAGTAATGAAACATGGTCGCAAGGTAGTAGATAAACAGCTTATCCGTGGTGGTTTTGTCGTTATTCAAAATGTCATGGATTGTAGGAAAGGATAATATCATCATATAGAACCCTTTTTAGAACTGGTCTTATTGCCCTGCCACAATCCCTCTCTCCCTCTCTCCCTCTCTCTCCTGTAAATGTATGGCTTCTTGTTATTCTAGTAAAGACTCCTATTAAGGTACAAAACCTCAAGTACATAAATGAAGTACGTAAAGCAATCTACTATACAATTATAATAGACTCCCATACAGCTAGCTAGCTTAGTGCTACATTTCTGATAATGTGTTTTTTTTTTTTTTCTCTTGATGGTTGGGAACCAAGAAAAGAAAAGAAAAGAAAAGGATAAAGAAACTAAAATGGTTTTCTTTTCACTTAACTACTATAGAACTTTAACAACCCCCAAAGTCTCTAACTGAGAAAGAAGAACTTTTCTCGGGCATGTTTCCGGCATGGCGTAGACCTAGAGTGAGTGAAACATCCCCAGTCGTGGTCCCAAACCTAATGAGAGTAGATCCAATTTCGGCATTACCAGAGATGGTCCCAAAGTCAGCAGCGACCACGCTGCCACGGCGACACGTGTCGTCGGCAGCTATTAATCTGTGTTGGTGCAGGTCCGAGCTGTCATGGGCCGTCGGGAAACACTGGGATACAAGCGGTGCCTCATCAGAGGTGGCGGTGGTTGAGTTGCCATGCTTTGCTTGGTTTTCCGAGAAGCACTGTCTATTGATTGCGGTAAGTGAAGGGTCGCTTTCGGACACATTGACATCGGATCTTTTGCCCGTTGGCGTAGTAGTTGCTACTGCTGTTGCTGTTGGTGGTGTTGATGTTGTTGTTGTTGCTGCTGCTGCTGGTCCTGTCGTTGATGCTGGTGTGGCAGCGGACTCTGTGGGCGTTGGTGTTTGTGCGAGGCCACTATTGTTTTGGTTCCTTTCTCCTTCTCTCTCCTCTGATGCATCCTCTTCTTTCGTCTCCTGTTGATACATCTCCTCCACCATCGGTTTCCACAATCGAACTCTGGCATTAATGAACCAGTTGGAGACCTGAAAACACCCACTTTAAACACTTAGCATATCATTAACACTAGGTTTAGACTTCAAACTCCGCATGCTTACTTAGATCATTAAAAAATTAATATTGACCATCAAGTTGCATTAGCTAATTCAAAGCCCATAATGTATACAGATTGTGACACACGAAACAAAAAACCTAGTCATTTTCTTGTGTAACAAGTGTTTATCCATTGCAAGAAAAATTATGCTTGCGTGTCGGAAAAACCCAATGCATTGGTCGTTATTTGGGCAACACATTCTTTGTCATTAGCTTTTTCTAGAAGTATGGAATTGTAAAGAGTGTAATATTTCTCAAAGATGTAGAAAGGACAACCCTAAGTTGGTAAAACACGACAATCAACATTACTTGTTGGAAAGTTCACTCCATTTATCGCTTACTACTGTTAGTGATTCCTGTACTACGTAAGACCCAGCAATAAAGGTTTCTTTTCTGGTCAAACAACCTAAAGCCTAGAGATAGTAAAAATTTATTAACACTAGCACTTCTGTTAGCTGCATGATGAGAATAAATCACTATGCATGCATGATGGAAAGACAGTGTTAACGTTCTCGTGTGTAGACATCTTCTAATTTTCACCGTTATTTAATTAACATGCAATAGTAACGGTTTGTTATAAAAAATGTACGTAAAAATTAAGTAACGAAACACCCACAAAAATAAAAATAAAAATAAATCATGATGCACAAAAGGTTTAGTATTTTGACTAGGACCCTTATTTATTGTTTGTCTTTATGGCTATGTCGTGTGGTTGGATGCCATCACTGGATATGAGAGAGAGAGAGAGAGAGAGAGAGAGGAGGGCAAAGCTGCAAACTCTTATGTCTCGTCTCTCCCGTACTTAGTGTGCTCTCTTTTTTTCAGGATTTATGTCATGATGGGCAGAATCCAAAGTCAAGGAAAATAAAACAAAAAAAAAAGTGTAATTGTCTTTCCAAAAGAGAGAGAGAGAGAAAAAAACAACACAAAGTCCATGCAAGTTCGAGTGAACTACCGCTGGTCCCTTTCTTTCCATGGTTTCCTATTATTTCTTCTATGCTTTAGACTTATGGTGGTACTATAGCACAGCCACACATCTGGAAAAGATTTCCTTAAGGAAAGAGAAACAGGAAAGATTTTCTTGTGGTTCTGTACTTCGATTTTTACTGTCTTATTTAGAGAAGGGGGTAAGTAGAGGACGAACCTGGTTTCTCGATAAACCAGTCTGTCGTGCCAACAGATGCTTATCTGCATCGCTCGGGTACCTGAGAAAGAGACCAGAAAAGGACATCAGAGTCATTGCCCAAACCGTATAAAGAGAACCGAGCTTTCAGCTCCCCTGCAGGGATTGACCCTTTCCTTCTTTGCCCAAAGGGGCGTGAGAATCTAAGGGAACGAAGGAGAGATCAGCAACTAGCTGCGGCACAAGTAAAGTAGACCACTGCTGTTAGTACTGATCTCTCGTCATAAGATAAGTTCGTGAGAAAAAGACCAAGAAAGAAAGAGATAATGGAGTTTATATCATGGGGCTCTTTTTGCAGCTTTTTGCTGACGAAATAGTATGCAAGGACACGGCATGACTGTTGCTCCAAACATAAATCAAAAAGTTGGATGTATTTGTAGTTAACTGGTAATGAAGAGTCATTTTTTTAACCATCAGAAGAAAAAGTATGACTGCTACCCATATACAGTTTCTTATAATTGCTATGATGTGTTTCAACTTTCTTGAATTTTATGAGGAATTTGGATATGAGTAGAGGCAACGTACGGGTGAAGAAAATGCTCAAAAAGCCAGGCTCTCAAGATATTGACCGAACGTTCTGGCAATCCTCGTTGGGGCCTCCAAGCTTCTTGCTCCATCATGCCCATTTGATGAAATGCTCTTTGCTGTCTTAGGCTTTGCTCTAGCATTTTAAGCCTTGGAGTCTCTCCTTTGGTTATTCCCGAAGTCCCCGCCCCATCTTTTTCTCCCAGAAGCTCACAGCTATGCTTCAGTTGAGCTGATATCGCATCCTTTAAACACCGGAAATGCCGAGACATTGCCTTCTGTGCAAGAGCAGTATATGGAACTGCGGATCCAAAACCCAGGACCAGATCGAATGAGTTCACTACCATTTGCATTTGTTCACAGTAGTGGTTGTATCTTCGGTCAACCTGCTCGTAAAAGTTATGTACGCTTAAGAAGATCAATAACAAACAGTGCTAAGGTCCTTCACATTTTCATATCGTACTAAGTGCAACGCAAAGTGCTTTAATTTTGTCATAAATTTCCAAATCACATAGGTGATGATTGCCTCTTAACCGCGAGACCTCATTATGAATATATAAACAAAGTATTTAAGTTCGCGACAAATTTAATTCACCCACCACTTAAGAGAACTAAATTAACTTAACAAAGCAACTGGAAATAAAGAAGGTCCATAGAGAAACAGGCATATCATAGTGAAAGACTCCCATACTGACAAAATCGAGTTGAGGAAAAAGAAAGTTCGTAGAAAATGAAGGTAGCATATTCATATTTGCAGAATATGCAAGCCCCAAAATAAAATAAAAACTATGACGATCATGTGGCCCCAAAAAGAAACCCAAAGCAGAAAAATAGATGTATGAAGCAAAGCGCGATAGACAGACTTGAGTGCTTAAAAAAAATGATATTGAGAGGAAATAAAAAGGAAAAAGAAAATAAAACATCGCCTGCCCACGGTCAACTATAATGGATACGATATCAAGCAGTGTTTCCATGATGGGAATGAATTTTTCAGAAGCGATGGTAGTCATGTTAAAGTTCCTACGTATTGCGGCCTGTGGCTTATATTTTTGGTCATCTCTCTAATGCTCTCTCAGGTTGTACTCGCCCAAAATTAGTCTCTTACGTTTTCACCTAACCAAAACTGGAGTTCCTTGCAACACACCCTACCAATCCTATCAGTAATATAAAACATATAATTGAAAAAACAATGTGTAATGTTCAATCACAGGACACCGACCTGATCCTATTGAACCCTATTTCACCAGCCGGCTTTTCTCTAAGGATACATAGGTCTATACAATATGCAGACGTATAGATATAATGCAAACTTGCCGGAGCTTTGTGTTTGTCCTGGTGGTTTTATAAAATAATGTAGTAAATAAATAGGCCAAATGATTGACTCCTGACTCTTGAGGGGAGAGAGAAGGTGAGAGGGTAAGATTACATGCCTCATCAAGCATGGAAAGAAGTTTGACCTTCCTTCTCTGATGCTCAATCCTGTCAGCCGCTGACAATGGAGGGAGATCCTTTGATGTCGATGAAGAACCAGCAGTAGTATTACCTGGATTTGAACTAGGGTTCGTGTTGTGCCTTCCAATTTTGTTCTTCTTGAATTGACCCCTACCAACACTGCAGAACTCTTCCAACAACTCTTGGGCGGCCTTAACATACTTTGAATTCCTGAGCACGTTCACCACGCCTAATGAGGACCCGAACCCAACAGGAACCGGGTGGTTCTGAGCCACTCCTTGCAAATGTAATGTCTGGTTATGGCTTCCCATATTCTTGTAATATTGACCAGACGAGGACCCCCCGGCCCCTTGACTGTAATACAATATCCCACCATCCTCCATCCTCAATTCCTCAGCTTTAGCCGCTTCCAGATGTTGCAGCGAAGACGATAAAGACAATGAAAGGCCTTGTCCCTCCACAACACCTCCAATTTCACTAGGGTTGTTGAGCTGCGCACCACCGGTGGTACCTCCTTCATGGCCACTATCAGGAACCCAAGTGAATTGACCGAAGGCCCCTCCCGCGGCCCCAGAGGCCGCGAACCCTTGAAGAGAGCTGGATGGGTTTGGAAGCAGCATGTGTAGAGTAGAAGAAGTTGGAGGAGCTGGAGGAGATGGAGATCTTGGTTGCGGATTCATTAGAAAAAGCTGCATGGCAGCGGCCGAGTCCGCAGCATTAATGCTTGAAATCTGAGAATGATGATGATGAGGATGATGCTGAGGTTGAGGCTGAGCTAGACTGTCACGGCTATTCAAACTACTCTGATTCTTTGCATCTCCCAAGGGTCCCAATCCCACCACCATCCCTTGTCTGTTCCCATACCACTCGTTGGCCACACCAGTCACCGCCGGCTGTGACCGTGGTGAACGATAGTTTGGGGCCATCTGTTGCTCCAACAAGTCTGAAGCGGTAGTACCCCCGTGAGGGAAATTGAACATCTCTGATAACATCCCGGTGGTCTCATACACGGGAAGGCCACCGGATTCTTCTTCATCTATCCCCACCAGTGGTGGTGCTTCGAAGCCTTGTACTCTCAGTTTGTCCCTGCGGATCTGCTGAGCTATGTGGTGTTGCTGCGCCTGTTGATGATGGTGATGATGATGATGCTGATTATGCTGCTGTTGTTGCTGGCCTTGATGTGACACGGCCGGTCTGTCAAACCCATTGGAGAAGCTGAAGATGCCGTGGTGGTAGTCTTGGGACATAGAATTCGAAGAATTGGACTTATCTGGGATTGAAATTAAGTGGTGGGTCTTGGACTGGGTAAAAAATGGTGGGAGCGGTGGTGTTGCTAGTCCCATATCAGAAGCTTCTTCTTCATCATCTCTTTCAATGGTTCTTGAGGCAAAACACACTCTCTTCCCTTGCTGTTCAATTCACAACGGATCAGTCCGAGACAAAAAGATGGAAGAATAGCAATCATCTATTTTCGAGGAATTCATCTATAACAAAAACAAGACAAAAAAAGGAAAAAAAAAATGAAAGAAAACAAATACGATACCTGGGAAAGAGAAGAAGAAACGAGCTAGAGAATAAGATGGATCTTTGTTCTTGGAGCTTTATGATTTTGTTTTATTTTTATTTCCTTAATCATTTTCAGCGTTGTTCATCACACACAAATATATATGTATATCGATGAGTGAGTGTATGTACCTCCTAGACTTGCAGAGTGTGAAAGGATGTAAAGCTCTCAGACATCGTTTTCCCTTGTGTGGTATTGAAAGCTTCTTGAATTCCTGCTCTTTTCTGTGTCTCTCTCTGCGTGTTGTCGCCCCTTCCCTCGTCTCTTTCTTTCTCTTTCTCTCTTTTTATTTCTCTGGGGCTTGCTCCTTGCAGTAAGTGCTTCGCAATCGCCTTCTGGAAAGAGAGAGATGGAACTTACATGCTATATAAAATAAAAATGGAGGCTTTGGGGACTGATATCTCTCTCAAAGAAAACGCAGGCCAGAGAGAAAAGAGAGAGAGAGAGAGGCAGTCGCTTTTCTTCTTCTTTCCTCCTTTTTACTCACCAACAATAACTTGTATTTATTTTACTTATCCCTCACTTTGCCAAACAAAATTTAAAATGGAATCTTACAACATGTCGACGAAAACATAAACCCAACACACCCAGAAAAAGGACTTGGAATTATTAGCGTCTGTTCGGATTACCGAAATGGCCTTCTCTCTCCAGCCCTACGTTTTTCGACTTGAGTTCGCCAAACTGGCCCTTTCGCCACCATTATTATCAACAAAAACCACCTCGTCTCCTTCCACAGTCCACCTTAATTGCGTTTTAAATTTGCTCTGAAATGACGACCCTGCCATTTCGAATGTCGGCTATTATTGTCATTTTCTATACTCCCTCCGGAACCAACGCAAACTACGGAATAAAATAAAGACGAGGCCTGTGCAAAGTCATCTCAATGATCTTAATCTACCACCATACATGCTCCGCTCGAATGACCAGGATGCCCTGGCTAATGATTATCGTGACCTCGCGACAACGGTAGTTGATTATGAGATTTTCGTCTTTTTAAGATAACCTTTCTTTTTTTTCTTTTTTCCTTTTTCTTTTCTTCATCAGTTACCTAACATAGTAATACGGACCAAGAGAAGGACAGCCAGAGCAATGGAGGCGAAGAGAGATTTATTAAGCACGAAGAAACTGCACCAAAAAGGATGGCCTGAGACCCGAGTTAGGTTGCTGCTGGAGATGATACATGCTCTGAAAGCCACACATAACCGCTTTAGGGTTTGGCAGTATCGATTTCTTCACTGCTTTTTGGCTACTTTGTCCTTTGGGGCTTACAGAAGTTGATGCCAACAATCAATTCTTCCAGAATATTTGTACATTAATCAACCATGCATCGCTTTTATTCGAGCTCTAATCCTTGCCAGGAGAATACTATTTTGTTTCATATTTTTATTATGTATTCTGACTGTTGGAATACAGAATTCTCAAATTCTTTAAGGATTGCCTTCTCTATACTCTTTCAGCATCTAAGAATCAGATTCCCTTCACACCTATGTAACCCGTGTCGTGGCTCACCTGGTTCGACCAAAGTTCAAGAAAGTAAAAGATGATGTTTTACTGACAAGTGCACCGAGTAAGCGCGGGAAGAAACATCGTGGGTTTCATGCTAAGTGTGGAGGTATTCTGATGCCTTGTCAATGATTCAATTTTGGTTGGTTTTAAGACTTTTTTAATGAACCAATCGTATATATGCAGTAGTCCCTTTACAAATGCAAAGTGAAGTCAATCAACGTAAAATGCACGCAAAATATGTTTGACTTGGGAGGGAATATGCAGTAAGCCTTTATCCTCGTCGATAGGGTTTGGCAAGGTTTGAGTTTTTGTTTCTTCTGGTAGTTAACCATGTTTAATCAGCTTCTAACTTATGTATCTGTACATCCTTTTATATGTTTATATAATTTGTTAATGGAATTCAAAGTTTGAGCAGTCTGAATACGTTTACCAATGGCCTCTTGCTTACTTCAAATGCAAGAAGGGAAATAAAATAAAATAAAAAGTAAAAAATAGAAATAGAAATAGAAAAGAAGTGGGATTGTCCTCTAAAGTACATACAACAATTTGAAGACGCACCCCTTCCTACTCCAAACTCTCCTCCATCCAACTGCAAACCGGATCGACAATTGACAGCCCAACCCTCCCTTTCTCCCTCCCACCTGTCGTCGTCTTTTGGGTGATGTCACGTGATTCTCACCCTCCTCTCACACGCTTGACAGCCCCACTTCATCATTGAGAAAACCTAATTATCTCATCCTCCACTCACGTGCCAAAGTCGGCTATGCACGTATGCCTCCTCAAATTTTGATTTCCCCATGTTTGGGCTGCCACGTGGACACAGTCCTGTCCTCTACTTTGTACATTTGAAGTTCACGTTCAAGCTTTGTTTTTCACTTTTTGGTTTTATGTTTCCAGGAAGGGTTAGTTGTTAGTTGTTCACGTTCAAGCTATATCCTTTTTATGCTGGTGGCTGTGGGGGCTACAGGACAGGATTGGCATTGGCACGCCTTCCATTTTATCTCAAGCAACAATCTCTGAGCATCACTTCACACACAACATCAACAACTTGGATGGATTCATTGGATGTAGAAAGACAACATCAATTCACAATCTTAGCCGGACACTGATAAGTTCTCAAATGATAGAATAATCTCCAAGTTAATCATTCTCACATTGATGGGTCTTTGTTTTGGGGAATTTTTTTAAATGCGAAGATAATGCACATTATGATATGTATAATCTCTGAATTGTCTCGCATTTCAAGCTAACATTTTCACATTAACTAGTTTGTCTCCCAAGAAACTCGTTGTTACCATCATTAATCAAACATATTTTGTTCTATTTGGCGAACGCTTCTGCCACATTTTCTTCCACCTATATATAGGTAATGATTTGATACTTTACGAAAGCTGGTACTGAAATTAGGGCCAGCCGCAGATGAAATATGACAATGCAGTTAAACGAAGCTTTAACGAGTGATTCTAGTCTTCACCTTATGATGGTTGCTTAAATTCCAAATAACACTTGCCTATTTCCTACGATATCCTCTAATTTTGTTGAACCTGTGACATGATAAAATCACTAACAAATCGGTGCATAAGAATTTCCTATCCTTTTCTGGATCTTGGAAAAAAGTTTTTAAAATCAGTTGCATGTGGCATGTACTATAGTACGTACTGATAAGCACAGTTAAATTCCTTTAGCAGTACTTAGTAGCAGATTTCCTAGATACTACGATGCCTAACACGTGGTAGTCTAAGTCATTACCAATCATCTCTTGCTCGATAAAGGCCTGCAATCTTTTTTCTTCTTTTTTCTTTTTCTTTTTTTCCAAGTTTTTAGTCCCAGACCCTGCTGCGGTGCAAAAGGCATACTCCAGGGAGGCTCTTGTGCTTCTTGTCGAATTATCATTTCAGAAGGAAGAGTTCCCCAGCCCTTATGAACGATCCCCAATCATAATTTCAACTGCGAATCCCAATCTCTGTGCACATTTAATAGCTGGTGTAAAACTGATCAATCAATGGCAGGAACGATTCTGGCATTAAATTCATTTTTTAAAATTCCCTCTCATAGCTTATTACGATAACGAAAATATGTCCTACCTTTTAAAAATATATTATCTGTCGCTGTTTTAGACCATTGCCATTTTGCAGATGTGGATGGCGACGTTGCCGCCCACAAGCTGCCTTAGATCTGAAATAGCAACTAGAATGGCTTCTACATTTCCTACAGCTCATATCCACAGCTATTTGGAGTTATTTTTATGTTTTTTGTTCTTCGGCTGCGCGAGTTGCATTCAGTATCAAGACCTTAAAGTTTAGACAACAGTAGTGGACAAATAAAGATACGCATCAATCTAGGTGACAAATAGCACTTCCAATTGTATGTAACGGCACTTTAAGAAGAGCTTTCGTCGCTTAGCTACACAGGGAACCGAGACTCTAAGGGCTGCATCATATTTCACATCCCATTTTTTATTTCCTTTCCTAGATTTCCCTCTTTTATTTATTCATAAACAATAACATCTGCAATAAATAAACATATGTAATCATATACATATGTTGCAGCCAGCGATACATTTTTCTGAACGTCAATCAGTACAGAAACAAATACGTCCATAGGCATACAGCAAATCCATTTTTGAAGACTTTTTTTTTTTTTGTGACCACACCATCAAGGATTAGGACCTGTATCCCAGTTTAACTTACTAACTCTCATCATTGGTACTTGTGTCCGAGAGTTTGGCGCTAAGGCACGAAGCTTTCTCAAGAAAAATATACATGTTACTGGAGCGAGGGAAACCTATTATGATTGCCAGAAATAATGGAAGCAGGGCATGTGCAAAAGTTGGACCATATGGCTTTAATTCAAGAGGGGCCTTAAATGAAGGGAGCCTTTATAAACCATTACTAAATTTGGTTTCCTTTAATGAACAATCATGCTGTAGCAAGACAATCTTACTATATCAACATCAGCAAAAAGATTGAAGCCTATTATAGAATAAAAACTTTTCAGATAGCTCTCTTCCAGACATGAAAGAAAGCAATGGAATTTGGATCACACGATTAAATTCGTAATGTACTTTTATCCACTTATCCATCACATGGTTAATCATTTGCTCCTTCATAGTTTTTCTTTTTCTTTTTTTTTTTTTCAATTTTTCATGGCTTCTAGGATCAATTCTTGCAAATTACAAGGTTAAAATTCCTGAACAACGTGTACAGTGATGGCCAGTACGAGTAAAAACTGAAACAGAAAACAAAATGGAAAAAGGAAGAAGAGAAGAAATAGTATATATGATGGTAAAAGAAAAGAAAGGAGAAAAGAGTGGTAAATCAAGTACAGGAGGCAAATTGCTGTACGAGGAGGCGTCAACGCCAATTTATTTATAACTGTCTCTTTTGACCAATGAAGAGTTGGAAAAGGAAATGATGCAAAGCGAAAGGTTAAAGACAGACAAAATGGAATTCACCCCACCACCTCCGACTTCAGAGGCCACACACACTCAACAAAAACAGCGCGGTAATACGAAACGACAGCTATTGAAGATGGATGGTCCCTCGTTCTGCTTTGTCTTTTAATATCACTCAAATTATTCGTTTCCTTTTCCGGATGCCTCCCAACTTTTTCTGCTCACTTTTGAACACACTGACATTTACAAGACTTTGGATTGGGGTGACCACAAGTCCTCTTGATGTGCAATTACGCTTTATGGTTTGTAGTGCTTTCAAACTTTCACACCTAGCCTTACTCTTTTCTGCTGCTACATCTCTGCAGATAAAAGCCGAATAATCAAAGGCGAATTAAAAATCGGCTGCCAGAGAGTATCCGGTCAAGTACTTCCAAATATGAAATCCAACGAGGGGCTATTTCCAAGGTCTTCAAGTTTTAGGTAGGTGCTTTTTGCTAAACTAAGTATCTGAGGTCAACTATGATAGGGTTGCACATAATTAGGATAATCGGAATTTACTACTTGTTTGGGATTTTATTATTTCAACAATCAACTGTTCATATTTATAAAAGAGCAGCATCCAAAGGGTGGACCAAATTTCTCATATTCGTGCGTATATATCTCCACAACTTTGTTTAATGCTTGTCTTTCTCTAATCCCTGAAATTCTAGCGATTAAAGGACAAATTAGTGTCTCAACCAGGTCAATGATGCATCCCCCTAGGGACTTTTTCTGCTTAGGAAGAGCCACCTAGGTCCTTCGACATCATAGGCACTCAAGTTCAAAAAGAGTGTGATTCATGTAGCGGCATGTGCTGGGGAAGCTACCCAGTCATATCACGAGAATGATTTTGTTCAAATCAAGCATCTTTTTTTTTTTTTTTTCACTTTGATGATGAATCAAAACAAGCATCTTATTTTGCAACGTATATAGCCAAAAGCAACCTTTTTAGAATGGATTAGAAAAATAAAGTTTAAGGATCCATCAACTAAATTCAGCTGATCCATGATTTGAAAATCTCATATTGGCTGGCCTTCTTTGTTGCATGTTGATCTTATAAAATTAGGTTAACGCCGAGATAGGAAGAAAGTTTCATGCAACCCAAGTCAAATTGCATAGAATATTGAAGCATGCCCTTTTTGACGAAAGTCATCTGAAGGCCCCGGCAAGGACGTTTAGTAAATGAAGATAATACACGTAGACATCCTAAGTTTTTGGTTTCAACGTGTCATTCACTTCCTCCAATGGCTTAGGAATTCCATGCCTCCATCCGTGACAATATAATCTTACCAAACAACATCGTAAACAATTGAAGTTTAAATATTCAGGTGACATGAATCTTTCCCCAAATTGCATAATCATAGTTCAATTATATACTAATCGCTTGTTCCTACATTAAGCCAACAAGCAAAAAAAAAATTAAAAAAATAAGGTAAGCCATACCTAATGATGTTAAGCTCTAACCAACAACTTCCCTTGAATGAGGTATCTCTAGATACTCAAGAATGAAGCTAAGCAACCGAGAACGTGGCATATTTTTTGCTTAAAAATCAAGCCTCGTGACTCTCTCACACCACCAAACCCTAGTATTTTAGTAGGTTAGGTTTCCTCTTCCATTGGTCCATAAAGTTGAAATCTATCGAGGTTAAGACGTATATGATGGGAAAAACCTATTCAAACCTGCCATTCATGTCACACAAGAGTCATTCAAGATTATTGTTTATTTTAGAGCAAGAAACAAGCTACTAGTATTTACAGAAACAAGGAAACAATATAGAAATGCTTTTGTGTGGGGCCAAGTGTTAAAGATATTCGTCACCTTTTAAAATCTTAAGAAGATTTCTGATGTATCAAAATCTGTCATATTAGATTTTGGCTATTATGTTATGTTATCATATGCCATTAGTTTATCATTATGACTGTTGAAGAAGTAAAACAATTACATTTTAAACTTGATTAAAGTATTGAGGATGGCAATGGCGACACGTTTTTGCAGCTTCTTTTCCACTTTCCGAGTCACTGGGGAAAGAAACGTTTGAAAATCTACACACCTTACCTTTTTTTCTTAATTTTTTATTCAATGTGCTGCCATAATACACCATTGAATAGGAGAAGTTCAGGATGATTTAAGTTGGATGTCATTGAATATGAAGTACTCAATGCGTCTAACTCCTCAATCCACCTTATAAAATTAAAGCAACGCAAAACCAAAGTTTTAAAGGTGTATGACCATAGTGGTAGAACCTAGCTGGTGCAAAACGCCAAAAGCACCCCTCTACGCTGTTGACAATAATATCCTAGGAACTAAGATTAGATAAATTAACAACAGGATTGGAGTCACCACGGCCGAATCTTAATCCAAGGGTTGTTATTCTTGGGACTTGCGAAGGAAACAGGCATGTCCTTCTCAAGTGGGTCACTTTCCTCCGAGATGATTACATTAACTAAGGGACCAACATTCTCATAGTATGGCTCCACCCTTTTCGAGATAAATTACTTTCTTTTTGATGTTTTACTTTTCTTTTCTTTTTCCATTTTCACCTTTAAGAGGGAAAGAGAGAAAGCAAAAAAGAAAAAGAACAGTATTTATGTACGTTAAGAGAAGGAAATAAATAGGAAAGGAAAAGAGGAGGACAAGGCATTAAACCATATGGGTGCAACAGTGTCGGGTTTGGCGGGCTTTCAGGCATGGCCCCATGCAGAAAACGACCTGAAATTATTGAAAGCATACCTCTTTCTGTAACAAATGGGGGTGTTGTCTTATGAAGGGTATATCTATAAGATGGTGGTCCTCTGTGGGCAGGAGGGGTCCACGTGGCAGAGCCGGCAAGGGGTGGCCACGGCCACGAGGAGCTAAGTGGTCCAAAGGGATCGAGCGGGTGTTGTAAATTCCAACACTTGTAAAGAAAGGAGAGGGTGCCAGGCTGGTAAGCAAGAGCATGGGTGAGAGAGACAGTGATTTCTCATGGCGGAAAAGCAGCTCTGCAACGAGGACTCTGGTATTTGCTCGACGCCGAAGGCAGACTCTGGACACAACTCATGGATGGGGTCGGAGTTGCATTCGCTTAACTTAAACTCAAAAAATGAGTACGGTCTGCCAAAGGGATTCTGCTTTTTCATTTCCAGGTCTTCAACCTGATGTCAAACTCATCGTTGACAAGATATGAACTTTCAATTTCAAACTCTTCTTGACCATACAAGAATCATGATTTGACAGAGAGAAGAAAGGGAGATAACATGTTGGTACAACTTGACTAATATATATCGACTGCTTTCTTGCAGCCACCAAGTTAATTCAAAGTTTTGGTCCTGCCTGAGAGATGGATATCAAAATCCGTATTAAGCCCAGACTCCACCGAGGATGGATATACAAAAGTTCTCTGGGCTTGATCTGCTTTGACCCATAAATCAAAAAGGGCAGTTGATTTGTAGATTAGGCCAGGCCCATAAATTTTGGGAACCTTCTACTTTTCGATTCCAGGAACTTCTAAATCCAATAACCATTCTTCGGGATTAACCTCTTTCGATCTTTTACTTTTTAAAGTTAATCCCCCATTAGAACACAAATATCGTAATATAATGTGAAAGATGCTGTTATGCGCCGTTTTTTGTTCTTTTGTTTCTGTATTTCTCTTTGGGACAAAACTTTTGCAAGGACAAAGTCTAAGTGAAAAAAAAAATTATCAAATAATGTTTAAATGTAAAAAGTGTCTGTCTAACTCATGATTTAACTTTTAAAATAACCATTAAGCATGTTTCTAATATAATACTAAAATTCAAATATGTTTTGTATGCAGTAGCATTTATTTTAAATCATTTAAATTTGAGTTCAAAATATACTTCAAATGATCGCTTAGCCAACTAACTTAGTAGTGAGTTAATAAAGGCTCTAATTGTACGGTATAGAGTTCCACACCTTGTGTTTGAATTAGGCATGTGTATTGTAATATTTAAAAAAAGTAATATATATATATATATATATACTCTTTAAATGTAAGATAATATTAATGATGAAAGTCTTGTATGAAAAAGGAACTATCATTAAATAATGTTTAAATATAAAAAAACATCACTATCTTTTATTAGACTTTAGACCACTTATTTGTTTAATAGATTGTATCAATAAATAAAACATCACTAAAGATGCAAAACCAATAGTGAGTGATTCTAATATTTCTTATCTTCCTAATTTATGATTTTAACTTTTAAGATAAACTTTTAAGCATATTTCTCATATAATATTAAAGTTCAAGTTGAATCCTTTAAACTTTCATTTAATTTCAAACTCGTCAAATATGTCCAATATTTTGGTGCACTTATTTCACATAATCTAATCTTGAGTTCAAAGTACGCTTAAAGTTCATTAGATAATATTTTTATAAAATTATTTTGTATAAAAGTTATATTCTAAAACTATTTTTTTATTTTTATAAATATATGAGTTTATTCATCTAAGAACAAAAAAATACAAAGTTTTAGGGGCATATCTTAGCGTTACAGCCTACCTAAGAAAAAATCAAGTTCAAAATCTTTCAACTATAACACAACAAAATATTAACCACAAAAAATTTAATGTTCATAAATATAGATATTTTTTCATGTATTACTCTCTTGATCATAGCCAATAAGATTAATATTTTGATAACCTTATTTTGAAAATATTTACGATTTCATTCATACCATATACAATAAATAAATTTTTTTAAAAAAATTTAAAAAATTTTACAACTAAATTCTTTCATTTAGTTACTTTAATCATCAAAAGTAATTTTTTTATAAGACTTTAGACAATTTATTTATTTGTAACAACTTTAGGCAAAGAGAAAAGCTTGCAACGAGGATAAGCTGTAGTTGCTGTTCAACAGATTGCATTGATAAACAGAACACCAGTATAGATGCAGAATCAACTGTGGGTGTTGGCTGTTTAACTACTGGACTTCAGAGAAAGATTTTTCTTCCAAGGAAGAAAGAGAAAGAGGGAAAAAAATAAAAATAAAAAAAAAAGATCACCATTAGTAGAATACAGAGAAATCCAACGGCCGATGGATTAGGATGGAGAAGCTCTAATTTAAACAGGAAACTGAGCAATTACAAAGGCTCTTGTTATTGTTCATGAACATCGACTTGAGCCACACAGAAGAACAAGGACTTGAAAACGCCTTGAAGGGAAGGACAAAAGCCGCTCCCAGAACTGCGGTTGGGCTTGTTGTTCACCTTCTGCGTATCCTTCAGCCAATTCTTTGTTTTTTCCGCGACCGTCTCTTTCTTACAGAACGTGTAGCTTCTGAGGTAGTTCTGCCTGGAAGCATACCTCTCATGGTAGACTAGTCTTTCGTTGTTGGTAGGAGGGCTACCCGTCTCTCTCTTCTCGTTGTCGCTCACCTTCTTCAAGAACTCGGCGTCTGCTTCCGCCCACTGGCGGAGCTTCACAAAGTTTACTTTTACAGGGGATTGGGCAATGCAGCTTGAATTCATGGTAACCTTCTTGATCAGCTCTCTCTCTTCACTGATCTTCATGGCTTCGTCCCCTTTAGCGCTCCATATTGAAAACCTAAATATATAGGCAGGTTTGTCGGTGGACGAGACTACCCTTTTCAAGATACGCAAGGTTTCTTAGCAGCGCCTTTTTTTCAAAGAAAAATTTTTCCCATCAAAACCGAATTCCTCTTTTTGAAATTTAAAGTACCCATTAATATCGTAATATAATGTGAAAGATGCTGTTATGCGACGTTTTTTGTTCTTTCGTTTCTGGATTTCTCTTTGGGACAAAACTTTTGCAACAAAAGTCCAAGTGAGAAAAAAATTATTAAATAATGTTTAAATGTAAAAAATGTCTTCCCAACTCATGATATAACATTTGTAATAATCATTAAGCACGTTCTAATATATTATTAAAGTTCAAATATGTTTAGTATGTAGGAGCACTTATTTTACATTATTTAATCTTGAATTCAAAATATACTTCAAGTGTTCATTTAGTTAACTAACTAAGTTAGCTAGGACTTTTCACCGTGAGATCTAAAGTTCAACATTCTATATGTATGAGTTCGGTGTGTGAGTTGTAATATTAAAAAGAAAAAAAATATATACTTCAAATGTAAGATAATATTAATGATGAAGGTCTTGTATGAAAAAAAAACCATCATTAAATAATGTTTAAATATAAAAATCACCATTGTCTTTTATTATACTTTAGACGACTGCATCAACTTTAAACAAAAAGAAAGGCTTGTATCAAGGACAAGTTGGAGTTTTTGTTTAATAGATTGTATTGATAAACAAAACCATCATTAGATAATGTTTAAATATAAAAAGCATCATAATCTTTTATTAGACTCTAGACAACTTATTCGTATCAACTTTAAGCAACACAAAGAAAAAAGGCTTGTATCGAGGACGAGTTGGAGTTTCTGTTTAATAGATTGTATTGATAAACAAAACCATCATTAGAAAAATTTTAAATATAAAAATCATCGTAATCTTTTGTTAGACTTTAGACGACTTATTCGTATCAACTTCAAGCAAAAAAAAAGGCTTGTATCGAGGAAAAGTTGAAGTTATGGTTTAATAGATTGTGTTGATAAACAAAACGTCACTAAAGATGCAAAATCAATAAGTGAGTAATTCTAATATTTCTTATCTTCCTAACTTATGATTTTAACTTTTAAGATAAAATTTTAAGCATATTTATAATATAATATTAAAGTTCAAGTTGAATCCTTTAAACTTTCATTTAATTTCAAATTCATCAAATATGTCCAATATTTGGGCACACTTATTTCACATCATCCAATCTTGAGTTCAAAGTACACTTAAAATGCAAGAAATGTTATAAATATATGAATTTATTCATCTAAGAACAAGAGAGTATAAAGTTTTAGGAGCATATCTCAATGTTACAACTTATCTAAGAGAAAATCAAGTTTAGAATCGTCTAATTATAACATAATAAAATATTCATCATAATGGATTTAATGTTTATAAATAAAAATATATTTTCATGTATTACTCTCTTGATTATAGCCAATAAGATTAATATTTTGATAACTTTATTTTGGAAACATTTATCATTTCATTTAAACCATATACAATAGATGCATGTTAAAAAAAAAATTTAAAAGGTTTTATAGCTAAATTCTTTTCTTTAGTTACATTAATCATCAAAAGTAATTTTTTTATAAGACTTTAGACGACTTATTTATTTGAAACAACTTTAGGCAAAGAGAAAGGCTTGCAACGAGGATAAGCTAGAGTTTCTGTTCAACAGATTGTATTGATAAACAGAACACCAGTATAGATGCAGAATCAACAATGGGTGTTGGCTGTTTAACAACTGGATTTCAGAGAAAGATTTTTCTTCCAGGGAAAGAGAAAGAAACAGAAGAAAGAAGAAAAAAAAAAAAAAGACCACCATCGGTAGAATACAGAGAAATCCAACAAACGATGGATTATGATGGAGAAGCCCTAATTTAAACAAGAAACTGAGCAATTACAAAGGTTTTACTCGCAAAAACCGGAAGGCTCTTGTTATTGTTCATGAACATCGACTTGGGCCACACAGAAGATCAAGGACTTGAAAACGCCTTGAAGGAAAGGACAAAAGCCGCTTCCAGAACTGCGGTTGGGCTTGTTCTTCACCTTCTGCGCATCCTTCAGCCGCTTCTTTGTTTTTTCCCCGCGCTTGGGTTTGTTCTTCACCTTCTGCGTATCCTTCAGCCACTTCTTTGTTTTTTCCGCGACCGTCTCTTTCTTACAGAACGTGTAGCTTCTGAGGTAGTTCTGCCTGTAAACATACCACTCATGGTAGACTTGTCTTTCGTTGTGGGTAGGAGGGCTACCCGTCTCTCTCTTCTCGCTGACGCTCACCTTCTTCAAGAACTCGGCGTCCGCTTCCGCCCACTGGCGGAGCTTCACAAAGCTTACTTTTACAGGGGATTGGGCATCTAAACAGCCACCAATGCAGCTTGAGTTCATGGTAACCTTCTGATCAGCTCTCTCTCTTCAATGATCTCGATGCCTTCGTCCCCTTTAGCACTCCATATTGAAAACCGAAATATAAAGCGGGATAGGTTAATAGGCAGGTTTGTCGGTGGACGAGACTACCCTTTTCAAGATACGCAAGGTTTCTTAGCAGCACCTTTTTTTCAAAGACAGAATTTTTCCGTCGGAAAAAGAGGTAGGAAAATAAATTCATAGATAATTAAGAAATTTAATTTATCCATTAATTCTCCTGACCCAGTTATAACTGGGTTAGGACTTTTGATTGGCAAGTCCACCCGGTCAAGGTTCAAATCTCCTTCTCCTCCCTTGTGCGAGTTAAAAAAAAAAAATACCCTTTAATAATGTAAGATTAGATGTCTATATTGATAACAATTTTAATTACACAGCCAACTGAAATACAAACAGTCCAAGATCATCCTTATATAAGAATTTAACTTTGAAAGGGATATTTTTTGAGGAGTAGAAGCAAAAAGATAAAAAAAATTAGGCATCAGGATATGACTCGTTTTAAATTTCTGCATTGAACAGAAGTCGTTCAGATCATCTTTCTATAAGAGGTTTTTATTTTTATTTTATATTTAATAAATGCACATCTGTTAATATTAAACGTAAAACTAAAATGTCCTAAATAGTATATAATTTCAATTGAACCAAACACTCGTCGATTAACACATGAACTATAAGAATTTGAACTTGTGCTTTGAAACGTTTAATGAAAAAGCAGAAAACAATGAGAGCACAACATATACAGATGCTAAAGGAAGAAACAAAGAAGAACTGGCATCAATGTGTGTATCCCCATCCTTCTTTTTCTTGGCTGAAGTGGAGGTTGTATTTATTATACATGTAGGAGACGGGCTAGCTTGGGTGAGTCGTTCCTTGCTTTTGAGCAACTATGTTATAGTAATGCTTAAACAAGGTTGTTTTTGTAATTTGAGTCGAAATTCAAAGAAAGCATTGTGAATGAACCTTACAGATACTCCAAAGGAGACATTCCGAGGAGAAATTTCATGTATAAAGTTCTCTTTTTGGTTTCATGCAGAGGGAATCTTTAGTTCTTGTTGTCATAGATAGTTTTTGTCCTCTCCTGTTTGGTCTTTCCTCGGTCTTTGTGTTGAGTCTATGTCTAATATTTTCTAGCTCTGTCTTTGTCACAGTGAGACCACCAAACTCACCGTGAACAACCATGAGGGAGCGATTCTACAATCTTTAAATTCAAAATCCTTATCTGCTTCATCTTCCAACTAGTCAAAGTTGTCAAGGACTGGCAGCTTCTTGTTTTTTTTTTTTTTTTTTTTGATGACCCAGAACCCCACCACTTACATGGTGGCTCAAACTGGAGGGTTAAATCTTGGGATTTGCTTCATCACGCTTACGTCTTCTCTCTCTCTCTCTTCCTGCTTCGAGGACCCTTTCGGACTCGCAGCAGCTTTGGCAATCTGGAAAGTAAAAGTGGACGGGATGCCGGGCCTTAGAATCGAAATAACTCCATATAAAAGAAGTTAAGAATTGCCTGCAAGGGCAATTGATTTTCACTGAATCTCAAGACCTGTCCATGAGTACCTCTTTGTAGCAAAGCTGTAGCAGAATTATCTTAAGAGCATATAGTTTTATTAAAAATTTGTTTTGAAGAGTTACTTGCTTCAAATTATAAACGAAACTGTTTATTTAATTTTCTTCTCTCTTTTTTCCATTAAATGTTATCGTCTTTTAATAAGCTTTACAAATTGTGAAAGTTATGGGCTTGGACTGGAAATCCCACTCGTACCAGGCGTCTCTATACGTCAGCCCTATGCCAACGTGGCCTTTGGGCACATAACATAGTGGAAAAAACAAAGGTTTGTAGGAGAGTTTGTAATTTCCTACATGATTAGGGTGAAGAGCTGCCTAATCACTTTGATTAGGTAATAGGGGACAGGTTCAAAAGCTTGAGCCAGGCCACTTATATTCTGTATAATTTTTTGATTGATTGCAATTGATTTCTGTTTGATATTGCTTTTTATATTCTATACACGATTCACGTTACTTAATACATCATTCAGACTAGTTATTAAAGATATTCTTAAAAATAATTAGTTGAAAACAATTAACTTAATTTAAACCTTCCTTTTTGAGCTAATCTTAGATAGTCGACAAAGAACCCCAAAAAATGGAAGAAATCGATGTAGATTTCTTCGTGAGAATAAGAACCCTAATGAACCCCCAGGGGTGTGGTTCAACTGGTAAAGGCTCGTGTGGGATTCCCTACAAAGTAGGGGTCCTGGGTTCAAAACCTGTTGGCTGCATTCTTGACATGAAATGGGCAAAATGCTTTGGGGTGAGTGTTGGGCCCTCCAGTTTGAGCCACCATGCAAGTGGTGGGGGTTCTGGGTCATCAAAAAAAAAAAAAAAAAAAAAAAATAAGAACCCTAATGAACACTTTTTTCCCCCCTAATGAACACTTAGAACGCTGAAACTGAGAACTGAAAATTGGATTAATTTTCAATGATAAATCTGCAATGCGACTAAACTATATATAGCCTAAGGCTAGTAGCTATACAATGAAAATCAATCGATGAAAAAGGAAACGATATTGAACCACGATTTTTCTTGAACGCTCGTCGCCGGAAAAGGATGGAAAATGGAAAAGCCTTGCTATTTGCTTGTGGAAAGGGCTCTTTTGCCTCTAACTTTTTAGCCATTTCAGATGGTATACTAAATCCTGCCCTGGAATTTCCTTTCTGGAGTTTCATCAGTCCTTGGGATGTTACCGAGAACTCAAATCAAATAACAGTGCACATCCAATAAAAACCAAATCAAAGAAAGCTCTCCTGGGTGAGCATTGTGGGCTGGAAACACCGTCTCATCTTTCCACCACTTTCTTTAAGTAATAATGGACAGAGACTTCGCATTCAAGATGGTGCAATGGATCAATGCCCAGGGACGGTTTTCAAAGTGGGCTTGGACCTAACAATTTAGGCTGTTCGGACTACTATTTAACTTATTCCAAAGACTTGTCACAAATTTCAGTCCATTGGGGATGGGCTCATGAAGGAGACTCTTTGATTGTGACCCCCATCCATGAGATTTGACACCCTTCCATGAAAATTTAGAAAATATTTTCCTCCAGTGCCAGCGCTTTCAGCAATGAACAAGCTAACCTGGTGGTAGCTTTCGTTGGCTACTTAGGCTAAAAGATGGACGAACCCTATAATTGATAAGATGTGAAAAGACGCCACGATCTGTATTGGGCAAAAGCTTGAGTTCATGTGTTGTCATTTTTCAAGTCATATTAGGCAGCCGAGCAAACCAAGAAATGGAAGAGAGAGACGGAGAGAGCCACACATACGAAAAGACAAAGGCCGGCAGAACAGTGTGTGCTCTTTTTTCTAATTGTTAAAGTAAAAAAAAAAAAACACTTCCACCCAACACAGTGGCAAGGGTCAGCATCACTGAAATAGATTACAGCAAGTGCTAAGGATCTTGTTGGGACGCTAAGTTGTCTAATGGTCTGCTTTGGTGGGAAGAAAATCACTGATTTAGTGGACCTAAATGCATCAGAACAAATATTGCAGACCCCACGTAGCATGTCATTTTTGTCGTCATCAAATTCCATTAAAGTATCCCATCTGGTTCCCCTGACCAAATTAAGGTGGACCAACCAAGAATGTAGATAAGATAAGAGGAGAAGGGTTTCGCACTAATAATATAAGATTTGTAACAAATGTTCAAATATTAAAAATGTTCTTTCAATTTACAAGTTAAATTTTGAGTTAGACTTTAAATTTTTTAATATAGTATTAAAGTTTAAGTTTATTTTTTTTAATCCATGTTCAATTTTAAGCCTCCCGAATATGTTTAGTATGTGAAAGAATATTCATTTCATCTATTTAATATTAGTTTTATGTAAATTTAGTGTGTAACCAGTATTGATAATGAAATTTTCACATGAATAATATATAATTATCATATAATATTTAAATATAAAAAAGTATTTTTCACATTCAGAAGCTATCATTTTAGTTTGAATGTAAGTTTTCTAATATAATAAAAATTTGTACTTAGTTGTAGGACTGTCAATTGCTATAGCTACTTTGCATTCTCTAGTCCCAATTGTGAAGGAGCTTTGCCATCACAAGTGGCCAAATTCAAAGATATTCGCACTTGAAAAAGGTGGATTCATGAGAGACACAATTGGTTAAAGATAAAAGCAGGCGTTTCGATGGTTTTGGATTTCTGCATAAGAATAAAGTTCCAAACGTAGGTAAGATCCAAAAAACATGACAATTACTCAAAAAGCTGCCTATGGAGCAGTAATTTCACGTCACAGAGGTTGATTTTGCTGCCCACTAAGGCAAAGTGGGGAGCCACTGTTGACCTCAATGTTCAGCCGACAATTTGTCATCCACTACTGCATTCAATGTTGGCGGCTACTCCTGCGGCTGCGATTTACATTGATCCGGGACATTCTACTGAAGTCAAATTCTGTTAACTCAATCCATTTCGAGTATGATTCAAGTTCAAGTTCATCTTACCATTTGTTACGTAGAGTAAGTTTAAATTTACAGGAAAGTTCGTCAAAATAACTAGTTATTTAATTAGTTTTAAGATTTTACTCTTTTAGTTAATCAGGAGGTAGATGTAATCCTTGCTTAGGGGCTTGTAAAAAAAATTGCTTCATTGATATTCTATTTGAAGTAACATAGGCGATTTTTACTACAAAACTGGATTTTATATTATATTTTATAAGTCTATTAATTTTAATCAGTTCAATATTCGGTCTCACGTATTATGCATGTATTATACACATTTAGTTATATTAACGAATTTATATGCACAAAACTACAGTTCTTTAATTTTCTTAAGTATATGTTAAGAGGTCTATTATCTAACCTAAAGTTGATTTAAGAATTAATGAAATTTATTATCATATAAAACAAAAATCCTAATATATTTTCTAGTAATGTAAAATTTATTAGCCAAATCTTAATACATCCTTCACCATGAGGGTCAAATTATTAGTTTATCATAGTACTGCATTATGTAGGCAATGTATGAGTTCAAATCAATAAGAACTTATAAGAGTGTTGAGAGAACCTTATTTATGATACTATATTATGACGCATATTATCTAACTTAAAAGTTAGTTTAATTTAATAAAGTCTCCAAATACAATTGAGTTGTTAAGGTTTAAGTTAAAAGTTGGCTCAAAAATTTATGAAATTTGTTATTATATAAACATGAATCTTAATACATTATTTAGTACTATAAAATTCATTGATCATATCTTTACAATATTTAATATGTTCAAAGCATGTATTCGCATGATTATATTCAAATTAGACATCTACTAGTTTATATAAATTGGACTCATTTGACAAATAAACATAAGATGATCAAATTAAATATAATCCTATCCATGTCCATCAACTAATGTGTTTTAATGTCTTTTTTATAAACTTTTTAAAAAATAGAAAAAGTACGAAAAGCAAGAGATTTAGACTTGGAACCAGACAATCTTGATAAGATTTTTATTGAGAATAGAAGTGAAGCAGTGTTACAGGACTGAAATCATCATCCCTGTCCATCGTGCCAGCCTCAAAAATGGAACGTCAAAATCATCTTCTCCTTTAACTTTTGACTTCTTATCAACTTTGATTAATGAAAAGCCAAAAGTACAGAGCACGAAGACGTAGGGAGAAAAGGGACACCAAATGGTCGGCTCAGAGTGCTTACTTTCTCATGGAAACTTATTCCATCACCCAAGGGATATCTTCTTATATCCCCGGCCAATGAACTCATCGGCTCATAACATACGTCTGCCTCCATTGTTCGTCTACCACTGGCATCATAGTAGTTTGTTCCAATCAAATCCCAAGGTGATCAAATCCCAAGAGCACTAGTAGCCATTTTAGAAGGATAATTGGCTTGGACAACCTCTTTGGTATCCTTCATGCCCACAACAAGATATAACGGTTAGAGAAGCCCTTCAAAATCCAGATTTTATTCAGGAACATCTGTCTGGTGAGCAACAAGAGCAGGCCAATAAAATCTTTGTTAATCAAGAGCCAGATAGACTTGTTTGTGATTTGAGTGCCTCGGGTGAATTTTCAGCTTCACTGGTGTATCATGATCGGAGAGTTAAAAAAGAAAAAGTGCATTGGGCAAAGTTTTTGTGGAACAAAGTAGTCCCTCCCAATATTGGATTGTTTATGTGGAAATTAATACATCATGGCATTCCTGTGGAATGTAATATGCAAAAAAGAGGAGTCCAATTGGCATCTAAGTGTTACTGTTGTAACAAGGGCGAACAAGAGACTGTGGATCATGTCTTTATGCATAGTAAACTGGCCCAACAGCTTTGGCGGAGATTTAGCGACGCACTTCAGGTACCTGTTCGTTTTACTTCTATATCTAACTTTGTCTCTTCTTGGTATTCAGAGGCATCATGGCATAATCAAAGAAGAGCACTAGTAGCCATTTTGGGAGGCGTTATTGCACGAGAAATTTGGTTGGCTAGGAATTCAGCAAAACATAATGGTGAGTGTATGTCGTTATTTAAAATTAATAAACAGGTTACACATTGGATGCTCCAACTATCAACTCTAATCCAAGTCAAGGTTCAAGTAAGTTTCCTAGATCAAATATCATTAGTTGTGCTAAAAGTTCATATGATTTATATTCCATTGCGTCGAGGAATTTGGGTTCACTGGCAACCTCCTTCTATGGGACAATACAAGTTGAATACAGACGGATCAAGCATCAGGGGGAATAATGCTGGAGGGGGAATCCTAAGAAATCATAACGGAGATCTCATCATGGCCTTTTCCACCAAGTTATATCCAGGCAGTAGTGCAGAGGCAGAAGCATATACAATGTTAGAGGGCCTTAAAATATGTCATGCACGGAATCAAGTACCTCATGTTATTGAATCTGATTCCTTCTATTTAATTCAATGCATGCTCAACAAATGGAGAACTCCATGGAAATTGGAATATGTCATACGTCAATGTTTGACTATGATTCCTTTACATGCACTTATATGTCATGTGCATCGTGAGGGAAATATGGTAGCAGACCGTCTCGCCAATCATGGTCACGCCATTCAAAATGTGACAATTTTTGATCATATTGGCTCATTGCCACATTCATGTTTAAATGTTTATGTCAAAGATCAATTAGGCCTAGGTAACTATAGACCACCATAGGGTTAAGCGAATGTGCTGCCCAATGTATTTTGAGTTTATCTTTAATTACGTGTGGCGTTTTAATATGTAAGTGACTTGTTGTTTTCTGAGGATTAGGAATATACCCTATCCTTTGTATTTATCTGAGGTATGGTTATTACGCCCAGCCTTGTTGGTATTAATAAAATTTGTCAGGGTACCGCCCTGTTTAAAAAAAAAAAAAAAAAAAAAAAAGGTGATCAAGTTCGGTACCCATGGGGTGACGAGGCTTTAGGCCAAATGTTACTGTCCTGCTTTTCAATCTGCTAAAGAATAAAGTCGTACACAAACTCATGATAGTCGCGGCCGTGAATATCCCTCTGGGTCCTTCCAAAGTGGTGGGGAAATTGCAGGGCAAGATATTGAATCTGAGTTGAAAGCTGAATGCAAGCCATTTTGGTACCCATGTGTATGTCTGCATATTTAAATACGAGTGTTCTCTTAGGTTAATTTTTAGGTGGTTATGAGCTTCTTAATCTAATATTAGAACCTAAATTTTTTTTGGGTATTCCTATAACTATGAGTTAGTCAAGAATTCATTTGTTTTGTGGTACTGTATTAGTCCAACTTAGACTATTACAATAGGGCATTGTGTTGATGATGTAATTGGAATTCAATATTGTTAAGACACGAACATACACACTTAGTTTAAATAGGTGTATTATTCACTTGTAAGATAGAAGATATGCAAATTGAGAGATGTTCATTACTATGTGGTTTGGTGAGAAAATATGCAAACGAGGATTGTATTTACCTCAATGAATGACGCATATAAGTAGTTATTTCATTGGATATCTACATTAACTTGTCAGATCAAAGCAATTTTAGCAACAACAAGCAAGCAAAAATCTCCCCAGTCAGTATCAACAAGATATGGTCGTTCAAGAGTTGTGATCCCCTTTCTTTCTCGCCATTTTCCTTTTTGTCTTTTACTTTTGATTGTATTCATTTGAATTATATTTTCTTTTGTTGCAAGAGAGGTGATATTATAAATAGGGTCATATGGATTCAAACAAAAGGAGAAAAATTGTAATACTATCTTCAAATTTTGAGTTATTTATTGTACTATTCATATTCTTTTCTACTTCTTGTATTTTGAATTTTATAAGAAAGAATTGAACAACTTCTTAGTAGTTGGTGTATAACAACAATCAATAAGTAAATAGTAAAATTATTGATTTTTAATCTTAAGATTTTTTATATGAATCTTCTATCTTTTTTACCTGTATTAAAAAAAAAGGTTATGTTAAGTGAGTTCAAAACTCATAGTATCTCCACTGATCCATCCATAGAAAAGAAGAAAATTCTGTTTAGACTAGAACTTGTCGACAACTCCGAAAGGTCGCCTCAATTGATGGGACCATAACTCACTCAACGGGAGATACTAGGGAGATGCTGGCTAATCTGCTTATGATAAAAGGAGGGTAAGGAAATGAATGAATTTTTATTTTTTAAACAGCGAGAATTATTTAATGACGAGATGACGTCTCCTGAAAGAAACTTAGTAGTTGCGACGCATGTGAGCAGGGATTCGATTTCTCCTCTGAAGACATCATCACCTAACCGCCGGGAATTAAAAAAGAAGGGATCACCTCATCTTATCACCAGCTGATTATGAGACACAGAACCAAATATTTTAACAAGAGGGAGTTTTTTTTTTTTTTTTTTTTTGTGTGTTCATGTAGTATGTGCCCAAAAGCATGAACCGGTGATGCGTGGAGAATGAAGAAAGAAGGAGATAGAGGAGTTAAGTAAACAGTTTGGATGAAAATTAGAAAGAAAAGGACAGACTGAATATGGTTTTGCTAAGAAAGAACGGAAAAAAGGGTTGCAACACTTGATATGATTTTCAAGTAACTCGGGGCCCTCACAATAATTCCGAAAATTAAAAGCAGAGTTGGTGGTGTGCTATGGCTTTTCATTTGGCTTTTCACTTGGCTCTGTGGCACGATCTTATTGTGGGTTGACAAATGGGTCGCTTTATGGATGGCAGGCTCACTTGGATGCGTAAGAAGGCAAAGAAAAAAGGCTTCGAAGTCCCTACGACTCTGCGTAGAAGAAGGTCACCCGGAAGGAGAACAGTTCAATGGGGTTTTTGACAGGTAGCGGAATTGTGGTGGAAAATGGATTCCGGATAGAGGACCCCACAAGCAGAAGGAGAAAGTGTTAGAATTCAACACAGTCCCATTGCTTCAACAGGTCTTTTAGGTGGTTTTAAAGGAAGGTAAGATAAGAGTTGCTGATCAAGGTCCAAGAGATTTCCAGTTGTTGTTTTCGCTTTTGTTTTTACCCTTTTAGCCCGTTTTTGTGTGTGTGAGATCCAATACTCTTTCACATAACTCTTAAGTCTCACACTTTTTCTTTTATCTCTTTTCGTTTCTCCATTGTGGCTTTCCTAGAAAAGACTCTGCTTTCAAGGGCGAAAGGAGAACATCTTTGGAGTTCTCTTATTCTTATTTGGTGACTGCGTATTCATGGATGCTGGGAATTTTATCTGATCTGGGATTCGTCCGGTTCTGTTCTCTTGCAGATTCTTAAGCCTGTTTTGGTGAGTTTCTGCAAGTTGGTGTTGCCTTTGAGCTTCCCATCAGAATTACCTGTCAATTTTTATTATCTGATAATTGGCTGGGAAATACCACTTGGTTTGTTTTGTTTAATCGACAATTTTGCGTGTTTCCACATAGAGTTCGCGTCTTGGTGGGTGATTATGTATCGTTTTTTTTTTTTTTTTTTTTTCGGTTGGGAGGGAAGGGGAGGGGGTGTGTGGGTAAGTAGAGTGTTCTTTCATTATGTGCTGTGAGTTTTTGATCAACGATGATAAAGCCATTTATTTAGATTGGGTTTCTACAATCTTTTATTAAAACTGCGCGTATGCGCAAAGAATTCAAATCGATTTTTTTTTTTTTAATCTCTTTGATATATTCTAAATATTTTGAAGAGGGTGGCTAAGGTTTCTCTTCCCGGCTAGTGAACTCTCCGATAATGATCAGTATCCTATTCTTATATCCCTTCCTAACTTCTCCGATAAAAGTTACTGCCTGAAGATCTGGAAGGTCTTTACCATGTTAAGATATGCTATTAAATTGTGAGTCGTAGTCTTGGTAAATGCTTTTCAATCTCACTGCTGATGACGTTGCTTGTTTTTAGACGATCAGTGCCTTTAACTTAATTGCATCTTATGCATTTTTTGTTGTATATTATATACAACTGTTCAAGCACAAGCTTTTACCACCCTAGAAATCGAATTATTCTTTCTATGCTCCTGTGTTTGGGAGCACTGATAAAGTTTCCTCTTCCCAATTGATCAAGATTCTTCAATTCATATCAGCGAGTTGGGCGCAGGGAAAAAAAAAACTTGCTGCCCAGTGGTAAATAACATTTCACATTATGGAATGGCTAAGCAAGATTCTTAAAGGTCCTGGCCATAGAGGGCATTATCATGGAAGATATGGAGATGAAAGGGATGCGGCTCGGAATGCTGAGGTAATAATAATTTCTGCTTCTTCTAGATATGACATGTGAGCCCTGCTCATCTAGGATATGTTTGATTACGCTATCATTAACAGTAGCCAATTTGTAGAATGAAATTTCATAATAGTAGCTGATTTTAGATTAGATTCTGACATTTAAATATTCATGCTCAAGTTATTGCCAGCTTGCTTCAATTATGTCAATTTCTATATGCAAAAACTTGGATGTAGGATGACTTGACAGAAATTGAGAGAGAAGAAATCGAATATGCGATTGCAATTTCCCTTTCAGAACAAGACCACAAAGGGAAAAAAGTGGTTGGTGAGTTTCACTGTTCCCTGTGTTGATCTTGGCATCGTTCAATTTTTCTGTGGGAAGGTTTTTCAAGATTTTATTGGATAAGAATGGCTATTCAGGAATTTGGTACCTTCCAATAGCCAATCAAAAGACCATGCAGTGAAATGGCATTTGGTTGATCTTTATTTCAATCTGAAGATTTTGTTCCTTCTTTCATGCACTCTTGCTGATTAAAAAGGCTGAAATTTCAGTTGAGTTTTTGTTATGTCTGTAAATTGTTTTGCTGATACAATTAGTTATGAGAATTTTAGTCATGAAACTGCATGAACAAAAGGTGTACCTTTGTTCTGTCAAAGAAGCAGCTGAGCTCCTTTCTTGCCTGAACCTCTTTCTTCCTCTTGAGATGGTCTCACACTTAATTGCTTAACCTTTGATGGTTGCCTGCAATGCATAAATGCTATCAAAGCTCAGTGTGGAATAAATAAATTCACCTTGAAAGCCATAACAAATCCCAAGTTTGTCCATAAAGAACGTATCTCTCCTTGAACTGTAGTAAATAATTATACTTGGAACAGATCCTTCTAGATGAAAGTAAATTTTTAGGTCTTATCTTTCGGTGCAGATGAAGATGAAGCTGAGTCGGATGAAGATGAACATCTTGCTAGTGCTCAAGCAGAGGAAGATGAACATCTTGCTAGTGCTCAAGCAGAGGAAGATGAACATCATACTAGAGCTCATTCCGAGGAAGATGAGCATCCCAGTAAAGCTCAATTGGAGGAAGATGAACAGCTTGCCAAAGCTATTCAGGAAAGTCTGAATGTGGAGTCTCCTCCTCGATATGATAGTGGAAATAATTTTCAACCTTTGGATTTCTTCTTTCCATCCGGATACAGGTATAATTGGTCATCGTGACATTTGTAGCATGTTATTGTCTAGATGCTAATTGCTTTAATCCTAGTTCTCTACAAATGCTGCCAAGTCAAAAAGTACTAAGAAAGGTGGCATTCCTTGATGAAAAGCTGCCCTAGATAAAATATTGAGAACAGAAAATTTGTTGAGAAGGTGAAAAATTACTGAGTTCATAACTCTTCTGGATTTTCTTTATCAAAGGTGCATTATTTAACAACATTTGTATCTATTCTTTTTTTTTTAATAGATTATCAAAAAAGAACTGGAGATTGCATTTCCTAGAGGTGAACTGGGCTAGCTTATTTGTTGAATCATAGCTGAATAGACTAACTCAAGTCATATAAACTTATTTCTTAGTACTTTATCTTTCTTCATACTGGATTTTCCAATTTGAGGTTGTACTGTAAGTCTGGAGGTTTCTTGCTAATTTATTTCCAGTTTACTTATTGCTGAACAGAGCATGACGAAATCGGAAATGAGATAGAATATGTGCATTTGTTCCTTGGCTTCTTGGTGTTTTATTCTTTTTCATGGTTGTAGGAGAAGAGGAAAATTTTAATGGAAGTAATGCAAGTACCATTATCATTCTGCCAAATTACATAAATAAATCTGGCATGAACATCAAAACCGCAAGAGCCCTGATTAGAGTTGAGACTTGGTGATCTTGTGTTTGAGCCACTTGTAGCCCAAGCATGACTATGAGTACAAAGTTTGTAGAGATGTTACCAGGAATGCTTAGGTGCTTATTTTTGGGTTATTCATTACCTGGTTTGTATGATAATAATGGATGAAAAGGATTTTGGTTTTAGATTAAATGGATAAAGGAATGCCAGGAGAATTACCACCTAACACTGGGGTAATACAAACTCGTAAGCATATAACTGAATATGTACAAATATGTTTTATTTGAAAGAAAATTATCTGAAAGGTGCTTGCCTCGGTACTATTCTATCTTTTAACATTTTGGTATAGATCGTTGAAGTAATAGAGGATGACATACATAAAAACTACTTTGTGTTTGGCTCTCGCCTGAAAAAAGGAGTTGGAATGCATTCTTTTATACCTTCCTGAATTTAATACGGGGGACATATCCATAGCAACATCTCTCAGAAGTTAATTGAACCTCTAGTCACTAAAAATTGCTGCATTTTGCGGAGGTCAAATGAAACCTGACCTGTTTGTTGACTGACACTTCTTGTAGGATCTGTGCTGGCTGCAACACCGAGATTGGCCATGGACGATTCTTGAGTTGCATGGGCGGCACTTGGCATCCAGAATGTTTCCGTTGTCATGCCTGCAATCTTCCTATAAATGAGCATGAGGTGCAGCATAATTTTCAGCTCATTTATTTATCTCTTTATTTTTTATTCAAATTTGATGCAAAAATCTTAGATCCTGAGTTGATTTGCTTCTCATTTTGGTGGTTTTTTTATGGTACTAATGAGCAGAATTTCTCCTCTATGACAGTTTTCTATGTCTGGCAATCGCCCTTATCACAAATCCTGCTATAAGGAGCAGCACCACCCAAAATGCGATGTTTGCAAGAACTTTGTATGTTACCTATGTTTGTCTCTCTCTTTCTCTCTCTCTCATGCACGCGCGCGCTACTAATTAAACATTATATGCTTTCCTCACAAATAGAAACTTGAAGCTGCTGTTAATCAAGTGCAAAATTCTCATAACCTTACTGAATTAACCTCTGAAATTAACTCCGAAAGTATTGTTTGAGAAGGATCATGGATTATTGGTTGATAAAATACTTTGACCAACTTGAGCCTCATGGTCAATTATCTATGATACAAGCAGATTCATTGCAACAATTAAGATCATTTCACAAACAAATGAGCAGGTGAATACTCTAAACGGTGCCTTGTTGCTATTAGCGTGAAAAGTCTGATGGCAATTGGGAGTTCTGTTCTGACTAGTCTCCTCAAGTCTGTTTAAGTACAAGATTGCAGAACTACTTCCTGGATATGCCAAATTTTCTGGGGGTGTTTTTAACTGGGGACCTTGAATTTTTAAGCTGAACTCACACTAAATATTGGGGACCTTGAATTTTTTATTTTTTATACTTAATTTTGGTTCTTTTGTACAGATACCAACAAATCCAGCAGGTTATATTGAGTATAGGGCACATCCTTTCTGGCAGCAAAAGTACTGCCCTGCACATGAACGTGATGGGACTCCTCGGTGCTGTAGCTGTGAAAGAATGGAGGTTAGTTATGCAAAACCTAAATCCCTCCTTTCTTGGAAAAGGAGAAAACCTTAATGAAAGCACAAAGTATATCTGAAACCTCTTCAAAAACCTTCTGATCATTTAGAGACTCTTAGTTCTAGCTTTTTCAATACGTCCCTCATAATGCAAAACCTTCTGATCCATGCAGCCCAGGGACATGAGATATCTGTTACTTGATGACGGCCGGAAGCTATGTCTTGAGTGTCTAGACTCATCAATTATGGATACTCATGAATGCCAACCTCTTTACCTTGAAATACAAGAATATTATGAAGGTTTAAATATGAAAGTGGAGCAGCAAATTCCAATGCTCTTGGTTGAGAGACAAGCACTAAATGAGGCGATGGAAGGGGAAAAGAATGTAAAGTCTGATGGGATACCGTTTTCATTCTTCTGCAATGCGTCTTCTTTCTTTTTGCTTTATGCTAATCTTAATTTCACTTATTTGTTTGCTTACTTTTTGGTGTCGTAGGGCCATCATCACTTGCCCGAGACTAGAGGACTTTGCTTGTCGGAAGAACAGACTGTCACCACTGTAGGAATTTCTTTCCTAGATTTTAAAACAAGCTGTTATTCTTGTAAAGATATCTGTATACTGGGTTACATAATTTTTTTAACTTGATTATCAGATCTTAAAAAGGCCAAAGATTGGTGCTGGCTACCGGCTTATAGATATGGTAACTGAGCCTTATAGGCTTATCCGACGATGTGAAGTAACAGCTATTCTGATTTTATATGGCCTTCCCAGGTACTTTTTCTCTTATTGACATCATCTACACTTCTATCGTTGGAAATCATGAGACTTGCTCAAGAATTTTGTGTATGACCAAGGGTTTCTATGCCTATAGGTTGTTGACTGGTTCAATCCTCGCTCATGAGATGATGCATGCATGGCTCAGGCTTAAAGGTGTTAGTTTTACCATGTTGCTATCGAAGATGTTTGCGTTATTGATGTACTAATAGTGCATTTGACAGGTTATAACAATCTGCGTCCGGAAGTTGAAGAAGGTATCTGCCAGGTTTTAGCTCATATGTGGTTGGAATCTGAGATCTATTCAACATCTGGGATCGGTGTTGCTTCATCATCATCTTCATCACCCTCTTCTTCCTCATCCTCTCCATCACCTATGTCATCCAAAAAGGGTAAACGCTCTGACTTTGAGAAGAAACTTGGTGAGTTTTTCAAACACCAGATTGAGTCCGATACATCACCAGCTTATGGAGAAGGGTTTAGGTTGGGCAACCGGGCAGTGCTCAGATATGGACTGAGGACCACTCTTGATCATATTCGACTGACAGGAAGCTTTCCTGTTTGATTTGTAGACTCATATTGCCGTCTAGTTTCAGTTGATCAATGAGTTTACCTCCCTGTGGTATATATAGTTCAATAGGATCACAACCCAAATGAATTCAGGAGAAAAAAATAATAGACATGTTCTTGCCTAAGCACAATTGCTGTACTCTCCTGACCACATAATGATACTGCTACATTATACTCCTATATATAGAAACAGTGAAATACAGTGGATGGATAGATTTTCCTTTGGTGTGTTACATTACTCTGCTGTTCATTCTAAACTGACTCAGCCAGGTTACGTTCAATCCTGCAGCAGCTACTTGCTTGGCCTTGGTCTTGGGCTGATTCCCCAAGGGGCGCATCTAACTATCTCGTAGATGGCATCCTCGAGACATCGAATAAGCGAATAAGTTTATGCTTCTTTTGCAGTGGCTTCAATTCTTAAAATGAATTTCAGTGACTGTCATATCGTACTTGATGCATGAATCTTGGTACGCAAACAGTGATCCCTTTTCAAGAGCTAATAATTTCATATATTAAAAAGTCAGTAGTGTGATATAAAAGTTAGTTTTCTTAATCATCGACGCCATTCGACTTGGACTCCGCTCCGGCCCTTCCGGCTCTCTCGCTCCTCTCATAAACGATCGTCACTCATGCGCTCCGGTCTGCGCCTTCTGCAGATTCTGCCCTTTCCCTTGTTGACACTGTCGAAACCGTTCCTCATTTTTTGAATACCCTGAACACCCTCCATGCGCTGGATGGGGATGATTGTTTCCGATTTGCATTTACGGCGTGGATGGGGACTAATTGCTCATTTCTCTCAGTGTTTCTCAAAGGCTTCTCTCTAGAACTATTTGTGGACGGTAATTCATCAACTTTGGATGCAGGAAGAACACGGATTATATCAAACACTAGGATAAGAAAGGAATACCATATACAATTAAAAAATGTTGTATCTCTAAGAAACTAAAGCAAAACATATTGATACAAACATGGTTGTGAGACTGGGGAGACTAATAGACCTTTCTCTGGAACTTTGTCCCGTCACATGTTCTTTGAAAAATCCCAGGACAGCGAACTGTGGAAGATTCGTGAGAGAGACTGCTCAATCTCATCCATAGCTGGCCGAGCAGCTGGATCTTTCTTTAAGCAACCATCAGTTAGTCTGACCAAAAAAACAGCAAGGTCTGAAGGATAATTCCCTTGCAGGGAAGGATGCATAAAGTGCCCCATATTGTCCTGTCCATCCTCACGAAGCACAGCATCTAAGACATCTGATAATTGCATGTTTTCTTCTTCATAAAAAGCAGCAACCTCTTTCCCAGTCACTGTTTCCAGCATGAGAACCCCAAATGAGTAGACATCAAGCTTCGTGGAGATAAAACCATGTTCCAAATACTCAGGAGACATGTAACCTCGTGTTCCAATGATGTGCTTCGTCAAGGAAAATTCTCCTTCTTCCCCTTCTGCCAACCTTGCCAGACCAAAATTTGCAATCTTTGCTCTGAAATCACCGTCCAGAAGAATGTTGCTGCTTTTAATATCCTTGTGGACGTGAGGAGGAGTAGCGAAGCCATGGAGATAATTAAGACCGGTGGCGACATCCAAGAGAATCTGTATCCTCTGTGTCCAGCTCAAAGCCTTTCCATCACTACTGCTGTTACATATCCAATCGCTTAAGGGTCCATTTGAAACATATTCGTAAATAAGATACCAACGACCGTCGTTGAAACAGAAGCCGATGAGGCGTATAATATTAAAATGGTTAATCGTGTTCAACAAGTTTATCTCTTTGGAGACATCTCCATTCATCTTCTTAATGGCTGCCAAACCCCCACTGATCTTGGCACGATATACAGATCCTTTGATCAAGTTGCTGGGGCTGAAATCGTCCGTTGCCAGTTGGAGTTCCCTAAAATTATATACTTTAAGGGAATGAGCGACGCTAGATATGCTACCCAAGAAGGCCGCGGATTCTAACTCAGCCTCCTTCTGAACTTGTTTCTTTCGTGCCTCGAAGTGATCAGAGACATTAATGGAGTCAGATTTCTTGTTCCCTCTCCAGACGAATACGTAGAATAGGATGGCTCCAAAGACCAAGAGAGCAATTCCGGCAAGAACCCCAACGAGGACATAAATCCATGTTTTACTTGAGCCGTCATTCGAGGGAGAAGCAGGTGATGCTGGTGGTGGCGGTGGCGGCGCCATCACTTCAGAACTTGTAGGCGGGACTTGAAGCGGAATCAGGACAGTGGTGAAGGGATGAATAAGAGAACTAGAAAGCTCATTAGCATCCTTTATCTTATCAGTACTTACACTAAATCTATCACTAATGCGTGAAAGATCATCACCCTGACTAACTAGGTAAGTCAATAAATACTTGACACCCGACTTGCTTTGGTTCTGCGTAGGACAAGCACATCTAAGAGGTACGGTGATCGTTGCACCAGCAGGTAGTGAGGAAGCCGGATATTCGTTTTGTTTCTGGAGGGCTTGGCAGGTTGAAAGGGCTTCAAAGATGGTATTCGCAATCGTGAAATAGTCGTCGTTACTCCCGACAACATAACTTGTGTTTGCTTGATAGTACGTACCTGAACAGGAGCAGTTGACTGGAACAAGTACCATCTTGTTCGTCGGAAACGTTGCATTCTCCAAAACTGAGTTAATTTGGGCGAGCTGGGATGGATCGGAGGCCAAGAGAGTAGAGATGGCGGGAACGGTGTTGTAGGGGAGTTGGGATATGAAGGTGAGGTAGGTTTGGCAACTTCGATTTACGCCATTGCAGAAGTAGCCAAGACCAGAACTTGAATTATAGTCGTTGCTGCAATCATTTGTGATCGATCCCAGGTAGGGTTGCTGCGCTAGAATCAAAGTACAGCTCGAGAATAACAAGATCATGAAAATGAAGGTGAGACAGAGAGAATCCATTTTTGGTGGAAGATCAGGAGGTTATAGCAAGGAGGAGATTAGTGGATTTGGTGTATAAGTTCAAAGACGTTGGTGCAACTGTCGCTGAACTTTATTTGTCAAGAAAAGTTCTATCTTGAATTGTTCTTCAAGTGTCTTCTTTGGACAGGCTGGAACTTTGGCGGGATCTTATCAAGGGAAGAGCCCAATAAATAATCATTTAACATATACTGAAAAAACAATCTTGATTGAAATTTGTCTTGTAATTTACTCTATATTTTATCTACATGTATTGCATATTAAATGTCAGAGACAAGAGTCCTTGGAAAAATATAATTTTTTACTTACACTTCATTAAACCTTGAGTTTAAGATATACTCAATGTACAATAAATATTAAAGTCGAAGAGTTTTACATTGAAAAAATATGATCTTTGAATAATATTTTAAATATGAAAATTATCTCTCAAATTTGTGAATTAATTTTTAGGTTAGATTATAGACCTATTTCTAATATAAAATATTTAAAAATTGATGAAAAACAAAAATTAACACATGAGAGAAAATATTGTGATATGAGACAAAATGATTAAAATATTTATCTTTCTATCAACTAAAATATAAAGGATAACTTAATTGTCTAAAATTGCGAAATTTTCTTGCTAAGCTTTGGATACTCAGCCCAAATTCCCACTGTGACCGAACGGATTGAAAATTATGTCCATTCTTTTAAGAGTTTTTATGAAAACTCAAAGAAAAATCGCGATCATACCTTTGGAAACGTACAAAATATCTAATCATATGTGACGTTCTGAAAGTAATCGCTGCACTCAAATGAGATTGTCATTGGTTTATGAAGTTAAGAGCATCATATTTAAACCTGTTTAACGACAAACTTATGCCTTAGATACTCGGAAAATACAAAGCTTAAGAGACTCATGTAGGACTTGGTCCTTTTGGGGAGTTTCTTGCGAAGGAATGAATTGCAGGCCCGAAGATGTTACTCCTTGTGAATAGAATTATTTATTCAGATGTGAATGCGAACAATATAATTTTTTTATTTCGATAAACACTTTAAAAATAGATCAAATGCTAAAATTAGTCCTAGCCATCACTCAGGAACTAATTTTTAATAGCAAGGAAATTACCCGTCTTTGTGGATCCTTTCCAAAACGACGTTGAACTTCCTGGTCTTTAGTGTTTGAGTAAATTAGATTTATATATATAGTAATGAATAATATCTTTTTGCTTGCAATTTTAAAAGATAAGCCAACCAAATTCACTGTTCAGGTTTTTTATTTTTTTATTTTTTTTATTTTGTACGTCTCGACAATGATCCTTCCGCAGGTTTTGATGAGGATTTCCTTGGGCAAGATGCGGTCTGTCGGTCTTCTGTTTAAAGAAGGCAACTGTTTGTATCCAAAGAGTTTACTTTTTTTAAAATGTAGTTATTGCATATAAGACTTTTTTTTTCCTGAATAAGGGAACATGTTGAAGATAATGTGACAAAATTTCTAAATTACCTAAATCTGGCCTAAAATCCTCTTTAAATGGAAAAATAACAATATACTCTTGAATTAACATTTAGGTAAAAATAAACTTTTGATAGTATTAGATCTTAGGCTTAAAGGCAACATCTCTGGATGAACACCTAATATTGGAAAGTCATAAGCATATATTTGAAAGAAAATCACCTGAAAGGAGCTTGCCTCGATATTATTTTAAATTTTGATATTTTGGTATAGATCTTTGAAATAACAAGGGATGACATACATAAAAATTACTTTGTGTTTTGATCTCACCTGAAAAAAGGGATTGGAACACTTTCTAGATATGCCAAATTTTCTGATGGTGTTTTTAAGTGGGAACCTTGAATTTCTTTAAGCTGATCTTAGACTAAATATTGGGGACCTTGAATTTTTTATTTTTCTTACTTAATTTTGGTTCTTTGTATACAGATACCAACAAATCCAGCCGGTTATATTGAGTATAGGGCACATCCTTTCTGGCAGCAAAAGTACTGATTGGGTGTTGACAGGTTTTAACAATCTGTGTCCGTAAGTTGTAGAAGGTATTTGCCAGGTTTTACCCGTCTGTGGTTAGAATTTGAGAACTGTTCATCATTGGAAGTGGCGTTGCTTCATCATCGTTATCATCACCAGCTTCATCATACTCTTCCAGGCCTCTCCATCATCTATGTCATCCAAAATGGATAAATGCTGTGAGTCTGAGGAGAAATTTGGAGATGAGTTTAGGTTGGGCCTGAGGACCACTCTTGATCATATTCGAATGACATGAAGCTTTCCTTATTGATTTGTGGACTGATATTGCCGTCCACTCTGTGTTGTAAATGGGTTTACCCCTCTATGGTTTATATAGTCCACTAGGATCATAACCCAAATGAATTCAGAAGGAAAAAATTATAGACATGTTCTTGCCTAGGCACAATGGTTGTCCTCTACTGACCACAGAATGGTACTGCCACATCATACTCCTAGAAACACTTGCTTGGTCTTGTTCTTGGGCCATCCCCCAAGGGGCGTTTCCAACTTCCGCATAGATGGCGTCCACAAGACATTGAATTAGCGAAGAAGTTTATGCTTCTTTTTCAATGGCTTTTATTCCTAAAATGAATTTCAGTGACTGCACGTACTTTGGTGCATGAATTTCGGTGTGAAAATAGGTGATCCGGGTCCCTTTTCAAGAACTAACAATTACGTATATTAGACGGTCAATGGCACAATTTAAAAATTAATTTATGAGTCGAAAATATGCTTTTTATATTTTTTTCATTAATTAAACATATCTTGATTCAAGGTTTAATAAGGTGAAATGAATATTCTCTAGTATACTAAACATAACTAAAAGATTTTAAGTTAAACATGATAAAACGTATCAACTTGAATTTAAAAATACAACAGTGAATTAAAAGTTAATAATAAAATCTAAAAATTAGTTTATAAGTTGAAAAATATATATTATATGTTTAAATATTATTCAAATATCATATTTTTTCAATATGATACTTTTCTTCTTAAATGTTTTTTATATATATTAAACAGACCTTGAATTCAAGGTCGAATCACTTTAAATTTAATACCATATTAGAGCCTATAGTCTAACTTAAAAATTAACTCATAGGTTAAGACAAATTTTTGACATTTAAATATGATGCAAAGATCATATTTTTGGATGTGTTACTTTTCATTTAGAGTACCATACACCTCAAATGGAATTGGAGAGATTTTAATTTTACTTTTCATGAGTATAGAGGTTGTGCTAAACCTTGTAGTTAATTGAAACTAAAGATTATCGCTAATTTAAATACTGCTCTGCTCCGCATTGTTTCCTCAATCATCCCAGGAAGAAGCACCACTATCCTGACGCTTCGCCGGGTGCAAAGCCCCTGGAAAGATAAATAGCTCCAACCCATTTTATCTCTAACCAAGGTCTGTTCTTGATGATGACGAGATATGGAAAAGTGCCCAAATGTATAGACAAGAAGCTCCCAGGGATTCTTGAGTGCACACTCCATGTTCGTCTCTGCCAATAATCCTGCGCTTGGGCACCATAGTGGAGTGCGGACCAGCTGTTTGATATCTGGAGTCTGAATGGAGCAAATGAACATCGTAGCGGCTAGAAGGACTTGAGTGCACGCCAGAAACCTCTAGGTCGTGGTATTCACTCTGTGTCAATGCATTTCAAGCAACTCTTACGAAGGGCGAAGCTCCTCAACAGCCTATCCCAGCAAACTCGGTGCTACGCCCGCGACCCATTTCCCAACAAAGTTTCTCATTACCTCTACCGTGCCAAACTCATCGACGCCATTCGACTTGGACTCCGCTCCGGCCCTCCCAGCTCTCTCGCTCCTCTCCTAAGCAATCGCCTTCTCGACTCTTTCATTGTCACTCATGCGCTCCGGTCTGCGCCTTCTGCAGATGCTGCCCTTTCCCTTGTTGACACTCTCGAAACCATTCCTCATTTTTCGCATACCCAGAACACCCTCCATGCGCTGGCCACCGTCCTGGCCAAGTCCCGCCGGTCCGCGGACCTGAAAACCTTGATTGACGCCATTAATGCTGGCAGGTTTGGCAATGTTCGTGTCAGCTTTATGAACCTCATGCAGTGGTACGCGGCCACTGGAGATCTGGACATGGTTCTCCAAGTTTGGGATGAGTATAAGCTGTCAACCGAGCGTGCATGCACCGAGTCTTATAACATTGTCATGCGCCTTTATGCGCAAACGAGTGAGAACGACTCAGAAGCTGTGCAGGTTTTCCGTAGGATGATTAATGAAGGGGCAATTCCGAATTCGAGAACGTATACCATCATCATTGAGCATCTTGTGAATTCCGGAAAGTTGGATTCGGCTATGGAGGTTTTCAATAAATTGCCCTTGATGAGGATTAGACGCACTTTGAAGCAATATTCAGTCTTGGTAGAAGGGTTTATTGGCGTTGAGCGATTTGTTGAGGTTAAGACTTTGCTCAACGAAATGCGGATCGACGGAATATTGCCCGGAAGAGCCATGCGTTTGTCCTTGCAACGTATGAGGGAGGCAGGATTTGTCCAAGAGACGGAGGAATTTCTAGAAGAAATGTTGCCAGATGAGAGAATCAAGAAAATTGGAGACGATGGAGGCAGTAGTGATGATGATGATGATGATGCTGATGATCAGGATGATGGTGTAACTCATGGTAGTGGAAGTGATGATAGTGACCGGATTCGGTTAAAACCATGGTTGGACCCAAGAGCTTTGGCTAGTTCCTTGCGCCAATGGAGCGCTAATGAGGTATCCACCTTGGAGAACGCCGCAATAGTGTGGACGACTCGGTTGGTTTGCAAGATTCTTAGGAATTTCAAGTCTCCAGAAACAGCTTGGGAGTTTTTCTGTTGGGTAGCTTATCAGCCAGGATTTACTCATGATGTTTACACAGTACAAAGGATGATGGCCCTTTTAGCACGCCATGGGCGTACCGAATTGGTCAATAAACTCATATCCAAAATAAGAAGGGAGGGCATGCGACTGCCCTTCAGTACCCTGAGGTTGATCATCGAATTCTATGGCATCTCAAAGAAAGCTGATGCTGCCCTCAAGGTCTTTCGTGATGATAGAACTCTCTGCGGTTCCATATCAAAATTCAATTTAGCGATTCTGTATTCATCTCTACTACGAACATTGGCCAAGTGCGGGAGAAATTCTGATGCCATGGACGTGCTTGAAGAGATGATTACTTGTGGGATTTTCCCTGATATCCAGACATTTTCAGGATTAATGCATCACTTTGCATCAAGCGGGGACATTAAAACAATGCAGAGACTCTTTGCAATGGTTAGGCAAAGTGGTGTTGAGCCAGATGGTTACATGTTTAAAGTAGTGATCCAAGCTTATTGCAAATGTGAGAGAGCCACTCTTGCGTGGAGGGTTTTTGAAGACATGAAGAACTCAAATTTGAAGCCTGATGCTGCCACAAAAGATTTGCTAGTTAAGAGTCTCTGGAAGGAAGGCAAGCGCAGAGAGGCTGCTGCTGTAGAAGATAATTGTGAGGAAATCAATGATGTTCCTCCACTGACAATGCGTGGTCACATATGGACAGTCAGTTCTGCAGATCTCACAAGCATTTGTAATATTTATTCCAAAAGCTTTGCACCAATAGCAGGTTAGAATTGTGAAATAGTTTTGAAAAATAATCGATGATAGCTTCAAAGCTCTATACTCTGCAACTTTGTGCAAAAAGTCCATTGTATAAATAGAATTCGTTCTACCCTTTTATATTAATCAATCAAGAAAAACAGAAGAAAGTGTTGTTTATGTTTGTATTGAGGGCTGCAGGTAGATAGATGATAATAGGACAATTTTGCCCAAAAAAACAGACAGTAACAGCAAAATAGGACCGTTACTGCAATTGCCCTGTGGTTGGTGTATTGAACCAAAAACAATGGTGCCATTTATGTTGAATCAAAACCTTTTGTTTTAGCTTGTTGGATGTAAACAGTTCGTACATCTTTTTTCCGCATCTACTTCCTTTTCTTGTAAAAATGCTCTTTAGCTGCCTTGAATGGGACAGGAGTAATATATATATATATATATATATATATAGCAGTCAACTGGATCCAGGAATACTACTCGAATTAATTTTTAAATATGGTTATGAAGCTCTATTGATAGATAAATTGTCACCAATAAGACTTCTTTGTCAAACAAAGTTAATTTTCCGACTGTCAATTACAAATGAGGGTTGATGGATCAAACAGTAATATAGTTATGGTGAAAGGGATGTTCTCAAATGTGCTGAAGCTACATCATTCTTCACCTTGGTTTAGTTGCTCCACGCCTTATGAATGGTTTGCGCAAACTCTAAATCCTGCTAGGTGACTATCCTGCGAATCAGCTGTTCCAGCCTTTTGTTTCTGATTTGCATCTACGGCGTGGATGGGGACTAAGTGCTCATTTCTCCAGTGTTCCTTAATGGCTTCTCTCTAGAACTATTTGTGGACTCATTCGTGAACTTTGGATGCAGGAAGAACACGGATTATATCAAGCACCAGGCTGAGCAAGGAATAACTGTATACAATTTAAGAATGTTGTATTTCTAAGAAACTAAAGCAAAACATATTCATAAAAGCATGGTTGAGACTGGGGGAGACTAACAGACCTTTCTCTGGAAGTTGTTCCGGTGACATGTTCTTTGAAAAATCCTAGGACAGCGAAGTGTGGAAGATTCTTGAGAGAGACTGCTCAATCTCATCCATAGCTGGCCGAGCCGCTGGATCTTTCTTTAGGCAACTATCAATCAGTCTGACCAAAAAACCAGCGAGGTCTGAAGGATAATTCCCTTGCAGGGAAGGATCCATGAAGTGCCCCAAATTGTCCTGTCCATCCTCACGAAGCACAGCATCTAAGACATCTGATAATTGCATGTTTTCTTCTTCATACAAGGCAGCAACCTCTTTCCCAGTCACCGTTTCCAGCATGAGAACCCCAAATGAGTAGACATCAAGCTTCGTGGAGATAAAACCATGTTCCAAATACTCAGGAGACATGTAACCTCGTGTTCCAATGATGTGCTTTGTCAAGGAAAATTCTCCTTCATCCCCTTCTGCTAACCTTGCCAGACCAAAATTAGCAATCTTTGCTCTGAAATCGCCGTCCAGAAGAATGTTGCTGCTTTTGATATCCTTGTGGACGTGGGGAGGAGTAGTGAAGCCATGGAGGTAATTAAGACCAGTGGCAACATCCAAGAGAATCTGTATCCTCTGTGTCCAGCTCAAAGACTTTCCATCACTACTGTTACGGATCCAATCGCTCAAGGGTCCATTGGAAGCATATTCGTAAACAAGATACCAAAGACCTTTTCTGAAACAGACGCCAGAGAGGCGTATGATATTAAAATGGTTAATCGTGTTCAACAAGTTTATCTCTTTGGAGACATCTCCATTCATCTTCTTAATGGCTGCCAAATCCCCATTGATCTTGGCACGATATGCAGATCCTTTGATCAAACTGCTGGGGCTGAAATCGTCCGTTGCCTGTTGGAGTTCCCTAAAATTATATACTTTAAGGGACTGAGCTACACTAGATATGCTCTCCAGGAAGTCCGCGGACTCTTCCTCATCCGTCTTCCGAGCAGGTTTCTTACGCGCCTGGAATTGATCAGAGACATTAATGGAGTCAGATTTCTTCTTCCTTCTCCAGAAGAATACGTAGAATAGGATGGCTCCAAAGACCAATAGAGCAATTCCACCAAGAACCCCAACGAGAACATAAATCCATGTTTTACTTGAGCTGTTATTCGAAGAAGTCGCAGGAGGGGGTGGTGGTGGCGGCGCCATCATTTCAGAACTTGTCGGCGGGACTTGAAGCGGAATTAGAAGCGTGGTGAAGAAATTAATAAGAGAACTAGAAAGCTCATTAGCCTCCATTATCTTACCAACACTTACACTAAATCTAGCACTAATAGTGTCAAGAGATTCGCCCTGGCTTACTAGGTAACTCAATAAATACTTGACACCCGAATCACTTTGGTTCTGCGTAGGACAAGCACATCTAAGAGGAACGGTGATTGTTACTCCAGCAGATAGTGAGGAAGCCGAAAATTTGTTTTGTTTCTGAAGGGCTTGACAGGTTGAAAGGGCTTCAAAGGTGTTATTCGCAATCTTCAAATAGCTGTCGTTAACCTGGACAACATAACTTGTGTTTGCTTGATAGTACGTACCTGAACAGGAGCAGTTGACTGGAACAAGCACCATCCTGTTCGTCGGAAACGTTGCATTCTCCGAAACTGAGTTAATTTGGGCGAGCTGGGTTGGATCAGAGGCCAAGAGAGTAGAGATGGCGGGAACAGTGTTGTAGGGGGGTTGGGATATGAAGGTGAGGTATGTTTGGCAGCTTCGATTTACACCATTGCAGAAGTAGCCAAGACCAGAACTTGAATTATGGTCGTTGTTGCAATCTGTTGTGGTTTTTCCGACGTAGGGTTGCTGCGCTAGAATCAAAGAACAGCTGGAGAAGAACAAGATCGTGAAAATGGAGGTGAGACAGAGAGAACCCATTTTTGGGAGGAAGATCAGGAGGTTACCGCGAGGAGCAGATTGATCGATTTGGTATATAATTTCAACGACGATGGTGCGGTTGTCGCTGAATTTGAATTCTCAAGAGAAGTCAAACATTGAATTGGTCTTCAAGGTGTCTTGTTTGGACAGGTTGGAACTTTTGCCGCGTGTTTGTCACGGTAAGGTCATGGCTTAATAAATTATCATTTAAGATTACACTAAAAGAACAATCCTGAATTGGGAAATTGTCTTCTAATTTACTTTCCATTTTATTTAAACGTATTAAATATCAGAGACAAAAGTCCTTGGAAAACTACAATCTTTTGGTGTCAAAATATGAATGTTTATCCTAAATTTATGAGTTAACTTGTAAGTGACATTATAAATCTATGTCTAATATGATATTAAAGTCTAAGTTAATTCATTATAGCTTCTATTAAAATTTGGGTCCTTAAAATATGTTTAGTATTCAATCTTACAATAAAGCATGCTTGGTATATGAGAGTATTTTAAGACAAGAGCTTCATATTAAAAACAGATAATCATTAGGTAATATTTAAATATAAAAATTGTTTCTATAGGTAGCTTTTGGGATTAACTATGAACTTATTTCTAGAATCAAATATTAAAAACGCTGAGAAAAATAAATTTTAACACATGAGAGAAAATATTTTGATATAAAATAAAATGATTAAAATACATATCATTCTATCAACTAAAATATAAAATGGGTATTTAATTTTCTGAAATAACGATTTTTTCTGGCTAAGCTTTGGATACTTAGTCCAATTCCGGATGTGAACGAACCAATTGAAAATTATGTCCCTTCTTTAAGAGCTTTCATTAAAACCCAAAGAAAAATGGCAGTCATCTCTTTGGAAAGGTATAAAATATTCAAGCATACGTAAAGTTCTTATAGTAATGGCTAGAATCCAGGAAGACTTGTGGCACATTCAGATGTTGGTTTATGAAGCTAAGAGCATCATATTTAAATCTATTTAACAACAAACTTATGCCTTAGATAGTACTAAAATACAAAGTTTAAATTTTTATTTTTCCAAGGAGGAGTGGTCTTTCTGGGAAGGTTCTTCAGATGTGAATGCGAATAATATCTCTTTGCTTGCAATTTTAAAAGACAAGCCAACCAAATCTGGCACGGCATTCAAGTTTCAACGAGGACTCTTCATTTCATTCCAACGAATCATATAATAGTCTTACATTACATTACTTAAAAAAATTTATTATATTCTTAAATTAATTTTTAGATATTCATTTTTAAATTTCTTTCATTTATTATAATTCCTGGGTGGGTGTGAATCTCAGACGTCACGGTTGGGTACTGCAAATTTTAGATATTCATTGGTTTTTGAAAAGAAAAACCCTTGGTGTATTTGGTAGCTGTTAATATCATTGCAAAGCAACAATATAGGGGCGACATCAGCACTCTTCCTCCTGTTACAACCATCAAAATCAACTGCCTACAAGTTTGACTGAAGGCCATAATGGTAAGCCTTGATGGGCACAGAACGTCCTAAGCCGCCGGCGAACAAGTCAAGTTCAAGGCCGCACATCTGCAGAAGGATGGCTCGACAATCACAGAATTAAGGGCTCCTAAGCAAGCAAAGATTTCTAAGTTCCTCAGGTGGTCGAGCAATCCGAGTCCTTCTGATTCTACTCAGCCATTCACATGGCCTGAGGGAGAGATTCTATGAGCCGAATATGCCACCAGCTAGGCACAAATTGTCAGAGTCAACTGATTGAAATTAGGTCCCAGATGTCTAAGAAAAAGGATCACCAATAGTGCAGTAATTGCTAGGCAATTTCGTGTATGCACACTTTCTAGTCTTTGGAGTATGTGATAAGGTTATGACAGAGTTTGGCAGGTTCCCCGCTGTTTGATCTTTCTGCTTTTTTGTGTTTTACACGATTTGGGATCTATATTCAACTCCTACAAAGAAAAAGAGAAGAAAAACAAAGGAGACCGGCCTAAGTGCGGGACCAGGTTTCCCAACAAACAATCCAAGGGTCCTAGGCATTATCGTCCTTGACATTGAAGCTGGACTGAATGCATGCACTGATCAATAAAATTCATTATAAGTTGTAGAGCCCTCAGAAAGCTTGGGAAGGCTATAATGTGAAGACCAGATACCATATAGTGAAGAAGCAGAGCAAGGCTATACCAAGAAAAAAAGCAAAGCAGCGGAAGCTACATCGAAAGTTCCCATATCCTCCAATTCCTCTCACCTCTATTATGAGAAGTAAAACTCCAATTAGGAGGCAAAGAATACCACTGAAGATGCTACTTCGTAATCCATCAGCTAACCAATCAGGAGTAATTACAAATACGAGAAAACGAGAAGCTGTAAAAAGATAGATAATACATAATCAGAGAAGGAATTCGTAATTTTGATGCAATTATATTATTCACTAATGAATAAATTCATTTGTAAAATCAATAACCAATCAAACCTGGAAAGATTTGAGGCCAGAAGAGGTTTGCTGTTACAGCAAGGAAGGCAATCCAATAACCAAATTGTCCTCTGCATGCTTACATTAATAAGACACTGAATGTAGTAACAGAACACAGATCTAAAACAGATACACTAATAGGGAATTGCCAGGCACCTTATAATATTGAACAGCGCAGTTGGGAAACTTGTGAAGAGACATACTACAAGAAGGGTAGTCTTAATAGATGATCTCTGGCCTATTCGGTTCAAGAGCAACAAAAACCTGTTGGAGAAAAAATAAAATACAGGACTTTTGATGAGAGAGATGCAAATATTAAACAAACTCCGGTTTTTGAATGTCAGAGACCATCTTAAATGTAAACTATCTCAGGCTCTCCATACAAAAAACTGGACATTTGAGTAAATGATATGACTGTCATCATGGCTTGGGTTCATAATCTTACTTGATACGAAATGCAGAAGAAAAGGAATGAAATGATTTAACTGGATTACTCCCTGTGACACAGACTCCTAGTCCACTAAGCCGCCATTGTACAAGATAATTTGGAAGCCTTTCTTCTAGGGTAAGTGGAACCTTGGAACTCACACAAACTAATCATGACGAGAAAGTAGACCTTATGTAATATCCCCAAACCCGAACATATTTTATAAACAGCATGAAGTCTAAAAAGAAGATTAGTAATTGCAACATGCGATTTGACCAGATGCAGATGTGAAGTTTGCAGCCACAATAAGTTGCAATACTGATAGAACTTAGATTCCCATCGCCCAAGTCAACACCATCTATCTCCCACCCTCAATGCATCAATGGACTCTTTACCTAATAACTAAAAAGTCCATTTAATATACAACGAGATAATAAAATAGCAACCAAAAGAAGAAGAAAAAATATATATCTAAGGACCTCCAACTGCGAGCAAATGCAACAGAATATGGAAATGGGCGATGCCGATTCATTATAATCATAACAAACGCAGCAATGAAAGTGATGACGAACTACTCTTGTCCAGGTTTCAGAAGTAAATTATAAGGATGGACCCAAAACAAAAAAAGGAAAAACCGAGACAGTAGTATTGTTTCTCAAAGTTCAAAATTGGATGCCAAGGAAATGAAACAAAGACAGTAGTTATTTGGCTTTTGAAACCTGTTTTTACAAAGCCAGGGAGGAAGTAAAAAAGTAAACGAAGAGTGTCAGCTTCTTAAATTCCATTACTTGTTTTGGTTACAATGTAGGTTTCCCTGGATTTTTCTGACTCAGTCGAAGTTTGGCTTCTTTAAAAGAAAGAACAAAAACACAAAAACCCAGGACGAAATTTCCAACTTGATGAAAAACCCAGATTACACTGCCAGTATTTCATCGAATATAGCTTCAATTGCGTTGCTATTTCTTTCAACAGATACATTCAAAGTCACTCAAAACCAGTGGTATACAACACAAAACCTTTGAGGAAATAAAACCCATTAAGTTCAGCAAGATAGAAATCAATTATAAGTAAGATGAGACTCACAGGGCAGAGAGTGTTACAGCCCATTGAAAGCTGCCTTGAGATTCGCTTGATCGTTCCGTAGAAGTGGTGGATTCACCGAGTGCCGCATGCCCAAACCTTGCAACCACTTCAGCAAATCCCATCCCCAGATTTTCCATCCTCGCCATGCCTCTCTTTCAAAGCAACTCATGAAACTCTCTGCCCACCGAGACCATTGGTGATCTGGGTATCCTCTTTTTCCTTCTCACTTGCCCCCACCTGGAGTGATTGGGGTCCAGATCCAGTGAGGTCAGGAAATTCGACTGACCGTACGGTTTAGCAAAAGATGGCTCCACGTGGCACTCTCACAGCCGCTGATCTCCTCTGTCTCTGTCTTCTTACTCCCGAGTTCCGGATTCTCCGGATTTGGACATGCATTCTTGTACACGGTATTTGAATCTTCTTCCGGTATCATCAAGCCACGGTATTTGAATTTATTCGTTAACGATAAATGATTTAAGCTCAAATTCTCCGCTGAACTCTGATTTTCATATCACATTGGAAGATCTTCCAATTGCATTGCAATCGTAAAGAAAATTCTCTCAGAAATTGCATCGTAGAATGGAGTTTAGTACAGGCTTCGAGAGTAAAAGGTAACCAGGTTGGTTGCAAGATGTGAGTCCCAGCACTGACTACTTTTCCACAAGAAATATTTTCTCTCGAATCCCATCTTGCTTTTCTTAAAAGATTATGCACCAAAGTTCCAAACAGTAGGATGCTGACAAACAACAGGCGCAGCAGGGTTGTCAAAAGCTTGCTTCGGCACTAAAAGTTAGAGAATTATCTTCCATTATCAATTCATGGTAGAATAATCCTCCAATGAAGAGGAGAAATTGTTCATGTCATCTTTTACTTCTAAATTCACGTAGAAAGCAATCTAAGACAAAGATAGCTTACCCGTTTTTCTTCCCCTGATCATTGACTGAACTAAAGCTCCAATAGATTTCCTCCCACGTTTGTCCTACCAACCACCTTTTGACGAAACTATTTGTCCTAGGTTTCTATGGCGTGGGTGTCAGTAGGCAGCCCACATCTTCCGATGTGCTAAAAATATATAATCAGCCGTAGTTTTAGGGTCATTTTGCAAACCTTGAGTTGCACACAGCTTCTGACAGCAGTAAGTATGGTCTTTATCGTCTAGAAATGATAACAATAAAAAAATAATGAAGGTTTAAGTCTTCTTCCTGGCAAATTTCGCTGAAGGAGTGAATAAATCCTCTCCAATTTTTAAAAAGATCGTACAGATCCAAATTGTTTGAGCACATAAACCCAACGGAGATCTAAATGAATTTACAGTAAAAAGTTGTCCGAGCTCATAAATTTTGTCATTCTTATGGGGATACTGTTAAGACATACACAATGAGTTTTACATTGATAAAGAATGTATTAAAAATCATGTTTATAAAATAATGTGTTTCATTATCTTGACTTTTGCATTAAATAATAGAGTACTTAATATGATATCCAAACCACGATTTTCTTAATATCTTTATGAGCTTTCATTGATTTGAGTCTATACACTATTTACAAAATACAATATTATGATGGTCTAATAAGTTGACTGTTATTATAAGAGAGCATGTTAACATATGAACAAAAAATCTCTTATTATTAAAAAATATATTTAAAAAATTTTATTTATAAAATAATAAGTTTCATTACTATTTAAATTAACTTTTAGATTGAATAATAATGACCACTGAGACAAGTGACCACATTATTCATACTGAGAACTCCTAAGGACCAACCGTGTGTTGGCAAACTTAGGTTTAAAGTTCCCAAATTACTCGTTCTTAAAGAGTGTAAGATCGTTAACATGTTGTTCTATAGTGCTAGTGAGGGTGACTAAAATTATTCTTCCTAATAAATAAAAATGGAGGTAAGCCAATTACTTTTATAACATCTACAATATCTATTTTGTGGTCCTCAATCAATCTGCTGGACCTTAGTTGTCAAGTAGTTAAAGCGATAAGCATTTTTTGGAGTATGAGTTAAATTACGGAGACCCAATTCTTTTATCAGTTTAAATAATTGTAGTTAAAATCAATGAGAAAACGTCAAATCATGGTTGGTAATGTAGAATTACCAAATTTTATATTACTTTTTAAATCATCAAGTATCCTATAAAAAAATAAGTATTCGCATAAAAAGAGCTCATTATCCATCAAGAACACTAAAAAGAGAACAAAGAAAGACTTAAGTAAGTAATTAACCAATGGTTATACTTATAACAAATACACATAGCAATGTAGGATGAGCTAAAATGAATATTGATCATTTAAAGGACACCGTAACAAAATAAATTTTCAGTCTACTCCACAAAACACATCGCATTAAAGTGGAGACCTGTGGTATATCTATATGGCTATATATGTCTTTTCCTATAAACTCTCATTTTCAATTTTGAGATAGAACTCATTTTATTTTTTGATGAATTTATGCAAAATACTGTATGGGTATACATCTCGAGGGAAGAATCACCTAGATGATCTCATGGATGTCCATTATTCCTGCTTACGTTGTTCCCGATAAGGAAAAGATGGTTCTCTTAACCTTTAAGCTACTATTAGCGTTTCTTTACCCCCATTTATCCTCAGATGATTAGATCCCCACAACTATGCTTCAACTTGAAGCGTAGATAGGAAATGGTGGGGTTCTGTGCAGTTGAATGTCTGCTTCTTCAGTAAGTGCAATGATGAGATGAAAGATAATCTTCTTTACCAAACTCAAATCATGATTAGCGGCATAAACTACCGAAAGCACTAACACTACGAAATGTGAAGGGACGAGTTAGGGAGCATTAAATAGCAAAGATCTAGAATCCGTCAAGGTAAAAACTAAAGTTCTATGAATTACTTAGTGCAAAATGTCTTTTTAAAACGAGAGAACTAGAAATTGCCACGGGATTGCACACATAGAGAAAAAGACAAATTGTTCATTTGTTTGCAGAAATTTTCACATAAAGATGATGACCCTACAATCACTTTTACAAACAGGATTGTACAGAACATTGTACAATTTGATTCTATACAAACAGTGATCTAGAGAATACTTGGGGTGACATTGGAAGATGCTTAAACTCAACCACAGAGCACGCTATCATTTTTAACCCACAAGCACATTGCTTAGAATTTCATTTCCAAAGATTTATTCAGAAAGACAAGTGACGAATTAAGCCATCATTTGGTGAAACTCGTTATAATCAAGGACTCCGTTCCCATCGGTGTCGTACGCTTGAATCATGGCCTTGCACTCCTCGTACGATTTCGTGTCTCCAAGGCGATGCAACGTCCTTTGGAGGCTCCTGGGCGTTATACACCCTGAACCTTTCTCCAACTCGTACATCTCAAAGGCCTTCTTCAGGTCGTCATCACCCTCATCGTTCCTTTTCATCAGCTTCAAGAAGTCCTGGAAGTCCAGGAGCTTGTCCCCGTCCGTGTCAAGATCATCGATCAACCCCTGCGCATCTTCGTAGGACATGTACTCTCCGATCGATCCGAGGTACGCTCTGAGCTCTACCGCCGAGATTTTCCCATCCCGGTCTCCATCAAAATAGTTGAAAACTTCCTTGAGCTCGTCTTCCCTCGTTCTGCACTTGGGTGTGCTCGGCGACACAGGAGATCTAGGAGAGTCCAAAGGACTCGAGCTCGACTTTGATCCGCGGCGCTGGAGGCTTACCCTAAGGCTTTTGTTAGCGAACCATTTTGCCTGTTTGGTAACTTTATCTGTCGCCATTGAAGTCGCCTTAGTTTTGCTCCTTCAATAAACAGAGTAACATGCAAGTCCGTTATATAGAGAATGGAGAGAGACTTTGGTTTAACTTGCAAAGAGTTTTTTAAACAAATCCTCCGCCGAACTAACAATGAAATTGCTCCGTTGAAGATGTGCGCTTGCGTAGATGTTGTTGGTGGAAGGAAAGTGCATGGCAGCTTCCTAAGGGTCCCGGGAATTAATTGAATACTATCTTTCACGTCATACACAAGGGACATCTCTTTAGAGGGTGTGAAAAGCACGAGGCCAAGGTTGCTTCGGGAAAGATGATTAGAGAAAGGCCTGTACCTAATAACATGACAAATTAAAGAAGAAAAGAAGGCATGGAAGCTACCATTAAAGCTTGAACAGCATCAAAATTGACTAAAAACTTCTTGCCTAACAATATTGGTAAGTTGAGTGCTGTTATAGTGGGTTTCCTAATTAATCAGTTCTTGTGGAATAAAGGACCATGGCCTAAAACGCAGTCTTCCGCTGCTGCAGAACCACGCCAATACTTTCACTTTCCTTTTCTCTTTGGCTCTCTTTTCTTTTTCGTTGGTGGTAGCCGAGGGAGCAAGAGGGCGAATAAAGGAAACTGCTCTGGCAAAGATCCACCTCTGGTCATCTCTTTCCAGAAAAGACGTGATGATACAGTGAATTTTTCAAACTTAAACAAACAATTTAAAAGCTGGGAAAAGTTTAAAGAGCCGCATAACCACAATGGCCAGCTTTCATGTGATCCACATCAATATGCATTATGCCAATAGAAATACAATAATAGAGGTTTCCGTATGCATCTCCTTAAGAAAATGGTAACCTAACTGTAGACCTGACCACGTATTAAAAGCACCTTCAGTGGCTAGAATCTTGTCATTATAAGAGATTATGCAAGCCAAGTTTAGAGAAATGATTTGAGATATTGATAAGGTGGATACCCCATATATTTAATGCTAGGCATAATGAGCATTAGTACCTTAAAACGTATAGATCTCATTGATAAGATCACTTCCTATATTCCAGTTGAGAAAATCAAATTTTCAAGTATTGTAGAAAAAAACTATAAAAAAAAAAAAAAAAACCAAACATCATATTTCAAGCAAAAATATGAACAAATTTTTTTGTCTTTTGTTGTGTTGTGTTGTTGTTTGGCACGATTGTATAGGTACAGAAGTTGACCACTCTTGTGATCCTGTCGTAGATGTAATGTGCTATGTAATTGGTTTACTCTTAAACTAATGCATTTTTTAGTCTCGTAATTAACTCACTTCTACCACTACCCCTCCAATTCATGGATTTCATATTTAGCACAGCCATCATCATTACACTGAAATCTGCAGTGTTTCAAAGCAACTAAAGATCTTAATATGCTTTCGTTTCCAAAATAATGACATAAAATTTCGCTTGTATAACCTACCGGCCTTCATTGTCTGTACATGAAAAACAAAAACTTTCTCATAGAAATTTCACTGGCTAAAGAAAAGAAGAATCTGAGTCATGGCGATAATTCAATGGGTAAAATGAGATGGCTCGTATTTTCGGCCCCTTTCGGCATCGCCAATGGTATTACTTGGAAAAGTTGCCTTTCGTGATAAGAAAGGCTACGTAGAGGAACCGAAATGCTGCCTATGACGTTCACTCTAATTGGTACATATCGTGTGGCTAGAGTATTTTTATTTATTTTATCTTTACGACGTTTTGGATAAGCTTCGGAGAGTTCAATTATGAGCTAAAAATTGATGTTCAAATTACAATATGAGCTCGGCCCAAGGACTGAGTGGTAAGAACTAGGCCTATCCCAAAAAATCTCTCTGTCAAAGAGCCATTTCGATGTTCACATTGTGAGCAGTCCAAAGCATTCCATTGGGATGAAAATCGATGTTTATTCTAGGAGTAAAGGCTAATTTGCCCAAATTGTCATATTATTTGTAGATAGTCCTCCAAAAATTTGATATTATCTTTATCAATTTTCTAACTTACAAAAGACGCACAAGTTTTTACTTGAACTATCTAGATCATTCTTAAATTAAACATAAAAATAAATATAAAAAATAGCCGACCAATGCTAGTGACCGTGTCAACCACCCCAGCCTAAATCAATCTCACAGTTTAAAGAAATAGTACAATTGTCCCCATGTTTTTCTTTCGTTAATTATAATTTTAAACAATAATAGATGATGTCCATGTCAATTAATGTCATACGATGCCAATTGCTAAAAGACTAGTTAAGTCAAATATTACAAATATATAAGGTAGTTTTCTTGATTTTTGAAGTCCTCCATTTATAGCCGAAGCAAGATCGGACTTTTGCATATGCCATTATCACCAGTTGAAATAATATCTTGGAAAAGCTGCCCTTCTGTTGTTATTCAAATGCATTATTGGGACTACGTATGACATCAATGGAAAAAAGAACCTCACAAGCATAATGTCAAGGCCATGTATGACCTTCCCTGATACACCAAAGAAGAAAACCATCACATGGTTACACTAGAGTAATCAAATTTCCATCTAAATTCTTCGCTTTGATTTATGACTCGGTCAGTTTTTCGGTTGATTTTGATAGAAGTAGGTTGGGATTCACTTTCATGGATCACCTTTGAGATTGACTCCCAACTGGGATATTTCTTGATTTTTTCTTTTTAATATATACAAACTTCTGGTGTTAAACTTAAGACTAAAAGGTTTTAAGCAACACCATATTATTTCCTTATATGCCATTAAAAAACAAACAAAAAAAATATTTATTTTTCTACTTTCATTTTCATAACATTTCTAAAAATACTCTAGCCATTAATTTTCATTTCCATACGTAGGTCTCTGCAACAATGAAAGAAAATGAATATTTTCATTAAAAGTTCATAATTTTGTTTAGAATTTCTTTTAATGGTTGATTCATATATAGCATTGTATTGTTGGCACAAATATCTTGTTTGATTCTTCTACTTCATTGGTTGTTGTATGGATTTTTCTTTCTGCTATAGTTGTCTCAAATCTACGCCTGTAAAAATTATTCCGGCGAGTGTGTGTTCTTTTCACTTCATCCTCCCAACGAGGCACAGGATTTAAGAACCCCTCTCTATCATACCTAACTATGGAGTGGTTTCTGAAAGGAGAGGACTTCCGAACATAAAGGCATGGCCTTCTAACCTGCCTGGAAAACTATCTAGATCATTCTTAGATGAAATATAAAAGCAAAACGTACAAAAAGGTTAACCGACCAATTATAGTGATTGGGCAAGCCACCCCAACCTAAGTCACTCTCACAATTGTACAATTGTTTCCATTCTTTTTCAATTTTTTTTTAATTTCTAGTTTGAATGACAATAGCAACAATCAATCGAGATACTTTAGGATTTTAAATAAGAATTCATATGCAGGTTACGTGCTTTTTTTGTTTGTTATGTATACTGTCAAACAACAATAGTGGATATCAATTTCAAAATATTATAAGGTGCCAATTGCTAAAAAAGTAGTGAAGTCAAATATTACAAAGTAACCCCAGCAGAGAAAGCAAATAGAGGTCGTTGTCTTGTGCTAGAATATGAAAGATATGGTAAAGTTGTTGAATTTCATCTTTATCTATTAAGATCCTATAGTTATTTATGTAGTTTTTTGTTCCCTGTTGAACTACTCCACTTATAGCGGAAGCAAAATTGGACTTTGCACATGCCATTCTCATCATTTAAACTAACACATAGAAGAAGTATTTTCAGTTTGTTAAATATATTTAAAATCTAACTCGAAAGCTAACTAATAAGTTGGAAGAATATTTTGTTTTTAAATAATACCTCAAAATTATGTTTTTTCAATACTTTATAGTACATTTTTAGCATACCTTCAAGCTTAGGGTTAAGCATAGTGAAATAAAGACTCACTACATATTAAGTATATTTTTGGATTCAAAGTTAAATGAAAGTTAAAGTAGATTAATCTAAATTCTAATATCATATTAAATAAATTTAAAATCTCTCATGAAGTCAAATTTATGAGATAAAAGATTTTTTTTTTAAAACTTAAATACTACACATGGATTTAATCATGAATTTTCAATCCTCAACGCTGTTATTATTGAAATGCACGGTTACCAAGGGACCACTAGCGACATCAATGGAGACAAGAACCTCGCAGGCGTAATGTAAGGAGTCATGTATGGCCTTCCCCGTGTACGCCAAATAAGAAGAGCATCATAGGGTGAAACTAGTCAAATTGAAAGTATATTACTAGAATAAATATCATTTGGTAGAAGCTCAACAAGCAGATAATCGATTACCCATCTAACTTTTTACTTTGATATACGATTCAGTCACTTTCATGGATCACTACGGAAATTTCTTCATAGGGTTGATTCATATATTTACACCTCTATCATTGTATTGTTGGCGCAAACATCTTGTTTGTGTACTACTTCATTGGTTGTTGTATTCATATTTCTGAATACTTTGTGTATTCTTAAGTCTAAGCCTGTAATATTATATTGGCCGGTGTGTTTGTGTGAGTTTCCTTTCATCCCCGAGGAGGCAGAGGGATTCATCAACCTTTCTGCCATACCTAGTTACGGAATGGATTCTGAAAGGAAAGCACTCCCGAACATAAATGCATGGCCTTCTATCCTGCCTGGAAAAGTTCGGCCCACCGGCAACCAAAAACCTAACCTACCCGAAAGGGAGCCCAACTCATAATCATCATCACTCTAAATATTTCTTTAACTCGACCATTTGCTCCTTTTGTTACGCAACTATGAACAGGACATATAACACTATGCCACTGGCTGTGGGTTGTTATGCTGTGGAGCAATGACAAAGTTTCCTATCAAACGGGGCTTGACTTGGCAACTTTACCCCTTCACACAGTCTCACTCGACGGCCGCAAGTTCCTGTCAACCACAGAAATTTGTTCATCTTCAGAAGATGGCTTGTGTATGAATGTCTTTCACGTGTAACTTTCAGCACTTGGGTCTTATCTTCTGGACTCTTCGCTACTTTGTTTAAATTACATACATCGCCTTCATCTACAAGCTGCCGTGTGACGCGCAGAAGCGAAATTATATACATCGCCTTCAAACAAGACAAGAATTTCTCCGAGCTGCCGCGTGACACGCGGAAACCATGGGACGCGACGAAGTTATCCGAGAAAAGCAGCGAAGATAAACTTGAAACCTCATAGGCTACGTGCCCGACCATTTCCACTCGTGTCGCACACGAGTATTCTCCAAGTTGCAGCGTACCGTCGCCGCTCTTGTCCGTTTGCCACCTGCCAAGGGATTAGACTCCTGCTTTTCCACTCCTTTATCTTCAGTGACAGCATTGACAAGGAAGCGGTTGCTTGTCCTTTAGCAGCTCTGGCGGTAACTTTATTACTGGTGGCGTGCCCCATGAGCAGTATCGTGGGGGCAATGACCATATCGTTGAGCTCTCAAAAGATAGACCAATGGGTAGCACGAGTTCTTGCTTTCTTCGAGTATTGTTAGAGATAATGGCTCGCCATAATTACAAACTTGAACTAGTCTTTAGTGTGGAGGAGCGATGAGCAGGGCACAGTAAAAAGAGGAGGAATCATTTCTTGTCAAGAGTTGGACAATAAGCTAGACAGGTCAAGTAATTATTGGGGGTTCTTCAATGTTTAAGTATTATACTTGAATATTCCAGAAAAGTCTATCAATTCAATAGATGTTGTTAAAATATCGAATCACCTGAATCTTTTTAGTGTCACTTTTCTCTTTTTTTTTTCAGGAAATACAATGAACAACCATGAAACATGTACATGGATCAGTCCGGAGGCCAGGTTCATCCCCATTTGTGCCAGGTTCATCCTCATTTGAGACAGACCTATAGGTAGCATGCGTACAGTTCTGAAGTTGTTCGTGTCGGGATTGAATTTGGCCAGATTCATGGGTTTGATTCATAGCGCCATGTTCACTGACAAAAGCGAGCCAAGTTTTGCATTATTATTAGATGTTGAAACTGCTTTTTTATTTTTTTTTTGGACGACATAATAGAAGATAAAAAGCACATGTTCATTTCACCATGTTGCTTCGACAGATTCACTCGCTTAAGCATCTAGAATCTTTGTATTTTTCTTTTCCCTTTTTAAATTATTTTTGGGGGTGTTCAGGGTTGTAAAATCTGTATCTTTCCTACGGTGGGAAGGTTGTGTCAGAATATGCCATTTCCTTCTATGAAATGTTATGATTAATGACGGGAAAAATGCTCAATAAGTGGTAAACAAACTTGCCATAAAACATCCATACAAAGTGAAAAAGGGGGAATATCTGGAATGAATTTATGATGGCAACGATGACTAATCCATTGATCCATGACAACCTTCATAGTGGGTGGTATCCTAATGAATTATATAAATGGCGACTCTTGCAGAAAGCACGACACGTAGGGCCAAGAAATTGAAATTTAGGCATGAGTTGGGAGAAAGAGTTGATAATTTTCATGCTTTCATCATGCGAAAATGGAATTGCCCTTTTTGATATTCTCATTCGAATGCCATATGCCAAAATTTGACAGTGTGAAGTTTTAGAGTCAGAAATACTGAAAAAGGCATCCTGTTTATATGCGAAAATGTTAGCATGTGTCTCCTCTCAGCTACTGTAGCAGGAAAATTCAGGATCTTTAGCGGCAGATTCTTATTCAGGAAAAGAGATTTCCTTCCTTAAACTTTGTGATTGGAATGGTCAAGTAGTGTACAAGTTGCAAAAGGTAAACCAGAAAAGTTAGTAAAGAACATATTTTTCTCAGTAGTGTGGTACAATCTACACATTTTTTATTTTATGTTTACGTCTTTGCAGATCCCGCTGTCGAGTAGCGCACAAGTTGCCGAAGGTGACTCATAAAAAAGTTAAAAGTTCAGATAAAAACGCTTTTGTTAATGCAAAGCGAGAGATTACGATGAAGAGAAGAGAGTGGAAAGTGGATGACTACGACTCACGATTTAATACATAATGATGAATGCAGAGCCGAAACAAGGCACTTACTTATTGATTAAGCAGCCTGCGAAGCTACGTCTCTCTGTAAGGTTGAGTTCATAAAACAAGTAGGTGAAGGAAAAACTGTGAAATGGAGGGGGTGGGGATGTTTCCCGAAAGTGTCATCATCTTCTCGACATCTTGCTCCGATCAGCATTCCGTGACTTGTTTTGTCTGACCGATCTCCACCGTCAACGAAAAGAATCAATAAGAAGAATATGCGTGGCACCGTACAATAAGTTCTAGTTTCTTTTTCGCCTGCACAGAAGTGTAGAGGCATCATAAGACAGAATATGCGTACCACATGATGGCTTCGCTTGCTTTTGTTTATTTACGGATTACCCATCAAAGGACAGGGACTTAAGGGGGGGATACTTAGTTTCCAAATGATTCACTACTGCTTGTTATTTAGCGTATAAATTTATTGCCATTTTTTGCTTTAAAAGCATCGCCACCCTTTCCAAACAGAACAACACTAGGGGGGCAGGGGGGAGAGAGAGAGAGAGACAGAGAGAGAGACAGAGAGAATGCAGCTTTCTTATTGTGTTAAAGAGCAAAAGCCCTGTGTGCGTTGGGTGGAGAAATATTTTAAGGACTGCCTCTGCAATCTAAAAGATGAATTTTCCTTCGGTTTTGGCCTTACGAGTCTAGTCTGTTGGGGAGTGGCAGAAATCCCTCAAATAATCACCAACTTCCAGACGAAGTCCGGCCATGGAGTTTCTCTTGCTTTTCTACTCACTTGGGTTGTTGGGTTTGTTCTCTTTCACTAGTGACAGAAACGTTCCCTTCCGCCCACACAAGCACATGCAGCTTCTTCTTTCTTTACGTTTTTTGAAATAAATTTTTTGCTTATTTTCTTGACGCAGTGACGTTTTTAATCTGGTGGGTTGTCTTCTCGAACCAGCAACGGTGAGTATGAGGCTGCGAAACCTAGACCTTTAGCAAATTTTTCTTCTGGGTTATCCGGTTGTCTGGTGGTCCGACGGAGGCCTGAGTTTAGTTGGCTCTGGTTGCGCCACCATCCTTAATTTCATCACAATGCACACCATCAGCCTTTTTTGTGTTTTGGTCCTCATAACCGTTTTCCTTTCGCTCCTTCCAAGCCAAAATGCTAATCTTCTGAACTTATCTTGCTTTGGATGCAGCTGCCTACCCAGTACTATACGGCTCTGGTAATTGCAACATCTGGCTTGGCTCATGCATTTGTTTATCTTCGGGATCACGATGACCCTGGACTTCTTCATGATTTAACTTCCTGCCGCAATTACTGGTTCCTGGGGAATGATATATTTTAAGGTTGCGACTGGGGCAGGTTGTCCGGCTGAAAAGAAGGCAACCTTAGCTTTGAGTAGGTCCAATCCCTGCCCTACTTTACCGGCTAGGGATGGCTTGTCAGATTTTGTAGGAGTGGCTGAGAGAATATTAGTGAAAGGGGCTCCGAACAACTTCCGGTAGAAAAATATAAAATAGTGAAAAGTTCCTACCAATTAGCTTTGCTTTCCCAGCCTAACCCAACCCTATCCTTCGACCCATGCCAAGAGCTTGCAACCCACTCACCCAGTGATGTGGATTGAATCACGCGCTGCCCACCCAAGTTGCAATATCTTAGTACTTTATGGTGCACTTGTAAAATGGGATATAATATTGGAAACAGGAATGCTATTGCCGTACAACTGTTTATAAGATCATTTGTTTGTGTTTTCTATGTTGCAGCTTTATACAGCAAGCACTGTCGTCTTAGTCCTGCAGAGCGTTTACTATGACCACATATATAGATGGTCCAAGCGCAGACAGGACCGCAGACAGGGCCATGCTTCCGATTCGGTAAAGATAACGCTCAAGTGAAATTGTTGTTTTTTGGTTCCTTTCTTTCCTGTATATACTAGCGGTTTGTGTTGAAGCAAGGAAACCATTTGGATAATGTTTCACTGTCTTAGGCTGGAGAAGAGAAAAAGCCACTGAAGCCCAAATCAGTTGATCCAGGCATCACAATACCTAAACCTTCACCAAAAGCAACTCCTCGAAGAGAATATTTCTATACGTACGTGAAACATTCTTCTCTTTCCATTTGTTGTTACTTTGGATGTATGTAGCGTGAAATGATACAGTTAATTCTACATTTACTTCGTTTATTATGGTGAACAGAACTATTTTCTTGGATTTTACAGGTCAGCCAGGTCAATGGCTGGTAGTGGTACTCCTCCCTTTCGAACCTATCTCAGGGTAGCTAAAAGTGGTCCTTCAGCTATGGATCTTGACAGTGATTCATCGTCTGAGGATGAGGCAGCTCCAGCTGTGTCTAACAAGTCGATTAGCCAGCCTAGGCCTATTCCAAGATCTGTGAGTCTTCAAGTTATCAAATTAAGCATGAGCGATGGCACTGATTTACTCGCTCTCTTCTTTCCTGTTGCATTTGCCCTTCCAACCATCATACAAACAGAATCCCCCTGTCAGGAAAATTGTAGACCTAGATTAATCTCTTAAAAAGATAATTCTAATCTCGTCAGTATCTGTATTCTTCATGCACAAATTCCTAATTTACATGTTGACACGATTCTATTGGTGAATTGTCATATATGCTCTTGGGTTTGCACTAAAGATGTCCTCTTTCTTGGGTGCCATTGCACCCGGGTGCGTGTTACAGGCGGGTTATGGAACATTTCTAGCTACATCGCTGAACTTGCCCCTACAGACAAAGGGTCTGACAGAAGTCTACATAGGACTTACTGGGAGAAAGCTGTTACATGTATGATATGTGATACTCGAGATTATAACACTATCAAGGCCTTTGTATTTTTATTTCAGAGGTTCTTACCACTAGAGTGTAACAGGAACAAGGGATAGAGAATGTTTATGGGCAGTGGTTGGGATGGTTGATGGCTGCTATTTACATGGGCGGACGACTTCCTCAGATATGGTTAAATGTAAGTATCATATGGAACATGATAGAATGTTTGTCTACCTTTTTTCTTACGCGTTTTCTTTTCTACGATATTGTTTCTAATGATGTTATTGCTCTTATTGTCCAGATCAAGAGAGGGAACGTGGAGGTGAATCTCTTAGCACTGTTTTGCCTTTACACTATATCTTCAATATCTACTGCTGAATGTTTCAATAATTAAGACCTTTTTGCTTCATAATTTGTAGGGCTTGAATCCTCTCATGTTCATTTTCGCTCTGGTCGCCAACCTTACTTATGTTGCAAGGTCTCCTCTTTCTCTCCCTCCCTCTCTCTCTCTCTCTCTCAAGTTTGTTCTCTGTTAATTTGCTATTTCATGTTTATTTTTGTTACTATTATGCAGCATTCTTGTGAGAACCACTGAATGGGAAAAGATCAAAGCTAATATGCCTTGGCTGCTGGATGCTGCAGTATGCGTGCTGCTGGATTTATTTGTATCCTTTGCCAATTTTCCTACAGCAAAAATAAATAAATAAACAAATCATGTTTGACTCATCATCATGGTTATTGTTATACCTTAACGACTTGTAATAGATCATATTGCAGTACATCTATTACAGATACCTTCGGAGGCCGAGAAACAGTGGAGACTATGGAGACTATGTAGAAGCAAGTAAAGCTGCTGAATCCTAATTAGCCTTTGTATTTGATATTTGCAAAACAAATCCTGGACAATAACTGAATTTATCGCTACCAGGACTTGAGAGTGTACTATATGCCTGAGTTGCTGTTTATTACAGCGAGTCTTATTTTTTTAAAACAAAAATATTGTATTTCTCAGCTTAGCTGGAAAATTTATGAATGGAAGCACTTGTAGCACTTGTTATGGCTTTCCAACGTCCGATGATTCTTTTAGGACGGTCTCCTTTGGATCGTACAAATCATCTTGTTCCTTTTCCAACGCGCAATTATTGAATCGACTTCTCTAACTGTGCCTGTCCACAGAAAAAGAGAAAAAAAGAAAAGGAAAAAGAACAACAAGACAGAAGAGTTGCACGCATCCAAAATTCTACGGAGGAAAAGGACCAAGATGTGATTTGTGGGTCAACCTATGTTTTGATTCGTAAGATGCTAAGTATAGGATGGCATATTACCTTCACCTTCGTCGGTGAAACATCAAGATGTGATTTGTGAAACCCTAGTTGCTAGAGGATCGGAAATCTTCGATGATTCCTGCCCTATTTGCATAGATTCATGTAATTAAATTGTTTTTCCTTTCTTGTTTAATTCGAATTGCTATATGTGTAATTTTTTGAATAGTATTGAAATTGAATTGGGAAATTATCAATCAAAATCAAACGATTTTCTCTTTCATCCTTTTTGTTTTTCTTAAAGTACCTGATCAATATACCATCTTCAACAGCTAAACTTAATTATTATGCAATTTTGCCCAACTTAATTTGATTATCTATCAATACTATTGTATTAATGTAGAAATTTTAGGCCTGAATCATCTGGAATATTTTCTTTGGATGGAAAAGATTACACCGAACCCGAGACCAGAAGTAGAAGATGGCCATTGACGACAACTTGGGCCTTTTCCAAGGGCAGTCCTGTCAGTCTTGGGAAAGGCCATGGTGCTGTTAATATATTTGATGGACATTAGCGTGCTTGAATCACTTGCTAAACGACAACAAAATTTAGTGCATCTTGCTAGGTGAAGATGTTATCGTGGTGAAGCCACCATTCCCACTCTAGGAAGGAACGGTGGAGGGACTTATCTCCGGCTTGGAAAACCCTCCATAGTTTATCCCTATCAATTTTTATGAAATGACAAGAGACCAACTCTTCCGTGTTTCAAATCATGTCTTGGAAAGATCAAGCTGCGCCCGCTAAAGTCACTTCTTCAACGTGTAACTAATGTACTCTATGATTACGGAAAAGACAAGCCGCTGAAGATGGTAGGCCTACCAAAATGTCCTCGTTGGGAACTAACGCCCATGGTTTTCCTGACGAGGTTAGGTCTAATAATTAGGGATTGAAAGTAAAGTTTATAAGCAGTAGAAAAGTGAAATCAACCCGCTCGTGTCAGCGGACGTAAAGATAGCAAGAGGAAAGGAGAGTCACCCTTGTCTTTTATGCGACTCGTGAAAGGCCTTTCCCCTCGTTGGGCTTGCAGGAGCTGAGCCATATGGTCCTTTAATTCCAGGCCCGTGAAATGCCCTATTTAAGCGGATCCTTTCTCTTCTTGCATTAAATGTGGAACCAAAATGGATCCTACACGAAGTAATCTGGGTCTTACTCTGGAGCAAGATTTTGGGTTCCAACGACATGGTCTCGCCTCAGAACACAGTGAAAAAGTTCCTCCACTCTGATTAAGAGATGACTTTATGTGCAATGGATGACCTAACAGTTTTAGCCCAAAATGAAACATAAGACGATAAAGGTTTTGTTAACGATGTTCCTGAAATCTCAAGGAAGTCGTGCTGACTGAAGGTAGTCACGTACATTGAAGGAAAGCGCAACATGCAAATAAGGGAACAGCTCAAGGCTTGCTATGTTTCATTAGTTTCTTGTAAAAGACCAAATAATGGGTTTTGAAAATATATTTTTTATTTTTTACTTTTTTTAACACTCCCACCAAGAACCACACTTGGTGTTGAACTTAGATCTCTCGATATCAATTTGGTTTCAATTGAAATAAGTTGCATAGTCTGAAGCCTTCATTTACCGTACATCTAAATAAATACAATGAGAATGCATTTACTTCCTATACATACACAATAGAATGCACCTAGTAGAATAACGAGTTGGTTAATGACAATTGACCCCAACATGGACTCAATAAATATAAAACCAAATAATCACAATATTAGCCTCCTCAACACTCCTCTTCAAGCCATATGCTTATATAAAAAAAATACTTCAAATTTGGTTAATAAGTACTAATATTACTTGTTGGAGTGCCGTTGTCAATAAATTTGCAAGCTAATTTGTAGTTTGGACATAGTGGATGTATATCATTCCTTTTTGCACCTTGAAAAAAAAAAGTAATAGTTAATTTTGCGTGTTTGGTCCTTCCATTATTGCAATACAAGGAAATCAGATGTTAAAGCACTCCTCCAAGGTCTCTAAATAATTTAATAATGAATACCATCTCATATTGTGGTGGTCATAGTTCGATACTCAAGTTGAATGGAACATCAAAAAACTGTAAATTATTCCATAATATTATATAATCTCCCAACTTTATACAATAGCTAGTGGTGGATTGCCTCAACATAGGACATATTTGTTAAGTTCCTAGGAAACTCAAAAAAGGAGGTGAATGGGGTTCTAATCAATTTATGTGATTATCTTCAAAGTATAAGTTATCAAGAAATTGCTATGTGCTAATATATTTAAACATCAAGTCAACAATTCCACTTGCAACGGTGTTAATGATATGTATTTGATAGCAACTGAGCAATATAAAAATAATATGAGTCAATATTTCAGAAAATAATATAACATTAAGCAAAGAGGATCAATACAAAAAATTGTTAGTCTGGATCAGTTTAATCGGTTATGCCAAGATCTCTAACTAACACTTTAAATTTTTCTTAAATTGAGAAATTTCTTGCTCAAGGACATTACACATATTTCACAACCTTTGAAATTAAATTATAAGTTACAAATATGAGTTCCTTAAGCAAAATACCCTAAATATTTATTGTTTCCTTTGCTAAATGCTTGGATTTCCTTTTCATACCTCTAACATTTAATTTTCAACTTTTAATATTTTTGTGCTTAAATGTTTTAGGCTATCAACAATTTCATTAAATGCATCTTATAGTTTTGTAAATGAATAATTCTTATCAAAGATGGGGTAGTTGTATACCTCTTCTTCATATTCTTCCCTAGTTTTCATGAGACATAAGTTTGCCTCTTCTTTCTCTTCTTCAAGTAATGAAGTTTCATCATTCTATGTTACCACTAGTGCTTTTCTCTTTACCTTACCTTTGTTCCTTTGATCTTTCCTTTTCAATTCAAGGCAATGTATATTTATATGTACTAGCCTTTTACATTTAAATTAGAAATCATTTTTAGGATCAAGAGTTTCTTTTCTCCTAAGATAGTTTTCATTGTTCCTAATTCTCTCTCTCTCTCTCTCTCTCTCTTCTCTCTCTCTCTCTCTCTCTTTCTCTCTCTCTCTCTCTCTCTATTTCTTTATTTATTTACTTATTTATTGTATAATTTTCTAACTTCCATTCAAGCATTGCAAAATCATCTCTTGAGTTGTCACATACTTTCATTGCTTTTATGTAAACTAGCTTTGAATACTATATTTTTGTTAAATTCATTATTGGACTCTTTCTCTTTTTTTCTTTTGAAAATTTATATTTCATGTGTGTCTTTAATGAACTTAATAACTCATCTAATGATAGATTATCTAGGTTTTTTACTTCTTTTATAGTTTATTTTTTTAACATGCCAATTCTTTGGGAAATATCCTAAATTTTTTTGAATTAATTCATCATTTTGATATGCTTTTCCTAGAAGTTTCACTTCAACTATTATGTCAAAAGACCTAGTAAACATCTCATTAATATTGTTTTAGGGTTTCACTTTGAATAGTTTATAATAATTCACAAACGTGCTATTTTTTCTTTACTTGTTTTACTTCTTTTTTTTTCCCCTAGTTTCCTCATGAACTACTTCTAGTTTTTGTCAAATTTACTTCGTAGTTTCATGGGTAAAGACTACTATATTTTAAAGGGGTAATGCATAATATAACATGGTCATAGCCAAATAGATTTCGGTCATTCTTTAGTGATTTTATTTTACCATTTTTCTACTTCTATAGTTAGGAATATAATTCCCTTTATTATGATTTTCCATAAAATTTTCATCCTGCTTTTTCAATACCCGTCAAATATGGATGATTTGTTGGAAGCTATAATAGTTAAAATATTGGATGTCATGATTTACTTTAGGTGATTAAAGTTTAATTATTGTAATTATTAAAATATATAACAAATTTGTTGTTGTACTACTTGTTGAGTCCCTTGGCAACTCAAGAAGGAAGGTTGATTTTATTGGGACACATTGTTTGTGAGACAAACATGTCTCTTATAGCTCATGCAACATGTTATATTTAGACAATGATAATATTTACTTTGGATAATGATGTACTATCTGTTAAATACTATATTGCTAAGTTGCAATAAATTGTCTAGGTGTTCTGTAAATAATGTAGGCTGTAGTGCTCCTCATGTGATTTTTTTTTTATTGTTATTATTTTTATATATAACTCACATATCCTTTATTTTGAACTTAAAACAAAGCGGTCCTGTACAATTCTTGCTCCCAACCGAGCTAAACTCATATGGACTCTCATGTGCTGTGAAAATATCTCTTAGATGGTTCCAAAAGGCATCTCCATAAGCAGCAAAACTCAAGACCAAGATCTTACAATTTAAACCCAAGCCGACACGCACCATTACCATTCCTAATGAATTCTGATTATCTTAAAGAAAATTTTATTTCTAGGGGATATAACATGTAGAGTATTATGTTTTGCATAATGCAATGAGATAGGATATTACGAACTTTCATATTCCTATCTTTTGGCACACATTTATTGGACACGCTATCAAACATAAAAAATGATATCAACAGCATTCTCCAAATCTTTTAACATGGTTTTTAATTATCTTTTTCACGACCCCTTTTATTGTCAACATCAAGCATCATTTACATTTATATAATGGCGGATTGACACTGGCCCCATTGTTGGGACCGGATTGCATCACCGACAGGTCGTGGAAAAGATAATAAATTCAAAAAGAGTGGTTGACGAAGCCATGGGTTTCATGACAAACGCCTTGACGGCGGCAGCCGATAGGTGGATAGCTCGGAATATTCGGGTTGGGTGTATTTTCCATTTTGGGCAAGTTACGTAGTGTCCGGAGATGGATGGCAGAGTAATTCTGGTAATGCCCTGTGGTAACCTAGTAAATCTTCGCCTATATACATGAAATTTCAAATACTAGGAAAGCCTGCTTCTGTCTAGAAAGGGAAACCACAAAAATCTCTAAAAGGCAAAAACTTTACCTTTGAAAGTGTCCCACAAACTCTATTTTCTAGGATCTTGCAGATACGAACAGCTCCAAGCAGCTCTCTTAGCCTCTTTCACAAGTATCCAGTTAAATGCAAACCGAGTAGCTCCAAAAGAAACTATCTCGTTCTCTGTATTTTGCAGGAAATGGAAGTTAGAAGTTCACAGCACGTTCTGCTCTTGTACAAAATTTCAAGTTACAACGGATTCTGCAAGGAAAGTGGTGCGGACTGCAAACAGGCTACTTCTATTGGACATCCAAGTAAATACAATGGAAAATATATTTACTTCCCATGCACAACTACAATGCCACAACATAAGGCGACTCAAAAATAAAAGGCTATGTCAATGTTTTAGGGTAGGACTTCCTTCTACGAGTATTATCACGACAGTTGCTTTAGCAACAGGTTGTTGGCAGCGGCTAAGAGAATAATCAAATTGGTTTGTTCATGTGCAATGATTTAATGAGAAGAAACTGTGAAGTAGTTTAATAATCCACTCGTCTTGATCCTCACAATGTGTAGAAGGTGCCATGTGAACGAACCATGATTGACCATCTATTGCAGGTGAGTTGTCACGACCAAAGTGCGGAAGTGTCATCCACCATTCGTGTTTTGGGGAAGAGTAGGAAACTATCAAACCTTAATTAAAAAAACAAAAAAAGAACGAAAGAAAATATAAATACGAGCAACGATGAAATGAAATGTATCTATAACGTGCTGAGGACTTCCTCCGGCAGTACCACAAATGTTCCTTTAATTCTCCTTCCCTCCTCATTTCCTAACGAAGGTTGTACCATAAGCTAGTGAACTTTCTGACAGAGAGCATCATTTATCGTTGCTTTCTTTTCAAGTGAAACTGCATAAACTAAGTAGGTAAATATCGATGGGGGAAACTTCTCTTGATCTTGTCTTGCATGTTCCACAAGCCTCAGAGAGAGAGAGAGAGAGAGAGAGAGAGAGAGAGAGGAGGGACTCCAAGCTTCCCCCATGTTCTAAACATTAATTACAACTAATAAGCGTAGAACTTGACCAAAGACACTAAAATACTACAGAAATACTATCTTTGTTGATATTTCCCATGTTAGATCTTCCATGCCTTGATGCAGAAAAGCTTCAATTAGTTGACTGGAACATAGAATATGACGTTTAGCTACAGTATATGTCTCGCGTAATTGAAGCACCTAGAGCTCCGATAAGATGACCCTCCACCCTCCATGCCTGAGGCTGAAGAGATCTCCATCGCGCCAGAGATCTGGCAGGCAGAATACTGGATTGTCGGGGACTAATTCCAGGGCAGCCTTAGATTTCTCCTAGGTTAATGAACGGGATATAGATACATGTTTAAGCGATTACATGGTTGTGTCTTCCAATGCATTGAGAGCTAATGCGTTTTCAACTATTTTCCATGCATGTCGGAAGCAGGTACAAGTATTGGTTGTCCTGTGAGAGCAACCACTTCATGATTATTAGAAATCAAGTTCGTATAACTAAAGGCAAGATCTGCCTTCTTGGTCCTGCAAACTCGAGGACATGGCTAAATCTATTGTAGCATAATGTGGAAATAGCTGCAAAGCCGTTTGAAACAGCACAAACAATAGCCATTTTTTTGGTGAATTGAGTAGACTCGTCTATCGGCAAACGTATTTGACTATTCTGTAGACAAAAATTGAAATTTTAGGTTGTTTATGAAATAAAATACACATACATAGTTTTCACCGAAGTGACCGTTCTAAACAAGGAAAGAGGTTTGCTTTTGTAAAGGCAGAGCTACGTCCTCTATTATGGAGAAGAATTCCCGCTTCCCTGTCTCAGACCTTGTCCCAGAGGATTCTTTCCCTTGGAAAATTGTTTTCCTTATAGGTCCTATGGCTAGAATGGCATAGAATTGTCTTCGACTCCACGCAGCCTCGATTTGATGCCTCCTGCTCGTACATCTTCGAATCTATCGAATACGTTGTAAAATGGGAAAGCCACCGACAAAAGAAGTAATATCTTGAGCATTTGCAATTTTTGTTTCCCTCTTTGTTTTTGAACTTCAAGCTATTCAAACAATATAAAAGCGGAATAAAGCGAAAACGCGTCGTGCTTTTTTATTATGTTCCTTGACTTTCTAAATTTTGCTTGGATGGCACGGTCTAAGCTTAATATTCTGTCTCGAGAAAAGTTAAAAAAAGAAAGAAAAAAAAAAAAGCTCCATAAGCAGCTGATCTCGACCTGTCTCAGCGCGAAATCTGACATCATTTACACTGCGAGCAAGTGCATGATTTTGGACTCACCTGAAGCTGAAGTAATATAATGCAACCAATGAGAGATACCCCTTGGGCACCATGATTAAGAACGAAGTTACGGACAATTTAAAGGGAAGCCAAGTGTGATTATCGATCATGCAGATATTCATAATCTTATCACCAGGAAAAACCTCCAATAATATCTGCAAACTTTGTTGTCAAGAATGATTACGAAGAGTATCATTTGGTCAATTCCCTAAAGCAACGTTTGGCTTTAGCAACTGAAAAGAAATATGAGGCCATAGGGACCATCTTTGCCTTGTTTTGGAGTTAAAGTTAAAAAAGGTTGGGGCAAGGGGATGACTTCAATTGATTGCCTTCCTAATTCCCCAACTCGGTTTCACATCACACCAGAATAGTGTTTTCAGCAAAACGTTTTAGATTATTCAGTGACAAGCATTTGCATCTCTGGGTTCAACTCAAGTGCATTAAACGCTAACCTAGTTCGCAAAAGCAATTGAAAACGTATGTGCTAAGAGAAGGAAGTGACTGTACTTTCTCGACTTCCAGAATTTAGTATTGTAAGACACGCAAATCATCAAAAAGCCAAAAGAAGAGACTCGAAAGAACCTTAACTGTCATTCACTCTTCCCATATGAACAAGAAGGAAAGAATAGCCACCAGGGGTGTGGTTCAACTGGCAAAGGCTCGTGTGGGATTCCCTACAAAGTAGGGGTCCTGGGTTCAAAACCAGTTGGCTGCATTCTTGACATGAAATGGGCAAAATGCTTTGGGGTGAGTGTTGGGCCCTCCAGTTTGAGCCACCATGTAAGTGGTGGGGTTCTGGGTCATCAAAAAAAAAAAAAAAAAAAAAAAAAAAAAAAAAAAAAACAAGAAGGAAAGAAACTGGGATCATTCTGTAAGATCTATTAATGGCTGTATAATTTACAATCGACCTTCCAACACAGAGGAAGAAAGATCTCTGTGCTTCGATCTTATCTTACATATGGAGGAGCCATCACCCAGTTTCCGCTCAAAATTTTAAAAAATAGAAATAATAGAAAGATTTATTTTATAAAAAATTTGATTTTGCCATTTCTAAGACTCGATAGCGAACTGTGCCTGCAACAAATCGTAGGGTGCCCATAACGCATCCAAAGGACATGGCCGATTTGCGTCGAGCCGAGCCCAGGGCTTGCCCTTCCCACTCCAATGCAAGAGACTCACCGGACCTGGATGCAAATCCCTGCACAACCCACGAAAGTTGTCACCGCCGAGCCCGTGCTGGTTCCACCTGTGATCCACCGGAGCTATGTTCCCCGCGAAAACCAACAAAAAGGGTGGCAGCGAGCCAAGCTCGTAGATCCTCATCCGCTTCTGGAGTTCCATCCAATCTACTATCTTTGTTGTGTAGTCCCCGGCTCGCCACCGCTCCAAATCGATGACCATCACGCCCGTGTTGAAGTAACACGCCTCCCGACCTGCGAAGGTGAGGGACAGAGTCGGGTTGGACCAAAACGAAGGCGTGAAGTAGGAGGTGAAGTTGGCGTTGCAATACTCGGGAGCAGCGAGGACGGCCTTCTCGCCGAGTGGAGTCGCGGCAAGCTTGGCAATGTCGTCGACGAGGACCAGGTCGGAGTCAAGGTAGACAACGCGGCGGACACAAGGAGGGAGGATATTGGCTAGGTAGTTGCGCGCGTAGTTGAGAGGGCAGTCTAGAGCGGACCGAATGGAGGTAGAGATGAGGCCCGAGACGGCCGAGTCATCGAAATAGTAGACTCGGAACTTGAGGTACGGGAAGGAGGTAGAGATGGTAGTGCTGAGGAGGTTGGAGGACGAAGAGGAGACAAAGTGGAAGAAGACATTTTCTGGGCAGGAGGAATGTTGGAGGACGGAGAGAATGGCGGCCATTGAGCCGCGGAGGTAGGCCACATCGAGGGTCATCGCTACGTGGACTGCCTGATCGGAGCAGAGGTCTGCGGTGCTGGTAGTTGTTTGAGGAACATAAGGACAGGCCAGGGAATTGCAAAACTTGGGGGCCTCGCGGAATCGTTGAGAGGAGGTGGCATTGGTAGTGAGGCAGAGGAAGACGAAGAGAAGAAAGAGGAAAGAGAGGTATCGGCAGTGTGCTGGTCCCGGCGGTGGTCTTGGCATGTTAAGAGAGGTGGAAAGAAGCAAAGATCGCGGAAGCCTCTTATAATCTCTTCTCCCTGCTCCCTATATGTAGAAGTAAAACAGTAGGAGCGAGTGGCACTTTTTTCTTTATTGCCCGCGCTGGAAGTCAAAAATATGGTACCATATCACTTGTTTCTAGTATATTATTTTCCGGACAGCTAGTCCGCTCAGACACGGTTAGTTCCAGAGATTCCTGAGCTATTTCATTTCCTATTTACTTGACATTATCCGAAGGTTCGACACTTTGAATTGAGATTCACTCCTTACCAGGACTGTTATAGGTTATGATTGATGCAGCTCCCTTACGATTACAGCCAACAAAGATGTAATTTTCCATTCTTGCTGTTAATATTTAAGACGATGTCATGTGTGTACAATGAATTTGTGACTTGCTGCTTGTGAAATTCTGTGACAACAGCTCAATATGCTTTGTTGTTATTAATTGCCCCGATCTCTTTCACCCAAAGAAAAGACCACTATGCGATTAGACCAAAAATAGGGTTTTGAGAAGTCAATTCTGTCCCTGTCGCTAGTTAAGCCATCCATGTCAAGGAAAACTCTAACACATTGTATTAAATTTTAATCCGAATTTACAAAAATTAGGGATCTTGGGGTCAGGCAATTAGGCTGTGCCCTTTTCGTCGTTACTCTAGGTACATATCTTTTAGTCCCATCAACGACTTCCATATCTCAAAGATTGAAAGAAAATTTGGTAGGATTCCTTCCTACAATTACACCTGATTGAACACCTTAAGTTTGATGGATTCAGATACATAAGAGCTCTGAGCAATTTAATTATCCAGCCTAAGAGTTGAGTGGGAGAAGAAGAGAGCAAAGGTTTGCCAGGGTGCCTCCTGGTAGATCATCTCTAATCAAGGGATAAAAGTTGGCTGGTTGGTGCTTGTTTAGATGGAAAGAGACGGCCAAACAAGGAAGAGAGGGAAAGCCTGGAAGGGGATTCTGCATCTAACACACTTTCCCTTATCATACTCGTGACCTAACCCTTTAATTCATTGACAAGGAAGAACAAGAACGAGACCCATCAAGAAGTTCCATTTAATTGCTAAAATACAAGCCAATCAACCTGATCATTGAAGAGCAGTGTCTGTCACATGGCCTTCAATAAATTTTCCACTTCTTGAATAGAGAAGGGGTATAATACCTCTTCCAATATTAGAGCTCCATTGATGCATTTTAATATGAAATTGTGACACACGAGCTTTTATTGCAGTTTTGTATGCTTCTTGATTGGCCGAAGTTCAAAATCAACAGCTTATGGGGACAAAAGATATTATGAAATAAAGCTTCTGATAAGTACACGACATCCTAAAATTGACAACTAATTCCAGTTAATTTACTTTTTCGAAATTCCTGTTTCTTGGATTTTAACCGCAACTTAGTCAGTTTTAAATGTCCTTATCCAGCTATTTTTTTAGTTAAAAGGGTCCTATTTACCTTTGTCTTATTTTTGTTCTTTATAATGTCTATTCTTTTGAATGGCTAGAATTTTTAATGCTTATAGACATGTAATAGTCTCACTCGACAGCCAAGTAACAATAAATTATAAGATTTTCACTATTGTAGCTACTGTATTAAACTTGAACATCAAAGTTTCAAAATCTTTGGGCGAATTCCATTTCCTGGATTGATGATGTTCTCAGGAATAAAAAAGGAAACCTGAACTTTAACAGACTCATTCTGATCAAAAAGAAAACATCAAGAGTTTCCACGTTTGATCTTTAACAGACTCATTTTGACCAAAGAGAAAACTTAAGAGTTTCCACATTTGATCAGCGAACTTGTGCTGTCGGTTCTGGTTTAAACAGACCAAAAGAGAAGGAGAAAATGAGCAGGAAAAAGCCTGCGCCTTTTTCCTTTTCCTTTTGACTACGTTCTCTTGCACTTCATAATTTTAAAATCCCATGATCTGTGGTCATCATTATCCCCGTGGCTTGTCACCGACACCCAATGTGGCGGGCGGGCGGGCGGGCGGGCTTTGTCCGTTCTTGAGGCAAGAAGCAAGAATATTCCGTAGATTAGCTGTGTATACCCATGACCGAACACAGGTCAAGGTTTTAGAATATGATATGCAGAAGTACCAAACTCAATACGGCATGATAATTCAGATTTTCACTTGGTCTTATCTGTGTGCATCCGTACGTTGAATTAGAAATCTGTTTTTATAATTTGCAGAAGATTTAATTTGCTTTGAGAGGAGCATTATCATATTTCGATGTACCTAATGGTGAAGAAATTACTAGTCATAGAATGAAGATCGTTGTCTGTTTACATGTTCGGTGCTTTTTGAACTGTATTTTTCTCGTTTCTGGTCGATTTGTCTGTAACTTCAGAGTCATGAAAGGCCAAAATGTCGACACCGTGACTTCTGCTCCATCTCTATATCTAGCCCCCGTAATTGACTCATTACCTCCGAAAAGCAGCGCACTTCAAGCCTCATCAACTTTATGGTGGCTAAATTAACCACTTGGCCCTGATCTTCTACCAAGCTTTTGTCCGGGATCATGAATAGATTGTGTGAAACGCAACCACCTGCCCATCTGGATTTACACCTACAAGATTTCAGGCCTAAAAGGTGGGGGCGACAAGGAAGTTCAAGTGCTCAGAAGCTCACGCAGAGCTGAGTATTCTATTGTGTCGTGTACCATACAATTAAACATGCCTAGTTTTCAAGAACTCTGACATGCTCACCTCTAAAGTGAACCTACTCTCATCTCTGCATTGCTATGTCCTTCACGGTGTACTGATTGTAAAGAATCCAAAGCAGGTCTGCTTGTTCTTCCCATGTTTAAAACGTAAGGGAACAGAGAACCTTAGAAAACAAAGTTTGTTGGGGAGTCAAAAGAAGAAAATGAGGATGATGCATTTAATAAGTTTTCCAAATTTCTTAGACTAATGAAAGTGACAGAAACACGTTTTTGTATGGTGGGCTTAGCTGCTTGGACCCGCTGTTCCCTTTTGACAATGATTGGAGGTTTCCCGCTGAGGTGAACTGATCACAGTGACGGCCGAGATTTACTCACCAAAATTTAAAAGTCAGCATCGATTTTTTCGAGTACCAAAAATGGCCATTTGACCAGCACCCATGAGATTGCAGAATGATTTTACAATAGACTTCTTACACATTAAAAATGAAAAAAAAAAAAAATTAATTCGAGATGATTAAGGAGATGGGTGATCACTCCAAAATTCGGTTTTGTAATGATATGTTAAGATAACAATATTAAGAAAAAGTTTCCCCCTAACTTGGACTGTCAAGATGGGACTTCAATAGAATTCACAGACGGTCCCTCGAGCAACCCTCTTTCCTTCTGCAGAGGCTTACGTCTCCCTATAGACTTTCACACGGCTTCTTGTTTATCTTTGCTTTCACAAACGGGAAACGTAATTTTAGGATGTGTTTGTTGAAAGTAACTTCGAAAGCAATAGAAAAGGCAAAACATAGTTCCAAACATTTTCAAATCAGAACAAGTAAGAAGCATATTTAGACAGCCAGGCGAAGATCAGTGATAGGAAATACGCCACTTGTTTAGGCTCCTGACAAGCCAGCGGGCATTTGCATGTGCCGTGCTTGATCACTGCGAGGCAGACACCCTTGAAGATGGACTTAAGCACATGGCTTCGTTGTATAGTCTTTTGCCGGATGGCATCTTCCATCCTTTACCTGATTCTTCCTACAGAAGACGGGTAGTTCCCAATCAGACTCGCTTACTTGTACATCCTAAATTGCAGAACCAACCTTTCACCTCTCGACCTGATTTTGATTGAAAATGACGCAACTCCGACACAGTATTACACTAGATGATACCAACTTCGGCAAACCAGCCGTGTTCTGTTGAAACTGGAACCTAAACGTATTTAAGAATCCCATTATATTCAAGCCCAGGAAAAGAATCAAACCGCTTTATAGAACTCATCTCCCGTGACAGATTAGCAAAAACTCCTCCAGGCCGCACGTACTCGGACTGCTGTAGGTTACGAGCCCATTTGCCTAAGATATATTAATTGATAACAAGGCTGGAAGAACCCAGCCATGGTTTTATTCTCATATCTTTATTCTTAATCTTGTGAAAGCCGTGCATCATATGACAAGGTAACACCACTAAGGATGTGCAAGACTTCTAGCGTGTTAAGCTCTGTGTTACATTTGATGCAGAGTTCAAATTGCGCTAGGAAGTGCAGAAAGTATTTCACCCATAACTGGTGACCACCGGATGCGTTCCCTAGAATGTTCACAACCATCCGCACGAACTCGGAAATTCACATCCAAGAAGAAAACCAGCAAGTATGCGATACAATCCCGGGTTAAGGAACCGCCTAATCGGACGACTAACAGGAAAATCGTTTAGCTCTGTTAGTTGGTATTTCTTTTTTCTTTGGGCATCCTATGTTGTTCTAACGCTGATATCCACAACAAGAAAGATTGGCGATGTTTAGAACAGATAAACTGCCATCACTTGAGGGAGAGCCAGGACTTCCCAAGATAGATGAGATTGCAAAGCTTGTCTTAGTTCCTTGCTACCGTTCACCGCAAACGCTAAGTTCCTAGACAAACCCAATACATCTTGCGTGAGCTGGACCTTAGCTACACAACTGTGACCAACCATGTTGTGTCCTCTCAGTCGGTGAGCTCTGATTACAAAATACCTCCAAAGTGACTTCAGAGGCTACTGCTTGGACAATACAGCTAGCTTACTTACTAACTATATAAAAAATGACTTGACATTGAGTCATAATCAAAAGGAACATAAAACTCCCCTTTCCTTGACTTCAACCTTGTTCTTAAGGTTACGTTCAGGAAATTGGTTCTTCAACAGCTCATAATTCTCCCACGTGGCATCTGACAGCGAGAGTCCCCGCCAGTGGACTAACACTTTCTTCTTCTCACGTATCTTTTGATCAAGGATGGCATGCAATAGCGTTGTCGCATTTTCTTCATCCTCCAATACCTTTGGGAAGCTTAGTCTGAACCTAAACTTGAGTCCTGAGGAATTTCATGAGATTTGAGACATGGAACATCATGTGGATCTGAGGCTCCTCTTGCAACTTGAATTTGTATGTAGCTCGTCCAATTTTCTATAGGATTGTATATGGCCCATAAAAGCTTTTCTAATTCCACACGTGTTTTAGGCTTTTGGAGTCTGTTCTAACTACAAATCTCCTCCCTAGTAGGTAATGTCACCATTTTTGGATGGTCAAAATTAGTGCTGAATCTCCTTATCATAGGTAGATAGAAATTGGTTACTATATTTTAAAGCTTGGCTATAGTAATCTACCTCCCTTCCTTCCTAAGCTAGAACTCCCCGCACCCCCACTTTGTACACATTCTACTCTACCAAAAAGACCTAAAAAAAAAAGAGCAAAGAAAAGGTAGGAGCACTCACCATGGCATTCTTGAGCTATCCAAACTTCCCTTATAAGCCTTCAGTAACACTCTATCGACCTAGGAAGCCTCTTAATGCCTTGACCAAGGATGGTCCAGGCCATTCCTGAACCACTTAAGCTTTCTCATGATCCATGTTAACACCATCTTGTTGGATTTATGGGGCCTAATAATTCCCTTTGTACTTGAATGGGTCTAGCCACCCAACCTGCAACATTAGCAGGTAGCCAGCACATCATTTCATGTTCATTCACCATTTAGTGTGGGACTTGGTGACAAGGGTGAGCCATAGGATAGGGGTCCATGTGGTGGCATGGGTTAGGATATGCGTAGGGACCTAGCTCCTATGCTTGAATAGGTAACCAATGTGTAGCTAAGTTAAGATAATAGGGTTGCACCTTGGTTACTCGCTTAAACTTTTGAATGGTAAAAAGTTATAAGTTTCAATATTAGCAAGTGCTGGAAATTGTTGGGTTTATGGAGCCTAGCAATCCCTTTGTACTCGAATGGATCTAACCACCTAACTTATAGTTAGTGCTGCACTTTATGTCCACCCACCACTTAGTGTAAGGCTTAATGTCAAAAGTGAGCCATAACATGGGGGTCCATGTGGTGGCTTAGGCTAAGGTTTGCATTGGGCCCAGCTCTTACACATGAGTGAGTAACTAATGCATGGCTAGATTAAGATAATAAGATTGTGCCCTAATTACTAATTTAAGTTTTTAGCCTAGTAATAGCACCTAACAACCTTCAACAATACTTTGTCAACCTAGGAAGCCTTCTAATGCCTTGACTATGGATGGTCTAGGCCATTCCCAAATCATGCAAGCTTTCTTATGAGTCTTCTTAATACCATCTATGCTTATGACACTTATGAGAAAATTGATTCCTCTCTTGCCTAGTGCACACTTTGACCTTTATACATACGAACACTATTCCTTTACCGTCCCCAACATGGTTTTATGATAGCTTAATCGTTCTTCCTAATTTTTTTTGTAAAAGAGAATATTGTTGAAAAATATCATAATGAACTTGCAAAGAAGCTCTTTGAAAACAATGTTCATCGAGGACTTGAACACCAAAAGACCGTTAGTGGGGCTAAAAGACATCAGTAAGAATTTGAAATGGATGTCATGGGTATGAATGGTTGTCTTTTCTACATTTCAGGAGTCCATTTTGACTTGATGATAACTAGGTTGAAGATCGTAATTAGAGAAGTATTCCACTATGGTAAGTTCATCAAGCAACTCTTTGATGGTGGGAATTAGGAATTCATCTTTTATTATTTACTTGATTCAAACTTTTATAATCAACACACATCCTCTACAATGCATCTTTCTTCTTAACTAGTAATACCAAGGACAATTATGGGCTATAACTCAACCAAACCATTCCAAAAGCAAGTAGCTTTACCACAATTCACTCGATCTTAGCCTTCTAGTAATATGGATACCAGCAAGGAACAATTGAGATTGGCTTATTTTCTACCTTCATAAGTATTCAATGGTCCTACTCTCTTTGGGGAGGTAGTTCCTTAGGCTCATCCAACATTGGCTCATATTCCGCCAAAATCTCTCTCAGCTCTCTGTTAACTTCCCTTGCTAGGCCTTGATCCCCTTTTGGACTTAGTGTGGCCCACTAACTTGACCTGTAAGAGCATCTCCACTTTTTCCTTACAGAAGTCCTCCATCGCTCTCTCCTCCAGGCAACCTATTTGGGGCACTGATTAACACCTTAGACTCAACCCTCCTACCTTCCCCTTTGAACACCATACACACCTTGGATAAGTCCCAAACGAATGAGACCTAACGGAAAAACTAATGCGCGCCAAGGACAGCCTCTTTTTTGCGCAACTCTAGTTTGTAGAAATCCAATCAAAACTTAACTCCTGGCAGCACAACTTCTATGCCTCTGTACAAAGCCAGAGTTCCCACCTTCTCCTCATTTGCAACCAAAACCTCAAAGGTTTCACCCTTCTTTGGCTCTAACTCAACTCATTTTGCCCAATCCCGCACGCTAGAAGTTGTCTGCTTCCTGAATCTACGAAGAAAAACCAATCTTCCTGCCTCCGAAACTCGCCCGTCAACCTTCATGGTTTGTGGACTCCTAATCCCATGTATTGCACTTAGGAAAATTTCTGGCAACGGCTCAACAATCTCTGAATTTTCTTCTTCTCTAATCAGTTCTTCAATAAGCTCCTCTTCCTCTTGCACGGTTTCTGCTGATTGAATGGAGAAAAAAAAAAGTCTTTTACACTTTTGCTCAAGGGAATACTTCTCGTCCCAACTGTATCAAAGCCCCTTGTAGCGACATTCATTGAAGTTGCTTGGTAGAGCTTCTTAATTGGCATTGTAACTGCCTTATGTTGTCTCTGTGTTGTTTGTGAAAAAGGAAACCTTCCTATTCTGTGATGTTGCCCCTAGACTTCACCACGTTCACCTTCATCTCGTACATTCTTGCAAGGCCTGTAGCCGTAGCTAGGATTTTAGGTCGAGGGGCTTGGACATCCATTCGCATCCTACCCTTCAGACCCCCGACAGCGCTGCTAACTTGCTGACACACAGTCAACTTACCTGCCTTCACTAAAGTCCGAGAGAATTCTTTTGGTACTCCGCCACACTGCCTGATTGTTGCATCCTCATCAGATCGCCATAGTGATCCATATATTGATTAGGACCATATCTTTCCATCAGCTCGACGATCAACTGAGACCATGGAATGGGCTCCTTTGGGATCTCACTCTTCAGTAAAGTGATACCATACCAAGGCATCCCCCTACATGTTCCAAGAGGAGATTAACACCTTGTCCTCCTCCTTGTGGTGGTAGGTGAAGAATTGTCCCACCTCGTTTACCCACTCTATAGGGTTACCATGGCCATTGTACCGGGGGAACTCGAGGTGCATCTTATGACGCTCCCACCCTTGTTTAACATTCTGGCCTCCTTACCGCTAGTACGTTCTCCATGCTTGTATTTAGGTCTATTAGCTGGTATTTATTTTTCTTTGGACATCCTGTCTTGTTCTAACATTGAGATCCACGAGCATAGTTGGCAATGTTTAGAAGAGATAAATTGGCCTCATTCGAGGGAAAGCCAGGGCCTCCTAGGAAAGATGAAATTGAAAAGCTTTTCTTATTTTCTTCCTACCGTTCACTCCTTAAAACACTAGCGTTCCTTGTACACCCAGTACGCCTTACGTGAGCAAGACTTTAGCTACTCAGCTGTCAGTAACCATGCTGCGCCTTCTCAATCGGTGAGCTCTGATTAGAAAACACCTCCAAGGTGATTTCAGAGGCTACTGCTTGGACAACACAGCTGACTTACCAACTTACACAAAAGGACCGTAACACCAAGGCTGTCGGGATCAAAAAATTAAGTCAATCGCTGTAACCTCACAGATGATCTATAGGAGCCTTTAATCAAGTCAACAGAATACATATCTTCCCCAGACAAAGAGCCACCTTAAGAAATATGAAGTCTCTTGTATTCAACATATTAAAGAGGTGGTGATTCTCAAATTTGGTGTAGTTAATACTCAATTCCTCAATATAGCTCGGATCTTCATCTCTAAAACTCACTCTAGCTATTACACAGCCGCTTACTTTGGCTAAGTTGCTGCATATCCATCTCTGCAAGGTAACCCTTTTCTCCTCCCTTCTTATGACAGGTGAACCTTTTAGCAAATTCTACATTTTAGTGGGCATATTAGAGATCAGAAGAACCTAAAGAACGTAAAGCCAGTTTGGACCACTCTTCCACAGAAAAAAGACCTAGAATTAGGACGGAGGTTACAAAATCCGTTCACTCCTGCAGATCTAAGTGTCTAATAACTGTTTTCTCTCCATGCCAAAGAATTGTTTCTGTTTCCAACTGTACTACAGAATATTGCAATTATGGGAGGCATAAAACACCATTCTCTGATTTGCCAACCAGTAAAATAATCAAACAAGAAAACCGATTAAATTACAATAGGAGTTTCTCACAAAAAGTTTCCATTAAGAAATTGCTCAAATTTATCTTTCTACGTAATAAAGCTTTCTGTACATGTTCCTGTTGCAATTAGACCTCGAAGATCTCAAAGCCACAGTGTTACAACGATGACAAAAACATAAGTCACATTGACCTGAATGAACAAAACCTTAGGCTGAAGTTTATTCCAATACCACAACACACGCAAACGCCAGAGAAATTTTGAAGGCCACTTGAGAAAAGTGTACAATTTCACCTTTTGGATGTCAAAAACACACAATTGAGTGATGAAATGAAGTCATAAAACAGCTAAAGAATATACAGTTAACATCTACCATTGTAGAAAGCCTTCATCAGTTTGAGTTTGAGAAGCAAAACAAATTACCAACAAAGAAGAGCAATGATGACAAAGACACCAATCAGCAAAAAGAGATTCTTCAAAACAACATCTGACTGCTGTCCTCGATTGGCCGGTGGGGGGAAACTGTGAGCATGGCCCCCATGAAACGTATTGAACCCATAGGTAAAACCAGAAGTCTGCCCGTACACAGTAGCATCCGGGAAGCCTTGAAACTGAATATTGAACAAAGAAGGAATCAGACCCCCAAAAGCATTGGCCAACGTGAAGTTCCCAAACCTAGCAGATCCCACTGGCACAAAACCCCCCCTAAATCCAAACCCATGATTGCTGAAGTTAAACTGATGTGCTTCTGGGGGAGCAGGAGCAGCAGTTTGGGGCCGTTGCCCCGCTGGTCGGCTAGGAATCTCAACACCTGTATACGATTTGATCGTGGGTCACTCTGTGTTTTTCCCCTTCCATATAGAGGAACCAATTTCTCCTCTTCTACGAGGGCCTTGCAAACTGGACATTCCTGGCAATGCGAATGATGATGGAGCCATCTATATAGGCACGGCCAACAGAAGAGGTGACCACAAAGCGTAACAATTGGATCCTGAGCTAATTCAAAACAGATATTGCACTCAAAATCGCCCGCATCGTTGGCGTTATTGCTCGTGCAAGACGGCCTTTGCTGTGGCACACTCGTCGTTGATTCCGCCATCTCTCAACTCCAAAACGCTTCAAATTGAATGCCTGTAATGATAAGACGAATCCATAATCAGTTTAACGCGACGAGAGAAAATACCAACTCTACCAGTGCAGGATACAAATCTCTCAAAAGCGAATATACAACAACAAATCAAAACGCTAATAAATCAACTAAAAATTTTATAACACTGAAAGCTAATATAGAGTGAGGAATGATCGATTTAAAAGAAATATGCCCATTTTTTAATCCGGATCGAACTAAAAAAATCAGAAAGGTCTCCTCATCAAACGAAGCCTCTTTTGCTTCATGCCCCTCGAATAACAACCAGATCAAAAGCACACAAGCAATCAAGATATATTGAAGAGACACAGAAAAGAGTTATTCACTACGAAATCTGAAAAACCCCAAAATTAAGGCACCAAGATGAATTACAACAACTGAGGTCGATGCAACTGGGTAAAGATATCTTCCGTTCTATATCGAGATAAACGCGTTAAGCTTCGACCTATGAAATTCGGAAACCTAATAGACGAAAGAATAAGAAAATTCCCAAATCGAGATTTAAATATTACTGACCTTTTCCGATAGACTCCTTCACGAACTGAACTTTCTCGGAGACCGATTTTAACGCAACAATTTAGTCTCCGAAAACCAACAACGCCTTGGAAGATTCTAGGTTATTTACCACTTTCCTCAAGTCTTTGGTCAGAGTTCTATGTTTCTAGAAAAGAACCGACGGTCGCGATCGTTTCAGAGGAATCGGCGTGCAGTTCTTCTATGGGCTGCCCTGTCCACAAACTCTTGGGCTGTGAATAAGCCCAGATGAGTTTTACATTGACCTTCTGAGCCTTCTTCGATGAATGTAGTAGGTGAATGGAGTAGGTACACAAAATTGGCAACGCATGATAACTCTTTCCTGAGGTAAACCTGCACTTTGTGTTGGGTCTTCGTTCAAAGATTCAAAGATCGATTGCTGTAAAGGAAATCGCATAAAAAAGGTTTCCACTATTATTGCTTTGGCGTCATAGGAATTGTTATATATGGTTCTGAATTTGAGGGCCGCTCAAGTTCCAAGTGGTGTTGACTCCGAGTCACTGCCATGATTCTCTGTAAAAGTTTTTTGTTTTTTAAGTGCCGGAGTGCGTCTGAGGGGGCTCCCAATTGGTCTACGAAAAGGGAAGCAAAAGGCTCGGCAAAGTCCGTCACTTGTGTTCCTGCGCTGTGGTGTGTATTCTCAGGTTGTGGGAGTTCCAAGTTTTGCTCTGAATTCTCAGGTTGTGAGAGTTCCAAGTTCTGCTACAAGATGCCGTCGAGAAAGGAGCCTAGTTTGTAGTCTTAAGGACCTGCATTGAGGTGTCGTCCTGCTTCTTCGCATGGTGGAGAAGTGGCAATGTTTAGCATTACAGCGTGGGGATTTTCGTTGTGAAATTACTTTCTAAAGAACACTTGGTGGCACAACTTCCGTTGGGCTCTGCTTCGCTCTTTTCCGTGTCTCAATGACATGAACCTGCAGGACCTTATTCATTTGTAAATTGTTTTCTTCATCATTGCCATATTCTCGAGAAAGATTCAGAATTTTGTCGTGCTTTAGCATAACCCTATGGGATTTACCAGATGAAGATCGTCAAGGTGCATCTTCAATGCATAAGTAGATATCACGTCACCACCTCACGCAGCGCCTGTCACCACCATGTCAGCACCCGGCAACATGTACCATGTAGGATGGCCGCGCAGGCCGAATCCACGTCAGCCCTAGGTGGCGGCGCTCACCCAACTCCGATCTCCCCTGACTCTTCGGCTGAGCAATCGATGCTGTTTCACTTCCCGAATTCAATCTCATTTACTCCGGTATCATCTGTAACAACCATACATGGGATTGTACATATTATTTTGTAAACAAAATTTTTAATATTTTTCTTAACAACCCACATTAATGGTACACAATTTAACACGTATCCTTTTAACTCATAATGAAAACATTCACGGGCTGCGGCGGTGGCATCACGTCCGGTCTGTCTACTATTGTGCCAGATAGGTCATTCCAACCTTCCACATCATGGAGTTACATCTTCAACAATCAAGGTGAAAGAAATGTGTTAAAATGTGAGTGACTTTATTTTAATTATGTGTGGCATTTTAAAATGTGAGTGACTTTATTTCCTGAGGGTTAGGAATATACCCTGCCCTTTGTACTTATCCGAGGTATGGTTATTACGCCCAGCCTTGGTATTAATAAAATTTGTCAGGGTATCGCCCCTGTTTCTAAAAAAAAAAAAAAAAAAAAAGAGGTGAAAGAAAACAGCTTTGGTGGAAACATTTCCACGTCGCTTGTCATCGAAAGGACAATTGCGCGTCGTCATGCTTTCCTATGTGCCATCTGCCATCTTAATTGCCAGAAAGCCAAAGCTGTTACTTCTCGATGTGGAAAGTTGGATTGCCATCCCAACAATAGTTTACAAGGACTAGGCATGAATTATACTACGTCATTAATTTAAAGAAAAACAAGTATAGCATCCTTCAGCCATGGCGCTCAAGAACAAGAAAATAAATGGGTCTTTTGCTGCGACCATAATATTTTCTTAATCGTCTTTGATGGTGTTCAAGGTACTTGCCAAAATTTGGATGTCGATGGCTTCTCCCACACACTGACTTGAAACATCGATCTGTTTTCTTTCATGGCGCACTTAACCCGGCACCCACGTCTATTATGATAGCAAAAGCACCAACTAGAGGACCTAGAGGGACCCCATGTTCTCTGCAAGAGCGGGTAAAAGTGACTGCTTGAATAGAAAGCAGAGGGACGTTGCCCAAATATCCCCACTTAACTTTTTCTTAACAAAGAAGATCTCTTGGTTTGATTCGATACTTGATACCGATTCCCAATGGCCAATTTACGGGAGAAAAGCAGAGGCATTTCCCACCAACAAGTCCAACCGAATAGTTTTAGAATGCTGCACCCTCACCTGACAAACTTGAATGTTCTACGAGGACCAGCCAACGTATTCCCAAGAATTATGTGACGGTGAAGCTTCCGCCTAACTTCCAAAACCACAAGGAGACTTTGATTTAAAAGGAGGAGCCGGTGGGAATTGTGAGCCTTATTTATTAAAATGATGCTTTTGACTGTGCAAAAGAACTGTCATTGTTTCAGGCTCACCAACTAATTTGATTTGAGAAGACGCAAGTGTTTCTCAGACCATAAATGCCTAATCGCTTCCCTACTCGATGGGTATGACGACTGGCTAATGGACAGTGGTCCATTGCAACGCTCTTCCATTTGTGGGTGCGTTGGATGTTTTTTGCAGCCTAAAATTTGCCGTTCCTTCATCCAGTTAAGGTTGATTGCACAACTCCTCAAGCATTCTCTCCTAATCCAACGGATGCATGTTTCGGGAGGCAGATTCAATTCCAAAGTAGGTACCTGATCAGATATCTGTCACATAAAAAATAAAAAAAAGCATGAAAGCTGTTCATAGAAGTATGTTATATTCCTTGGGGAAAAAAACAAGAACTAGGATGCCTGCCACAAACACAGATTTTCTACGATAGATATCTTATTCAAAACTTGCCAACTTGCCAACATAACCGACATGGCTATCCTTAGCCGACCATGTTTTTTTTTTCTTTTAAGCCATCACTTATTAGTTGCGCAATGATATCACCTAATTTAGAGCTATACCAACGATGGTTGCTGGAGTTTTCCTTGCCTACGATATATACTTTTGTAAAAGCAGCATGGAGCTGATTTTTGGAACACATCGAATGTGGAGATTCCTCTTGCTTTTGCTTTTGCTTTGAACAAAAAATTGATTTCTGTCACATTGTCTTCCTGTTTGCTTTGGTAAAATCATTCCAAATACACTCACCCACGAGAAAAAGGTGGGAATTCTGGTAATATTCCACTGGGGAGAGTAGGTAAAAATAAGGAAAGTACACGCCCTCGAGACGCTGAATTTGAGGCACATTTCTGCTTTCCGACCCGGAATGTAGAAGGAAGCAGACAAGATCCGTTAACCCAAGTTTGAGTTCCTAATTGACCTGGGCTTGTCCTCCTCTTTCTCAGAAGCTTCTTCTTCAGATCCGGGGTGGTTCTTTCTCGCTCATTCCTTCTCGACTCCAATCATTCTCAGGACTCGTTTTCAAGGAGGTTGTCGGATATGGAGACAACTAATACGGCGGCGGCATAAGCCCTTCCCATGAGATAAAAAAAGAAATATTTTCGTCCAGATCAAATAAGGAAATTAAGTGTATATACACATATTTTTTTCTTTAGAATAGTAGGATTTTTGTAGATAGAGTTTCAAAATTCTCCAACGTCTCTATCTTAAGCGTCGCAGAATCTTAACACAAGATAAATAAGGAAATCTTAATACGAGACAAATAAAGAAATTAATTGTATAAAAATGAATTATTCTCTTCTTTTTTGCCTTTTAGAACAGTAGGGTTTTTGTATGTAAAGTTTTAAAATTATCCGACATTTCTATATCAAGCATCCAATGTATCTCCAACACAACAGATGCTCCCAGGAGCGCACGAGACCCGCCGCCCTCTCTTACGACCGCCAGACATAATCGGGTTCACGACCTGAACGTGTCAAATATCTACCGCCTAGCCCCTCTACAGCTCCCTCCAGTCCCCTTCATCCAACTGGCTTTTTGTGGGCCTCCACGTCCATAGTCGCTCACGTCCTGGGATTTAATCTCCATTCGAAGAAGGCCCTTCCATTTTCAAACACAACCGAATGGCTAGTCGTCTCACCGAGGAGGAGACAGAGCGCCGGTCCGCCTTCAGCGTCTGATATTCCTGCCCAAACCAAAGATGGACCGAGCAGCGGTGATGATCAGCCAGAGCCTGACCTACTGGCTCTCGGAGCACCCTGCGATTGTGGGGTTCCGGTGGAGCCATGCCCAGTCCTGGGGCTCCACCTGGTCCTTCCTCTTCACCTCTATCGCGCTTTATCTCACCTTCTCGATCCTACTCCACCTCGTTCTGTCTCTACTCCTACGGCCGGGTCGGGCCGTCCCGCTAGGCCCTATACCGGCCCTGCACAGCCTCTCCATGGCCCTCATATCCGCCACCATCTCCGCCGGAATTCTCCTCTCAGCCGCCGCCGAGATCCGCGACACCCGTTGGTTCTGGCGCCGCTCCAAGACCCCATTCCAGTGGCTCCTTTGCTTCCCTCTAGGCACTCGACCATCGGGCCGGGTCTTCTTTTGGTCCTACCTCTTCTACCTCACCCGCTTTCTCCACATGCTCCGGACAATCTTCGCCGTCCTACGACGTCGTAGGCTTGCCTTCTTCCAGCTCTTCAACCACTCCATCCTCACCTTCATTTCCTTCGTCTGGCTCGAGTTTTCGCAGTCGTTTCAAGTCCTGGCCATCGTCTTCACGACAACGGTTTACTCCGTGGTGTACGGATACCGGTTTTGGACCGCCATCGGGCTGCCCAGTGCTTGCTTCCCCTTCGTAGTGAGCTGCCAGATGGTGCTGCTAGGTTGCAACCTGGTCTGCCACGTTGGGGTTCTCTTGCTGCACTTCTTCAAAGGGGATTGCCACGGGATTGGCGCATGGGGGTTCAACTCCGTGCTCAACGGCGCTATTCTACTGCTGTTCTTGAAGTTCTATGTGACGATGCACTTGAGGAAGAGGACGCGCGGGTCCGAGGTTGAATCAGGGGTGCAGAAGGGTAAAGATGAGTAGCAAACCCCGTCGGTGCCTACGAGAGACGATGAAGTATAGTCTATCAAGTATGCAAACTGTGAATGAATGAATAATAGAGTATTTAGAGTTAAGTAGATTGAAGACTAGTATTAGGCTTATACAAATTGCTGAATTGCAAGCAAAGAGGCTTCAATTTTACAATCCCAGTTTTCTGGCAGTTTTATATCATTCTGAACATTTCTGGAAACATCGTATCTCCCCGTAGCGGAATCGAGCGATTCGGTTCATTTCCTGTCTAAGAGCTTTGTTCCATTTATGCGTTTTGGAAGAAGATCGTCCTCTGCAGGGAACGTTACCAGGTGTTCAGTCACTTGGGTTTTCCCAGCTATGATACTTGCTTCACAAATGGGAAGGATGTAACCCGTTTACCTACATGGCTATGAGGATGATGTACTGGCTTTACGTCCATAAAATTTTGCCAATTGAGTGTAAAAAAGGAGGTCCTTTGCTTAGCAAAAGCGGAATTCCAGAAGGGCTGCTTTAGAACAATGCATTGGACCATTTGACGCTTTACCAGCCAGCCACAATTTGAAGATATAAAATTGGACTTAGTCTGCCGAGTAACCATGAAGCAAGAAAGCTAATAGTCGAGGACAAAGTTACATTTGATATTTGTTTAAGAAATTTGACTACCGGGGATCTAGAAAATTGCAAGAAGAATATCCTCCAGAGAACCTACCGAGTTGGGGTGAAAGAGTCAACAGAGTAATATCCGAAGGCACCAAAACGAGCGGTCATTTTCCGAGTTCTTGAAGCACACTGAAGGGGTGGACCCAGCAAAAGGCAGGAAACAAGGTGTAAATATGCTCGCACGTAAAATGTAAGAAGTTCTCATAGACTTAGTAGTTGCGTAGAAATTCAAGACAATGGAAGTGTTCCTCGTTTGCGTAAGACTGCGTACATGTATTATGCATTATTAGTGTATTAAATCCGCTTAATTGTTCAAATGAACATAACTTTTTACCAAACGATATCTTTTTCACTCTCTACGATTGGCATTGCTTGTAATGAGATATGTTCCTTCTCTTTGGTAAAGTTCACGCCGAGGCAGGCTTTCTTATATCCATAAAAAAGGAAATTTCAGATTAGGCTTGTGATTGGTATGGTAGGTACAGGATTTGATACTAGATATCTGATAGCTCGCAAATATTTTAGGAGCCCAAATGAAGAAACATGTTAGCTTTATGACCCATTTCTCATTCCTCAATCTAGTTTTTGGTTGTCTTAAGTGTTTGGACCGTCGGGGGCAGCCCAATCTCTCAAAGGAGGTTGCCTGAGGATTACGTTCTGGTCCACGACATGTATGGCGGGCTCGAGATGGTCACTTTCCTGCAAAATGATTCCTCTGGTCACAACCTGGAACAAATTGGTTACGGACATAAATGCTGTGGATGGTTTGTCCAGATCCACGACCATTTCTTAAACCTCTGATAAGCCCAGATTGCTAATCCACATAATTAATGTTCTGCCTCCTTGAGTAACAAATCCAAAGCTTTCAGGCTCCAAACAGGAAAAACTAAAAAAGAGGGGGGCAACGGTTGTCCTCCAGCTACTTCTTATGTACTGGGTTTTCGTTGTTTAACATATCTGTTTCCTTGATGTCACGGATCCTTTATTTTTTCTGCCAGATGCCAATTGCAAGGCATGTTCCAAGGAAGATGCTTGTAGAAGCAGTTTCCTTCAAAACCCCTCGACATGTATATGACTGATCGCAATTATGTTAGATTGTGACTTGTAATCCAAGGATTAGCTTATTCATTTGGTAGATTTAAAGGGAACATATAGCCGACCAACAAGAGATTCTCAACGAAGAGATAAAATAAAAAAGCAGACAACGAGAAAATGAAAAGGCCAAGGGATTTGGTGGCCAGAATTCATTCTTCATACACATCACCTACCCAAAAACAAGTGACACATTTTATAATCCCTTCTGAATTGCCCTAGGATTCTGCGGTTGCATACCCCAAGATGTGTCCGATGCGTAGAGAATCAAAGCCCTCCTAGATGCCCAACTAGGAGCACCTCCCTTATGGTTCTATTATGATAATTTGAGGTTATGGATACTAAATATGGCGTAATAATAAACAACCTACCTCTTGAATAATCAAACCTAGTCATGTTCTCTGACAGACGATGTTAGAAGAAGGCTTGATGCATTGCTGAATGGGATGAGGATGAGGTTTGGGATAAGGACCAATGGTAGTTGTACATTGCACTCCGATAAGTCTGGGATCATCATGAGTCCATGTCTCATTGAATAATATTCGCCTCATCCATTATTCATACCCAATAATGATATAAATATTGTTGCTCACCATCATCCTATTAAAGGGCGTAACAACCCCACCCCCAAGTATCCTGGAGGGTTCCTGCAAGTCTAGCTGACCAAAGGACGGCGCCTCTGTAACAGTGTGCTGCTCGGCGGGCCTTTCTAGGAGCTGGCGCTTCTCGAGGAGTCACTTTTCGAGTCCAAATTCAAACGGCATTAAAGCTAAAGGTTCACGGAAGCGTAAAGACAGGGGCTGTCCAGGAAAACCCTGCCCGGGTCGACCTTCACCAGAAGCCACCTCTGGATACCAAGCACACTGGGCGAAGGAGAAATGCGGCTTCGCTAGCTTAGCAATCACCCCGAACGCCCAAATGGATGGCATACAAAAGGGCCTCTTTACGTGTAAGATGGCACGAAATGCTAGGGTTGAGCGACCGTATCAATAATAAATAATAAACTGTAAAAAATATTCAAATATTCCGTTTTCTTATCTGAATCGGTTCGGATGCCCCCAAATATCAGCTCCTCCCATTTGAGAATTTTTAATACTGCATTGGACCTGTTATTCGGCCATGCGACTTCGAATTTGACTTCTAGGTACATCTCACGGCCCTAATCTCTTGCTGGTCCTTCCCGATAACGCAGGAGAATGCTGTGTTGGAGACAGCAATTATCATATTTATCTATTTTTTGGTGTTGTTTTACGACACGAATTGGAATCCAGAGGGGGGAGTTAGGGAGCGATCTAATGTCAATCAGCCTTCTTTGATAGATCATTCTACCCGGAGGACGTGATATTATCGAGATATCAAAGATATGTGTTAGAAGAAAATTCCCAGTTGTGAAACATCTTCCGGGCTCAGTATGAAGTTTGTAGTCTCCTCTTCAAAAATTAAAAAGAAAAGAAAAACTAGAAACACTCTACCCATTAGGACGCCTCAAATGGTTACATATCCAAATGGAAAGGCTTTTGGTTGGGGTTGAGTTTGTAAGTTTATGTTTCTCTAACTTTGCTAGTATCAAACAATTGATTTAGAGCATCTGAAGATGCCGCTTGTTGGGAAGACGATGAACTAGGATAACAAGCTCTCCGGAGCTCGTTGTACCTCGTAGTGTCAAAATTGTGAACCTTCAAGAGTCGCTTCTGCTTTGCGGTAAACCGGCTCTGATAGAACCCTTCAAAGGAAGGCTCTTTGGAGGTCCTGAGGAAGAAGGCATAGCCACCCATGCAGTACATGGAGGTTACGTAGAAGCAGATGGGCTCCATAACATCCCACGAGAGCTCCCAAAATGTGAGTCTCATGAAAGCCGCTGTTTGCACGACCAGGAACCCCAGCCCGCACCAGAGTTCCCGGCGAACGATGGCATGCACCTTTTCATCGATCGCCGCCTTCTGCTTCTCCATCTGTTCCAGCTCCTTCAATCTTGGATCATCTGGGTTGGCTCCGAGTACAGGAATTAAGCTTCGAATGGCTTTTGCCACCTGTAATCAAAGATTTTGAGACGTAGGGTAAAGCATGGCTCAACCTTACTTCCTAACCTCTACATGACAGCTGGTTATCATTTTGTAGCTCCCAAGTTGGTAAAATTTATGGATCATACAGCTAAACAAATGATCAAAACTGGACGCTTTACCACTCAAATTCCAAACCAAGTTGCATTAGAAATTTTGACCCTTTTCTTAATCAAAACCCAATAAATGAGAAAAGGCCCATTGAAATTGGCATGTCTATTTCCGGTTCACCATTTTTCTAGCCTAAGAAAAGCTACATGCTAGTGGAAGGAAGTCATGAGAAGCAACGAATAATCTCCACTGGTCCCCAGCAATGATCGGAGACTCTGAAAATTAAAATAGAAATTAAAAAACAAAAAAAAAATCCTTAAGCTATGACCTTAAACAACAAACTGCTTTCTTTTCCCCTTGAGACCGACATCGGTTACCCTTTTTTTTTCCTTCCTTCCTCTTTAAATTCATATTCCAAAAGAGAGAAAATAAAATAAAATCTCTCCTTTTCATGGCCTGATTCTTCTTCCCTCACAAATATTCACCTTCCCAGTTTTTCTACCTGTTCCACATATCCCCAGTCTTTAAGTGTTAGTTTTAGTTCCTGGATGTCTTTAATTCTCAGAGAGCGCAGGCCATGGGTTTTTACCCCATAACCTCAGTTTTTCACGGAGGGTGAAAAAGTATTGGTCACCGTAGAAAGAGAAGGGCTTTTTTGGTCCTTCAACACCTATCTCAAACATGGAACCCTTTCACACGTTTTAGATCCGGCGAAACAACAGAGTTTCACTTTCCTGTCGCAAAGAAACAAAAGCAAAAATAACCACAAAAAAACCATATCAGTTCTCGGTAGTCCCCAGGTTTAACTTTAAAAAGCTTTAAAATAATCAAACTCTCTTGCCGAATCTAACCCTTTCATCACCATCATAATTTTAATATCTTCTCTGTGAAAATAAACAAAAAAAGCCCAGAATACAAGAAACTCAAGTTTCAAGAAATAAATTAAATTAACCAATGGCGGGGAGGAATTTATCAAAACAAAAAGAAGAAAAAGAGTATATACCTGCTCCGGTCTGAGGCACACAAAGTTCCCCAAAACGATGACGTCTCCGCACTCATCGAGCGTCTTGGCCAACCCATGACCCTGATCCGGATCCGAGCAGCCCTCTCTGCAGACCCGAACAAAGTCTGAATACGGTATCCAGCTCTCCTGGATATCTCTCAGCCTAGCTTTTACGGCTTCCAACTGAGCCACCCTCAGCAGCTTCCTTGCCTCCTCCACCGTCAGCCCCTCCGCCGTCGGAGGACTTAGGCCGTCCAGTCGAATACGATCATGGGCAATGCCCATGGACTTCAGCCTCCCCATCAGACTCTCCCCGACGGGAAGCGACCAGGGATCCAGCTGCAAAGCCTCCGCCGACCGCTCGTGGAGAAACCGCCGGAAAATCCCGGCGTTTCCCGGGTCGGAAGCAATGGCGGCTTTATCCGGATCTGGTGGAGCCCGGGTCCGTATCGACGACGACGAAACCCGGCAATTGGCGATGGTTTGGGTCGAGACCTTGGTGATGTTGAAGAGACGCTGAGCCAGGGTTTTCCTGAACGCCATTGCTACAGAAGAAAGAGAAAATTCTAAAGAGAGAGAGAGAGATCGAGGTCCTTAATGGTTTGGAAAGCGCGTAGCTAATCTTTGCGACTTCCTTGCTATTTTGCAAAACTCCCCCGTTTATATAGGTGTTCTTACTCCAGAGAATTTGGTACAGAATTTTCAATTCAAAATAGCGCGATAATTCGAGTCTGTAACGCGAAGTACAGAGAGACTCGACGTGCCGTTGTGAACGATTGCCGGGCAATGGGTCTGGCGCTGTTGTCTTCCGTTAGAGCATATTCCTATCCTGCCGGTAAGAGAGATTCGTTTCTCCCGTGTAAACGACTAGGTTCATTACTCGCACAGTGCGATAAATTCAAAAAGCTCGCGATCTTCACAGTTGGAAATATCGCCGTACACGTGGTTGGATGAGGTTTGTAGACCCGTTCCTTCACCACCGTCCGATCCTTGGAAAAAAAAAAAAAAAAAAACCTTCACGGCCGGTGTTGCTGGTGGCACGTGAGTACTGATGTGGATTTGAGTGATCCAGAAAGCGTGTCGTACGTGGAGTTCTGATGGTGTGGTAAAAGCAGGGTTTTAACATAGGCAAGTTCACATGCGATAAGCGTCTGTTTCTGTGACGTTAAAACTGGACAGGTGCGAGAAAGTGGGATGGACAGCTAGCCGCGTCTTGGGTCCACGCCAACGTGTCGCCACATATGTCCACTTGTTATTACTTCCGTTGGCTCTGGTTGGTTGCCAGCAAATATTTCCAAGTTTGATCTGATCCACTCATCAAATACTTCTTCGAAACCGCAACCGCACGATTGATTTCTCAGGGCAGCCGATAAGGCCTCCACCAATATTTACTACCCCAAGTAAGACCCCGAACTTTTACCAACCATCCAAAAGCACTCTTAACAGCAATATCCTCTTTTGTTTTTGTTTTTTTTAACCGCGGTTGATATATTAAACAGGATTTTAAATAAATGCGTGTAAAACGCTACTGAGATGTGACAGTTAAACAACCTCATCTACGTTGTTATTACTTTTGTGAGACTAAATACGTGATTCAGTCAAGAACGGCATATGTGGTATTACAAGTCCTCCCTTACAAGTAATATTATGGTATTGACCTCCTGGATTGCTCATGTTTGGCATGCGAAATTAGTTAAGTTCAAAAACTTAAACAAGATCTGTTGCATACGACATCCTTCTTGGAGCTTTAAAGTTTATTTTATTTGGTGTACACGACAGCTCTACCGCACCAGTGCAAGATGCGATTGTCGTGGGTCTAAATAAAACATCGGAGGTTCGTGTTTTGGAATACCATGAGGCTTGGGCTCTGTATAATGTACAATATTGTTTCGGCGAAAAGCGTGCGAAACACGAATTTCTTGCAGCAAGCATCCTTATCGACTCAGCAATTGGCATGAGCTTGACGTGATTCAGCAGTGGATTTGTTATATTTTCTTCGTTGGTCTATGAGTCAAGCTGCGATTATCAGTATTCTGAGAACAATTTGCAGAAGTGGAGGTCAACTAATAAAGAGATTGGGCTTCTACGTGCCGCTAGGTGGTTTAGTGTTTTTGTGCGTCATTTGCACTAAAAAAGAATTGGAGCCTTAATCAAAAGGCAGGAAAAATCTACGTTGCCATCATACTTTTGTATCGAGATGACAAGGGAGACACCAATTAGGACCCTTGGGAAGATCGAATCGTAAGGGTTCCTTGGAGATGAAATTGATTGGTCTGGTCGACATGGCCGGTGAAAATGAAGCAGAGCTCAGCCCCTCAAGGTGGAGGCAGAATCGAACCAGGAGGAACCAATGCTTTTATTCCATTTGTCCTTCTTTATTTTAAAATTTTGAATTTCAGCTTCACTTCACCGCGTTTCACTTCCTTTTTCTTCTTGTTGCAGCAATTATTGGTACTTTAGCCTATCCATTAGAATGGGGCTTGCAGGCGATTGTGTACTACTTGTTCCACTTTGGTTACGGGTCTTCCGTTTTTTTGTATCACGGCATATATTCGAGCCATCCATTATTGTCCTGCAACGATGTTTCAGAAGACCAATTTTTCTCCCTACAACTTCCTGTTGCTAGCAGGCATTGATCCTGTTTCAAGCAAGCGGAAGATTTGACGGTGCTTGCAGAGACCTTTGGGTTGTTTCGTTGTGAGAAAAAGAGCTACGTTGCCATTCGCAACTCTTTCGAGGTTGCTTAAGATATTGGTACCAGTTGCTTGCCTGTCTGCACGTAATTGGAAGAACAACTCCAGGGCAGAGTTTCAGGGAAAGGCAATCTTCTATTAAAGAATGAAATAGCAGAAAAGCGCTCGACAAACACGTCTTTCTTTAGCACTTGTGACTACTTTAAGTTGCAAAAGGTGAAGGGATCATTGTTTTGAATGCTTACGCTACAACCCACAATAGCATTTGCTAGGTCAAAAAAATGTAAGCATAACCCAATCAAATTTTGCCTCTTTCTGGTAATTAGGAGGTTAAGGGTTGGATTAGTCCTTAAGGAGCTTCATCGACTCATTTCTCTTAACTCTAATTTGCCCAAAAATATGTGTATAGATCTTCTTTTCTCTTAAATAGAAGTTTACAAACGCAACTTCCACTTCGTTCAAAGCCATAGCTTCAGGCAATCCGAAATTAGGGGGGGAAAAAACTAAATAAAAGAAACGTAAATGCACATGGACCTGTCTCATATGCTCCATCATATTTAGACCGAACGGGCCTTATGATGATGATGATCCTCATTGTCTATTACTATTTTTGGGTTTGGAGTCTTTCGGCTCTCTCTTAAAATTGGATACCTACTTTGAGAAGTCCCGGACGATAGTTGGGCCTTTAACTTGTTTCATGTTATTCAGATCAAGCACTCCAAATTCAAGTCATAAAAGAATGCTATTGAAGAAGAGTACAAATTATAGATCTTTTACTTTCCATAAGGTATTCTCGAACCCCAGAACAATTTTGATTTTGCTACATTTCGGCGACCTACGGGACTCGCGACACAGCAGTAGCTGGAAAGCAGCCTTATTTGAACTTAGTAAGTGACAGGGCTCTTATTTGCAGGAGACAAAACGGGAAGGGTTGGCACTCGGAGTCCGATGGTTTTCGAAGTACACTAGAATCCTCGGATTCTGAAGATACGAAACATCAAAAACTCCCCCCCTTTATTGAGGTTTGAAGTTGGAGTTTTTAGTCCAAGGTAAGAAGATGAGAATCCGCCTTATGCACGAAATGGTTCTAAATAACAGGCTATGCAAGTAGTGGAAGAGTCATTACCAAAGGATATTTTCTGAAATATCGACAGACATGTAACCAGGGGATTACCATGGTATCTTTTTGTTCGACAATGGTGTAGTAACCAGGATATTTTAGGGCTCTTACGGACAAGAACACAAGATAAACTCAAACATGGAGGAAGTATAAAGAAACGTTGATGAAAACAAGGAACTTGAAGGATTGATGAAACGGAAGCAGTGAAAACACAGTAAGAGAAGAAGCTAATCCTATGCACCTTAATGAAATACCTAACGTACGAATTGGTTTTGACTTGTGTAGTCACTATGCCATCTGTCCGTACAACAAAAGACAATAAGAATATCAAAACCATGCCAATTTCATAGGTCATCAGTGCAACCATTCATGAATAAAACCTAACAAAACCAATAGGTATACAAACAACTAATTCAACCTAAATTTGTAGTGTCAAGAAACCGATTTAACCCAACTTACTTTCTCTCTCTCTCTCTCAGTCATTCTCTTAAAGAACGTTTCTTCAGATTTGCAGTATATTTTGAGATGTTGAGGAACAACATTGACTGGTTTCTCCCTGGTCTGACTGGAAGGTAAAAGACACCAATAAAAATAAATCTGGTGGAGGGATGAATTCACTCTTAAGAGCCTCAACAAGGAAAATTGAGATGTGATCTTTAGCCTTTTAGCCATGGGAAATTGGGAGGCCAAGACATTCAAATAAACTGTCATCTAAATAATAAAAAGAAAGATAGGCACAAATCAACCAAATCCATGTGTGATTTTAATCACTTCAAAATCCAGTCTGTCTCTATGATCCTGAACCATGGACCTCTAGCTTGGTCATTCAAATAAGAAGGCAACAACCAACGTAAAGACCCAGTTAAATTCAGTAGTCTAGAATCCAACAAAGAATTCTCAAAAGTCCTACAAAAGTAGAAAGTTAATCCTTAAGTAAACGCTCCTTCCAAATACACTATGGGAAATAGCTGCAAGACACTTTATTTTTGGAGACCAACACAGGTCGTTGCGTATGCCAACCCATAAAAATTCATCACCTAAAGCCGCACAAATTTCTGGACTAAAAATATCACGCACAAGCTATGTGCTATGTTTGAGTATGCTTGAATAAACCATTTTTATGTGGGGAAAAAATTGCTCGAATTGTAGTTGCGTTCAAGTTTCTTGACTTAAATGCCAAAGAATAAAACTATCATGATAATAACAATGATAACAACAACAACAACCAAGAAACATAATGTTGTCATTGAGTTATAGTACAGCCATCAATCATTTAAGCAACAGTATCATAAATCAACACTCCTCCCCTTACTTTTAGATTCTTTGCGAAAGATTCATCAAAGCTATTCCAAAGTGTAGAGGCTTAGAGGTCAGCATTTTTTAACTGGCGTATGAATTTCACATAATCCAAGCCAAGTAGAGTTACCAGAACCACATGCGGGCTCTTCAGGTGCTTGGAGGTCTGATTATTTTCTGCAAAATCACCGTCCTTGCCTGCCTTATATCGCGACTACACTTATCGGCATGCTCACTTAACCTGTCAATGGTATCCATAAATACCTCCAGCTTTTTCTTGATCTCGTCCATCGCAAGCTTTACAGCCTCATCTTCTCTGAGAGCAAACTCAGCATTCTGCAGCAGTGACTCCATTTCAATTTCCAATTTGTTGACTATTACCCGAATGTGATCCAAGTCCTTCAATGTAATGAAAGTCCCAACCTGCATTGAGCTGAGAACTTCCCTTTGTCCTTTCAGCGTATTCTCATAGCGTTTCCAAAGTGAGTTACACCATTTTCCTACAGACCCTATTGGAACAGCCAATGCACCCGCCAAAGCTGTTACAAGGGGTGGAGCAGTGATGGCAGCGGCCACCACTGAGAAAATCAACACAGACACAAAAGCAGTCAAAAAGATAGTATTCAACACTCTCCTCCACGTCTTCATAGATTTCAACTTCTTATCTAGCTTTCCCTTTCTAACCTGCAATTTCTCAAGCATGGATAGATGCTGCTTATAAACTGATTGAAACAGCACAAAAAATTCCTCCGTGAATGGGTCCCCAGCAGTCTTAAATCTCCTTAGTTCTTGCACTGTCTTCAAGTACTTACCCCCATCATTTTCATCTTCTACTTCTTGCTCAAAATGCTTAACCGCCAGTTGAATTATCAACTGTTTGTCACGAGTGCGCTTCAGGCAGTTCTCAAGGGCAGTGCAGAAGTCTAGCGTCTTGAGACTATTCTCAAAGTAGTCCTCCACCAGTGAGGTCAGGTCTTTATTATTCCATATATCTTGTTTACAATCAAGAATGACCTTGACCACTTCCTGGTTCATTTCAAGTAGACTATTAGTGACCTCCCTGAGCGAGTCCAGAGACAATGAGCGAACCTCAACCCCAGTGGCAAGCGTGCTGATAACTCGGGTGGTGCGCTCCTGGATGGTGGCATCAAAGGACTGCAAGTCCGGATCCTGTCTGCACGCCGCCTCGTAGGAAGCCAGATCAGTAGTGAATTGGCTATCGATATTCATCTGGAGCGATTGTGCTACGGGGGCATCACCGCCAGACTTCTTGCTGAATTTTCCTCCCATCATTTGCAGCTTTAACACCAAATAACAAATTGAACCCCACGTGAACAAGAGTCGAGTTTATACTTATATCTTTGTCGTTCAAAAATGATTATCTTTTGCTATAAGTAAAATAGCAAATAAACTATATCTTCTTTCTTTTTTGCACTTGACTCAAGCAATTTCAAGTACTAGTAATCCGGCTAACAAGTTCAGCTAAAAATCAGGTCCAACAATGGTTTGAGGAGCAATAAAGACTGAAATGCTTAAACTTTGGCGGAGATTTAAATAACCCAAAAGCTTATGTTTCACTTATCGACACAAGCTAGATCAAATTGAACAAAAACGCAAAACCCACATCAAAACTTCAAATTTCTAGCATAATATTTCTAGCCCTCAGTCTGAGGAGTGTAGGATACCTGAAATTCAGCTGAAATGACAAGAATTGATGGTTTTGTCGCTCACTTCAAACCTCCAGTAAGAGTCCACAATCCGGGAATTCAAGCCAAACCCAAGCGATGATCTCCAGAGGCTGAGATCTTCATGAATCTAAATGCTACGATCCCCTTGAAGAATACAAAACCTACGAGAGGATCGGCGCAGAAAGATATCCATAAACTAAGTCGATGTTATAAAATCAAGTAAGGAAAAGAACATTTTTTTGGTCTGTAACAAGGATGAAGGATAGGAAGAGATAGGAAAATGAGGAACTTAGAGATGGCTTCGGGGATGCTCCCGAGCAGCAGAAATGCGGAGGCACAGTGAGAGCAGGAGAAGGGAAGGAAGCCTAATCCATGCCGTCTAAATCGTTTCCCGACACGGTTGGGAGTTTTCAACAGCGCGTGATGTCGAAATTCTCTTATGGCTGCTCGGTCGTAAACTTCGAAGACGCTTCGCCTGGAGGCTACTTTGACTACTCAATGGGCGATAATGTGTTGACTATATACTATATACTAATGGATTACCAATTTGATTCCTTTGATTATTTAGTGGCCAAAATAGCAAGCCTTTATTTGACAAAATATCTCAATCCCAACTTTGCCTGTCCATTTCATTCCAAAAGCAATTATTTGGGGAATCTATAAGCTCATCTTTTTACTTACAGGCTTATCATTCCTTGTCGGTAAAGATTCAGATTTTAGCAGTGATGTAAAACACGTTTGAGTACGCCCACCGACTAGTCGTTGTAGTATAGTGGTGAGTATTCCCGTCTGTCACGCGGGCGACCCGGGTTCGATCCCCGGCAACGGCGATGTATATTTTGCGGTTCCTTATTTTTATTTTATTGGTATTCTTGCGGCTCAAGTCTCAAAGATTATTATATAGTTTCCTCGATGAAAATAGATCAAAGAAAACAGAGCAGTAGAATTGTTAATGCTTGATGACCAAGGATTGGCAGTTACCATGTCAGATTCAACATTGAGCATAAGTTGGGGTTGGTCTTTAGATGTTCTTGTTTGCTTAAGGAGGAGCTAGGAGTTTGTTAAATCAATACCTAATGACCTACATACAATTTTGTGGAGAAGCTTTTTTTGGTAGCAGCCAAGCGCAAAGAGACGCAGAGTAGGAGAGCAGGTCATAGGAAAATCATCATCCACTGCAATAGAGCTCCCAAAACAAAGCAACCTATTTGGCCGTAGAAAAGACAGCTTATCTACCACGGTAGATGGGACGGCTAAAGCCGCAGTCAGAAGAAATTGAAGGGAAGGAAAAAGAAGCAGAAGATCTTTGCAGTGAAAACAAGCAAAACTGCTATAACAATAGAACTCTTCGCACATGTTTGAGAACCATACAACAATCCTAAACTAATACAAGGTGTTGCTTCGTATAACCATGAAAATGGGAAGAGTTTTCAGAACAACACACCAAGAGGGAAATTTTTCAGTCATTCGCTTGCCTGAACATTGTTCGCAACACTATCGTCTTTGCACGCCTTATATCCCGGTTACAGTTATCAGCCTGCTCACTCAATTTCTGAATTGTATTCATAAACTCTTCCACCTTTTTCTTGATCTCATCCATCACAAGCTTCACTGCATCTTCTTCTCGAAGAGCAATATCAGCAATAGGCAGAATCGATTCAATTTGGTCTTCCAATTTTCTGGAGAGTTTCCCAATGCTACCCAACTCAATTATTGTAATATGAGAGTGATCCTCCATTTTTCTGATTACCTCCCTTTGTCTTTTCAGACCTTCTTCGTACCGCGTCCAAATAGAGTTACACCATCCTCCCACGGAGCCCACGTAAGCCGTCAATGCACTAAGCAAACCTGTTACAAGATGTGGAAAAGTAATTGCGGCTGCCACCACCGAGAGAACCAATATAGAAACAAAAGAAGCAACAAATATGGCGTTTGAGACTCTTCTCCATGTCTGTATATTTTTCAATTTCTTATCTAGCTTTCTCCTGCTATCCTGTAACTTTTCATACATCTCTACAAGTGGATCACAAACCGAATTTAAACTTTGAAAAAAATTCCTCGGTAAAAGGGTTTTCAGCATCCTTATATTTCCTCAATTCTTGCAATGTCTTCTCATAATTTACCCCATCAACGCCGTTTTCTACTTCTTCCTCAAAATGACTGATAGCCACCAGAATGATTTTTTGTTTATCACGTGCACGCATAAGGCAGTCCTGAAGGTGTATACAGAACTCCGAAATCTTGCTGCTAACGGCAAAATAATCCTCCACAAATGAGAACAATTCTGGATTGTTCCATATATCTTCCTTACACTTAAGATTGAAATTGGCCACTTCCTGATGCATTACAAGCAGACAATTGATGATTTCTCCTACGCCATCAAAAGAAATGACCCCGGGCTCCTTGACCTCAGAGTTAAACGACCTGATGACGCAGAGGGTGCGCTCCTGCAGCACGGCGTCAAAAGACTTTAAGTCTGGATCAAGCGCACATGCCACTTCATATGCGCTCATATCATCTCTAAATTGTTGCTTGCTGGATTTCCCCCCCATCCTGAAGATTTTGCAGCTAATCATTAGACAAAACTAAAGGATACATTTTCTCTTTGCAAAGTCATCTCTTATGAGATAAAAAGCTAAATGCATAACCTTTTTTCACTACCATTCGATTAGATTATTTCAAACGGAAGCAAAGCGGCAGTAACACAACTCATCAGATCGTAACAACCAAAGAAAGGAAATAATTCAGCTAATCCGGTTAATTAGGAGCTTGAGGAACAAGAAAAGACCCAAATGTCCAAGCTTAGGCTGAGGTCTTTGAGAACCCAAAAGCTCATCCTAAACTTAGCCAGACAAGCCAGATCTAAATGAAAATAAATACAAAACCGAAAAATCAAAACACTATAAATCTCCATATAAATCTTGTCGCTGTCTATCTGGCGAGTGTTGCTTACCTGAATTTCAGCCGAATCGCCAAGAAGAAAAAGATAGTTTTCCCCCTCTTCGTCCTCCACACAGGGTATACACTCCAAGATGCAAGCGGTAACCACAATGCTATGCTCCAAAAGCTAAGGAGGCCTGACAATGATCTTGAAAGAGAGAAGAAAGGTACGCATATACCGAGGCAATTATTAGAAAGAAGACCAGAATAGCAAGAAAAGCATAGGGATTTAAGAGGAACAATGATGGGTGGGAGTAGAGGAATGAAGAACTTAAATAAGACTTGGAGTACGGGTTTCAAACAGGGAGGGGAGTTGAAGGAAAAAGAAACGACGATGAAGAAGAATGACTCAGAGGAAAAGGCAAAGGAGTCAACCGTGTTTTTTTGCAACACATTTCCGCGTTCTCAGCAACGCGTGAGGGAAACTCAGCGTCTATACATCAGTTCTGACGTCATTACAAGGGAGATTGGAAGAAATTTCCAGGATGTCGTCTGTTGGAGACAGTCTCACACCACCGGTGCAAGATGTCGAGTTTTTTTGACTTTATTAGCAGTGGTCTCTCTTCTTCTTTAAAAGGTCTTTTTGAAAAATAAGTTTGCCTCTTATATAGTAATAAGTACATTTGTATGTTAATCTAACCCGGTTGAACTTGAAACTTTAAAACTCAAATATCTAAAATGTCATATGATTCTATTTTTAATTCCAGCTGAGGAGAAAAGAAGATTACTTAATGAATCAACATTATGACTAGTTCTTTCTATTCTCCAATCCGAGTTGATGGTAGCTATTGTAATATATTTATTATTAAGTCAAATAATGATTTAATCATCAACAAGTCGTTGTAGTATAGTGGTAAGTATTCCCGCCTGTCACGCGGGTGACCCGGGTTCGATCCCCGGCAACGGCGCTTATTTTTGGGGTCCTTATCTTTTGGTACTGAATCAAGTTTGGCAGGCCCATCTATTGATCCTTTTTATAGTTTATTGGTCCATTTTTTCTTAAACCCAAGCGATGTGTTAAATATAGGTGTGTAGTTGCCCATCTTTATTTCGGTATGAGCTTGTAAAGTAGTTTATATATAATAAATATATTTATTCTCTTAAACTAATTTTTGTAGAAGGATTGAGTTTTGCAACATGATGTCAAATTCTAAGTCTTCTTTTAACAATCCAATAAATATGGGTCAAAATCCTCATATTAAAAGTGGCACTATGGTTTAGATTCAATTGTTGTGGTGAGAGTTTGTAATAAAAGCGATGTGCACTTTTCTTGTCCTGCTAAAATATAGATTTGTAAAATAACTTATATGAAATAAATTTCTCTTTCCTTAACCTAACTCTTAAAGAATACGAAATTTAGGAGAGGAGACCCATGAACTATAGGCATCATAAAAAATCATGTAAGTAAAAGGACATTTTTCGTCTGTGGCAAAGATGACGGATAGGAAGAAGGGGGAGCTTAGAGGCGGCGGCTTGAGGGATGCTCCAAAGCAGCAAAAGTGTGGAGGCACGGTGAGAGAAGAAGAGTGGTATGAAAGGTTATGCCACGCCGTCTGAAGTGTTTCCCGACCCGGTTTGGAACTTTCGACCTGCATTATGTCTCGAAATTCTCTGCTTGGTTACGATAGAGCTACTTTCAAAACTAGTAAGAAAAATCCACCAGTAAAGGTCGTGGATCTCAATAACACTTCATATCCTAAGGAGAGGTTTTTCACCATTAGCCCAAGCAAAGGCCATTCAACAACAACAATATTCCAAAGAACAACCCAAGAAGTGGGGCCTTTTGTGGTAAGACATCAAGTGATTAACCAAATATCTTAACTTACCTTCATATTAGTTGTCAAATATGGGGGAAAAATGGCATTCTAGACTAAAATGCTAACATAGATTTGATCATGATTTCCAAGCTAATAATAGACTTGAAGCCCTTGCAGCCCTTCATGTGAATAAACCAAAAAAAGGAAAAAGTGATGATTAAATTGCTAATTCTAGAGCTTCAGAACACATAATTTAGTTGACATGTAGTCTCTCAACATTTTTAGGATTTTCTTAATCAGATTTTATCTTAGTTGGAAATGGACAACAAATTCTAATTACTTTTATTGGCCTAACTTATTTGAATATTGAAAGACTACAATTAAAGTTTGTTTTGGTTGCACTTACCATTAAGCAAAATCCATTGTCAGTATCCAAATTGACTAATGACAATTTGTGTCTAGTTATTTTTAACCAAAAATTCTTTGTTATCAAGGAGCTAGTCACATGAGAATCTTCTCAAGAAGTCTAGAAGAGAAGATATATATGTGCCACCCATTAGAAAAATTCAGGCATATCTATCTCTTCATTAGCAAACCCAAAATGGCAATACATAACATAGAAGGTTGGGTCACACAAATCTTTGAATTTTAAGTCTACATAATTAACACTTGATAAAACTCAAAGGAGATATACCATTATCTTATAATATTTGCTTAAAAATTAAAAGATATCACCTACTTTTTACTTATTTTTCACACAAAATCACTTATACCACTTGAATAGCTATATAGTAATGTATGGGAACCTTCGCTTGTTAAATCATGTCAAAATTATTTGTATTTTGTCTTTTTAATAGATGAATGTACTAGATTTATTTGGATATTTCAAGTTAAGAAAAAATATGAATTCTATCAAGTCATTTTTGATTTTAAGATAATGGTAGAAAAGAAATTTCATGCAAAATTAAAATATTACGTTCAAATAATAAAGGTGAATGTACAAGTCATGGACTTAAAATTTTTTTTAGATTTCATAAAAGTATTCATCAACTTTCATGCCTGTAACACAACAACAGAACTACATTGTAGAAAGGAAACACAAATATATAGTCAAACTTGGAAGACTAATGATGATACAACATAAAGTACCTTTAAACTATTAGGTTGAAGCATTTACAATTGCAACATACTTGATCAATCGACTACCATCTTTTGTATTAAATAACACATGACCTTTCAAGACACTTTACTTGGAACACTAGAATATGAAACTTTGTGTCTTTAGCTCACAATGCTTCCCATGTTAGTAAACCATACAAAATGACATGCCCTTTGTGTTTTTGTAGGTTATAATACAAGACATAAGGGATACAAATGATTAAACATACATTTGGAAAGGTTTTTATTTCTTAACTAGTAATCTCCAAAGAAAATGTATTTCCTTTTTGTCAAAATATCTCTCATGTTACAAAATTCATTAATGAAGAAGTAAAGAATTAAATAATTCAACCTATTTAAAATTGAAAACTTCATATTTGGCAAGAGCAACATCTTGCATGAAGAAATTGCTTGACAACAAAGGATGACGAGAATCAAATGAACATAGGAACTTCTTATTAATTGAATAACCAGATCTTCTCACATTTGCAGTTAAAGATAAACGAAACCCTCATCAGCACAGTACTTCAAATTCACATCAACAATCTAAATGATTGCCCAAATTTGTCAAATAAAGGATAGCAAAATTTGGACCAACATGAAAATTTTGCTTTATTTCAACGATGTGTCCTTTCTTTTTCATATCAAGTTATGCTCTAGTTACCACATGCCTTCTCAATAAACGAAATTCAAACATCTACAGGAGATTTGCATGGAGAAAATCCGACAAATTGACAATATGTACAAAACCGAAAAATCAAAACACCAAATCTCTAAATAAACCTTGCCACCCTCTATATGAAGAGTGTTGCTTACTCTTTTTTTTTTTTTCAATTAGTTCCAAAATGATCTAGGTTAAGCGAAAGAAGTATTAAGATTTGTCTAAATGTACAAGTGATGCAACGCTTTGTGTTGATTTTTGTCTAAATGCCGTTGATTCGAAATTTTACTATTTAATCATGTATGTAGAAGATTTAGGTTAAGAGAAAGAAATAAGATTTGTCTAAATTGATTTGAAATTTTACTATTTATTTGTGTGTGTCTGAATGTTATTCAATCTATGTGTTCAATTTGTGTGAAAGAAGTATTAAGATTTATTTGAATGTATAGTGATGTGACAACTTGTGTTGATTTTTTACCATTATTAAGATTAACCGATTTGCTATTTCATAATGGTTTCATTTTTTAATTGTAGTTAAAGTATTAAGTGTTGGATTTAAGTGGCCTAGTTGACCTAGTTCTCTAGTTTGATTGTTTCTATGTTCATGATATTGGTATATTCTATTAAATGGGAAAAAAAAAAAACAAATAATAAACTGCGTAGGAGCAAATCACATCTTTCCTTCCATTGCTATTGCTATATTGCCCAAGAGCAAGAGTAATGGAGAACTGAAATAGAGCAAAATAAAGCATTGAGAAAGATAGACTTTCTTCTACTAACCAGGAGGAGCCTAGAGTTGCCAAGGTAGCCTCTAGCCTCCAACTCCAACTCCAACTCCAGCTCGCCATTCCCTAAAGTTCAAACGTAGCATTACAGATCTATTAAAGAAGATAAAAAGTACACAATGTCGTTGTAGTATAGTGGTGAGTATTCCCGCCTGTCACGCGGGTGACCCGGGTTCGATCCCCGGCAACGGCGCTTTATCTTTTTATTTTGGGCTCGTTGCCTTGCACTAATCAAGTTCCATCCACGCAAAGTGGAAGACGGCCATTTTTCTCCATTAATGCAATATGAACCCTTTTAGGTATTCGTCAAATAGAGAAACATGATGCGAGAAGAGGAGTCAAGTTCAAACTATCGTATCAGTCATATGGAGAAAAATGATGCAAGGAGGAGAGCAGTCAAGATGGAGACTTTCTGGTACCAGTGAATGTTCAAAAAAGGGGGCAAACCAGTGCGGTGAAGTCCAAACTGTGTCCTTGGTACAAGACTTGGATGCCACCGGCCAATGCAAGGCCATAGCAGTAACCCAAAAGAAATGGAAGGGAAAAGGGATCATCGCAGAGCAAGCAAAAATCAGCTCTCAACACCATGGGAGGAGATGATTTAAAAGATGACTGCAGGTTAACTACCAGATCATCTAGTAATTAGTAAATTAAATTGCATGAGCAGTATATTCAGAGCAATTTTTCACCATTATTCCGACTAGAGCACGCCCAGATCAAACAAACATATTGAAAATAAAGAATTTATTCATCCCTATAGAAGAATATTCGCAGACGTGGTACAAGCTTACATTGAGTCTGTCAGGCTTGTATTCAGCACAAGAAGCAGTAAGCTTTAGCTTTAGCTTTGCCTAATTTTTCCATTTACCAATCTCGCCTACGCGAATAAATCTAATATATCATCACGCTAGTTTTCCCTGTGGGCAATGTAATTAGCAAGAGCAATCAACGGGGCTGCCTTCTTCGGATCAAACCCAGTGAGCAGGTCCTGAGCATCCCGGTTCAATTTTTCCGCAAATTCCTTCGACTTCTCAATGCCCAGTAGCTTCGGGTACGTAGCCTTATCAGCCACCAAATCCTTCCCCGCAGTCTTCCCCAGTTCCTGCGACGATTTCGTCACATCAAGAATATCATCCACCACCTGAAACAGCAATCCGATATACCTCGCGAAATTCCTCAGCTTCTCAACATCGTCGCTAGAACCACCTCCCAAAATCGCTCCCAGAACCACAGCAGCTTCCAGCAACGCAGCCGTTTTATGCAGATGTATGAACTCAAGGTGCTCCATCCCAACATCAGAAAGTCCCTCAGAACTTATATCAACCACCTGGCCTGCAACTAGTCCTTCGGTCCCGATCGACTTTGCTAGCTCACCAATCGCGCGGACAATCCTCGCCGGTGACACGCCCGCCGTGGATACCGCGATGTGCTCGAAAGCGAAGGCCAGGAGCGCGTCGCCGGCAAGAACTGCGACGTTCTCGCCAAAGACCTTATGGTTGGTGGGCTTCCCTCGGCGGAAATCGTCGTTATCCATGCAAGGAAGGTCATCGTGGATTAGAGACATGGTATGGATCATCTCCACAGCACAAGCGGCTGGCATGGCCATGGACTCAGTGCCGCCGACAAGCTCGCAGGCGGCTATGCAGAGCATAGGGCGGACCCTCTTGCCGCCGGCGAGGAGCGAGTACCGCATGGCCTCGTGGATCTTACGGGGGTCCTTGACCGAAACAGCCGCATCGAGGGCCCGATTGACAGAAATAGCCTTCTCGCGCACGTAAGTGTTAAAACTGAAAGCGGGTTTCGACTCTGATTCCGATTCTGATTCTTCATCGTCTCGAAGAGTGTCTTCCTTGGTGAGCACCGCAGAGACACTGACCGAGGAGAAGTGGGACATAGATGGTCGCCGTTTAGCGGAGAAGAAAAAAATGGGTTTGTTTTTCACAGGGTGGAGGATTTGGGAAGATGGAGATATGGATCTGAATCTGCCTGCTTGGTTGACCTTCGAACAGGTCTGGAACCATGCACTTAGATTTACACAGCTCATGTTCCTCGAACTTGTGGGAGAAAGATCCGAGAAAGTCAGAAACGGAGATTGGAGACCAAAGACGAAGTGGAATTGGGAACAGCCCTAAAATCTCCTAAGGTAGACTTGGGAGTGAAATTTCGCTGCTTTCCTAGTGCGCCTGCTGCGTTCCCATAATCTGATTGTCAATCATACACATACCCAACTTCCGTGTCGTTTCTGAGACCAACTTTTTGCACTGTTCAAGCCATTCACCACTGAATTCTATCCCCAGTCTTCCAACTTTTTCAGGACCCATTGAACAGTGAAATTTATTTAAGGATGACTAGGCTTTCTGGAGCATGGTGGAGTTAGAACAACCAACCAACCCACAGCGGACAAGGAACAAGGATAGGGTATCTGATTAGATGAGGTTGCAAATGATCGGCCTCGCGCTTGGGAGCGATAACTTGAACTTGCTCTGCGGGACTGCAAAGGGGATCTCTCCACCAAAGGTCTGTATCTGTCAGAAGATTACCTAACAAGATGACAAAAAAATAGAAACAGTAAGCAGAACGGACGGTAGGGATGCTTCACTCGCGGAGCCTGCAGAACTGTTCGCTGGCGGCTCGTGAATTTGTGGGGCTGGTAAAAGTTAATTGTCCCCATTTTATAACCTGCAAAACTAAAACTTTATTGACAGAGGCATCTCCAGAGCATATCTCCGTGAAGTTTTAAATCAAGGACCATAATGCTAAACCAGACGCAAAACGTGACAAAAGAAAGAAAAAGAAAAAAAGCTGATGAGCTTGAGTGACTTCAATATTATTGTTCCTATCATTGCCACTATCCACATAGGCTTCAGCCTAACCTATTCTATAAGGTAATAATTTATACAAGAATTTTTTAACTACCATCTCACTGCTGCAATTCTTGCTGCAACAGGACATTCATGTTATTTTACCATGGAAAAATAGTAAAATATCTATGGAAAGAAACCATGAAGAACTCAGAACAAAAAAATATGAGATTAGACATGTCAAGAAGGTTTAACTTAGTTGAAACCAATGCAGCCTGGACATTTGCATTGTTTAGTTAACATATCTCATCTACTTGAAAATTTTATTTTTTTCATAAATTACTTTTTTTAAGTTTTCAAAGTCCGTAAGACGACAGGCTTAATCACTATGTTGGATTTGGACAGCCTAGTAGCATCATCAGCACGCTTGTTGGCTCTATCTCATCCTTTGGCTTGTATGGATACCGGCCAAATCTTTGCTAACTCATTTGTTTAAGAACAAATAAGGGTGAATATATACTCGCCTGCATTTTATCACAAAATATGGGTATTCCTTGTCATTTGTTGGATTGTTTGTCATATGCAGGCAGTCCGTAGAATACCAACTGTGGTTAGAGACGGCGACTTATTATTTATTTATCGTAAAGGAAAATTAAAATGGGAACAAAAACTTCGATATTTTCATAGAGACACAACAAGACAACACCACTTTGTATTCCAATTTTCATTGTATCAGAATGAGAACATAGATGAAGCTGTCCAATTCAATGCATGTAGACTTCCGAGCTCAATCAAGTGACAAGCCCTGGTGAACGCATCAGAAAGAAGAAATCCTTCAGCATTCCTTGTTGTTATACCTTGATTCCTGACCATAATCTTCACCTTTTTTTTACTTGAAACCTTTAAATTCCCGACCATAATGTTCACGTTATTTTCCATTTTCTTTTTCTTTTTGTCTTTTCTCTTGTGGCGGTGGTAGGTCCCTACCATCCTTTCTTAATCCAACAACAAGAAATCCTAAAAATATGTCACTATTGAAAACAACTTTGTATAAAGAAAATAAAGCTTATGACATATTCTGTGTTGGTGCAATTGGATCTCTTATAGAGCAAGCCGAAAGGAACCATCGGGAGATTGAGGAAAGTGGACATCAAGCACTAATGACGTTAATAAACTCTCTGCCAGCCCCAGGGGCTTTTGTCATAAATCGAGAATCAGTTCAAGAAATACTTGACTCAAGAACCGGTAGTCATGTAGTCCATGCATCACGTTATTATCCACCTAAGAGTATCGGACAGCATGGCCTCCAGAGAAGCAACCACTCAGCCTTCAGGACCTACTATCCGGGTGAATCATCCATTCAGGCTATTCCAAGGGTAACAGCCCCACCGCCTCTTCATCCAAGAAACAAGATAAGAAAATGAGGCATCGTCCATGAAGAAAGTTGTATGAAAAGATCAATGTTGCTTAATGTTGAAGAAAGTGATGAAGACACCGACCAGCCGACAATGTTGAAAATGTAACACAAGACTTGTACTCTAGGAAGGGATAACTAACTGGCTATATAAGGGGACCAGTAGAACTTAGAGTTTTGTATTCGTTCTCTCTAAGTGCTTATTACTTAAATAACAAACCCTTCTTGCACTTGTGCCTTGTTCATCACGTGCCTAACCCTATTACTTACAAAATTCAAGTTTCTGAACCCGACAATGTTCTATTGTGGGATCCCATTAGAGATTGGCACTATCTTTCGAATACATTTAATACAACCAAACTATGCTGAAACTCATGCGGAATTTGTTAAGGAGCCAACTTTCACAAAGGGCCCCTTTGTGTAATGGAGCCAACTTTTTTAAGGATATAATTTAGGACTTACTCGCCACAAAGCTGACCAGCACCCATGATTTTCTTGTTATACCAGTAAATAACGCTGAAGAAAAACTAATCAACCCATCTCCAGTTTTTTTTTTTTTTTGTCTATTTTCGTATATAGACTCACTACTTCATAAAACTATATATTATGTTTTCTTTTTCTTTGAGGCAAAAAGTACTGCCCAATTTTTATTAAATATCTTTTTGATATAGTGTCAAACAAAGTACAAGGCATTGACTATTATGTACCGAAATAGAGAGGGGGGAAGGAGGAGAGAACCATAGTTAAACAAAACTTTGTGACGGGGGAATAGCTACAACCAATTGTTCCTTCGTTTTCAAAAAGAAATTCAGCGGATGATGAGGTAAAAATAATTTTATACAGAATCTACGTTTGGAAGATCCAGGTAGACTGCAAGGTATGTTTGAAAGTTTTGTTTAATGAATTATATTAAAATTTTATCAGCAGTGTCTTCTTTATTCAACTATCAAAAAATGCATGAATCTATATATGTATCTATACACATATCCTAATTAATTTTTGCAGAGTGCTAACCTTTCTTTTACAGGTTCTACATATCTATGGAGACTGGTAAAGAGCGAACAAGTGGAAAGCTAGCTAGTGTCCTGCCTTGGGTATATTTGGAGCTAGTTGAAGTTACATTGGTAGTGATATCCAACGAGGATGAGACAGGATGACGTGGTCGGACTTTGGTCAGGATGTCAATAGATTGATTGTCAATGTGAATGTTTCTTTATCTCAATGATGTCTTGTCCCGATATCTTTTAATTAGTTGACAATTGATTTTAATGTCTTTAATCCACTCATAACAGATCTAGTTGGTTGCAATGTGAATGACGATTTGATTTCACAAAAGAGTGGAGCTAATTGAATAAATGAGGCCCAAAAATCTCAGAGAAGGCTTAATGTCCATATAATTATATAACAAATATCATCGCCCCTATATTTGGCTTTATAGATGACCAGTGTTCATTAACTACCTTTTGCTTTTTAATGAAATTAAACAGTCATCATCTTAGAATAATAGCTTGTGAGAGATTTTCTCATTATTGGACACAAGGCCAAATTTGAGTCGTAAAAAACGTTGGGACGAGGTTCAAAAGTTAAAGAGTGAAAGAATCTGTGAATTCACGGTTTGAACTAGCTTAGGAGTTACATCAAGTATCGGGATTCTATAACATGTTAAATAAACTATTACATGCAAATTGGGGTCTTACATCATAGTTGATCATAGGTTTCCATTTGCTTAGCCATTTTTTCCATAGAACTACTGAAATATTAAGAGACAAATATATTGACGTTTTCATAGCTGGGGTAAATTTTACTGCCAAGTGATTGGCTTTTTAAACTCATTTTCTATGTGGTTATGGTAACAAAGCTTTTTCTATTTTGTCAAAGAATTATCACATGCATGAGTGAATGAAAGTCACCTCTATTTGTGTTGATATTCTAGTTCATCCCTTCTTCATTGATCGAGATATGTGTTCACATAAGCTCTAATTTCGTTTGTTTGCTTTTTTTCATAAGTTTAACATTTTAAAAATACAACAAGATTATTTTAGTTATGAGTCTTCTTTCTGAATTATTCATGCAATTGCTAATTTGAGATTGGATAATAATTTAATCCTATTTGAAATTGATCAAATTGCTAGAAAAAGTTCTTAGAAGAAACTCTTAAAATATTGGGAAATATTCGAATTTCCTCCCTTAAAACCTATTACTAAGAAAAAAGAATAACTAAACATACAATAAAAACATTATGCTAAAATATGGATTATAGGAAACAAGTATTATTTTTAATATCCTCTTCGCTTTGAATACAAAAAATTTACAAAAATTTAGTCTCTAAGTGCAAGGGATAATGTTATAAAAGGGGTTCCTTTCTGGAACATCTCCGTTTTCGTAACTTGAACCGATCGTATAATCCTGTCATGAAAATGACTTTTTTAATCTGATGGTGCATCTATGGTGAGAGTCGACCCAGGAAACTCCACCCGGCAAATTACCTTACGTTTGTCGCTCATGGTAATACGTCATGGCTTACGGAATCGCACCATTTCTCGTAAGCGATGCCCTCATCAATTGCAAAATCCAAATTCCACGGTTTGAAAGACATGGCTTCCATGGCTTCAAGGGGTTACTGTGTCAAACACGGCCACGTGATCCTAGCCACAACACCGCGCAATAAATAGTCTTCGAAAAGCACATCACTCGTAGCTTGGCTTGTTGGCCGTCCTCGTTCTTGTGTGACTCGCAGTCCCCCGTCGAGTTTGGTATTCTCTCTCAACTCTCTCTCTGTGGCACTTGTTTCCTTTTAGCTGTTGATTGACTCTTCTTTTTTTCAAGATGTTAAGACTGTTACTGTTTATTTCCGCCTGCTGTAAACTTAGACGCTGTTAGTTTTCTTTGATGCTCTATAACTCGAGGGGTAGGACGCAAATATCTGATGGGGGATCATTTTTTTTTTTTTTTTGTTCAATCGTGTGTGATCTACCTTTCTTTTAAGGGTGAGAATTAGTTCAAATCAAAGGGGCAGCCTCGTCGCCTGCTCCCATCAAGCGTTCGTTCGCTTTTTTCCTGTGAAAGAATTCCAGTTTGTGGTTTGTTGAAATTGGAAGAAGAGAAAAGAGGATAGAGTTTACTTTTTTATTCAATTTGCTTTTTATGGCTTATGGATTTCATAATTACACGTGTAACTCTGACATGAAGATTTCAGTTCTTGTGGCATGATAACTTTCGTTTAGGATCGCCAAGTATAATTTTATCGATTTAGGTCTTTCTCTTCCGTTGTGGGAGGTGACCCAGCAATTTCGTGTTTGTTTTAGTGTAGTCTCTTTTTATATGTACAGTTTCCTCTCTTACCCTTTCTCGTATCTCTGCAATTTCCTGAAAGTTGTATAAATTGCACCTAACACGTCTCAAAACTCTGCACGAGGGAATTGGTTATTGCCAAGGCAAACACAGGCATGTTGTTTGCTCCGTTGCGCCTCTCCTTCAAATCACTGAGCTTGTGTCCTTCAATTGTTTTGCATGTGGGTCTTACTCCCGGATGGGAATGATTACTGAGTTTGTATGGTTATTGTTTTACATGTGTGTTTGACTCCCTTCAAGAGATTATTGTTGATCTTGTCTGCGAACCTATGGTTTTGGCAGAAAAATGCTGCATTCTTTTCGAGTTGTACTTGCAATACTACTGGTGGCAATAAGCATACCTTGTTCACAAGCTATCCGGAAAAATGGACATGCTAAGATAAAATCTGCTGTTTTTCTGTCGCCTATGTTTGTGCTGAGGCCTGGATCAGTGGTGGATACATACTACTCCAATATTGACTGGCCAAGAGGTCACATAGCTCTCAAAGGTTTCAACGCCGAAGTGGTTGATGAATCAGGGAACTCTATCCCTCTTCATGAAACTTATCTCCATCACTGGGTCCTTGGAAGATATTATCAACGTACAAATGCGACAAATCCAGAACATGATGATCAGAGTCAGCTTCTCGAATCTGATCATATTTTTGTAAGGAACAGTGGAATATGTGAGAAGAATGTTCTTGGACAGTATTATGGCCTTGGATCTGAAACACGAGGAACGCTAACAGATGTTCCGAATCCTTATGGGATAGAGGTTGGCAATCCTTCTGATATTCCTGCTGGGTATGAGGAGAGGTGGCTTCTTAATGTCCATGCAATTGATACTCGTGGAGTGGAAGATAAATTGGGATGCACTGAATGCAGATGTGATCTTTATAATATTACTAAGGATCAGTATGGCCAGCCACTGAAGCCAGGCTATGAAGGAGGCTTACATTGTTGTTATGATAACACGCAATGCAGGGTGAGAGAAGGCTTTCAGGGTGCCGAGAGAAGGCTTTACATGAGATACACAGTGAAGTGGCTTGATTGGAATGATTTTATTGTGCCTGTTAAGATTTATATACTTGATGTCACTGATACTTGGAAAAGACTGGAGAATTCAACAGGACAAAATGCAGAACATGAATGCCATGTAAGTAACTTTCTACAATTGTACCATAATATCCTAATTCATGATATAAATTCACTTCTTATCATTGATATCTTTGCCTGTTGGGATGTGATAGGGTATTTGAAACATCTGGAATATGTTCAAGTCCTTCCAGGCAAAACATATTTCCTGTTTTTTGTTTTCAGATTTCCTGTCAAGAACAATATTCTGAATGATGGGAGCAAGAGTAGTTTATAGGCTTGTGTAAGGGATGCTTAAATCTTAGTCTAGTTCTAACGTCCAACAGAAACCACTTTTGTCAAGTCTTTTGTAACATCCGAAGATGCTGCAGGAGATTACTTAAGATAGAATGAGGTTAATAAAATGCACTCAGGTGATGTTACCCATTGGTGCAATATTCTGGAGTTTGCTTATGAAATTGATCTAACAAGAGCTAAGAAGAGCTAATGAGAGCTAATTATTGAGACTGTCAGACGGATATACTCGATTCAATCTGAAGGTTAATTATCTTTTCTCTCTTTTCTCTAGCCTACTTGAAAAAAAATGTTATCCTAGTTTCCTGACCTTGCCTTCTTTGTGTGGGGTTTACTTTTGTGGTTGCGCGGTAATTGGACTTCTCCATTCTCTCTTTTATGAAAGCTTTTACTCATAGCTGCTCATCCCTGTGTATTCTGTTTTTTTTTTTAAAATGCTGTCCTAATGATATCGTGTAAAGGCTTATCTACTTGTTCCATGTCAAAGAAACTTTGGGTTTGATGTTCTTTGGAGCCACGTAATGCTTGAGATGCTCTGTCATTGGTGTAGTAACAATTGGTAAATTTCTTAAGTGTCGGAAAGTTTAAAAAACAAAGAAGAGACACAAAATTAAAGTCCAAATTCCAAATAGCCATGTTCTTTGGTACTATTGGATTTTATTAACTCTGTACTTATTTTTATCGAGTTGATGGAATCTCTTTGGTACAGGTCGAATATGATGTTGAATCTTGTAGTACTCCTGGTATGACTGGTAATGGCAGCATTGACACTAAAAGGATAAGCCTTACTATGCCAACTGGGGGTTCTGTTATTTATGGTGTTGCCCATCAACATTCAGGGGGTCTTGGTTCGGCTGTTTATAGAGAGGTGATTTTCAACATTACTTCTTCCGCCTGTAGTAGTATTAGTTCCTTTATTATCTAATGTGTCAATCATGATCCGTTGTAGCCTAACCTTTTTACCAACCCAATGTGATGCATCCTCTACAGAGAGGTATGAGGAGTTGACAACCTCTAAGCAAACGTCGGTTACATTTCACTAGCATTATTTCTGTCTCCAGTACTTTTTGAGTATTATGCTATTAAAGCATGAAGTAATTGTCTGTCTGTGTACAAAGTTCCTGCTGTTCGGATGGTGGTGAAAGCTAATTGAGATTAAAAAAACCAAAATGCTTAATGATGGAAATGTTTGAGTTGTAACTAGGCTAAGACTCCAACCTGTTCTGTATTATCTCGCTTCTGTGTCATATCTTCATGCTTCCCGTGGCTTAGTTGGAGTACTCTATACTGTCTGAAGTTATTACCTCCGTACAACTGCTAATCTAAGTGGATATTTTCACATCAAATATCATATAACGAAGGAGATTGCATGTAACAACTTCTCTTGTTGACTTGTTTGTGTGCGCAGGATGGACGGGTTATATGTTCTTCGATACCAACATATGGAAAGGGAAAGGATGCAGGAAATGAGGATGGTTATATTGTAGGAATGTCCACCTGTTATCCTCGACCAGGCTCTGTCAAAATAAATGATGGCGAGACTTTGATTCTCGAGTCTAATTACAGTCGCACCCAAAAGCACACCGGAGTCATGGGGCTCTTCTATTTTTTGATTGCAGAAGAACTGCCAAAACCCTTGCTTTCCCCCCGCACTCCGTTTGCAAAGTCAATTGATCAGGAATAAGTATTTGGAAAGATATAAAACGTAAATGATGATAGGGTGAAGAGGCGGTCTGATTGCCAATAAGAGATGGGGTTGATGAATCACTGCTCTGTTAGAGGGGAGTTTCTTCAACAATGTTTAGCAATAGTATATCAATAGAAATAAGCTTCTGGGTTCTCAGTGCATTGAGATTACACACTTAAGTTGCTGCAAGTGTTAGCCATCTGTTTGCGCCAGAGAAAGTAAGGTAGTTGTTTAGTTGTTTGTTAGTAATATCTGGTGTCTGCCGTCAGTTTTGGTAGTAGCATCTTTAATAATTACTTGTATGGATGTTCTAGGATAGTTATGTGTCCGGCAGGATACGGGGAGATTACTGCTGTGTAATCGACGCAGATTCTGCTGCCTTTACGACGGTTTTATAGTGGATATGTATATATACTTCTAATCTTACGAGCTTCTTATAATTATCGCTGCTAGCAATGAAATAATGTATCCTTTGAGGCAATAGCTGGGATGTCCGACGATGAACTAGTATGTCATAAAGGAATGGAAATGGAAATCAAAATGAAGAGGAAATGGAAAAGGGTTGTTCACTTTTGATGTTCGTAAACGGAAATGAAGGTAAAGTTAGACAACATAAACTTTATCACTTAGACAAAAAAAAAAATAGTCGAGAAAAATTTTGATAATTTTGAGAAGTGACTAATGAGCTGCGTATACTTAAACGATAGCCGCCAAGTTGGTTGTTTGACTTCATTTTTGCTCTCTTCTTCACCCCTTGTTTTCTAGTCATTCTATTCTTGCTTCTACTTGTAACCGTTCTTGTAGAACACTCATAATTGTTGCAGTGGGCATTCATTCCGATCTAGTAATAACACCAGCGTCTGAACTATTATGCATCTTGTGTTAAAATGGTACCAAAGCATGTATTTTTTGGTTGTTCCTCCAATGCTAAAAGCCTTTCATCAAACGTCGGATGGGAACCAGCCAATCTGTCCATCCTGCTCCGTTAGTCTGATTCTTCCATCTCTAATGGCAAGAGGAAGCTTAGATGGTGGATTGCCTTGCTGCACAAACCAATTTAGTCGCCCATCATGCAATGGCCGACGCTCATGCACCCCGACATTGAGCCGAGGAGATGGGATTGTTGTAGAACTGGGTGATCCGCTCTAATTAGTGCCGAGCAAAAACACAGGTATTCTGACCGTCCCAGAGAAGCTCTCCGTGGAGGCAAATTTTGCAAGCTGGTCTACGGATCTGAAGCTTGCTTTGTTCGGAAAAAATAAGTTTCAACTCGTCAATGGTTTACTACCTGTGCCACCACCCAGTTTACCATTTTACCCCTATTGGGAGCATTGCAACAGAATCATCCTCTCCCGGATTCTCACTTTTTTGGCTCTCAAGATCTATAAATGCTCACCCATGCAGCTCAAGCACGAACGGTATGGAAGCAGATCCACAACCGCTTCTCTGAAATTGGAAGCAACGAAATCCAGAAAGTAAAACGTCGGATTGCCCTTATGCCGAAGATGATCGATACGGTTGATGGATGTGTTTTGCGTTCGGAGCATCTGTGGAATCGACTGAACTCGTACATTGCAATGTGTCGTCCCACACTCATCACCATTCACATCTAGCATCAGTTCAGCTCAAGTGATTTTTGAGTTGATATTAATGGATGGACATTTGGGGCCCTAAAAATTTTGATTGGAAGCAAAACATTGTCTTGCGATTGTAGAAAATTTTTCACAAGGAATGTGAATATTCTTTATGAAGGTCAAAACTAATACATTGGCCAACATTCAAACTTTCTTTACTATGGTTACCAAATAGTTTGGTACCAATGCTAGGCATGTTAGAACTTATAATGCACAAGATTTTTTTAGGTTCGCATGCATATCTTTTTTTAAATCTCATGACATTTTTTGTGAAAGTTCACGATACTCTATCATAAAATGAGGTAGTGAAGAAAAAACACTATCATCTCTTCAATGTCACACATGCCTTAAAATTTTAGGAATAACAACTACTTACTTGATCACAAGACTCCTACTCCTCTTCTCAATGGCAAAGCACTTTTTGAAAAAAAAAAAAAAAATCACCATCATTTCATCATTTAAGGGTATTTGGATATCTTTGTTATACCATCAACATGGCTCAAAAGGGACATCAATTATATTACTTACACATAAATTTTTTCATAGTGAGTCATTACGTTATCTTACAATGAAGACAATTTCCCTTTTGCACATGTAGCACCACATAATTTTCCCAAGCCACCTCACATACGTGATAACATTCATGCATCATCTTCATTGCATGACATTGAGATGTTGGGTTTTTACTCATTACCACCTATATTTGCGACACAACCTGATTGAAGCTCCCTCATTAGTTAATTCTATCCTAAATCCAAACCCACCATTTAGACCCTACTACAACCATCATACCCTATCAACCATCTCCATCACAACCTTACCAACCACCTCTAACACAACACTATCAGCCACCTCCATCACATCCCATTACTCAAATTAAGCTCATTGACCTCTTATTTGGACTATAGACTATGTTTATGTATCCTAAGACACTCATATAGCTCATTCCATTTCTTATGTTGTGTCCTATCATAAACTTTCTTCTCATTATAACTAATACATTACTCTCATGTTTGCCACCATAGAACCATCTAATTATCAAGAGGAAGTTAGTGGTCCTAGATGGCATACTACTATGACTTAGGAAATTAAGGCATTAGAGTTAGATCATACATGGTATTTGGTTCTTTGGCTTGCAAGTTAGCTACCCATTGGATGCAAGTATGTGTATAAGATCAAGTATAATGATGATGTTATTGTTGAGCACTACAAGGTGCATATGGTGGCAAAGGGCTGCAATTAGTGAGAACGCATTGATTATTAGGAGACATTTGCTCTTGTAGGGAAGATGGTGACAATGCGCCTATTATCATTTTTGTTGCTTGAAATGGTTGAAAACTACCTTAAATGGACATTCATACATTGTTCAAAGTGGTTTAGATAATGAGCTTTGCATGACAATTCTTGAAGGGATCCAAAAATAGGGGTTAACAAGGTTTTTTTTAACAAATTATTGAAATCATTGTATGGACTCAAGTAAAGCCTTTGGATAATAGTATCAAAAGTTCACTAAGGTCTTGATTGCTAGTAACTTCAATCATTCTCATCATGACTACTCACTATTCATTAAGAAAACCAATAACAATCTCCTATTGTCTTTATTTATCAATGACATAACATAATTATCACTAGAGTTTATGAAAGTCAATATTTGATGTGAAGACATCTAAACTCAAAGTTTCATGTAAAAAATCTAGGCATGGTAAAATAACTTTCGTGGCATTAAATTTGCATGGTCAAAACTTGAAGTACTACTTAACCAAAGGACATATGCCTTGGAGGTTATATTTGAATATGAGTTATTTGGATGCAAGCTACAAGCCTACAAACACTTCTGTGGAGAAAAATCATAAGCTCGCTACCCTTGAGTATGATGCAGCCCTAAATGACATGAATGATCCTCCACTATAAGACATTATTGGATATTAGCAATTCATACTTTTCTCATCATCATGAGGCTAAATATAAGTTATGCTAATCAAATCTTGAGTCAATTTGTGCATACTCCAAAAGTATCTAATCAACAAGCAACTCTCATTATTGTTAGGTATCTTAAACACTCTTTTGGATTGGGATTCCTATAAGATCATATAGAGTATTGGATTTGTAGGTATATTGTGATTTTGACTATGAGAGATAACCAATGAGTAGGAGATTTGTTGCAGCTTTAGTATCAAGTTTGGTGATTTCTTAGTTTCTTGAAGATACAAGAAACAAGGCATAATAGCTTGATCATCTATAAAAGCTAAATACCAAGCCATGACAACCACCTCATGTAAAGTGATTTGGTTATTAGGACTTTTGATGATCTACAAGTTCAATCTCTAATACATGTACCTTTGTTTTGTGATAACAAATTAGTTATGAATCCTATAATCATGGGAAGTCCAAACATATAAAGATTGATTATCACTTTTTATGTGAAAAAATTACACAAGGAATTACATAGACCTCTCATATTTCTATCAAGAGATAACCAGCAAATTTATTCGCTTACAACATTTGATATACAACATCATTTATTTTCTTGATATGCAACCCTAACTTCTAACGAATGTCAAAAGTAATACTACGGAGTTGGCTGTTTGACTTTTGCTTTTTGTCCATTGGGTAATACGTGCCAATTTTATATTGGTAAAGTCCATTCTTTGCTCTCTTCTTGATATCTTTTTTTCTATTCATTTTATTCTTGCTTCTGTAACAGCTCTTGTAGAACACTCATAATTGTTGCCATGGGCATTCATTCGATCCGTAATAACAGCAGTTGCTGACTTATTATGCATGTTGTGTATTAAGAGACTGGATTAACAAGCACTGTTTTTTTTATGGCTGATTAAGATGTTGATAATTATAAAAGAATAACTTAAAAAGGGATCTTTTCTCAACTTCTAGCATATATTCTTTCCGTAACTTGTACCAATTGTATAATCCTATCGTCAAAATGTCTATTTTAATCCGGCGTTGTCCATTCATGCCACTATCGACCCCGGAAAAAACCAGCCGGCAATTACCTTACGTTTCTATGTCTGTCCCTTTTTTTGTTTTTTTATTTTTTACCCGGAACCTTTGCTTGTGCTAATACGTCATAGCTTACGGAATCGGACCATTTCTCGTAAGCGATGCTCTCATCACTAGCAAAATCCAAATTCCACGGTTTGAAAAGACATTGCTTCCGTGGCTTCGAAGAGTTACTGTGTCATGATCCGACGCCACAACACTGCGCAATAAGTAGGCTTCAAAGCACGTCCCTCGCAGCTCCCTGTTGTCCATACTCGTTCTTCTGTGGCTGGCAGCCCCTCGACGACTTTGGTATTCACTTTCTCCTCTTTGCGACACTTTCCCTCTTAACTGTTGATTGTCTGTTCTCTTTTTCAAGATGTTGAGACTGTTACTGTTTGTTTCTGCCTGTAAACTTAGACGCTGTGAGTTTTGTTTGATGCTCTGTAACTCGAGGGGTGCGATGCAAACATCAGATGGGGGATCACTTTTTTTTTGGTTACATCAGGGGTGTAGTTTACTTATTCTTTCTTCATTTTTTAAGGGTGAGAATTAGTTAAAATCTAAGAGGCAGCCTTTTTGCCTGCTTAAATCAAGTGTTCGTTCGCTATTTTCGCGTGAAGAATTTCAGTTTCTGGTTTGTTCAAATTGTGAGAAGAGAGGAGGAAAGAGTTCACCTTTTGATTCCATTTGCTTTTTAAGATAATAAATACCATCACTTTTAGACTAAACTTTTGAATTAAATAACGACTTTCTTAATATAATAGTAAGAACCTTTTCACATAAGTATAAGACTAACTCTTGAACAAGGGACACGTTTATTGCCAAGTCAAAGACAGGCAAGTTGTTCGCTCCTTTACGCCTCTCCTTCATTTCACTGAGCTTGTCTATTATTATTGTTTTACGGGTGGGTTTATCTCCCCGATGCGAATGATTACTGAGTTCGTCCAGTTATTGTTTTACACGTGTGTTTGACTCCTTTCAAGAGATTATCGTTCATCTTTTCTAAGAACCCATGGTTTTGGCAGAAAAATGCTGAATTCTTTTCGAGTTGTACTTGCATTACTACTAGTTGCATTAAGTATACCTTGTTCACAGTCTCCGGAAAAATGGATATGCTAAGATAAGATCTGCTGTTTTCCTATCGCCTATGTTTGTGCTGAGGTCTGGATCAGTGGTGGATGTATATTACTACAATATTGACTGGCCAAGAGGTCATATTGCTCTCAAAGGTTTCAACGCCGAAGTGGTTGATGAATCAGGACAATCTATCCCTCTTCATGAAACTTATCTCCATCACTGGGTCCTTGGAAGATATTATCAACGTACAAATGCGACAAGTCCCCACCATGATGATCAGAATCAGCTTCTCGAATCTGATCGTATTTATGTACGGAACAGTGGAATATGTGAGAGGGATAATCTTGGACAGTATTATGGCCTTGGATCTGAAACACGAAGAACACTAACAGATGTTCCGGATCCTTATGGAATAGAGGTTGGCAATCCTGCAGATATTCCTGCTGGGTATGAGGAGAGGTGGCGTCTTAATGTCCATGCAATTGATACTAGGGGAGTGGAAGATAAATTGGGTTGCACTGAATGCAGATGTGATCTGTATAATGTTACCAAGGATAAGTATGGCCAGCCATTGAAGCCAGGCTACGAAGGAGGTTTACATTGTTGTTACGATAATACGCAATGCAGGGTGAGAGAAGGCTTTACATGAGATAAACAGTGAAGTGGCTTGATTGGAATGATTTTATTGTGCCCGTTAAGATTTATATTCTTGATGTCACTGATACTTGGAAAAGACTGGAGAATTCAACAGGAAAAAATGCAGAACATGAATGCCATGTAAGTAACTTTCTAGGATTATACTATAATATATCCTAATTCATGATATAATGTCACTTAGTAATTATTAATATCTTTGCCAGTAGGGATGTGATAAAGGTATTTGAAACACCTGGAATATGTTCAAGTCTTTCCAGACAAAACTTATTTCCTGTTTTTTGTTTTAAGATTTCTTATAAGGAACAGTATTCTGAATGATGGGAGCAAGAGTAGTTTATAGAGTTGTGTAAGGGATGCTGAAAACCTAGTCTAGGTCTGACTTCCAATAGAAACCAAGTTTGTCAAGTCTTTTGAAACATTCGAAGGTGCTCTAGGAGATTACTTAAGATAGAATGAGGTTAATAAAATGCACTCAGGTGATGTTAGCCCTTTGATGTAATATTTGGAATTTGCTTATGAAATTGATCTAACAAGAACTAACTTTTAAGACAGTCATACCAATATAATTGATGTAATCTGAAGGTTAACTATCTTTTCTCTCTTTTCCCTAGCCTCCTTCAAATAAATGTTATCGGAGTTTCCTTGACCTTGCCTTTTTTGTGTGGGGTTTACTTTTGTGGTTACACCTTGCCTTTTGGGCTTTTCCATTCTCTCCTTTATGAAAGCTTTTACTCATAGCTGCATGTCCCTGTGTATTCTGTTTTTTGAAAATACTATCCTAGTGATATCGTGTGAAGGCTTATCTACTTTTTCCATGTCAAGAAACTTTGGGTTTGATGTTCTTTGGAGCCAGGCAATGCTTGAGATGCTCTGTCATTGGTGTAGTAAAAATCGGTAAATTTCTTAGTGTCAGAAGTTTCAAAAAACAAAGAAGAGATACAAAATTTTAAAGTCCAAATTCCAAATAGCCATGTTCTTTGGTACTATTGGAGTTTATTAACTCAGTACTTATTTTTATCGAGTTGATAGAATCTCTTTGGTGCAGGTAGAATATGATGTTGAATCTTGTAGTACTCCTGGTATGACTGATAATGGCAGCATTGACACTAAAAGGACAATCCTCACTATGCCAACTGGGGGTTCTGTTGTCTATGGTGTTGCCCATCAACATTCAGGGGGTCTTGGTTCGGCTGTTTATGGAGAGGTGATTTTCAACATTACTTCTTCCGCTTGTAGTATTATTAGTTCCTTTATTATCTAATGTGCCAATCATGATCTGTTGTAGCCTATTGTAGAACTAACCTTTTTACTATCCTGGGGTGACGGATCCTTTCCAGAGATGTATAAGGAGTTGACAACCATCACAAGCAAACGTCGTTTACATTTCACTAGGATTTTATCTCTCCAGTACTTCTGAATAATATGGTATTAAAGGATGAAGTAATTGTCTATCTGTCTGAACAAAATTCCTTGTATAAGTGGCGGTGAAAGCTAATTGAGATAAAAAAACCAAAATGCTTGACGATGGAAATGTTCGAGTTGTAACTAGGCTAAACTCCAACCTGTTCTGTATTATCTCGCTTCTGTGTCATATCTTCATGCTTCCTGTGGTTTCGTTGGAGTATTCTATACTAACTGTCAGAAGTTATCACCTCCGAACATCTGTTAATCTAAGTGGATATGTTCACATCAACTATCATATAATGAGGAGTTTACAATTTCTCTCGTTGACTTGTTTGTGTGCGCAGGATGGACGGGTTATATGTTCTTCGCTACCTACCTATGGAAAGGGAAAGGAGGCAGGAAATGAGGATGGTTATATTGTAGGAATGTCCACTTGTTATCCTCGACCAGGCTCTGTCAAAATAAATGATGGCGAGACTCTGGTTCTTGAGTCTAATTACAGCAGCTCCCAAAAGCACACCGGAGTCATGGGGCTCTTCTACTTTTTGATTGCGGAAGAACTGCCAAAACCCTTGCTCTTCCCCCGCACTCCGTTTGCAAAGTCAATTGATCAGAAATAAGGATTTGGAAAGTATAAAACGTAAATGATGATGGGTGAAGAGGCGGTCTGATTGCCAATAAGAGATGGGTTGATGAATCACTGCTCTGTTAGAGGGGAGTTCCTTCAGCAATGTTTAGCAATAGTATATCAATAGAAATAAGCTTCTGTGTTCTCAGTGCATTGAGATTACACATTTAAGTCGCTGCAAGTGTTAGCCATTTGTTTGGGCTTGAGAAAGTAAGGTACTTGTTTAGTTGTTTGTTAGTAGAACCTGGTGTCTGCCCTCAGATTTGGTCGCAGTAACTTTAATAATTACTTGTATGGTTAGTCTAGTAGAGTAATGTGTCCGGCAGGATACAGGGAGATTACTGCTGCGTAATCAACGCAGATTCTACTGCCTTTTAGATGGTTCTATAATAGAAATGTATATATACGTCTAATCTTATGAGCTTCTTATGACTATTAGCAATAAAATACTGTATCCTTTGAGACAATGGTTGGAACGTCTGGCGATGAACTAGGATGTCATAAGGGAATGGAAATGGATGGGAAGTCAAAATGAAGAGGAAATGGAAATGGGTTGTCCACTTTGGATGTTTGTAAAAGGAAATGAAGGGAAAGTTAGCACACCTTGCTTGAAAGTATTTAGGAAAAAATGTAAAGGATTATGATTTTGGTTAAATTGTCACCATAGCCATTTATAAAGGCGAAAAGTTCCCCAAGTTAATTGCATGCATAAAAAATTTCAATACTTATTTCGTTCCTTTTATTTGAAGCAAAAATTGAAACTGTTTCTCCGTCTTTTTTTCTTTTCTGTTTTTGCCCCACATTTTTTAGGTTTTTGTAACTATTCTTGTTATTTCTCAATTAAAAAGCAATGAATTACAGAAAGGAATACAACTGAATAATTGCTATTATCAAGAAAAATGGTTTCAATTTATACTAAATTTACTACACACTCCAATAAAACTACTTGAACATTCAAATTACTAATCGTTAAGTATACATTCTTAAATAATGACTCACTCTTTGACTCTAATTGATAAAAAAAAATATTTATTTATTTATGGATTACTTCACTTTAACTCTGATTCTTTTTCTATAGAGCATCCATAACTCTTTTCCATTTAAAACTCTTATCATATTTATGATTACTAAGAATATTTATTTAATTATAATCCATCTAAATATTTAACCTACCTTTTAGCCATATCTTATCCTTTTAGAAATCATGTCTTGTTTTGATATCTTTTGTTATTCTTGAATAATGACAGTTTCAAGTCTTTTCTTCCAACAAGGAATTAAACCCTCCCATTTTTTTTTAAATGGCACATCATTGAAATAAGAAGGTTAATTTCTTTCTTTTCTTTATCCATGTTTTTAGAAACAAGTCTCATATTGAAAAAAAGTAATTTTTGAGTAATTTTTAAATTAAGAATTATTCCTTCACCTTATAAACAAGCTTTTAAATTGGATTTTGGACTATTTTATTTCCTACTCAACTTCGAGTCTTTTAAGGATGCTTGATGTGTTGGGGGATAGTTATTTTACCATATTCAACCTAAAACTCAATATATACTCAATATGTAAAAAATATTGAAGATAAATGCCCTATAGTGAAAGAATTATGATCATTAAGGAATATTTAGATATAATAATAAAATTTTAATTTATAAACTAACTTTTAAATTAAACTTTAAACTTTATACTAGATGAAAATGCTATTCTTTTAGGTTCTTCTGCTCGTACAAATGCAGTGGATAAGCATGAAGGCAAAACCATGTGCTGATTTTCCTGTTAGTCAAAAATATGCGCGGAAGGTTGAGGGAGAAACGCCCAAGATGAGCAGGAATCTACTACTATAGCCCAAGAGGCCCACTCGGTTCCCATCCCATGTCCCTCCTATCCACCCTAATTTCCATACACCAAATCCTGCTCGGCGTACAAAAGAAGCAAGAGTTCGGGCACATCATCCAATTGTGGTCTGTCCCAGTAAACCCGGCGGAGCCGGATAGAACTGATAGCTAGGTCCATCTTGAACTATTTCCCTTGTTTTTCAACCCATCCGGACCTTTTCCCGTGTCCTTCAAATAATTCCGTGTTTCGTCTCTGCGACTTTTCATCGAGCAGGTTCGCTACGTATCAAACACTTGCCTTATTATTATGTAATTTTGCGATAGCGGTTTCGTTTTTTATCTGATTTCTCAATAGATATCCCACCAAGGCCGATTTGGATTTTCGGGTTATTCAGTTTCTTTGATCCAAGAAAAACCTGGGATTTGGTATGACGCTTCAAGATTAATGGATATGCAAATGTGGGGTTTATTTCATTGGGAATTCACTTGGTTTTTGTGTTATAAAAATCATTTCTGGGTTTCTTACAAGTTATTTTTTCAATTCTTGGTTATAAAGATCACTCGCTTAACACGCTATCCTCGTTCGTAGTTGATTTATGGCATTACTTGTTTAAGAACTACTTGGTCTTGCCTTCCAGCTATATGCAATTAGAGAAATTTTGGTGAATAAATCATTTGAACCCTTTTTTACTCTTCATGACCCGCAAAATGGGTGTGGAAGATTCTATAACCTCGTAAGAAATCGTTTGATTTCTACTAAAGAAAGGCAATCTTTTCTTTTGAAGCTTCTGATACTAATCTGAAATGGCTAAATGTAGGCTGTCATCGGATGGCTAGAACTATTAAGATCTAGTTAATTGCAGGGGCTGACAAGGGTCCTAAACTGAGATATTCTCGCAAAAAATGAAAGAAAAAAGAAAAGTAGCTTCTGCCGCCAGTTCATGGTGTACTCAAAAATAAGGACCTGCATTTACTTCTTAAAGATTGAGGAATTAAGCGAGTGAATATCTGAACCGGAAAGAAAAACGAATTATTTGTGTACCGCTTGGAAGGATGGGAAATTAGGTTTTGCCATATTCATTAGATGTCAAATGGTTATTTTTTCATACTTACGTTGGTCGTGTTAATATTCATATGCAATCTTATGTTTTTGTTTCACAAGGCTTTCGTATTCTGTCCGCTATAGTAGTATAGCATTGTAATCCCCTTAAGCTGATTTAGTTGATGATAGTCCACTTGTAGGTTAAACTGGAGAAAATGTTGCTGCATTAGGCAATTGTGAGAAGGGTTTTATTTGTTAACTGATGAAGAATTATGTATACCTTTTGTATGATTTGTTAATGTATTGCTATATGGAGTGGTGTTTGCATTTTGAGACTTCGGTTTCTGTTTGTTGCTTTGTGACCCATTTAATTGTTCACCAGCAAACATTTTCCAATGATGTTGATGCATGTGGTCTTTTCCTAACTATAGTTTGATGCATTTCAGACTAATCAGACTACATTCTTTGAGGAATATGATTAAGCTATTCAAAGTAAAGGAAAAGCAGAAAGAACTTGCTGGAAATGCCAATGGTGGGGCGCCTACAAAGAAGCAAAGTGCTGGAGAACTGCGTCTTCATAAAGGTCCCTACCTTCAGTTTCATGATGACAGTTACTTTTTCTTTTTTCTTTGTTGAATCGCAGTTTTCTTTTGGCAGTATGTTGTCTCTCTGTTGTAAGTAGTTTTCATGTCCTGGATTTTTGTTTTTTTGGGAAAACATGTCATTTTGGTGATAGTAGATCTAGCGATTTTAAAATGCATCGAGTAGAGGAGGAAATGCAGCTAGATAGGTTGCATTATTTGTACAAATTTTTCAGTTACTTTGTTATTCTTTTGGGTGTAGGAAGGTCGAGTAGTTTAGGCTTCACATGGGAAGTTCAGAGCCACTAAGAATTGGTTTTGACAAATCTTAACAAGGCACAATTGTTTTCTATTGGTTAAAGTGGAATTTTTTCATAGCAGGTGCAATTTGTTGGAAGTCTTTCTATACGCTTTCAGTATATAATGTGTAGTCATGTTTGCATTGTGTGACCTCTAACTTACTAGAAATATCTGAATTTTCATCTGAGCTAGGAAATTCATAGATCTAGGGACATTTCTATTTCATTTTTCACTTCAATGCTAGAGCTGATTTTGGAAATGATAATCATGTTTCAATAGGGACTTACCTAAAGGCTTTAGATTGCAATAGAATTTTACATTACTCTGCCAAATTCTATTTGCTTCTTCTTCCTGATGGGCAGTTGTATTAAATGGTCAAGACTATGTACGAGTCCTTCAAAACTTAAAGGAAAAGGGTTTACTGAAGCAACTGCCTGTGTAATATCATGAGAAAATGTTGAGTAGGGAGTACCATCTAGGTTGATAAGCATCTAGAATGGTTCGGATTATTTCATTATTTTATTTATTTAGGGGGCTAGTTGGCCAACAGGAATCTTAACTCTATGGTTGGTCGTAACATTTTCAACATTTTGCTTTTGATTCACAGAGAAGGTGGTGCTTCCTAAATTTCTATGATTGGCTTTCTGTCAGAAAATATGAAGTTTTGACACAATAAATTTATGAGCCCTTCTTATTTTTCTCTTTCTTAAGACTTCTTATTTTTGTCTTTCCTTAGATGTTTAGGTTTCTACAAAATCCTTCACGTGGGGAATTACTTTGTGATCACAGTTTTTTTGCCATGCTATTTGTGGTTGGGGTTTCTTTTAACACGTTTGGTATTTCACCTCTTGCAGATATCTCTGAGCTGAATCTACCAAAATCATGTATCATATCATTTCCTAATGGAAAGGATGACCTCATGAACTTTGAGGTTTCCATTCGACCTGATGAAGGCTATTATTTGTAAGGAATTTTTCTAACTGTTTTCTCCAGAATTTGTCCAAACCAGTTTTGTTGTTTCATTCCTTTATATTGAAAGCCATAACAATTACGTTGCATTCTGTTCCGTGTGCCCTTACAGAGGTGGCACATTTGTGTTCTCCTTTCAAGTTTCTCCCATTTACCCACACGAGGCACCAAAAGTCAAGTGCAAAACAAAGGTAGACCCGCTTGTCCAACCTGTTTATTTGTCTTATTTTTCCTTGTTGATCTCTGCTATGGTCTTTTGATCGGTTCATATGTTAAGTTAGCCTCATTCATGGAATATGCTACTTGTAGGTCTATCATCCAAACATCGACTTGGAAGGCAATGTCTGCCTCAACATCTTACGGGAAGATTGGAAACCTGTCCTCAACATAAACACAGTGATCTATGGACTGTATCATCTGTTCACGGTAAGCTGGTGTAAAAAGCTATATTATTTTTGTTGTCATCTAATATCTGAAGCGTTTTCTTTCAATTTTGTTTGCAGGAACCAAATTGTGAGGATCCCCTTAATCATGATGCAGCTGCAGTTTTGAGAGACAATCCAAAGATGTTTGAGGCGAATGTTAGAAGGGCTATGGCTGGCGGGTATGTGGGGCAAACCTTTTTTCAACGGTGTTTGTAGTTTTGACAGGCATTGAATGCGTCCGCACAATCAAGAATCAGTGCCGAAGGATTGGATTGTAGTACTTATTTGCAAATCACATATTTCTGTTGTCCTTTTTAATTTTCTGGGTGGGACTAGGGTATTAAAACCTGGACAACCGAGCAACTAAAACTCAAACTAGTGTAACTGTACCTTTTGTGATGCTGTTTGTATGCTGATATGTCAGACGCTGCTTGGGAAAAAAAAGTGAAGTTTCGAAACTCTTTGTCATCGGAGTGCAATTCTTTGCTATCACTAGCGATTAGTTCATTATCATATAATATAATCGGAGTCTAAAGTGGTTCATCATAGTATTAGCTGCCCTTAGTAGAGAGCAGAAGGGCCGAATGGTATCATGGCGTTGGACATTGTCATCGCTTCCTCTAGAGACTCAGATCTTTCAGGTGTAATCGAAGTCCTTTCTTGGTTGCGACTCCTGGGAATTGATGAACTAGACCTCTAGACGGACTGCCTAGCAATGCTTCGTCGCTAAGCAACAATTGCTAATTTGACACATATTTATCATGTATGTCTTTATCGTGTTAAATACATGTAGAGGTACCTGACATGCATATGACGATATTCTATATTTTCATCTATTTTCTTTATTACTTTTAAAAAATCGAAATTATGAGTTTGGATATTCTAATTTTAGGAAACCAACATGAATAATATGTTATAAAGATTTGTCAAAAAAAAAAAAAAAGTTTTATACATTAGCATTTGTTGCTCTTATTGTGATGGTAAAACATACGAGTAGTGAGAAGAATAATACAAAATTGTGTTACAATTTATTTATTCAAAATTGAAATCTCTAAATTGGAACATATTATAGTTTAAGATTAAATTTGAAACGTAATGCATAACACATAAGAAACAAAAGTCATATTTAAGCACTGAATCTAACCGTCATATTCACCTTGGTTAAACGATATATGCAGAATCATAAGAAAGCCTCTAGGTATGTGCATTCAGTTTCTTTATTTTCCCTGTTATCTTTGCCAAATCAACCTTTGGAACAATCAGAGATATTTCAAGTTGGACGAACATAGGATAAGAATAGTCACCGTCACAGGTCCACAAAATTGCATGAACATGAAATTGACTACTTGTTCCATTTGTCATCCAATCAAAGGGACATTTTCAGAACTCCCTTACAAATTGATCGGCATATATTGTCAATCAATTCCATCTCATTATTCTTTTTTTAAAAAAAATCCCAAGTCTTGAGAAAATTCCTTAATCTCAAACAGCTGAAGAGTTACAATTTTAGGATCTGTAATTTCCCGTTACAAATCGATCAAGTGTATACCATTGATTAATTTTATCTCGTTTATGAAGAACTAAAACCTCAATTCTTGAGAAAATTTCCCAATCTCAAAAAACTAAAGAGTCCTGATCTAGGAAAATTATTGTACTACTCGTGTGAACTAGAAATTTTGACCAAAACAAGGCTTTCTCACGTCGTCTCTACCTCTTTTGAACTGACCAACCTAGCATTTTCACGGTCTCGCCTAAAAATACAATATAAGGGCGTGTATAACAAGCAGCAAAGACCAAATGGAATAGCCATCATCGAAAGAAGTCCTTTAGACAATGCCATAGCCTCCTTCGAAGACCCTGAAATTGGATCAACAGATTTTGAATCATAGCCATACATCTTCTCTGCAAGAATTCCAACCAAGGGAGCAGCAAAAGAAGAGAAGGATCCTTCAAAGGCACGATCAAACGCATAAATCATGGTCCGGTGCTTAGCAGGTACCACTTCAGCAAACATGGGGCCATTTGCAGCAGTGGCATTCCAGCTGATGGTTAAGCCCATTAGAAAGAGAGTCGTAGCAAAGGTGAAATAGCTGCTAACTGACTGGGGGATCCCTTTGAGGAGGAACCATGAGAATGGGATGCCCATGAAAGCGCTGAACTGTGCACACATGATACGAGCAGAGTGGGGGTAGATTGTTGAGAGTCGATCAGCTATTAGGCCACCAAGGAGGGATCCCGTGGCACATCCAATAGCAAAAAGACTAAGGAGGGTCGCTGCACTAGTATGATCGAAACCTGCAAAAAGGAGCAGATGGCATTGCACATAATCAAAGACCAATTTCAATTTCAATATATGTTGTTCACCACGCACTTAGGGAAACATTGGAGTTTGCTTTCAAACTCACCAATTAGTTCAAACCACATGGTGAAGAACACCATGGCTGTCCATGGTAGGGACCCAACAATACCCTGCAAGACAATGATTTTAAATGTTTGCACTTTGGTAACAGCTTTCATGGCCGTCCAAGACTCCAGCCAAATTGATGCTACACTACCACTACTACCGCCCTTGGCTATCAAATCATTCCTGAAACACAAAGAAGCAGGTTAGCAGCTATCAGAAGTGGGAGGAAATATTTTTGGTTGCAAGTTTCTTGAGTTCATGTGATGATATGATCACTGTATGCAGATGGAGAAAGACATTGAATAAAGAAAGGAACTTGGGGGAGAAAGGAAAAGTGACATTACTTTTCTTCGTCCTCACCAGTATCAGGAGTGATACTAGCTTTCCTAGGGTCTACAACAAACAAGGAGACGAGGACTCCAATTAGTGAGCTTAATGTCGCCATCATAACAAAGGCACAACGCCATCCAGGGATGCCCCCGTATTGCTGACCAGCCATAATTGTTGCCAGAACACCACCTCCTATGCCGCCTAAAGAACCAACAAGGCTTAGCAGCCCAAATCCTGTTCCTCTCACACCATCGTTGTAGCTATCAGCAATGAAGGACTGAAGTGCTGGTATAACGATTGCCAAGCCGAAGCCATTTATTGCTCTCCAAAATGCAACCTGAAGAAACTGCTGGCTCCCTCCAACTGCAGCTGTTGATAGGGCCCAGCAGAAAGTGCCCATTGCAAGAACTTTAGGGCGGTCATATTTTATAACTAGTACACCTGCCAAGGGTGATGCAAGTCCCTGCACAATGTTCCTTATAAATGTAAGATACCCCAGGTCAGATGGCCCTGCATCAAAAGCTTCACTGACTTCTTTGTAAACAGATGGGAGGAGGTTCTCATCAGCACGCTCCATTATGGCAGCCATGTTGATAAGAATGAGGGAGAGAGAAACACCAAATATCTTTCTTCTTCTGCCAAAATGAACGATCGGAAAGAAGCAACAGAGTCAATGCAAATCTCGAAACTCTTCCATCAGAAAGAGACTGGAAGGCATAAAAAGCACATTGCTTTTGCATCACAGAAAGATAGAGATGGCATCTAGAACAGCAAAGGCGTTTGCAATCACCAAGCTCATATATTAGTATTTGTAAAAGGAAGCACTTATATGGAAAGATATTGGGACAATATTTCAGCACTTCAAAGAACTTTGAAGATCTTAGCTGATTCATTATCAACGATCCCTGACCTCTATAGTTTTAACTTTTCAATTGCTGTTCTTTTAATCTTTTCTCCACTGCTAGAAACCATCTACAGATTGCTTGTAATGATTTTGGTTCCTCGTGTCAGTTGAATGTTGTAGATAGCTACGGAGGAGCTGAATGTTCCAATTAGTAGGATCATCGCTAACGAAATGGAAAGGGCGATTAATATTAACTCATTACTGCTTCACTATGGTCTGGAATGTTAAGCGAGACCAAACAAACCAAAGAAATCCTATCTAAAATAAACCACAATGAACTCATTTTTCCATCCGAGAGAGAAGCATCAGCAACAACTTCCATAGCACAATGATATCAAGACCCAATCAAATTGTCCCGCCACATCAAGAGCAAGGGCTCAACAGGGTTTCAGGTGAAGATGTGCAATCAGCAGCTTCACCATGGTGTGGAACCCAGATCTGAAACTTTGAAATGCTTAATTGGAGGAAAGTCGATATCAACGGGAAATGAAAAACAATAACAGCGAACTGATTTTCCTTTATTGTCAAAACCAATCGACTAAATGAATACCTATTAAACAGTAAAACGAGCCGGTTAATTGCCTTGCCAAGAAAGCCAAAAAAATGGAAAAGGCACTTAGTCTGACATGGAAAGTACAACGTAGACGAAAACGGACATAACTACTGAAACTGAAACCAGAAACATGAGAGAAATCAAACTCACTTCATGGCTTCCAAACTTCTGGGAAGCAGAGGTTTGGATCGACGAGGAGCACCAAATCTATGAGGACCCCGAACGAGGCCCATGGATCATGACGTCCTCGACACCTCAAAAGCCTCAAGGAGAAGTTCCTCGCATTTATCCCGGATCTGCGGCGTCTACTTGCGCTGTCCGAAGCTCTGACAACCCGGAGAGACTATTCAAAGTCGACGTACACGCAAGTGATTCTATCCCATGGATAATATCCAATCAGGCAAAACCAAAGCCGGCTAAACACACAACAGAGTCTAAATCTGTCTACCTGCGATGGAGAAATCAAATAAGGTTTAATTGGAGGATAGCGATTCATCGGATGGCAATCACCTTGGCTTTGGAGTTCGCTTCCAAACGTGCGCGCCGCAGGTAAGAAAGTTTTGACTGTTGTGTACAACGTGTCCGATCTTACGTCAGAAACAGCTTCCACGTGTACCTTTCTCTTTGTTCAAACTCTTGGTTCAAACTTTGCTTTTGCTACCTGTACCATAAAGGTTTTATTTTATTTTATTTTATTTTTATAATTTGAACAAACAATACCGTTGGATTCGTGTCTGGTTACAAGAACTTTACGACAAAGTTATATCTAAAAAATGCAACAATACGTCAGGCATCTTTTTAATATTAGTGTTGATGAAAACAAAAAGTATTACTATTTTGTGATCTGATATATTAGCGTGTATTTGGATTACAAGTGTACTTACAACCAAAGTAATTAAGAGAAAATTAAATGCGGTTGGTTTCTCCTCGTATTCAACTAAATTCGTATGGGTTGCAATGAATACAAACGTCTTATTTTCCAGTTGTTGTCAACTAATTTAAGTATCATTTAGAAATTTGTCGATAAGAAAAAGAAAAAACAAACACAAGTTGGACGAAACGTGCGACTACAGCTACAAGCATTTGAAATTGGGCGGACGAAAGTAATTGGTAAACCTAACCTGATTGGAAAAGATTCCGCTGGCTCTATCTCGAGATTTTGTTTTGGTCCCATTGAAAATGCACATTTCCACATAAGAACGGCACTAGACAATGTAAGGCCCATGATTGTCTTCAGCAGCCCATAAAATGTGTCCTTATCTAGAGTTCTTAAATCTATTAGCATTGATACTGGGCTTCTTCCCAATCTATTAGCTCGGCCTCATTGACAAAGATTAAGACCACGACATCTCGGAAAGGTTGTTCCCTAACCGAGACTGGACCATTCTCAATCAACATAGACCAGTACAATCCGCGGGAGGCGTTAAAGTAGCGTCTTGGGAAAGTAAGCGCATAGATAGCCTGTGTTATTTTTCTATTGCTTCCGGTTTTACTGGTTGCCGATTTTGTTGAATTATTAATTTGGCTCAAGCGGTGAAAGTCATAAAGCAACTCTAGCTTACTATGCTATTTAAAATAATATAAACTAAGGAACTGGGTGATCTTAGCATAATGGAAACTTCATAGCATTAAGTTTAAAATAGAATGTTGAGTCTTTGATTCATGTCTAATAACAAAAAGTTTGCTGGATGAAACCTTACACTCTAAACTACGGATTCCAGCCATTTCGTTCCCTTCTGATACTGAGGATCTTGATTGTAAAGAGCGATGAATATTGATCCTAGAAAGTAGGTGTTAATATACAAATGAAAGTTTGAAATTATTGATTTAAGAACAATGAATGAAGAGTATAGCGGTGAGTATAGGTTGTAATTGCATAATAAACAAGAGCCAAGTGGTGGTAACCAGCCTCAACATCTCAACTTATTATATATGGAGTTCACACTAAAGAAGTCTGATCCACGTGAGGCTAAGAAGGTCAAGGTCGTCGTTGGATTAGCAATTCGGCTTACAAGGCAATCCACCCTTAAATACGGTGTCAGCGAATTTTATATAGTTGATATGCCCTTAATGCACGGGCAAGTCCGTGTATGGGCCCCAAGATTAGGACACTTCCGGAGGAGATCCTAGCCACCAGAGCAATCTAGAAAATCAAATCTCACCAACAATCCGTTGCGAAGATTGATTAGGAGTATAGGGTGACGAGTTGTAGGCTAATCAACGTGTAACTCAGGAGACCGCATCGCTAGAACCGGCTACTTAAACGGTAAAAGCTACTATTTTTTACATCCGTACCTACCGACCATCGGACTCATCCCCTGCGAAGGGCCGGTGCGTAAATTCACCACCATATTAAAAAAAGAAAAAAGGAAAACAAGAAACATTAATTATTGGATAATGTTTTCGAATAATGGAAACCCACGTGCTCTCTTCGACCAAAGACGACCAGATTTCAGCAGCGTCCCTTCGGGGAAAAAGAGGCCTGTGGTCCCTGCACGAGGGGGCACGCACCACTGTCTTCCCTCCACGAGGCACCGCACGTGTGCCCAATCTTGTTGCCTTCCTCCCTTCGCCAGCTAGCTGTCCCGTCCCTCTCTACCTGATCTGGATCCGCACGTGCCCAATGCTCATCTACAACCTCCTTGGATTAAGACCCTTTCCTTTTCCCACAACTTAAAAAAAAAAATCGGTACCACCTTTTCTTACCATTTTTAAAACTACAAATCTTTTGAATGAAACTTCGTCGTGGCTGCCGGAGGAGCCGACTGTGATTCTCTTGCCGACTCAAGCCGGCTCCAACTTTCTGAATCAGGGCAGTTGCTGTCCAAACAAACGATAAAGTGTGTAGCGAAATAACGATTTTTTTTTTAAAAAATTTAATTTACAATAAACGCACTCTAGTTTCATTTTCTTACATTTATTTATTTTCTTATTCTAATGTAATAATAACCAAATTACGGTGATAAAAACTGTACGTATATTCTCAAATTATACAATGGGCTGTCAACTAATTTTTTAGATTTCATGGGATTGATTATTCCGAAATTAAATGGTAAAAGTTAAGATTTCGGGAAATTAAGTTAAAAAATATTCCTAGTAGTTTCACGATGCTGTGTCGTATGCTGCGGTCAATGCAGCCAAAACCGTCAACAGGAAAGAATCAGCAAGCAGTAAGTCTGGGCAAATTACCAAAAACCCTGGCGTGTAGCCCTCGTTCTGTTCTGACCGAGGGAATCAACGGGCTGAGGCCGAGCCGTGCGATTCGGGGACCACATTCCCGTCCATTGCGCTGCGCTCGACACGTCAAGGCTGAGATGGTCCCGACAGCGGGCGGCTGTTTTGTTAATTGTTGTGGGTTTCTGCCTCGCACGTGTGGAACCGACTGGCCCTGTAAAAGTACGGGGACGCGTCACATGATGTGGACGTGCGGGGTAGAGGGAAGGAAAGGAGGGTCTGGGGGCTCCACCTTCCGAGCTCGTGGTTTGTCCACATATGGACCGTTCAAACTGAACGTCACGTCAGAAGCACACAAATTCCGGAAAAGGGCATCTTTTTTTTTATCATCGCAATGGAAATTTCCATGTGTGTTACCGTACATTGTTCAAATCTCCCTGTTGGATTACCGTATTATAATCTGATCGAATGGAACAAAGAGTAAAAGAGAAGGTGAGAATAGTATTGGTTAATCTTTTGACTCGAGACTTGAAGCCATTTGTCAATATTGGAGTCTCCCAAAAAAGATGAGAGTTCCACTTCTCTTAATTACTGACGTTCATCTTTGACATCTCAGTATCTTCTGGGTATTATTGTGGGTTCGATAGGGGCCTGCTATTGCAGCGCTGCTTTCCCATGCGCAGAACAAAACCAGATGTGGCGCAGTCGTTGCCGCAGATACGGACTGCCCCACCCTGATTAGGCTGTGTTATGTACACCAACTAGGCAACCGGTCCACGTGCTTTTGGTAAAATAGGGCCTCCTCAAGGATGGCTCACGGAGGACCCTACCTTACTTTCCCAAAGACATCCATCCCCCCGAAAGGCCTAAACTCGTACGTGATATTGACATAACCCAAACACGAAAACTAATAAATCCGTGAAAGTTGAGGCGCTTTGCTTCTGGGCAATTTTGTCCTCTTCTCCCTCACGCTGCTGGAAGATAATGGCAGTGTGAAAAGGACTAGTATTTCTTTCTTTTTCTTCTGCTACAGAGACTTGATTAAAGTAGGCGCTACCCTCGTGAGGCACAGGGGTCTAGCCAGTCTTAACGGCCCCTTTTCGTTCCGAAAGAACACACGGCGATAGGGGTGAAAATCTATAGATAGAGAGAGAGAGAGAGAGAGAGAGAGAGAGAGAGAGAGGCAGGAGACCGGGAGAGAGTTTGTTCTGGGGAAAGTAATGGCGGGCGGGGGTTCATCCGGGAGGCTGCCGACGTGGAAGGAGAGGGAGAACAACAAGAGGAGGGAGAGGAGGAGGAGAGCCATTGCAGCTAAGATATACTCTGGTCTCAGGGCTCAGGGGAACTACAAGCTGCCCAAGCACTGCGACAACAACGAGGTCTTGAAGGCCCTCTGCTTGGAGGCCGGTTGGGTTGTCGAAGAGGATGGCACCACCTACCGCAAGGTTTGGCCTTCGAAGTTTCCCTTTTGTTTTTCTGCTTTCTCATGTGTTTTACACCACTCCAGGCGTTTTCGTTCTTCATATGAGTCGCAATTGTTTTCCTGTGTTTACTTCTTTTCTTTATTAGGCTTCGCTCCTTAGGGAGCATAAACATTCCGTATTTTCATCTGGGTTTCTTCATTCATATTCGAAGAAACAAATCCACGCGCAGGTTGGAACGTTATAGATCTTATTGATTACCCAATTTCTTTTATAGATTTCTTTAAACCTTTTAGATCTGGATCTATGGATTTGGAAGTTTTTAGTTATCTTGATTATAATTTATCTGAGTTTTGGTGGTTTTGCTTGTTATGTTTGATTGCTATCCTTAATGGGTTTCTGGTCAATGGCTGGAGAAGTAGATGGAAGGAGCTTTGTGATTCGTTTTACTGTTTGGTCTCTGTCAGACTAAAGAGATAGGATCTAGGTTTGCCTTACCCTGGTTTAAGAGTGTACAACATCGGTTCCTTTCCATATTTTTGCAGCTTCTAGAGAAGAAGTTGAAACTCAGATCATTCTCCGTTCTATTTCCATCAGATTTTGTTTTGCAGTTGTCCTTTTTCACTTTACTGCTTGGATTTTTAGGTGGTCGGTTGATTTTCTTGTCTTTGTTGGTTGTCTGAGGTGCCATTTATAGAACTCAATCTGGGATCGGAGCAAAAGAAAGTGTCTTGAGGTTCCAATTTATTGAACTAAAACTGGTATTGGAGGACAGAAAAAAAATAAAAGAAGGAACAAAAGGACATGGAATTTGAGCAATGAATATGGCTTTATCTTTCGAGATTTTTCTGATTCCGTGCCTTAACCTTTTTGTTGATAACTCTTACACAGGGATGTAGGCCACCAGCAGCAGAGATTGCAGGCACTTCTGCGAACCTTAGCGCATGTTCCTCCCTTCAACCAAGCCCACAATCCTCGAATTTTGCTAGTCCTGTGCCATCCTATCACGCCAGCCCGTCCTCATCGTCATTCCCAAGTCCTACTCGTTTCGATGCAAATCCCTCTTCTTACCTCCTTCCTTTCCTCCGCAACATAGCCTCTATGCCCACTAATCTCCCTCCTCTTAGAATATCTAATAGTGCTCCTGTAACGCCACCTCTTTCTTCGCCAACCTCCAGAGGTTCAAAGCGAAAACCTGACTGGGAATCCCTCTCTAATGGCTCCCTAAATTCATTGCCCCATCCACCTTTTGCTGCCTCAGCTCCCTCAAGCCCAGTGCGACGCCACCATATCGCGCCTGCCACAATACCCGAGTGTGACGAGTCTGACGCTTCAACTATAGACTCAGGTCGCTGGGTCAGTTTCCAGACATCAACACACCAGGCAGCTCCTCCTTCACCTACGTTTAATCTAATGAAACCGGTGGTCCAACAGTGTCCGTTTGGGGATGGGGCTGATAGGCATCAAGGCCTGGACTGGGGCAGTGCTGCAGAGAAAGGGAGAGGCTCGGAGTTTGAGTTTGAGAGTGGCAGAGTGAAGCCATGGGAGGGCGAGAGAATACATGAAGTGGGAGTCGAGGATCTGGAGCTTACACTAGGGAATGGGAAGTCCCGTGTTTAAGCTTCCGGTTAATTACCTGGCTTGTGAAGGTACAGAAGGGAGAAAGATTACCCCTTGTGGATTGATTCGTGCATTCTCAATGGTAATATGGTTTTGTTAGCCGGCTTTGGCATTGGTTCGCTTCTCTAGAGACTTCCGCCACTGTTCGGAGACTATGATTTGATATCGGTGCATCCTGCCCTCTCTTCATGTGTACAGTCAACTTCTCTAAGAGGCATTGCAGGATTGTAAACCAATTGCATTCATTTATTAAAAGATCTAGTTTGACGAGCTTTATTGAAGAAGAGCCTTCCGAGAAATGTTCTGGTTGTAGTGGGAGGGCTGAAAAGCTGGGGGAACCCCGGTGCTTGTTCCCGTTGTTTACGCTTGCGGCAGCTTCTTGTTGCAGGAGCCTATTCGGATTTCATTGGGTTAGCCCTTTTGATAATAGTTATTATTATGGGCAAACAAATCTATGTGGATTTGCTAACCACTTTATTTGAACAATTCCATTACATTTATCACTTTAGGATCTCCCGTTGCATGTCATAGTTTTCATCACAGTAGGAGCTCTAGCCCCTAGTCGTTTTTGGGTTCCTGATTTATCATTGTAAGAGTTGATCCGCTTGATCTAGTACCTGGAGGTTCAAATTAGTTGGGTTTTTTATGGACATTATCTAAGTTTTCCGATTTCCGACCATAAGTTGACTGCAGATCTGGAAATGATCTTTTTGTAATATGATCATATCTGCGTTGCGTTTCTGGTCCACTGGCAACGTTTTTCACCGCACTTTCTGCAGTTTGTTTCCTTTTTGTGGGTCAAAGATAAGCATCGACGACGAACACTAGAGGGCCCTTCCCATGTGATATGTCATGCCTGACCTGATGTTGTCGCTCACCACTAGTCGGATTCCTGAGGGAAGAGAGAAAAACAAAGCCACCGAAATAGATAGCTACGAATAGAAACAAAAAATGTGTGCTCAGGCAGGCAAAATGAGTGGCCAGTGCCTGCTGGAAGCAGCAGTCAGTCACTTATCAAAGGAAAACTTTCTTGTTGAACGAAGTCCACCTAAATTTCTGTAATTGGTTTATTGGCATTGCACGTACAACCACATCAGCAAATTCAGAACAGATAGGTCGTCTACGGACTTTCACATGGCTGACCTTATCTTCTTATCCTGACTTTACAGGCAATAAAGACGTTTCTCTTACTCTTTTGTTCGTCTTTTGAATGAGTTTGGTCAAGTGGTCTGCAACGAAAGCCACGACTTAGAGTCAGTTTTCTGTCCCTTAGATTTTTTAGCCCTTGAAGGGAAGTTAACGAACAAATTCTGTAGTCATAAAATCTTTTGGTGTGTCAATCGTTCGACAAAGATTAAGGCTATGCTACTAATGGCATGGTAAAAAGCCTGCCTTGTCGATTATTATTGATATGGCAGGACTGATGCTCATAATAAGGTGTTGAAGGTGGGTATTATTCCACATTGGAAGTGAGAGGATGGGCTTGTGATTTTATAAGTGATGAAAATTCTCCACTTAATGCCTTAAGGTTTTAGAATGGACCTTCACAATCTAATATGGTATCAGAGCCGACCCTGTGTCCTACCTACCTTAATGTGGTGCCGGAATACATTATCGAGCTGAATGTTTTTCCAGTGGGCCAAAGCAAATTTGAACACAACAGGAGGTCTTGGGCTCAAAACGGTGTGCCGTGAAAGTTTTCGTGTTCCTTGGGCTTTTGCCGAACAACAACGCTGTTGGGCGTATTTGAAGGTGAAAGCGATATAGTCCAATTCCACTATGTTGAAAATCAACCCGCAAAATCAAATATCCTGCTCATTAGAACTTCTTTCGAATGTTGTTTACAGTAATTAAGTGTGTACTTACTGACGGTATAAGTACGTCACATTATTCCTATATGGGCAACAAGGTATCCGAATCCCGAGAATTGCCGACAGCTAAGAAATTAGGTACTTCAGCAAATTAGATTGGAACTTTAGCAAAGAAACCTCTTAAGCCTGCTTCATGAATACCTTATTTGCTGGTAATTCTCGTTCCGGATATATTGAAATTACTGATTTTAACTATTCAGTAACACATATCACGCTCATAACTGCAAATCTATGTGGAAGTATTTAAATACTTCTGTGGGTATTTATCAGGAGTAGGTGCGTTCTTCAGATAAGTGAACTGCTAGTTCTTTGAAATTCAGGCTTCCATTAATAGAGATTTCATGATAAAACAACACATTTCACTTTACATTACGAAACAGAAACCAAAAAAGTGATTAACACAGATAGACATTAAAGCACGTCTATGAAGGTACACGAACACACCAAACATAGGTAGACTCTAGTGCGGAGATCAGGAAAAGAAAACCCACATGGGTCGACTTATTTAGTAGTTCCAGGATGTCTCAAGACTCAGGTAACAATGGGAAAGTGCTTAGAAGGCAGGAAGGATCGCCGTATCTTCTTTCTTTCTGGCACTGATAACCCCATAAATGTCCTCTGCTATCACCTGTGCATCTTCTGAAACTCCGGCCAGTCCCCTCAGCGTCAGTCCTGCGCAGTACACACCAGTTCTCAGGGTACTTATTCTTCGGCATCCCATCATCTTTAACGATTATTTGTAATCCTACACCACCAGGAAAGAGAAAGGATTTTTTTTTTCCCCCTTACAATCACTTTATCTGAGTACAATTCCAAGAAATATATAAACATGTGCCTTTAGCCATTTGGTTGCCATGCTCTTGTAAGCAGTCGCGAAGACTTACCATCAAACTTCTGTTCAGCACCACTCTCGGACACCACATCTTTCCCCTTGATTTCCACTATGGGCGGAAGTACCTAGTAACGGCGCAAAATGAGGGAGCATGTGAAAGAAGATTGCGGGAATGTGACCTGTGATTACATGAGAGAGTGAAATAGGACGGAAATATGCATGGCATTGGGAACTCATGGTTACGTATATGATACTTGGTGCACACCTTTATCCCTTCTGCACGGATTTTTCCGACAGTCCCAACATCGGTCACCGGATTCCTCCCATTTTCTGCTTTTAGGAGGAATGGGCCTTTGGAAGGCCATACTTGGACAGGTCGCCATAAAATAACCTTCCAAGCACAATAATCGTGGGATCCACGATGCCAGCTGGGAGGTACTTCAACATGAACATCCCGCAGTAAAAGATTTCTTTGGTAAGCACATGGAACTGCGTGATAGCATAATCCATTAGTAGTGGTACTTTAGTAGTACATGAAAGTAGCATATGCATCATAATACACGTACTTAATTATGTTTTAAAGTTTGTAAGATGAGAGAGAGGAGAAAGATTACTGGGCTTCTAACAACAATCGCGGGGTGAGCACCAAAGTCCCAAAGGTCATAGCTGATCTTCATTCCTGAGTTACCAGAGCCAACGACCAAAACATCTTTATCTCGATATTTTGAGCCAGTTTTTTGCTCCAGGAAAGGTGTCTAACCCAGGCAACTCAGGAATAACACCCTCACTATTTTCTTCACTCGCAACAACTAAGAACTCTGCTAGGTAAACTTCCTACCTACTTCCCCAGACAGGTTACTCCTAGCTTCTATCCTCCATTTTCCCTTGGTTTGGTCATACACAGTTGATTCAAACTTGCTTTGATACTATATAAGAAGTAGGTATATCTCTCTAAAAGACTTTGTAAGAAGTAGAGATATCGCTACTAATAAAACCGAGAAACTCAATATTCGAGATCAATATGGGACAATCTCTAACAGCAAGGTTAGTGGGACCAGCTCCTACAATAATTGAAAATCAGAGTTTGGTGGATTTATTGAATATGACAGTGTGTGGCCTGCTGTTTCAAGCTTGAGGGGTTTGATTTGGTGAACATACTGACTTAATGAGGAAGTTCAAGGAGTTTGTAAACAAGGGAGATAAGCCAAAGCATCAAAGCTATAACAAAAAGATGAGACAAAGGATCAAAGATCTATAAACAAATGTGAGTGTAGAAGATATTCAAAACTATAAAGAAAACATGTAAAATTCAAAGGAAGCAAAAGAAGGAATATGAAATCTTTCATGAACGCAGGGCCGAGTGGCCCTGCTAACATTCACAGGAGATAAAACATGGCTTTGGATAGAAAAACTTTGCTTTGCTTATAGAATACGTCTTACACAGCCTTTATATAGGCAACCATCGTAGCAAAAGACAAAATACAACTTGCATGCCACTTGCATGAAGAGACGTTACCCCAACTTGCCAAGATGCTTCATCATCACGTAATGCAGAGCTGCAGACATTTAAGAAACCTGACATGAGATAAAAAACCACATTATCTGCGGGCCCCTCGTTACTTCTCCGAGTCTCCTTTACATGCATTGAACTCTCGGATTCTTCAACAGCATCTTATCTTCACAATTCGTGGGACCCGTTTATCTTCATTCAGCTTTGGTTTGTGGATCCCGTAACCTCCATGCTGGATAGTATTCTTTGGCTTACTTCGTTCAAATGAGAAGAACGGGATTCAGGTTCTGAACTTGCATCTTTGTATATCTGGAAGGCCATAAATGCTTATGCAGTCTCATCATCTATCCGCTTCCAACATCATGCATGTACCAGTCGGATAATGTTAACACACCCCCTCAAACTTGGCATGATAGTGACAAGTTTGATTATATAAGCAATTTTGACACACCCCCTCAAACTTGGCATTGGTAAGGCCAAGTTTGATTAGATCAGTAACTTTGACACACCCCCTCAAACTCAATATGGTAAGGCCGAGTTTGTATTATAACTTCTCTTCTTTTTTTTTTTGACAAGATTCTGCTTACTTGAGATGGAAATTCTCCTTTGGAGATTAAAACTGTGAGCAAGTTCCTTGCCCTTTTTGGGAGGATTCTACTTGCTTCAACATGTGAAGTCCCTTGCCCTTTTTGGGAGGACTCTATTGCTGTGAAGATGGGCTATCTTTGCTATGACGCCCTTTTTTTCTTTTCATCTTTTGTTGAAAATTTGATTATCAACAAAGATAGAACATAGGACACGGAGATATCATCTTCATCGTTGTCCTTGTTTGGTAGATAAGTGGTAGATAAAGAGAAATGGTAGATAAATGGAGGTGGAAGATATATGGAAGATAAATGTCACGCATGAAAAGAAATTGCGTGTATTGTGTTGGTTGAAACAGAAGCGTGCTTCTCACACTTCATAAAAAGAAATTGTGCATTTTCTCGCGCATTGAGTAGCGCTGCATTACGCTCTCATCTGAGACTGATCCGGGTTGTACCTCGAGATCATATCTTCTCTTAACAAATCCATCCAAGAGCAGAATCTAAGTTAACTTGGGAGATATTTATGAGTTATCTCCCATTCTCTTGAGCACGCCTCTTTTGGCGTCCCGCTTTCTTCTTTCCTTTTTTTTTTTTTTTTTTTTGGTTGGTGTGCCTTTTTGGAAGCTAACAAATTGAGATCTAAAGGCCTTCATGAGGAGCCTTGAAGATCTTTTGTGAAACGGGATACTTCTTGGTTTGGCAGATTTTGTTCAATGTGCAGCGGAATAATTCTTTGATGTCATATGGCTATGCCTGAAAAACAGAGATAAAGTATACCATAGAACAGATAATCCCAAGAGTCAAAGATTAACCTTAAAGGTTAATCCCTGCTCTGATACCAAATTGAAAATCAGAGTTTGGTGGATTTATTGAATATGGCAGTGTGTGGCCTGCTGTTTCAAGCTTGAGGGGTTTGATTTGGTGAACATACTGACTTAATGAGGAAGTTCAAGGAGTTTGTAAACAAGGGAGATAAGCCAAAGCATCAAAGCTATAACAAAAAGATGAGACAAAGGATCAAAGATCTATAAACAAATGTGAGTGTAGAAGATATTCAAAACTATAAAGAAAACATGTAAAATTCAAAGGAAGCAAAAGAAGGAATATGAAATCTTTCATGAACGCAGGGCCGAGTGGCCCTGCTAACATTCACAGGAGATAAAACATGGCTTTGGATAGAAAAACTTTGCTTTGCTTATAGAATACGTCTTACATAGCCTTTATATAGGCAACCATCGTAGCAAAAGACAAAATACAACTTGCATGCCACTTGCATGAAGAGACGTTACCCCAACTTGCCAAGATGCTTCATCATCACGTAATGCAGAGCTGCAGACATTTAAGAAACCTGACATGAGATAAAAAACCACATTATCTGCGGGCCCCTCGTTACTTCTCCGAGTCTCCTTTACATGCATTGAACTCTCGGATTCTTCAACAGCATCTTATCTTCACAATTCGTGGGACCCGTTTATCTTCATTCAGCTTTGGTTTGTGGATCCCGTAACCTCCATGCTGGATAGTATTCTTTGGCTTACTTCGTTCACATGAGAAGAACGGGATTCAGGTTCTGAACTTGCATCTTTGTATATCTGGAAGGCCATAAATGCTTATGCAGTCTCATCATCTATCCGCTTCCAACATCATGCATGTACCAGTCAGATAATGTTAACACACCCCCTCAAACTTGGCATGATAGTGACAAGTTTGATTATATAAGCAATTTTGACAACAATCACTACTACTTCTTCCACAATTGCCATTTTACTTCCACTCTCACGATTGAGAAGGATTCATTGTTACCCGTATATACAGAGGATGAGAAGTTGGAAACGTATTGTGATGAAGTTCTTCCAAATGTCAACCTGTTTCACAGATGGCAACTCCTCCATTTCTGTGGCAGCCTTAGTTTTATAACTCCGGTTTGTGACGGTAGTTCATTGACATCTTGCTGAAAAAACGGACAAAAATATTTGACCCACCAAAACGAAATTTATACAGGATGTGCATGAATTGTTCACTGGAGAGGGCTACTGTTACGTCCTACATCTCACTCGGATAATCGTGAAAACTTGAGAGTGATATATCCCTCAACCAAAACTCGTAATGAACTATATAGATCGTCGGGTAATCGGGCGACAGATCTTCCACGAGCGGCGGTCGACTTGTTGGCTCAGGTTGACCCGCAGTTACTTGATAGTTCGTGGGTGCAAGAACGGCCGGAAAAGGTTCTGATCCAGAACGCTCATGCCCTTCGTGCCGGTGCCGGATGTGTGTAACTAATGCTTTTATGTGAGTTCTAAACAATTAAAAATCTTCTACTTCTAATTCATTATTTGTTAAGTATGATTGATGGATCTTATTCGTTTCATCTGATAACAAAAGGACTTCAGCAAAGAACGATAAATACTTTCGATCTTTTTTTGTATGGGGGGTATCGAAACATTCATGAATGATTAAGCAAGCTGAGTTATGCTTGTAGAAGTGTAAACTTTTTTCACAAACACTTACACAGGATATCACTAAATCTGGAAATCACTTAACAGATTGGCTGCGAAGATGGAAGCTAATTGACATATACTACCTGGAGTATTGAGATTAGATTTGAAGGAGTTTTGATGCGAATCGACCTAAGGCCCATATCAAGGAGAAGCTCAAGCCAAGTCCAAGCCTTATTAGTCCTTATATCAAAGAAATTGGGCCACCATGGGATCCAATCCACTATTCAACACTGAGGGCCCAACAAGCCCATTCCACAATGGGGCCCAACAAGCCCATTCCACAATGGGGGGCCAACAAGCCCATTAAGCCCAACCTACCTACCCATTTGGTAGGTTGTCCACCATTGAGTATTTTATTCCAACCTACCTACCCCATTTGGTAGGTTGTCCCCCATTTGGTATTTTATTCCAACCTACCTAACCCATTTGGTAGGTTGTCCCCCATTGGGTATTTTTATCCCAACCTACCTAACCCATTTGGTAGGTTGTCTACCACCTATGTTTAATTTATTTTGATGTTTTCATTATTTTATCTTTTTGTGTCCCCAAGCTCTCCCTATAAATAGAGCTCATTTGTAGAGAACAAGGGGGAAGAAAAAGACCAAGATCAAGAGATTTGAGTTTAAACTTATTTTGAGAGAAACCTAAGTGTTTCATCTTTGTTTTTAAATTCCAGTCTTTACATTCTTGTTCTTAAATTCCAATCTTTACATTCTTGTTCTTAAATTCCAGTCTTTACATTCTTGTTCTTAAATTCCAACCTTTACATTCTTGTTCTTAAATTCCAGCCTTTATATTCTTGTTCTTAAATTCCAGTCTTTATATTCCTACTTTGATTTCCTTGTTCTTTCTTTTTCTTGTCACGATCTTTAAACTTCTGTTTTTTCAATTTCCAAACCATAAGATCTTTACTATTCCGAGTTATTGTTCATACGTGTTCTTAATTTTGAGTTTTTGCTCTAAATCCCTTTTATCCTAGCCTTGAATCCTTTCTAAGCCTTTATTTTTAAACATGGAATCCTTATTCCTTGTTTTGATCCTGAGCTCACTCCTTAGCCCATCACGAATCACATCAAGTTTCCACCGTGTTAATGGGGAGTTTGCATTAATTGTAGGTTACGTACTTGGATCCCTTAATTGGTGTATTTCCCCGTCTATGCTTTCCATATAGAACAGCTGTAGGCCTATGGCCTATATATATACGTGTGCAGTCTATGTAAATATTACATTGTAGTAATCAATATCATTGATTGACACACTCGTAGGCTCTCTCCTTTTTTGATACACCGCTTCTACTTTCTTTTGCTTATAACCTTTATAATATCGTTGGCTACAGCCTGTGCATCCATCGTTACTCCATGAAGTCCTCTCCTTGATAACCCAACACAATACAGCCCATTCTCTCCCTTCCAGTGACTAGGAAAACAATATTTTGGCATTCCTTGGTCATTTAGAGCATATTCATAATCCTACACAAGACATTTGAAATGCATTAACCTTCAGCTTATGAACAAAAGTACTTTAAAATTAGTTTGTGTAAGTATAAAGGATAAAAAAAAAAGTGCCTTAAGCCAGTGATTAGCTGTGCTTCGATAACCAGTTGCGAGGACAATTACATCAAACTTTCTCTCAGTATCGTCCTTGAAAATCACGTTGTCTTTTTGGATCTTCAGTATCTCGGGAACAATCTGTCAAAAAATAGTAAAAGAATACGAGCAATATGCCATGGTACATTTACAAAATAATGTTCATGAAAATATCGTTATCAATTATCAATAGTACCACCATATAGTTAAATCATATAGCTCGTTAAGACAGAAGTATCATAAAGCTTTGTATTTTACCTTTTATCTATATGCACGTAAAAGGAAAAACAAATACATACAAAAACACACACACATATATATTTTACCTTTATCTTTCCTTCTCTGATCTTTTGGACAGTCCCAACGTCGATGACAGGGGACCTCCCTGTTTGCGCTTTATGAGAGAATGGACCACTTTTCGGACGATGAATCCCGTATATTGATAGATTTCCATATTTGAGTTTAGCTTGCATTAAGGTCAATGCATCCACCAAGCGAATCGGGAGATATTTCAGTAAAAACATTCCTATATGCACGGATTCTTTTGAGAGCACGTGAAACTGCAATTAGCATAGCATTAATCATATAATCGTAAACAAATAATAATTAGTAGATGAAATGGAAAGTAAATGTGGTAACTCCAAGACTGAGTGGAAGACATCAGCTTGTCATGGAGCTGAAATCCCTAAGCACAAATAAAGTGGTAAAGGTACTTTTTCTATGGTAAACCTGGAAAATATGTGGTAGAGCAGAAACGTAGGGTCAGTTTTACTTTCCGTTACTTTTTGCTTTACGTTCGCATACTTTCAACTGCAAGTTGAATACTCGAAGACGTTCTACCTTTCTGTGCACCTTGAAAGTGAGAGAGAGATAACATGCATTTAAGACTAAAAGATGAAATGAGCTATTCTTGGTGTGCATAACCGAAGAGGCAGTTCTCTATTTTGGCTCCACCTGCTGCTGTCTATGTGCCTTACTGCTTGGAGGCATTAATTTCTTCGATGTAAAACCAACGGTTGTCAAAATTTCACAGCTGTCAAGCTGCATGCAAATAAGGAGGCATTGGCTCTAGCAGACAAATGCTGCCCGAAGCTTGGAAATGATTTCTTCTGACCGTGAACAAGATAGAAGAAGCTAAAGGTAATATTGCTTTGCTTGAAGGCAGTAATGGCCAAGCTTTAACAAAGGTTTGAGAAGAAGAAGAAGAAGAAGAAGAGGCATTTTTTTATTTTTTAATTAAGAAAATCAATTAAAGGTTTATATTATTTCACATTAATTGTCACTTTTAAATTAAGTGTGAAGATAGACTCTTGGCCATATAAGTGAAGGGGTTTTTTTTATCTAATGCATTAAGCTTTTAAAATGAACTCTCACTATTTAATATAGTATTAGAGTCAGAGATGAGCCTTGACTTTATAATCCCTTAAGCCTTAGAGTTGAGTTTTTTTTTTATATGTAATATTTGTATTAGCAAGCACGTGAGAAGAAATATTAAAGTTGGATCTTATCTCACATCAAACTTGTAAGGATAAATTTTTGTCTTAATAAATAATAAGATTGTTTTACATAATGTATTAAGATTTTAAAATAAATTATCATACTATAATAAATCACCCAAGCAAACCAAAACAGAAGAGAAAAGAAAATGACGATAATGGTAACAGAATAAGAATTTGTGAGAGCTTTAGACTTTCATTGCACGAGAGAGAGAGAGAGAGAGAGAGATCTCACCGCGCTTCTCACGACAATGCAAGGGTTGGCAGAGAAGACTGAAAGGTCATAGGCAATCTCCATGCCGGAATTTCCACATCCAACCACCAAAACATCCTTGTTTTGATATTTTAAACCCGATATGTAGTTGTTGGAATGTACTACCTCTCCCCTAAAGGTATCCAACCCTGGCAGAGCCGGAATGTGACCCTCACTATTCTCACCAGAGGCAACAACTAAGAACTCCGCAAAATAAACTTCCACCTTTCCTTCTGCGGAGTTTTTAGCTTCAATACGCCATTTCTTTTGAGTTTTGTCAAACGAGGCCGAGATGACAGTGCGGAAATACCGAGGTTTAATGTTGAAATGGGAGACATAATCATCTATGTAGCGAAGGAAAGCATCTTTGGGCAAGAAGGTGGGGCTGGTGGAAGGGTGTGGCATAAATGGTAAGGCACAAAACTCTTTTGCCAAATGGAGACTTACTCGCTTATAGGTTCTTTTCTTCCAAAGAGAAGCATAACAATCCTCTCTTTCAAGGATCACATACGGGATGGAACTACGGCTCAAACAAGCAGAAGTTGCAAGGCCAGATGGCCCGGCTCCTATTACCACTACTTTTGTTTCCATGCCCACTTGTAGCTCAATTCTTGCTTATTGCCGGGTGTGTGCATTTTATAATGGTGGGTGGTTGTCGGGGGGAGAGAGGAAAGAGAGGAGAGAAGAAGAGACGGGGGGTTAGGGGGGCGGTTTGTTGTTGTGTGGGATGCGTGTCGGGGAGGGGGGAGGGAGGGGTGGGCACTGGAGAAATTTATGAGTATCTGGCTTCTTTCCATCAACTGCATGCACTGTGCTAGTCTTCCACGTACCATATGGTTAGGAAGCAGTGGTGGTGAACTTTTTAAATTAAACCGTGAAGTCAAATATAAACCTTCAAAACAACTAAAAGAACAAACCCGTAAGCATGCTGTGTGTGAATATAACTCTAATTATAAGCAATATTCAAGCTCGTGTGATTAAATGGTAAAGAACAAACTAGAGAGAAGTTGATGGAAACGGGGAAAAAAAAAGAAACGAAAAGAAAGAAAGGAGAAGCCAATGCTCCCTTATTGGAGAAGACTAACGAAAAATCAAAAAGGAAATCTCAAAATACACCAGCAGATGTAAGCCGGTGACTAGCAACAGACAGAAAGAATGCAAACTAATAGTTATTACAAGTTTTTATATCAAGAAAGCAAACAAATAGTTACTTACCCGATTTCTAGTTGATACCATATCTGGAGTTGTCTCCCTAAGATTTCATCTATCATCTAGAATTGTCTCCCTAAGATTTCATCTATCATCTAGAGTTGTCTCCCTAAGATTTCATCTACCCCAACTTAATTAACCTGATCGTTGAAATCACTCATTCAAATGGAACCGACCATAAGCCCTCATTTTGTCAATATGGTCTCTTCCTTTACAAGCAAAACTTGGAGTACTCATTTCTTTTAAACCTTTTTGGCAACAGAATCATGTTACGTATTAATTAAGACAGCAACTATAATTTATCTATAGTATAAACCTGGGAAAATTGTGGTAGTGCAGAAACACGGGGATAGTTTTACTTTCCATTACATTTTACCTTTACATTCAAATGCTTTCAATAGCACCTTGAGACTCGATTATTTTGGCTCCACCTGCTGCTGTCTTTGATCTTACTAACTGGAGGCTTTAACTTGTTGTATGTAAATCCAACATTTGACACTACCTAAAATTTTAGTCGTCAAGGTGCATGCAAATGAGGAGTTGCTATTATCATCTTTTATAGGTAATAACTAAAGGATATATTTATAATGAAGTCGGTTTAGGTGATATCACATTTTCTACAAACTATTGCAGCCCTTTTTTCTTTTTCTTTTTTAGGTGAAAATATAAGTTTATATTAATAAAAGGTAATGTACAGAAACATAAGTGCATATCCCAACATTATAAAATTACAAAAATTACAAAAATTACAAAAAGATGCAAGTTTGAAAGTATCCAAATTTTACTCAAAATGATATTTCTTTATGAAGATTTTATATTTTAAAACAAAGAAGCTCTCACTCATATAATTTTTCTTACTTTAGTTAGTATGATTAAAATGTTAACTATTTTATTTTAAAATAATCTTCTATTTCATCTTACCTATATACAATAAATACAAGTTAAAAAAGATATTTTAAAAAAATTTGCAGCCAAATCTATTCCTTTAATTTTTTCAATCATCCATTGTCATTCTTCATTCTATTATTTAATATGACATTGAATTCCATTATGAATACAGATAATCTTTTAAAGTATAATTGTCCATGTACATTAAAAAAAAAAAGACAACTCTTATTTTCAACCTATAATTGACAAAAATTACAATATAAGTTAATTGAATGGAACTATCATACATTCTTTTTTTCTGTCGTAAAAAGTCAAACTTAACAAACTAATTGTCTAATGAAATTATGTTTCTTGATGCCACTAGTTTAAATTAAATCATATTAATTCACTTTTTATTAATTGCTTGAAGCATACTTATAAAGTATCGAGGTAAGGATGAGTTTTAGTTTGAGGAAATCTTTCTAACTCCATGCCATAGAACTTTTTTTATCAAGCTAAATTACTAATACTCTTTTATATTTTGTATTGTAAATCCACTTGCCACATAAAAAAAGTTTGAAAGATTGATGAAATTTCAAAACATAAGTCTCAAAATGACTTTATTTCAAAGTTTATTATTTGGTAACTTCAATCACCCTTCCTTTTTTGGTGAACAAATTACTTGCCAAATTACTTTATGAGAATGTTGTGTAACTGTACCACTTGCTCATAAAAAGTTTTGGATCTTTTTTTCAATCTTATAAGTTATTTGCTCTAGTAGTTTTGTAAACACGCTTCTTGTTCTCTGGTGTCTTCTACTTTTCCTCGTCTGCATCTGCTGGCTTGTAATACAACGAGCCGATAACCCTAGCTTCGGACTTGTGACTTGCTTGTGAGACTTGACTGGTAGCTAGAGGTGCGGCTTCACGGGTGCCAGTAGGGTTGACCCTGAGACATGTAGAGGGGCACAATCAGTCTTGGTGCAATGAGTGGTCCTGCCACTTGTATATATTTCCCTTTTCTCTATCTAATATCTTGCGACTACATGCCATACACGACGTCGCGCAATACCGTTTCAAACATTGCTGCTGTAAAACAACAAAGAAAGCAATGATGACCCATATGAAGAGATAATCCTTTTATAACCAACCCAATTTTTCCTTTAGTGCCTAGAAAAGGCCGAAGTATGACCCAAATGGATAGAAGGTTGCCGTAAATCTTGTCAGCTTTCCGTGGTGATATGAAGGAATCACCTATCCCTTCTTTATTGCATAAATAATTTCGAACACCCGCTTTGAGGGAACACCTAGTTTAGGTCTCTCTAAGTGATTGCGTTGTTATCCCAAGAGTAAATGAAGAATTTATCGGCGAGAGAAAGCTACTTATGTTCTAATACACAATTTATCTTCCGCTTATTCAGTCCATTCAAGGGGTGTTCGAGATTGCCAACAATATTTTGATAATCATAAGCGAGATGTTATTTCATTCAACTTCTTAAAGTTCAAAATGCATCAACTTAATTCTTAAAAACTTGGATATATACAAACTGTAGGCCATCCAAGGGCAAAGAGAAAGGTAATTAATTGAACAACACTTTGTTCCATCCAAAAAATTAAAAGGGGTAAATAAAACAAAAACAGAGCACGTAAAATTCTAAAATATAATCTTAAGAAGATATACAATGGATCTGATGGTTTGTTTTAGACGTAACCATCTATTGTGACAGGCGAAAGAATCGTATTCGTAAACAATTGATACTATAGACGTGATCAGATATGACCAAGATTATCGGCTCCAGACATGAAGTCCGTCCAAATTAACAACAATAATTGCAACTGGAATACCGTAATCAAAATGAGAAATAAACTTTTAATATTAAATTAAAATATGACCTTAAAAAATACGTGGGTATCTGATTTTTTTTTTTATATATAAACATCTATAGGGACGGAAACGAAAAGATCAATCATAAATAATTGATACTATAAAAGTGATTAGATATGAAAATGATTATGACATGAAGTCGGCCCAAATCAACAGCAATAATTACAATTGGAATGCCGCAATTAACAAGTGTGTCGAACCCACCAACTCAATTATTGTTGCAAGGCCTAACAGGTGGTCATTGGACATCAAGAAGCACAAGTTGCCCTTTGCGCGACTCCAACTGTGCATGTGTCAAATTCGGGCCCTCCCATTTTCTTACCCCAGTATGGTAACTAACACCAGCGTACTCGCACATTTGCCCCGAGCTTAAATACACACTGCCCTGAATCATAAACCCATGACTGGCCATCTCATTTCTGCTGCCAATCCTCAAGCCGTCTTCTATCCGACAGTCAACTCGCTACCTTTCCTGGGGAAGTGTCTCCACCTGTAGACCTTTGATTTCAAGCCGTATCCGGTGATTATAAACTCAAGTTTTGCGCAACTTTCTCCTCGTGCCTCTTTTCTGCCTTATACTTCACATCATATCAATCATGGACATCTCCAAGCCACATGCAGCACTGCTGTCCAGCCCGGGGTTGGGCCACCTCATCCCCGTCCTGGAGCTGGGCAAGCGCCTCGTCACCGATCACAACTTCAAAGTCACAGTTTTGGCCGTCACTTCCCCCACGTCTCAGGCGGAGTCTCAGGTCATCCAGTCCTCCATGAACCCGAAACTCTTCGACATGGTCCAACTCCCTCCCGTCGACATCTCTGCACAAGTTGATGCAAAGGCTGCGGTTGTTACACGACTCTCAGTCATGATGCGTGAAGCCCGAACAGGCATTCAGTCCGCAATCTCTGCGTTGAAGCCCCGACCCAGTGTGCTTATCGTCGACCTTTTCGGAACCGAATCTTTTCCAATTGCTGACGAACTTGGAGTGCCTAAGTACGTGTACATCGCCACAAATGCATGGTTCCTCGCATTGACCATATATGTGCCGTTCCTAGACAAAGAGGTGGAAAGCGAGTATGTTCACCAGGTAGAGTCACTGAGACTCCCCGGTTGCAAGTCGTTACGGCCTGAAGACGTGGTTGACCCGATGCTGGACAGGACTAACCGGCAATACCATGAGTACGTGAGAATAGGATCTGAGATCCCCAAGAGTGATGGCGTTTTGTTGAATACGTGGGAGGATCTACAACACACAACACTTGCTGCGTTGCGAGATGAGAGTCTCTTGGGTGGGGTGATCAAGAGCTCGGTTTATCCTATTGGTCCTTTAACAAGACAGGTCTCCAGTTTGAAGAGCGAGTTATTTGACTGGCTTGACAAGCAGCCCGGCGAGTCTGTGATTTACGTATCCTTTGGAAGTGGTGGTGTTCTCTCATACGAGCAAATGACCGAAATGGCCTGGGGGTTGGAGCTCAGCCAGCAGAGATTCATTTGGGTGGTACGCCCCCCCACCGGAGCAGCTGTAGATGCTGCTTATTTCAAGTCAGGTGGCGCCTTCGGTGATGATCCATTAGACTACATGCCCGATGGGTTCTTGACACGAACGAAGAACGTGGGGTTTCTTGTACCCATATGGGCCCCGCAAGTGGACGTCCTGAGTCACCCATCCGTTGGTGGGTTCATGTCGCACTGTGGATGGAGCTCCACCCTAGAGAGCATCACTAACGGGGTACCAATGATTGCATGGCCACTCTATGCTGAGCAGAGGATGAATGCAACGTTGCTGACGGAGGAGCTCGGCGTGGCCATCCGGCCGAAGGTGTTGCCGACAAAGAAAGTGGTGGGAAGAGAAGAGATAGAAAAGATGGTGAGGACGATCATGGAAGACAAAGAAGGAAGCGCTATAAGATGTAGGGTCAAGGAGCTAAAGCACAGTGCGGAGAAGGCATTGTCAAAAGGCGGTTCTTCTTTCAGTGCACTTTCCAAACTGGCAAAGCAATTTGACGTGAGCAGGTAGCACAAGAAAGTAAAGGCATTCAGAGTCAGCTTGCTTTCCGCTAGTATGCAGGTTTCTGGAACGCGCTAGTCGCTTTTAGTTGTAATAATTTGAATCTACTTGTTTCTTTCGTCTGTAATAAATCATGAAAGAGTGATAATGGATGTTGCTTGGGGTGTAACGCTATCAATATCGGTAAGGAGGGAGCCAACATGGCTTGAAATAGCCTATCTATCCGTCACAAGGAAGGAAACCCCAAAGGTCAAGCTCGAAATCGAGCTGCCATGATGAAAAACCTCCGCCATCAATGTATTTGGTCTTCATCATTCTACTTGATATAACTGGAGATAAGAAATTCTGGTCATTAAAGAACCAAAACTAAGCATTTTGAACAGTGCTGGTTCATTAATGTCAAACTACCGTTCTACGCGACCCTGAAACATAACAGATCGCGTCATCAATTGTTCCCGGACTCGAGTATGGATGTTTGATGAATTTCACACGTTATATAACGTGTTTTTAGCTCTGCGTTGCCTATTATCTTACAACGAATGCGCCATTCCTTGACAAGGAAAGAGAAGAACCGTCAAGGAGGCCATTCAAATTGCCGCTCGCATTCCGAGTTGGCAAAGCTATGCTCGATGGATTCACAACGCGAGCATTGAAGGCCCCTCTAGCTGCCAGTCCATCTCGCCGGTGGAAAAATTAGGGTTTATTCTATGAATAATGAATCGCCATCTCGCATAGTTGCTTTCACTTCCATGCGACAGTGAGGTTGGGCTCGATGTCTATACATCTTTTTCTACAACTTACTAGTGGACCGTTCCAAAAGCTCCCGGAAGCCCAAAATCTTGGGTTCATCATTTGGTCAAATGATAGGTTCCCGAACCTTGTCAAGAAATATCCTCGTTCCCACTTGTGCTCTTCTTAAATTGTGGCGGACAGTGGGTAGGATCTTGTTTGATTCCTTCCCTATCTTAATATTACTCATTAAAAAATAAAAAAGATTCAGTTACGGGGATGGTTAAGCAAGATGCCAATTGTGTTATGGTGAGGTGTAGGGTTCAGCTTGGCTCTTAGTAATGAAAATTCCTGAAATAGACATTCTACTCACTAGCATTTTGCATAATCAAAATCACAAAATGCATGTAAATGAAGCCTATTATTTGACTTCATCATAAGATCCAAGCCAAAAGATTTATTTATTTTTTATTTTTGGGGTAAATTGCCATGTATTTATAGATATCATAAAATTATGTTACAAATAATTTAAAACAAACATCCATCACCAAGGTTCAAAAATAGCCTTTGGAAGATTTCAGAACTCCAACAAATATTTGTTATAATTTATAGATATGAAGATATTATCCCTCACATCCTTTTTCATCTTGACAACAATGGTTGACTTTGATTATTGGATATTCTTCTATCATTTCATTCCAAATGTGATAGATTGTAGTTTTAAAAGACACTCTTTTGCAACTTTAATTATCCAGCTCGATCCCTCTTTTCATTATTTAGTTCGTCATGATAGTCCATTCATAGTTAATATTACCCTTTATATGCATGTAATGAACATACAATTAAATAACAAGTGCTACATTGATTCTTGTTGTTGTTGACATGGGTTGCATTATTGGTCCACTAAATTATTTTATACTGTTATCATGTTTGTAATGGTAAGTTTATCTTTCATAGTGATAAAAAAAATAAAGTTGTGTTAGGTATTCCTCGTTTCCATACCAATTTTGCCTATTCAAGTTTTTCACTATTTCCTTAGCTCTAAGTAGATTTTTAATAATGCTGTATTCTAAAGTTGTGACTAATTGTAAAACCTCATTTCTAACCTCTTATTTGTAACTGCGGTGCACCAGCTACCGAAAATATCTCCATTTCCGTCTCCAACATTAACGCGATGGCCTCTCCTTCGTCTGTGACCGTGTTGATTTACCGGTCAACCGTAAGGATTCCGGCAATCCTAACTTTTTCACTCTGCCCTCTTCCTTATAATATTATCTCCTCGCTTTCTAGCATCGAAATGGCCCACTTCAAAATTTTCGAGAAGCTCAAAATATTTGGTTCATTAGTTGGTCAGTTGAATTTCTTCTTAAGCTTCTTAGGAATTATTTACTTTCCCTCCTTTGCCGTTCTTGATAATTTAGGGCAAGACAGAGAAAGCATCTGACTTAATTCTTTCCCTTTCTTTATAACATCTTTCTAAAAACGCAAACTTTATATTATATTAACGGCAAATCTTTGTCTCTTAACCCTTTATTTGGCTGATGGGTCTGCATAGATGACTTTTTTATTTTTTATCTTTTACCAAGACTAATCTATTGAAAAGAAAGAAAGCAAAAGAATGAGCCGGCAGGTCCTCAAAACAACAACAGACAGAACCGATATACCAGTCACTCAGCCAACGAGACAGACCCTCAAAACTAACATATTCTAAAAAAGCAAGATACCACAAAAAACTAGAAGAGACGAATAGAAAATATTAGGAGCAACCAACTTTCCATTGGCTTTGTTAGACTCACAAGAAAGAAATTAATTCAAAGTTTAACCAGCAAGATAATGTCTATTAAAATAAAACACCACCACAGTTCCCACTAAAATGCCTAATTATGTTCTCTATGTTCTTCCCCTCCAACAAATTGAAGTTCTACTGCCACTTGCTACCGATTAACTTGGAAAATGTTCAATAGGTGTAATAAGCTCGTTTTGGTATAGACTCAAATGCAACTACCTAGTGTGTGAGTGGCTATAGAATAAGCCACTGAGACTGGCTACAGAATACGTGGCAGCATGTCATAAGACTTATGGGGGTTTATAATAGACTTGGGCTTATAAAAGCCTACACAAATGATGATACTTGAATAAAATATGTTGACATTAAGCTTTAAATTTAAATTTTTTATTAAATTGGAAGGAACGTGACATATGTTCTTGCTATTTATCTTGAACGTGAAATATAAGAAATCTGCAAGATATGATAGGATTCTTTTTTATTTGGGTTTTCTACGGTTTCTGGACTTCGGAGACAAGGTTCAACCTACTATTTTTTGTTTTGTTTTTTGTTTTTTTGTTTTTTTGTTTTAAAAATATTACAACGCACACGCACCTAACTGGAAGACAAGGTTCAACCGACTGTCGGAAATTCATCCCCTTTTGTCGAAGTGTACACCCTTTTCAAAACCTTATTGATTATCTACGTTGGATCAATAACCTTATTTCCACGAGCCTGGAATAGTCAAACTCAAGACTGACTATTGCACCAAACAGTCGTTCGGACGCTTCTTCGCGAGAGGGCTCATTGGATCCGTGCTGACCCCATTAAATTCTGAGCCGACCTAATTGCCTTATCCCAGTGCCCTGATCATCACTTAGTCTCTGTTGTGTTACCCAACTGAAGGCAAAAAGTTGCCAGGCATTCATTTCCTTCAACCTAGACCACTCATAGTTTCCGTGTTCTCCATGGAAAGCTCGAAGCCTCACGCAGTAATAGTTTCTAGCCCCGGCGTTGGTCACCTTGTCTGTGACCTGGAGCTCGGAGATCGCTTAGTGTCCGACTACAATTTCCACGTTACTTTCTTCGTCGTCCTTGAATCACAGGCCTCACCTGGCGAATCCCAACTCATCCAATCAGCCAAGGCCCAGAAACTCCTAGACATCGTCGAACTACCACCCGTCGAACTCTCCGGCCAGATCGAATCCAGTGCTCCAATATTCACGCGGCTAACCGCTGTTATGAGCGAAATCCGTCCAACTCTTCGGTCTGCAATATCGTCCCTGAAGCCCAGACCGAGCGCCCTTGTCGTCGATGTTTTTGGAACTCCCGCGTTAGATGTCGCCCAGGAACTTCACATGTTAAAGTACGTTTTTGTTACCTCCGCATGGCCCCTTGCGTTGATGTTATACGCGCCGATCCTCGACAAGGAGGTAGAAGGACAGTACGTTGATCAGAAAGAACCGTTAAAGCTCCCTGGTTGCATGCCGGTTCGGCCGGAAGATGTGGTTGATCCGATGCTGGACCGCACAAAGCAGGAATACCATTTCTTCCTACAGGTGGGATCTATGATGCGTAAGAGTGATGCGGTTTTGGTGAACACCTGGGAAGCTCTAGATTCCAAAACCCTTAAAGCCATGAGAGAGCAAGAGGGTTACGGATCGGTACCAGTTTATGCGGTTGGGCCGCTGATCAGACTAGTTGGAGCCGCCTCTTCGAGGAGCCACTTGTTGGATTGGCTTGACAAGCAACCACTCGAGTCTGTGCTATATATTTCGTTTGGAAGTCTTGGGGTCCTTTCGGCCCAGCAAATCACCGAGCTAGCTTGGGGGTTGGAGCTGAGTGGGCAGAGATTTATCTGGGTACTACGCCCACCCAGCAAGAGGGACGCGTCCGCGGACAGAGGCGATGACGCATTGGACTACCTGCCCGATGGGTTCCTCGAGCGAACCCACAGTTTGGGATTGGTAGCCACACAGTGGGCCCCACAATCGGAGATCCTGAGGCATCGATCTACCGGGGGTTTTTTATCTCACTGTGGGTGGAACTCGTCGCTGGAGAGCATACTAAGTGAGGTGCCTATGATAGCGTGGCCACTCTATGCGGAGCAGAAAATGAATGCTACGAAGCTAGCCGAGGAGGTAGGAGTGGCCGTTCGCCCAAAAATTGCACCAACCAGAGGAGTGGTAGGAAGGGAGGAGATTGAGATGATGGTGAGGAAAGTAATGGCGGACCAGGAAGGGAAAGCTATGCGAGCCAGAGTCAAGGAACTTAAAATCAGTGGAGAACAGGCTTTGGCAGAGGGTGGCTCCTCTTTCAATGCCGTGTATCAGTTGGCAAAACAATGCGCGGTGCACACGCAACGCCTGAAAGAATAGCGCTTGTGGACGGGGCAACGCGAAAGCGATGGAGAATGAAGATAAAAAAAAAAAAAAAAAAAAAAAAAGGTAGACTTTATTAATAATGAAGCAAAACGAAGATTCCTTCTTTTATTAGAGTCTCCTTTCTTCGGTTGTGAATTCTCCTTTTTTGTTATTTTCTTCTTCTTTTTTCAATAAGTATATGCATATTATTTGTAGATTGATATTGAGCTTTAAGAGTTCTGTTAATGAGAATATTACGTTGCCAAATACCAATATTGCCAGCTATAGAGAATATTTGGATTTAATGTAATATATTCTGAATATATGCAATTATTAGATTTTCCATGTATAGGTAGGTCCAATCCTGTATATATAGAGGTTGAGTTTATGTAATTAGTCACTGCAATATCAATACACAGAATTTCTCCCACTCGTGTTCTCTCTTTTTTGATATGGTATCAAAAGCCTAACGATTCTGAGCTCTTTTTTTTTTTTCGCTTCCGCATTTTTCCTCCAGGAGTGGTTCATTCCGTTGCAGCGTTTTTTTTGTTTCATAAATCCTACCCACCCACCCGTTCTTTTATCTCTCTCTTACCCCCGCTGCCGACCTGTTATTCCCTTTACCCTACCCGACTTCACACTGACCCAGTTCCTCTATTTTACCCGTTTTGCCCTTTCCCCTCTCTGAATTCACAAAATTACCCCCGAACCCTAGCCGCCGCACCATGTCTGATCCAACCGCCGCAAATACTTCTTCCACTGCCGGCAATGCCATTTCCACCCTTTCTCCTGACCCCTACCTCCTTACTGCTGCCGACTTGCAAATCGGCAGCATCGTCTCTCGTCTTTTGGTCAGCGAGAGCAATTATCACTTATAGGCAGATCAAATCTGCATGGTGTTTCTTGCCTGGAATAAACTGGGCTTCCTCATTGGCTTTCTCTCTTGGCTGGACGACGACGGCGATGGCATGGATGTGCAACGTTGAGACCAATGTCATGCTGCAGTCAAAACCTGGCTTGTCAATTCCATCGATTCATCCTTGGAGAGCATCATTCTTCATAAGCCCACAGTCGCGAAAGCTTGGTTCCTATTACGCGATTCATTTGAAAAAATCTCCAACACTCAACGATTTGGTCTTTAATAGGCCATCGCTGACCTTAAGCTCACTAGCGGCTGCACCAGTGACGATCTAACATGCTTCTATGTCCGTCTCCATAAATTGTGGGGAGATCTCAACGTGCAACAGCCCCTTGTTCGGTGTTCTTGCAGGGGTTGTACGTGCAACATCAATGATCGACTTCGTGAGCTCGCCAAGGAGAATCAATCAATGAAGTTTCTTAGCGGTCTACTGGACAAGTTCATGAATCTGTGCACAAACATTCTTTCTTGGGACTCTCTGCCATCTTTGGAGCAGACCTGCGCGATGTCGAAGTAAGAACTTCAATAGCATCTCGGCTCTGGTGGCCTTTCCGGCGACGCTTCCGGTTTCTCCGACCTCCATTACAACGCCGCCAACTTTGTGGGTGGTGGCGACGGAGGTTCTTCCGGATGGGGGTCGCAGTCCCTACTCGGGCTCCTTGCTGCTTCGCGCGGGCCAAGTGGGCCAGGCGAGCCCTATGGCCCTCACGGGCTTGGGCGCCCTTCTCACGGATCCAGCTCCCTTGGGTCTAATTCTTCCATGGGCTCCAAAATCACCTGTACTTACTGTAAAAAGCCCGGCCATGTTTGCAAGTCCTGTTCCCTCCTTATTGGGTACCCACCCGGCTAGAAGCCCAAACAGCGCAGTGGGCCTCGCCGTAAGCCTACTGTGCCTCATCCTATGGCCCATCATACTGCTCTTGATGACTTTTCCAACCCGTTGGGTTTTAGGCCGCAACACCCGAATGCCCTCTATGTTCATTGTGGGCCATCTTTTCCTAGCGGCCCATCCCCACCTCCTTATCCTAGTGTGGGCCTATTAGGCCCCATTTCTCCTGCTTATTGGTAGCTTTATTGGGCTCAATTTGACCTCTGATCAACAACAAAAATTAATGGCCCTCCTCAATCAACCAGGTCCTTCTGATGTCAGTGCCAATTTCACTAGTAATATTTCTTCACCTCATTCTTTTTCATCTAATTGGATTATCGATTTAGGGGCTAGTGACCACATCACTTGTGATTTGCATATTTTACATAATTATCATCCATGTGCATCTCCTATATTTATTCGTTTACCCGATCAGACCTATAGCCCTGTTACCCATATCAGTAATTTTCAACCCAACCCTCATTTACATTTGAAAAATGTCCTTTTTGCCCCTTGTTTTAAGCATAACCTCTTATCTATCCGTAAACTAACCCGTGATAATAATTGTATTACAATTTTTTTCGATAAATTTTGTGTTTTCCAAAATTTTGTGTTTTGCCGAGCTGATGGGGCTCGACAAGGCTGAAGGGAGACTTTATTTTTTATGCCATGTTATCCCGCCATCTTTTCATTCCATTTTTTCGAGTTATTTATCTTTGTTTTCGTCTATTTCTTGTAAATAGCATACTCCTGCTTGCAATTTTATTTCTTCAAATAACAATTATTCCCTTTGGCATAAAAGACTTGGCCACTCCTCTTTAAAATCATATCTCACAAATGGCCACATTATTTCTTGTCCGAATTTTTTCACTTGTGACATTTGTCCGCTCGCCAAACAAACATGTACGCCTTTTCCTTTAAGCACTTCTGCCACGCATAATATTTTTGAACTTATTCACATGGATGTGTGGGGACCTCACAAACACCCTGCCCATGATGGTGCTCGCTATTTTTTAACCATTGTGGATGATTTCTCCTGTGCTACTTGGACTTTTCTTCTCCAATTTAAAAGCCAAGTATTTTCAAAAATTTAACTTTTTCTCTCTATGGTTCGTACTCAATTTGGTTCTATTGTCAAACGCATCCGTTCTGATAATGGCACCGAATTTTTTTCCTCTGAGTGCTCTTCTTTTCTTCGTTCTCAATGCATTCTTCATGAAAGCTCGTGTGTCTATACTCCTCAACAAAATGGCATTGTTGAGCGCAAGCATCGTCATCTCTTAGATGTTGCTCGTGCTTTACTTTTTCAATCTCATCTCCCCCTTCGTTTTTAGGGTGAGTGTATTCTTACTGCAACCTACCTCATCAACCGCCTCCCTTCCTCTCCCTTTGGTGGGATCACTCCTTATGAACATCTTTTTGGCAAACCTCCACTCCTTGACCACCTCTATGTTTTTGGTTGCCAATGTTTCACCACTACTCTTGGTGCTCGTGACAAATTCAGTCTTCATGCCCTTCCTTGTGTCTTCCTTGGTTATCCATCTTATCAAAAGGGCTACAAACTTTACAATCCTATCACTTGAAAATTTTTTGTCAATCGCGATGTCATTTTCGCGAAGATGTTTTTCCTTTTGCTTTGTAGGAACCTTTGTCCCCTAACTGCCTTGCTCACTCGTCGGCTCCCATCGTCCCTCTTGTGGAATCCTACTCTCCTTCCTCTCTCATTGTGGATGACCCTATTTTTCCCGACCCCATTTCTCCTGAGCCTCTTCCTCTCGCTACCTGCACCATACCCCCTTCCACTCCCGCTATCCCTGTGACTGCTGATCCACCTTCCCCTGACCCCTCACTACCTCCGACATCGGCCTCTCTACCTTCCTCTTCTCCTCTTCCTCTCCGCTCTGCCCGCCCCACCAAACCTCCCATTTGGACCACTGATTATCGTTGTCCCACCTTACCTTCTTCTAATTCTACTTCCCTATATCCTATCTCCAATTACGTTTCTCTTCACCATTGCAACCCTCGTCACCAACATTTTGTTGCCTCTATCTCTGCCATACCCGAGCCCTATTTTTTCCATGAGCCTATTAAGAATCCTAATTGGGTTGCTACCATGGATCATGAGTTTGCTGCTCTAGAAGCAAATCACACTTAGGATGTGGTCACTCTTCCTCCTGGTCAACGTACAATTGGTTGTAAATGGGTGTACAAGGTGAAATATCGTGCTGATGGTTCTGTTGAGCGCTACAAGGCCCATCTTGTGGCCAAAGGGTATAGCCAGCGGGAAGGATTTGATCACCAGGATACTTTCTCTCCCACTGCTAATTATGTCATTGTTCGGCTTCTCATCACTATTGTTGCTATCCATCATTGGCCCTTATTTCAGATGGATGTTCAAAATGCATTCCTTCATGGGGACCTTCATGAGGAAGTGTATATGGCTCTTCCCCTCGGATTTTGTAATTAGGGGGAGGGTCTAGCTTGTCGATTGCAAAAATCCTTATATGGGTTGAAGCAAGCATCCCGCCAGTGGAATGCTAAATTCACTACTACTCTCACCACCTATGGTTTTCGACAATCCTGGCATGACTATTCTCTCTTTGTTCGATCTCAGGGTAATTCTTTCACTGCCCTACTTATTTATGTTGATGATATCCTCATTACAGGAAATAATCAAGCAGCTATCTCTGACTTGAAGAACTCTCTAAACTTCACTTTTTTCATGAAAGATCTTGGACACTCCAAGTTCTTCCTTGGTATCGAGATTGCTCGCTCACCACATGAGATTTCTCTTAGTCAACGCAAATACACCTTGGAGCTTATTTCTGAAGCCAGATTAGAGGGCTCAAAACCTTTGCTGATTCCTATGGAGCAAAACAAGAAATTCACAAGTGTTGAATATGATGCTAGCTCACCAGAAGACAGTCATGATCCACCACTTGATAACCCATTGGTTTATCAAAGACTTGTGGGCAGATTAATATATTTGACCCTTACTCGACCTGACATCACATTCCCAGTACAATTACTTAGCCAATTCATGTATGCACCTAAGCAATCCCACATGGAAGAAGCCATGAAAGTGATTAGATATCTAAAGAGTTATCCAGGTCTTGGCCTCATGTTCCCTACATCATCCAAATTGGAGCTTAAAGCTTTTTGTGACTTAGACTATAGCACTTGCCCCATGACACGACGATCCACTACAGGTTTCTGCATAATGCTTAAAGACTCATTGATATCTTGGCGATCAAAGAAGCAACCCACTATTTCTTTGTCATCTACCGAAGCAGAATATCGAGCTATGCAGGTAACAACTTATGAAATAGTATGGATCATGGGATTACTAAAAGATTTTGGTTTTTATCTTCGACAACCAGCACTCTTATTTTGTGATAACGAAGCAGTAGAGAAGATTGCAGCCAATCCGATTTTCCATGAAAGAACGAAGCATATTGAGGTCGATTGTCATTATGTTAGAGAAAAATTACAACAAAGAATCATTGCCACACGTCATGTTTCCACTAGAGAACAACCAGCAGATATGTTCACAAAGGCATTATGTAGCAAGCAACATTGGCATCTTCTCTCCAAGCTCGGAGTATTTGATTTGTTCAAAAATCTCCGACTTGAAGGGGAGTGTTAATGAGAATATTACGTTGCCAAATACCAATATTGCCAGCTATAAAGAATATTTGGATTTAATGTAAATATATTATGAATATATGCAATTATTAGATTTTCCATATATAGGTAGGTCCAATCTTGTATATATACAGGCTGAGTCTATGTAATTAGTCACTGCAATATCAATACACAGAATTTCTCCCACTCGTGTTCTCTCTATTTTGATAAGTTCAAACTCTCCGTGTAAAAAACCCTTACAAGTTTCCTGCGAATGTTTGTAAGAACATTCTTGTAAAAACCTTAATATTGTAATATAGCCCAAGTTTGTGTACTATAGCAATTAATGCCAACAAACTCTTACATAAAACCAAGTTATTGGTATTTTGATTATCACTATTATGGGTTATAACATCTTAACTTGTTATAAAACTCATAAACCTGTATCTAGTTCAAAGTTCTTATATCTTGTAAAATATTTTAAAACTATTATTAGACATATATGGCATTTTTAGGAACTTGGTTTGATGCATCAAAAAGCATATAAGAGGATTTAGATTATGACAACTATAAAAAAAATGATATCACATAACAGTGATGAGATCAAATGTACTGGAACTTGATTAGGACCAAATAACTATCAACATGTGTTTTATACTAATGACAAATATGAATCTAATGGGTATTAGTGATAAGTCTTAATATTCACTCTTAACTCAAAAAATAATTAATCAAAATTATCTAGAGTCAATTTTAGATAGTAATAAATCAAACAGTTAATTGTAAATTTGGAACACAAACAAGGATATTTGAAATTCAACTAATAATATAGAAAAACTATCTATATTACACGTAAAAAGGGAGACAGGGCAGAGGATGAGGACGACATTGGCAAGACATGCAACAAAGCGTTTTGGACAAGAAGGAAAAGCCTAGGAAGAAGACGGTAGGGGAAGGTCTTTTCATTCTGCATACTGGAAAAGGTGAGGACGGGGAGGGGATGTAGTCGATATGTGTCCTCCAATTTGCTTCCAATCCAGCATATCAATTTGTTAGATATATTTTGTCTAAAAATAAAGATTGTTAAATCTAGTTTGCTGAAGCTTTTCTTCTGAGTGTTCTAATACTCAAATATGAATGATAGAATTTCACTTTCTATTGTTGAATTTTAACTTCTGGTTCTTTCAGTGACATGGAAGGTGGAATCTCAAAAATAGGAAAGTTCTATGGAAGTTTATTGACAATTCGTCAAATGTATGGTGTAATGATGTTATGCTTTTTGCTACCAATCTCTGGAAAACCAAATGGGCTGAGTAGTTGTCGAATTTCACTTTCTATTGTTGAATGTTTGGTTGTATTTTGATGACATGGAAGGTGGAATTTCAAAAATAAGGAAGTTTTATGGAAGTTTATGGACAATTTGCCAAATGTATGTTGTAATGATGTTATGTTTTTTGCTTCCAATCTCTGGAAAACCAAATGGAATAAGGATTATGATAAGCTGCAATGGACTTGCTCTCCCATTAGATTATTTGATTATGGATACGTTCAAATTTTCCCTAATAACTAGAAACCAGACATTGCAGGCAACAAATTCTTAATGCCACTCCATCCAATTTCCACGTGAACAATGTAGCATCATTTTTTTCTATTATGAAAGTATTTGTTTCCTGTGTTTCTTGTGCCTCCCTATACACTCGATTTAAATAAGGGCTATTTCCAACTCAACATAACAATGGGGGAAAAAATGACATTAGAGTGAAAATTTTCAATTTCTAAATGATGTACCTGTTCGGATGTGATAATATGTTGTTCATGTTTTGAGCACTGGCAAGAATTGTTGTTAGACTCCATGTATTCAGTTCTCAAGCCTATGCATATTATTTGTAAATTGATATTGAGCTTTAGGAGTTCAAACTCTTAGGTTCGAGTTTACGTAATATTGCAATTTATGTGATACGAAATGTGGGAGCCACGTAAGCATGTGATCAAGCTGGCGGGAGAAGATATCTTAGAGGGGTGGGCGTTGTAGTCAAGAAAGGAATGAATGGTAGTCGTGAAAGGAAATGAGGTTGGTGATTGATTCGGACTACGTGAAAGGAAAGAAGGTGGTAATGTGAAGAGCAACAATTCAAATTTGAATTCAAGTGCTTCCCTATTTTACAACCATTAATCAAGGGTGGTTAGGATTTCTTTATATTCGGAGAAATTCTACATGCAAGTGTACATGTCGAACAAGTAATATAATGATAAGTACAGATATCGTCTCACGAATATTGGTGTTTACTACACTAATTAATTACTAATGGTGAATAGACTCTAAAGTTTATCTAACAACTTAAAATGGTAAAATATAAATTTACTAACTAAATTAATCTAAACTTAATAAACAAAATGTGCTAGAACTTCCGATTTCACCTAATTACTCAGTACGAATGTTGATCATTTATGCTTACAAGATTTATTATATTCCTGTGATGGCGGGATTTCCTAATGTATTCACTACCTTATGTCTAAGCGTAGCAAACCTACTTAGCTCATTAATTCACTGTGAGTCTACATATGAATTAAATAAACTAAATGCATTAAGATATGTGAATATTCCAGTTTACACCTAAAGCCACACAAATCATATGATACAGTTCTATCCATATTAATCTATGGTTGCATATTACATGAAGCAACTGCATATCGTCGTCGTTCGAACTCAAATATGCAAATCAGATCATCTAAGTAGTAGTTAATCACTTAAATGCATTAAGCTCAGTAACATGCAACTTCACATTCCTAAAATATCTCACAAAACACAAATAATCTCATCATTCATACGTCATAATCAAGTTTCATCGTAGCTCTAACACAATAAATTAAAACAACATATTTACACAACAGAAATCAGTGCAAAAACGTGGACAAAATATTCTGTAAATTAAAAACATTAAAGTTGTCACCAAATGTCTTCAAATCACAAAATATAGTCCACAAATCTGCACATCAGGAGGAGGAGAAGAAGCTGTCTGGAAAACGGAAGAAAAAGGAACTGTACGCGCTGCCACGCGCCTCCACCACGCGCCGGCCAGTCGCCGGTCACGCTCCGGTCACGCGCCGCCGTGTGCCGCCGTCGATCTGCACAAAATGCTTCAGGTCTACTCGAAAATCTACAGAGTGCTCAGATCTACCTTTTGGCCACCAAATCTGGAGAAAATAAAAAGATCTAACTATTTCCGTGTGAGTTTTCACCCACCGCCGGAAAACACCAGAACTGACAACAGACCGCCCGTAAATGCGTCAGAAGAAAGTCCAGACGGCGTTCGCACGTTCTGGACTTCTCTTTGGACGGAACTTTTTCTCTCCTGGGTCGGTCGGCTTTCGCACGACCGCCCTCTTCTTTTTTCTTCGCGACCTCTTTCTTTCTCCCAGTCTCCTCCTCCCTTGGTCTACACTCCACGGTGCCGATAAATGGCCCTTGACAAAAATGCAAAAGCATTTCTCTTTCCTCACGTGTCCAGCTGGATTCCTATCATCCTTTCTCATTCTTTGACTTTTCTTTGTATATGATAATTCACTCCCTTAATACCTCACAGGTCCCACATGGTCCCACATGTTTCCTTTCTCTTTTCATAATTCACTCCTTTGATTCTTTCTCTTTCCTCTTTCCTTTCCTCACGTTGGTTACATTTTCTTTTCTATTTTTTTTTTATGGATTTCTATTCCTTTTTCTTTTTTTTTCTTCTATTTTAGATTTGTTGCATAAAATAACAAAATATACATCATTATCATTAAATATAAATATAATTTAATAAAAATTATATTAAATATAACCTAAAATAATAACAATAACTCTATATAAAATAGAGTTATCACTTTATTTAAAAAAATTTGAATAAATTACATTATTTAATATTTCCTAGTTTTTTGAATTTGATTATGTAATGTGAAAACTTTCCTTTAGAAGGGGGAGTAGATGGCTAAAAATAAGGGTGAGGACAATCAAAGAATGAATGAGAAATTTGTAATCTGTTTTCGAATTTTGTAATTATCCTTACGATTCAATAGAATTATCTTTCCAACTCTTCCTATTTTGAATTACGTTGCGACCATAGGTCATCCTAGTAAAAGCAAGAATAGGAAAACGTTGGATGACTTTCTAATAGTCGGTCCAGTTACTCGCTCATTCACACAAGCACATAACATTATGCTAATATACTCTTGTAGAAAACCAAGTTTTTAGTCTTTTGATTATCATTATCATGGGTTATAACATCTTTAATTGTTATAGAACTCGTAGACTTGTATCTAGTTTATAGTTCTTATATCTCATAAAATCTTTTGAAGCTATTATTAAGTATATATTTCATTTTTGGGAACCCGTTTGTACACCAAAAAGCATATAAGAGGATTTAGATAGGAACTACTATCGAAAATGATATCACATAATAGTGATAAGATAAAAATGTATTGGAACTTAATTAGGACCAATAACTATCAACTCGTGCTTATATTAACAACAAATATGAATCAATCTTAATATACACTCTTAGCTCAAAAAAGAATTAATCAGAATTATCTAGAGTCAATTTTAGATAGTAATAAATCAAACATTTATATTGTAAATTGGAACACAAACAAGGATATTTGAAATTCACTTAGTAATATAGAAAAACTATCTATTAATGATATAAATAAGAATGGTTATAATCAAATCCAAAACCCATATTCTAGAATTAATAATTTGTGGTACTTCGACAAGAAGTGTGCTATAGTTATCCAAGATAATAAAATGTGAAAGAAATTCGAGACTACCAACGATAATTACAAAGAGAGCCACAATTTTTTACTCAAGAAACAAAGGGAATCACAAAAATAAAATTTTAAAAAATCTTGAAAATCACTTACAATATAAGACAATTTTGCCTCTTCAAATAATGAAAATAATCAATCTTCACACTCTTTCCACTCAACAAATGTGATTCTTGATAACAAATATTTCTCTAAAAATGAGCGAAAAGGAGAAAAAAATCCTTAAAAAAATAAGGACAATGTTTTGGTAGATTTAGAAGAATTTGGAACTTAGGGAGCTTGCAAGTTTAAAGTAGAAAACAAAAATGAAAGAAATACCTTTTTTAAATTTTCTATCAAAAGACAGATGATATGAATAACCAAGTTGTGGCTCAAAATGAGAATTGGAGATTGAGTTCAATTAATAAAGAATTTTGATTTCTTTTGATAGTAATTTTCTTTTCAATCTCTTTTTGTGTTTACATGTGCTTATTGGAATATCGAATGCAATTTTCAATAATATAAAGAAGCAAGAGCAAGAGAAAGAGTCTACACAAAATTTGAAGGCTCAAGCAATTTTTGGTACTTCCAATTTACTTTTAACCAAACAAGCCAAAAAGTCATTTTCATTAATAACAACAATAATGGATTACAAAGATCACACAATTTAACCCATCACATGGTTTTTTCCTTAGCTAGGAAAAATATGCACAACTTGTGCCTTAAACACAGTAACAATAACTGCAATAGTACACAAAACACTTTAACTACATTTAATGATTTATAAGTCATCAAGTATATACACTTTACAATAAAATGGAGTAGTTGAAGATAAACACTATACATATTTAATGTTGCAAGGGTATTAAGATTTCAATTTCATTTGCCTATACATTTTGAGGTGTATCTTGATAGACTTTTAATCAATATAATTAGTTTATTACACCCATTTATAACAATACCAAAATTTTAAAATACTTTGACATATCTAAGAGATCATTATATCAAAAAGATCTAAAAGAAAACCGTTGAGTTTTTTGATACACGTCACAATTAATGTAAAAATGTGATTATTTTCTCAAAAAAAATTTATTCCTTTTGATGGTGAATGCTATTAGGAAATCATTATTTAAAGGTGCTTAAATTAGAAAAATCGTGACAAAGTCCAAGACAAGCCGTGACCCAATTCAAAAGAAGTCGCGACTCAGTCCAAGGGAAGCTGAGACCGGGTGCAAAAGCAGGCTGCAATCCAGCTCAGAACGCAGTCCACGATCCATGAAGACCCGTGACCCAACCCACTAAACAGTACAGCTCGACAATACTAACCGTTAGGAAACAGGTCATTTTAGAATGGGATTTCAGGGTAACATGTGAAGGAAGAATGCGCATTGATTGGCCACAAAATCGACACTATGCTTTTTCGGGAAGAATCACACATTTGGCTCCAACGGTCAAAATAATCTTCAGGTGTTCTGTAAAGAAAGTGATGGGAAAAACGACGTATAACGTTTTCCACTTTGATTGAACATGTGAGGAAATACTAAAACACCAACGATGTATTTGAATCACAAGTAGAATAAGCAAATATCATACTCAACACAAAAAGAATTTCTACGTGGAAAAATCCCTCCAATGTGAAGGATAAAAAACCACGAGACCGATCACGGAGTCCACCCAAATCTCTACTATATAAATCGTTAGATTACAACCCAATCAAGTCCTTAACAATAGCAACAGGACTAAGATTTACTGATTCAACAATAATAGAATCATCAATGAATAGTGAAGAACAAGTTGTAAACAACAACTTAACAAAGAAAAGTTGGAGAAATATTACCCAAATTTTCGACCAAGATCTGCTAACTTCAAGAGCTCCAAACGACGATCCAACCGTTCACAATGAAGAACACCCAATCCCGAACCTGCTGACAAAAAATCAGCTCAATCGGACCACGGATCGACCTTGATCAGACGTTTGATCAACTGCTGCGCAGGGCCTCTAATTCCTGCGAAATTCTGTTCTTTTCTTTTCTCTCTCTCTTTTCTTTTTTGATGGCCACTCACCTCTTCTTTAAAGAAAAAATTCTATATTTTTCTTTTTAAACCTTAGGGCCACATTACCCTAATTGGACCTAATAGTAAGTCCCCGAATATGGGCTGGACCAACCCAATAGAAAGAAGAATGAAGAAAAGTAGGATACTACCGAGAAAAAGAAAGAGCAAAATGAGATCATTATCTGTTTTGTATTCTGAATTTATGGTTTACATTGCAATTGGTTGGGTTGATAGATTTCTCAGATTGCCTCCACTATTTTGCTGGTTGGTGTGAATTTAGTGTTAAAAATATAAAACATGTTAGGTTGCTCTTTGATGACTCTATGTCGTGAAAAACACTCTAGTTGCTGTATTGGATTGTGTATTATTATAGAAAATATTGTGTAATCTTTTGGGAACAAGATTCAATCTCGTTGATTGGAAAAGAGAACTAAGAGTGAAAATATCTGTTGTATTAGACTAAAATAATAGGGGAAGCCACTTTGCTCATGTATCTGATAGTCCCTTGTATGCTTATATACTCTAGTCGTGGAAAAGTTCCAATTGGGACATGATTCTAATATAAACCTGTCTAGCTTTGTAAGTAGGGAAATGTTCTTGGTCTGCTCCCTTTGCTCTACAGTTAAATGCATATCCAAATAAACCAAGTTGCGAAGAACATCCTTGATTAGCTCATTTCTATCTGGCCAATTGGGCGTTCAAAGCAACTTATCAAGTCATTTATCAGACCAAGATTTGTTGTTTCCATCATTGATTATCCATCTACTATGCTCGGCAATATATGGGATTTGCTTGCAAATGGCTGACCAGAGGTGTGAGGCCACAGAATTGTGCCCTTGTGACAAAACCTTATTAGCTAACCATATTTCTCCCACTTTGCCCTGAGAGATAGTTCCATGCAAGTTTCACTTGGAGGGAGTCATCACCTGCTTGAGCTTTCTGATCCCCCAATGCATCTTCTTCTTTTGGATAGCATGTTTTGTCCGACGTCACCTAACGTGCTTGATGTTCCCCTCCGTTGCTCTGTAAGAGCTCGACCACATTTTCTTGAGCTTTTGCGCGACATATTTTGGAGCCTTGATCACCGATAGGATATATATTGACATTGAAGCTAGTACACTTTTAAGTGATAAAAGCTTTGTCACTCTTAGACAAAAATTTGGTTTTCCAGTTCTGTATTTTTGCTGCCACTTTCTGTAACAATTCTCTGAAGTATTGTTGCTTGGCCTGCCATGAGAAAACTTTGTCCAATGTTTTAGTTGTCTTTTTTTGGCCCCCGGTGCTTTACTTGAGACCAAGATATTACATTTCCTTGTATTAACTTATTGGTCACCATTCAGCTTATATTCTTATAACAACCCCATGAAGGTGGTAATTGACTTCTTCTTCCCATTCAAGAAAACAATCAAGTCATCCAATTCTTCCGAAGTTATTTTTGCCTTTGTATACCCCTATATCTCCTACATGTATCATGCGTTTCAAATTTCTATTAAAAGCATCTTGTGCAATGATGATCAAGCTTGGGAACAGTGAATCCTCTTGCCTTAGATCCACATAGACTTAAAGAAACCCAACTTTTTTTTTCTTGTAAGTGGAAGGAGAACCAATTATTAAAAATGCATCTATATATCATGTCACACCATTTTGTTGAAAACCAAACATGGAAAGGACCTTTAGTAGGAAACCAAACTTTTTTTTTCTTGTATTGGCATATCTAGTTTGATGATAACATTACCTCCACATACTTTTCTATTTTTTTGTGAACCATCTCCTGTCAAAGGGCTCTATTCTCATGAATGGTGCGATTTTGGACAAAAATTTATTGTTTAGCTGATGTAATGGATGGTAGCATTTTGAAAAGCCTATCATTAAGGACTCTGACAAGACCTCGTACCGAAAATTCCATAAAAAAGCTTGTCGGTTGAGGAATTTTCGGTATGAGGGAGAGATAAGGAGCGATTGTGCCGCTTGGAACCTTATCCCATATGGAGTAAGTCATAAACTCACCCCGCTTAATTATGATGCCAAAGAATCATATAAGAAAGCTACGCTGCAAATGATCGTGTGTATCAACAGCTTACTTGATTTAGGATTATTAATGAGATAAAATAGTAAACTAGAACTTTTAGCCCATTGTGACTTTTGATTGGGCAAGGTGCCCAATGTCCAAGAGATCCCTCAAGGAGTTGTGTAAAGTTGGGGGACTTCGTAATCTCGTGGAAATGCAAAAAATAATTAATAGTTTCTTGATCATCTTTGAAGAAAGAATAAATGCCATGGTGTCCATAGCTTGCAAGATAGTATGATTGTTGGAGTTTTTGGGTGACTTACAAGTGTATTTCTCTAGCCTAGTTTTCTCTCTTTTGTGGCAATGAGGTAGTACTCAAGATTACTTCTAATTTAGTTTTCCATGAGAGAATCAAGCCCGTAGAACAAATTCATTTGATTTGGTAGAACAACTACATCTTATTTGGGAGAAGATCATCCTGCAGAATCGACATCTCCAGGAATCAGAATCAACAGCTAGCGGATATCCTAAAGAGTCCACTATAAGCACAACAGTACCATTTTTTACTACAAAAGTTAGGCATACATGACTTATATGAAGCACTAGTTCAAGGGAGCGTGTTGAAAGCTTTTTAATTTTGACATGACAAAAGCTGCACATTTTTTGGCTCCTTTCATCCTGATGCTGCAGGATTGTTCGTAAATAGTATTGACCAATGGTTAGCCTGTATAGTAGGAGAAACCTATAACAAATGAGATGTAGATGAAAAACGTATTATGATCTATTCATGAAAAACCAAGATATTATTTTTGATTCCTCCCTCGTTATCCTCACAATCTCCCTCGATTTCGACACAAACTATCTCAATTTTATGATTAAAAAAAAAAAAACTGATTGTCTCCTTTTATAAATTGGTCAATCAGCAGAGATCAGGCTGGTATAGCCTATTTTTTATGACTGTAAAACATGTGCAGAAAATTCATCGCAGAAAGCGGGAACCATCCCTGTGTTTTCTATATTTTATTACATGTAAGGACAAAGATCACTTCTGACTATAGAGATTGAATAAAAACAAAGCAACTTGGGATAAAGAAAATAAAAATAAACAATTGATAATACCTTTGATAATCATTTCAATCAATGGGGAGGAAGCGCAACTCTCGCAGCTACTGCACATGCAGCACATGAATCCTTTGACGTTGGGAAATGACTCGCATTGAAAATAGTTCTCCGTCCAATAGCCTTGTCTTTGTTTCACATGCTGTCTGGTTATTGAACCAGTTGACATCACAACCCCTGTTAGGTTTGACAGCACTCTGTAATGGAATCAAGATATCCCATTTGAATTTCAGCAATGAGCCGAGAGCTGGAAGAGAGTTTCTTCACGGCCGAGAGTCTACTGGTTTATTACTACTATTTAATTGACTCGCTAGGTGGTGGAGTCCTTAATTGTCACTTAGGGACAAGGCGAAACATAAGAAACAGCCAAACTTCTCTATTATTTCAAATTTTGAAGTGCTATGTCTACCGAACATAAGGGAGAAATTATAGTTCTATGCTGAAATGATTACTAAATACTTGTGGGAGCTACTTCTCTTCCATTTGGAATTATTCTATTTCTCTCTATTTTTAGTTAAATGTAGTACAAGGTCTTTTGAAAAGAATCTAACTCTGACAAAAATGTCATAAAGTGAATGATCTGTATAGTAATTTTAAAGTAAAAAAATAAAAAAGAGCTTTTGTAGGAGTAAATTAGTTGCTGGGATTTCTTAATGTATTTTAGTTTTCACATTGTACTTCGTGTGTGTAAAATTGATTGCTTCTATGATTTATATTTGGAAATAGTATAATGTCATGATTCCTAATTATTATGCCAAAAGGCACCGATGGCAGTCCACTCTCTAGGTGGCCCCGGCTGTTGACAGCCTATTCTCACCCTTCTTGGCCTTTGGAGCCTCTCATACTTAGTACATACCCAGCAAGACACATACCAAGATTTACTGGTGCCAAAGAAAACTTGGGATGGTAGCTAGTTTTGATATCAAATTGTCGTGATCTCCAATTATTATAACGAAAGTCCTAGATCTATTGGCTAATTAGAAATCAATCTATTTGGATCGTAACATGTAACTTGTTTTATTAGTGTGTATGTTATTTAGATATAAAATCATGTATATTAGTGTGTGTATGTGTGTGTTATTTAGGTATAAAAGCTTGTATATTAGGGTGTGTATGTGTGTGTTATTTAGTATAGAAGCAAGAGGAAATGGAGGAAGTCTGGATGTAAGACGGAGCTCCTCTCTATTCGAAACAGCAACACAAATTGCCCACGCAACATCGTATTTTAGGCGTGAAGAAAATTTAAACTTTAGAAGCATGAATCGTACCCCCCAGAGATTTAATATGAATTGTTTATTTAGAATAGAAGGGAGGGAGGAATCCACCCTATAAATATCGTTAGGAACACCAAACTCATGCATAAAACATATCGTGCTTCCATCCTTTCCTCCCAATCGATCACACTCCCTTCGCTTCTCGTAGCCTAAAGCAAAATGGCAAGTACCAAACCACATGCTGTCCTGCTCGCTAGTCCAGGCATCGGTCATCTCATTCCCGTCCTCGAGCTTGGCAACCGCTTTGTCACTCTCCATGGCTTTAATGTCACTGTCTTTGTTGTGGTGACTGATCCCATGACCAAAAGATCTCAACTTCTCAATCAAGCGGGTCCTTACCCCCTCAATGTTGTCTTACTCCCGCACAAAGATATCAGCAGCAAACTCGACCCCTCTGCTCACATGGTGACACGTATTATTGTAACCATGCGCGAGTCGTTACCAGCCCTCCGCTCTGCAATTGCAGCCATGAAAGTTCGTCCAACGGCTCTCATTGTTGATCTCTTCGGAACTGAAGCCTTGGAGATGGCCCGGGAGTTTGGGATGCTCAGATATGTGTTCGACACATCCAACGCATGGTTTCTTGCTGCAACCACCTACTTTCCGACCAACGAGAAGGAAGCAAAACAACATCACGTTTATGAACAAAAACCACTGGCAATTCCGGGTTGCAGACAGCTTCTTTTTGAGGATACACTTGATGCACTTGTTAACCCAGATGATCCCCTGTACGTTGAGTACTTGCGGGTGGGGCTTGAGATGGCGACAGCAGATGGGATTTTGGTTAACACGTGGGAAGACCTGGAGCCCCAAACTCTGGAGGCCCTGAGACGCAAAGATAAGTTGGGAAGGGCCATTAAGGCAGTGGTTTATCCAGTTGGTCCTCTGATCCGACAGATTCAGCCACTGGTTCTTGGGAACAATGTAATGGACTGGCTGGCCATGCAGCCTTCTGAAGCTGTGGTCTACGTGTCCTTCGGGAGTGGCGGGACGCTATGCGCCGCCCAAACCACCGAACTGGCTTGGGGTCTGGAACTAAGTCAACAGAGATTCATTTGGGTGGTGCGTCCACCCATGGATCACGATGCATCCGGGGCTTTCTTCACGCAAGGGATCAGGAGTGATGACGACACCCCGGATTACTTGCCCGATGGGTTCGTCACTCGGACCCAAAGCATGGGCATGCTCATCCAGACCTGGGCCCCGCAGGCGCAAATCTTAAACCACCCATCAGTTGGTGGGTTCTTATCTCACTGCGGCTGGAACTCCACTTTGGAGAGTATTTTAAGTGGAGTGCCAATGATCGCCTGGCCACTCTATGCAGAACAGAAAATGAACGCTACAATGCTGACGGAGGAGCTAGAGGTGGCCGTCCGACCGAAGTCGTTGTCGACTAAGGGAGTGGTCGGGAGGAAGGAAATAGAAAGGCTGGTGAGGAAGATCATGGAGGACAAAAAGGGAAAGACAATGAGGGACAGAGTCAAGGAGCTAAAATGCAGTGCTGAGAAAGCTTCGAGCAAGGGCGGCTCCTCCTACAATTCCTTGTCCGAAGTGGCCAAGGGCTGCGAGGTCCGTCAGCTGCAGATTTCAAAAGCGAGGGATCAAGGAGCTTTGGGTGCATGAGTCATTAACCAAAAAGTTGCTACCTTTTATTGCTTCTATCTGTATCTTTTAAATAAGACGCTTTTTTGTCCATCTCTGAAAAAGAAGTTGAAGCTACCCATTTCTATCAATGCAGCTTTTTGGTTATCAATTGTTCTCCATTTTATTGTTCTTCTCTTCTTCAAACGGAATTTCTAAGAGATCACTTGATCGAAATACCCAAGTTCAGAAATTTTCCTTTCAGTATTACAGAAAAGATTCACTTCGCAAGCACTATCTGATGTAATATGCACCCACTCACATCTACAAGCATGCACTCCAACTGTCTCTCCTTCAACTATGAGTTTATCATAGAACCATTCGAGCACTTCACTTAAAAACTTTACAAATGGCATCCTCCCGAGATGAGCCCTTATGGATCGTTTTATATGATATCTATGCGTTTTCCGAGATTATCTCTGCCATGCACCTTACTTTTTGTATAACTACGAAAGCGATCACTAGCATGTATCTCGATAAGTTTAACGGCGAAAAAGGTCATCGTTGTCAACAGTTTGCAGGCTTGTCCATCGACACCTTTCCCCGCTTTATCTAACAAATTATTATCACCCATCTTCTGTTGAGGTTATAGGCTTCATCCACATACAGCATATTGTGTAACATCTTTGCCAACACAGAAAATGTTTTCTATCATCAGCACTTGACCTGTTTGTCAACAACTAAACTGAAAACAGGAATTCTCGCATGTTATCAAAGGATTTCAAAGATGTTCCTTAGTTGAAACTCCCACTAACTCTAATGGTTGATGTTTTACTGCATCAACTACGCCATCCATGAATAACGGGAAAGTTTTACACCTGTCAAAAAGTTTTGTTGTTTTATCTATTTTCTATTTCAATGCTTAGTGACTCCATCCATAGATTGGTGTTTTAATAGTACCTTTCCATTCACTTCATAAAGGTTTGCGCATGTAAGTGTAAACAGAATTCACACGTGTGTAAACAGATTTCATCAATTTGAACGCATAGTTTGATGGAACGATGTCAAATGTAGCATTTTTATGCATGTTTGAATGAATTCGTATCTATTACTACTCACAGTAAAGTAGATCAAACAAACTGTGAGCAACAATCAGGCATTTGATGTGGTTCCAAAGAAGATACATGAAAGGTACAACCATAATGATTTGAGGAAATTAAAGCCTTTTACATTGCTATTAAAGAAAAGAGCCCATAAATTTGAACGTCCAACAATTATTGTACCTCTTGCATTAGTTTGATAATCAATTCCTTAAACTTTAGGAGGGATTTCTTATATTCGGGAGGTACAATTGTCTAATAAAGATTGACATACATTCTCCTTTTCTCATCGAAACATCAACCAGACAATGATTCTTAAATTCAGGGAGATTGTCCTTTGGACAAAAAGTATGTTTCCCAACCTTTGAGTAGCGTGTTGGTTAATATAAGCAAGTTCTCTTAACAAAAAATCATGGACTCCCCTCCCTTCCCTTTCTGGCCGTGAAAACCCACATCTTCTTTTTCACCGTTGCATGGCACACACGCCGACGAGGACACGAGACCTGGTTCCATGCTTGTTGATATAATATATTCCCTAGTATCTTCTGTGATTCGGTGCCTTTTGGCGGCTATGAACCGGCAAAAACGCTCCACAATGTTAAGGCACTTAAGCTACTGCCTGGCTGAACCTATCTACCGTTTTGTTTGTTCCATACACCAGTCATTCTTGGCGAAGTCACGACTTTGGAGAGGGAGACTGCTCAAGAATGACTGTTGTATGTTTTCATCTGCTAGTCAGCGCATCCTCACGAATACTCCTACCAAAAAGTATCCGTGATTGCTGAAGACAGGTTTAATAAGCCTAAACTAACGGGAAGTTGTCGCAGTGACATCATTTTTGCATTACCCAAGGGCTCCGCCTTTATGAGTAAGACAACCTCGATCCAATTGAGTTTGGGAATATTACAAGTTTCAATGCATACATCCCTTGCCTCAAAATATCCTCTCCTAATTTACAATAGAAGCGTAGACGCTTCAAAACACCCTTGTATCAAAAAATCCGCTTCATCCTCTTTTCAGACACCGTCGCTAGTGGCCTCCGAAGGCCAACAGCAGAGAATGGCATAAGAGGATAAGATTGTTATTACCATCGACGCTAAATTCAGGAGTTGGGACTAGATCTCTTATTTCTTTTCCTTCCACTTTGTTCTGTGGGTATGGCTGCTAGTTATGTAAATAACAATACACTTCGACAAGGAAGAAAATATGGTGTTGCTCAGGATGGTAAGAAGCTTCATAACATACAAGTACGCCTTATTGATGAATTGGCGTGATTAAATAAGGCCAAAAGCCAATCAAAGCTCCTAATCATAAAAACATATGGATTCAGTCATGCGGATATCAAGCAAAATATTATTTTCATTATGTATATGGCAAGCTTCAGCACCACTCTCCTTTCCTCTTTCTTCCATAGCCTAGACGCTAACGGGCTCAGTGGCTTTACTCAGCCATGCCTTCTCGGTTCCATTCAAATGGGGAGCAAGAATATCCCTACACTTCAAGTGGTAGCTATTGAGCCACTCTATCTCTTCAGGAGTTAAAATGCTCAAGTCAATCAGCTTTTTCTGGTACGGTGCCTGTACAATAAATCATCCAAAGTTAAGACTGACCTACCTAAAATCTACCACCCCCATCAAACATCAGATCCACTGATCCTAACACAATCAAAAAGAATGAGATGGGATATGCTATAATTCACAATCTCCGGCATACAGACATCTGCATCCCCCACATGGCCCATGCAAATAGCATAACTCTCAACTTTTCAACCACATATTCGAATCATAAATTTAAATTCCTGTCTTCTGCACAGAAATGTAGGAGTAAAACATGACAGGGAAATCATATTACAACAAGTTAAAAGACTCTTACAACAGCACTTTTCTCAAATTGATAGGCGATGAAATAACAGGGTTTATGAAAATTTTTAGGCATGAGTAATTTGGATTATATAACTGAACAATCATCTAATGACTTCCTAAACATTCAATTGGAGCAATCAACCTCCTAATTTCTATGTGGCAATGTATCACACGATAATCACATTATTACAAAACTACAATTATATTTTCCTTGATTACATGATAGGCATATGTAAACCAACAGTATTCTACAACTAATCACATGGTTTAGAATGTTAATGGGTCAAATTTTAAGTTTAAAAGGGAACTTTGAAAATGAAAGTCCACTTTGAAGTGAGAAAGACAATTTATCCCAAAAGCAAGATCTTCTACAACATCAAAGAAGAGCAACTATGCAAAGGACTGTGTCAGTTAAATAAAATGTCGACAGCTGGAATGAGCTGACAGGGATCAAATGCCAGCTTACCTAGATCTTGTTTGTGTAGAATAAATATGAAAAGGTATTTAAGTAAGCAACTTGACACGTCTAATAGGAGAAACCAGAAAAACCAACTTGCCATGTCTGATTGAGCCAAGTAAACTTGAGCATACTTCATCAGTTCCAATAAAAAAAAGGCAAGACATAACGAATTATTTAGATGATTGAGAGATTGAAATTAACAGATGGATACAAGCAACAAAAACATAAAATAAAAATAAAACAAAAATAAAAAAGATAAATTTTGATGGGGATGTATCACAAACTTACCCATGTGATGTGCTCAAAGCACAAATAACCCTTGTCTCCGAAGTTGAACTTTGTGTCAGCCTTCTTCACTACAAGCACATTCTCCAATCTTATACCGAAACTCCCATCCTCATAGTAACCAGGTTCTGGAAATGACAATTCCACTCACGGTTATAAAAATTGCCACGGTTCAGGAAAAACTGAAGGAACTGAACATGAGGAATGAATCCAGAACAGCCTTTAATTGTGACATACAAAACTTCTGATTAATGTAGACAATAATAGCAAATCCAAATGATTCCCGATCTTAGGAGCATTTGACCAATTTGCTCGAAAGGACTCTTTTCACAAGAGATTTTGGACCAAAATTTTCCCAGTAAAATACAAGTTGAGAACATAAAAGGCAAACACATATGCAAACAGGGTTCAGGTAGCCAAGCAAGAGAAAGAACTCGGGAAACTAAAATAACACAAATTAAGACTACAATATGTGATTCCCAAGTTTTTTATTCTTTTGCATCATGCAAAAGACACTAAAAGTAACCTTTCCACATGAGAACCTATCTGCCACTCTATCTAGATTTCCCATAAGAAGTCAACAAAATAGAACAGAAGTCCATATAGTGATTACAAGTATAGTCGCTAGTGGTAACATGGTGATAATAAATGGCAGCAAAACTAACCATCTGTTACGGTCATTGATTCCTGCAGTGGCACATTTCGGGCCTGAGGTCTGAAACTAATTTGATGAGGTCCTGCAGAACAAAGGGACAAACAGAAAAACCAGCACTTCAATTACACTGGGTAGAGAATAACAAAAAGACAGAAGCTAGTCATTCAGCAATTACCTTCATGAACATTTAGGTAAGACCCAATCCCATGACCAGTACCATGTCGGTAATCAAGACCATCCTTCCACAAAGCAATTCGAGCGAGAGCGTCAAGGAGTAGACCTGAAGAAGCAACCAGAAGTAAATAGTTCCATTTATACTCACATTGGGCAGATCTACAAACATATACTTAAAAAGGAAACATGCTCATGCAAATATGGAAAAACTGCAAAAAGGATTAGAAAGAAAAAAAGAAGAGCTTTCAATACCACTTGTTCCATTAGGAAATCGAGCACTTCCCAGACCGATATGACCCTTGAGGACCTGTACAGAATTAATCAAATTTCATTAGTTCTTAAGAAGAAAACATAAGCGTCGCCTAGAAGAATACATAAACAAATACACCCGTTCAAGATGCATGCATGTACCATAAATATCTAGGGGAAAAGAACAAGGTAAACAATTCAAAGTTCCTACATTAACAAATAGGGCCAAAAACAAATTCTCTCCAAAAGTGCAAACAACTGAGCCCAACTAAGTAGTTCAAAGGATTAGAATTTCTCATTATAAGCCCAACCGAAACAACTGAGCCTACTTGAAGCATCAATGTCAGAACCATGCTATATGAGGCATTCATAATTGATGATACGTTACACGTTATAAATTTATGTGGCATGGGGAATACAAATAACGATGTAATATTTGTCACATGATACAATCAGATAAATCTTCTAGAAGACTGAAATAACCTGTGAGTGGGATTCCATGGCTTGCCTCATTTCTTTACATAAGCGGCTAGACTATAAGAGTTCCCTATCTCTTTTTCCTTCTTCATATCTTTTTCAAGTGCAGGGTCTTCTTGTGCTAACTAGGTTTTTCTGTTGTCAACATTAAGTGATGATTTCATTTCAAATAAAAAGGGTTAAACTTTCCTACTTAAATAAAGGTCTTCTAGGATGGATTTCTGATTATCAATTAGAGATGATTGACATATCAGAATATTTTAACTCTTTTTTCCTCACCAAAATATGTATTCTGTTCTCCTTTATACATACTTTTATTGTTTTAAAGACAGAAAAGGCTGGTATAAATTGGATACAGACCTTGCAAAATCACCACATACATATGAATGTATATACATCCTTGATTGTATATGGATCTTATGATATGCAAATACACAAGGGAGGATACAAGATATAATACACGTTAATAACTACCATCGGAATTGGAAAAACTACATGATGATTATTAAAATTCTAATTTTCAAATGGAAGTATAACCATCCTAGAAACATTATTATAGGGTCAAGGTGAGGGAGACGTAACAATGGTGGATGATTAGTAAAGATTGCTCAGCAACTATGGGTTATTAAGTTGGTGGCTTGGCACAAAGTGCTGGTAATGGGCAACATCAGCCACAGCATTGATGGTTGCTGGTAGTAGTTTGGGATGGTGGTGATCATAAACTATGTGTAAATAGCTATATGGTGGTGCTGGCAGTAATGGAGACAACTGCGGCTGCTGCTAGTACAGGAGTCATAGTTTGTCCTGTGGTTATCACAGGGTAGCGATATGGCATTCCACCAAGGCAGCCTGGGACCAAAGAGGTCCGAGGTTCAAGATACCAAAATGCCCCCACCCACTTTACCTTTGGGAAAAAAATAAAAGTAAAAGAACCTGTGCCCTCTTTGCCACCAAGATATACCTATTTCCTAAAATGGCAGAGCACTTTAACGCTTTTGACCAGTTTCAGCTGCACATAAGGGTCTTCAAACCTTCCAATCATTTAGCCAAACAGAAGGAAAACCTAAAACAACTCAATGACTTGTTCCACCCATTAGAACGACATCTCCCACCAGGAATAGATTTTGCCAATCCGAAGTATACTAAAACAGAATAAGATCAATTGTCTTAGGTATAAGCAACTACCAGATGAACATAGAATCTTAAAAGCAACAAATGGAAGACACTTACTGCAGTATAAGATGCTTTCTCATGTTCTGAAGGCTGTCCAAAATGAACTGTTCGTGTTATATCCGTTGTTCCATCTAGATACTTCAAAAACACCACCAACATTATCAATGAGAAAATAGAAGATGAAGATTGGTTTTTCACACTAAAACACATATGAGAACATTCCCCATGATGTTGGTTATGACTATATCTCAAACTATTTTTCTGTTCATATTTAAGAAGTAACAAACCTGTGCTCCCGAATCAAAAAGATAAATTTTGTCAGGATCTAACTCAGCACAGGTTTCTGCATGTGGAGCATAATGAATGATTGCTGCATTTGGGCCAACTGACGAAATAGTAGGAAAACTTAAGCCCCTGAAATACTGTAAGCATAACACCAAAATGAAAGGAGAGACTATAATGAGAAACAGCACAGAAGATTAATCTAACTGACAGTTCGTATTCTAGTAACCAACTCTAGGATCTTTCTTTCTACCTTCTATCCTTGAATTTCAGGTATTCTTTAACCCAGTTAGCTTAAGAACATTCCCCATTTAAACAAAGATTTCAAATAAAACGAAAATTGATAATCATCCAATTACCAGATAATGGTGCTTAATAAAATAAGTACGAAACTGGTATATCTATAATGCCTGCTTGAGACATTTGCAGCACGACTCATGATTAGGTATCATAATGAAACAAGGATACCAGATGGTTAGTCTAACTAGTAACTTGTCTGGGGAAACACCAATTACAAAAGATCCATGCAAGATATGGTGACAACAGAATACCCACCCCCCTGACAGGACTGATGGAGGTGGTAGGGGCCAGATGGACTTTATGCTACTAAGGGAGATGAAGATAGATTTGCTGTTTTCTTTGTGGCACATCAGAAGTGATGATTTATCCTTCAAAACTAAAATCTACTAGGTTGTAAGCCTTTTCAGGACCATCTAGAGAAAAGAGTGCCAAAAGCAAGAGAGTGAAGGAAAAAAAAAAAAAAAAAAAGCAATTCTCTCAATAAAAGAAATTTCAACTGGCTTCCTCAGACCCCAATTTTTCCATGACAAAAACTCAGTTGTGGAGAACATGAAGAACATGGTATGGCTGCTTCAGAAAAGGCATGCTACAAATTTTGATTGCATGTGACGTCTCTGATACTTTAACAGTCTAGTCACTGCAACATACAAATTTCCAATTAGGCTAACATTACCTCTTTTGATGCTCTAAAACCCTCCAGCTTATCACTTGCAGTCACTTCAGTTAGCTTCCTGGACTCCCTGCCACAGTTCATAGAGAAAGAGTAATCAGTAACACTTACACTCCCATCTCTGCAAATATGTTCAGCACATTTTGTGCCAAAATCAGTAAAACTAGCAACAGCTAAAATTTGTTTCTGAAAAGAACTTGGTCAATGAGTTGATGGCAATTAAAAGCATGACCTTTACTCCTTATTCCACAAAAATAACATACAACAGCCAACTAATTCATCTCAAGCAAACCATAATCTTCTCACAGTTATGCCATGTTAAGACCTGGCATAACTATGAGACTTCTTAAGACCTGTGGGCATAATTAATTGTTACAAAGTTTGCACGTACAATGCACAATTAGTTTAAGAACATACAAGGTAGACTTCCTATGCAGATTGTCAAAAAACTTAATGTTTCAAGGTGAAGTTTGGTTAATCTACGAAGTGGATAATTTCTAAGGTGTAAACATAATGCATTTTTCATACCAACACGTCATATGAATTCCCATCCTCTACTTGAATATTGCATCAGACTATGTCCAGACCATAATAAATCTCAGACAGACAACTGGCTTAATCCATGACAAGAACTACCAAAACTGATCGGTATAACAAACTCACGACTGCTTTTTCTTGTTTGATCCAACCCCCTCCAAAAAGTAACCAGAAGCACCATAAATATCCTGCATCTGAAAACATGAAGAAAGATTATATATGAAAATCTGAAAACATGAAAACTTTTTCTTATTTGACCCAGCCCCCTACAAGAAGTAACCAAAAGCACATAAATCTCCTGCATCTGAAAATATGAAAAAAGATTAAATGTCTCTTTCTCGCTTTGGAATCTGTAGCATATTGTAGCCAAACAGAAAACTAAATGCATGACAAACCTACAAGACTGAATAAGAAAAAGAAATCTAAGACAAGTGTATGTCTGTAGCACCTGCAGAATATAAAAAGCTCAAGGCTCATAGGTTACATGGTTTACCTGCCCATCTAACCAGACAAGGTATTGCACAACAGCTGCACCATCCCGTATGTGTGCATTTCTCAGCCCTTCCAACTCAACTGGGTTCTAAGATGTTATAACAACCAATCAATAAGTAAAATAATTTGGTACAGATATTAAAAGGTAAGATACCAAAGTATTTCCATGAATAAACACAATCACCTGATTGATCAATTCTAATGATGCTCATGACTTTTTAACAAGCCAAGAACCCTTTAATTTTAGGATGCGAGATTTGTAGTAATTACATAATCACATGTCTAGATTCCAAAACTTCTCCACTCACAACCCACCTTGACCAACCACACCCCCTACCCCCCACCCAAAAAAAATCTTCATTCTTGCAGCCTTGATGCAGGCACAAGCGTGAGTAGTTTAGGCCAATCTAGAATCTGTGACTATTGGAAATATATCTGTTTAGTAGACCACGAATTATATACAACTCTGCAGGCATACCAAGCTAAACAATCTCCGCCACCAATAGCGAAAAACTAGTACTTTCCAAATGTGAGCTGCTACACTTGAATTTATTGTCGACAAATACCTAGCTCAGTAGTGAGCGGACACTGCAGTACTCTTGGCTTCACATTTTACACCCCCAAGGTGTGTAAGTTATAATAAAAAATAAAATTAAGAAAAAACTTGAAATTATTCTCATTATGGAAAACATTCTGTGGCCTCAAAAGCTTCTCTAAATCTAAGATCTGTTGGCTCTTCTGGAGGTAACCATTGTTTCAATTTAATGCTTAAAAGCAGGTACTGAATTCCAAATCCACACATAGTCAAGAGAACTTTCTAAGATTACAAGGCATGAATTTTGCAACAATTATGAAATTCATAAAAGTCCCCTCCACCCAACCGCCAAAACCCCTAAGTTAAAGACATTGCTGCTTAGCATCCAAGATCAATTTGCAAAGCAACAGATCGCATGCCAACATGCAAATCATATAATTCAGCTATGAAGGCATTATATAAAAGCCCGACTCATAACTTCAGAAAAACATCCAATAGTGGCCAAATCATTAATAACAGAAAGGAAATATTCAATATCGCTTGATGAAGTACAGCAAAAGATACCATAATTAAAAGGAAAAAAAAATACAGAACAACTAATTAAATTTACAAATAGAATAGCATTGCCTTACCTATGCTTTTCATTTAATATGATAGAGGGTTATCCAAAGATATTTAAAAAAATTCTGTGATCTCAACTAATCAACTTATTGATTAGAGACCCCCATCACTACCAGAAGCAAAGATGTAGTATATTGATTGGATATGAAGTACATAAACTACCTTTAGAGCTTTTGCAAGGGCCAGAGGGGATTGCTGCAGAAGAACCTTATCAGCACCCAGTTTAGAATACAAAGCATAGCAGCATAAAGTAGGGTCAACCCATATGAGGTCAAAAGTATTATCTTCTAGTTGTTCTCCAGCATTTGGTGCCATGTCAATCTCATGAGGATTTGATACAAGCAAGGCCACATCTGAGCTCACTGCAGCATACTCCCGAACTTCAATCCCGTTCTCCTCCATATAAGAGTTGACCTGCAAAACACATTTTTCAAAGGAACTCGATTTAATTAACAGTTCCTCTCCTCCTCCCCCCCCAACACACACACAAAAAAAAAAAGAAAAAAAATTTATAAGATGAAAACTGATCCTATCATGAGAAAAACATTTACTACTGGTGTCATATGTTTTATCTAACTTACCTCAGAAGACACCTTCCTCTTGTCTACATAAAAGAAAGCTGCTTTGGATGTTACTACAGCAAAAGCATGAACAACTGGACAGTAGGATACATCAGTCCCACGTATGTTATATAACCAAGCAACCTGCACAATAGGAAATATATTGAAGTTTTGTGTGACGGATCAAATATTAAGTATCCGAGGGAAGGTCAGAGGCCCAAATTCCAAGAAATAAATTATTGACCACAAGATAATTAAGAGCAGAAAGAATATAAGCTTAGGAATTTATAAACTCACCTCATCAAGAGCTGTAATGATTATACCATAAGCTTTCTCTTGAACAAGCTTTTCTCTCAAATCCTTCAACTTGTCTACAACAGAACGACCAGCAAATTCCAGCGGATGTACAATAACAGGATTGATTCCCAGAGGTGGCCTGTTTTTCCAAATTTCATCCACCAAATTTCTAGTAGTTTGAACCAGCTTCTGCTGTCTTTTGGACAAAGCACGTTCCCATCTTTGTGCAGTCTCTACTGACACACACCAAAGATCAACACCAATGGCTGCTTCCTTCGGCAGATTCTAATAGAAACAAACCACAAGACTCACTTAGCATATCTAAAAACCTGGCCCCTGTTATGCATGTTTACAACAAAAATCTGAATCCATGGTTTTCGTACAGCCATCAAAATTATCCTCCTCTAGAGCCAAGAAGAAGGTTTTATTAGCATATTTTCCAGAAAGATTATGCCCTCTGTAGACAATTTAAATTAATCTATTTTTCAAGACAGAAGATTATTAGAACCTTGACCTTGGAGACATAATACATAATAAATTTTGCTAAGACAGTTACTCACATCAGCTATCCATACTTCTAGAGCTGAGTCCTCTCCCATACGCATAAGCTTCCATTGATCACTAAGTTCTTTTGTTGCCTGCAAAAAGTAGCGCCCATCGGTCCACAGAAGTGCTTCCTCCATTGTTATAAGAGCCAGACCTGAACGAAATCCAGATGAGGAAATCCAATTTCCAAATGGACCAATTCAAAGTGAAATGGAATTACTGATTGGACCAGGCTATGAACATTGTATCATTCCCCTTTTTGGGAAGGAGATCAAGACAACCCACCGTTTTAATATAACCATTTAATCAGGCAATTAGCTAATACCACGAAACAGTTACAAACAATGGTGTTTCAGCAGAAGATAGAATAAATCAGCCCCACGGTTTCCCATTCTGTGATATGAATGACAATCTTAAGGTATTTCATAGCCCTTAAAGAGTGCAATACCATATGATTCCTGTATTCATTAAGCCACAAAGAAAAAGAAAAAAATCTTGCAATGGCATAAAGTTGTTTCGTAGTATTAAAACTGACCCGCACTCCCGGTGAAGCCAGAAACAAATTCGCGTCTCTTGTCCCGTGCTGATACATACTCACTCTGCCACGACAAACAAGTCACAAGTTAAAGAAAAGAACGAAAATCCCCACCTCCAAGCTCTAAACTGATATGTGGCCTGCTGAATAAAGGAAAAAGAGTCTACGAGAAAGAATTTTAGAATAAATATTGCGTTAAATACATCGTCGAAAAATCTAAGAACGAATTCCAGAGTACTATCAGCTCTTTGAAGTTCATGATTATTCAGGATGCTTTAATTAAATATAATCATCGAATCGTCAGGGAGTAGCAAAAGAAAAGAGAAGAACGACAGCAAAACCAAATGCTAAAGAGACGAGGCGCAGAACCTGATGATAGTCTTCGGAAGGTACAATCAAGGCGTCGAGCTTCGGCGAATGGGAGGCCATTAGAGACCTCAGAGCATCAAGAGTGTCCCCCATTTCTCTCTTTCTTTTTCTCTGCGAGTTTGACGAATTCGAGTATTGGATGGAGAAAACGTTAGAGAAACCAAAGCCTTATAGCGGGGGAAGACACTGGCTCGGGATTCGATGCTTTAATGTAACGCCCTATATATTCCTTAATTGCCCCGATCCTGCTTTTCGCGTTGTCAAGTATATTATTTTACTTTTCTCGATTATGATAATCGAGGAAAATGCATAGGAACGCTGGAGCGTTACTCGAACGCAACGAAGTTGGTATTCCAAACGGATTGGAAATTTTCCAGCTGTGTGAGCGTTGTTTAACTTTCTCGCGATCTTTAACCGTTCATCTCGATCTTAAAGGTCCAACATTTTGGTGGGCCCTCTTAGGCAATTATCTTCTTTATCAGCGACCATGACACACAATCACGCTTGCCTTTATTTCATCAGCGCCAACTCAACACGTGTCCTCTCTCGGGTCCTTGCGGGATTCTTGTTCGCTATTTTTTAATTTTTAATTTTCCATCAGTCCTGCTTTCAGTGATTCCCAATTGAAGCTTCGTAACAAGCTTCTAGTTTCATTACGCGTTATACAAATGATGCATACATGAAAGGAAGCTCAATAAGTTCATTTTATTACTTGATGAATCAACCAGAAGAATTTCAATCCATGTACAGCCTCCTGAGGGGTAAAATGAACAGGGACAGAAAGTTGGGGGTGGGAAGAAGTGGGAGAAAGAACCGACAACAATGGGCCAAATTTCAAAGACAAACCACAAAACCAACATTTATGAGTTGATGACCAGGATTGATTTATACATTAAGAATTATGGTATGGACCATCATGCAACGTTGAGCCTCTTGACTACTGCAGCCATGTACTTGCCCTGGTGCTCTGCAAGTGCCAGCTCCGTGTCGCTTGGCTCCCTTGTGCCATCCCCAGCAAAAACTCCAGCACCATATGGAGAACCTCCTCGAATGGAGTCCATCTTGAACATACCAGCTCCAAAAGTGTACCCAATGGGAACGAACAGCATTCCATGGTGTGCTAACTGGGTGATTGCTGTCCAACTGTAGCCAGTGGAAGAAAAGGAGCGTATTTCAATGATTCCCTTTTAAAAAGACGCAAACTAATTCTAAAAGGGACATGAAAATCTCTCTTTCGAACAGATGCACTTCTACATATATTCCATTAAAACTATTTCTGCTGGTCCATATCAACCATAGAAAGTACGAGTTTAGCACAGATGCAAGTATTGACACGAGGAATCAATCTTTCAATTTCTATCTGAGGAAACACTGTGACAAGAAAAATTTGTATATAACCCAGAACCTTAAGCACAGACTAGGTTAAGGAAAAAGTACAATCCAACCACTCTGGAAAGAACATCTTAAATCCTCCAGATTCGGTGGTCTGAGTCTAAATGACACCGGTAGAGCAGCCGCACAGAGTGCCAAATGTGAGAAAGCATAGCACTAATAGGCAAAAGAATTCTAGTTAGCTTCAATTTTTCTCACCTACCTGTAATTACCATGAATTTCCATCAAATCCTTGCTTGAAGCAGAAAAAATTGTTACACCAACTTCCATCAATTCAAGCAAAAACAAATGAGGAAAACACATACTGAAACATTTTAAGATTGTAAAGTTTCTGTGTCTCAAACTTGAAGTCTCATAGAAAATTTCATCCTATAATGAATGCCACAATCCATCTGACATAAAAAATGGCCAAAATAGAAACCCATGCGAAGAAAGATTAAAAAATCATTGTCACGACATCAGAAAACAGTTTCTCAGAAGTGAATGTTCTGAATGCTAGATGGAATTGGTTATGGGTGTCAGGAGCCTGTAATGCTCAGTGGGATTAATATCTTTTGCAAAGATTTTAAAGCATCAAGGATATTTAGCTAGTCCTTTCTAATATATCCATGTGCATACCATGACTGGATCAACATGGGTACGAAAGGGAGAATGAATCATGTAGATGACATACATGCACAAAGAGTTTTTAACCCATGTCATATTCATACACATATGTGTTATATCCATGAGTAAACTACATACGTATAATGGGTGGATATTTATCAAGTTGCAGCTCTGTAGCATTTGTGCTGACAGACAGCAAAAGTAGGATTAAGACCCTAGAACAGAATGGCATCGCTTCCTTGAAGATGCGGGTTAGGCATTTTATTCCGGATGTCGTAGGGTGCCTACCAAGCTTTATTGAAATCCACATGTCAGTGTGATGGAAATTCAGGTCAACCTCTTCTCACAGGAAGCGGGCTACAAACCCCAAGCACACCAACAAAACCAGCTTTCATCTCCACAACGGAAAATACCCAATGTTACTGACACCTAATCATACACGCGTTAACTACATTAGCAACTTCGTGTTGCTTACACATCTCTTTAGAAGATACGATCACACGACAAAGAGCAAACGTTGAGGTTAATCTCGCAATTTTAACATCACTGGACACATACATTTTCTTGACGTTATCACTCACATTCCGCAGTCTCCTTCAATAGAAATTTCATAATTCCACTTCATGAAGCAGACACGACTGTCAGTTCCAATGGAAACAAGCTTTTCCTACTTTCCAGCTTCTAAATTACTGGAAACCTTCAGAAAGAGTGATGCGAGCATCCACTTCAAGGAGTAATAACCCTAAAAGTAATACCCATAACAAGTTAATCCACTTTGACAGCTTGTCAGAATACCAAAGCAAAACCCCAAGGTTCACCACAAACGATTTTTCATTTCCAAATCAACAAAGCTCATTCAAAGCATTTTCCATCACCTCAACCCACTTCTCCCATTTTCCTCTCGTGTCATGTCCGCCACTAACTTTCCACACTCGAAACTATACTGACACGTATGTTTTGTTGTCCCAAAATCTTTCAGCTCTACACCAAACAAGACTAGACAGTCATTTTGTACTAAAAGCATCGTCGAAGATCACACACACGGCACTTCACAAAGATTTCTTCCCAGAAAGCGTAATCATCCCACTATCAGTTAGAGGACGATTACCATGTAGCATGTTAATGACACGAGCCACAAGGGCGACCCTTCAAACAGGTTAAAGGCACAAAACACGGGTACACAGTAGTATTGGAAAAACGCTTACGCAGTTGTCTCCTGGCCGCCTCCTTGGGTGCCGGTGCTTACGAAGAACCCAGCTGGCTTACCCGCAAGCTTCTGCTCCCTCCAGAGCTGCCCCGTGGAGTCAAAGAACGCCTTCATCTGCGCGGCCATGCATCCATACCTCGTCGGAAACCCGAAGAGCAATCCGTCCGCCTCCGCCAGCTCAGCCGCCGAGATCTCAGGGATACTCTCGTCCTTCGGCGGCGCCTTCATCTGCTCCAGCGCTTCGTTCGTCAAAGTCTCCGGCACCCTGTACAGAATCCCCTCCACTCCCTCCACTCCGTCCACGCCCTTCTTCATCCTCCTCGCCAGGCCCTCCACGTGTCCGTACATCGAGTAGAATACCACGAATATTCTCAGCTTCGCGACCTGATCCGAGGCCAGGGTGGTTTCCGCTACGACATTTAACTCCGCGCTGGGGGTCCCGTCCTCGACCGTGATGGGCACGTTCTTCGCGCCGCCCTGGGCATCGCCGGCGACGGCTGAGGGCACTTTCTTCTTGCTCGGAACACAGCCGCCTCCTTTGCCCATCGAGAATTGAGAATTCTTCAACCAGAACTGATATCAACCGGACCCAGATAATTCTAAATCCAAATTATTGGCGAATTTGGGATGATATTTAGGCGTATCGAGCCGTCAGGCCTGGGATCTGAATTGAGGAATCCCAGCTTGACAAAATTCAAGGCAAGACGAGCTAGTTCTTGGGTATATCCTCCCAGTGTATTCTTTGCGGCGAATTTATACACTCATGCTAACTCTCTTTTACAAAAGCAGAATCATTATTTTATAATATTTATACACACTATTTTATAATGTGGAAGAACAATATTATACCATTTGATATTTTTACTTAAAATACTTCTCATAATGTTGATCCACTTATCTTAATTATAGTGAAGAAGAAATCCATTTTATTCTCGAATTCTCTTCAATTCTTGAGAAGAAAGCCTCCCTTCCCAATGTTACATGTTTTTCTGCAACACGTCCCTATTTTCTTGTCATATTATCAAACAAGACTTGCTTAAGAGCGTGGCTTAATAGACAGCGCCGTTCCTCCAAAACTTCCATTATTCTGAATCTTTCTCGTATGTTGTCGCGCCCATGGTTTGCTCCGTGTTTCGACCTGCACCCATTCGAACTGACCAATAAATGCCGGTCGTATCAACATCACGACCCTTGAATATGCAAAGTTCCTCCTTTCTTGTACGCGTGGAAGCATTAGGACACATCCATCATCTTCCGTTACTGTACCATGTTAAAATCCCATATAAAAGCATTAAATGAATTTCCAAAAAGAGTACGGATCAAGTTTCCTTATTGTTTCCCTCTCATTCTCTTTCACACTCGCACTTTTAAATGCCTCCGAAAACCCTCTTTGTAACGCTTACCATTTTCCTTCCTTTTTTTTATTTTTTGTTTTACCATTTTCCTTCTTAAGTCCAACTCAATATTGTGCGTAATGCAACAATACCGAGGAGGAGGAGGACGAGTTCCTGCAATGGCAGAGCACATGGTGCCCACAAGCGAGCAGCTTTCGCTTGCCCTGATAAACTCTTTCTTTGGGCTTACGAACTTCGATGAAGACGACAACTCGGGCAACGAATTTATCTTCAAGATCGACCACAGTTTGCTAATTGACCCAGGCAGTATAATATATGGCCGTGAGATCGGTGAAGGGCCTCACTCCATTGTCTATGAGGGACTGTGGGTGTCCCTTTTTGCCAACTCAAATACTTTGCTTCTTTTCTTTATTATTTTTAGTATTTTATTTGTGGTTACTAGTCTCTGTTCTATGTTAGGTCGCTTACATTGTGCATTTCTTGGATTATCATGTTTTGCTGATTTGCAATGATTTTGATATTGGGGAATCTGTGGGATTTTGTTTTGTGAAAACCATTCTTCTGTGCTTCATGGGTTCAGCCAGGGTTGTTATGTGGGGCTGCTGTGTACGATTACTGTAATTTAGTTTATTTTCGTCTCGAAGTGGGTGTATGATGCGTTGTATCTACTCTGAGTTAGGAACATGTCGACTGCTTCATATTGATTTTAATACTAATTCATTTTCAAGAACTACATTCTCTGCTTTTTGTGCCTATTATTATATCTTTTATGGGGAACAATTGGATTGACAATCCCTTCTGGCTTCAAAAGAAAACAATTGTTGCCGTACACTAAAGAAAGCAGTAGGGACAGTGTGTTGTGCTGCATACAGAGACCTTGTCTTGCAATTTATTGCTGTGAAACTTTATTTGAACTTGAATTGAATGAACTTCTAGTGCAAGCTCATGTCCATATCTGTATGTGGTGTTCACACATGGTATAATGTCAATATGGCATTTTGGGTGGGAGTAAAGTCTTTTGTTGGACAACTGCAAGATATAGAGGAAACAACACTTGTTGTGGTTACTTAGTTGGGGAATTGATGGGGATATTATATCTCTGATCCAATTTAGATATCTGGGGACTTTGGAGTTGCCATATTATTAGCAGAGGATGAAAGAAAGACTATTCACAGACAGTCATGTCAAAAGTGAAAGTGAGTATCACTAGTAGATGAGTCTTAATTGATTTCTTTTATTAGTTTGCATTATTTACATTGCTGTACGTCAGGAGGGAGCACAACAGCACGGTTTCGCAGGTTGTTGTACTTTGCTGTGGTAGATTGTTTATAATGTTTACGAACACAGGACAATGTACTTTGTCAGTGTTTCATATGTGAGTGACAGCACTCACATGGCAATATCATTCTAATGTCCTGCCTTTTTGAAAGTCTCCAGTACAAAAGATGTGCAGACAACCACTATTCTGGTTTCTAAATTAGGTTTCTGTATAACTAACTCTACCTACTTAAGTATTTAAGCATTAATCAGCTTGCGAAATGGTTGGGTTTGAAAACCATGTCTCATATATAGCATATCTTGAATAGGATAGTACGAGTTCTATATGGCACGCCTATAACCTGTCATAATTAGGAGATGTTGCTCCATGCAGGGGTGGTTTATAACATACTAAAATCAGCAGTTGCTTTTAAGGTTCTTCGGATTGTTTAGTCAAGGGGAGCTGCTGGGTGTGTGGTAACTTGTTTGCAAGTACTTAATGGATTCTAATTGTTCACATATTTTGTATTTTCTAATATGTAAGAGTGTTGTTGAGATTTTTCTTTTTTAAGATATTACTTGTCCAATGCTGCAGTGGAGGAATTACAGATGTGGCAGTTTTAATAATGATGATAGTTGAACTTAGGTACAAATCAAAGGTCGTAGCTATAAAGGTTATACAGCCAAACAGAACATCGGATGTAAGTCCTGAATGTAAGGAAAAATTTCAGAGAGAGGTTACCTTGCTATCAAGGGTGAAACATGAAAATATTGTGGAGGTAATTTACTTTTTTCGCTCTTATAAAGCCGGAGACCAGTATTTGGAATTTTGCGATGAGAGTTTAGTTCCAAGTATTGTTATCAACTGATTTGTTTTTTTCCCCCTGACAATCCAAATTTTTCTAATTTATTAATGTACTTCTTCACCTTCTTTCATTCTGGTTATTTTGACATCAGTAACATTAGTTATTACTCTCAACACTCTTCCTTCATAACATTTAGCTCCCCGAAATTCTCTAGGAGGGCCACAAAATATAGATTTTTAAATCTCCATGAACCTAAGTTAAATGCTGATATAAGCTGCTTTGTTGAAACAGTTTATTGGGGCCTCTGTGGAACCTTCGATGGTAGTAGTTACTGAGCTTATGCAAGGAGGTACTCTGCACAAGCACTTTTTGAGCACCCGGCCAAACACTCTTGATCTGAAACTTTCATTGAGTTTTGCACTGGATATCTCGCGAGCGATGGAATACTTGCATGCAAATAACATCATTCATCGAGACCTGAAGCCAGGTAATTTATTTTCTTCTAATTCTGGTTTTGGTGCATTTCATTAGTAGTCTGGTCAGGCATGGAAACCAAATTGGCTACAAAACATGTCACTCCATGAAAGCAAATGTGCTTACTGATTGGATCACGCATGTGTCCTTATGCTATTAAGCTCGGCTAAAGTATCTGAAAAGATCTGAAGGAGCAAACTTTCTAGCATTTTATTTCATGTTCTTAGCTTGTGAATAAATGTTTTTAGGATTTTGCCGGTGCTGATTTTCAACATCTACCAGGATAGAGATTATAGGTTCATTCTGTTTAAGATATCTTTGTTAGTTATACCATTGTTAGTGTTGTCAGTATTATCACTATATCCTTGACCACCTCAGTCCTAGTCGTTGGGCAATGGCAAAATGGTTGAACTTGCGTTTATAACATGATGTTTTCATCTAATAGAAACTCTTTAACATTTTATTTAGCCAACCTACTTCTCACTGAAGACAAGAAAAAAATTAAGCTAGCCGACTTTGGGCAAGCTAGAGAGGAGATACCTGGCGAAATGTCAACTGAGGCTGGTACATATAGATGGATGGCTCCTGAGGTACTCTTGGTTTTCCTGATTCAGTATTGTTCTTGCCATAAAATGTCCAATTATGTCTTATTTTTCATTTTCGTGAATAGTTATTCAGCCTAGACCCTATTCCAAGTGGAGCAAAGAAACATTACGACCACAAGGTGGATGTGTACAGCTTTGCAATAGTTTTCTGGGAGTTGCTCACAAACAGAATTCCATTCAAGGGAAGGAATAACGTACTGGTAGCATATGCAACAGCAAAAGTATGTCATAATTTTACTGTTGAATTCTTGTGATATGCCAAAATTTCTTGATTAATAGAAGTTGCTATTGTTTCCTGATTGTTAGTGCAATATGAAAAAAAAATACATTTTTGGAATCATTTTTACTCTGCTATTGAAGCAGATGTCTGATGGTTGCTTGAACTAGCTTATGACATTTGACTGACTTTTGACTGTTACCCAGAATCAAAGGCCTAGCGTAGAGGGTCTTCCGAGAGCTCTTGTCCCCCTCTTAGAGTCCTGTTGGGCAGAAGACCCAAAATGCCGACCGGAGTTCATGCAAATCACAGAGTTCCTCCATAACATTATCACAACGCTAACCAATCCTCCCAAGCTGATTGAGATTAAAGATTTCAAGGGCGACGAGATGGAGTCTGCAAGCACAGGCCATCCCATGAAGGATAAAGAAGAAGGCAATAAGCCTAAAAGTTTGTTACCCAGCCTTTTCACTTGCTTTGAAGATTGCTGTTCTGATTGAGTGACGGGGTAATGAATCCTGTTCTGGGTTTACTAAGACCCCAGGGACTCAGCTTAGGCTTGGAACGGATGTCATGGCAGATGAAAATTTGTCCTTTTTGCCGCACACATTAACAGCTATATAGATTCTCAACAGGAACTAACCATGTTGGTTTAAAGATTGTACAGAACTCAGGATGCAAAGAGAAATAGGAAGTGAAGAAAAAGAGGAGGTTTAATATAAAGGTTTTGACAAAATCTTCGTCCTTTTCCGTCATTTTATCCTGTTTGATGACCTTTGTTACATTGCCAGATATTTTTTATTGCGGCGCGGCCAACAAACCTGTGCCGTTGATTAAAGGGTCGACCGTTCATTCTCAATTGATTTAACACAACGCTTTAAAGCTATGGTCCATCAATTTAACTGATCGTCTGCCAAAAATAGCATGTATTCAACGCAAATAATGTGTAGAAACTATGAAAATAAGAATTTGAATGGTTATCACTTATTTGCGTGGCTATTTGCCCTTTTTAAAGATTAAGTTTATATATCATGCTCTTTGTACTTATTTAATACATGATTATTAAATTTAATATTTTTATTAATAAAATATGTCAAAATATCATTTTTTAAATAATAAAAAATCACTAATTTGCACCCATGAGTTCTTGTACATGCATCGTCTGAAAAGCCTCTGCAAGTCGTGAGAATTATATAATCTATGGCAATTTGTCTTCTTTTTTTTTTTTTATATTGCTGCGAAAGTGTTATAAAAAGCAAATTGTACAGGCATTCCTCCTAGTTTATAAACCCCAGATTTGGTGGAATTAAATATAAGCACCCAAGGTCAAACCTTAGACTCTTTACTCCCTTACATTTTAAAATATATTGAATTTTAATAATTGGAGCCTGTAGCTTATTATGGTGTTTTAAAACGAGGATTTAAAAAAAAAAAAAAAAAAAAAAGGGGGCTTTCACTTCAACCTACTTTTTAACTTTGCAAAATATGGCAACACAGTAACGACCAACGAAGCTAATAGTAGGAACTTCCTTTTTTATACCCAAATTTTTAATGAGTAGAGGGTTATTATGGAAAGCTCTGTCCAGTATTGATCCCTTTGCTGTCAATGAAATTCCTGATATCCATCTCCATTTCTTTGATGAGTCCCCTCTGGTCATTCGGGCTTCTAAGCAAGACGTCTCCGATTTGCTTTTGGATCTCCGTGCACTTGGTGGATGTCACATACACAAGTGACTGATTTGGTAATGGACCTTCTGGGTTGGATTGCGCGATCAGAATTGGTCCAAAAGTTGAATTTCTTTGGTCGTCCTATGGTGGAATCGCGGATGGTGGGCTTTTCTTTAGAGAAAGAATGCATTGGAATAATACGCCTAGAAATAATACTCCTTCATCTAGAATGTTTGAGAGTGGGAACACTTAATAATGCTTCTAAACTTGGAGAAATTTATTTAATTTAAAGAAGTACCTTTTACACATCTGTAGTGATCATGCACTTTTGAAATAATAAATTCTAAACTAACAAAGAATCTCAACCTAAACAATACATTCTAATTGCTTATACCACCCATTAATAACTAAATCTTTATTTAAATGAACATCTGATTGCCCTCTGTCACATTTGAATGTTGTTGTCTTCTAGTGGCTTACAGAGACATTTTCTTTAGCTTCTCGATATTTTCAGTTGTTATCCGTTGACATGGTCATCCTTGTTTGCTTTTCAAGTGGTTTGACTTGGCCCATCATGGAATAGGAACTTTTTTGTGTTGGGCACGAGACATTTTCCTTCCCTTTAATGCGAACCTTGTCCCCAAGGTTTAGTTCAAGAAGTCTCTCTTCCATCTAAGCTAAATTTTCCCAAGTAGCATCTGCAAGGGACATACCGCTCAAGTGAATCAGAACCTCCAGCTTTCCCTTACGCATTCTCTGTTCCACTTCATCTTCTCTTGTTACAGTTGGCAACTCGTCTGCTCTTCATTAATGCGGCAAATGCTCTTTTTAAATATGATACACGAAAGACAAGGTGTATTCTAGACTCTTTGGAAACTTAAGCTTGTAAGCTATTTTTACTATTTTATAAATAATAGAATCTAGGGGCTAGCTTCATACTCTTTCTCGATGCTACGAACACTTGTCGATATGGTTGTGATTGCCAATAAACAAATCCCCCACTTTATAGTGTTTTTATGTCTTCTTGCGATTAAAAATAAATAAATCTTCACTCTTTCTTAGGCAACTAATAGCCTCCTTTGCAATTCCTTAATCACCTTGTCCAATTCTGAAAATTCTCGATCTACTGCATCAATGGAGAAACCTTTGGGAATACAAGACAATAATGTGGCCGCTGGCTTACTATAAACTACTTCACTTGACCCATTTCTTGGGCTTATCCTTGATAAAGCATCTCAAATACATGTCTAAGATTTTATTACTTTTTTTATTTCTCCATCTATCTAAAGACGAAATGCTTAAGAATAATTAAACTAGGTCCCTTGTAGCATGAAGGGTTCTTTCGAAAAAGTTGCTGGTGAACGTTTGTTTCTCAATCACAAACTATTGTATTGGATATGTCATACAACTTGAATATGTTTTTGAAAAAAAAAATATATTGCTACTAAAATTTATGTACAAGAATGAGAGATTTATATAAATTAAGCCATCTTAAATAGATGGTCTACTGTTACCAACATAATTGTCTTTCTTTTTAGATAAGAATAACACGTTCACAAAATCTGAAGACAAGTTTGTCCACACATCAATAGGTATGAGTGGAGGAAGCAATCTTGCAAGACTTAAATTTTTTGTCTCTTGTTATTGACACGTTTCACTCCTCTTTACGTGATCCCTACACTCATACCACCTTTTCCAAAATAATACTACCTTAATTTGATATAATGTTCTATGATAGTCTTCATGCCGTTCAGAATGCATATTCTTTAGTGTAATTGGCACCATAGAGAATCTTCTTTTAAATAAATTTTATTTCAATAAAAATGAATAACTTTCGGAAAAGACCATGAATCTGTTTCTTCTCCCTGCGTAGCCCATCAAATGAGGTCTTTGATTTCTTGCATTAACTCATTTTCTCTTTAATAACATCTATCCACCATGGTACTAGGCTGGAGATGGATATGTGAGTTGACTTTCTTCATCTTCTCAATATTCAATTGAAAAGTTAAATCTTATTAACTCGACAAGCCACTTTTATTGTGAAAAAGTTACTATAATCTATTTTCATAAATATCTCAAACTTTTGTGATCAGTCTTTATAGAAAATTCTTGCCCTAGCATATGCCTTCACTTTTGAATGGATAACATCAAAGTTAATTATTTCTTCTTGTAGGTTGAAAGATGGAGACACCTTTCACGTAGAGCCTGACTGAGGACTGATAAACGAAATAGGATGACCATCTTCTTATAAAATTGTTCTAATTCCATATCCAAAAGCATCGTATTTTACCATGAAAGTTTTTAAGAAACTTAGCTAATGAAAAGTTTTTGTTTTCTTTTGTTTTCTTTTTTTTTTTCCCTCCTTTTTCTGGTCAAAATTCCCTTTTAATAGTAGACTCGTTAATGGGCTTGCCGAGTTGTCATAACCTGCAACAAATCTTAGTATTTCAATGAGCTCAAGGAAATCCCCGAGGGCTTTCAAAGTCTCAGATTTGGACCAATGCTTCATTGTTTTAATTATCTCCATATTTACTCTCACTCTTTTGTAATAATATGACTCAAATACTTCATTCTTCCTAGTCCAAAAACATACTTGCTATTTTTAACAAATTACTATTGTGCATTTAGTAAAGATAATACCAATTTCGTTAGTCCAAACAACATGATTAAATATCCATAATGTTAACCTCTTTGATCCTTCTTTGATGGAATTGCGAATGGTGGGTTTTCATTAGAGAAAGAACTCTCGGGAGTGGGAACACCGAATAGTGCTTCAAATTCGGAGGGATTTATTTAATTTAAAGAGTTACCTTCTGTATATGATTAGCCTAACATTTATAGTAATTAAATTCTCAACTGATAAAGAATCTCAATTTAAACAATAAATCATAACTGCTTATCATATCCATTGGCAACTAAATCTTTATTTAAATTAACATCTAATTACCTTCTGTAGCATTTGAATCTTAGCTCGTCGATATCTTGTGCGTTAGTCTTCCTCGTTATACTCTCATTGGAGTTTGACTTGGTCCACTGGCATGAGAACCCCCCTTTGGTGGGCATACTACAGTGAATATTAGAAGCGACAGAATCGACCGAGCACTCACGTGATCGCAGAGGGTCTTTCTTGTGCAACACACAAGCACAAAGCTAAAAGTGGCTGAAGCACTATGATCTGGGCATGATACACAGAATTTTTATTGCGTTCTTCCGAGAGCTACTTCTTGCCGACCTTATCAACCGAAGCATCACCTTCTTTGTTGAACATCACATCAGTAAAAGCCTTCTTTCTCTACTCTACAACCTCCTGCGTGGCTTCACACTTCCTTGTTGTGCACTTCGTGAACATTGTGCTGAAATCCCAGAAGCGTCAAGCTATGTGCGTGACAAGCAAGAGCAAGAAGGTAGGTTGAGTTCCTGCCACTAACAGGTCTGCTTTGTGAATTGGATTGCATTGGGTACTTTCCTAGGCCGATTTAAGGGCAATTTGGCATACATGGTGGAGATTTTGTGAGAATGAAAATAAAGCTTGGTACTGTGGGCGGGGTTGGACTTTTGGGAAAAGGAATTTCCAGTCCTTTTTCCGCACACCACTTCCGAGCTACTTTCCACTTCACCGGTGCCTTTATTATTTGGGAATAAGCGGACGCCCGCATGCTTGGTTGTTTTTCTACCATAATGGTTATAGATCTCATGCACGTATAATTTACATAGCTATGGTCTAAATATTATATGACCTCTATGCCCAAAATTTGATACATAAATAAATTAAAATAAAACATGTATGCCAAGTTAGAAGGCCTAAAGGTCCAACTCGGGCTCAAAGTTGCACATAGTAAAATTGATTCAACTTAGACACTAATATTAAGTTTAAAGGTTGAAATATCTAATTCAAAAGTTAGTTCAAGAATTGAAATGTTATTTTTTAATTTATACTTAATCTTATAAATCTTATTTTTTTAATGTGATATTCTCATCTTTTACACACAAAAAAACATTAAAAAAAAAAAAACAAAGAGAGAAACCAAAGCCATTGAGTTGACTCATTTTAATAATTTCATAAAAGTCAAAGACGTAGTAATGCCATGAAATACCGTTCCTTCCCTTGGTCCCACGTGGCGAGATTTTGCGAAGAGGTGGAACGAAACCGGAGGAAGAGTACAGCAGAGGGTCAGAGCGGCCCACAGTTCTCGCAATTCCGAGTTTCCGACATCGTTAGAACCTCCCACAATATTATTTAAGATTATCTACTAGTTATCACGATGACTCAACGTGGGTCGCTGCTTCGTCATAATCACTAAAATACGGACAGCTGGAAGCCTCTTCCCCTCTCACGTGTCGTCCTTACCAAACCCTAACAGATTTACCTCCCCACCCCTTTTTCCCCTTCCTCCTATAGGACACCGCCACACCGGATCCAGCCCATTGTTACTTTTTCTCATAATTTCCATGGAGTCTTTGTTACTCATCTTACCCTCTCATGTCATCACTACTTATTGACTCTTTGATAGTTCTTATTGATCTTCTTAAAAGATTCTCTATTTGACCCAAAGAAAAAAAAGGTTGTTTTTGTTAAGTACACTTTAAAAGAGAAAAGTTTCTTTTATCAAAAATATGTTTTAGATCAGAATAAACAAAAGAATTATGTGTCATTAGATGTATGAGTTATATTCTAAGTGCTTTTATGAAGAAAATATATTAGATTTTAGTTTTGAAGTAAGAAGGGTCATGTTTTGCATCATTCTAATTACTAATTAAAAGGAAAATGAGGAAAGTAAAGAATGCCTACTTAACAGAAAAAAAAAAAAAAAAAAAAGCATTCATTTACTCTATGAAGTTGAATTTTTTTTGCACTCGTTGTATTATAGCTCCACCAGGCATTTGAGATAGTAGGCGTTATTCTACTCTATGGTATGTCACTATCTTTCCACTTGTACCTGAAGGATAACTGACCTTGTTCATTCTGAAAGCCAGTGGACTTCATTTGAAGTACAAAGAATTAGGATTTGAGGTGAAAACTTTGCATTTGCCTGGGAATCCATTGAAGTCACTGTTACATAATTAAAAATAGTGTCACTGTCAAGTGAATTTCTCATCTTTCAAACCGTAGTACGTTGACTCTTTCATGGATGGCTATTTAATATGCTGTTTTCAGGTCTTTGTAGATAAAACTGCAGATACAAGTGAATCTAGTCATAAACTGTAGAACTCAAAAGGAATTTTCTGAAGCAACTTGATGGGGACAGGGGAAGAGGGCACAGCTCCTAAGCCTTCCAAACCAGCTTCTTCAACTCAGGTGTTCCTTTCTTCCTAACCCTTTTTTTTCTTTTCTTTTTTTTTTCTTTTTTTTTTCTTTTTTTTTTTCTGCTTTTGTTTTAATGCATTGTCATTCGTATTTGCAGGAAATACCAACGACGCCTACATATGCTGACTGGTCAAGCTCTATGCAGGTTCGAGATGAAAAAATGTCTTCTTATTTTAATTGCTTTTGCCTTTATAAACTCTTTCATTTTTTATTTAGATTAGTTTGGATGTACGGATAATCAGTCTTAGCAGCTTATAGATGAGCTTCCTGATTAGGCTTATTATGGTCCTGGAGCTACCCCACCTCCATTTTTTGCCTCGACTATTGCTTCTCCAAGTTCCCATCCCTATCTATGGGGAAGCCAGGTGAAAATCTTCCTTCTTCAGATCTTGTAGAGGCATATATTCTATACAGAAAGAAGGTTCTCATTCTTTCCCTTTGCAATTTTTCAGCACCCATTGATGCCACCTTGTGGGACAACAGTTCCATACCCAGCTCTGTATCCTCCTGGGGGAGTGTTCATCCTACTATGACCACGGTAATCCTAGCATTCTTTATGAGGTATTGTTGTACTATTTTTTGGGTTTTTTAATATGTGCCCACACATCTGACACACAACAACTCTGCTTCTGTTAATTTATGAGAAGTTTGTAAGTTGGTCATCTGATTTTGTTACAATAACATCTGTAGACCCCAAGGCCAGTACTTACAAATACGGAGTTGGAAGGAAAGGTTCCCGATGGAGAGGACGGAGATTCTGCTTAATAATCCAAGGGAACTTCAGGAAATTCAGGAAAGGCTGGGGAGAGGGCAAAAGCAGCTTCAAGTTCAGGAAATGATGATACTTCATAAACACTCTTGCTACACATTACATACCAGTTTGTTGGTTACACAATAGACTGGTATGAGAGCTGTTTGGTTGTGACTTTTGGTGTATAAACTTTTGATGTGGCTACAATTAAAGTTGATGTTGAAAAGTTTAATGGCAATAAAGACTTTGGTTTGTGGAAACTTAAAATGAAAGCTTTGTTGAGCCATCAAGGGACGGTGGTGGCATTGAAAGGGAAGGACAACCTATAGGTAAATAAACTATAAGTATTATTGTTTCTCTTTACATTGAAAAAGATCTATGTATGCATGTTGATAACCTCGTGGTGCATGACATTGGTAAAACTTAAGGGGGACCTAAATAGAACATCCTTTACTTATGAAGGTAGCCTCTTAGGGTCTAAATCTTATGGGTAATCTATCGCATTATGAACTATTTATCTTTTACCAAAGCCTCTAAGTAAATTAAAATTTAATAAGAGAATAATACAAATTTGATAAGAAATGGTCATTAACTTGTTTTATGGAAGAAAAAAAACAACAAATATGCAAGATAAGGTAGAAGAAAATTCATATGTCATTGTCTTGTGAAATTGTTAATGGAATAGCAATACAACATATAACACAATGAAGAAGTTAAACCCAACGCTTCATTCTCCTATCAAAGATGCTTAGTCCATAAGTTGAATTGAACATGTCAATAAGAAGGGAGAACTGATTTACTCCGAATAAGCTGACTGGAATGCTAGCCAAGCAAATGAGAGGAATGGGAGTCCATGACTTTTCACGTAGCATAAGTAAAATAGTGGCACAAAAGGTTATCATCATTGTTACAATAGAAAAGAAAAGGGTGGAAAGTCCTATTATCATCTTTCTAGGCAAGGATTTAAGGAAATCTTCTTCTGCATAACGTGAGGTTAGGATCCCCATGAACATCAATAGAGAAGTTGATGAGGAAAAGAGTGATAAAGAATCAGATATTATAAAGAGCATAAACAACTTTTCGTGTAAGAATATTGGCAAGCCTGTGTCTTGATTGTTATTACCCGGAACAGTAAAGGCTGCAGCAAACATAATGGTGGTAATAAGGGCGCTTACCACTGTACAAGAAGTTGATGTATCCTTCATCCATTTCTCTCCCTCTTTCCTCAAGTTTTCATGAGACTCGGTAAATACTTCATTGGCCGTCTTACCTTCTTTGTTTTGAAATTGCTTGTGTGACAGAGAGGAAATGCTCTCCACCTCCTGCATTTGTTAAATAAAGTCTTAAAAAGGAAGACAACCAAAAGTAAAAAAAAAAAAAAAATTGCTTGTCAATCAAAGAATGACTTTAAGACACTACAAAATGAATTTATTTGATGAAGTCTAGTTCATCTATTTAAACCAATTACAGTCTATGACCAAGAGCATCTCCAAGATTGTATTTTGTGTTCAGCATTGTGCCACTAGCAAATCCTAACCTTGTAATATCATAACCACAACTTCAAAATTTTCTCAATCTAATCAGTCACAAGATTGAATCTTACTTTTTATTTTTTATTTTTTAATCCTAAACCAACAATAATTATAAGAAGCAATAATTTTCACCATTGCAGGTAAATATAAATTTACCACAAGCTAATTTGCAGTAAAACTAAATTTTAAATCCTCTACTCTTTAAACTAATACAATCTTGGGGAAATGGGGTGCGACGTTGCATTTTGTAAGGATGGATGAAGTTTTGTGTTTCTGTTACATTAGGTGATTCTTGATAATAGAATATATATATTATTTATTTATTTATTCATTTATTCATTTATTTATACCCATATATGTAGGTATTGGTTGAGGATTCTTATCTCATACAAATTAAGTAATATAAAATGCAGAAAGAGTTAAACTATAATTCGCTTGAACCCAAACACACAAATATAAATAACTTCAAGTTTATAGCCTAGACACAAATATATTCATAAGATAATAACCAAATTCTAAAATATAATTTATGACCACATTACAATACTTTAGTCTTTTAATAGCCACATAGTTTTTTTTTTCTTTTTTAAACATTCACACATCTACTCATGCACTCTTATGATGTCAAACCTCACACCCCCTCACAATGTCAAACCTAAAATCAAAAGATCTTAGACAATATATACTAACTATAGAATTAGGTACTTATTGACTAGTCATATAAGTTTCAATTCGTCAACTTGTGGTTTTAGAAAGTCAATTTTTTCAGTTAGATATCCTCATTATCTTGTCATCCGATTCTCGTAAAACAATATATGCAATTAAGTAAATAATTATTTACTATAGTAATGTTCTTTTGGGTAAATAATTATTCAAATATTTTGAACTAAATATAACTGAACTAAAAGTAACTAGGGTAGAAATGCACAAATTTTAAAACTATTGTTGGCGAAACAAAACTAACTAATATCGGAAATGGACTAACATTAACTTGGCTTAAAAATAAATGTTTTGGAACATTATAGCTACTTTCATTTCCCTAATCACTTTTCACTGCAAAATCCTTTCTTGGTTCTAAATCATTAAATTTGGAACATTATAGCTAGTAGTGTAAGTATTTTGCACAATTTAAAGTGAAGAGGGATTACCCTAAACCATTGTAGTTCTCTTTGCATTTGCAATGCTGCACCTGAGAGACGGTTAAGTTGAGAGGATGGTGCTAACATTCCTGCCACATGTAATAATAAATTGAGCTTGTTGTCAGTCGAAGCTATCATCAAATTCTTCACACTAAGCCGGTATATAAGGCTAAAGATTTTAGCTTGGCGATATCGAACTGCAGCAATAAATATTGTGCCTCTGTCTTCATCCATGGCCCAAACGAGATTAGGATTTCTTCTCACTATTTTATAAACAAACTCAAAATTTCCTTCCTTGATAGCCCGGAAGATGGCTAGAAAAACTTTAGCTCTAACCCTCTGTTCAGTGTTTAAATTTGGCATCTCCTCACAAATGTGATGCAGAATCTTACGGTAGTTGAGATGGCCCAACTTCATTTCATATAAACGCTCGAGTCCTTGAAAATAGTAAAAAAAAAATACACATATAACAAGATGAAACTATATGAAAACAGAGAACAAAACAAAAAAGAAGAATTAAAAAATAATGAAATACGTCCAAAAAATAAGATCAAATCGGCATTAAGTATATACCCAAGAGGCTAAGGAGATCTGATCGTAGTTCTTGAAATAGAGCTCGCACTGCAAAGCAAAAATGGACACTTATCCAAATTAGGAACTTGCTAAAGTATTTAAATTCTGATATAGTATATATCTTGCGTTCTGTGAATAATCTCATTTTAAATTCTTTTGCTTTAACTAATAAGGAACTCCATAGAATCGGCTAAATCTACCAGTTGATGATGATTGACGATATGATTAGGTTCTTTCTCTAGATAGCAGGAGAACCACTAGTTTCTAATCATTTATTAGTAAACTTTCTTGTAGCACTGGTTAGGAATATTCGAACTTGTAGCCCCCATTTGGTCATCATTCACCACTCAAAAACTAAAGACTTCCAGTCACACGACAGCAGTACCGGACGCTGTTCCATATTCTACTCCTACATTAGAATATTGCTTTCCTTATCACAACTCAGTTCACCTATGGTGATTTTAGGCACTAACATTGTCCGGTGGTTTTGCGTTGTACAAAATGCTAACACTTACAATTCACAAACTAATTCTTCTTTCTAGCTTTCTAATACTCATCAGTCACCACAAAGGAACTCTTTTTGTACCATTTTCAACAACGGGAACAACCCTTCCGGTGTTGCCATCGGAGGATATCCAGCAACAACAGTGCTTCATGCGCTCCAATTGATTTGGATAACAAAGACCGTGGCCAACTTGATCTATTTTTTTTATAATAACACACTGTATGCTAAATTCTGGTCGTCACTAAAATACTAGGTTGGAGTTAACATGAGAAAATACTGATTGATTTAGCATGATATTTAGCCTTCATCTACTTTTTACATTTGCTTCACATATGTATCAAAATTGGACGAAACTGGACTCTTTTAAGTTGGAGAGAAGCCTTACTGATCGAATAAGTACTACTTGAGAAATAGAAAGAAAAAAATAAGTGCATAACATTTTTCCCCTGGACCTTATACAAGCGTCCACCTAAATCTGCTGCATGTTGTACAGATTTTCTGTGAAGCCATTATTCAGCTTTTTGTAAAGCCTCATTAAAAGAAATTTCAGGATCAAAATTAGAATGTCCTACAACCTCTAAACAAGTGAATTGAGGCTGTTGTTCAAATATATGAACTTTATTATTATTTCTCGAATATTAAATAAGCAATGCTAATTGAAAATATACTTCTTTTAAATAAGGTTACCTAAATTAGGATAAAAATTTTGGACACAAACATACCTGATCCATTTTCCTCCACTTGATCACTTGGAATGTTCACACGAGTTTCATTTGTGGCATCAACTGATTTAATACGTATACCTTTTAAGCAAAATTGTTTAATAAAGTAAGAATTTGGTGGCAACATTAGCAAATCTCACAAATAATGTAATTTTAAGGGACACAAAAACAGATAAATAGATACATGAATCTTTAAATAAGCAATACCAATTGAAAATATACTTTTTCGAAAAGCTTAATATCATAAATTTGTTTCTTTCTAGGCTATATTGTGACATTCTAATTATAAAACAATGAGGACAAACACAAGGGACGCAAAGGTGATGCAGAAAAGAAATTTACATACTAAAATTTTCAAGACATCACATTATTGACCCGATGAACAATGAGCCATGCTGAGTGCTGTTGCAGGCTTCATAATTTTTCTCATTCTTTTAACATAAGCACGCTTTCAAAGCTAAGCAGCAGCACTTTTATTCAATCTATTCATAAACAAACTTATTATATTGATGAGATAAAGAGTTGAGAAATTGATTTTTTTTTCTTTTTAATGTATACTAGTTTTATTTCCGACTTTTTGCTTTGATCAAACTTAATGGAGAAGTTATATCAATTTTCTCAATTTCTACTTGTGCAAAGTTGTAAGTATAGGTAAACAAAACACAAAGTCACTCATTTAGAAAAGTATAACTTTTTTGTTTGTTTGTTATTATTTGAAGATTATCACAATAATTGCCACGTTAACACATAGTAACAGTACATATCAAATGTAAAAGTACTAATTTTCTCCTCACGTGGTTCAAAAGGTAAGAGTAATTAGAAACCGCTTTGTTATTAAATGGTGCTACATGCAGTGGTAATAGAATTAAATTCATTTATTGTCGGTGTGTTCATAATACCACAACAATTGAATTAAAAGCAAAAAGGACAGTGATACTGACCAGAGTACATCCATCGTTTCCAAAATGAAAGCTCATTTCTACTTAAGAATGCGGGAGAGCTAGAAGCCAATGCATACACAGGAGAGTTCATTTTGCTGTCTAAAGCAAAAGCCAGGGGTCGATGATGTTGGATTAAATCCAAAACAATATCTGTAGTATTATAACAACATACAAGAGATAATAAACGCATAGGAACTCATATGGCCAAAAGTATCACATCAATGGTCAATGGATAGTTAAGGGAATAGTTCTTACCCCACATCCGGGCATATATAGCATGTCTACAAACTGTAGCACCATGCACTGCATCATTTCTCATTAGAATTTCCTTTTCAGTGAAAGAGTAGAGGTAACGACTTAATTCTTTATGCCCACCTATAAGAGCCCAAGTAAGTGGGATTTGTCCTGAGGCTTCAATGCTGGTCAAGTTATCATTTTTGCTAAGCATGTACTTTGTCATCTGGTAATTACCACAACAACTTGCCTCATCTAAAGCAGTAAAACCATAAACAGTTTGTATTTCTAAGCTTTCTTTAGACATTACGTCCACCAACTTTTCTACTATATGCACATGTCCTCCATACACAGCAATGTGAAGAGCTGTCTCTCCTCGAAGTGTAATCCTTGCATTTTTCAAACCAGGATGGTGCTTAAGGAACTCCTCTATTGCATCCCATTCTCCATCATGCACAATTTTGAGTAAGTCCCTCACTGACAAGTAATGTTTTTTGGGCTGTTAGAGGAAGAAATAAAGTCAAAGAAATCTAACATCTACATGCCACATATATGAAGACTTGGATGTCACAAAGATGTTCGTAGAAAACAGTCCAAATATTTTTTCCATTGATTTTAAATTTCAAAATTAACCATAGGATGGAAGCCATTAGAATTGGACAGCATCCAAGAACATTTTCGCATCAAGGCAAGTTAGATTTCCGCCTAAAATGTCTTTATAAGATAGAGAAACTTGCATGCTAGAAGTTTGCTTTAAATAGTACACTACAGCTTGCTTGCAAGACTAGCATAGCATGGGTAGGGATGAGCCTAGGCTCTTATTATAGAAACAGGTGAGAAACGAGAGTAGAGACTTTAAGAGCCATGTTAAATTTAGGATTTTTTTTTGCAAAATTGAGAAAGAGAGAAGAAAGAGACAAAGAAGAGAATAAAAATGACATAGAAGCCTGAGGAACAACAAAAAGTGAAAAATTCATTGTATTATTTTTTTTTCGGAGTACAACAATTTTTTAAAAGGTATATTTTTTCCAAAATAACTAGTCTTGTTGCATTCTCTACTTAATTGCATATTTTAGGTACAAAATTGAAAGTTGTACTCTATATTTTGTTATAATCGAATGATTGGATTTATTATGTAATTTCTTTCCTAAACATAAATTTGACTTGTTCTTACGTGTCACCCTTTTAATTTTTTTTTTTTCCGGTTTTGGTCCTTTACTTCTTGTCTTTTAAGAATAAACTTTTTGTGCATGAATAAATCAACCTTTTTTTTCTTTTTTTCTTTTTTAATATTACAATGCAAATACCTAAACTTATGTATGTACCTAAACTTAGCAGAGTGTCGAACCCCAAATGTCACAATTAGAGTTTCTACTAACTCATTACTAAACTAACTGGCTAAAGAATATAAATCAGTTTTTTGTTGTTTATGTACTTTTAGATGTTAAAGTTACAAGGAGATACTATTCCAAGTGATGGTTAAATTGAACAATCTTTTTCAAAAGTTAATAACAATTTTTCTAAGATTATCTTTTTGCCTATAAAGTAGGTGTTGTTCTAATTTTTTCAATTTATTGTATAGTCAAGTCTAGGGATATGAACTTTAATTTTTTCAATTTAATGTTGCTTTCTCGATGTATAACTAAGTGTTAGTTGATTTTTTTCTTTTACTTCACTGGTTTATTAATTTTATTTTCATGTAGATGATAGATTAATTGTTTGTTGAGTTTTTCTAATTCTACTAGCTTATTAATTTTATTTAAATGTAGATGGCAGATTAGCTTAACAATTCTACCTGGAGTCATAGGTCAAAGGGCCCAAGCAACCTAAAACATTAAAAAATGTCTTTAGCTAATCATTGACAATTATTTCACAACTAAATTAGGTTTCACAGAATATTCCTATTAATTTTAGTGCTACGAGGGACTATATGAAAGGTTATTTGATTAGTTTGTGTTGGCAACAGATTCACATGTTTAACACTCTTAGGAGTCATTTCCTCTAGCTTTATCCTCATTTTTTCAACTTTATGGACCTGATAGATTTCCTTATTAATTGGTTTACCATTATGTGATAGACTTCAGGTGTATTATACATATAATATGTCAAAGCTTATGCATGGTTGAGAGCAAGAGTGAGGTCAAACCTGGTTCAAAATTTTGTGGTAGGTCATACACTCTTGCCAAAGTAATCCAAGCATTTTTTGCAGAATCTTTCCCCTTAATCTTAGAAAATGCTTTCCATCCGCAAAAATTCCTAATCACACGTAAAGCCATGAAGTTTTTGTCCCTCCAATTTGTGAAAACAACTTCATCATCTTCTTGTCTAGGAGGATCAGAGCTTGATTCAATAATACTCCAAAGATCTTGAGCCTCCAAATTACATTTCACTCGAGTACTCCAATCCCTATAATTATCTTCACTAAGGGCAATAGTGTCATCTCCACCTTGGTCAACTGCATGAAACATGCAAAATTATTAAGCATGTGCGTTGTTGAGATTGAAAAACAGAAGGAGAGATAAGTACATGTGTTGTTATTACCTGGTGTGCCATAAATTTTTAACAAGGTATTCCAAGCAATATGTGCAGAATCAATCGCACAAATCCTAGAGAATGCTTTATTTCCACAAGAATTCCAAATCATTTGCAAGGCCTTGAAATTCTTTTTACTCCAATTTGTAAAAGCCACTTCATATTCTTCTTGGATAGGAGGTTCAATGGTTGATTCAACAACACTCCAAAGATCTTGAGTAACTAAATTTGATTTCACCAAAGCACTCCAGTTTACATAATTATTTTCATCAAGAATAGTTGAAGTAGTTTCCATGTTTAACCTGAGTACATCAAAATAGCGTTAGGAAAATTTGGGATCGTAATGGCAGGAAGTCCTTTTTGGACTCCCCTGAACTACTTTCAAACTATTAATTGCCATTAAATAATTTCGTACTTCTTAATTTTACATGGATACAGGAGATGTCCTTAGAGGTAAAGGAGGAGAGAAGAGGAAGAGGGGAAGGGGAAGGGAAGACAACACTTATGTTGGGTCCCAAAGCAATGTAAGAGGGGGGTGAATTAGGCTTATAAAGTCTTTTTCTTTTTTCTTTCAAGAGAAGTGAATTAGTGTGTTTTTCTACTTTTTATATGCTATCAATTTAAACCAAACAACAAGTAATCAATCAAACCAAGTAGAACACACCAACACAAAGACAATCAATTTGGAAAGTGATTTGGTTCAAGTCAGCTTAGCACCTACTCCACTCCACTCTAACAATTCATTAGAGTTTCTTCAATCAATTATCCAATTAATTGCAAGAGATAACCCGTCTTTAAAGCCCAGTAATAAATTCCCTCCTTAAGAATTTAAATTTCGGACTAAGCTTCTAACAAATATACAATATACAGTTTAGAAGCTTCTATATAGTACTAGAAAATCAATAGAAGATGATATCAACAATTTAGCCTCGAATTTCGTTCAATCCCTAACACTGTTCACACTTGAATAGATTTGATATAATGACAAAGAATCAGGCTATTCAAGTGATAAACAGCAATCAAATATCAGTGCAATGCAAAAGCAATAGAAATAACCGAACACTGATGAAGATTTGATGTTTATGATTTCTTCAATAGCTCAACAGAATTTCTGATCTTTGAATGTCTTTGAAAGTAATCGGTGAATTGAAAGCTTACCGTTTTGCCCTTTTTTTATGGTCAAGATTTACTTCAACGGGAAGATTTTCAATCCAACAGAAAGAAATCTAGGCTTGCAGTACTCTCTGCCCTAGCTTTTGTTCTCTCCCCCAAAATGATGAGACGGCAATTTGAAACCAAATTTTCGGGGCTAACCTGTTTTCTATTTTAGGAGAAATCCCGTTGCGGAGGAGGACGAAGCGTGTAGGCAATTTTCTTCACTTTGTGCTGCCTCTCTCCCCTCTCTTCTCTTTTAATTTTTTTGCTTTGTCTAGTGTTTCGTGAGGCGGTAGGCTTGCTCAATAAGCTTCTTCAGGGCTTTGCGAACGAAAGCTTGCAGAGTTATGCCATCTCCTTAGCGTTTCTACTTTCTTTTCATGATTCTTAAAGCTCCACGTTTGGCCATCAAATTTACACCTAAAACAACTTTTTCTTCTTTTCAAACTTTTCGAAGCCTTCTTAAAACTTGTTAAAGAATAAAAACATGGAGATGCGTGCAACTCTTTCTTTTACTTTTCTTCGGTGGCTCCTTTTTATTTTTTTGTGAACCTGTGTGATCTACAACTTGTGAGTTTCCACGTGTGAACCATCTAAATGTTTGTGAATAGGAAGCTTACTTTCGTAAGTGCATACTTGTAGATCAAAGCCTAATAAAAGAAAAAATACTAATATATTTTTATCTTAAAATGTTTATATATATTTATATTATTAAATTTATATTTCAATAATTTATATTAAAAATATAAGAATTTATGCGAAATGACAACAAACTCCTTATTTGAGGTTGTACTTGTATAGAGTAGCATTGTAAGACAAAACATTATTATGGTATTAGCAACACTAATTCCTCAACTTACTACTTCTCATTTCAAGTTCATTGCATGCTAGGGTTATTAATCCATTTAGATAGAATCTTCTAATTATCTAAAACAAAAAAATGATTTATTTTTTATTAATTTAACCATTACTCCATTTTGTGAAACTTATGCTAACTTCCATTAGAGATTTCATGAAAAAAATATGTAAGATTATAATTTAAAAACTCATAATATTGACTTCCTAATCTCAAATTAATAAGATAATTAATCCAAATATTCTCATGAAATCATATGTATGGGATTTTCAAATATCTAAATTTTAAAGTTTGAGTTCCATGAACATATACGACGGCTATAAAATTGTGTCAATAGTGTCATTTTCATTTCTCACATTATTTTTTTTTTTTTCATGTTATCATTAAAACTTTTATTTCTAAATCAATGGTGCCATCGCCATTGACCATCTTAGAAATCAACATCCAGCTGCACGTTTTTCTTTTCAAAACCACCCAAGCTTCTTATCCACGCTTCCCCATACTAGCTAGTCATTAACCTTACGTTGATTATTGAGTCTTAGTCTTCGTCGTCATCTTCAGTATTTCTGGACTTCCAGTGTCCCCTCATCAAGCTTTCTTAAATCGCTGAAGTCTTTTAGGCCACACGTGTTCACGTTCGAAGGAGAACCGAATGTTCAATGTTCGGTAATTAATTTCCACAGCCCAGTACACTGCCTCATCTTTTGCATTCTATTGCCAAAACGACAATGGGTTATTAGGATAAACAAAGATTTTCGCATGGGCGGAAGCTCAACGCTTTTCCAGTCGTTTTTGATGCTAAAGCATACTCTATGGCAGTTATAATGCAAGAAACAGGGACAAATTTGTTATAATGCAACAAAAATTTGTGTAAAACCGCCAGAGAAGTGCTTCACCCACCATATGCCTATTTCTCCTGTGCTCTCGAATGTTTCATTGAACCCGAGATTTTGTTCCAGATACGTCCTTGGCTTAAGGATGTTTTCAGATCGTTTTTAACATCTTTTTCCGTATTGGTGAAAGTAAACATACAGAAAATCAATGTAAGTACTACAAAACCAGGAACTCGATATGAAATCTCCTTTGTAACACAATCTTTCAATCTCATCCAGAGTTTCTCGCCTATTTCGAAGCTAAGGGAGCCACTCAAAACTTTGTTAGATCAAAGTGGAATGTCACCTTGTGTTTGCAGCCTCTTCTGATACCTACTGTTTGGTGGAATGTTTGAGGTGAATTCCTATTTCAAAATGGATATTTTTGAGCGATCAGAATTGGTCAAAAGTTGAATTTCTTTGGTCGTCCTATGGTGGAATCGCGGATGGTGGGCTTTTCTTTAGAGAAAGAATGCATTGGAATAATAGGCCTCGAAATAATATACCTTGATTTAGAATGTTTGAGAGTGGGAACACTTAATAATAATTCCAAACTTAGAGAAATTTATCTAATTTAAAGAAGTACCTTTTACACATCTATAGTGTCATGCACTTTTGAAATAATAATTATTAACTGACAAAGAATCTCAGCCTAAACAATACATTCTAATTGCTTATACCACCTATTAATAACTAAATCTTTATTTAAATGACATCTGATTGCCCTCTGTCACATTTGAATGTTGTTGTCTTCTAGTGGCTTCTAGAGCCATTTTCTTTAGCTTCTCGATATTTTCAGTTGTTATCTGTTGACATGGTCATCCTTGTTTGCTTTTCAAGTGGTTTGACTTGGCCCATCATGGAATAGGAACCTTTTTGTGTTGGGCACGAGACATTTTCCTTCCCTTTAATGCGAACCTTGTCCCCAAGGTTTAGTTCAGGAAGTCTCTCTTCCATCTAAGCTAAATTTTCCCAAGTAGCATCCGCTAAGGACATACCGCTCCAGTGAATCAGAACCTCCAGCTTTCCCTTACGCATTCTCTGTTCCACTTCATCTTCTCTTGTTACAATTGGCAACTCGTCTGCTCTTCATTAATACGGCAAATGCTCTTTTTAAATATGATACACGAAAGACAAGGTGTATTCTAGACTCTTTGGAAACTTAAGCTTGTAAGCTATTTTTACTATTTTATAAATAATAGAATCTAGGGGCTAGCTTCATACTCTTTCTCGATGCTTCGGACACCTGTCGATATGGTTGTGATTGCCAATAAACAAATCCCCCACTATAGTATTTTTATGTCTTCTTGCGAATTAAAAAAGTAATTCTTCACTCTTTCTTAGGCAACTAATAGCCTCCTTTGCAATTCCTTAATCACCTTGTCCAATTCTGAAAATTCTCGATCTACTGCATCAATGGATAAACCTCTAGGAATATAAGACAATAATGTGGTTGTTGGCTTACTATAAACTACTTCACTTGACTCATTTTTGGGCTTATCCTGTAAAACATCTCAAATACATTTATAAGGTTTTATTGACTATTTTTTATTTGTCCATCTATCTAAAGATGATATGCTTAAGAATAATAAACTAGGTCCCTTGTAACATGAAAGGTTCTTTCCAGAAGTTGCCGGTGAATGTTGTTTCTCAATCACAAACTATTGTATTGGACATGTAATACATGTTTCTAAAAAAAAAATATTGCTACTAAAATTTATGTATATGAATGAGAGATCTATATAAATTAAGCCATCTTAAATAGATGGTCAACTGTTATTAGCATGATTGTCTTTCCTTTGATATGAGAATAACACTTTCACAAAGTCTAAAGACAAGTTTGTCCACGCGTCAATAGGTATGAGTGGAGGAAGCAATCCTGCAAGATTTAAATTTTTTGTCTCTTGTTACAGACACGTTTCACTCCTCTTTATGTGATCCCTACACTCATACCACCTTTTCCAAAAGAATACTACCTTAATTTGATATAATGTTCTATGTTAGTCTTCATGCCGTTCCGAGTGCATATTCTTTAGTGTGATTGGCACCATAGAGAATCTTCTTTTAAATAAATTATATTTAAATAAAAATGAATAACTTCCAAAAAGACCATGAATCTGTTTCTTCTCCCTGCGTAACCCATCAAATGAGGTCTTTGATTTCTTGCATTAACTCATTTTCTTCTTTAATAGCATCTATCCACCATGGTGCTAGGCTGGAGATGGATGTGAGTTGACTTTCTTCATCTTCTCAACACTCAATTGAAAAGTCAAATCTTATTAACTTGAGAAGTCACTTTTATTGTAGATAAGTTACTATTATCTATTTTCATAAGTATCTCAAACTTTTGTGATTAGTCTTAAAAGTTCTTCTTAAGCTAATGAAAAGTTTTTTTTTTCCCTTCCTTTTTATGGTAAAAATTCGCTTTTTATAGTAGACTCGTTAATGGGCTTGCCAAGTTGTCATAACCTGCAACAAATCTTAGTATTTCAATGAGCTCAAGGAAATGCCTAAGGGTTTTCAAAGTTTCAGATTTGGACCAATGCTTCATTGCTTTAATTATCTCCATATTTACTCTCACTCTTTTGTAATAATATGACTCAAATACTTCATTCTTATTATATTAATATATCATGGAAAAATACCAACACAATTTTTTGAAGATAATTTTTGAAAATGAATTCATCAATGCGTAGAATGTTGAGGGAGATTTCGTTAGTCCAAAAAACATGCTTAAATATCCATAATGTTAACCTCTTTGATCCTTCTTTGATGGAATTGCGAATGGTGGGTTTTCATTAGAGAAATAACGCTCGGGAGTGGGAACACCGAATAGTGCTTCAAATTCGGAGGGATTTATTTAATTTAAAGAGGTACCTTCTGTATATGATTAGCCTAACATTTATAGTAATTAAATTCTCAACTGATAAAGAATCTCAATTTAAACAATAAATCATAACTGCCTATCATATCCATTGACAAACTAAATCTTTATTTAAATTAACATCTAATTACCCTCTGTAGCATTTGAATCTTAGCTCGTCGATATCTTGTGCGTTAGTCTTCCTTGTTATACTCTCATTGGAGTTTGACTTGGTCCACTGGCATGAGAACCCCCATTTGGTGGGCATACTACAGTGAATATTAGAAGCGACAGCATCGACCAAGCAACTCGCGTGATCGCAGAGGGTCTTTCTTGTGCAACACACAAGCACAAAGCTAAAAGTGGCTGAAGCACTATGATCTGGGCATGATACACAGAATTTTTATTGCGTTCTTCCGAGAGCTACTTCTTGCCGACCTTATCAACTGAAGCATCACCTTGTTGGTTGAACATCACATCACTAAAAGGCCTACTCTACAACCTCCTGCGTGGCTTCACACTTCCTTGTTGTGCACTTCGTGAACATGGCGCTGAAATCCCAGAAGCGCCAAGCTATGTGCGTGACAAGCAAGAGCAAGAGGGTAGGTTGAATTCCTGCCACTAACAGGTCTGCCATGTGAACTGGATTGCACTGGGTACTTTCCTAGGCCAATTTAAGGGCAATTTGGCATACATGGGGGAAACTTTGTGAGAATGAAAATAAAGCTTGATACTGTGGGCGGGGTTGGACTTTTGGGAAAAGGAATTTCCAGTCCTTTTTCCGCACACCACTTTGGAGCTACTTTCCACTTTCCCGGTGCCTTTATTATTTGGGAATAAGCGGACGCCCGCATGCTTGGTTGCTTTTCTACCATAATGGTTATAGATCTCGTGCACGTATAATTTACATAGTTATGGTCTAAATAATTATTTGACCTCTATGCCCAAAATTTGATACATAAATAAATTAAAATACAACATGTATGTCTAGTTAAAAGGCTTAAAAGTTAAATTTAAAAGTTATTTCAAGAGTTGAATAATTATTTTTTAATTTATACTTAATTTTATAATTTTTTTTTTAAATATGAAACTTTCCTCTTTCAACCATGCTTAACGGAAAAAGAAAACATAAAAAAAAAAAAACAAAGAGAGAAACCAAATCCATTGAGTTGACTCATTTTAATAACTTTCATAAAAGTCAAAGACGTAGTAATGCCATGAAATACCGTTCCTTCGCTTGGTCCCACGTGGCGAGATTTTGCGAAGAGGTGGAACGAAACCGGAGGAAGAGTACAGCAGAGGGTCAGAGCGGCCCACAGTTCTCGCAATTCCGAGTTTCCGACATCGTTAGAACCTCCCACAATATTATTTAAGATTATCTACTAGTTATCGCGATGACTCATCGTGGGTCGCTGCTTCGTCATAATCACTAAAATACGGACAGCTGGAAGCCTCTTCCCCTCTCACGTGTCGTCCTTACCAAACCCTAACAGATTTACCTCCCCACCCCTTTTTCCCCTTCCTCCTATAGGACACCGCCACACCGGATCCAGCCCATTGTACGGTGCTGCAGCGAAATACACGCGCGCATACACTTCACACAACAACGACCAACACGTACACAATCCACTGCCCCGACAACAACGGCTGCTTCAGAGGCGGTGGGGCGACAAGAAGATACCGAAACTGAAGAGAAGTCTCTCCTGGGCCGCACGGATTGGCTTCCCCGGTTCCCAACCCTAAATATTGTCAGCCGTTGATTTTTTAAAAGGAAAGGAGAACGGAAAAAAGAAGCCTCCCCTACAAGGAGAGGCTGTATCCCACTTGGCCTTCCACCTCATCCTCTTCAGACGCCAGGACAGCAGGTTAGTCCCTCTGTTTCTCTCTTTTTTTTTGCGTAATTTTACTTTGTTTCGACTTATACACGTGTGTTCTGTTGGGGCTTAATTTCTGTCTTTGCCTTTCTTCGACTCTGGTTTCGATCATTAAATTAGTTCTCCATAATGATGATGCCTTCTTCTTCTCTAATCTGATTAGATTTGAGTTTCGTTCCTTGCTCTACGGACGTTGGAGCTTTCTTTCTAACAATTTGTAACACAATGATTTCTTCTGGATATGTTTTCGGATGTTTAGGCATGGTTTCCTTTCTTAATTGTGACGAATAAGATGTAAGCCATGGATAAAGTTTTTCTAGTTCTCTGGTTGTGTTATGAGGCTAGGGATTTTCTTTCTTGGGCTAATTGCTACCGGATTGGCATGAGGAAGAATATTTTATCCACAAATGAGTTGTTGGATATAATAAGTATATGTGAGGATTTTCTTTTTTAATCCATGTCCGTGCTAATGGTTTCTGATCTAAGAGGAGTTGACGGCCAGGCCAGTAGTTACCGTCCGTTGCCCTCTGGAGGAACCTGTTCGCAAAAGTGATAACTGTTAATCTATAACTGTGTTTTTGGTTCGTTCGTTCAACTATTTCAATGGGACCCTTCTAATCGACAACTGACTCAGTGGTTGCAAGCTTGAATCTTTTTGGAAGAGATATCTCACAGGCGCATCCGATTATAGGATGAATTGGTTACCTCAACCAACACGTCAATGCATAGCAGAACAGTTTTGAAAATGCTTAGTCGTTCATAGTCCCTTTGCCTAAATGAACCGTTTTTGGCCTATTCCAATCCTGGCATAAGCCGAGACGAATGTCTCTGGAGGAACCTTTCTGGAGGCTCTTCTCTTAGCTGATCAAACTCATTCCTCAACGAATTCCATTCCATATTTGTTTCCCCTCCTCCACCCCACTTTATAAACCCCTACGTACAACATTATGGTCGTCACGTAAAGCTTTTTCTTATACTCTTCATGCATCTTACAATTCAATAGAAGTCCCTTCAACCATAGATGTGCAAAACCTGCAATATGAGTACCATGCTGGGTATTTGTGGATGAGGTTATATTTGTCCTTTGTGCATCTAAGCGCCTGCTTTGACAAACTTATAATAGATGTCCTTTTCTGCATTGTCAAGTATTGAGTTCCAGGACTTTCCAGTCTTGTGCTCTCGTGGCAAGGTACATAATATAGGGTCCTAATTTGAATCCTTTAGAGTCCTCAGAAGTAAAAGCATGAGTTAAAAGGAGGCACATTATAAAATCCAGCATATGTATATCCTTAGATTGATTTTGATGCTGTAATACCTGATAGTAAAGTATCCTTTGTGGTTTGAAATGATTGTGCCGATGACCAGAGATATATGTGATTCCATGGCGTTTAAAGAATGTTGATGGTGATAAACAACGTTAAGACCTGATGACGAGTATACAGATGACGGTCTATAATTCAGAAGAGGATATGGATTTGTAGAGCTGAAAGGTGAAAGAGAGTCAGTTAGCCTACCTTAAGCAAATTGAGAGAAAAGCTTTGTTAAAGTTGCTTCAATAGTTTGGATGAAATTCATTATAAAGTTGTGAGGTTCTTATTAGTACTATCTTCCATATATCAAGTGTCCTCATAACTTTTCATATGCTTAGGTTTTGTTTGTTTGGTTGACAAACATTTTCAATTTTTTTTGTTGCAGCTGGTTCAGCTGCAAATCTTTATTTCAAAGAAGTATTTCTTTTCTCAAGCGAAAATTACGACAAAAGAGGGGCAAACGACCTCGCATTTCCTAACATAATATTTTTTGACCAAATTTCTGTCTCAAACCCTACGTCCTCCCTCTGTGCTCCCTCATGCCACCACTACTCCCTCCATCTCTCTTGTCCTTCCCCTCCGTTCCCCTAATGAGCACCACTACCTTGTTATTGCCCATTTCTCATGTTCCATCACCACCTCCTCCTTTCTTCCCCCAACCCCATTCTTTTTCTCATAATTTCCATGGAGTCTTTGTCACTCATCTTACCCTCTTACTGTCATCACTACTTATTGACTCTTTGATAGTTCCTATTGATCTTCTTAAAAGATTCTCCATTTGAACCCCCCCAAAAAAGGGGGGTTGTTTTTGTTAAGTACACTTTAAAAGGGAAAAGTTTCTTTTATCAAAAATATGTTTTAGATCGAAATAAACAAAAGAACTATATGTCATTAGATGTATGAGCTATATTCTAAGTGCTTTTATGAAGAAAATATATTAGATTTTAGTTTTGAAGTAAGAAGGGCCAAACACATGTTTTGTATCATTCTAATTACTAATTAAAAGGAAAATGAGGAAAGTAAAGAACGCCTACTTAACAGAAAAATTAAAAAAGAAGCATTCATTTACTCTATGAAGTTGAATTTTCTTTGCACTCGGTGTATGATTGCTCCACCAGGCATTTGAGATAGTAAGCGTTATTCTACTCTATGGCATGTCACTATCTTTCCACTTTTACCTGAAGGATAAGTGACCTTGTTCATTCTGAAAGCCAGTTGACTTCATTTGAAGTACAAAGAATTAGGAGTTGGGGTGAAAATTTTGCATTTGCCTGGGAATCCATTGAAGTCACTGTTACATAATTAAAAATAGTGTCACTGTCAAGTGAATTTCTCATCTTTCAAACCGTAGTACGCTGACTCTTTCATGTATGGCTATTTGATATGCTGTTTTCAGGTCTTTGTAGATAAAACTGCAGATACAAGTGAATCTAGTCATAAACTGTAGAACTCAAAAGGAATTTTCTGAAGCAACTTGATGGGGACAGGGGAAGAGGGCACAGCTCCTAAGCCTTCCAAACCAGCTTCTTCAACTCAGGTGTTCCTTTCTTCCTAACCCTTTTTTTTTTTCTGTTTTTGTTTTTAACGCATTGTCATTCGTATTTGCAGGAAATACCAACAACGCCTACATATCCTGACTGGTCAAGCTCTATGCAGGTTCGAGATGAGAAAATGTCTTCTTATTTTAATTGCTTTTGCCTTTATAAACTCTTTCATTTTTTATTTAGATTAGTTTGGATGTACGGATAATCAGTCTTAGCAGCTTATAGATGAGCTTCCTGATTAGGCTTATTATGGTCCTGGAGCCACCCCACCTCCCTTTTTTGCCTCGACTGTTGCTTCTCCAAGTCCCCATCCCTATCTATGGGGAAGCCAGGTGAATATCTCCCTTCTTCAGATCATGTAGAGGCATATATTCTGTACAGAAAGAGGGTTCTCATTCTTTCCCTTTGCAATTTTTCAGCACCCATTGATGCCACCTTATGGGACACCAGTTCCATACCCAGCTCTGTATCCTCCTGGGGGAGTTTATGTTCATCCTAATATGACCACGGTAATCCCAGTATTCTTTATGAGGATTTGTTGTACTATTTCTTGGCTTTTTTAACATGTGCCCACACATCTGACACACAACACCTCTGCTTCTGTTAAGTTCTGAGAATTTTATAAGTTGGCCATCTGAGTTTTTTAGAATATCTTCTGTAGACCCCAAACCCAGTGCATACAAATGCAGAGTTGGAAGGAAAGGGTCCCGATGGAAAGGACCGAGCTTCTGCTAAAAAATCCAGGGGAACTTCGGGAAGTTCAGGAAAGGCTGGGGAGAGTATAAAAGCAGCTTCAGGTTCAGGGAATGATGGTGCTTCACAAAGGTATCAACTTTAACGTAGTTTGGCCCTTCTTTCAAATTATTTATGCATCATTTTGTTGTTTGTGTTGAGTTGAGTTTAAACCAAGAATTTTTTTATTCCTCCTATATTCTGATCAGAATTTTGCTTTTTTCCCCCATCTACCCTTGGTTCTTCCCTCTTCTCTCTTCCTCTCTGATTAAAAGTGCTGAAAGTGGTACTGAGGGTACGTCAGATGGAAGCGATGAGAATAATGATCAACAGGTACATTTCTTCTATATCTATTAGTCTGCTTTCTCTCTTGACCTTGTTGGCTTCTTTATGTACGCACATGTCCTCAGAAAATTGGTCTGCTTTTTCTAATGAAAACCTTCCCAACTCTGCAGGATTTTTCTGGAGGTAAGAAGGGAAGCTTTCACCAGATGCTTGCAGATGGTATATATCTTTCATCTTCAACCTAAATGTTTCCAACTTATGTTGCTTTAGCCTTGATAATTTTTTATTACTTCCTCAGGAGCCAATGCTCTGGGTAACACTGGTGGCCCCATTGGTCAAGCTTCGGTGCCTGGGAAGCCTGTCTCTGTGCCTGCAACTAATTTGAATATTGGAATGGACTTGTGGAATGCGTCTGCTGGTGGTGCTGGTGCTGCAAAAGTAAGACAAAATTCATCTGGTGCCTCATCGGCCCTTGCTCCAACAATGATTGCATGTGATGGCGTAATGCCTGATCAGTGGATACAGGTGTGAACCGTAAAGGTTTCCCTCTTCACACCAGTGTTTGCCAGCTTCCAGTTCCGCACTGGGGTTTTTGCGCGCAGATTATGACAATGAAAAGTCCTTTCTAGAAGTTCTGTTTTTGTTTTCATTTCTCATAGACACGAGTTGTGCTTGTGCGCACACGTAGCCATAAGATACCAGAATTTATCTTATCCTATTTTTATGTGCTTATATGCTGCTGTTGTCTTTGAGTGCCCTTTGTATTTTACCAATTAGGCTTTTATTGAATTCTAGCTCTTGATTTTAGCAGGATGAACGAGAGCTGAAAAGACAGAAGAGGAAGCAATCTAATAGGGAATCGGCTAGGAGGTCAAGATTACGTAAACAGGTAGGATGCATGTTGGAGGAAATTTTTGCCTGTTTCTTTACCAATAGTAGAACACGAATCCTTATGTCCCACTGGTTCAGTCATGTTCTCCCATCCCTGATTCGTGCCTCCTATAATTTGACTAACCCAGTTATGTTGTGCTGTGGGTTTTCCATCTCTCCACAAGTTGAAGAATATACGAACCCATGGGAACATCATTTGTATAATCGAACTTTGTAGCCCTCGATGTTATTGTTATTCTAAGAGAGAAATAGCTCATACATTTCGTTGATTGCTTGAGAGCTTGCACCTTGACGTTGGGCAGGAGCGCAATTATTATCCAACTTTGTCATTAATATTTTTTTGAAATTTGGCACCTTTTTTTTCATTTATTTCTAATTCGGCTTGCATTTCCGGTCCCAACCAGGCTGAGTGTGAAGAACTACAAGCAAGGGTAGAAAATTTGAGCGGTGAAAACCGCAGCCTTAGAGATGAGCTGCAGAAGCTTTCTGAAGAGTGTGAAAAGCTTGCATCCGAAAATAGTTCTATCAAGGTTTAATCTTAAACCCTTCCCCTTTCTATAACCCCTCGTACTGTCTTCTGCTATTTGTGATTCGTGCATTACTGGTAATTTATACTTAATCCTTTGTATTTCAGATTAGCCAACAAAAAACAAAAGAAGTTTTATTGCTGATTGTAAACAGTACTCCTATCAATTTCCTGTAGGTTTTCATCAATCTGATAGAATATTCATGCTCAATTTCGTTGGTTTGACAGGAAGAATTGACACGACTATGTGGACCAGATGCAGTGGCTAACCTCGAACAAGACATCACCAACCCAGTTAAGTCACGTGGTAGTGATGGCAACAGTTGACATAGAAATCTTCCGACGGATAACTTTTGCTGTGAGAGCACAAGTTAATTCAACCCTAGGAAGTAATGCCATTGGCTCTAACTGAGCAAAGATCATTTGTTTTTCTTACTGATCTACAGCCTTAACCCTTTCGAACTTCACTCTATGAGCCTTAACCTAGTTGGAACATTGATGAGTCATCCAATATTGTATTGATCGAGGAAAAAGATCATATAGAAGAATACTTGGGCAGCTGCTCAAATATTGCGTGTAATCGTAATGAATCGTCTATCGAGTTCCGGTTTTGTTGCTACTCAGCACTTGCTTCCCATACGCTGTAGACGCTGGCGTATATTTATCATAATAACGTCCCTAGGACATAAGGCACATGAGTATACCACTTGTGGCTTTTTGTCTTAAGGCATGTACGAGCCGATATATCTGCATCTGCTGCAGCTTTAGCATTCACAAACAGAGCACTGCATCACCAGTGTCAGTTTCACATTTGAAACGAATACCTGGCAAAAGTATATTAGAACCATCGTGCTATCATGTTCCACCTTTTTTTTGCGGGCTTACTCGAGTTATTGCTTGGATTACGAAAACTGTAAAGATGCTATGAAAATGACCGGTGTCTTACAAGAGGATTTTAGCACAAAATACTTCTGTTGTGAAGGAAAATTCTAGGTATAAGCTTGACTTCTATATCTCGCAATACGAAAGTAGTTTTTCGTATAAAACAGCCTTGTCAACGACGGAGGGAAGGTTTTTAAACTGTACATATGAAGGGAAGGTATCAATCATCATGATCTGAGTCAGCATCCGAGGATGCTCTTAAAGGGCCTTCAATGGCATTGTGCTGTTGCGGTTGATCAGGTCTCCCAGCACCTCTAAACGTTTGGCCCGCTAGTTCAGAACCCAAAGAAGAAAGAAAGATCCTCAGCCTTAAAAGATAATTATTGGAGTCACCAAACTACCAAAACCACTACAGAACGCTAAAGCCCTTACCTGATTTCACAATCTTCACAATGATGGTCTTAGCAAACTGAATTTCCGCTTGATGTGCGCTTACTAGCTTAGCCTGCATAAAGAGAAACCATAAAACCTGTTTAAATCTGCGTTTTGTCTAACCCGCAGGTAAGCAAATTGTTTTCACAGTCTCAACCTAAAACCTCCCGTCTTTAAGGGCCCGCTTAGCCAAGGGAAATAAGAACAAAGTAAGAGCTTGGTTTTCCCAAAAAATTGGATGTCAGCAAAATCAAGTACTACCCCCAAATAGCACCCCACTCGCCCTTAACCTTTTGGCATAAAGTCCTTTCTTTTTTTTTTTCACTACGCGCACACACATGGGAAAGGGGGAGAGGCTTTTGAATCCCTGACCTGGTGGACTTGCAGGTCAGGAGCAAAAGAATAAGAGTGCCAGTGGTGGGGGGATTTGGATTTCTTCTTTACTTTATCCCAAGAAAGTAAACGAAGTATACTCATTGTGTTTGAACTTCATGTTACAATTCTACAAACACCGCCTAGGTTGGCACCTTCACGGAGCTTAGCTTAGATTGTGCAAAATATAAGAAGATTAGAGAAAGAAAGAAAAAATACCAGTTCGCCATATATGATACCCAAAATTTGATCAGCTCTAGCTTGATGCCTCAAGAAGAATGGACGTAGGTGGTTAACGTACAATTGCTTGGCCCCCTAGTGGAAACAAAGAGTCAGTTTAAACTAGAGGAACAATAACAGTTATCAGGAGCAAAGAGTAACATCCTTCCCACATGGCTTGCCATATAGTTAAAAAGAGGATCATAAGCCTAGACTCACATCAACCGTTGGAAGTTGAAGCCAAACAAGAAACGCAAATTTCAGGTGGTAGTACAAAGGACACCTGCACAAAACAAAATATGTGAGAAAATTTTTCTTTCTATTGGTAATATACCCAGAGAATTTTTGGCTGCCTGCCCTCACCATTCAACTTGGTTTTTACCCATTGAGTCATAGCTCATTGGCACATTATGAGATCTTAATTGCATCTTTGGAAGGTCTTCCATACTTTTCCTTAAAAGTTTGCTAAGGTTTATCACTTGTCTGGTCCAAACTAACCATATGAAATATCTTAATCACTAATGCTTAAAACCATATTCTCTAATGACTTTTTCCCACATCAAATTTTCCCCCACCAACCAGTCTTGTCAGACATAACTGATGTGTGTGTTGGGATCATCTGCTTTCCTATGTCTCTGTACGGGACACCAGCTTTCAGGTCAAAAGCTTTAACAAGCAAATGAAAAGAGGGCTCAGTATAAAAATCATAAAAGTGGAGAGGTATAACGGAAAGTAAATGAGTTTTCTTAAGCTCTCAACATATCCGAGCCCTAGCTCATTAATGCAAGTGTCAATTACTTAAATTCATCCGAGAAGAGAAATATTTATTCACATTGGCAACTAATTTAAATCATTATAAACCCAACGAAATTCCCAAAATCAAATGAGAAAGAAAGAACTTTCTCATATAACCAATCTGTAAAGGACTATGAAAAACTAGGTAAACGAGCAGAATATGAACCACACACAAATCAATCAGTCACCAAATCAACTCTACCAAGCAACACTTAGCCTTTATATGGAGTCTTTCAAATGCACGTATGATATAATTAGTCTTTATATGTCTCAAATGCACGAGTCCGATACAACCTTATAAAGAGAACCTCCTGATAAAACCAAATGTCATTGTTTACAATTAGCAAAGCAGAATTCAGAACCATACCACGAAAGGAGCTTGTCAGAAAATACTTCTACAATACTGAATGATCCATAAGCTGCAATCATTTGAAGAAGAAGGACAGAATCAGATTTGTAGCAAGAATAAGGCCACAAGTCATGCACTTAAAGAATTAGCAAGCATCAATATACTATCATCCAGGTAACTTAACTTATCCTATTTCAGCAAAGATAGAACATATAGAAAGTCCATCCAAAAGCGCTGATTTCAGAATCAGCATAGGAAGTGTCATCGATAAGGGAAGTGTATCGTTGTGTCACAAATTATCATCATCAGTTCAAGAGTAGAAAAGAAGAATAGTTGTGCCAAATCGTTTCATGATTTACTCTTTGATTTCTGTCCACCTCCCTAAAAATCTCAATGATAAACCTCCAGAAGCATTCTAGGTCCCCGAGTACGCACATGGAGCTGCTGCTAAAACTTCATTTTGCCTATTAAATCCTATCACGAACCAAATTTTACATATCATGACTATCTTTATTTAGACATTTACATAGTTAATTCTATCCGTTCCTTCTCTTGCCTTCTCTTGCCTTACAAACAGGAAAGGGTGAAAAGCGAGAACCAGGTTTCAACATGATGATTGTAAGATGTAGTGTATCGTGTGTCTATTTTAATGATGATAAAATTTTACACTTCTCAATCTGCAGGATTAACAACATACATACATGTTCTATATACAATGTGTCAATTACATGTGGACTACAGTGCATGTAAAACCTTATGGACTGATAAACTCTCTCTTGACAGAAATATATATTTCTAAATACATGAAGCCACCCAGGTACACATGAACTTTTTTTTTCCCCTAATGTGCAGAATCTCAACGGTCTAAACGAAAGAAGCTGATATGTTTTGAGGTTCCCACTACATGACCAACATTCCTGGACGTTCCTGGTTCAAAACTGCGTTTTGGCTTCAGTTGTTAAGATCTTATCTTTCTAAATGCAGTAGTAGCTAGTGTTTTAAAAGCCTTGGTCATCACACATGCAGGCAATGCATATTGAGTTAATATAAACTAAAGGAACCTACCACACTGTAACAAAAAGGGCCTAATCTGGATAACTATTACTCTGAGTGCCTTCACGCAGGGCTGGGGTTTCACAAGAAATGGTGAAACTGCCGCTGCAATTTCTGGCAAAACCATACTGCTGCAAATTGCTTAAGCGATTTTGCAGCTCTCAGTTTATTGGTACACCATTGCTCAACCAAAAAAAAAAAAAAAAAGACATGGGTGAGAGTCTAAAAATACATTAAGTCAATTGTAGAACTGGCACATTTTTGGCACTCTCGAAAGCTTGCAGTGAAATCAAACACTCTTGCTCTTGGATAAGCTATTTCGAATTTGTGAGAAACGGTATTAAGGTTTTCGTGTCGACAAATCCTAACCAAGTTGTGAACCTAGGATCTGCGATCCTAACCTGCTGTAGTGCTTGTGTGATCTTAACACATAGCCTTGATCATGTGTTTCTCAAGTGTTGAGAAGAGTGAATGTTGTGGGTGAAGATTTGTGTATTTCTTGCTCTATCAATTGTCTTGATTTGTAAAAAGGACTCCTTTGGCTGTTTTGTGCTAAAGGAAGGTGGATGTAAGCTCAAACAGATCTCGAAGCCAAACCATGGCTTGTGTACATCTACCATAACTCTCTTTGTGCCATTTATACTTCCTTGATTATATATTAGTTTTTGCATGCTGTTCCTTAACTATTTTATCACACTTACCAAGTAAATTGCTAGCCTAAAGCAAGTTTTCTTAAGAACACAACTAAAGCCCCTTCTTGAGTTGCCTAATAATCTCAAAAATGATACTTCCCCAGGGCCCTCATTGAGAAAGTCCATTGCATCATCAATATTTAAATTTTACCCAACTGTAACCCTATCTGGCCTTCACAGGTCTCTGAACGCCTTTGTGGTTACTGAGACAGCAACCAAACTTGAAACGTACTTAGGTTTAAAGCTCACACAAAACATTTATAAGATGGCCAGCTTCTTAACAATGAAGTAGGCCATTTTACAATACAAGACCCAAAAGCAAGTTTTATGCAAAAAAGCAAAAATCAGACATAATCTTAAAGACTTACAGTACCTAAGTTAGTTCATCAAAATTTTGAGAAATAAGAAAAATAATTGGGAAAGAAAATCAAAACCTGCCCAGTACAAAAGCATTCTTTGTTGCTCATTTTGATCTTTCCTCTCAATTGCCTTGAAAGTAGAGTACACAGGTAAAGCAATCCCAATAGAACAGCTGCAGAAGAAGAAAGCTAAATGTTATCTTAATACCAAAAGCAAGTAATTAAAGAGATGAACATATGATAAAATAAAAAATAAAACAAATAAAAAAATAAAAATCCGACTCACCATGCTGTTCTAACCACAATGTTAGAACTAAGAGGAGAAAGCAGCAATTGCAGCCCAACCTGAATCAAATAGTGTTTAGCATTGCTTTTAACATGTATATTGGGAAAAGCAACTGAGTTCTCATGTTGTCCCCTATAATGTGGAGCAAAATAAAAATAATACTTACATCATTGAAGAAATGATAATCTACTTAGAACAAGTAAAAGGGGGATAAAGATACAAAAAAGCAAGGCTCCCACAAAACTCAATTAATGTGGAAATCTCTCCAAAAATAGTAACACCTACCCAATGTGCAACCGTAAAAGGTAGAAAGCTTCAAGCATACATTATTGATCTCCGAAAAAGAACAATTTTGATCACAAAACTTTTCTTCTAATACACATTTGCAAACATATCAGTTCACATAGGAGTGAATTACACCAAGCATTGCTCAAGTGAGGCCTCATTCTTGGGGAAGAGCTAAACAAACCTCTTTAACCTCCAACTCACCCAAGGCATAGAAAGCAAAAAGAAGAAAAAACACTGTCCCAAGTGACTGAATAATTTAACTAAAGATGTACTAAATAACCCATCCTACATTAGCAATCGCTCGAGGAAATTCAAAATGTTTTAAATTACACAGTAAACTCATCAAATTGTTATATAGCGGTATTATCAACTAAAAGCGCGGCCTCTCCAGGTGCCATTGAACTCCGCTCTTTACCTCACCATACTTCCGTACATTAGAAATCATGGAACCCATTTATCTGCAACTCTGTTTTCATCTTTAACAGTACTAAACCGCCTCCGTATCCCATAGCTAATTGGGATGCTGTAACAGCGATATTTCGAAATTTGTTCTGTAAGCGAACTTTCGGACATAGATGGCTTAAAATTTTCTTTTACACCCTTCAAGAACAAGATTCCAGTCAGCCACTTCAATAACGAGAATTTGCAAGAAATTTCCTCGATGAATAATTATCTGATTAGCACCGTATAAAGATTTGCAGTATAAAGAAGTACAACGCCAGAATCACATAATTCGACTCATATTTGAAGATATATAGCACCCTAGCAGAAGCCATTGAAAAGAACACGCATCGAAAGAGAAGGACAATATGAATCCTCACCCCGTTTGTTACGTTGGATCCGAGGAGAGCAGCCATTACTGCGAGATCAAAATTCCAATTCCAGTGTAAACTACGGTTATTATTTGGTTTGGGGTTATTTGTTAGACAGATGGAGGAAGAAATGGCGTTGTCAGGTGTAAGCCTGTGTCAAAGATCGGGGGGCTTAAGCCCAGTAGGCATTGTCTCGGCCTTTCTCTGATCTTTTGGTTCTATGTTGGTCCATTTCGGTCCATTTCGCGAAGAATTGTCGCCGAAAAGACGTGCTCCTTTACGTCTCATGGAAATTACGCACTCGGCTTCCTTGACTGAAAAGAGAACCTGATCGAATCACGAACCCCGTCCATTGCTTTTGTTTGATACAATTACGGTTGAGCTCTGAAGCCCAAACCATGGCATCCGCCGTGAAATAAACTCTTCCATTTAACACCACACTTGTCCATAATTATTAAAATATAAAATTGGCAGATCTACATCCTCACCAACATAGGTCGAAATAGTCGTTTAATCAATTAATTCAGTAGTGAGTTAGTAAAGAGTTGAGAGAGAAGATCATTATGTTCTTTCTCTATCTTTTTTAAAATATAATGCAGACTTCACTTTCAGCCAAGAATCATGCTGCTCCAAAATTCTTGTCTTAGGATTCCATTGTATTCTTAGAGTGACTTGTCGTGTTCTACCTCTATTTGATCTATAAATGTGACAAATGTAACTATTTTGTCAAAAGACACGAACCTAACAATAAATTACACCCATTACTTTTGAATATTGCGCCCCACCCACAGCTCTTCATAAGTCCGGATGTGTCACGATCCCCATAAGATGACTACAATGAGTAAAGTGCAACTTATAAAGACCATATCCGACCGACTTCTCTCTTCCATTTATGAAGTAAATTATGTTCAATCAAGCATAAAGAGGTTAAGAATTTTTCAGAACATTCGCTGCCATTTTGAGCTTACCAACAGAAGCAAAATGTGTTGATAGAAGAATCGGCATTTCCGACAAGAAAGAAAACACATCATATAATTGCAAAATATGATTCCCTAAACATAAACCCGATAGATTTCCAAACACTTTGGTTTGGCAACAAAGGAGAGACTTACATGTAACAACAATAGGAGTATATATGACAGGGGAGCCACGCCCAAGCCTCTTACTAACATCACACTAATTTAAAACAAACTAGCATGTCCCATCCTTAATTAACTAATTAACCAATTAGCCCCTCCCAATTAAGTCCATCTGCTGCCTAACACCTCCAGGCTGATGTGGCCACCATGGGCCTATCGTGCCAACAAAGCATCAACTCTGCATGACTTTTCGCCACGTTGAACCCCTTGACCTGAACCTTCGCCAACAGACACTCGGCCTGACAGTCTGCGAACTGGCTCAACTGCACGGGCCTCATCCCGGCGCCGCAGAACACCTCCCTCCACGATGGGGCCCGTCTACAAGCCCCCTCCACGGCCGCAGAAATTCTCGGCCTCAGCAGAATCGCCTCAATTTTCCGGACCCCGTCGCCACCATATCCGCCGCCGCTGGCGGCCACGTCGAGGGACTCGAGCAACAGAGAGTAGAATTCTAGACTGTCCACGAAACTACGGCGGAATGACGTTGTTCCTGTGCCTCCCGTACAACCTTCATTATCCACAAAAACGACGACGGCAGGCGAGACTCGGCATAGATTGCTGAGGAAGGTGGCTATGTGATTGGCGGAGCCCAGACGGCGCAATACGGTCGGAGATAAGAGCATCGCGGTCTTCTCACCGTCGATGAATTTGATAGCCTTGAAAGATAGCAATTCGAAAGTACGAAAGAGAACGAAGTCAACCTGGAGTCTGATCTTGAGCTCTTGAGCGAACTGCAAGAGTTTTCCTTTGATCAGCCTGCTTTCGATGGCGTACTCCTCGGGAACGACGGCAGTGATTCGGAGGACCGGTGAGTTGCCGTTGGGTTTGCAAGGGTCGGCTGATGATGATGTTCTCTCAGCGAGTTCTCTCATGAAGGAAGCGTGCTGCCCGCCGAGTCCGATGTCGAAGTCCACCACGTGGATGAAGGGGGAGCCGTGGAGAGCTTCGAGAAGGGCTTGGTTGGTGGTGAAGTGAGAGAACAAAGGGATGGGGGAGATTCCAGAGAAAGCCATGTCGGTTTTGATGGTCTGGACGATTTCGGACCAGGAAGAGAGCCGAGCCGGCCGGTTGGAGCCTGCAGTAGTCACGAGGGTTTGCAGAGCTTCTTTGAAATAAAACGCAGCTCGTTGGAGCGGTTTTCCGACCGGGGTTCGGAGCCTTGGGTTGAGCCGCTCCAATATAGCCTGTGAGAGCTGCAACTGGTTCGAGTCCAAGCAGTCGGCAGCGCGAATAAGGTCTTCCACAACTTCAAACCCGTTGAGGCCGATATGATGAAAGTCGTGGGCCAAATCAAAGGAACTAGTCAGATTGTGATGAGCCAGGCTCTGACTGGAATAAATCTCAGAAAGGTTGAAATCCGTGTGGACGAACTGGTTGGGATCGAGTGCCTGCGAGTGTGGGAGCTCTGAGAGGTGATGGGAAACCTGAGGCTCACAGGGATTGAACTGGAGAACACTCTTCAAACCAGGGCCAGGATCGTCGTGCAAACCCAACTCCTTGATGATCGAATCCCAGTCCAGAGTATGCAAGGCATGATCGTCCAACTCAAGCGAGTCCTCTTGCTTCGGCAACACGTCCGGATGAGCCGCAATTTCAGCAGCCGGTGCAGGTCTTTCCGTGACGGGGCTAGGGCTACGACGTAGGTCAAGAACCGAGGTGGGTTCGTAGCAAAGGTTTGGAGTGTTGGAAGGGCTGTGGAAGCTGATACTTCGGCCGGTGTTGTTGCAAGGAACCGGTTTAGGATTCTGAGATTGATTGTTTTGTGGAGGATTGACAGGAACTCTCATCGCTAAGTGAATGGAAAACGAGGAAACGGAGCTCGCAGAGCTTAAGTCTCTCTGATTGTTGAGGAATGAGAGAGGGGGTTTTGGTGGTCGTGATTGCTTTGCTTTTAATGTGGCGTGCGTGCATGCGGTGGATGTATGGGGGACTACCATCCATCCATGAGCTACGAACGCATGGATGTACATGCTCGACACGAGTCTGAACACACTTTTATCTCCTTGAAGCTTCTAATTCAAGTCACTAATCATGCTTTTGTCTTTGCTTTTCGTGATTCCCTCTTTATTAGCTCAGCTCAAGACCTGCCAGTGCAAACTCAATTGTCATTCCCCATGTAGATTTGCTTTTACGCAAGCAGCACTGTTCATTCACCTGCTCTTCTCAATGCCTAAGTAGTCCAAGTTCACAACCAAAGCTAATTAACCCCCGTCAAATTCTAAAGCGACTGGCCACTAACATCGTTCACAACTGCATGATCCACACAAGTATAAAAACTAATTGAAGTTGATCTAGGACCATGCACTCATGGAGTTCAACTCCATCGAAGCCTTGTTCATCTGAATAGCTAGCTTAGGGGGAGAGGGCTAGAAAGCGATCGTCTTTTCTCTCTCTTTCTTTTCTTTTCTTTTCTTTTCCTTCCTTTTCCTTCTCAAATGATATGTTTACTGTTGGAACGCAAATGCAAATCCATAAAAGGTTAAAACAGCAAAAGAACCTCTAAGAATCCGATGAACTATGTTTCAATGGCATTTCCAACGGCTCCGTATCATAGTTGTAATCAATTACTAACTGAAAAACGACAAAGAAGTCAAATAGTTAGCGTTAAAGTTCCCTTTGTTTTGTCGCCCCCGCAAACATAAAGACAAACAAAAGTTCCACAGGCCCAAAGGAAAACTCCACCACCCCACTTTAGTTATTCCCTCACAAAAGCTTAAAGAAAGGGGCCATAATTAGGCACTTTGGGAGGATGGTTTTGAACTTCAACATTGAAAATTTGACTATAGTATCCTCCAAACGATACACGTTGTAGAGTAAGAGCCAACTTAGTGAGTCCCTCCTTGACACCCACCACTTTAACCATTTCAACTTTACCGTAGAAAAGCAAACAGGGCGTCAACAATTCCACACCGCTGAAAGTTCTTAGCTGTTCAACATTTCTTTTGATTTGGACGCAAGTATCTTAACCGGCTCATCTTTTGGACCATGCCCAGTTGCCCTTCATGTCTGTTTGGTGGCTGAAACAAAAGTAAACTTACAACAGGTCAAAACAAGAACTTGAATTTGATCTAATGCTATGAACATCTTGAAATGAGGAACAAGCCTTGCATGTTTGTTTGATAATTCAAGGACGAAATAAGGAACCAGCAGACAACCAGAAAGTACAAAAGGCACTGAGAATTAATGTTTCTATCTTTGGGCTAAGGGAACCCAGACCTTTGAGGATACCGTCAATGGTGGAGAAGCTCCATATGCATACTCCTCGAGGATCCACCAGCGTTCACACTAGAAAAAGAAAGCTAGCTGATTTCCCCGTTTGATTAGATAAGAGACCCTAAAAGCGGGTCTACAAAATTGACAAAGTACGGCCACTTGATTGGCCAGAGGATGACCCCCCGGACGCTTTCTGTCGGATATGCATGGATACATCTCCCTCCCCGGCATCCCTCCGGAAAGAAAAAGTAGTGCGGCACTGTGGCTGACATCCCCAGTCGGCGTCAGCGCGTACAAAACACGCCCACGTAGGATGGCTTTGCCTTTGGCGGCGACATGTAAAGCGAGAATATGTTCCAATTCAGTGATGGAGCATCAATCGCTCGTCAATGCATCCGTCCGTCCATTTTTACGTTAGCAAAAGGAAGCCATTATTACACCTTCCAGAACTGGCTTACAGCTCTGCGTCTCATCATGAGGGCACGTGTGATTTTTTACGCCAGGGCCAGCAGCTCCCTTTCTACAGAACTTCCATATCCACGAATATCTGCTGGTTGCCCCAAAGCTACTACTGCAAATACGTTTGCCAATAAAGAGCGATCTCCAGAGTCTTTCAGCGCAGGAGAAAGTAAAAAGTTGGAAAACGTATCACAAGGATAGAACAATTCTTGATTAATTAGAAGGATATTAGATTATCTTATTAGAAGTCCATTTTCAGTAGATTTTGTCTTATTGATTGGTATATTATTTATTCTCATCCCCGGAATGCGAAAAGTAAAATAGATTTATAATTTATTTGAGATCCGAATCGAGATAACATTATTGTTTCGATAACCTGAAAAACCCTTTATTCTCTAATCGCAAGCAAGGTGCGAAAAGGCATTTATATATTTTCCCTTTTTTTTTTGCAAGGAAAGCAAATTCTTAATTGTTACTGGGTATAAGAAAATCCAATTGATGAGAAAAAGTTTAGCAACTGGAAACACTAGTTTAAGATGGCTGTTTAAGTTATCCTAGATTGCTAAGAAGCAAATGTCTTTTGGTTAAACACATCTATGGAAAAAAATCGATTTTAGACGTGGGAGTTATTGCGAGTGAAGTGTTAAGTCCCAAATGAGGCAATAGTTTATAAGTACAAATTATTATTTTTATAAGTAAAATTTAATGTATAACAATGATCAATACAAAAGGACTAAGGGCATATATTCCTATGATGAAACTATACACAAGATTACATTAAATAAAAAGAAAATAATCTTCTTAAGTTTTCAAGAATACTAACTACACAGGTTTTCAACTATTTGAGAGATACTTTTGATACAATGAAATTTATCTTGAAACTTTTGATGACTTTACGTTCAAAGACCACATTGTTCCCAACAATCTTGTTATTCATTTTATTCAAGAAAAAAACTAATAGATTTCAATATTTTAAATTGAATGTTCTTTCTCCTTTGTCATACACAGGAAGCCGGTGATTCCCTAACCGTGTAGTATAACCTTTTTCAAATAAGTCATGCCCTGCTAAGCAGCTAACTCTTTTCAGGTCTCGACATAAAAAATTAAAAAACCGTACTCTAAATGATTAGACATGAGCAAAATCAAAGATGATATTTAGCCCGTGCATTTGGGTTCGAGTAGCAAAGGCTTAAAGCCTTTCCTTATGACCGAAAGCATAGCCAATAGTGGATAAACCATCATATAGAAAGGAGATGAAAGCTTATTCTTTTTCTCCTAAATGTTCTGAAACCCCAATGCCTCATATAAAACTAAACGCTTCATTTTGCATCACACTTTTTTTGGGTAGACGTGTCTCGTTCACTAGCCAATACCTAAACAATACCCTCATTGAGTATATATCTCTACTATTGGACTCTCTGTAATTATTCTGGCTTTAAGATGGGAAAGCTTGCGCACCTACAAAAAGCTGTTTTTGATCCTCTCTGACAAGTCACACTCATGTCTTAATCAAATCTTAGACATGTGTTCCATTACCGAATACTATATATTTTATATGTGCTCTAACTATATAATATTAGATGGCTCACAGAGATTCACCCAAAAGAAAAGGGTTTTTTATATATAAATATATATTTTTTTTTTTTAGGGGGGGAGGGGGCGGGGGGTTGTGGAAGAGGGGAGGATTGGAATAGGGCGACGTTTATTTAATATATATTCAATCAAAAGATTTTGAAGAAACAAAATACAGTGTATTATATGCTGAGTTTAAGTTAACAAAGGATTTTAAGGGGGTAAAACCATCAATGAATAGAGCATGAGCCTACAGAGTTTTGTGATGGGACATTTTTAAGTAACCGGGATATAACGGACAAAAGAATAACGTGGAGATTAGTGAGTAATTAGAACTTCTGAAGTTCGTATCGATGTTATTGATGATGACGATTTCACATCATTCAAGCATCCTGGTCCAACTTTCAGCCTAAAAAAAGTGAATAAATAATTATTTTTCATGTCGGTAGTGTTCCTAACATGATTCCCTTCGTGTTTGAAGAGCAGTAAATCATTGGATTCACAAGAAAATAAAACCAAATGATTCGGGTACTAGAAGAACTTCAAAGGATAATCCTTGAGATATTAAATGAAACCTCAGTTTTCAAACCATTTTTCTCGGACTCATGTTTCACGTAGCTTCGTTTATGATAAGTATTCTATGAGAAGACCTTGGCAAATACTTAGGAGCTAAGGTTCTAAGTACACGGGACAGACGCGATGATAAAGGAAGCTTGTAGCACACAAAAGGAGATGGAGTTGAGATTCCACTCTTTATATCATTCAAATAAAGGGAGTCCCTCCACTTCAAAAGAAAGGAGTGGGGAGCAGTGGAGGTGATTTAGGCATGATGGTGGCGGATCTTCCATCTTTTGTTTGTTGTACAACCAATACTAAAGTCCTTTTTACATGATGGGGATCCTCTAGGATATGTTGGTTTTGCTTTGAAAAAATACCCCTTGATTCATTTATTACTCTTCTTTACCACAAGCCAATTATTTCTCTCCAGACGATTCTTTGGACCACATGCACTTTGGACACGCTCGCTCGCCTTCCCCCTCTCCCCGACCCATAAAAAAAGAAGATGTTAATGTGGCATACATGGTCGATGACATTTGGTATTTTCGTGCCCACTTGGACCAATGACTTGACCAACAAAGATTTTCCACTTGAGAACTAGTTGGATTGTAGTGACGGAGAAAGGACATCTGTATCAGAAATCAGCTCCGTCCAAAATCAACAAATAAAACAAAAGAAAAAACGTGAAATCAAATGTATGCATCACGGACTTTGCCGTATGTTGGGTCCAATGAAGGAACTTGCATGTCGGAAACCCGTTTTTGAATGAAAACCCAACTAAAACCAGCCCAGTTGAGCTCCGGTCGCAGACCAACCATACGTTGTCCAAAGCTCACTGCAACAGGCCATGTGCAGTTCCAGGTCAGAGTAATCGGACTGGCTGGAATGTTTGCGCAAATGACTCGCACCCAATCCCCCGCCACGCGTTCCATGAGCATGCACGTGTCCACAGAGAAAGACACGTAACTGTTTTGCCACTCTTCTTCTTCATCTATATAGACCTTCACTCCAGGGCTTAAAGCTATGAATGTTAAAGCCTTGAATTGTCCCTCGGCAAGAAAACAATGCTGAACAAAGATTTTCTTCCCCCATTTTCATTCCTCTTACTCTTCTTGCTGTCACTTTTGCTTTTTTTGCATGCAAAGGCTATTCACGAGGATGTCTCAGGCGTGGGACGGCTGGTGAAGAAGGATGAAAGGAGGTCCCTTGTTGTGACCGAGTTTGGAGATGTCTCAGCTATTGAAGTTACTGATGGGAGTGGAGGGCTATACCACCTTCAGTTCCTTACCATGGAGCCAAATTCACTCTTTCTTCCAGTGCTCCTGCATGCAGACATGGTCTTTTTTGTCAACACAGGTGCTATGGGTTCTACAATTTACCACAATTTGCCGACTCCCCAAGATATTCTACAGTCCTAGAATAATGCATTTACTAATTACCTAAGCAGCTATAGTTCTTTATCTTGTTACAGCTAATATATTTTATTGAAGTTTAATTTTGTTTTGAGCGTATTGTTTTTCAGTCTTTCGATTAGAGCAAAATATTTCATCAGGAAAGCGACCTAAAACATTTTCCTAATTGTATGTGGTATGTGGGTGTAGGAAGTGGGAATTTGAGCTGGGCTGAAGATCAGGGTAAGATGCAGAGGATGAAGCTACGTCGGGGAGATATATATAGCCTCCCTGCTGGCTCTGTCTTTTATTTAAAGAGCAACTTAGAGCCGGAACGGCATAAGCTCAGGATATATGCGATCTTTGCCAATACCGAGGAGTCTTTCTATGTATGAACTTGTCATGAAATTACTTTATGTTATTTTCAATAATAAAATTGCTTGTGCTGCTATTTAGATATTACTAAAACTCGTGCAGGAACCATCAATTGGAGCGTACTCGAGCATTAGTAACCTCGTCCGAGGCTTCGACAAGAAAGTCCTTCAAGCAGCTTTTAAGGTATGAGCTTTGTGTATCCTGCGTGACTTGCTTGTTTGCATGTTGGGTCAGCTAACCCACAGCAAAATTAAGCCTTTACGCGTGCAAAATGCTGCAAGCATTGACGCCAGCCACTACTTGAAGTCTTGGCAGTAATATCGCTTTTTCCCTTTAACTTCAAACCCCAAGCTGTTATAGATTGATTGATATGTACCCTTAGCTTTTGCCTTACTCAAAGACCGCAGGATTATAAAGTACTACGATTTAAATTTCTGAAGGTTCCAGAGGATGTGATTGAATCAATAACAGAAGGAACCGAGGCACCAGCCATAGTGCATGCCGTGTCTACAAAGGAAGCAGGCATCTGGGAATTGGAGGCTCGCTTGTTGAAAGTCTTCGTGGGAGGAGAAGGCAATACAGATTCCACGAAGAAGAAGAAAACAAAACCCTATAACATCTTTGATATGAAACCTGATGTCAAGAATTGTAACGGACGGAGCGTAACTGTAACAAATAAAAATCTGCATTTGTTGAAGGCTTCTGATATTGGTCTTTTCATGGTGAATTTAACAAAGGTTAGTGTATAGTTTTCAACACGTTGCTCTCTTAGTATATTGGAAATTAAATACTCTTGACACATGTTAATTTGCTCTTCAATTTTTGGAAGGGCTCGATGATGGGGCCCCATTGGAATCCAATGGCTACGGAGATAGCAATAGTATTGCAAGGGCCAGGAATGGTTCGGGTGGTTTGTTCTAGCAGTGCAAATGAATCAGAGTGCAAAAGTATGAGGTTTATGGTCGAGGAAGGAGATGTTTTTACTGTGTCTAGGTTCCATCCCATGGCTCAGATGTCTTTCAACAATGGCTCGTTTACGTTCATGGGATTCAGCACAACAAGAGGGAGAAACGATCCTCAATTTCTGGCAGGAAAGAGATCAGTTCTTCATGCTTTAGACAGGCAAGTCTTGGCTGCCTCTTTCGATGTCACTAACACTACGATTGATCAGCTTTTGGCTGCCCAGGAGGATTCAATCATTCTAGACTGCACTTCTTGTGCTGAGGAAGAATGGAGGATAATGAAGGAAGAAGAAGAAAAAGAGAAGGAAAGGGAGGAGGAGGAAGAAAAGGAAAGGGAAAGGGAGGAGGAAGAAGAAAAAGAGAGGGAAAGGGAGGAGGAAGAAGAAAAAGAGAGAGAACGGAAGGAGGAAGAAGAAAAAGAGAGAGAACGGAAGGAGGAAGAAGAAAAAGAGAGAGAACAGGAGGAGGAAGAAGAAGAAAGGGAGAGGGAGAGGGAGGAGGAGGAAGAAAAGGAGAGAGAACGGGAGGAGGAGGAAGAAAAGGAGAGAGAACGGGAGGAGGAGGAAGAGAGAGAGAGGGAAAGGAAGGAGGAAGAAGAAAAGGAGAGAGAACGGGAGGAGGAGGAAGAAAAGGAGAGAGAACGGGAGGAGGAGGAAGAAAAGGAGAGAGAACGGGAGGAGGAGGAAGAAAAGGAGAGGGAATGGGAGGAGGAGGAAGAAAGAGAGAGGGAAAGAGAGGAGGAAGAAGAAAGAGAGAGGGAAAGAGAGGAGGAAGAAGAAAGAGAGTGGGAAGAGCGGAGGGCCAGAAAGAGAGAGGAAGAAAAAGCGAGAGAAGAGGAGAAAGCGAGAGAGAGAGAGGAAGAAAGAGAAAGAGAAGAGGCGGAAGCAAGGGAGAGAGAGGACGAAAGACAGAGAGAAGAGGTGGAAGCAAGGGGGAGAGAGGAAGAAAGAGTGAGGGAAGAGGAGGAAGCGAGGGAGAGAGAGGAAGAAAGACAGAGGGAAGAGGAGGAAGCCAGGGAGAGAAAGAGAATAAGAGAGAGAAGAGGACGAAGCGAGGGGCAGAGAAGAGGAAGAGAGGAGGGAGGAAGAAGAAGGATCAGGGAGGAAGACCAGCCGAATAGACAAGAAGAAGAGAGGGAAAGGAGAAAGGGACGAGAAGAAGCAGAGGGGGAGGGAGCAGAGACTAGGAAACAAGAAGAAAGGAGGAGGAGGAGGAGGAGGAGGAGAATACAGGATGCAGCGGAGGCAAGAAGAGGAAAGGAAGCACAAGAACCTGTAAGAAAATCTGACAGGGACTGGAGAAGGGAACAAGAGGGACGATACGAGAAAGCTCGGAGGGAAGCAACGAAGGGATAACCAGAGCTTTGAGGATGTAGAGGACTTGATGCCAAAGCTCCAGAATTGGAGTGCATAGTTTTCGTCACTCTCGGTAATGCGGATTAGAGTAAGATAGCTTTATGGTGTATTCCGTGTGTTTACTTTTGGAGGATAAACCTTGCAATCCGAAGTACTGAGTACTCGTTGAAAGGTTAAATAAATTCTGCCTAAATAGATGTAATGAATTCTCTCTTGGCTATTACTTGGCACGCACGTAAACCACTCGGGTCGTTGAATCAGTTGTATGGTAAGCAAGAAGAGTTATGGCATCTGATATCGTTCTTGTGATGGCCATTCATGCAAAAGGTGAAATGTTAGAACAAAGTTAGACCTTCTGAGCATCTCATACCAAGACAAAATTTGAAAACAAAGCGACGGCAACAAGTACCTTAGTGATAAAGTAGTTTAAACTCGGGACCAAACATCATCAAAATATCAGAGACAACTCCAACGATGTCTCCTGACCAAAAACATATAACGAGCTTAAGCCCTTGTTCGCCACAGTAACTTAACATATGTCACTATACAAGCAAAGTAGGTATAGAGATATCGAAAATGGTGGAACTCACACACCGGCAGAACTAGCTATATATGACACGACCACTGTAATGTCGTCAAGCTTGCCTCCGTAGTAGCGGAAACCTGCATCTTGAGCAGCCGTAGAAAATGGTGTCTGCCTGTTCCTATCCTGTGCTCGCTGGCGGGCCAAAGCCGCAATCTTCTGAGCAGTTACTTGAGGTTCCAAACCAGCTCGAACCGCATGAACGACAACAGCCGTCACCTCGTTATTATACAAGTTGTCAAATAATCCATCCGTTCCAGCAATAATGACATCTCCAGCTATCACGGGAATTGTAAAAACCTGCATAAGATTTCAAAATAATGCTCAAGTCTATGACGCTATATACTTCTACCAATTAAGCTGCTGACTTAGTTGATGGATACATCTGATGGAGACCATGGAAGTCTAAACGTAAGAAGAATCTAAAAGCAGAACCTATGAGCCAATTTTATTTCCTAGGACATTTTCTAGATTTTAAAACCAGTGCAAGCATGCATGCGCACGCACGTGTGTGGGTGAGAGAGATAAACCGTATATATTCCACAATACGTGTTCAATTGTTAGTCTTGCCATTCTCTAAGGCAGCCTAGAATCTGGGCTAGCAAATAATGTTCTAGCTAAGTAAGTCTTGTGATTCCTTTCTGGTCTGACACCATAGTCCTCCATTACAAGCAGGCATCTTGTAATAAATATTATCATAACATAATACAAAATAGTTAATAAGACAGACTTAAAGCCAAAAATCTTTTTACATATAAGGAGAAAGACTTTTGATGATAATATTCCACACATTGTACACTGCTAGGTAACAAGGCGTTCACTGACCTGACCAGAGCTTGGAAGATCACCCCCACTACCACTCTCGAGCTGATATGTAAAATTGAATCCATGCTGCTGCACTGGAGATCGGAAGACGGTGCATCCATCTCTAACCACAATAAATCCACTGTCTCCGAGATTAATAGCATGTAGTCCCTGCTGACATGAGCAAACAGATAAAACCATAAACACCCAGAGAGCAATATTTCTCATCTGTTTTTTTATCTCCAGGCTGCAAATTATTCAAACTGAAGATAAAGATAATCAAAGACGAACTACTACAGAGAGCTAAAGATTTCAGTGAACAGAATCCGCCATCATCTATACCTCCAAATATTTAATTTTGCTAATGCCTTCACCCTAAGTGTGATTCTCCAATAAACTCAATTAATCCAAGGTGACGTTGTACCGTTAAAGATTGCAAATAAGCAACCTTTTTACTTTAAGAGGCTTCCAATTTACATACGTGACAAAGAGCAGTTGGGAGGTGCAATAATTTCTGGTGTAGAAATTTAAGAAAACTAACCACTATAACAGAAGATAAAACTTTTCTACACCTAAGAGAAAGAACTGCCACTTTGCTGATCAAATAAACGGGACTAAACATCCAGAAATTTGAACTCATCAAATCTACTAATCCAGAGAGAGCATCAACAAGAAAGTAGAGCTTCTGCTCAGCCAAACCGCTTAGTCACCAAGTGAACTATATAAATGCTGTTCTAATATGGGTCAAGACAAGGTTCACAGTGAGTTGGAGAGAACTATGTGTTTGTGAGTGAGTTGAAAGCAAATAAAATATTGCTGGTATCAGAAAAAACGCAGTGGGAGGTTTTCTTTTCTATCATCTAAAGTACATTCCCCAAAACATCCCTTTCATAGCTACTAAATTTAATATAAGGAACAGAGATAGGGGTTGTGAAAAAGAATCCCCACCCCCCCCACACAAAAAAAAAAGGACACAAACCTTTTCTGTGAGAGCAATGATGCAGGCTGTTGAGGAACCCTTGGCTTTCGTTTTTGAGTGGGCCCTTTCTAACACCTTGGCCAGGTCAATGGAACCCTTTGGTTCCTCTTGAATTGCAGTCACTGAATAAGACATGAGTTCACGAGCAAACTTTCCCGCATCAATACCAACATCTGCCCAGCCACCTACACCATCTGCAACACCAATTGCTTGTTCATCTATGATAAAATGAGCATCCTCTCCACCCGTCTCTTCCTTTTCAGGATGTGGCAGGTAACATGACCCCGAAATTAGCTTCAATGGTCTTTCCCCAAGAATAGTTCTGAATAACAAACAAGATACACACATGCAACAAGTGAGAAAAATGAACCCAAATTCAGACCAAACTTCTTTCTAGAGGTAAAGGACCCTCTCTCATTCTGCTAAGCCCATTCGCTAATTTACAAACATTTGGCTGGTAACGTTCATTTGCATGGGAGGGGAGGGAGAGAGTTTGAACCTAAACAGTATGAATGTAATTGGCATCATCCCTGCAGATTTTACCCTATTCTACACCCCAAGTCAATGCCCCATTGATCGACAAATCAACTACACTACCCAGGAAGTACTAAGCACATGAAAGACACAATGGAGATTCTGAGATCATTTATAATGACAAGGCAAAAAGGGTAGAAAGTTGGAGCACATACTGGCCGGACAAAATGGCAGAATCTGGAAGCTGCTCATCATGGGAATTGCCATTGAATGAAACATCATGAGCAGCCCCCATGGCATGGCATGCAGACGATGAAGTGTGGAAATTATTCAGCCATGGTTTGTCAGATGAATTGGAGTTACAACTCCGCCGCAGTCCATCAAAACTAAAATACCGACAGATAAGACGACTGTTGGGCAGCTCTTGCCTTCTCAAACTCAAGCCAACTTTCTGGCATCTCGTACGACTTCTATCATTGTAATAAACCCCGGTAGGTTTCGTAAAGTCCAACGAATTTCCACAAGGCGTGATTAAGTCATCGACATAAACATCTCCCAGCAAAGCCTTGGAAGTAGAAGCAGCCATAGCTTTTCTCTTATTCTCACGGCCAGGAGAAAACCCAGCAGCCCTTGAAACCAAAGAAGTTGAATATGGCAAGAACCGAGGCAGCACTGGATTCCCAAACAATAAATTCCCCGGCCTAAGCAGAAAATTGATCGAACCTCGCCACCCAACCTGTTGCTGCACTGCCGCTCGAGGGAAACCAGAATAGATAGTCGTATTCAACTTCAAGAAAATGCCAGATGGCATCTTAGCACCGTACACAGAATGCCCTTGAATCAATGATCTTCTTAGAGCGTACCCAAGATTGGATACCGTATAGATCATAAAATGACATTACGTCCAATACATCTACACCCACCAATTCACTTATAATGATATCCCGCAAAGCCTCCTCTGGCGAAAGGTACTATCTTCCAACCTAATACGAGAAGACAAATGGGTTGTATTATAACGCCTGAATTGCTCCCAGATTCAGAAACACAAACAAAGGCAGAGATAGTTCAAATTCCCATCGATAGCTCCAATAACATATGCATAACTAATAGGCAATAACTAAGATGCAAATTCCATCAAATCACTAAACCACAAAAATGAGTCAGCGGCTTCTGGGTTAACCAAAAAAAATATGGGAAATTGATTCTCTTTCTCGGAACATAAATTGCACGCCAAACTCCCAAGTTTTTATGCTTGACAGAAATAAAATTACTCCGAGAAATATATTTGCAGAGAAACAAAGGAATCCATTTCTAACTCTTTCTAATGACTCCCTCAACAATTCAGATTTCTCAGACAAAACGTGGATTATACAAGCTTGGCACATTGGATTATCAGAATCAGCTGGAACAAAGTGACAAACGAAGAATAGCATAGAAACATTGAAGAAGCCAAACCTGTTCCTTGGGGAATACGATGCCGGAGCCCTCCGGATGAGATATTCGGAACGAGCTTCCCCCTCTCTTCCCCCCTCTCTTCCCCTTCTGCGTAAGGTCCACAACAACCTAAGCTGATACCACGTGTGAAAGGAGGGCCACCGGTATAGCAGAGAGATAATCTCTTAGACATCAAAGCCCCTGCGAATGCAGCCAGAAAATGGGATACTGTTGCAGGTTAGACGACATCACATTTAGGTTATTTCAGTAATTTGATTTAGTGGTCATGAAGTAGAAAATGAAGTTTATAAATTTTTGGATATTTCAATTTATTAGTCTCGGCTATATTTTATATCTCTTTTCTATCATCTTGGCTATATTTTAAAGGTCTGACTTTTTGTTATAATCCAATTATCCATGGTAAGTATATACGTAATTTAAGAAGGAAGTACATCTTTGTAGTCCTTGCCTTTGTAAACGGCAGGCCAAGAGCGAGGCCGCGAGTTACAAGCACACTGGAGGCATTGTTTAAGTAGTGGCGAGATCATCATGCACATACAATGTAAGAACTAATTGTCTTTGGGTTTTCTCAATTAAGAAAGCATATGCATTTCTCGATTTTACAAAAGCCGTTTCTGGGCTATAGTCTTGTGAGGACCAGCCCAAATACTTGTGTTTAATATAAAACACACGGGGTGGAGGAGTAGAGAGAAAGGGTATAGCCATCACTAGGAAGAAAAGAAAAGAAAACTCCTCTATTGCCTACGGCATGGAGTCCCGAGGTATTGGATAACTAAAGAGTTATAGAGGAAGAAGCCAAAGATTATGGTAAGGCAAATTGGGGTATTTGTAGGCATTTGCGGTTGAAAAACATAATTATATACTTTATGGTAAATATAATAATTTTGGCATAAACAAAATAAGAGGAACAAAACAGAAAATACATAAATAAAAGAGAAACAAACAAAAAAAAGAAAATAAAGTGAAATTGTCATTATCACATGGCTTAATGGACGTATTTGTAAATACAATATCACATGAGAGCAAAATATATTCTCAAGTTAAAATTTCATTCCTTGTTATGTTTTGTAAATACAGTATCTTCTTTTTATGCACAGTTTTTAGCCAATACTATAAATGATAATAAATAATAATAAATGTGTTGGTTAATAGAAAATTTTGAAATTGTGTAGATCTAATTGATAATAAAGAATCTTAAACTGTAATATTTTTTTACTAAGTGTATGTAGTTTTCTTACTTCCTTAGCTATGATATTTCCATCAAACTTATGCGTGGTAACACATAAATTTGAAAGAAAGTTAGATATAAAATGGAATGTAAAGAAAATTGTATATTCTATTGTATTTAAAGACAATGTAAAAAAAAGAGACCATTAATGTTTAAGAAGAAGACAACATCCTTGCAAAAATAAGAAGGTAATAGTGTAGAATATATTCAAGAAGGAAAGATAAAAATCCAAATAAATCAAACTAAACTAAGAATGAATAAAACAATTTTTCTTGATAATTAACCCAAGAATTTTTCAAATGGGAGAGAAGAAAGGATGGAAGAAAGGCCTTGATTTGTAGAAACAACTCTAGAGTTTTCTCATATGAGAGAGAAGAGATGAAGAATAGAGAAAGTAAAGAGATCTAAATAAAAATAAAAGAGTTTGATAAGAACAACACTGGTAGAGAAGGAAAAGCAAATTATAGTTAAACATATAGGCTAGAATGAGTATTGACATATTAAAGAACAAGAAACAATCGATTAAAAGATATGATACTCATCAAAATGAGAGATAAAATCTCAAAATAAGGTCATTAAAGAGATTGAGAGGAACCACCGTAAAATATTGTTGGAATACTATAGAATCATAAACATAAAGAGAAGAGATAGAAAAACACAAAAGGTAAACCATGAAGAGAAAAGACAACCAAATTATACTAGATAACAAAAGAGTTGGAGAGGATGATGCCAAAAACTATGGTAAGGCAAGTTGAGATATTTCTAAGCATTTGCCAAAAACTAAGGTATATAATGGAACTTGTTGTGCTCAAGGAAGCAAGTAAAAAGATTTAATTGCCTATGATTCAAGAAAACCAAAACATACAACATTTAATTGTCCATAATTCAAGATAACCAAAATGTTTTTTTACTCTCTCAATTTTACATTGCACAAGTCCTTTTTAGGTGATTTTTTAGGAGATTTCCTTATTGCATACAACAACTACAGAATTGTTGTTGGATCAAAGGTGTGCCTGAATTTACTTTTGATTAGGACATTGAATGGTGAGAAATAGAAGTAGAAGTAAAAGGAATCCGTCATTTTTGTTCCATAGACTGCCATTTTATATTTGTATGCCTTTTATTTATTTTCTCATTTTCTTGTTTGAAAAAATAGGATATTTCCAATCCAAAAAGAGTAGCTACAATGTCGTTGTTTTTTTTATTTATTATTATTTATAAAAAGAAGAAGAAGAAGAAGGAAGTAGGTATTGTTTATTAATGAATATGCTATCCTTCGCCAAATAAGAATTGAATAGCCTTTCATAGAAAGAGTGGGAGCTGAACCCAGTGGCACAAGTTCAGAGGCCTATTTTGTTTTTTGTTTGGGGTTTGGAAAAGAATGCCAAAGAGTGCAAAAGAGATTGGGCTTTTTATTCATTTTGGGCCTGTATTTTGCAGCCATAGCTGGATCATTGTTTCGGCTTTGGATTTCCAGGAATCGATATGCTTCCTTGTTATATCAGGCTTTGCAAAGCTCAACTACAAAACAAAAGAAAAGAAAAAATTGCAGGTATCGTGATAAAACCCAATTGGCATCTTTAAAGAATGAAACGCTAATCAGAATGGCATCTTTAAAGAGTGAACTTTGCTTCTTCTAAAAGAATGCGGGGAAGAGAGTTTAGGCAGACTTTTTGCAGAAAGTTATGAGGCGCTCCTACCGCAAAAGGGACTCCATCAACAATCAAAAGCCGGCACCATGGGACTTTTTTACAACATGATAGGCCCCCAACAGTTAATATACAATGACGAGACCTTTCAATTTTGCTTTCTAAGCAACCCAATTCAGCCCATCATGATGGATCACTGTCCAGAATCTTCTGCAAAGCCTGACAATCCATTTACGTATACGTGTTCTCATGAAACTCCTTGTGACCCCAGCTTCAATGTTATTTTGGCTACTAGGGAAAAGAGGACGCCCGTGGTTTCATGACGAGTACGAAACAGGCTTTTAAGGACGGTTGAGTTACTGTCAGGAGTCCTTTGCTTGCCGGGGAAGATATGCACCTAACTTGCTGGCGTCCCCAACCATAATGGATTCTGCGGTAAATTGAATAACCAATCTGGAAAAATCTAGCTTTTGACTGCATCACAAAATACATGTTTTACGGATTCAACAGAGTAATTTGTGCACATTGATACACACGCTAGCGGTGGAGGGTCAATAAAAGCTACGGCCGGTACACACCTAGAGCAAACCGCGTCCCCAGAATGTCAACTTCTATGTAAAGAACTGGCCGGCCCGGGAAGTGCCCTTCAAAGAACGAGGAAGCTAACAAGTCAGTTCATTTCAATAATTTAAGATATAAAAACTTGTTGGCTCCATATGTGTTGGAATAAAATGCTAATAATACTAATAAAGTGGCTTTAAATTTCTACATTGGCAAGTCTCGTTTATAGTAATTTATCGACAGTGACCCTTATAAAAATAGGTAAAGAGTTTGAGAATTAAGGAAAAGAGAGCTCAAAAGGACATGCTATAACCATGTTTTATCACAACCTCGATAAGGAGCATGATCTAGAACAAATATGGAGAAGAAATTGCAGTAATTTAGGGTGAAAGTGTGAATTGATCAACTTTGATAAAACCATCAAAAAGAAATTGCAAACCATATACAATATTAAAAATTCTCTTAACCTTTTATCTTTAGATATGGAGAGGATGCACAAGAAAAGGATAAAGGGTGGAGAAACAAAAAAAGAAAAAATAAAACAAAATAATATGATTTAGGAGATGATTTGGGAGATGATTTGGGAGACTTTTATATGAAAGATAATAAGAAGGACACAACAAGACAAAATAAAAAAGAAAGATATGAGAAAGTAGAGTGTGTGCCGCCGGACAGAAAAAGAGAAGAAAGAGGAGAGTGCTGAGAGAAGGGAAAAACAAAAAAATAAATAAATGAAGAATATAAGTTAAATGATAGAATAAAACTAAAAGATAGAATAAAGCTGAATGATAGAATATAAATTTTATATTTTATTTAATGAATTGATAGCCAATCTTAATATACTTTGTTGTTTTGTGATAGATGAAATTTATGCCTTGATAATATAATGTTTTTAAGATTATTAGTAAGAGAAAAAATTATAATCAAGCTACAACTCGTTTGTTATGACCATACTATTAAAGCTCCCATGGACAGGCCACAAACAATAAGTTGCCCAAATGATCATCATGACCCATAACCTGAAAAGACCAATCCGGGAAGTTTCCATAAGAAGCCTCCAGGCATGAGCCCACAAAGTGCAATCTCGAATAGTCCAAACCTGAACGAGTAGTCGGCCTAACTCCAGTTCAGCTTAGACCTCACAGAGGCAATCCAGTCGACAAGCACTCTACGGGTTTCCCCACAACCCGCCTGCTTGTTCCACGCAGCAGCACCGAACATCTACCAACCGCAACGTGCAAATAAAGTCAAGAAGCCGCAACCTGGTCCGCGACGCTCGTCCACCAAAACGATGAGTCTCAACTAGTAAGGAAAGCCAAAAAAGAAAACCTTCGAAGTCTTTGCTACAAATCTGTCTGATTCGATTCAGCCCAACGGGAACAGCTTCCAATGGAAAGAATAACGTGAGAGGGCACATAAGACTTGATTATTTCTCAATTATAATTTTGTACAAACGGATAACAATGTATAGGGCAACGTTAGTCGCCACACAATGGAAAATCATGGTAAGAGAGGGAACAGAATTAAGGTTTGATTTGTCTTGAATTCACGTCGTTGGGAGAAGATGGAAAAAGGTTATTTTCTAACATAGGGGAAATTAAATGAGCTCAACAAAGGCCTGTAGAAAGCATGCTTTAACCTTTACAGCAGCGATTTACTAAAAGATGAGCATTAAGAAGCGGAACAGGCTCGCTAGGCTGTGTATTTAACAGCCTGTAAACACACAATGTAACACAGCTTATGAATATCAATAGAAATCCTTATTGTTTCCTATATACCTTTATCTTTCAAGATTAGGCTTGTAGAATCCAAATAACCTGCTTTCATCCAAATGCGGACGACATATGCACATTTCGACCGGTCTAGACGTGATAATGTAAAAGACTTTACAACAAAGTAATCCGTGTAGGTATAGAGAATGCAATACAAGTTTATGGGCCATTAATGAACTCAATTATTGAGTCAAAAGGCCTCAACCTGTTGACATGACGAGCTCTATTAACTTTAGGACAGGACCATTTACGTGCGAGCATGTTCTCCTTTCTTTTCCCTGTAACGAGCCGTCGAAGTCTGTGATGGGGATACGATACAGAATCTTCAATCGTTATATCCGACTTTGGGTTTGGTGGTTTCTAGATTTTGCTTTTCCTGCCGGTGGTTTTGCCTTTGTTTCTTTGCCGTGCCGTGGCCTTTGTTGGTCTTGTTTTGTCGGCTAATTCCCGTACTCATTTTTCCCCATAACACAAGATGTACAGACTTGCAGCTATAATACTTGAAATTACAAACTTCGAGAAAGATACAATCCCGCCAGATGCAGTAGAAAGTCATCTTTGTATGTGGCTTTGGATTGCCAAGTCCTTCGAATTTTTTCTTAAGGCCAATCACGTGGAGGGCAGACGACGAACCATCTCAGTCACTTTGTCGTGTTGTTCTTGTCCTCTAATGGCAGCCTTTGATGGCATCTGGCTGCCGCTGACCGATAATTTTCCAACAATAATTAATAATACGTACTTGTTTGTTTTTATAAAACTTTATAATTTAGTGAATTCAACGTTTCAACATTTTTTAAAATTGGGTGACATTTCGGTCGGGTTAATTTATCATGCCATCTCCATCATAAATTATTGATAATCATTTACCAGCTAAAGAATTTCACATCCCACCTCTTAAATTTCTAAAAATGTACTCGTTCAACAGTTTGACTCGATTGAAATCTGAATTTGGGATCCACATTTCGAATCAAGAAAACTGGGATAGATTGTGTGGAAGCTACAAACTATGGAAATTCCTTACTTCAATGATGTATACATGTGAAAAGAATTCAAGAGGCGTTCCATTTTTCAGTGTTTTTGATCTTAAAATAAGAACGCCTCGACTCCATACAATAAACAAGGCGGCAGTTGGGTGCCATGTTTGAATAATGAATATCCATGAGAGTGAGGTTCTTGGACAAGAAGAAAAAGTTAGAATGGAATCCATGGATGCTTAACCGCGAGGGCCGCCAACCTAACAAGAATCTGTAAGAGAAAATACACCAAAAACAATTGCAGAAAAATATTATTGTTGAGTTGTGGACCATACTTAAAGCCAACGTACACCTTTCAAACTCAAAGGTCCGGACACTGCAAACTTGAGCGTCTTTGTTCTCCTATCGTATCCTTTAAGCAATACCAACTTAGCACACAATACATGCTCCAGAGGAGAGGGTCTTGTCGACGAAACAACACGGTTCAGCTATGTTGCTGGACAAGAAAAAAACTAAATGCGGCTGCATGTGTCGGTTGAAGGCAGAGTTTAGGTGGGGTACTGTGTAGCAGGCATTACATCTCCGTATGCTTATAATATTATGAGACAAGTGCTTCCTACCCAACCCTATTGTCAGTCGATTACATAAGTTTTTATATTTAAAAAGTCCAAATTCAAAATTGCTCTTTTTCTCTTGTGGTCCCACTCCAGCTGGGTGAATGACTTCAGACTGAATCGGACTGACAGCAATAAATTGTGTCTTGTCAGAAAAAAAAAAAGTAAAAGAAAAAACCTGGTAAATGACCCAAAATTAGGATGAAGTTTGGACAAGAAACAACCCAAATCTAGAACGTAGTTTAAATGCACTACCGGGACATTATAAGGAGGTCAGCATAGTATTCAAATTTGTTCTGCGAGAATAAATGAAGGTAAATAGAGGTGAATCATGCCAGAGACCAGACAGGATTGTAAGCTGCTCCTGTTTTCTGTATCTTTTTTGTTTTGTTATGAACATGTCACGGGTTAAAATGTCTGTATAAACAGAGATAAATCCAATGATATATTTGCCAATCACATGAGTCCAAGAATCTCGTTACATCCCACAGAATTGTGTCAGGGTGATCAGTGCAAATACGTCCATTAGCCAGGATTGAAATCATTTTTACGGCGTTTTTCGTCTTTTCTTAAGGAAGACCATGTCATGTACGTGAAAGATTCCAGAAAAAGTGACGCATTGTCCACGGCGAATGATGGAGCAGAAAAATCTCATCAGCTTGAGCTGACAGAAAAGTCCCATCATCTCTCCTTCTTCCTTTGTTAATCAGAGCTAAGCTTCCACGGTCTTCCATGGCGACCCGACTTTCTGCGCAGGAGTTCATTGCGCCGAAGACTGGTGCTTACGTGAAAGATTACAGAAAATGATGCGTGCCCATTACGAATCTTAAGCATAAGGTTAAACTCTTAGGGACAGTATGAACAATAAAAACACAGACGCGTGCAAGCCTAAGTAGGTGAGTGTATAGTTTTCTGTCTAAGAAAGGAGGTGCAAGAATCCACTATAAAAAGCCTGCATCTTCTCTATCCCTCTCAACGCCGACCTTTCACCTCGGTTTTTTAATACGCAACCCCGGTTGACATATTTTATCTTTCTGGTTAGAAAACGAAGAACCTGCATATGGTTGGAAATTTCAACATGTTGATAGACATGATATCGCTGTCGAAGCCGACCACACAGCCAATTAAGCATTCAAAGATGACGATTCATGGATCCGTATAATACCCTCAAGAGCTACAGCCGACTACAAGACAAACCAAGAGGGTTGAGACAGCCCCCGGGCTTCCAATATTTTATTAGCCGTCCACCAAAAGCCAACCAAATAACATTTATTGATCGCAACCGATGAAATGATATTATTATATGAATCAGTAGCTAAGAGCCTCTTGAGTTCTTAAAAAAAACCTCATGTACGAGTTGCTTATGGTATTGTTTATAAGTGACTGTTGGCTGTTCTATTTAATTTGATTAAAAAAGTTACTTCAATATCAATCACGGGTGATATATAATGATTTTTTTTTATAAAAAGAAATGGTATTTAAAATTCAATGTATCTCATGTGGTAGATACCGACGTATAAGAACCCAAACTATGTAACTAATGAAAATTGAAAATATTTACTTTATTGGAAGTTTAAAAGATTTTAATTCATAACTTCTATAAGGATAAAAATTCTCTGATTTTCATTGATGGTTAAATAGGAAAACCATTAAGATCTTGACAGGGACTTTTCAATAATATTGTTAAAAAAATTTCATCCAAATATATTATTTGAATCTTACAATTTATTTACCAGAAGATATATTTTTCCGTAAATAAAATGTTAGTGACTCAGTTGTTGAAATTGTGAAGGTAAGAACTGCGCTCACACTTAGGTCAAAGTTCAAGGATAAAATTTATAATTTACGCTACATATAATTACAATTTGCAGAAGATATAATAAAGTCGCTCATAAACTAGACCCGACCCATCATTTACAGATCAACCCGAAGTCCGATCACTACCTTACCAGTAATTCAAATCGCTAGCTTGATAAAACTAACACAACAAATCCTGGTGTACATACCGACTGATCAAGTCACAGCAGACACATACGTTGCTGGTGCTTTAGCTTGGGCAAAACCTAACATGTTCACTACAAGTATACAGTGGATAAACACATGACCCCATTACACATTGAAGAAAAAAAGGGTCCCAAGGTTTCAGGTCCTGGTTACCCTGGTCATCAAATGAAGAAGAACGATAAAAGACCCGACTTCCAGGGGGCTAGTGCTTACCTCCATAAGGACAAAAAATTTATTTAAAATCATAGCTTTTGATCGTTCCCCAGCAACCTCTATTGTCCAAGAATGGATGGTAAGCCCTGCAGCATGTACTCTTATTTCATATCAAACAGAGAAATATGGTCCTTCTTTCTCACTTTTGTCATGTGCCCCTTCCCATGTCTTTTGCAGAGAATTCTCCACCTCCGAAGGATGCTGCTGCTGCAGCAGCAGCGGCAACATCAAGTCCACCACCGATAGATGTGATTAGGGCAGACAGGCCAGTACTGGGGCTGCCACCAGCAGCCATTCCCAATCCAAGAAAATCAAGGGTGGTTTGCTTTTGACCGAACACAGAAGGAGTTCCCATCATTAATTCTTTCAACCCAGAGCCCCCGTCACAATGCCCAAGTCCAAGCCCTATAGGGCCTGAGGCATTCTCCGGTTCTACTTGACGTTGACTCCAATGCAGACCATCCTGTTGCCCAGATGAGGATGAAGACGAAACAATGCCAAATCCACGGAGCAATGATGCATTTGTTGCTGCTGCACCCATTTGAGCAGCTTTCTGAAGTAGTGCAGTGGCAGACATCGCTGGTTGTGGTGGTGGTGCATACTGCCGCCGGTCTTGCCCTGCAGCCCCAAAAATTGATGACCCATGATTGGTGGAAAGGCAGAGAGAAATGGGTTCTGTAGAGGAAGGCCGTGTAATGTCTGTTGGGGGATCAGGGCGCGCCATTGCACGAATTAGGTCGGTAAATGCAGGTTGAGGAGTTTGCAAGCTCGCTGATGCTGTGGAGGAAGCAAATAAACTTGCAAATACACTACAGCTTGCAGTGCCATTGCTGCTTGAGCTGGCGGTGCTGCTACAGCTCCCATTTAGACCAGCAGTGACCGGAGCTTCTTCCACTATTTGAGGGGGATTTTCCGGTAACTCTACATCAAGAGCCAAAAGAAAAAAGAGATCACAAAAGCAGTTAATTAAAAACAGACAGAGACGTGAAAAGTTAAGCTTTGCTTTATTAAGAACTTTAGAAGAAAAAGGAGGATCAATAATGGTTTCCTTTCTCCAAAACCACTTCTAACCCCTTTTGGCTTTTGAATCACTTGGGTTTCTTTATCAAAGTCGGCACAAATTGAATCTCAATAGTTCGGAGGAAATCTCACAAATAAGCTTGTTGTTTTCACTAAGCGTTTTTTCAGTTCCCCAATTCCAGATCAGTTTCTCTAACAGGATACGAATCAAGATGACAACAAAGATCAGTAACAGACAAAATTACTAAACTCCAACAGCTCGACACAGAGAGGGAGGGAGAGGGTCAACAAAGATTTGCTGTTAATTAGGACAAAACACATATCCGACAAAACCTAACAGAAAAGTATGAAAATCTCAGGATTTGGATTATCTTTACCTGGACTCTTGTTCCGCAAAACCGAGGATAGTACAGCAGTTGACTGGGAAGGAGCCGGTGGACCTTGAGGTTGAGTTGGAGTTGGAGCTGGGGATGGGGCTGGCGCTGGAGCCGGAGCGGAAGCTGAAGCTGAAGCTGGGGCAGAGGCTGTAGGCGGTGCTGGAGCAGATGACTCGGCTGCCTGAGTATTTGGGCCAGGCTCCGAATTTGGATTCGCCACCGGCGGAACCTGAGTGTGGGTTCTGGCGCTCTCCTCTGCCAACGCATCGCAGAATGCCCGGTGCGTGATAAAGCTATCCCTCCTTCAAGGAATCATAAAAAAACAGCTTTTAACAAACCCATAAAGCCCAACAATTGCATTAGCAAACAGGGATTTGAACAAAGCCAAACACCAAAGGCTAGAAACAAAATAGCAAGCAATAGAATGAGAACCTCGAAAACAAAGTCCCACAGTCACATTTGTACTCCCTAGTGCCGCAAATCTTAGAATGGGCTTTCCAATCGGACTGTACCGCGTACTTCTTGGAGCATTTATCACATTTCCACTTCTTCTCCCCGTGTTTTCTACAGAAATGCTTCTTTATCCCCGTGAGATCGCCCAGAGCTCTCGACGGGTCGTGGTGCACGCACGACGGCTCGGGACACACATAGACCCTCTTCTTCACCTCCTTGCTGGACCTCTGCCTGAGCTTCCACGGAAGATTATGACCCCGCCGATGGAGCTGCAGATTCTGATCTCTCTGAAACCCTTTGTTGCAAATTTCGCACACGAATCGGTTCGTGGCTAGCAGGGTCTTCGGAGACAGAGCAATCACCTCCGCATCTGGATCTGTCAAAACCCGCCAAAAAAATTATGATAAAGAAAAAGAACTCAATAATATAGTTTGAGAGAATTCGTTTGGGTGTTCTTCTTATCGGTACCGGGCATTCCAGGAAGGCTTCGTTTCTTTTTAGCGGTGGACTTAGGAGGTTGACTCTGATTGCCGGATGAAGAGACGCTTGCTTCCCCTGAAGCCGTAGAGGAATTATCCAAGTCGACCGGCATGGATACTCCAAATCTTTTGCTAGGGTTTTCTTTGCACCTAGTCTGATGGACAAAAACGAGAAAAATTCTTAGGACATTTATCTCAGAATTGCAAAGAAGCTTTTGGAGACAATGTTTAGGGTTCCCCCCATTGCTCTCTCGCTTTCTTATCTACCAGTCAATTACTCTTTTTCCTTTTTTTCTTCTTTCCTCTCTCTCTCTCTCTCTCTCTTTACTCACCTACCGGCTCTGACGGAGTCTCTGACCAAAATTCACAGTACCCAAAGGAACCTCAATGATTACCCAAAGACTTCAACAGAAGCTTTTCTCTCAGCTCAGAAGGAATTAAGTGGAGCTCAAATAACCCCCAGATGACCCACGGCTAACCACCGGAAAATTGATCGACGATTCCTGAACTCTGTGATCAACGGTCAGATTTTAATAAAATCATTCTAACTTTGGGCTAAAAAGAAACAAAGTGCAAGCGTTTCTGGGAATATATTTCTGGGCTCTCGACTTTTCAGATCAAGCAATAAACAACACAATATTTCAGCAAAAGAGAGCAGGAATCAGACAGGGTCTGTTTCATAAGGCGGCCAAGGAGAGAGAAGTGGAAAAGGGGAGGATCTTGTCTAAGGTTGAGAGAGCGAGAGAGAGAGAGAGAGAGAGAGAGAGAGAGCGATAAAGAGATAGAGAGGGACTTTGTAAAAGTTTTTGGTCTGTGCTCTTGTATCTGACTTTCCGGGATAGAGAAAATGATTAAGATAAACAACTAGTTTCCCGATCTTTTTAGCTATTAAGTAAGAAATCGTAGGTTAATCAGACGACTTAACAAAGGGATGGCAGTGACTTCTTGACCAAGTTTCTTATCTACGACCTGCGATTTATCGTCCAGTTGTCGAGGCCATGGTTCTTAGGCACGTTGTCGGAGATCACCGATCTGGCAGTACGGTTCTCTGCTTGTCGTGTAGCGACTTGTTTGAACTCGCCTTGTGTTGTCCAGGATAGCATACTAGTGCTCGAGTTTCATAAAAGTCAAAGACCTTTTTTCCTGATTAGAGCCTTTTAGAGTTTTTGGCCACTCTGATTTTGACACGTCCTTTTCCTTGCTGTGGCCGAGCATCTTCGATTGGGACCCTTTTGATCTCGCACGCCTCCATGGACCCTTACGGAGGTCTTCGGCCTACACGTGGGAGTAATCCTCCTCCCACGTGTCAAGATAAGCTTCCCGCGACAGCGTACTTTCTTTGACCCTGCAGGCTCCCCCACCATCAGGCCCTATTGACCTTTCAGACTTCCCAGAGGAGTGAAGAGCTTAGACGTAAGTGATCAGGCTTCTGATTTCAAGGCCCGAAGCACCTTACTTGAGCTAACCACAAAAAGTTTATTATATTTCTGATCTCAAGAACCGCTGGTTTGGTTCCAAGGATTAGACGTTGTTCTGAGGCGCTGTAGTTTCTCTCCATTATGGGAGAGCAATCAACATGGGGTTCTTACTTGTTGTCTAGCTTGTGGAAAGGGCGTATGTGACTTCAATTCAACACGGATCCCAACAAGTGGCCATTATATAAATGCAGTGTGCAATTAAGTCAGGTGTTGTTAGGCAACTCTTGCGTCCCGCACGCATGTACAGCCTCCGATTGTTTGCGTGATTGGTTGCCGTTTGATTTTAGTCTTCACAGAGTTTGTCATTCGGTGGCGGTATAAAATCATAACTCATCATCCAGGACTCATGGCTTAGAGGAAGTTTTCGGAGGGCAAAAGTGAAAAGGTTTGAACACGGTAACAAATTTATTGATTAAAACGTGCATGTGGGGCCTCCCCTACTAGATTTTTTGCTTTCCTGTCTAAATTAGTTGTAGAAAATAATTTCTCAGTTAAATGTTATTTGACCCACATGAGTAAACCTAAAAACATTCTATTGGGTAACAAGAATATACAATATCACAGTAAAAATATTAAAGAAAATGAATATAAAATTTTAATGTAGAAGTTGAGAGAGAACTTGATTAGAAATTGATCTTTCGGGTTTTGAAAAGAATTTTTTTTTAATTATTTGTACGACGACTATAAACATAATTATTACAGTATTTAGATATCAGAAAGGGCAATGGGTGAAGATGAAAGAAAAAGGCAATCTTTGGATTCTAGATATGGCACCAGCACCACATGTTGCTCCTTATGTTGGATCTTCTATTGATTGTTAAAAAGGACGAGGAAAAAGGGAGAGTAACTGAAATTTGGTTGCTGATGCGAGGCGACAATTTTGGCCCAACATGATGTTGGTAATGCATCTGTATATGGTTTTCGCATGAGCCCTTGATAACTTGGTAACATTTGGGGGATTTTCACACAAGTTGTCCGGGTCTAATAAAATCTCCTAAAATCCCCTCCTCTCCCTTCTCATACAAAAAAAAAAGGAACATTATGGTTTTCACAACTCTAAACTTTTTTCAACCCATGATCTGAATTTTGCAATTGGCAATCAGTCTCAATTTCCTGCGACTCGAAGGAGAGCTGACTCTGCTTTTGTATGCGAGCAATATAGTAAGCTATTTTTTTTTTTTTTTATAATGGCTTATTTAAAAATCAACGAGAGGACGATATGCTTGAGGTTTTCTTCTTTTTTTTAAACCCCTGAGTGACTGTAAGGACGGATCAAGGCCAAAACAATGGAAGCATGAACTTGGGATACGACCAAAAAGCTAGCACGTTAGTCTTCCATATTCCATCATAACCTGCATTGACTTGGATCTCATTTCCTTTTGTTAGTTCAAACGCTGCATTATTTAAGGCATGATGTGGGCCTTGAAAACTTTTCTGCACCTACGTTTACAGATGCCAAGGAACAATCACCTTTTCTGGTATCAACATTTTAGAATGCTTAGGTGTGAACATGAACAGGCTCTAGTCAGCCTTCCACTTGCAATTCAAACTCGCAACATGGAGCAAAAAGTGTAGGCATCATACACTTAGCGCAAACATACTAATTAAGGATGAGAAAGGTTAGAGTCTGTGGCATGGACTTCTGTAGACATATAATTATCTGTTCCTGTTTGTTTGTAGTCTGTTCATCATTTTCAAGGAGAATCTTCTCACTTTCTTATGTTCGTTCTCAAATGTATCACAGCATGTTAGGGGTTTCTAAGCATTTAGGCATCCTACAGTTTGTGAGAATTCATGATGGTAGTAGTGTCCCCACAATACTTTCTGCAAAACGATATCTAGATACCTATATGGTTAATTCAAAAGCTTTTTGTGTCTCAGTGGGTGCCTATTTCCAGAGACAAACTTTTCCAATAAGAATCTCTATCATACTTTTGAGGGATGGAATATGGGAAATGAGCACTTGGATAGGGCTTTTTAGCTACTCAACAATTTTTTAATCTTTGGTACATTGAACTACAAAATCATGCTGCAAATGAGGGTAAGGCGCAATTTCTGATAATCAAAGATTAAGTTCACGCAAAAAAGTATATCAAGCTCCTAAATATGTGCACTTGAGTGATCATCGACAAACATGATTAACTGTTTTTTGCTTTTGCTTCACAGGAAAGATTAGAATCGTTGCATAATTCCGGCAGGGTTCTAGATTCCGACAATCACCCATTTTCTCCTGATTAAGCTCTCTTTCGTTGCTTTTTTCATTCTTTCCTCCAAGACACGAGATTACGTTATTCGGGAACCTGTTTCCGGTTCCCTTTTCTGTTTGCTTGTATTCCCTCGCGTTCCTCCTAAGTACTAGTTTGACGGTTCAGATGCTGTCTAATATCTAATGGGCATCCACAGATCAATTTCTACGTCTCTGTACATTCATTGTTAGCTTTCCTCACTTCGCACAGAGATGGCAATGGAGCATTCACCTTCCATTTGAGTCACAAGCTCTCATCCACTCTTTGGCACTCGAGGGAGATGGTATTGCCTCTGGCGATAGACTTAGGCAGGAGCAGGTGAGTCTGTGACGTAGCAGACACCTCCATCTTGAACAACACCACTTTGAAAAGGCGATTGCTGTTCTGGTGTCCCTCTGAAGACAGCTGGAATGATGTCGTAGCTGCAATCAACTGAATAATACCAAGATGACAGAGTCTTAATGGAAAAGCAAAAATAAACCATACAAAGATCCGTTCTCAGATAACATCCATTGATTTGGTACAATGGCATCGTTTATCATCGAAATTTGCAAGCAGAATAAATCAATATTTCGACAAGATCTCTGACATGATACTTCAACTTTCTATGATTGCGACACCCATGTCACCTGCGAAAGAAATTCCCGACCTCTTACTGTTGCTCTTGACACCATTCGTCTCAGCCAAGAGAAGTGCCGGGGTCCTTGTTATCCACAGGCTCGCTGGTCACACAAAGCAAAGCTCAGAAACCAAACTCTAATTCGACGAAGGCGGGATCATTCAGTTATCGACCACACCCTCAACACGTATGTCTAGTATGCCAGTCTAGGCACTCAGTAAGTGGTAGCAATGCCACCATCTGCACTTGATATGACAGCACATAAAACTTAGGTTCAAGAAAAGATCGGCGATCCAGATATTATGCTAAAACTGGGTTAAGCAACTTGAATATTCCTTGTAATCACGATGAGGTATCTATGGCCTTTTTGGATGAGCTGAAGGGACGAAGTTTACGCTTTCCTATTCTAGACCCTCTCTCGCCGTTGTCATTTCGAGCCGTAGGACTCTTGATGTGCTCGTCTTACCATCAATAGGGACACTGATATGAGATGAATATATCCGAAAGCGTATGAGAGCAATGTATTTAGTTGCATCCATCGGGTCAAGAGCAATTTACATTATGGCGACAATGCATCCGATTCCAAATCGGACCTCAAAATTACACAGTGGGGAAAAAAAAAGAAAAAAGAAGAACTCTACATTTTAGAATCCAATTTATGCGATTTTCGTGGTGGGATTTGTCTGAATGTCATCAGTAAGGCCTTGAAAACAGGCCTGGAAGCTCCTTGGACCAACGGTGAGTTCTAAAAAACTACATGATATATTCTCCCGTTCCCACATAAAAAAAATGAAAAATATGTATAGGTTTTGTTTGTTTCAAATAAAATTCTTGTGCTCTTTTTGCATTTTCACATTCAGAATATTTCTCAAAAAACTTCTTTCTTTTTTATTAGTTACTTCAAATGGATCGCCCTTTTTTTTTTTTTAAAAAAAAAAAAAAGAGACTACTTTACGGAAAACAAAGCAATGTTTTCAAGAGCAACCACAAACTGAAAAATGTTGGAAATATTTGATGAATAATGTCTTATGTCTAACCACGTAAATTATTAATGTAATGTAACGCCAAACAGCATACTCTCCGCGTGGGATCTCGTGGGTGCGATAAAAAGAATTTGTGTAAGTGGCATATTAGAGCTATATTTTGGAACCTCATCTCTTTCCCCTCTTTCAAAGTTCCACGAAAGAGATCTGAAAGAGTTAATTTTGGTAGCAAGAAGAAGTCACTCGTTCCCATTTTTTCGTCTGTTTTCATCACAGCCAGCCTAAGTTTAGTTTTCATACAGGAACCACTAACTTGATATTGATTTAAGTTTTAGAACACCAAACAAAGCCTTTCCTAGTTACCGAATATCTAAAACAGAATTCGCAAAAGAGCATGAAGTTGGACGTGATTGAGTGAATCTAATGGTTCTATAGTTCTCATTGATAGCTGAAAGCTTACAAATATTACATAAGACCAAAAATCAAAGGAAAGCAGTTCAAACGATAAACAAAACATCAAGTTCGTCTCTACTACTTACGTCAGAACAAAGAAATAACCTTACAAAAGCTTAACTTGAAATGACAACAAAGGCATGGGATTACAAGTCAAAAGCCCATCCCATCAACACCCAGAGAGGTCGGTCCGCATGCTCTGCAAGTTCAAATTAGTTCTGCCCACCATATAGACTTTACGAACAGAGTAGCTTAACTTTTGTACTTTGTTGCCGTAAAACACACTTAAGCCCTCTTAAGCCATCCTTTTTCTTCAGCCAGTTCAAGGGTTATCTACACGGCAACTTCATCAAATCTAACACCCTTCCTTGATGCAATTTGCCGTGACTCTAGTTAATTCTCTAATTTTTTCATGCCGAAGTCTGGACAAACTCTTCTAAGGATATCAGCCAACTACACCTCACCTGAACAGAACTCAAGCTTCATTTCTTCGGATTCAGTCAATTCCCGGATGTAGTGAACTTTTATTGCTTTGTGCTTTGTCGTGGAATGATGTCGAGGATTCTTTGCCAGGGCAATGGCAGCCTTGCTGTCACTCAGGATTATAGTTTCCTTTTCTTTTTCAAACCTCAACTCGGACGGAAGTCTCCTGAGCCATAAACATTGGGATGCAATTGCTGAGGCAACAATGTATTCTACCTCAGTTGAAGAAATCCTTGTTTCTTCGAGGACCATGCAAAATTCGAGGAAAACAAGGATACAAGACCTGTCTCACTGATCTACCAGTAGGAAAGAAAACCATGGGAGTTAAATGAGTATTCAAGACTAAGTTTTCCTTGAGCCTACAGTTTTTCTCAACATAACCGAATTTGAGACAATGCTTGCAATGAGATACGCACTTATGCTAGCACATTTTTTCAAGGTAGTTGAACTTCTTACAAATCTTATAGAGTGGATACTTAGCTCTCCCCTCACTTTTTTTCTTCTCCTACCTTTAATTTCTTCTACGAACTGCTGATCTAGGGACGTCTTGGTTTCGAATGCAGTCTCAGTTGGTGTCTGTTCTTTTCTCGTATTTACTCTTCTTTCATAAGCTTCCAAAGACCCCATTAATTTAAATATTGGCAGGGTAGAAAAAGTCCTTAGTTTCCTCTATAGTAGTTACTATAGCATTAAACTTTTCTGTCAAACTTATAAGAAGCTCTTTTACTATACAGCTATGAGGAAACTCTTCTCCTAAAGTTCTAGTTTGATTTACAACATGGTTTACTCTTGTACAATAGTCCACTAGCGACTTGGTTTCGTCCATTTTTAGCAGTTCAAAGTCATGCTTGAGACCTTGTATCTGTACCATAAACACCTTTGGAATTCCTAAGAACCCATTTTTAGAAGAACTCACGCCTCGTGTTGTGTTGCATGGGAGATTCTCGTGAAGGCTGATTCTGCAATTGCAATTTGAAGGACCAGAAGAGTTTCGGCTCACAATCTTGATTCTTTCTTCAGCCAGAGAAATCTCTTTCTCATCTAACATTTTAGGACTTCCTTTATCAACTATATCCCATGCTCCTTGACATTTTAGTTAGGTTGTCATTCTAATGGACCAAAGCTAGTAGTTGGTTCCATTAGAGATTGGCAACGGAGGTTGGGAATTAGGAATAAGAGTTATGAGTGCATTTGAGGACGTAGTTGAAATGAAGGTGCGGATGGAGAGGCCAGTTTGTAGTTTCAAAGAGTTTATTCCAGAAAAAGTTCGAGAACCCATTCCGATACGACTAATAAGATTTAGAAAGCTAAAGAAAGCCTTTCCTAGTTACTAAATAGCTAAAACAGAAAGCACAAAAGAGCATGAAGTTGGACACGATCGAGGGAACCTAATGGTTTTATATTTGTCTCATTCATAGTTGAAAGTTGACAAAGACTACACGAGACTAAAATCCATAAAACACACTTAAGCCTTCTTAAGCCACCCTCTTAATTCAGTCAGCTCAAGGCTCACCTACATGGCAATTTCATCAAATCTAACAGGTACTACATCAACCTAGACATTATTTCCTCACTGGAGGGCCTCAACTTGATGGTGTAGGGATCAACGAGCCCCGTCGAAAAATTGTCGACCAGAGATATTGCATGAGATAAGAGGATAAGGTAAGGAATCTAGCCACTTCCAGAAATGGCCAGGTATTTTGATGCAACTCCCAGGATTTGAAAGTCCTATGCCCACCATGGCATGGCTGCCTCAGCAAAGCACTAAGCCTTTCACCTTTTGCAAAGTAAAGAAGTTTGGTCACCCCGCGAGCTCTCCACATCATCTTATAATCATCTTGTTTTTATACCAGCGGAGGAAACAACGGGAGGTCTTGTGTCATAGTAAAAAGATGGTTGCCTCTGTCAGTGACCTTAGACCTACCATGCACGATTGCAGTAAAATATATATATATATATATGTTGGAACCTTTTCCGCTCTTTTCACCTTTTCACCCAAGAACACAGCAAGAAGGAGAGTGCCTAGTTGAGTTCGGTTTGCAAACAAATTTAATAGATTCTTGAAATTTTTGTAGCTGGAATTTAGGCATTCTTACAAACCTGATCCTCTCCCAGTTTCTCTATCTATTGACCTTGATATGTGTCATCTTTTTGTAGGGCTTTATCAAGGCAACTTAAAGGATCAAAAGCAATCTTTCTTACATGTTATCATTGTTTACTTCACTTTTGAAGTGGTCAGTGGGGTTTATCAAGTTTAAAGTCTATTGGAGGATGGTAAAGTATAAAGAAAATGAAATGGGAAGTTACGAGAATATCTCAGGGAAGTATAAATGCAAATGCAAAGCAGTGTATTTCAGTTCCACAAATACTCTTCCGAAGATGCAACACCGAAGCGATAAGACTTCACCAAAATATGCCGGAAGATCAGATTCGGCCCCCGTATAAAGTGAAACAAATCGGGATAGATTCACAAAATGGTAGCTGGATCACATTAAAAAGCAAGAGGATCAGCGTGAAAAATTACTTCCATCGGTGCTTAGGCGCTGCGTTTTGACATCTTCCATCTCAGTTACAAACTTATTTGCATTCTTTAAATAAATTTTCAAGAAAATAAATGGACATGCAATTTTTTATTTGAAAATTGAATGCAAATAAAAAAATGTTTTAGATTCGATGCAAGGTATTAAGGGTTGATTTTGAATTTACTGCTAGAAGAATCCAAAGAAAGGATCATTGTACCATCAATAGTCAAACAAGATTTTAGTGATATGAAATAATATTCAGTGATAGAGGAGCATTGGCAGAAGGAAAGATCTTTATGATTTTTTAATAGGATTTTCACGATTTCTTTGGTATTTCATTAACAAGATTCTTGCTCTTCTCGAAATATAAAATTTATTTTAGCAAAATTCAATTCCAATTCGTCTTTTAATCTTTGCATTTCAATTTTTTACTCTCCGTGACAATATGGTCTCTATTTCCCCTACTTTTATTGGCATTGTTGGCCATGGGTTAAATTTAAGAAGAATTTCAGGCCACAAAAACATTTCTAAAGTAAAAATTATTTTCCGAAATTAAATGTTTGTAATATATAGGATATTTTAGCAGTTCATTTAAAATGAATGACCATAATTTTGACATGCTGCCTACTATTAAGAAGAAAATTGGTTGAGAAAAGAAACATAGCCCTTCACATAGTTGGTAACTTTAAAAGTGATCCATTGCCCTCAAATAGTTGACGAGGTGACTTGTCACTTGCGAAATAGTTTTAAAAGTAATCAATCATTTCTAAATATTTATTAAGGGTGGCAAATCATTTTTGACATCACTTTTGCAAATAATTGAATATCTAAATAGTTAATGAGTTTTAAGTTTCAGTTAGCATACACACAGATTGGTGATGTTAAACTTGACAGAAACTGGCAATATTCAACACATTCAAACGCATAAACACAACAATTATGTGAACATGAAAACGTTCTCTAAATGCTTTCATTAATCTAAGAAAATTGTGGCAACTTTTAACAATGTAAATTTGCAAATTCACACAGTTTCTCTACACTTTCAACCCAATGTACATTGTTTCTGCCATAATTTTTCCTGCTAAGATCCTATCATCATACAGTCATCAACATCATCTCTTCAGGCAAGCAACCCCTCAGTCCGAGCCTTCATCAGCTTACCTACATCATGTCACCGCAATGTCAATTTTGCGCTCCCAATTCAACGTTTAAAGAAGCAATTCACATGCATTCTTCAAATTTGCATCACCAGCTCAGCAGCTGAATGGCAGCCATCTGAGCCTTTGAATACCATTTTTGTTTAATACTCTCCCTTAAGCTAGTGATTCATAGATGTCAAATATAAAAGCTTGCTAGGGAGATATTGACGCTGCTTCCCATATAAGGGCTTTATTAAGAGACCATTAATTGGTCCTTTTATGGAAGTATCCAATTTCAATTATTCCTTCACTAATTTTTTCTCTGATTATATGTTAAACAATTTCTAAGTATTTAGTTTGTCTATAGTAAATTCGACTCACTAAAATCTAGAGAACTGCTTTAATGTCATGGTTCAACAATGTTGATTCACGCACATTGATCCTTAAATCTACCAATAGTCCAAGTATCCAAACAATTTTGCAAGTTGTACAGAACAACGTTATTTTTTTGTACTTCTAAGGAGATCTGGATACAGTCAATTGCTTCCTTTTGTTTTTTATTTTCAAGAAATCAAGTAATTCTCCAGCATCACTCAATACCCAGCATGAGAGTGAGTTTGAATTACAGTGTGTTATCAACTTCACCCTAACATTTGCAAGCATGTTACATGAGGGCGTCACATAATTGAGAGCTTTCATTGTTGCTTCTTTCGGAAATTATACGAGGGTGTACATGAGTTGACTCAATATCTACATTGAATAGTTTATATCATGCTTAGTCATCGTTAACAAGAATTGACTCGATATCTACATTGAGTAGTTTATATCATGCTTAGTCATGATTGAATATGAATCAATTTGATAGCCCAAGTATCGTTATTTATAATATTTCTTTCATTTTTAATACAAAATTCAATAGCTACAATGAATAGCTTATACAAGGCTCAAACATGTTTAAATATATGAACTTCCTTAGTAGTCTCTAACAATTTGTCACATCATCGTGTAGTTTGTCTCTCGCTTTTAACCTTACAGTTTTATATTCCCTCATTTTTGGTTTCAAGTTCATTTTCACTGGTATTGCAAGAAGCTTCGCTCCCAACTATCCATATTCTAGAATCAACTCCATTTACTTTTACATCCTAAATTTCCAAATCAGGTTTTTGTCATTTACTATTATTATCAAAGTGATGCTGTTTTCATCAAAAGATATCATTTGACTTCATTTTTTAATGTCTTCACCAAAAAATGTTGTCTTTTGTTCATCCCCTCCAACAACCACTTTGGCTAATTTTCAATTCTATTATTCTTGGTTGACGATGGCGAATGCTTGGCTAAGTGTTGCTCGTGCTCTCATTTCCAAAATTTGCAAAGTTACCATCGCGAAACTCTCATTCGGCCCAATTAGAAGCCACTTCAATCTCATCATTCTTCAGGGTTGTGATAGACATGGCATTCGATGAATTTTACATCTTCTTGTGTCACTATAAGATCAAGTTTGTACCATAATGGCTTCAATTTGGTGAAGGATATAGCCATGGGGTCACTCCCTTGAGATAACTAGAGATTATTGAGGTAAAAATGAAGGAATAAAGTGTATAACATAAGGATGAATGCATAGGAAATTTTTTTAAAAAATTGTTATATATTTTCTTCCTCTTTATACAATTGAATCAATTGGGACTTTATATATGTTGCAATGCCATGTGTACCTCAAGAAAAGCCCAAGCCATGTCCATGTGTACAACACGTGTGTGCCATCACCAACCTTGCAATCAACAAAAGCTAATTGTGTATTTCAAGAGTCAATTCATCATCAACAATTAGGAAAATGAGAAAGGAAATCATTAATGTAAAATGATCCAAAACAGCAAGGATTTCCAGAGAAAGGAAAACGAACTAAATCTTCTCAGAATGAAGTCAATGATATTTGAATTCATAAGTTTTTCATATCTTGCTCATTGACTTGAATATGAGAACAAATATTTTCTCTAATTGTACAACTAATGATATCTTATACCCTACCTATATGAAGGTATTGAAAAGACATTATAAAATACAGAAAATAAAGGTTATACATAATGCATAATTCTTCCTTTATTTTCTAACTATATAGACTCTATTGATTGTAGTGAAAAAATTACAAATGGATCAAAGGTTATTCTTCCATTATCTATTTCATAAGGATCATTTTGCCAATTGGGCAAATGAGCAGGTAGCATTAGGCTTTGTAGACCCGTACCATTTGCTTTCGTGATGCTTTGTGGGGCAAGTGCAGAGGCATCCAAGTCATCTATGTGGGATGATATTGTAAGCAATGGTGACTTTGGCAAAACTACTAACTTGGTTAACATTCCCTTGCCAATAGTGCAAAACAAATTGTCAACTTAAGTGAAAGAAGTTAAAATCCAACAATGGACAAAATTGCTTAATGAGCAAAAGATATAAAGTGAATATGAAGTTGTTCACATGCAATGTATTCTTGGATGGAATGAAAGTCAATCTTAACAAATTTCATATAGGTGTGAAAGACTAAATTGGTCATTAGATAAATAACATATATGTTATCACAATAAAGGGTAATTGGTCAAGAAGGATAGGTATGAAGATCTTGAAAAAGAGTCCATCCATATAAGTATAGCCATGGTGTCTACTAGGCATTTACATTCAACCTCCATGTAGAAGAGCAATGATGTGCTAGTTGCAAGAGCTCCCAAATATAAGATTGGGTCCTAAATAAATGTAGAAAACTTCGGCATAATGGTGATGATAATAGTCATTTAAAAGGCATGAAGATCCATAGAGAGACAATAAGTAAGGAGGATGAGATGAAGCAGTGTGTTAGTGAGAAACCAAGGAAAACTATTTTATGGCCTACCAATAAATAATAATGAAAGTGTGCATGAATTGACTGACTATATTGATTAAGCACAAGGTATCTAGGTAGGTGAGAGTAAGATTTTAAAGCATGCTAATGACACTACAATGCAAATGTGGGAAGAAACATGTCACTTTTCCAAAGAGGGGGAATGAATGAGTTGTACAAAAAGTACGAATTGATCTTATGAATAAACTTAGCTTAATGAAACAAAAGACCCTAAAGTGTAGATTGAACCTCAATGGAAAGGAAGTAGTATAACATCCTAAAAACCTTGATGGCAAATTCTCACTAAAGAGAGGAAAGGAGGGTTAAGATTGCAACACTTGAAGAGTTGGTCAAAATGACATTGTTGACATAAGCCATTAGAAAAATATTGTAATGGTATGTATGATAGATGAATAATGATGAGTCTTTTTAGGAAATGACAAAGTCACTCTCAATGAGATAAGATTTAAGACAATGACACCAAGGATTGGAAACCTACTTAAAGTCGTAAGGGGAGAAGTGGAGGCAACAAATATGATAAGGTTGGTTAGGTTTAGTGAAGCTAAGTGATTGGACCATGAAGACTTTTTTTATTGATTAGACTATGAAGGAATAGATTTTTAACATCTAGCTCTTAAAGTGACCATTGTGTGAGTAGGCAAAGGTAACAATAGTAAAAAAAGTGATAAGTTTGGCAACCACATTGGATATCTCATGATAGTCAATTATGCATTGTTAATGGTAACATTTGACTGCAAGTTGGGTCTTGTATTTTTCATGAGATTTGTTAGACCAAAGTTGAACCTGAAATATCCATTTAGCAATAAATTGACTAAATATTTATTGCTAAGTGGGGAGTACTTGGGAAGATGGAGGAATAAACTTCCATAAAAACATAATTGGAAGATGGATAACAGATTTTTTAGTAAGTAGCGGAATAACCAGAACGTTTAAATGTGTGAATGAAATTGAAAATTTGGACTTGAAGTCACCTATGTAGGTGGTGGGAAGCATCATACCGTCACTCATAGTGGCTTGTTGCGAACTTGTGTATGAGTGGGAAGAAGATAGTGCAGCCACACTAGCAGTGATATGGTGCGTAGCCTTAAAAGTCCGAGAACCACATAGCCTCTTAGGTGGTAAAATGTGCCAATGGTGGAGGAGGGGACAAATAAGCTACAAAATGGGTGTTGTGGCATTCCTGACAAGTGGCAACGTGATGACCTATGTGTAGGTATATCGGACCGGGGGACAATGATTTAGTTCACTGGGCAACAGAGAGTCCTCTGAACAAATGAGTATGTTATTCATTGTCGAAGACCTGTAGTAAGCAATGGTACTGGTGGCTTGAAGCAATGCTATAACGCTCTAGTTTCGCTTCTGGAGGAATTGGAGCTAAAGCCCAAGTGAGGTGGCATCCAATGTTGTGTTCAAAATCCAACCAAGATCCATTTGGTCCTTAGTCACCCGATTGTTCAGGGTTTGCAACAAGCCACTATGGTCCAGAGTCCATCAGGGTACCAAGTAGGCCTTTGATGAAGTGGTATTAGACTCTTGCTTGTTGGGTCGAGATAAAAATGAGAGGCTGAAGGACACCCGTTTGAGTTTCAATAAATTAAAGGCCCACCTCTTTATTATCTACTTAAAGGCCCACTTCTTTATTATCTAACGAAAGGCCCATACTTTAGTAAAAGGCACGTTAATAAACCTATATTTTCGTTTATTACATTGTGAAACTTGAAAATATCATCTTCTGATTCATCCTTCTTAATAAATTTGTATTGTTATTGAAAAATATTTTCCCGGATGATTTATTTTATTTTCTTTCCTAAACTAATGTGTTTCGTATCTTATAAATGTTTTAGACAAAACCACAATACGTATTTTTTGTTTATAATTCTTTAAATAAAAGGGAAGAAAAAAAATTAAATGTTAACATTCAAATATCAATTATACATTTCCTTCTTTAATTTTTTTCAATGATAAAGTAATAACATCGGATTGTTCTTTTTAGAATGAAAACTTATATCTTTATGTTGTCAGGAAGTTTTTACTCAAGCAAACAAATTTAGAGTTGATTTAATTTAATATTATAGTCTTTTTGACTTACCTAATAAATTGTATAACTGTAAGTCGTAATGTAATATTGTACACACTATCGCGTTTAGTTTGTTTTGTTGCTTTTTTTTTTTTTAAAAAAAAAAACTTAGTCGTATCTTTTCTATATTTATCATAAGCAATGGTGAGTTTTTTATTGACTAATGAAACTATAGCCAACATCTATGTATGAAATATTAAAAATTTCATATTAATTGGTCTTGGAGATTATTGACTAGGGGGAAAAAACATACTAATGTTTTTGCAATCACTAATGATTGGCGATCTTTAAGTAGTTTAAATTAAGTCATGATATTTCACATACTTTGTGATAATGATTGGGTACTTAGGATTTGATATGTATTTCTATTACTTTGATAAGGATTGTTACTTAAGCAAAGAATTGGTACAAGAGGTTATTAATTATATTATACGATTATCATATGTTAAAATTAACTACACAAACTGTATGTCAGTAAAATGTGAGTACTTAAATAATGTCAATTTTTAACTTGTACATAATATTCTAGCAAAAAAAAAAAAAGAGTTTCATTTTTTTAATAGATAAATATAAGTTTCAGGTCAATAAAATCACGTGAAACAAAATAATAGAAATGATCTAAAATTCAAAATTAATCTATCAAATTCTTGCAACTTTTTACTTTTTAGAAATTGATGTTTGAATTTTATTAAAATTCCAAACAAGTCCATTGTCTATTTAATAGAACAGCATTTATCATACAAAAAAATAAAAGATAAAAAACTGAAAACCTAAAAAATTTAAAAGGGAAAATAATTACCTTAAACAATGTCTTATGAATTTTCATTTTTATTCTTTTTTATTTGCACACATCCAACTTAGTGTCAAACTTAAGATTGAGAAATCTCAAATTCTACTAGTTTATTATTAAACTAGTAGGTGGTTAAGATCTGGCTATTTATTTGAACTTTTAGTTTAAGACAGATTTATAGTCAGCAAGATTTCACATCTTAATTCTATTTTTTTAATTAATTGATATGAAATAGATTTATTTGGAAGAATAAAGAAATGGGCCGTAAGACGTGGCAAGAAGTGAGAGCCGAGTTCCGGTTTTGTCGACGCGGCGATTGAATGCGGAATGTGAAGATCGTGCTCATTCTCCCGGGAAGTATTTTTTGGTTCTTCAGTCGAAGAGAGCTCTCAAAAACCTCTTCGCTTCCTAAACCTCACAGTGCCGGAGCGACGGTGGCTCATCGTTCCTCAAGGTAGAGATAGCCGCAGGGGCACAGAACTTTAGAGCATGGACCTGGACGACATAGAGGCGCCGAGCCAGGTTTCCTCTCGGACCTCCAGATTCGCACCGAAGTCCTTCAAGCCCAAACCGAAACCGAAATCTGAACCAGACTCGAAACCGCAGCCCCAGGAGTCTGTACCAAAACCGGAACCCCAAGAGTTCGATGCCGCCGCCACGAATAAGAAGGAAAACGAAGAAGCAATTGACGTTAAGGCCGAAACCTCCTTTGCTGCTAATGGCACCGTAAAAACTGAGGGGGTAGCCAAGGAAGAGTCAAAGGAAGATGATCCCATGGATGAAGACGATTTCGTTGTTCGCGAAATTGACGTATTCTTCAATCCTCCAACGGATGACGACACTAAGGTGCGTGTACTTAATTTTCTCCGCTTATTTGTGTGGATTATATTGTGTGTGCTTGTGTTTGCATCTTTCCTTAGTTTATTTTAATTTTTATTTCAGCTATATGTTCGGCAGTATCCTCTGAGACCCTCCTGGAGGCCGTACGAATTGGATGATCGATGCGAAGAGGTGAGTGATTTCAGCTTTCTTATCAAGGGAAACTAGGGAGTTATAAATTTGAATTTGTTTCTGTAGGTTAGGCTGAAACCAACGAGTGCACAAATGGAGGTTGATTTGGCTCTTGATGTCGATTCCAAGAATTATGACGAAGATTTCGGTAACCGCCTGAGGATGACGAAGCAGGTCCATTTCCAGTTCTAAACCTTCGCGAAGCATCTGTTTATGCATGACATTTTGTTTACGAAGTCCAAATACTAAAACTATTTTGTCCGTAATATAGCATTTCAATGAGAAGTCTGCTTCATTACTGAATTTGGTTTGTTTGATGTATAATTAGAGTTGAGAGATGAGGGGAGTTAAGAAACTTGTTTTTGAGCATCATTCAAGTTTCTAGCATCATGCAAAATCAATTGTCAGTATCGCTAGGCCAGGCTAGCTTTTTTTTTCTTTTTCTTTTCCTGGTGGAATGTGTTGGGGTTGCTTATGGTTTACTACTAGCTAGGAACTCACTAGGTGTTCAGTGAACAAAAAGATTTTGTTCTGACCAAGGCCCGACCACTGTCTGCTTTTGTCATAAATATTACATAGATTGGTTATAAAATTGAAGTGGTGAAATCCAATTTGGAGAAGTTTTGGTCTAATGGTTCTAGTTGTTGAAATGATGATAAAAGGTTTGAGCTCTAGTTGCGGCATGTAGATTTTTTATTTTTTGAATTGTTGTATGAAACCCCACAATTCCATTCCTTATAACTAGTTTTGGATGTTTTAAACAATTGTTTCACTCAAGCTGATAACACTGAGCTATATGGCCTTATACCATTCAAGTCATGGTTGATTGGTTCGACCAGTTGTTACCATTCGAATATTGATTTTGATGGGAAGTGTCAACCTATGTATGAATCAATCAGAATTAAGTTCAGTCAGGACCTTAAAAAGTCCAACTGACCGTTTTGGTCCTTCTTTTCCAATTTTGGTGGATATTTTCTGTCCTTTTTTTCTACAAAATGAAGTATGGTTAAGTGATCCTAGCTAAGTTAATGGATTGACCTCAAGCCTCGTAGGTTGGTCAATGGGGAGACCAAGAATATTGAACGTTGATATGGGTGTATGAGAAATGTAAATGATCTCACTTCTCTATTTTCTTTACAGATTTCAGATCTCTGGTTTACGAGGAATATAACTGTTAGTGCCATAATTCATATTTGTGAGTTGGTTGCCCTTTTTTGTGGGCTTCCATTTATGGACTGGTTCAGTCCAACTTCAAAGTGGTCTGGTATCCCTAGTATTCAGGTGATTAGGTCATGGTCCATATCCTCTCCTCTCTTGTCCAGAATTGTTAGTCCGCAAGTTTGGAGTTCAATTGTGATATCTGTTTGGCTTATTATTCTCATTACTTTTAATTGTTGCTGTTTTTCACCAGTGATTATTCTTTTGGTTTGTGAAACACATTTGCTGAGGCTTTTTCGTCCTTGTAATCTAGCCTTTTGCATTCAAACCTATCTATGCAATACATTCTTGTGGTAGAATATGAACTCATATCTCTTGGTTTCTATTAGACTTTGTCATCATCATGGAAGGTGCCACGCACAACCGGTTATGTTGTTGGTGTTCTCACGGGTAATAAGGTATGCATATGTATTCTATTTTGAGGTACAACTTACTATGTTTATGCTTTGAGTTTGTCTGAATTTGCACAAAATTTATTGGCACTTTTGCTAGTTGACTTAGTGGATGGTCACTTATGGTCTAGGCTGTCCAGCCTTCTCTCCAAATCTGCGTCACGGGCAATTTTGCTTGTCATTTTAGGTGCTTGTGGTGGACTGTCAGTACCAAGAATTGCTCACAGCTGAATCATAGTGGTTCAACCCTGTTAAAATTTTGATATGCTTCCCAAGCAATCAACGCAGCATTTTTTGGCAGAGCTGCTAATATAATTTGGCATAAAATTTTGCCTACCCCTTTTTATATTTGATGATGTCTCATTTTGGTGATAACAAGTACATCATTTGGACTTCCAATCTTTAAAAGATTTATCAATTTGTGAAAATAATATCGGTGTTTTACATAATTTTTGTGGGCTTCAGAAGATGGACAATTGAGGTTTGAGTATATGTGGAAGTAAATTGGGAATGATGCCACCAAATGTCAAATCAATTGAATTTATCAGAGTTTTATTTTTGTTACCTACAGATATCAAGGACTTCATTAGGTCTGAGCCTTGTCATCAAGTGCATGATAAACCCTTAAGGCTTCACAATCAGTCTTTGTTTGGTTAGCATAGGATTTCTTATAGAGGGTTTCATACTTTGTACTGATTAGTTTGTTGTCACTCTTATCTTCTCACTTTTCACTGACAGCAAGGGTTTGCATAATTATCTACTCACTTTTCTGTCTTTGATCTATTGATGGTAACATGGCATGCATAGTTATTCACATGTGGTGGTGGCATAGCACGTCTCATGGATTACATGAAAGTAAATTCTTTGGATTTGCTACTCATATATTTATTGCTTAACTCTTCTTACGGAGTTTGGGGCTTTGGCATAATGGTCATGCTGCCTAATGTTAGTCTGCTTTATTTAATTTCTAGTGCCTTGATTGGATGAGGGTGCTGGGGGAAGAAGAAAAGAAAAGAGGGAAGTAAAATTCCCATTACTTGTGTGGGAAATTGAAGAATGTTTAGAAGGGAGAGCTATCAGTGGGTCACATTTATAATCCCCCTAAAAGTGGGAGGGTTTAAATGTCTGTTGGACTACATGAATTGATATGATTGTATTGCATGACCAAATTATCCTTCCATTGATTGGAAGAAAGAGACAATTAAGAGAAAGGGTGATTGTATCATTTGTTTTTAAGTTTCCTTTCCTCTCTTTTCTGATACAAACAGTGCAAGGAAGTTATTCTTTCTTCACATCTCCTTTCCCTTACGATTGTTTTTTCTTTGTTCCCCTTTCTCTCTGGAGTTCTTGATTCATGATGTTAGCATTTTAAGAGGTTTTCTCTGCTTATCCATGCAGTTACACCTGAATCCAATTCATGCAGTTGTGCAGCTCCGACCATCATTAGATCATCTGAAATCTGGTGGTTCAAAAAGGAAGGGCAATGTTACAGCCGATGTAGAAGCTACAGTTAAATTGGAAGAATCTGCTGGGGAAAAATCTGTTGGTCCATCTAAGAAGCAGGTGATTTTTTTATGACATATGCTACAGGTTTGCTGCCATCTATTGGAGAAGAATATGATTGCTTTGATTTGCTCGTGTTTATTTTAAACATTCCTCAAGCATATCCATGCTAGAAAATAAAGTGTAATCCAATATTAATAGTCAACTAATAATGGAAAATCTCAGCTTATATGGTTATTTTATGGGTCACGATGAAGCTTAAATTGCCCTAACATACAGTAGCTGATATAAGATTGAGATTAGCACTGAGCTTTGATGCTGCTCTTGCTGTATTGTTACTCTTATCATTTTTTTTCTTTTTCACTTTCTTTTGGAGTGGTAGGAATCTAGCTCCGTTTTGTTGATGTGTACAAGTTCTGTTCATGCATTGCCATTCTGATATCTTTATTGTTGTTTTGCATTCATTTATTAATTGATTTTTTTGGTTCAGAACAAGCGGATGGAGTCTTCAACTGAGAAGAAAACTGATGAGGAAGAGGTATAAAATTTGATCATGGAATTTCACGGTTGATATTCGCTTTTTCCTTCTTCTTCTTTTTTTTTGTTTATTTTTTTTTTGGGGGGGGGGTTGGTGTTGGGGTTTAGAAGAAAAAGTATTTAGTTGCAATGGTTTGTTCTCTTTCGTCCTTGTGCCCTTGGGGTAGCATCTTTTTAATTTTTTCTTAATAGTGTGATTGTTTGATTCTTTTGAAACTGCAACACCAAAATGTCTGTTTCTATAATTAATGATTTCAGCTGTTTCTATAAGCATGAACGGCTGATTTGCATTTATTTAATATAGTAGACTTAATAACAGATTAGTTTGCATTTTGCTTGAGATATTTTATGTCACAATTTAGTGGCTTTGACTTCTATTAATTGTTTGCTTCACCTTTCGGGTTTGTTGCATGAAATTTACATAGGAGTTTTCGAACTAGATTTTCTTTGTTCAGTCTCTTGGTGTAATTGCAAAAAATTAATCACGAGAGAGGTACTTTGTTTTTGTGGAGCACATTCTGTTCTAAATGTGAAATTTTGATATTTTTTATTGATTGGACTCAAATACTTAATTTGTCTAGCTGCCAAGAAGCAGTGGAACTGTCTCAAGTTAATTTATTCTGTTTCATCCTTTTGATTTATTTACTCCATTGTAGGGAAATAATGTAAGAACTAGTTATCTTTCTCTTCGCATTTCAGCTCCCAGAGGCTGCCTGCTCTGTTTGTACTTGTAATTTTCTGGTTATGTCTGTATTGCATACTAGGAATGAATCAGAATCATCATTTAACTATTTTTTTTTGTTCTTTTGTTCTCTTTTTGCAGCCTTGGGTTCCTCTCCAGTACCATGGCTCAAAGAGTGATTTCTCTGCCAGATATTTCCAAAAAATGGTGGCACAGAAAAGCTCGCCAATACAATTTACGATGCATCCGTATGCCTTCTATTCCACCGTTGATACCTTTCAGGCTCTTTTTTCCTTTCTCCTTTTTCCTTTTTTTTTTTTTTTTTTGGGTGGGCGCTGGGGGTGGGTTGGGGTTGGTCAGCATTGGTTGCAATCCACCCTTAGGACTTCTGGGCTGGGGAGATTTGGACCCTGGTGCTTTTGTACACCCTTTGGGGATTTATTAGTTGAATTAGCTGAAAACCATAATATATCTTCATTGTTGCAATTGCTCCAGCCCTAAGTCTTGCATGTATTTCACTTTTTAGTCAAAGCGGTGAAGCAGATGATTTACCCTTTTTTTTTTCCCTTCATTGTTATTCTTGTTTGAAGGTACGCTTACGTTGACTCATTGTGTCCTGGGGCACCTAACAACGTTAAACACAAAGGTCCTTCAATAAGGTACTGTGATTCTTATTCTTCAGTTCCTTACTTTGGCAATGCGCTCATGTCAGGAATATATAGGCATGTGTATCTCTTAATCTTGTTTTGCCCATTCCTCTGGCTGGTTCAGTAAATGTTGCAGTGCCTACATGCAAGTAGTTATCGTACAAATTTCAGTTTATTGGGTTATTTAGTATTGGATGAGGCAGTGATAGGTTTTGTGATTAAGAGCTTGGTGGCTTATTGTGCCATATGTATATGATGTGAGAATATCAATGGAGAAGCTAGTAGATAGACAAATAGTAATATATTACCTTCACCTTTTTCTACTTAGTGAACTTTCTATCTTGGCTTGTCAATTCCATCTCTTGGATGTAACTTCTTGGTTGTTAATCATATTAACTCTGTTGAGCTGTTTGATGCTTGTTTAGCCATCTTGGTAATGAAAATACTGAGATGCTCTAGTCATCTTGGTAATGAAACTAAGTTATATATGTTGTAATGTATTAACTAAGATGTTTTGGTTTTGCTATGTGAATTGAAATTGGACCACCCCAAGTGCATGTGTTGCTATTGATGTTTAAAATTTTTAATTTTTAATTTTATTTTTAATTTAGTGCATGGAATTTTGAAAATTTGAATGTATAATGCCTCAGGGTTTTGCTCTCAATGCCTCTGGATGAACGCATCAAGAAACTGCTCTGTGAGGTTTGTCACAATTTTCTTAACTTCATGTATGTGCACTTGGTGATGAGCATAATATGGCACTTGAAAAGAAGTTGGTGGTGCCAGTTCATGTGTGTGCATATGTAGATGCATAGTGCTTATGTGCATCTGTGGTCTTCCACATGGTGAGTACCTTTCATACTTATCAGTTTGTGTCTCATACCTATATTGGAGATGAAAATAGATCAAGAATGCTAGAGAGCAGTGACTTCTGCGTTATCATAAATCTGCGAGTCAACGAGAGTACCTGTTCATTCATGTTATATAACTGTTTGTTAATTTTAAATGTATTGCCCTTGTCAGAAGAAATGTGGTGCCTACTGGCAATAGTTTGATTCTCCAATTTTGTGGTCAAACCCTTGTTCCAATGTTGTACAATTTTTTCTCAAAATGAACAGAGCAGGCCAGAGGACCAATTTGTTACAAGCAGTTCGCATTTAACTTATTCAAATCACTAATTTGGTGAACTTCAAATTAAACGTGGTATTCATGGCTTCTGGAGCAATTGGCTACCTCTATGGGAGAAATCAGTAGCTGAGGAACACTGCTTGTGGTATATTGCATGTCAATCAATTCTTGTTAATGTAACCACCCAAAAAAATATGGATCATTCTTTTGAAACCCGTTCTCATTTTTGATCTGCATCTATGCACATACTATATTGAAAACCTTGGCAGGGATTAGACAATTCACATAGCTGTTTTTGAAGCATTTATTTATTTTGTATGATTAATAAGAAGCTTCTCTTAATAGGGACCTCCAGTTCGTCGATTCAGCTTTCTGAAACACTTTGCTCCAGAGTACTCCAATGAAAATTTTTTGGAACTTCTTCAGAAGCATGCTCTACTAGTACAAGGCCTTTGGGCTCCAAAAAGTCCATTGCTAATTCCAGAGGGTGGTGAATCATCCTTAGCTAGGGATTATGTCCTCCTTTTATTTAGCAAAAAAACTGTAATTTCACAATCGGATATACCAACAAATCTAAAGAAAACAATGAAAGTCTTCCTGGATGCTTTTGCTAAAGTAGAATCTTCCTTCAAATTTAATGGTTGGAAATTTAAAGAGCCTGCTGATGCAACATTTATAAAACAGTATCCAGATATTGTTGATGCACAAAAAGAAGTTTGGAACCATATTGAAAGAAATATAAATAGTTGTATTGGAGGGAGAAAAGGTGGGCTTCGGGAAAATAATGCTGTCTCAAAGCCTACTGTGCTTGATTCACATGGGAAGACTCTGAACTCGGATAGAAGTGTGACAAAAAATGTTAGTGGACAATTCAGTGGGAGGAAGACCATGTCCGAAGAAACGCGAGAAGCTCTACCAAGGGTGCTTCCAAAAGTTTTTCAAACTCACAAGGTTTGCAGGTACGGTTTTGAAGTTTTCATTTTCTGACAATTTCCTTCACTATGGATACTCGGTTACAACTATTGATTGGTCTGTTTTAATTTCCGACATCAACCCTCTCTTATGACCTGAGCAATCTGTAACTGATACATAACTACAAAAAGAAGTCCACGACGACTGTCAGATACTAGTCATACTAAACTTATGTGAGAATGACGAGTTGACTGTTATGAAAAATTCCCTTTTTCAGGTGTGTGTATCCTTTTGTATTTAAGAAGGAAACTTAGTTATTATGATCTGATTTGATTCTTGAAGTTTGTTGCCGTTAATCTCTGATTGTTTTTAATATAGCAGAGGTAGTTACGTTAATCTCTGATTCTTTGTCATACAGCAGAGGTAGTTAATTTACTATTTTTCTATCTGAAGTCAGTCATCTAGATGCCATATGACAAGTTATCAAGGAAAGGATCCATTATTTTTCTCTCTACGTTCTTTTCCTCTGTTCTTCAACTGCTTGTTCTAGGAGTTTTTTGAAAAGTCTTAGAGAATGTTTTGAATATTTTGTTGAGTTTCATATCTGCTAGGCTTTACATGGATAACTAGATGTGACAAAGCAGTTCTTGAGGCGGTTCACAATTGTGGTGGCATTATAGTGCTTGTTGATAATTTGGTTGTGGTGTTTGGCTAGTTAAGATATGAGGTTGCATATCTTAGTACCAACATAACTGAACTTAGGACTCCGCTTTTGTGGAGCCAGGTAAAAGTGCAAAGGTGTTAAGTCATTGATATATTTTTTTTCCCTCTGTGCTTAATGTTGACTTATTTTTGGTATGATTTCCTCTGGAATACTGTAAATGTTGGATCTAAATGTTTTCAGTCATGCTATTATTCAAAGTTCCATATGAAATGATTCTCTACCAGTTATGTATGTTATTTGCATCACATGTAGCTTTGCCTTTTTTGTCCTTCATTCATTGGGTAGAAATTTGTAAATTTCTCTCAAAATTTGCTGCAATCATAGAATGATTGTGTATTCGTTGTCAGCTTCCAGATGCTATGCCAAGGTCTGCGTCAATTGGCAATTTCCCAGTCTACTCTTCCAAAGGCAGATGCTAGAATGGTAGTTGCTGCTGCATATGGGGTTGATGCTCCTCCAGAAGAGTTGCAGGAAATCATAAACCAAGTTGCAATAAGTATTCATGGTTTCTACGTCTTAAAGTCATCCCCTGAACACCCGGAATATGATGCATTGAGGTTATTCATAACATCACATCTCTGTTTTCCCTTTTTTTCTTTTTTCTTTTTTTTTTTTTTTTTTTTCCTTGTGAGATAAGTCATGGTATCTTTTCTTTTGGCTAAAACATAATTTTTCTATGCATAAATTCATATGATAATTATTTTGAAGTCCCTGATGGTCCGACTGTTTTAAGGTCTAAGTTCTAATTTGAAGAGTAAGGTCCTTGAATATTCTCAAAGCTTCAAATGGTATGCGACAGAACTTGATGATGCGTTGTATGCTTAGTGTTCTATGTCATCCTAGTCAATAAATAGTCAGTATTCTATGTCATAAGAATAGTATAAAGAACACATAATCAATAATTTTGTGTGCTATAAGTCACAACAGAACACATGTTTGTTTTAATTAAGGGACAAGTTTCTGGCAATTATTTTTTCAAGTATTTTGTGGAAGCGCTTAAATTTTGTTAGAAAACGAAACAATAGCTCAGGGGAAAATGTGACATTGACTTCTAATGTATCTTTTAAAAGTTTCCTTCAAGTTGTACTTCACTAATTTCAGTGTTGAAGGGTTATGCAAATCGTGCAACAATAAAACAAGAACATTGAGGATTTAAATGGTCCCGGGAAATGGTCCCTTTATCAACGTAATAATAGTTTACTCTCTATTTGGGGCTTTGATACAATAAGGGGACTTACTAGTGATTCTTTCTTTGATAACTATGATCACTAAATGACACAATACAGGCACGATTTTCCAAGGCCTCATACTTAATGGCAATTTGGGATAAATCATAGTTGACAAAGCTGTCATTTTGCTGTTTCCTCTAATTTAACTGCATAACTAAAATTGAGCACCAATCAACTCCATGAACTATTCTACTTGAGCAATAATTGAAAGGTTTGGTAAGCTACATGTGAAGGTCCATAAACTTGTTAATCTGAGAGATGGTATAGTGGGATGTTAACTGTAGTTTCAATGACCTTGATGTTATTGTAGTTGAGGTGGTGGCTGTAGTGGTGAACAGATTCTAGATCTTGCCAACCTTTTGGTTTAATTTTTTGTAGTTGCGAAAGTGGATTGTGAGATTGGCAGTAAAGATGGGCATCTGTTTTGTTTATTTGTTTGCTCTCTTTGAGACCCCCATCTCTCAATTTATTTGTTTTGTGCTGACTGCAATGCTTGATTAATGATCGGCCAGTGCCTAGCTTGTTTGGTAGTTGACGTTGCCTAGGATCAAAAAGATCCCAGGTTCGATACACATCCCCACTCCCCCTTTACCTAACCACCACCCCCCCCCCCCCCCCCCCCCCCCAAAAAAAAAAAAAAAAAAAAACTTGGTTAACATTATAAGAATTGAGCTTGGTTGCGTTTTCTAGTCACATGAACCCATATGGTAGACAATTCAAAAAATAATCATGCTATCTCATGTGTCACTAATGTCTTTCAATGATTTTGATACTGAATCAATGGGATGAAAGGACTTTGACTGTTTGAATAGGAACTTTAGAGGCCTGCTGAAAAATGCTCATAAGCATAAAAACGTCCAAGAATGAATTAGCTATTTTTCTTTTTATTGAGATGTTTATGAGCTTGGAAGCAATGGCATTGATGCTCATTTAGCAGAGGTTTATGACTTTAGAAATAATTTGCAATAATAATTCCTTGTCGTCGTCGGATGAACTGCATATAAATGTCAGTTTTGATTCCTCTTCTTCTAAAACATGTTTTTCCCTTACAGAAGAGTTGTTATTGACCTACTACGAGGAGGACCACCTGCTGCAAAGCTTAAAAAGGCTGATGTGTTTGAAGCTGCCAAGTTGGCTCTTAAGCGGGATATCACAAATAACGAGTACAATAAGGTCTTTTCTTAATTTTGTTTCTTCAGATGAGGACTCATTTATAGTCGTAGGACTGCAACACTGATTTAAGATTGTGTGGCTGAGATATCATCAGTGTGAATCATTCTTCTCATCATGGATATGATAGCGTTTGAATCCTTACCACTGTTGGCATTTTCAAATTAATAAGTCTGATCTTCAAGTGTGAGAGGACCAAAAGATGTGAAATAGGTTAAACTTGCGCTGGGGCATTTAGGGATATTACAATATAATGTTGCATGGAAATTTAGAGTTGGAGCTTAATTGCATAATCAAATAAGCAACAGAGAGTCACTTGGTATTGGTTTTGTAAAGATAGGGTTATTGGCACACAAATTCTCTAATATTTTTAACTTGTAACGAAGTATTTGACTGTCAGCAAGTACATCTTCATGTGCTTGACGAGTATGACTGCATACTTTAAAGATGATATGTAGTAAGTATCATCAAAATTAATAGATCTAAGTACACTGGGGGCAATGATTAAGTTTTACCACTTCAGGTCATTTTAACTTTTTGTTGCCAGCGAGTACAGATTATGATATCAAAGTACAAGTTTGTGCTGAAAATTTTGCCTATATTTGTACCTACAGTTTAAGTTAAAAGTATCTATTGTAGGCCATGTTCATTGGAGCTTTCCTTTTTTGTTGGGGCTGGATTAGGGAGAGGGTATATGAGGAGCCTTAAATTGATGATGAGATATAATTTTTGTGCGTGATGCTTTGTTCCATCATTTCCATTTCTTTAGTGAAAGTTTATCTTATTTTAGATCTACTACTGACAATATATTTTCTTCATTCGCTGCTGCACTCTTTTTTTGCACTACCTTATCTTATATTCCAAATTTCGAGAGCATCAGACTGTTAATATCAACTTCTAGCACATTTTCAATTGTTCATTCTTTGAAAAGGCCTGATAATTGCAATGCCACTATATCGGTTCTCCTCTCTCTGGAGAAAACTAATTTATTTTTCTCCACTAAAAATCACCTCCATAGTTTTGTGCATTTATTGTCTTATAAACTACTACTCTTTTTGCAGGTCATGAATGATATTTGTGTTTCCAGAGGTTCTGCGTGGGTCTTGAAAAGTGGAGATGGAAATTCAAAGTGATCCTGCATTGGTTAATGGGTTAAACAAAACAATTATGTGAAGGTAAAAAAAGAAAAGCAAATTATGAGTGGATGTTGAAATATTAATCCTTTGTTGAATGTGGTAGTTGGTCTTAACGATGCTCAAAGAAGTTTAACCTCTTCTTTTTTTTCTTTTTTTTACAGCATCTTGTTCTTTGTCAGAAGATATCTGTGATGATACGCATTGACTTTGTGCACTCCCTGATCCCTGCATGAAATTTTTTTAATGTTTAACGGTGAGTTCCTGTTGATAAACCAAATTGAATTGATCTTTTTAGATGGATTTCAGAATGGTTAAATATATTTATGTAAATGCATATTTATAAGATGAGCTGAAGCACTAGTATTATTTTCCCCCTTTCACGTTCCACTACGAATATGGACATTGATCCTCCGATGTCTGGTCATTCCTGCTCATCTTCCTTAAGAACGCTGACAACAAACTTCCTTTGATGTTTGCTGCAGTTTTTGGGCTTATGAAGGATCCCAAAGATTGAACATACACGCTGTTTCTTTGCTGCAAAGGGGTTATGCTAGCCACTAATGACTCCTTTACTGTTTGACTATAGGACTCCACCAAATTCGTCTTTTTCTCCTACTGTTTCATCTCTTTCTTTTATTGTTTATTTATCCTTCTTCCCCTGTATCATCTACTAAAATATGAATGTGTTTCATAACAACTACGATTAATTACCGATTTTCATTATAAGAGATTACTTGGAAGCGTGATGTTTGTCATGCTGGTCAGCACCTAACCAACCCTCCTAGGGACGTGATTTCTATGCATCATTTTCTGTTTACAGAGACTGCAGTTTGGACTACACATTAAACTAGAGGCATATAACTACTAGGGATGGTGACGCCTAATGTTACAGTCGCAAGTCCTCAAATTTTGTCAATATCTGTACTTGCCAGATTGCTGTCTGCCATTTAGTACACGAGACAAGGTCCTCTAATGCTCCGTGGGAGGAATCTAGCTAAGCGAAGGGAACACGAGTTATGCCTCGTTGGATTATATGGTCTAACGTGGCAGGCATGGTGGAAGGCCCTGATGGGTTCCCAAGATGGTAACAGCATCATGCTTGGGCATAGCCCGCCTTCTGCATGCACGACAAGGCAGCCTAGTGTAATGGACTTTATTCTTTGCAGGAAATTTTCCGAGAGAGTGAGATTTAAAGGAAGTAAAACTTTGCGGAACGTTTTAGTGATAAGGATTTGACCACTTGCCATCCGTAGCCTGTGATCCGACTGTGAAGCCTTTCTAACATTGTCCTACGTCGTGTCCATAGACCGTTTCTTAGCATCGTGCTATGGACCGTTTGCTTTTTACTTAAATTCTTAGACATTATGTTTAGATAATAGTACTGAATAATACGAAGCCTAGGTCAATGTTGTGGCATGATGGTTACCATTGATTATAATAATGATAGTGGTGATACTATTAGTAATATCATAATGACAATGAAAAAAATATATTTATAAGAATGACTATAATAGTGATTTCAATAACAATCTGTACATAAACTGTGATAAATATTGATAATATATCAACAACAATAATAAACAAGAGAGGATGACAATACAAAAATGATGATAATTATTTATTTATTTATTTATTTGTTTGAGCTATGTAAACCCATGATAACTTGTTTATTACTACAAAATATAACCCATTTTTATGCCATAGATTTTTTGCTATTTTTCTCTTATTTGGGTCATTAAAAGTGCTTAATGTCATGGGTGGCATGTACATGCTATCCCTTGTAATGCACAAAGTAGGTAATGGGCTCCTTTATGTTATAGGTGATGTGAATTTATATAGAGGAGAATATCATAGTTTAGATTTTTTTTTCTATATTTAAAAAGAGAGGGTGAGTTCTTAGTAATATAAGTAATTGACTATTTCTCTTATCAAATTAAATTTTCTTATTGATATAGATGTAGCTTTTTTCTAAATATATTTGGTTACTTTGGTGTTTATTTTTATGTAGTATTTGGTATTAGTTTGATATATAATAAATTGTTCATTATTTTTTTACAAAAAATTGATTCAATAATCAAAATTTTTTCATTAAAGTCTCTTTTGTTGGGGATCTAACACCTCACAACTCTTGAAGACCTATTTATTAGTAATTGTCTAGAGCTTAAGCCATTTAGTGATGAGTGTAGCAAGTGTTGGGAGGGTCTTAAGAGCATAATTTATTTAAGCTTTAACAACCTCTTGAAATGGGTATCTCTACCATTGGGCCTTTAACAAGTCAGTACTCTACAAAAGCTTTGGATTTTGGACTATGAAAGCTCAACAACTATTTCTCATCTAATGGAGCTGCCTAAGGGAATATACAGTTTAAGCATGTCAAATATGCAAATTTTCAACTGTTTTGAAATCCTTTTTGACATAATAAAATCTATATCTTAGAAGCATTTTAATAGCTTCAAAAGTTTCAAGAAAAAAGACTATACTAATTTTAAGAGATATACTTGTCCAATAGGTTACTTAGTTTTCGAGTTTATCTATGACATAATACAACACAAAGAATGGGTCTAGCTTATTGATTGCTTTCAAATTCAAAAATCCCACTTGAATACTTTTTTTTTACCAATAAAAATTTTCCCCTACTTGAAAAATTATATATATATTCAAGCACTTATTTTTTGGTCCAAGTGTATATTGTTCTTACTACTAACTATTTTCCTTGGTTAAGGTAGTTATAGATTTGCCAGTATTTGCAAGTTCTTTTTTTACACAAAAATCATATTGTTGTTAAAGATATTGTTATTTATTTTTATTTCAAATGGTATAAATAAATGTACAAACACATATTTAAATATAAATGCCTTAAAACCTTTTTCTCTTGCATGATGAAGAAACTAATTAATTCTTAGATGCTATGATAGGTATGAGCAACTAAATTTGGTCAAATTGCCAATATCTCAATAAGTCCATAATTGCAAGAAAAGTAAGTTTAATAAGAAAATTCTCTATTTTGGCATGTGAAGCCCTCAACAGTTGCTAAAATAGATTTACTGTATAATTGAATGTGGAAATCTAAAATTTGAAACATAAAATCAAAGTACTTATTCATTCCAACACATGCAGAAGGACAAGTACTATAGGATTCCAAAGAAGTGAGAAAAAGAGTGAGTTGTATTCTATTGTTTGTGTCAATTTTGGTTACAACTGTCAATCGATCTTGTAATTCAAATAGAACCCCACCTGCACCCTAACATGCACGCACACCATGCATTTGTCTAGACACAACAATTTCTCCACTACAAGAAAAGAGTGGGAGCCATTTGTGGAAATCAAAAAATTTGTACATTTTTTTGGAGGATATTCTTCCCACTTTGAAAAGGTAAGGAGAGGGAGGGAAAATAGTCTATGGTTTTTTTTTTTTTTTGAATATTTGATGCGGGATAAATTAAATATTTTTTGAGTAATTTTTGTTTTATCTTTGTTGATTACTCTTACTCATTACTTTTAAAGTTGAGATATCTTTGTTTGCATCATCATAATTTTCCTTGTTGATTACTCTTTTTCGTTACTTCTAAAGTTGAAATACCTTTGTTTGCATCAAGGGAGAATGAGGCTAATGAGGCTAGGGAGGAGGCCTTGGATGTGAGAGAGGAGAGGAGAAGGCAGTGGTAAGTGGCAGGATGAGAAGAAGGGGAAGAAAATATTCCTGGATTTTCTTCCCTCTTTGAAAAGGTAAGGAGGGGAGGGAAAGCAGCTCGGAATAATGATTTTTTTTTGTTTGCATATTCGGTGCGGGACAATTTGAACATTTTTTGAGTAATTTTCGTCATATCTTTGTTGATTACTCTTACTTGTTCCTTTTAAAGTTGAGCTATTTTTGTTTGCATCAAGTGACTAATTGTGAGGAATTTGAAACAGAAACATCATAAAACAAGAAGAAAACATCATTTTCAACTTGTGGATAAACGGCTTGAGAATTTCTCCTTATTTTTTGACTTCCACGAATGGGTTGCACATTTCGGTTAGTGAGGAATGAGGAACAAAGTTTGCTTGAACACAAATTTGAAACACAGACATCACCTACAATGTATGTTCCAGTGGGTTTTCTCATTTCATTTCTCTTTCTCAACTGTTATTTTATATCTGATGTGTTAGCCTTTTACCTTCACATTTTAACTTTAGTAATTTGGGTTCAAGTGGTAGTTCATTTGGTACAACTTGACCGTTTAACTCGGCTTGGAATGGATAAGGTCCAAACTCTAAATAAATCCAATTATGATTATGTGCCATTGCAATCTCAAAAATCTAACTTAAGTGCTACAACAAAAGTTACGGCATCATTTCAAGTGTTTGAAATTTTAATAAATTATAGTGGTTATCTTTTTTCTTTTTTTTTTGGTTGTTTTATTTATCCTGTTCCTTGGTTGATAATTCTATAGAGAATAGATTTACTTTGTACCAATTTTATAAATTGATAAAATTTATGGTCTACTCTACAATTACTCGGAATGCAAAGGCGTTCCAAACGTGTCAAAGTTTACACTTTGATTGTTATGTTTATTGACATTAAATATGTTTGTGAGAGAGAATCTACAACCAGGCCAAGCCAATGTCTTAAGAATTGAAAATGTTTGATTGATTTAAATTAAAGTCTCTCTTGTTGAGGATCCAACACCTCATAACTCTTGAACACCTATTTATTAATAGGTGTCTAAAGCTTAAGCCACTTAGTGATGAGTGTGGCAAGTGTTGGGAGGGTCTTAAGAGCATCATTTATTTAAACTTTAACAACCTTTTGTGTCTTTATCATTGGGCCTTTAACAAGTCAGCACTTTACAAAAGCTTTGGATTTTGGACTATGAAAACTTGACAACTATTTCTCATCTAATGGATTTGCCTAAGGGAATATACAATTTCAATGTTTTGAAATCCTTTTTGACGTAATAAAACCTATCTCTTAGAAGCATTTTAATAGCTTCAAAGTTACAAGAAAAAAGACTACACTAATTGTAAAAGATGTGCTTGTCCAACTGATTACTTAGTGTTTGAGTTTATTTATGACATAAAACAATTCAAAGCCTGGGTCTAGCTTATTGATTCCTTTCAAATTCAAAAATCCCACCTGAATACTTTCTTTTTTACCAATAAAAATTTTCCCCTACTAAAAAAATTATATATATATTTGAGCACATATTTCTTTGGTCCAAGTATATCTTGTTTTTACTACCAATTATTTTCCTTGGTTAAGGTAGCTGTAGATTTGCCAGTATTTGCAAGTTCTTTCTTTACACATTCGAAAACCATATTGTTGTTAAAGATCTTGTTATTATTTTTGTTTCAACTGACATAAATAAACGTACAAACACATATTTAAATATAAATGCCTTAAAACCTTTTTCTCTTGCATGACAAAGAAACTAATTAATTCTTAGATGTTATGATAGGTGTGAGCAACTAAATTTGGTCAAATTGCCAATATCTCAATAAGTCCATAATTGCAAGAAAAGTAAGTTTAATTAGAAAACTCTCTATATTGGCATGTGAAGCCTTCCATAGTTGCTAAAATAAATTTACTGTATAATTGAATGTGGAAATCTAGAATTTGAAGCATAAAATTAAAGTACTTATTTGTTCTAACACATGTAGAACGACAAGTTCTGTAGGATTCCAAAGAATTGAGTTGGATCCTATTGTACGTGTCAATTTTGGTTACAAGTGTAAACTGATCCTGTAATTCAAATATAACCCCACCTATAACCTAACATGAAACCACACCATGCATTTGCCTAGACACAACAGTTTCTCCACTACAAGAAAATAGTGGGGTCATTTGTGGAAATCAAAAAATTTGTACATTTTTTTGGAGGATATTCTTCCCACTTTGAAAATGCAAGGAGGGGAGGGAAATTAGTCTATGGTTTTTTTTTTATTTAATATTCAATGCGGGATAAATTGAATATTTTTTGAGTAATTTTTGTTTTATCTTTGTTGATTACTCTTACTCATTACTTTTAAAGTTGAGATATTTTTGTTTGCATTATCATAATTTTCTTTGTTGATTACTCTCTTTCATTACTTCTAAAGTTGAAATACGTTTGTTTGCATCAAGGGAGAATAAGGCTAATGAGGCTAGGGAGGAGGCCTCAAATGTGAGAGAGGAGAAGGGAAAGCGGTGGTAAGTGGCAGGATGAGAAGAAGGAGAAGAAGGAGAAGAAAAAATTCTTGGATTTTCTTCCCTCTTTGAAAAGGTAAGGAAGGGGAGGGGAAGCAGTTTGGAATAATGATTTTTTTTTTTTGCATATTCAGTGTGGGATAATTTGAACATTTTTGAGTAATTTTTATTCTATCTTTGTTGATTACTCTTACTCATTACTTTTAAAGTTAAGATATCTTTGTTTGCATCAAGTGACTCATTGTGAGGAATTTGAAACAGAAACATCATAAAACAAGAAGAAAACATCATTTTCAACTTGTGGATAAGTGGCTTAAGAATTTCTCCTTATTTTTTTACTTCCACGAATGGGTTGCACATTTCAATTAGTGAGGAATAAGGAACAAAGTTTGCTTGAATACAAATTTAAAACACATACATCACCTACAATGTATTTTCTGGTGGGCTTTCCCATCTCTCTTTGTCAGCTGTTATTTTATATCCAATGTGTTAGCCTTTTACCTTTACATTTTAGTTTTAATGATTTGGGTTCTAACTGAGGAGAAGACACAACTTTTTATTTTAAGCTAATAATTTTGATTTGTGAAAGATGAGCATATTTGTCAGTCTATGGTTCATTTTGAATCACCCAAATCAAACTCCAACAATTACTTCCTTACTCCTATCAATCTGTTTGCACTTGTCTATGAACAAAAGTAAACCCTTGAAAGAAGCGTGTGTAAAGTTAAGTACAATAGTTCCTTCTGAATATATTTATCAATGTATTTTGAGTTACAACTCCGCTAGAAATACTATTTAGGTAGAGAAATGATGTTATAATCACACATAAACAATAACTAATTACCTTTTGGATTTCTTAATTAAAAAAGTATGTACGTTTCTTTATATTATAAGAGTGTTGCCTTAGCTATAGTCTTGCGAGGGTTAGTCCAAACACTTGTATTCAATACGCAACACATGAGGTCAAAGTGACATAGAAAAAGGAAATAGTTATCTACTAAAAAAACGAAGGAAAAAAATCATTTGTTGCTAAACAATTCAAAAAAATGATGTAAAAAACTATGATAGTAAGACATTTCTCATTAGGAAGCATGCTATGTGACGTCATCTTGGTTGAGGCTTGTTTATTGATGATGTTTGCCTAACTTAATGAAACTTTTGTAAAATAGCTTTTAGTCAATTCTATGGGATGTGATCTAACTCACTGAAATTCATTGACATTGGCCTTGATCAATAATTTGGCATTTGGTCCTTTGGAGCACATAAGACATTAGCAAGTTTGGAGCTCAATCTAACTTTTCTTAGGTTTTCTATCCTTTCTAGTACAAGTGACATGCACATTTGAGAAAAACAAGTATTGAATTTCTAAAAAGATATAATAGCCTCTACAGTTTGTGAGATGTTACTTCACAAATACTATTGTATCTTAACCTTTGTGATGATATCATCTATTGTCTTAATAGTAACAATAAAATAAATTGTTTCCATTATCATTTTGCTATCATAATTATCATTCATGATCAATTATGTATTATTGTTAAAATCATCTTTCCTTTAATCCTTATTGAAGTTTACCATCATTCTTTAAGTACTAAAGAAAATTGGGTTTCATATCTTTGATTTGAAAGCATACTACTAAGTGCTAAATGTTCTACACTTTTCATAGGTTGACGGCTTAAGACTTAACATTGGCTATCGAATATTGATGATCTTTTGATAAAGGCAGCAATAAATGCTTTAGAAGGGGATTGGGCTAACGAGGATAAAAGCATTTTCCAGTCCAATGAACCTACTACTATTTGGGTAGATTTTCAACTTCAAACACTACAAGCACTTTTAAAATCTCTACGTTCATTAATTTGAGAATAGCCATCATGTTTAGCCCAAGCCCTCAAACTTTTTTAAAATGGTAATTTTCTCTAATAATAAGTGTCGTAACAATTATATCAACAAAATTGTAATGATAATTTTCTTCAATTGATGACTAGAAAAATACATTATGATGACAATTGACTCAATCATGCTTTTCAAAAATATTTTGATATCAATAATTTAAAAAAAAAATACTCTATAAGAAAGATGATAAATTAAAGGGTTTGGAAACAATGTTATGTATTGGTGTATGGTAGAGAAGCCTAAAGTCCACATTATGATTGGAATTTATAATATAACTAAAGGTATTTGGCATGTTGTGTGTGGTGTTCAAGGTAAGGAAAGATAACGGTTCTATCTAAAAAAGAAGACTTACAATACATTGTTGGAAAGGAATAAGAATGGTGAGAAGAAAGTACCATAGGTTTTTGTGGAGGAAGAATTAATTTGTAATTTGGGGAAAAAAAAGAATGATAATGTTATGAGTGTTATAAATATACTAAACTTTTTCGTTCTATTTTTTATGTTAGTGGGTTAAATGAATGCTCTATGGTAGAAAGTAAATGCCTTCTAAAAAAAGATACAAAGATATGAATGTTGAACGTAGACCATGATTAGGTCTTTATATTAGCCTTTGACAACATGAAAACTTTACTAACAAAAAGAAAGCAAAAATACTTTTGCAAATTTAGATTTTGCTCAAGTAACAAATATTAAATCTAAAATACAACTAAATAAAAGTATACCTGCCCTTTGTGCGATGGTACTCAAGGTAAGGAAAGATAACAAGACCATCTAGAAAGAAGACTTATAGTATACCATTGTAAAGGAACAAGAGAGGAGTATTTACGGAATGCAACACAATTGATTTTCCAATCATATAAAATTCCATACTATTTTGTAACTAATACAGTGTTCTACAACCATAAGTTATATTTTGAATTTGGAAAGATCAAGTATAATACAGATCAAATTAAAGCATTGTAAATAGGGATGAAGAATTACCATAAAGAATTAAAACATAACAAAGCACCAATTGTCTCGTATGAAACAGGCCTCCTGGTTTTTTGCAATGATTACAAAAAGTACACTAGCCTGAGGAGCCTGATGGGCCATGCGTGGTGCTGGAGTTTCTGGGCCTACCTGACCCAGTCGAGTTCAAAGGCCCAAGCTCTTGTTGCCAACGTTGCTGCCCTTGCTGCATCGCGCCGAGGCTCGCCAGATTCATAAAATTCCGTTAGCGGCGAGGGCCGTGTCTCAGTCCCAGTGTGGCTGATGATCCAAAAAGACCAGCTAAGCATCATTGGCTAACAATTTTATTACCCTATACTTACAATACCAATACTGATAGAAGGAAGTCTTACAAGAAAAGTTTAAAAAACTGACACTGTCATAATAACAATGTATGGAAGATGGAAAGTGAATTATAATAGTGCATAACAATTGAAGTGCCCCCTCTTACACATATCAAGATTTTGATAAGAAAATCAACAGTGGAAGAAAAGATAATATTTTTTGCAATCTGATAAGGTAAGACTGCATACAAACACTTAATATGGGTTGCTGCTATTAAGTTTACATGTTTACCCAAGTATTTGTGTGTGTGTGTGTGTGTGTGTGTGTGGAGTGGGGGGTAAAGAGAATACGGTAACAAGATTGTATGTTTGGGTTGCAATTTCCTTAACATGAAGCATGATGTACATGCACAAAATCAAATAAAAAGTACTACCAAATTTTATGGTATTCATAAAAAATCTTTAGAAATACAAGTGAAATACAAAGGATTATTCAAGATATAGTAAATATGGATTTGCAATGTTGCAAACACAAATTATAAAATAGTAGAAGACTTTAGTTGCCTCTTTAACCAAAGACTCCCTTACACATAATTTCCTACAGTTTAGGATGTCATCTCCAATAACATCCAAAGCACTTAACATAATTTCATATGAAAAAACTGCATATGAAAGAGAAAGGGAAAGTTAAAATTGTTCATAGATTTTGTCGAGCAAAGATTGAGAGGTGAGACAATTATTTCCATAGTAAGTGACTGGAGCCTCTTCTTTATTTTAAAACAAATTGCATTGGAGAAAAAATAAAAGAACATAATAAGACAACGGCTAAGTAAAGCTAGAGAAGTTAGCGTGGACTACAAAAAAGTGTCCATAGCTCACAGGATCATGTGTTTAATCTAATCTTCTTTTCAGATTTGTAAGTGCCAATTTGGCTTCTTTTTAAATTTTGGTTCAAAATATAGAGGAAATTATAGAATTTACTGTACAAGTAAAATCTATCTGTCTTAGACGCGAGAGTTACAATGCACACAATATCATGTGATGTAATGTTTTTTATTTTTTTGTTTTTATAGAATATGAATGGTACCTAATAAATTTTGTTCATATAAAAAAACTAAACATAATAACTATTTTTAAAAAATAATGAAATATTTTGTATTAAGTTGTCACATAATATGTAAAATAAAAGTAAAAAATATATTAAATAACACATCTGCTTAATCTTTTAGAGACTTATAATTATCTAAACCTGACATGATTAAATACAAGGAAGATAAGACTTCTAGAAATCAAATCACCTTCCGTTAAAACACTTAATATGACCGTGTGGACCCAATCTGTGGGTCCTTTTTTCTTTTTGTCGTTTTTGGAGGTCTGGAGTCACGCATGATGACTCAGCCACGCGCTGAATATAAACCTGGAAAACCCTTCTCGAGCCCTAGAATTTTTAGCGTTTTCAGTCGCTTCTTGTCTCAACCAAATTTCTGGAGAAACAAATTCGAATCGAGACAGGCTGAGCAATCTAGGAGATTGAGAGAGACTAAAAGCGAAGCTCGATGTCTGATTACGAAGGAAGATACGAGGGGAACGGAGAGGACGCTGACAATTATGGTGGTGGTCCCTCCCCTCAACCTCGTGGTAGCAGCCATGGCGGTCCCGATGATCTGAGCGACACCAAGTCTCAGGTATAGATATATCTATTTCTATTGCCCTTTTATGTGGCTTTTGGTATGTTCGTATGAGACTCTGCAGAGAGATTAAGCTGGGTTTTGAATCTCGACGTGTTAGGTTGAATCTTCATTTGGAATTCAAATTTAGGGGTCGATAAATGGAAGAAGTCGATGAGATTGTTTTCAAAATTTTGGTTTCTATGCTACGTGTTAATGAACAATGGTTTACTGCTTTGAATTGTACCACCAGGGTTTCTGTGAAGAAATGAAAGATTTTTAGGCTCTTGATTAACCCGGGGGCTATTTTGAGTGGAAGAGAGTAATGAAACATTGACGTCAAGGTTTTGCGATCGGATTACCCTTTTTTCCTATAGTTATGAAACTTTTGGGGTTGTATTTATACGCTTACCTTGTGAAATTGGGTAGCTTCACTTACGAGAAGAAATTTGGCTGTGGTGATTGTTTACGGGCTAAGTCTGCTCATTTTTAATTAATTTTCGATTTTTATTGGTATTGAAAGTGTACTTTACCATGGGTTTCGTTGAATTCTATGGAGGAACTTGGTGTTAGTTCTGTTATTTGAGACTTTTGAGTGAAGAGATGAGTTTATAACACAACATGATTAGTGCTTGGGCTGCAAGATTCTGTTTTGTTTGGGGGGGAGTTGTTTTTCACTGTTAGGAAGAAAAAAGATTGTGACATCAGGGTTCGACTGAAATACTCAACATTATTCTTCCAGTATAAAATTTGAACTTTCTTTCTGGTTGATATATTCTACTCCTATTTGTTATACATACCTCTCTGTTCTGTTTAATTTTCTCTTCATCCTTTTACATGTTCTGTTGTTTAGCACTTTTTACATATTGTTGGCTGTCTTGCTGATTTGTGATTCTTTACACATAGATGCATGTTAAGGGATACTTGTGATTTATTCCTTGAACGTGAACAGTGATGTTACGTGTTAACCTGATCAAATATTATTTGCTTAAAGACTTACACTATGATAAATGAACACTCTTAATTGCCTGGAAGATTTGATGTTAACTTGATTGTTACCAAGGTATTTTTTGGGTGCTAATGTGTGTACAACAATTGCAGCATGGTTCTCGTGATTATGAAAGAGAATCTTCTAAAAGTAGGGAGAAGGATAAAGAAAAAGGGCGTGATAAGGAGAGGGAGAGGGACAGAGATCGGGAGAAGGATAGGAGCAGTGATAGGGAAAGAAGCAAGGACCGGGACAGGGATAGGGAAAGGGACAGAGACCGGGACCGGGACCGTCATCATAGAGATCGCCACAGGGATCGGGAACGCAGTGAAAGACGGGAAAGGGGCAGGGATAGAGATGATGATGATTATTTTCGAGGCCGGGACCATGACAGGTAAAAAATAAATTAATTCCATTGTTGATGTGTATGTTATACTGTGAGGACTTTTGCTACTATTTTGCTCTTCTTCCAGTACTTGTCATTTCTGGTATTACATGTACTGCATCAAGGAGTATTACTTTATCATTGCCAAGTGGCTCCGGTGCTGTTTTTGAGTCTTCAATCTATGTCTTTGGAATAAGTTTTACTCAGAGCTATTTTGTTCTCAAAGTTGTTGTGACCTATTACAGCATGTCTTTGGACAATACTGGTAAAGTTTTTTTTGGTTTTGGTCGTATTGATTATATGGTGCTTATTTTATTGACAGGCGAAGAGATTATGACAGAGAAAGAGAGGAAAGGCCTAGGCGCAGATCTCGATCTCGTTCAGGGGGTAAATCTGAGCACAGATCAAGGTCAAGATCTCGTTCGCGCTCAAAGAGGTGGGGTTATACTTTACTACAATTAGTAGAACCTGTATAACTGCCTTCCATTGAGAGTGTGACATCATTCTTGACGTATTCATTTAACAATTGAACTCTGCTAAAGGAATTACTTAATTTCATAGTTATCCATCACAGTTTGTGTTTACCAGTTAATGGTTATTGTCTTATTGTTATATCTGGAGACATGCATCATTCATTTTTGTGTCATGAGTTGTTGGGTATGCTGAACCTATCACCTGATAGAAGGGTTTGTGAAAGATCTATGTTCTGTAGTTCTTTCCAATGTTGGGTAATATCAATATTGCATTTCTTTCCATTCTGCATGAAATAAATGACATGTAGCAACTTCGCTCTCTTGTACCAACACCTTCATATATTAGTTCTTTTAGGCCCTGTATGGATATGTCCTAGCGTGTCCTTCTGTTTTTACTTTTAGAAACCTTTTAGTGCTTACCTTTTTATGCATTGCGAACCATCTTCCTGTAAAACAATATTGCAGACTTGCTCTTTACTATCTGACTGATCCACAATTATCACGTGCATTTCCCATATTTATCTGGTTGATTTGTATCAATTCCTTCTTATGTTAGTATGTGGCTTTATTATTGTGAGTGCAATCTTACAAGAAAAATATAAGGGTTTAGTAGGGTAAATCTGTTTTATACTATTGATGTGAATGCCATCTTTGGTTGTGAAATAATATTTATATAGAATGGCCAAGTTCTTGAATGTTGCAAAAATGTCTTCAGGTATAAGTTGTCCAAAGGTTAGATATGCTGCTTACTGTCATAGATGTCTACATTAATTTTAAGCAGTCATTCTTAACTAAGTTACTTTGACTATTCTCTTTACTGTCTGTGTTGATTATTTTGTGGGTTAACCTGTGTTGTTCCCCAAAGTTTTGTGCATCCAAACCTGGTGGTTAGATTAATATGTCTCTTGCTTATTATCTTTCTTCTTAGTATTCTAATAGTATTTACGTGCAGCAAAAGGATTAGTGGTTTTGATATGGCGCCTCCCCCATCTGCATTGTTGCCTGGTGCTGCTGCTGCTGCTGCTGCTGCTGCAGGTGAATGTACCCTCTTATGTACTTAAGATTGTGATGATTTTCTTAACTGCTTTTTTTTTTTTGTTTTGGATATAGTGTGGAAAGTTCGTATCAAAATTGCATGGTGTCATTTGGTAAGCGAGATTTTGTTCTTTCATTTGAACATCCAGCTTTTCAAAGCTGTAGTCGCTGGATGAACTGCACTTTTTATTTTTCGTTTACTTGGTTGAATAATTCTGGAATTGGAACTGAGAGATGTTTCTGGTTTTTTGTTGTGTTTGGTGTTTGTTTGTTTTGTTTCTATGTCTTGTCTTGTTTTGTAAGAAGGCAATGTTGGGCTAGTTGCCCCACTGAGCTGACAATGGGCGTGAGCCGACATCTGTAGCTTTTATGTACAAGGAGGAAACAATGCACCGGTTGGATGGGTCTTGTTCGTCTTCAACCGGGATCTATTGCCTGTTTTGGTAGTCTTACAGATATTACCTCCAGAACTTGTATATGATGTATTCCTTTCATCTTCTTTGACAAACATTATTGAAAGAGGTTAGGATGTGCTAATTTAATGCTCTCATGGAAAATGAAGTGGTAAAGAGTGAAGCTACATTGTAGTAGGGTAAGATTTTATTTTATAATTGCTTTCTAAGTGGTACACTTCCCTTTGCAGGCCAGATTACTGGTACCAGTCCGACCATTCCTGGCATGTTCCCAAACATGTTTCCTTTAGCTACTGGTCAGGTATACTCTTCTTCTTTCTCACTTTCTCTCACTTTCTCTCACTCTGCTCTCTCTAATTCAAGATATATTCATGAGGATACCTTAATTTTCATCTATCACATGCCTTCTGTTTTCAAATGGCAGTTTGGAGCTCTTCCTGTTATGCCAGTTCAGGCAATGACTCAACAGGTTAATTAATTTGGCATTAGTAAATGTTTTAAGTTCTTTTAGAAAATATGCTAGCGTCAATTTTAGTTAATAATGACATTGTATGTGGTTGATGTTCTCACATCAGGCTACAAGGCATGCACGGCGGGTGTATGTTGGTGGGCTTCCTCCTACAGCAAATGAACAGGTTCACCCACTTGTTTTTGTTGTTCTTTTCTATTGAATCATACCCGCCCTCCCTCTCTCCCTCCCTCCCTCAGGAAAGAAAAGTACGGGAGAAACAAAAAAATGGACTAACAAAAGGAAACCCCAAAAAAGTTTCATTACAACCCTAGAACCAACATTTCACCTAATTATAATTTAAAGATTTTTCTTACCTTGTTATAATTATCTCACATTTTCTATGGCAGTCTGTTGCAACATTTTTCAGTCACGTGATGGCTGCAATTGGAGGAAACACTGCTGGTCCTGGTATGTCAGCTTTTTATCTTTGTTGCCCTCGTAACCTGCCTTCGCAGTTTGTATGTCACTGTGATCGTTTTGTGCAGGAGATGCTGTTGTCAATGTATATATAAACCATGAAAAGAAATTTGCTTTCGTGGAGATGAGATCTGTTGAGGAGGCGAGTAATGCAATGGCTTTAGATGGAATTATTTTCGAGGTGAACTCTAGTTGATGTTATATTCTAGTTGACGTCCTACCCATTATCCATGACTTGGAACTAACCTCTTCAATTCATTCTAATTTTTTAGGGCGCTCCTGTAAAGGTGAGGAGACCTAGTGATTACAACCCTTCTCTTGCTGCAACACTTGGTCCAAGCCAGCCGAATCCGAATCTGAACCTGGCTGCTGTTGGTTTAACGCCAGGCTCTGCAGGAGGTCTTGAGGGTCCTGACCGCATTTTCGTGGGTGGCCTTCCCTATTATTTCACTGAAACACAGATCAGGGAGTTGTTAGAGACTTTTGGGCCCCTTCGTGGATTTGATCTTGTGAAAGACAGAGAAACTGGAAATTCCAAAGGCTATGCTTTTTGTGTTTACCAAGATCTTTCAGTTACAGACATAGCTTGTGCAGCTTTGAATGGAATTAAGATGGGTGATAAAACCCTCACTGTTAGACGTGCTAACCAGGGTGCTAACCAACCTAAACCTGAGCAAGAGAATGTATTGTTGCATGCACAGCAGCAGATTGCATTGCAGGTAATGTCTAATGTGTGCATTTGTTGTTGGAACTTTCATTTAGCAACTACATTTTTCGTGTGTTAATACTTTATGGCCTTCGATCTGCAGAAGCTTATGTTACAGCCTGGTGCAGTGGCCACGAAGGTTGTATGTTTAACACAAGTTGTTTCTCCGGATGAACTCAAGGATGATGATGATTATCAAGATATTTTGGAAGACATGAGGGATGAATGCGGAAAATTTGGTAAACCTTTTGTCTAACTAGTGAAGACATACTGATAGTATTTGTTTTCATGTATTGTCAGTTTCATCCATGAACATTCTTGCATACGTATTAATTTTCTCTGTGTTATGTTTTTCAGCTTTTTTGTAGTCCCACATTCTGCTTTAAAGAATCAGGCCTAACATACACAGACAGAAGCCTCCATAACCTTCCATCCATGTTCACCTGAGATTTGTCTTTGTGCAATTTGATATCTTTTAAGCATTTTGAATTGTTGGTGTTATTTTTGCAGGTGCACTGGTTAATGTTGTCATCCCTCGCCCAAAACCAAATGGTGAACCAGCACCTGGAGTTGGAAAGGTTAAATTCAATTTCCCACCTTCCATTTATTCTCATGGCATTTTTTATTATCATGTCATGAAGTCTTCCTTCCCTGAGGGGAACACCTGCTTCTACCCTTTTTTCTCTCTTGATTACTTGTCTTTTAAAGTCACGGTGAAATTGTGGTTGTTGTTATTGGAGGAAACTTATGACAAGTGAGCCTGTAAGTGAAAATAATATAACAAGCGTTAAGCATCACATAGGATGACAACGGTGATGTGCGGTGTAAATTAAGTCATGCATGTGGTCTAATGCTTTTCGGTTTCAGGTTTTTTTGGAGTATGCAGACATTGATGGTTCTACAAAAGCTCGTTCTGGGTTGAATGGAAGAAAGTTTGGTGGGAATCAAGTTGTGGCCGTCTTCTATCCGGAGAACAAGTTTGCTCAAGGGGACTACGACGGCTAGTTGTTCCCGTTATCTGGTTAATGTTACCTTGATAGGAATTCATGATTGTGTTACTAGCAGAGGGACTCAGTAGATGGATTTTATTGTAGTATTTAGACCAAGAGTTTGTGCCATCCGTACTGCAAAAGACAATTTGTACTGAAATTTTTGCAGTTCCAGATGCACTTTTATCTGTCTCTCTCTTCCATCTCTAAGAAAAGATTTCTTAGAAAAGAAAAGAAAAGAAAAGAACAAAGAATAGACCACCACTTCGAAAACTGTTTATCAGTCTGAATAAAGGGCAGATATATGTTCTTTATTTTAGTCCGACATGGGTGTGTTCTAGTCGATTGCTTAATATCAAAATTTTTTATGGACCACTGCTTTTTGTAGATTGAAAATCTGGTAAATTAGAGATTACGAGGCCATAAGCTATTTTGCAATTCATGTCTTCGCTTCTTCAGTGCCCTTTTTTCTTAAATAGCAACGTGACTTGCCTTAATAGAACCAGTTGTTGATGCCTCATTTTTTTTGGGCTAACACGGTACTTTAGAAACCATCCTCTTTTCAACCCCCTTAACTGCCCCATGTTTGCATTGAAGCCCCCCCGCTATTATCCTTCTCATCAGTTCCCCTTCCTAAAGAAATACTTTCCCCCTTTTTCTCTTCCTAAAGAAATATTCTCCCTTTTAACTCTCTCTTTGTTTTTATATGCATCTGTAGGTTTCTATGAGGTGTTCTTCTCAATGATAGATTAGGGAAGTCGACACTTGTGAAATTTTGAAATTTTAAATAGTCTAATAATGGTTTTTCAATTGTTGCCAAAAGGATTTTTAGATTTTGGTAAAGCAATAAATTGTATATTTTCCCGAAAATAGTCTTGACCTAATGCTATATTTCATTCAAGTTCATATAAGTGACATGGGAACTCTCAACTTCAGTGTAATTAGCTAGTTAGCTAGCTCCCTTATTTGAATAAATTAGAATCACGAGCTTGGGTTTTATTTCAAATTGAGAGGGGTAATCATTCTGTTTATATGATTAGGTTGTCTTACTTGCTTTTTTAATGTGGAGTTTATTACATATTCGATGCATTTCGTTTATATAAAGAAATAGTAATCATAAATATCACTAGGTGAAACACTACTTATTTTGGATGAGGGGATAATAGTCGAGAGTTACAAGTCAGGTTGTAATTTGGTTATCTTAATTAAAAAGAATAATTACCTTATAAGCGTCTTTGTAGGAAAATGGGAGGATATAGGGAAGTCAGAACTCATGTTTATGCGGTTGTGGTTTCTCTCGAACAAAAACAGTTTTTCACTCGCCATCATCTGAGGATATAGGCTTAATACTAGATTCGTTTCGATTGCATGTAACATAATGAAGTTACGGTAAAAACAAAATTTTCATTACAAAAGTTCGAAAGAATTACTCCCTAGAAGAATACATTTCCAAACACTCCCTTCAAACAATTTCTTTTTGGTTTTAATTCTAACTATAGTTGTACGATAAAACCGAATACAACCTTCGAAAAACTAGTTACAAAAGGAAAAAATAAAAAAATAAAAATTCTGAAGAACAGATTCCTAAGAAGGCGAACCCGAGCGCAGTTCCTATTTCGCTGTAACTGCGACTTGTAAAACCCTAAAACAAAATCCTCTTTAGATTCAGCTCGTCAGCTGAAGCGAACCAGCGAACCAGCGAACCAGCGAAGTCCTCCTAAAACCTCTTTCTCAGACCCTTCTACCAAAACCCCAAAGTCTAGACCAATGTCATCTTCTATTCCTCTCCGTCATCTTCGCCGCCTCAGCACCACCACCAATGGCTCTTCGATTTCCATTTCCAAAGCGAAATCAAAACTACGGACCGAGTATGACCCTGACAAAGCCCTGGAAATCTACTCTTCAGTCTCCAAACACTACTCATCACCCACCTCCTCCCGCTACGCTCAGGACCTAACCGTGCGCCGGCTCGCCAAGTCCCACCGCTTTGCGGACATCGAGGCTCTCATCGAGTCCCAGAAGAAAGACCCCAAAATCAAGGAAGAGCCTTACTTGTCCACTTTGATCCGATCCTACGGCCGGGCCGGCATGCTTGACCACGCTCTGAGAACCTTCGACCAAATGGAAGAGTTCGGTACTCCGAGGTCCGCCGTTTCGTTTAATGCCTTGCTATCGGCGTGCGTTAGCTCGAAGATTTTCGCTAAGGTTCCCCAGCTGTTCGATGAAATTCCTAAGAAATACGGGCTCCTGCCGGATAAGATTTCGTACGGGATTTTGGTCAAGTCATACTGCGAGGCTGGTGCGACGGATAAGGCAGTTGGAATTTTCAAGGAGATGGAGGAGAAGGGGGTGGAGATAACGACGGTGACGTTTACGACCATATTGGATGCGTTGTACAAGAAGGGGAGGAGCGAGGAGGCTGAGAATTTTTGGAATCTGATGGTGAAGAAGGGTTGTGAGATTGATGTCGCTGCGTATAACGTGAGGCTTATGTATGCGTACGGTGGTCACCCAAACGATGTTATGGCGTTGATAGATGAGATGAGTAATGCGGGACTCAAACCCGATACCATTAGCTATAATTATTTGATGACTTGTTATCTTAAGAGTGGGATGATGGATGAGGCCAAGAATGTCTATGAGGAGTTAGAGGGAAATGGATGTAATCCAAATGCGGCCACTTTTAGGACATTGATACATTATCTGTGTAGGCATGGGGATTACGAGAAAGGGTACAAGGTTTTCAAGGAGAGTGTGAAGTTTCATAAGATTCCAGATTTTGCCACGATGAGGAATTTGGTTGAAGGATTGGTGAAGAAGAAGAAGACGAAGGATGCAAAAGGGTTGATCCGGACAATCAAGAAGAAGTTCCCGCCGAATGTTGTCAATGCTTGGAGGAAGATTGAGGAGGAACTTGGTTTGGCCTCTGTGGACTCTGATACTGTCGAAGATCAAGAGGCTGTAGCATGAGAATTTCTTGATTATTCTTCTGGTTATTGATTTGGATTTGTTTGTAGTTTGACTCACAGCTGAAAAGAACTCAGCTTGATAAAATTTTGATTTTGAATGGCAATGTAAGTTTGCTCTGGAGCTTCCTACGAAGCTCTTTTGAGCTGCGCAGAGGAGTAAAAGCCTCAATACAGTGGAAATGTTTAGTTGTAGCATTTCTTTCCTCCTTTTTCTGGGCGAATAATTTGTAACACTAAGTTCTTGTTTCCATTTCGTTTGTTATTCTTATATGCTTACCTCTCTACGTCTCAACACATTGACGAGTTTGTGATTTCTTGACAGAAATCTCGTTAGCATGTGTGTGGAAAGAAGGTTTCATGTTCATTCTGCCACTTGTGACCAAACTCTTTTTGCTTAGAGAACTGGTTAGAGGCTGTTATGGTAAAAGCTTCTTTGACGCAAATGCGTGGGCACTCCTGTCCATGTTTTGTTCTATCAATCTTTAGCATTTGCAGGACGCAATGAATGAAGAAGAGACTGAAAAATCTTTTAGTGTCGACTAGTAAAATCTAATCATTTTGATGTAAAACAATTCCTGAGGTTTTACAAACTCGAACTCCATAAAATCTAAAATCTGGACCTTTCATGTCATGTATTTCTTTTACTCTGTTCTGGTTTATTACCTGATCAGGACTTCATTGTCTGATGGATATTGGATTATTAAAATAAAACTATGATTTCGAAGGTAAGTAGATTCTACGAAACATTTATGCGGTGAAATAAAGCATAACTTGATGGCCTATGTTTATGGGCCGATAGAGAGTGAGCCCATGAATGAAATGGTTTGGTACAAAAGGCCCAGCCCAATCGTAATAGGAGCTTTTTCGATGAAGGCGGCCACGAGGCCTTTGAGAGGCCATGGAGATGGCATATAGAGAGGGTTTAATTGCAAGAGTGGGTTTCACAGAGAGGAATAGCGATGACGACCAGAATAGCTCCCGGAGTGGGAGCCAATTTGCTAGGCCAACACTCCGCCGAGAGGAACCAGGACGCTACCGCTTACGTCGGCAACCTCGACCCGCAGGTCTTGTTTCCCCATTTCTTTCTTTTTCGGTTTGGTACTTGTTACCCTTACTTATCTCGAATATGGGAAGTTAGGAGCAGTTAGGGTTTTGCTGTTGTAGTGTTGGTTTCAATGCTGCCTCTGCGCTTGCAGGTGACGGAGGAGTTGCTTTGGGAGTTGTTTGTTCAAGCAGGTCCTGTTGGTATGTCCGCCCATCTTCTCTGTTTTCTATCCACTTGGGATATCTGTTTCAATGACAATTGTGCAGCATGCATTTCCCGTTTGAAATCCATTGCATAGGAACTTATTCTATCTCTCTCTCTCCCTCTCTATATTCATGTCTAAATTTTGTGTTTGTTTTTTGGTTTCTGTTCCGGTCTCTCTATGTTTTAGTTATGTCGTCGTTGTTATTTCGCTAGACATATGTTCTTATTAGGTTCTTTTAGGTGAGACTTTTCGGATGTTCTTAATAAGTTACTGCGTTTTCACCTAAAAGTCTTATCAGTAAACTTTCTCGGTGCTGTAGTTATCAGTAGTGCTCGGCTGGTAATAATATCTCGAGTGTTTCTTTTATATCAGATTACGGTATTCTTTAATATGCTTGTAAGGTGGCTCATTTATAGCCATTCCTCTTTCTTTTTTCAGTGAATGTATATGTTCCCAAGGATAGAGTGACAAACCTTCATCAAGGATATGGATTCGTAGAGTTCCGTAGTGAAGAAGATGCTGACTATGTAAGTGCTTATCACATGCCATGATCTTGCCATCCATTAAGCTTTCAATTGTACCTTAAGAGTATGCAGCTTTAACCACCCAATTTATTGTCAGCTTCAAGTCCATCAAGGTCTCAAGTGCTAATCATTTTGCACTTTGTGATAACTATGCAGGCAATCAAGGTGCTAAACATGATCAAACTGTATGGAAAGCCAATACGTGTAAATAAGGTATCTTTTCTTTCAACCAATTGCTTTATAGAATTTTTTCATTTTTTTCTGCATGAAATTTATGAAGCATCATTATATTTGAAATGGTTCGTTTTTGTTCAGTCCTGATGTCTTTGTATCTGCTTTATGAGACTTGACAGAAAAAACCTTTCTTTCGCAGGCATCTCAAGATAAAAAAAGTCTGGACGTTGGAGCAAACCTTTTCATTGGGAATCTTGATCCAGTAAGTTGGATCTATCAGGATTATGCTTACTAACACAAACTAGATCACTAATTTTAACTTTGTCATTACCTTGACATTATTTGCAGGATGTTGATGAGAAGCTTTTATACGATACTTTCAGTGCATTTGGGGTCATTGTTACAAATCCTAAGGTTAAATTTCTGGCTTTTATTTTCTTGGCATTTGATATTTTCTAGTTAAAATACCCTGAAATGTAGAAAGACTCTATTCAACGTACACACTTGCTGATATGGGTGTTGGAGTGTCAATGATCTTTCAGCCATTAGAGATTATATAAGCATATCGATCATTCTTTTGGTTGCATGAAACTTTAATCCGTTATCTTTGTAATGCTTATGCATAGATGTTGACTTTCTTGTCATTTCTGATACTGTTCCATCTCTCTGTTAGTTGCTTTTGTAGGGGTATTATATGTGCTCTGTAAAATATAGGTCTGTCTGCTGTATGCCACTGCTGTGACTTCATACATCTTATTATAGCAGGTTGCAGGGCGGCTTTCAAAGTGTGCTCTGTCAGGTTCATGTAATAGTGAAGCAAACTGAATCTAAGTTATATTTTTTGTGGTCAATCCCTAAATAGGAATATCATTGGAAGAAGAAAGGGTTTTATGTTATGTCCTGTATTCTTGTACCCATGGTGGTACTCGTCTAATCCTTAAAAAAGAGGTCCCGTCTTCTTGCTCTCATATTCCCACTTCATGTTCTGCAACCTGCATTGTCATAGAAACTTTTTTTAGCTGCTCCATTGTTAGGTTTAGCTAAATTGTGTTGGTTGTTTTGCTACTTTCTTTAATTGGAAGGAAATATAGATAGGAATCACAAAATGATTATTGAACAAGGCTTTTCACAGGACCAAGCTACAATTGAAAGTATAATATAAAGGCTACCTTTTGCATTATAACTCAGAACGAAGTTGCCTGTAATGTGGTATTTTAGACAATCTCCATTGTTCCATTCAACGGGTGGTGTAGCAGATTCTGTTCCATCTTCTGCCGCATACCATAATGATGTGTTCTGGGTGATTCTGACCGGATCCTACTGAAATAAATCTATGATGCGTCAATCGTGGAAGATCTTAGAGCTACTTGATGAGCACTTATGCATGGCCTTCGACTCTTTCTGTTGATTTTCTTATATGGGTTTATTTTTGTTTTAGGAGAGCTGGATGTTAACCCCTCATTTGTGGGTTCTGATCTCTTCCAGCCTGTCTTTGCGTGGAACAAGTTGTGGGCTCAAACATTTGTAGTTAATGCATAAAAATTATTTTTAGAATGTATGTGTTCTAACTATTACAATTTGGATGCCTGTGTTATTTGGATTTCTGATGACCTTTTTTGTCCAGATTATGAGGGACCCAGAATCAGGAAATTCACGTGGTTTTGGATTTATTAGCTATGATTCTTTTGAGGCATCTGATGCTGCTATCGAGGTGTGTTTCTTTCTCTTTTACTTATGTTCCTTCCAAATTGCTTCAGAACGTAAGTTTCAAGTACGAGAATTAGATGAATCATTAGTTGTTATTTAGTCTTGCTCGTTTTCTATCTGATATAGTTCGACTTGGGCGTTGCTTAGTGCCAAGCCTACACAGGATAAGCTGATATGGAGAATCAAAGCATTTTGTTCATTTTGGAGATTAGTTTTGTTTCTAGGTTCTTATTTTGATTACGTCAAGAAGATCTAAAACTGTAACATGGAACACATAAGCAACCCCATGACACTAGCATTATGTTTTGATTCTCCATATAGTTGATTTGATGGTGATATCAATTTACAGGCAATGAACGGCCAATATCTTTGCAACCGTCAAATTACTGTGTCATATGCATATAAGAAAGACACTAAAGGGGAGCGTCATGGTACTCCAGCAGGTAAGATTTTTAAGTTGCCGCTTTTTGTACGAATAATTCATATCCTTAAGGATACACTATTTAACTTTCATACTACCATTGTAATGCAGAGAGAGTTTTGGCTGCAAGCAATCCAGGTGCTCAAAAGAGCAGGCCCCACACTTTATTCGCAAGTGGGCCTCCAACACTCCCGAGTGTTCAGCAGGCCAATGGATCTGTGCCTCCACGCCCCTTTGCGAATGGTACTCCAGGCCCCATGCATGCACCCCGCCCACCACCACCTCAGGGAATTGCCTTCCCACATATGCCAGTACCTGCCCAACCAACTTGGCAGGGTCAGCCGCCGCAACCAGGTCAAACAATGCCACCACCTGTTATGGCCCCACAAATGCAGCAGTACAGGCCACCTCCCCCAAGTATGCCACCACCCCCTCCTCCACAGGCTGCTCCAGCTCCTCCAAGGCCTTTACCTCCTCCAATGGGAATGGGAGGCCAACCACCCATGTGGCGTCCACCCCCACCCCCACCCATGCAGCAACAGCCCGGTAGGCCCCCAATGCATCAGACATCAATGCCTCCACCTCCCCCACCAAACCCCAATAACCCACCACCACCACCTCCATCTTCAAATTGAGATCTTGAGAAATCATTATTAAAGTCTGTTACTCTTGTAATGTCCTAGACATTGCTTGTTCAATTTATTCTCTGAATTAGGATAATGCAGATTGTAATATGTAACACACTGGTTATGAAAACAATCATCTGAGTTTTGACTGCAAGGAATTTAGTTTGTGTGCGCGCGCGTGGGGAGGAGGGGGTTTTGGGGTGGGTAGGGTTAGTTTTGGGTACCAGAGGCTATTGAATTGATTTTTCCTGAAAGGCCCAAAATTTAAAATAATTGTTTGCCACAAATTAGCTCATTATGTCTGGTAAAAGCTTCTGGTGGACTACTAAAGTTACGTATTATGAGGTCGACAAGGGAATCTCTTTTCTTGCCATATGATTCGGTCTCTCCTGTGTCCGAATCTCTTTCCGGGGATTGAGGGCTACATTGATATAGCGGCTTTGATGGTGTTGAAGAGACCAGAATCATTTGTCTTCTTTCTTGCTCTTCTGGGTCAGTTCAGGACAGAATTATTTATTGTTAAGTCGGGGTACAGGGAAACGTTTGGATGGTGTCACGCCATTGGCAAACAAATCAAAGAGTTAAGAGAGGTAAAAACGTTGGGAATAAAGGCATTGGGTGACGACGGCATTCTGGGACTCTGGTTTAGTTGTTAGGTTCCTTTTGCTTAAACAAGGAGGCCACGGGATGATGATGGTCACGATCGAAATTACTCTGTTTCATCTGTTTTGGAGTCTTTCTTTAATGGTTAGAGTTAAATATTAATTAATTCAGAATTTCAATACGAAATTCCGTCGATAAAAATTGTAATCTTGTTACTTTGTATCATTCTAATATAAAATCAAACCAAGGCTTGAACTTGACACATGACGTACCTCTTGAGGAAGAGGAGGGGAATTTGGAAGGGGGAAGGATCTTGCCATAGAACAGAGGACGTATTTAGCTTAGTTTTGGGTTCAAATTCCCCATTATGATTGGAGTTGGCATCAGAAGGATTAGTTATGTAATAGAAATCTCTGGATTTTCAATGCAAATTGTCGATATACCATTTAAATCACATAATCCTGCTTATCAGAATTTTTCGTCCGATAGCAAACGCCTGTTCATTTCCAAAGGCATCGCTGCTCCGAGCGGCATTATCATAGGGTGTTAAAAGAACTAAAACGAGAGAGATTTTAGAGTAAATTTTTGTTTATTGATGAACAAGATAAACCAAGACTACAAGAGAGATGGGAGATATGAATCCCAGATTATGAAGAATGGTTGTATGGCTTCATATTTATATAGAATTCAAAATGTTAAGGAGCGTCCCGAGGAGTGTCTTGAGGAGCGTCTTGAGGAGCGTCCCGAGGAGCGTCTTGAGGAGCGTCCTGAGGAGCGTGCTCATCTTTGAACAGCCCCCCTCAAGCTGAAGGTCGATATGAGTTGATAACATTCAGCTTGCCGAGGAGATGAGCATGTTGATTTGCCCCTAAAGCTTTTGTGAAGACATCGGCTGGTTGATCTTTAGTCCCCACATGATGAGTCTTGATTGTGCCTCGTTTAATTTTTTCTCGGATGAAATGACAATCAACGTCAATGTGTTTGGTACGTTGATGCACCATGGGATTTGCTGCGAGTTCCATCGCAGCCTTGTTGTCACAATGTAAAGTTACTGGTCGTGAGACTTTAATTCCCATGTCCCCAAGTAAACCCAGTAACCATATAATCTCACATGAGGTGTAGGCCATAGCTCGATATTCTGCTTCTGTAGAAGAAAGTGACACCACTGCTTGCTTCTTGCTTTTCCAAGAAATAAGTGAGTCCCCAAGCATGATGCAAAAACCAGTGACAGATTTCCTCTCAACCTTGCAAGTTGCATAGTCTGAGTCGCAATATGCCTTCAATTTATATCCTCCAGAAGCAGGAATGAATAAGCCAATACCTGGACAACCTTTTAAGTATCGCACCAATCGAATGGCGGCCTCCCAATGAGATTTTTTCGGGGAATGCATGAACTGAGCCAAGTTATGAACTGTGTAAGAAATGTCAGGCCTGGTGACGATGAGATAGTTTAATTTTCCAATGAGCTGCTGATACTTTAGCGGTTCGCTCATAAGTGGATCATCATCGCGAGGCACGTGTGCTCCTTGATCATGTTTATAAGTGGTCAACGACAAGTTGGTGTCCATGGGGTTGTCAACAGGTTTCCCTCCCCCAAGCCCAAGCTCGTCTATCATCTCGAGAATGTACTTGCGTTGACTTAGATGAATTCCTTTCTCATCACGAAGGACCTCAATCCCAAGGTAATACTTGAGATCTCCCAAGTCCTTGATGTGGAAAACTGAATGGAGGTATGTTTTCAACTCTTGTATGCCCTCAATGTCACTACCTGTAATGAGAATATCATCAACATAAATCATGAGGATGACGATATGATTACCTTTCTGGCGGACGAATAAGGAGGTGTCATGCATAGAGTTCTGATATCCAGTAGCTAACAGGGCCTCAGTGAATTTCTCATACCATTGTCGGGCCGCTTGTTTAAGTCCATAAATAGACTTTTTTAACTTACAAACTTTTCCACTAGCCTCTGTTGGATCTCCTGGTGGGGGTCTCATGTAGACCTCTTCATCGAGATCTCCCTGTAAGAAGGCGTTGTTGACATCCATTTGGTGGATACCCCACTGGTTCTGAGCAGCTAAGGAAATAGCACACCTGATTGTGATATGTTTGACTACAGGAGAAAAAATTTCATGATAATCAACTCCCTCTTTCTGACTGTATCCTTTTGCCACTAATCTTGCTTTGTATCTCTCAATGGATCCATCAGCCCGATACTTGATCTTGTAGACCCACTTGCAGCCGATAGGTTTCCTACCTCGAGGTAAATCCACTACCTCCCATGTGTTGTTTGCCTCCAATGCTTGTATCTCTTGTGCCATAGCCTCTTGCCATCTAGGATTGTTAATTGCCTCATGGTGATGCATTGGCTCAGTTTCAGTGGAGATGGATGCAATAAAATGCTGGCTAGTTTCTGGCAAATGAGCATATGAGATGTAGGTGGAAAGAGGATAAGCTGAAGATTCTGATTCGGCCACATGGATGGTAGGGCATATGTAGTCTTTGGACCATAAAGGGGGCCTGGTTTCCCTAGTAGGACGTCGATGGGGTATATGTGGCTACAAGGTAGGGCTCGATGAGGAGTTAGTATCACCGTCATCGGAGAAGATGTCGAGTGGATCAGCTGAGGGTGGTGACATGATAGGTGTTTGAACTGATTCAGGCAATGGTGAGGGAGGTGAGGGGTGGCTATGATCAGAAGCAGGCAATGTGGGTGTAGGTGATGTCAAGTTAGAAGATACCTCAATGTCATGTGTCTCTGGAGCCTCTGGAGTGAGTTCTGTCAAAGGTCCCGGCATGGTAGGTTGTGATTGGGTCTTTATGTCTGAGAAGGGAAACACATTTTCATAAAACTTGACATCCCTACTTACAAAGAATTTGTCATTTTTGGGGTTATACAAGCGATAACCCTTTTGACTTTGAGCATATCCCATGAAAATACTAGGGATCGCTCGGGGGGCAAATTTGTCTTTAGGGCCAACAGTGGTAGCGTGGCATAAACATCCAAAAACACGGAGGTGGGAAAATTTCGGTGATTTTCCAAAAAGTTTTTCAAAAGGTGTGACTCCATGCAAAATAGTAGAAGGCATCCTATTTATGAGATAGGTTGCAGTAATGATGTATTCCCCCCAGAATCTGTCAGGCATTGAGCTTTGAAATTTTAAAGCTCGCGCAACGTCCAGAATGTGACGATGTTTGCGTTCAACTATGCCGTTTTGTTGCGGTGTGTGGACACATGAACTTTCGTGTCTAATGCCTCGTGATGTGAACAAGTGTTTTGTGTATTGGTTGAAGAAATCAAGTGCATTATCTGTTCTAACACATTTGACCTTCGTGTCAAATTGGTTCTTGACCAGTGCAAGGAACTCTTCCAACCGTGAATAAGTTTCACTTTTGACTTTCATGAGAAATGTCCAAGTTCCTCTAGAGAAGTCGTCCACAAGAGTGAGAAAATATCGTGACCCGTCATGACTGGGGATTTTGTAAGGTCCCCAAACGTCTATATGAACTAGGTCAAAAATCTTTTGCGCGGTATGATCACGCGTAGAAAATGAGTTGCGAGTTTGTTTCGCAAGTGGACAAATCATGCAAGGCTCGTGTTGAGAGAATTTTAAAAATTTGAAATCATTGATAAATTGAAATTTTGCATCAGACATATGTTCAAGTCTACAATGCCAAAGTTTAGAATTCAAAACATTACTAGTAGACATTTTGCTAGCAAAAACAGGAACATGCTCTAGAGAATGTGTGACAGTTTTCTTGTCAGAGCATGCGACAAAATAATAAAGACCATTTCTAACGCTACCAAGGCCTTTGACTTCACTCGTCCAAAGGTCCTGAAACACACAAAATTCAGCATAAAATATGATGCGGCATTTGTTTTCATGACAGAATTTTGAAGCAGAAATGAGGTTGAATTTAAAATCTGGAGAATATAATACGGTATTTAATTTTAGGGTATCTGAAATGTAAGTTTCTCCAATATGTGTTACCAATGCACCATCACCATTTGGAAATTTAACTTTCTTAGATCTAGAGGCACATGGTATAACTGAATGCAAGCATGACAAATTTGCAGTAATATGGTCGCTAGCACCGGAATCTATTATCCAACAATTTTTTAAGAGATCAGAAGTACCTGCCAAGTAGACTTGAGTATTCGGATTGTCCTTTTTGTTGCCAAGAAGAGTCATAAATTTTTGATAATCCATCTTGGTGATGAAGACGTGATCCGAATCCTCTGTTGCCAAATTGGCTTTGGTCTCTTCTCTAAAATTCCGGTGTCCTGGTGGGAAACCATGAAGCTTGTAACATTCCTTCTTTTCGTGGCCATACCCCTTGCAATAGTCACATTGAGGGCCCACTAATCGATAGCATTTTTCCTTTTTGTGGCCTTTTTTTCCGCAGAAGGCACATTTATCATTGCATGGGAAAGTCGTCCCTATAAATGGATTCGCCGTAGCAACTCTCGACCCCACTTCTGGGGCTATTGCATCGGGGCAATGTTTTGCCGTAACAAACGCAAACTCGCCAGTTGTCTTCCCTGATGAGGTCCGGCGATACTCGGCCTGACAAAGGATCGAGTAGGTCTGAAAGAGGTCGGGGGCGGGCTGCATGACGAGAATTTGCTCTCGTAGCGGTACATAGCATTCATCGAGGCCTCGAACGAACTGAAAGAATTTCATTTCGTCTTCATGCTCTCTCCAATCGTTGAAGGAAGCCATCCGATGGTGTTTCAACTCAATTAGAGCATTGAGCTCATTCCAGAGCTCTTTCAATCGACCGTAATAGGTTGCGATTGACTCTCCTCCTTGCTGAATCGTGCACAGTTGAGTCGTTAGGTCAAAAACCCTAGACCTATCGACTTGTTGGTATCGACTTCTTAATTCGAACCACATCTCAGCTGCAGTTTTGGTATAGAGGAGCCCGTGGTGTAGGTGATCAGGTATGGAGTTCAAGATCCACCCCTTACAAACATTATTGCATCTTTCCCACTGTTTTCTGGTTGGAGAAGCAAGCTCGGGGACGCAGTAGGAACCGTCGACGAATTCAGTTTTGTTCTTGATTGATAGTGCAATAATCATGGTTTCACTCCAAGCTGCGTAGTTAGAGCTTCCTTCGAGCTTGATTGCAACCAGAGGCGTCGAATTGGTGTCACTGGGTTGCAGATAGAGGGGGTCGGATGCATCTAAAGTTTGAACCTTAGAATTTGAGGGTTGTTCAGGTGGTGGAGGAACTGAAGAATTTGGGTTTACAGGCGACGGAGTAAGCGGAGGAACCTGCTGGTAGGTGCTGAATTGGTTCCGACTTCCTCCGCCGCTGCGGTTTGGCGGAATGTACCGTGGAGTCTCGCTTGATTCCACCATTCTAGTGATTGGAGTAGTGCTTGGTATTTAGAAGGGTAGAAAATAGGATGGCGTCGTTTTGGGTTCGTTGTAATAACGAGTGATCCCGAAATTACGTCGTTGTTTCCAAGAAAAAGATGAAGATGGGTTTTGAGCGGAAGCGAAGTTGGATCGAAAAGAAAAAATTAGAGAACCTGAGCTCTGGATGCCATGTTAAAAGAACTAAAACGAGAGAGATTTTGGAGTAAATTCTTGTTTATTGATGAACAAGATAAACCAAGACTACAAGAGAGATGGGAGATATGAATCCCAGATTATGAAGAATGGTTGTATGGCTTCATATTTATATAGAATTCAAAATGTTAAGGAGCGTCCTGAGGAGCGTCTTGAGGAGCGTCCCGAGGAGCGTCTTGGGAGCGTGCTGAGGAGCGTGCTCATCTTTGAACATAGGGATATAGAATTCAAAATGTTAAGGAGCGTCCCGAGGAGCGTCTTGAGGAGCGTCTTGAGGAGCGTCCCGAGGAACGTCTTGAGGAGCGTCCCGAGGAGCGTCTTGAGGAGCGTCCCGAGGAGCGTCTTGGGAGCGTGCTGAGGAGCGTGCTCATCTTTGAACACAGTGATATTGGAAACTTGGCATGAGTCTGTCTAGCATGTTACTTCCCAATAATTCATGTCCAGTAAGCCCCGTCACACGTCGTGTCTCATTTAAATGGTCTCGTACATTTGCTTTTGGCACACGTTTGTCCCTGAGGAAGAAGCCCTTTGATTCCTTGAATCCTGTAAAGCTACGTAGGAAATATCCTGAAGCAGACACTTGTTGAGCTTAGCAGCTTTCTGGCGTTCTTGGCTTTAAAAGCTTGAAATGACTTGACAGCAGGACTCAATTCCGGAAGCGTCAAAATCAAGTGACCCGATCTTTTTGACCCCGAATATACGTGCATGTTTCATGATTCCTAGATATTGTCAGAAAATTTGTTAAAACAAATGAGAGGAGTTATATCATCTTGTCTAACTTTGACCCCCAAGTTTCTTCGTTGAGTGCCATGGTGTTTTTGAACTCCTAGCTAGAAGGTGTTTTCCTGGGGTATTGGTCATGGGAGCTTTGCTTAACTTATATTATTCAGCTGAGCCGCTTTAGCTCTAAGTGTTGAATGTGAACCTTTTTTAAGTCACTTAGATTTCTTGAGGAAAATGCCATTAACTAAAGAAGTTCTCTATCTTCTTAACTTTTTCTCATGACCTTTCAATCACACGCATATCGAAAGGCAACTGCTGAAAGAGCACCTGGACTTTTCGCTGCAATTTCTGCACTTATTTACTGTTCGGACACATGAAACAATAATCTCCCTACCCCTTTATTCTATTTAAAAGGAAAAAAGAAAAATTAGCTCCGCCGAGTTGAGGGTAGTTCAAATGTGCAACAGTTTCCTCTGCAGCAGACCAAGGACAAGGGAATGCAGCCCTGAGAGTGATCATCTCCTTCCCCTCCCTTCTCTTCTTCTTCTTCTTCTTCTTCTTCTTCCATCATTGTACAAATAATCACTCTCAGGACTCCCGACAACGAAAGGCTTCTACACTGCCACTGGCGACAATAAATGACTTCCGTACTTCACAGAACTGCCTTGCCGTTTTTAATATTTGTCCGGAAGAAGAACTATTGGTTCTTTTACTGGTTGGGAATCGTGATCTAAGATTTGAATCTTACTTTTCCATATGTTGACCAACGACCCTAGGGAGAGATTCAACCTTCAAGATAAGTAATTACTCGATGGATTGAGTTATAATTATCTCCTAAAGCCAAGTTCAGTTCACTACGAGAAGTCCCTATATCTGCGGCTGTTTGACATTACAGCAGAAGAAGACAAACCACGAGAGTATTTTATTGCAGAACAGAATCACGAAAACGATGAATCCTAAGCAACTTGACGACCAAAAAACAGAAGGTGTCTACTGTATATATGTTCTGGTACTAAAAGGACGTAATGCAATCAGATTATAGAAAAGATGGTGAACGTCGTTGATTTCTTGTCTTTGGACAGCACATTTGACATCGGAAATTCACTATTAAAGCGATCCTTTTTTTGCATTATTATGTTACACTACAGGGCATAGGGTTCAGGAACGCATCGATTTCAACAAAACATATAACGAGATTAAGAAGAATATGAAGTCTTAATTGGCATTACTTTGAGAAATTCATAGTTAAATCTTTTGGTTGTGAATAAAGTAGTGCTGCAGAATGCAGCTTGTAAGTTCCCAAATTGTCAAATCACGCTCACGGGCCACCTATAAACTCTGCGAGTTTGTCTGGAAAGCAAAACTATAGACGACCCTTGGACCATATAGCCCATAATTTTTCCCGAGGAGATAGTGTTTGGATAGAATCTGCTTGCTGTACATGCGACAAAGCAACTCACTTTGTAGCTTCAAATTCATGCAGAAATATGAAACCAATCTCATGTCTGTATATAAAAGAAACACCAAGCTTTTCAGCCTTGTAGCCCGGCCAGGCCTAGCAAAAACTACAGCTGCCCCAAGGAAGAAGACAGTACGTGAATTGTTCATTTAGTTTAGCCGACACACTTCGCCCTGTGCTGGATCGGAGATTAGCCCCAGGTTTCCCTGTGATGTTTAAACATGCCTCAGGTGCTGGGACCTATTCCCTAAGCCTAAATCAACCAAACAGCAAAATCTGTGCAAATCTTTAATCACTCCCTTACAATGAAAAGACATCACTCCCGCTACATGCCTTTGGCGTCAGCGAGCTAGACCTGAACCCGCAAGAAGCAACGCGGAGGTCCTCTGTCATGGCCCAGGCGCGACAACCTAACAACTTCCATTACCGAGACTGAAGCGATAAGTCATAAGAGTATGTTTGAAACACGTAGCAGAGGTAATGACACAGGGCCAGATGAGTAGGATCCCAAAGATCCAATGTCATGCGCTAAAAGAGCTGTCGTCGTTTCCAGAGAAACGAATGCTTATATTTAGTCTGTTTCTTTGGGGAGGTAAGGAATCTTTGGCACTGTGACTGCATCACGTCCACTGCAATTTACCACTGGCGGTAAGATTTCATTCCCTTGGGCGGGGGGTGAACTTTGGGGTCCTTTTTGGCGTGCTTTTCACGAAACTCGCTGGGACATTTTCCACTTACGGCATCAGTGAAGTCAGGGTTTTTTTTAACTGTAGTGTTCCGGGAGGCCTTGATCTGTGTTACGGTTCAGAGACTGTCATAGCCTGATAGATACGTACAGCGAAACCAGGACCATCGTGAGGCTAGCCTTACCGTCGTTGCCGACGGACGCAATTCGTCGTTGGTCTCTTGGATGTTGCTCATGATGTAACAATGGACGGCTTCATTCGGTCGGTACCCGATCATTGTCACGTACTATCATGTGATACTGCTGAAGCAAAGCTGCGGGACGGGTCGAATCTCAACTCTGTTTTGGAGCTGTCTTTAGGTTCTTTAAGGACATTAAATTTTCCATATTGGTGTAACGTTGGAAATGCATGGCTAGAGACGTTCCGCCGAAGCAACTTTATTTCCATGGCTTAGACTTATGTTGAAACTTATTTTCAAAGGCCTGGTTTTGACCTCTCCCTTTTACTCGGGAGTTCTTGACATGTTTCACATATATAGTACGTCGTTTCGTGCCAGTAAAGCATTTGTCAAGGAGAGCAATGGGTTTCCACAGGGAAGAATGGAAAATCAAAAGGCTATTGTTGTGAGAAGTTTAAAGAACAAAGAAGAAATTGGCACCATGTCCTTTACTAAAAGGCTGAGATCGTAGGACCTCATGATGGCATTCCTCTCGGGATTAAGGAAAAAAGAAAATGTAAGACTAACTCACAGGAGAATAACATTCAACTTGAGAAGAACACTTTCTGAACGAAGAGGAAAGTAGCCATCCCGGCCATGGAAAAGATGATAGCTTTCAACATATTGTCAATGGGTGGGTCCCGACTTGGATGACTTCCCATGTGCACGCGAATAATTGTGTTTCAATCGGAGAATACGGCTCTGATTTTGATCATCGGTCATGTCCCGGCCAGTTACTTTTATGCCCATCCACCCTCAGCTTTGCTGGAGTTCTTGCCTTGAATGACTACTTGTCCCCCAAAGTGTAAACTCGTCGGTGAGCTGTGACGCGTTAGAAGCTCCATTTAGTTCGACCAGTCCACTGTAAAGTACCGGATTCCACGTGAGTTGACGGAACAATCTTCCATTAGATCAGCAAGATCAAAGCATTTGAGGCTATCAAACCCCTTGAAATCTTGCAACAATCTTCCATGAAAATGCACGTTTCGCACGCCACAAAATAGAGGCAAAGCAGGCATAACGTAGAACCAATTCCAATAAAGAGGTCAAAAAAAGACAGTACTTTCGGACTCACTAGAATACAATTAACCAATAATTATATTGTTATCGTCGTTCATAGTCCCAGAGATAACTAGTTCTTAAAACCAACTCCGAGTCCATGATTCACATGTATTGGTTGCAGGGCCAAATTCAGGCCTAGCAAGACTAGAGTAGTCTTTCAAACTAAAAATTCCTAACCATACAGAAGAAGAGAAAGAAAGAAAAGTCTATTTAACTATCTACTTTCATTCAATCAAGAAGCCCTAGAATTGCATCGACTAGTTGATCTAGAGCAGAACAAAACCTCCCAAATCTCAGAGAAAGCCTGGACTATAACCCCATGGTATTGTCTAGCATTGAGAGACAGAAAACAGTGCAAGAGCTGCTCCAAATCCTTCTCGTCAAACATCTGTTTCTCCAAGATCATCTCCATCATCGACCTCTTAAAGTCTTCATACGGGTCCTCCGATTTCTTCACAACGGCAAAGCTATCCCTCACCTTCCCTTCCACCGTGCATGGTATCAACCTCTGGAACATCGACAGCCTCGCTGGCGACCCGCTCTCCGGAGACGACGACGCCACCTTACTAGGCCCCCCACCCTTCGAAACGCACTGCTTCAGCTTCTTAACCTTCTTTGCGTTGCTCTTCCGCTTGCTCTTCTTTCGCCTAGTAGAGTTCAGAGGCACCTCACGGATCGTTTCCAAGTTGGGATTGAACTCGGGGGAAGAATAGCTGGAGAAGCTTCTAGACGATGAAACTAAGGTCTCGGTCTCTTCTTCGTCTCTCTCGTCACGACTTTCGCTACTGAACAGTCCGCTATCGGCAGAAGAGGTGCTGATGCGGATTTTAGATGCCATTTTCTTCTTTCTAGCTCTTCGTTTCTTCTTTTCCACCGTGGGTGGTGGGAGCGGTGGCAGCGGAGCAAGAGCCAGAACGTCGGAGTCGGATTCGGACGCACCGGAGGCAGAGGAGTTGTAGATTTTACGGCGAGGGGACTCGTCGTAGACTTTGGCAACCACGTGCCACTTCTCTTCCTTTTCCCATTGGAACTCCGGTTTTTCGTTGCGGTCATCATCAGAAAGAGTGGCTCTTGATCCTCTCCCACAGCCGACCGATACAAGAGCTGATGAAACGTGACGCTTAAGGGAAGAGCAATGGGGTTTGGGAGGTTTGAGTGGGGTAAGGGCTGGGAAATGGAGGTCGATGAGTTTAGAGTTGACTGGGGATGGTCGGAAGAAAGAAGGGACAGGATCTGCAGGTAGCGTGGCGGGGTCCTTGGATCGGCAGGATTGGAAAGATGGGATGACTCTGGATATCCGGAGCTTGAAACGTTTAGCCATCTTCTCTTTCTTTGTCTTGGAGCGCAATGCAGCGTCAAGGCATGAAAGGCTTTTCTGAGAAAAGTGGGGTTTATATAGGAAGTGTGTTGGTGCTGATCTATGACTCCCCCAAAAGGAAGACAACGAGAAGGTGGTCTACCGTTGTCACCCATGGTTTTTAAAAAATGATCTATTAGTACACATTTATGATTTAGCCATATTCTCAGCAAGAAATACACTAAATGAACAAACGAATGACTCGGATTGAAATTGACAATACTTGGCCTTTTTGGGAAATGTGAAATTATTTGTTGTGTTTCTATCTAATGAAAATGATTTAATACCTTAGAAATCATTATTCTATTTTTTTTAAAGAAATGAGGTGGAAGGATTTAAGAGATTTATCGAGAAAAAAAAAAGGCTCAAACCCTAACCTCACACGTTATGAGCTGTTAGGACTGAGGTCATTATTCCAATTAATTCTTTTCATCCAAATTCTGTGGAGAGTCTTGTCACGTCAACTGAGTTAAGCTGTTTGTGAGCAATTTCTAAAATAAACAGCATCGCAAATGAGATTGTAACTATACTCATGTGATACAATTAGTGATGTATTAAGTATGAACTGTTGTTCATACATTGCGTGACTGTAGGTGAGTTACTGAGCACTGGGAAGATGGAAGCCATTCAATAGTTCAAACAAGAAAAAATAAAATAAAATGGAACCCACTCCATTTCTTTTAGAAGTCCAAAAGAAGACTTTTAACCCATTTAAAAAACACAAGTTTTGAGTAAAATCACCTCACGCTCCGATATTGTTTAAGTCGACAAAAATGGTGATAATCCTAACGTGTTTCTTAAACACGAAGACAACTTCAGATGGTCTCCAATACTTCGGCAAGCATATCTTTTTCGCTATCTTTCTTGGATTGTTTAGTAAGGAATCGTATTAAATACGAGGATCACCTTCCTAGGGAGCCCTTCTGGATTGAGTGGTTAGTGAGGTGAATCCACTTCACAGGTACTTTTCTTTTTCTCGAAGCGGATTCTGTGGCTGATAAGTAGATCGCAACATGTACTTAAAACATTAAAGGTAACGACATTAATTCAATTTTTTCAGTATTCAGCTGCATTGATGTGTTATAATCCACAGAAACCCACAAAGCTACTAAGCAATTACTCCTGATAGAAGGTAGTACGCTCACTTGTAGTGCACGTACAGAGTACTGCCTTCGATAGATCTCCAGTGTCCATGTTCGAAAAAGGGGGAAATACAAGCAAGCGTACATGTAATCACTGTCGATTTAACAGAAGGCCTAAACAGAAAAGGTGAAAATAGTTCCCTCCGCTCTCGCTCTACAGCCATAAAGAATCCGGTACCCAAGATGGCCTACAAGAATCTTTGCTTTTTACTGTTTTACATAACCTAACTAGTGGTCAAATTTGATGCAGGGTTTCACCCGGCTCAGGCTCTAGAATAGTAATGGCCCTGGGCTATCTGCCGGGAAGAAGAGTCGAGAACTCGAAAATGGGGGAAAAGCGACGACTGTGCTGCTGTTGTGAGAAAGCGCGTTCAATCTCATCGCTTTGAAAGCGTGCAGGAAAGGAGAGGGACCTAGCTTTTGTGTCTATGATAGATCTTTAGCAGGATAGACACACAATCCAAAAGTCAATACAAAGAAGCTCTCTGACAAAGACATGGAGGGCATCCAAGGAAACAAAATCATCTTTGCATGCAAGTGTCTTCCTTTTCGCCATTTTATCTGTCCTTGGGTCGTGGTCTTTGGCAAAGTTAATGCACCTTTTAGGCTCAAATTCCTCCTTTCGTCCCAGTCATTCAGATTGCCTGAACGCTCCAACATCAAGACTCAACAAGTCCGTTGGAATTTTTTGAAACTTTGAATATCATTCCCATTCTAATATCTCCTGCACCACCTTCAAACTTCAAGAGAGAACTGATATCGTGAATCAGGGTATATGCAAAACAAGTGGGTAAAAGAGCTAAAAAAACAGTAAGTCATTAACCAAGAATTTCAAGACAGCTTTCATGTGCTTCTGGGCCTGCATGTTCTCCACTTCTGATATCGACGCCAACCTTGATCCCTACTGTATGTCCAGTAAACATTCTTGGCTTCGTTGCGGTCCAATCGACATTTGAAAATCCCCAGGTTGGATTCAGCTACTTTTTGGGCCGTAACTGTCCTTGGAAAAGTCAGGAGTCTGTTTGATTTTTGGGTCTGATAAAGCTGCCCATAACCACGGAAAATTGTTAATGACAAACATCACAGAGCAAGAAAGACTGAAACTTTCCGTAATGTTGTAACCTTGTTTCAAATTCTGGGAAGATCCCACAAACCTAACACAGAATTAAACGAGGAAAAAAAGTAGAATGTAAAGCTGAAAAGTAACGAACATAAAGCATATTCTGCGTACATAAATGTAAAAAAGAGCAATCGTAATTAAGACTTTTTTTAAAAAAAAATTCAAGAGTATATATTATGATAGGTAAACTGTTATTTAGATAATATCAAAGAGAAAGAGCAATTTAAGCTGTGATAGCTCAATAGCATCTGAGGGCTCTACTACATGGCCTTACCCAATAAATCCCCTAATCCCCTTTTCCTAGTCATACATTCGCAGAGTCCCATTCAAGCACATCGCAAAGAGAAAGAGACAGCAACTGCAGATATGATGGAGGGATGGGGCAGAAAACCATGCAAGTTTCCACAAGTATGCCTATGCCCGTGTAATATCTGCCTCCACGTCACCTTAAGATAGTCCTTCTCTCTTGCCGGAACTGTTTATAGTAACTTCGGGATACAAGTTTAGGCAATAAATCTACTTATCGGTTTTTGATAATTAACCCAGTCTATATTTAGGCAAGCAAAGATATTTTGGTAGATGAATTGCATAACCCTTTCCATGTCCATTTGTTTTTCCAATAGATATAAGAATAAAAATAAGGCCTTGGCATGATCCCACTAAGCTTTCTCAGTGCTGGAGGTGGTGATATTTCTTCCCAATTACTAGAAGACGCTCACTAAATAAACTAATGCATATTTTTTGTTCTCAGGTTCATCAACTCGTCCAATCTCTTTGCAGTCGCTGAACTTTGCCACCCCATCTACGGTCAATGCAAATGATCTGTACGACAGTACCTTTTCTCGATTGATCGGTCAGATTCTAGCATACCTTATCAAGCAGGTACGAAAAAGTTAGGTTCATTAGGTTTGCTAAACAAATATTATTCCCCTCGACTGTACTTCAAGAGTCGCTGCCTAAAAGAATCACAACTGGAACACCTTTATCTTTTTACCTTATGTACGTTATTTTGGACCGTTGAAGCTTGCATATAAGGGATTAGAAGAAGTTGTATGTCTATATGAATGTACTCATCTGATCCGGCATGTTTCGTTGGCATTCTCATGAAGTTGCTGCAAGCTTATGCTACCATATTTACGCTATTTATCGCCACCTACTTCCAGTGTTTTCGTTCTGATTGCGTGTCAAACGATAAATCAAATACGTTACGCATAAGAATCGAGCTATGACAGAAGGAGTGCTCACCGTAGCTGGGACGAAGCTTCCCGGCCGAAAGCAAAAGGAAAAGAGTTAGGGAGATCCAAATGAGATAACGTTTAATACTAAAGGCAGGTCTTGTCATTTGCAAAGAGGTTAATTGTCTGATCACCAGACCTACCGTTCATATATCAGTCATGAATTTCAACGTCCTAATAAATACGTACGCCTTTGCGAAGGTCCAAGATTCGGTAGTCCGCCGGCTGATAAAGAGGGTGGTGTGTTTGAGCGAATTAACACCTCTTGAATCCATCTCATGCTTGAATGTTTCGTCAACCTCATTATGTGGAGTTAGTGATTTGCTTTATTGTTGCCGACAGACCTTCCACTCGGCTTGTAGATCTTGACAAAATTAAATGCATTGTTTATACGAATTGACTGGGACCGCTATCAAATGGCAATGTGTCGCCAAGTAATTAGAACACAGCAAAAGCAACCATTATAAGAATTCTTCCATCAGGCAGAATAGTATACAGGTCTAAACTATGTGTAGAACTTCGTCTTTTCTATCGGAATATGCCAGGTCATGGGCATATAAAGAGGGGACTCAGATTGTTTAGGTCAACTTGCTTGTCATTATCCCAAAAAAAAAGTGGCAAGCACCAAACCCGTGAAGATAATGGCCATTAAAATTTCGACAATGACGGATTTAAAACCTGTTTTTGTTTTGATGTTCCTCAGGAACTCTACAGCCTTATGTTAATAAGTTTGCGGTGATGCCACTTCCACTTACGTTTGAACTATTGGGAGTGTCAAGTGGAGAATGAAATCGACAAAATATCTGCATATCATACCAGACACCGTGGGAACCACGAGAACTGCACAAGATTGAGGGCGTTTATTCTCGGATATAGCACTCCTCTTCCCTATATAATGACGAAGTGTTAGTTACAGAAGGATCATACACAGACTGAGACAAAGAAGGCGTCAAACACGCACGCAGACACACAAACGGTAAAGAGGCCTTGCGTTCGATGGAGGAAGGTACCGGAGTAACTCCGACAAGGTTTAACAAGTATGCTTGTGCTTGTGCTATAGTTGCCTCTATGATCTCCATCATATTTGGTTACGGTATATTCCCCTCTTTCCCTGACTATTGTCAGATAGAGTTGTCACATCTATTTTTTTATTGTGAAAATGCATTTAATAGTAGTAACCAAAGTGGCATATAATATATATATATATATATATATATATATTGCCACTCTATTCCCATTCACTCTTTATGGCGTTTGGTCATATAGAATATAAAGATGCAAAAATTTAAACCTTATAAAAAATTGCGTAAATATCCTAACTAGATAGCTGGAGTATAATTTTCATTTTCTTGTGCAGATACTGGTGTAATGAGTGGAGCCTTGATATTTATAAAAGAAGATCTCAAAATAAATGATACTCAAGTTGAAGTTCTAGCTGGAATCCTGAACCTTTGTGCTCTAGTAGGTTCCTTAGCCGCTGGAAGAACGTCTGATTACATCGGTCGCCGCTACACAATTGCCTTGGCCTCCGTTATTTTCTTGCTTGGTGCAATTTTGATGGGGTACGGCCCATCTTATGCAGTTCTTATGATTGGAAGGTGCACTGCTGGAATTGGTGTGGGCTTTGCGCTCATGATAGCTCCTGTTTACTCGGCAGAGATTTCCTCGCCTTCGTCCCGAGGCTTTCTGACCTCTTTACCGGAGCTTTGCATCAGTCTTGGGATCCTTTTTGGTTATTTGTCCAACTTCTTCTTTGGAAAACTGACTTTGAAACTTGGCTGGAGAATGATGTTAGGTATTGCGGCAGTCCCTTCACTTGCCTTGGCTTTTAGCATTCTGAAAATGCCAGAGTCCCCAAGGTGGTTAGTAATGCAAGGCCGTCTAGGAGACGCGAAGAAGATATTGTTTCTAGTCTCTAACTCTAAAGAAGAAGCCGAAGCCCGTCTCAACGACATAAAAATCGCTGCCGGGATCGACCAAAACTGCCAGGAAGACATCGTCAAACTTCCTAGAAAGACGCGTGGCGAAGAGATATGGAAGGAGCTGCTGCTTAGGCCTTCTCCTCCTGTTCTTCGGATTTTGATAGCGGCAATTGGAATCCATTTCTTTGAGCATGCAACGGGCATAGAGGCAGTTGTGCTATATAGTCCAAGAATCTTCAGGAAAGCTGGGGTGACGGACAAGGACAAGCTCCTGCTTGCCACAGTTGGGGTAGGGCTTACAAAAGCGACATTCATACTTGTAGCTACATTTTTGCTTGACAGAGTTGGGAGGAGACGCCTTCTTATAATAAGCACAGGGGGTATGATTGTAGCGCTAACAAGCTTAGGCTTTAGCTTACACATGGTGGAGCATTCGGAGGAGAAGCTCTTGTGGGCACTAGCCCTTAGCATCGTTGCTACTTACACATACGTGGCTTTCTTTTCTATTGGGCTTGGACCTATAACATGGGTCTACAGCTCTGAGATATTTCCATTGAAGTTGAGGGCACAAGGGGCAAGTATCGGGGTGGCAGTGAATCGGGTCATGAATGCTACAGTTTCTATGAGTTTCATTTCAATTTACAAGGCAATTACCATAGGTGGGAGTTTCTTTATGTTTGCTGGCATCTCTATCTTGGCATTGGTCTTCTTTTATTTATGCTTGCCGGAGACTAAGGGAAAGTCCTTGGAAGAGATGGAGATGGTCTTCACCAGAAACGCTAGGCCAAGAAATACAGGTGTAGAGATTCAGCCGATAAGCAACGCCTCGTGTGCAATTCACTGAGAATGTATACACATCTATGTTAAACGACATCCTTTGTATGTTTTTTTTCGATTGGTTAGTATGGGACTAGATGGTGGTCTCGGTTGTAATATATACCTTTACTTGAAGATTAATGCGTTTTTCTGGAAGTATTAAAGTCAGTAATAAATCATTGAAACCAATGAAGGCAATAATGTATTGAAGAGAGAAAGTGAATCAAGTAATAATAAAAAAGCCTTTGCACCATCTACTTCTTGGAGACTTGAGCTCCAACACTTCTTCTATCCTTTCTTCAGTAAAGTACTTGCTTGTTTATTAGTCATGGACCTGGTAGATCCATTCTCAAATTCCGACTTTGGGGCCAGGTTTAATACAGTAGACAATTTTCTCTTTTGGAATTTGATGGATATCCCAAATTATTAGAATATTGATTCATTATCTTCTTTATATGTATATGTGTTTATTTTTCTTATTAACTAGTTTTAAGAAGAAGTAGGTCTTTTAACATCCCTCAATCCTAATATAATAAGTAAAAGTATTCAGATAATAACAATCCAAGTTCCAATAAGCCCTCCTCTTTCACATGCACGAGGACGTGGCAGGTAAAAATCCGTGTGCTTGGGAATTATAGTGATACCCAAAAACGCGTTTTTGGAAAGAAACCAGCACAAGACTTTTCCTTGACAAAGACGTATAGCCGTCGGCGTTCAGAGGTCACAATGCCTATTGATAGCCTTCACACCATGGATGTGAAAAACAACGGCCAGTTATTAGGGGATTTGACCTTCTGACTGCATCTTTCCCTCTAAATTGAATACCAAGGCACGACTTAAAGAAGACAAACAAAACCGACACTTGGTACCACATAAGCTTCTAAAAAACGACAAAATTAACATCTATAAGCTTGTACAGAAAACAGGAAGAAAAAAAAATGTTCACGAACCTTTTGGTATGCCCTAAATACATGGTTGTTGGCTGTATTATTTTTGTTAGTTGGGAAGTTTACATCTGGGTATTAATAACGATCTAGCGAACGTGTCACGTTGCTTATTGACGAGCCAATTGAAATAAGGATACCCACCTCTTTTCTTGTCTGCAGGTACCTGGACCCCTGTGTCATATCTTAGGTCACTGGTCCAGGTATCTATATATTGTGTGTGGGAGAGATGTACGTTGAGTCGGACCATGACGATGGTTGCCATGTGACAGCTACTTGAGTTGATCGATGAGAAAGATATTTGAAGGCACCGACAGTCGGGAAGTATGTCTGTGGCCTAAGAAGTGAAAAAAACCAAGGGAAAAGAGTTTGAGAGACACTCTTTTCAAGCAAAAGATAATGAGCATTCGTCATCATAAAATTATCCCGATAGCTCAAGTTAAACAATCAAGAGAAGATGGAGGTTCGAGACACTCCATCCCAAACACCTCTAAAGAACAAACAAGGCTAGTTTTTTGCTATCCTAAAAATCAAACTAATGAATACCTTATGAGATATATCGATTTCTTAATGATGAGAAACAATACGACAACGGGTGATGTTGTTGTGATGTTGACAGATAAAGTTTCTTATAATAGATTATGTAGTTGGTGTAATATTATTGATTCATATGGAGCGTAGAGATTCCTTGACCTTTCTGTGTCCTTGAAATGTAGTTTTCAATATTTCAGTCAATTAAGTCGATTGGATAAGATGTAATTGTTTTTTGTTACGCAAGTTTCATGCGTAGAAGACGGCATGAGGCGTCTCTTCCTCGGTCGACGTTCGTATCCATAAGACTGGAACAGTTGCTGCTTATTCTTGCGGAAACTGAGGGGAAGCCGTCGAATGGATAAACTTAAGAGAACAACTTGGAGATCACTTGCATTTTTTTCGTCAACCACGTGAATGCGTATCTCAATGATTCTTATCCTATTCGAGATTTCGGTCAGAGACGAGGACTTGGTAGTCAAAATATTTTTGTTAGTTAGTAATTATTAGTAACTATCAATTTATCTTATCATCTAATAGTTGTCTTCTCTTTTGATATCTATCCATTTCTAAAATGGATAAGAATTAGTTATCTAATTTAATTCACGGGATTCTAAATTAATGATTCAGATTTATAGGAATTTATCCCATAGCATAGTGAATGAGGTTAAGAAACCCTAAACTCAACAAAATGAGCTCCGTCCAGACTGGATGAGAACAACTTACTGCAATTTGGTCACATGGGTTGGGGCCCTATAACAGAAATTCATATGGCAACCAAATCCAGCTATCTTTTGGGCACAAGCTCCTGCTATAAATAGGGAGAGCCTAAGGAGAATTATCCTCCAGACCATATTCTAGTCCCATTTTCCCTTCATATAGAGACCCTTTTTTCTTACCAAGGCTTCCAGCACCTAAACAAAGGTCTCAACCTCTCCACTTCTACCCTTCGCTATCTTCTTGCTTTTCTAACCAGCTTCAATCAAGACGAAAATGGATGAGGGTCATGGAGAAAAGCAGAAGATGAACAAGTATGCCCTTGCCTGCACAATAGTTATCTCTCTGATCTCCGTAATATTTGGCTACGGTGAGTTCTCTCTCTGTATGTGCACGCACCAATTTTCTAGGTGGACAGCGTTGAGGTAACAACCACGGGATTGATCCTAGTATTCACTTCTGATCAGACAGTTTCTCTTCTGTGGCCGGACCTAAATAGCTATATGCATCTGTATTAGTCGTGTTTGATATTCAACTTCAGAAAGGAGAATGAAGTGTTTTATGGAAAATTTCTTGCACAACTACGTTTTGTTGATAAAGATGCTTTCCTAATGATTAGTGACAAGAGGTACAACAAAGAATAACAAAAAGAATATAGATGTAATCCAGAGATGACTCCTGCATGTAACAATTACTTAACAAAGAAAACAAAGGAAAAAAGAAAAGGGAGAGGTGTAAGTTATGTGTGCTTTAGTCTTTATCGACCTCTATGTTCGTTGCAGATTTTAATAATTCCTCACCTTCTTCGATCTCCAGATACCGGTGTTATGAGTGGTGCCATGATATTCATTGAAGACGATCTCAAAATTCACGACATCCAGATTGGTGTTCTCGCCGGAATCCTAAACCTATGCGCCTTGGTGGGTTCCCTTATTGCCGGGAGAATTTCGGATCATATCGGTCGACGTTATACAATTGTTTTAGCTTCCATTCTTTTCTTGATTGGTGCGGTTCTGATGGGCTATGGCCCGAACTACGGGGTATTACTAGCCGGAAGGTGCATCGCTGGTCTTGGCGTTGGCTTTGCGCTTATGATTGCACCTGTCTACACTGCGGAGATTTCGCCTCCTTCTTCGCGAGGCTTCCTGACCTCCCTACCGGACTTAGCCATCAGCTTTGGCATCTTAGTTGGCTATATAGCAAACTACTTCTTCGCTAAATTGACACTAAAACTTGGATGGAGAATGATGCTTGGTGTTGCAGGAATCCCTTCGCTTGCCCTGGCTATTGGCATCCTAAAAATGCCAGAATCTCCCAGGTGGCTTGCGTTGAAAGGTCGTCTAGGTGAAGCCAAGAAAATGTTGTTGAAAATATGCAGTAGTAAAGAAGAAGCCGAGATGCGGTTGCTGGACATCAAACGCGCAGCTGGGATTGATGAAAAGTGCACAGACGATGTTGTGAAGGTTACCAAGAATGATAATGGAGGAGGATCAGCTTGGAAAGAGCTGTTTATAAGGCCTACCCCTGCTGTCCGCTGGATTTTATTCGCAGCGATCGGACTTCATTTCTTTGATCATGCAACGGGCATTGAGGCGGTTGTTTTATACAGTCCAAGAATCTTCAAAGCAGCTGGAGTCGTTGACAAGCACAGGCTCTTGCTAGCCACTGTTGGGGTAGGGCTTACGAAGACACTGTTTATACTTGTCGCCACGTTCTTTCTGGACAGAGTTGGAAGGAGACCGCTATTGCTGATGGGCACGACGGGTATGCTTGTAGCCCTACTCGTATTAGGCTTTGCACTTACCATGGTGGAGCACTCCGAAGAGAAGCTGATGTGGGCGCTGATTCTGAGCATCGTCGCCGTCTACACGTTTGTGGCTTTCTTTTCTATGGGAATTGGGCCTATCGCCTGGGTTTATCTCTCCGAGATATTTCCCCTACGAGTGAGGGCGCTTGGTGTCAGTATTGGTGTTGCTGTGAATCGGGTCATGAACGCCACGGTTTCCATAAGTTTCATTCCAATTTACAAAGCAATAACACTTGGTGGGACAGCCTTCTTGTTTGCTGGTTTTGCTGTGTTGTCCTTGCTCTTCATCTATTTCTTCATGCCAGAGACGAAGGGGAAGTCGTTGGAGGAGGTTGAGATCCTTTTTGGCAAACGGGAAAAAGACGTTGGTATAGAAGCTACTCATCGCAGAAGGAACCAATTCCAATTGTAGTCGTAAATTCTAGTTTAATTTATGTAGTTACTGCGCGCAAACCATTTACAGAGAGCTGGTGAGACCCTGTCAAGCGTCTAAATCCCATTGCTCTCTGTAAGAGGCCGTTTGTGCAGAAAGCTTCGGGTGCATGAAGGTCCTTGGTGTAGTTAGCTGCTTTGATGGAATGTAATATGGAATTTGCTCATGGAAAGCGTAAGAACTTTCAAAGAACAAAGTTATCAACTGTCCCACTTTGATGCATTTTCACATAATGCATTTTAACATGCATTTCACTTCATAGTAAACCCTAGAGTGTAAATACAACCTTTTATTTTTGGTAATTTTATAGTATCCCATTCCTATCAAAAAATAACTATAATCTCCTTCGTAAACTTTACACTAATGATTTGTCAATATTCTCTCGTAAAAAAGGTTCTAGCAATCACTTAGATGATACTTTTAAACTCATGGTCTGCTCCCTTTTTTTGTTTTCTTTCAAATGAAAAGATTATGATTGTGGTCCTTGCTATAAAATTCAATGCCAATCATGGAAGATGATATTTATTGATTTGGACATTTTGTTTCTTAAAATACCTATTGAATTCTCGTGTTGTCGTTGGTTGAGGCTGCAAACAGTGAGATAAATAGAAGAAAAAATGAAAAAGAAAAGGACTTGCAACGCATCTATCTTCTTTATTATGAAAATAATGGTCCATAAACCGCTAGGTCCCTCTCGCCGGTACACTTGTGCTTCTGCCCTTCAATCTCTCAAAAGCAGATAAAAGTAAATCGCCAATAGAGAAAATTAAGCAATCAGATCGCCTGTAAATCCTACCTACCATGCCCACAAACAGAAAAAGAACCCGCAAAACCAAAAATAGGACCAAACCCCCTGCATTCCATTTCCTCCGCTATGCATGGTGTTGGTTACCGATAAGTTAGATTTTCTAGAATTTACTTGTTTCATGTCCCCACATTTCTTTAATTATTGAACTTAGTGGTGAACCATGATGCTGGAGTTGCTTGGAAATGTTAGAAGTGTAGCTGTCAACCATTAATTATTATTACCGGCTGGTCAATAGAGTGTGTGCAACATGCTATTATCCATTGATAATTGACCGTCGTAAATGTATTTATTTCCTATTCATTTGTTCATTCCCGGTTATTATCTTGTGTCCTTGATAAACAGATCCACCATCTGTTTGGTTATAATACCATTTTGCTGAGTTATTATGCAATCTTGATGTTCAATAGGAAACACTTTCTATTTAAAATGAATCTTTAAAACAGAACTAGGGAATGAGGAACCCATCCTTGATATAGTAATATTAGTTCTAAATTTACACCAAGTAAAGGTGACCCGGTCCTTGCTTAGCTTGAACCGGAGTGCAGCTCCATCCATCTTAATGGGCGAAGCATACATTGACAAGAATGAAGACGGTCGGGTTGCCCACTGAACTAATCAAATCCTCCCATTAATTTTGCCCACACGAGAGCTACAAGCAAGGAGAGCCTTAGGCAAATGCCCTTCCAGCCCGCCATCTCATTCCCATTTTCCCTCGTGGCCCTTCTTTTTCCCTCAGGGAGAGGCTTGAGGGAAAGAGAAAGGCGTTTAATCCCTTGAATCCAGCCCTCCTCTTTTTCTCTTGCTTCTTCCCTCTTCTACTTCTCTCTCTCCCTCTCTTCTCCCCAGATATATACATGAAGAGACTGTGTCCGAACATTGATCGAGAAGATGGCCTCGAGACGGTTCTCGAGGTCCCTATACCGGAAGAAATGTTCACAAGCATGGGTACCAATGTAACATTAAGGTGGCAAAACATGCTTACATGGATGAGAGGTCAAACGTCGGACAGATGGTCGTCGCCTGTCATCGCCGGACGCTTTAACGAGCTACGTTTCCTGCTTTACCTCGTGGGATCCCCTTTAATCCCCCTTCAGGTCCAACTGGGACACGCGATCCACCGTCCCGTCAAAGATTGTTCCATCGTAAGATCTTAAATCTCGGTCATCATGTTATGTGACATTCTGCAAACACGCCCTCCTATTGATTGATATGAAGACATCGGAAAGAACTATGGTTTGTAGGCTTCTAAAAAGGATGGTTGGCATGGATTTCTTTTTTTTTTTTTTATGTGAAAACTTCTCTTCCCCTTCGGAGGATTGGATTTACATTACGAGAAAAGGGCATTCACTAGGACTAGCTTCATTTTCCTCGGGATGGCATGCAATAAACGGATGTGGCTTTAAAGGTTCCTAGATCATCGTGTACACATTCAGGGTCTACTGATTGCAAAAAGACAACTAAGAGACCTATCAGTAAATTTTCCTTACAGTAGTCAGTGACATCGAACTCGTCATTTCTAGATGCCACAATCTTAATTCTCCAAACACCGAAAAATAAATAAAAAAATAAGGAAGCGACTCAACTAAATTAGAGTTTCTTTTGCCAAACCTTATTATTTTTGTTATTCTCTGTAAATTAGATCCCTTGCAAACTATTTTGTGCATAAGCTGAGGCAATTTATCCGGAAGCTATCAGATTAAACATCAAGGTGGTGAAATTATGTCTGGACATGCTGCCTTTGTTGATTGACTCCCCAAAGAACACCCCAGATGTTATGGCTATTCGCTGTAAATTTGTAAGGCATATCTAAGAATTGTTGTTTCTTACAGGAAGCTTCAACGGCCAAATACATCGTGCAACAGTACACAGCCGCAACAGGGGGCCAACCGGCGTTAAACTCGGTAGGGAGCATGTGCGTGACTGGACAGGTGAAGATCAGGGCGTCAGATTTTCACCGAGGGAACGCGAGTATAGAGGTGAAAAAGAGCAGCGAGGAGATTGGCGGATTTGTGCTTTGGCAAAAGAATCCGGACTTGTGGTGCTTAGAGCTCGTCGTCTCTGGCTGCAAGGTGAGCTGTGGAAGCAATGGAAAAGTTTCATGGCGGCATTCCTCTAATCAACTAACACCCATTTCAAGAGGTCCTCCGAGACCCTTGCGACGTTTTCTACAGGTATTTCTATGTCACCACATAACTTTCCTTGCGTAGAATCTTGCTTTATACATGATCTGCATCGACATCTCCTTCAGTGAAACTGCTTGCATAACTTAGTCATCTTCTTACAATTTCCAGCTAGAGGATTAACAGGATGGGAGTTATTTTGTCAGGGATTGGATCCAAGGGCCACAGCCAACTTATTTATAGACGCACTGTGCATTGGAGAGAGAATCATAAATAACGAGGACTGCTTCATTCTGAAGCTGGAGACCAGCCCAGCAATTCGAGAGGCCCAAAGTGGTCCGAACTACGATATCATCCACCACACAATATGGGGTTACTTCAGCCAACGCTCCGGCCTCTTGATTCAGTTCGAGGACTCAAGGCTGCTTAGGATGAGAACCGCAAGCGACGAGGACGTGTTCTGGGAGACGAGCACCGAGTCAGTCATGGAGGATTATAGATACGTTGATGGTGTAAATATAGCGCACAGTGGGAAAACCCATGTCACGGTTTTCAGATACGGTGAGCAGTCTTCTAACCACAAGAGGGAGCTGGAAGAGACATGGAAAATTGAGGAGGTGGATTTCAACATATGGGGTTTAACAATGGAAAGCTTTCTGCCTCCTGCAGACCTCTTTAGGAAATGATGTAGTTGAGAGCATTCATAGCGTTGAGTAAAGTTTAAGGTAAAAAAACAAAAGTGTAAATACGAGCAAATTCTCATTGAGTAGCTATAGTTTTTGGTTCTCACAGGTTATTCCTTTTTGGTATGTGTCCTGAACTCAATCCCAATACTACAGTATGAAGTTAAAACAATATACGAAACGACAAAACCGTTCTACATATTGAATCTTTTATGGGTCTATATACATATGATACTCGTTACAATATGATTTTGTGTTTTTTCTTCAGCGGCGGAGGATGTTATTTCTATGAATATGATTTTGTCTAAATCACGGTGTTCGACCAAAAGTAGACATAGGATGCGAAGATGTCCGGCGTATGGACATGGAATCGGAAATTTTGTAGAATGTGAATTCTTGAATTTTGTGTATTCTCTATTTATAGTGTTAAATGTGATTAAATAATTTTATATCACTAACAAATATATTTGAAATATTATTTATTTTATGATAAGATTCATCTAACTTTTGAGTTAAATAATAAATTTTTTATATAATATTGGAGCTAAAATTCTTCTTAACATCCTAATAAATTCTTATTAATTTTAGCTCATGCATTACTCATGTGAATCAGTATTAGTATGATATGATAATTTGATCATCATAAAAGAGTGTGTTAAGATATAGCCGATAAAATTCACATTAATAAGAAACATATCAAAAATCATATTTATAAGATTATGTGATATACTAATTTTTAAGTTGACTTTTAGATTAAATATTGAATTTTTTAACCTATTTTCTAGGTTAATTCCACAAAAATAAAGCCACGATAATTTCAAAGTCTCCTCCACTGTCTCTCATTCTCCACCGTGATTCTAAAAGTTCTAAAAACTTTGAAAAAGAAGCTTTGGTACTAAATATTTTTCGAAGTGGGCTTCCATGCCCACCGTTTCAATTAACCTTTTTATAAGAAGAACTAAACGGTGTCGCTTCTATCGGTTGTCTCGTATTGCCTTCAAAGTTGTTACGTCCATCATCAGATCAACGGTGCACATCTTACAACCGAAGTCAAGCCTGCTAGACTAAACCCAATCAATATTTATTATAATAACGTGGTGGGCCGCGTAATAGACGTATATATATATATAGCATCGACTGGCTCCTCACCTTTTCCTCGAAATGGCAAAAGCTCTTCTGGATCGATTTCTTTTTTAGCGTTCCAAATCTGGAGTTCACCATAGACTTACTCTGAAATTAGAATTTAGTTAGTATTACCAATCCAATTATTCATATCCCGCTCCAAAATCTCCAGGTTTCATTACCTGATCGAAATGAAGGATGACGATGGCCTTCCGACGACGACAGCTAGCACCAAGAAAGAGAGCTCGGATTCGACTGTTTTAGGGAGAGGCCGGTATAAGTTCTGGGCATTGGCTGCCATCCTGTTGCTGGCATTTTGGTCGATGTTCACTGGCAGCGTCACGCTCCGATGGTCCGCCGGTAACCTCAATCGCTTTTCCGATGACTTCGATAGCCCCATCCACGACGATCTCGACGTCCTTGTAAGCATTTACATTTCTTGTCTGTCTGTGTATTCGAAGGCGGATCTTTAGTTTGGGATTTGAACCGTTTGATCGATTTGCTTGGAAGTACAGGAAATGGAGGAGAGGGAGAAGGTGGTGAGGCATATGTGGGACGTGTACACTAACAGCCGTCGGATCAGATTACCGAGGTTCTGGGAGGAGGCGTTTGAGGCTGCCTACGAGGATTTGGCTAGCGACGTCCCGGGCGTCAGCGAGGCCGCCATTACTGAGATCGCTAAGATGTCCGTGCGCTCCGTCGATCTCGATCCACCTACTGTCCAATCAACGGTTTGTATTTCTATTCCTTCGTCTTCGTCTTAGCGTTGTCGATTTTTGTACTTGCTTGACAGATCTACTTAGGGATTTGAGCTGAGTTTATGTTTCAGTATTCGGGATTGAAATTGATTTTCTGCTGCTTGTGAAGTTGTTAACATGTATCAGTAGTATTGTTTCTGTGATTCACAAATGGCAGTTCTGAGCCTTGGGATCTTGTATGAATTGCATTTTTAGTTTTTGCTCTCATTTACAGTCAAAAGTGCTTGTTCAGCTACCTCAAACAAAGAGGTGGAGGATAACGTTCTTTTTGCCTTTTGTGGCAACGCGTAGTTTGGTGATCTGGGACTTAGATTAGGAATTAAACTTGCTCAATGGGATGCGGAAGTTCGGGTGTGTTGATGTTTACATTGTTTTTAAGTTAGAATTTTGATCTACTGTTGAGTTTAGACTGCTCCCACCTGGTTCAAATCCTAATTCATTTTGGATTGGATGTCCATGCATTTGTTCTGAGTTATTAGTGATTCTAATTTTGAGTTCAGTTTAGTCTCAGGAATGAACTTCTTCCATTCCTGTTTTTCAATGTTAGCTTTCTATTCTTGTAGTGATTGTATTTTTTTATTAGCTGGAAGTATTTTAATTTTCTTAAAGCTTGGTGCTATATGTGTTTTCATTAATTTCAATCCTTGGAGATTTTTACATTGTTTTCTTTTCCTTCATACATGTTGCTTTCCACAAGTGTGGTTTTCGTTTGGATTATCGGTGGACATTTTGCTATTTTCCTTAAAGAAGATACTTTTTGCATGGTCTTAAATGTATAATGACCCTTCTTGTATCGCTGAGAAATAGCTTGCCTCGTCCATATAAATTTTACTGCTCTTTGACATTTTCTGGAGTGGAAAATGCAGAAGAGAATTAGTAGTCAAGATGTATACAAGAGAAACACCAAACGAAGGTAAAAAGTTCTCAAGTTAAACAGATCTAAGAATTTTGCCAAAGATGTAAATGTGAAACAATTTCTTGTAGCCATCCAATCAAAAAGCTTTCTTGAGGACAACAACTCAACCGCTGTAGTGTAAGGATGCTGAAGATGGTACTGGCCAGCCAATCTGTGTCATCCAAATGCGTAACTAAATTAATCTAGCCTGTCATATTGGCAGATTCAAGTAGGAGTTCATGACTATCTTGTATGAGTAGGAATTTGAACTATCTTGGGGGAAAACATGATAAGCACCTTTGTATCTGTTATCTATGATGGTATGTTTCAAACATCAAGGAGGGGCTACGCTAGGGGACCCTCAGTTTATTTGTGTCCTTTGGATCTATGACCTTATCACCAGGCTAGATTTAGACCGTCTTACAAAGTCATTTTCATCTTCATGTTTCCCCCCAATCCAGCCACAAGCTTCTGCCTCGACATACATCTGCTTCATAAATCTTTCATTTCTCGTTATTTGGAAGAATAAGTTGTGAAAATCCACTTCCAGGGTTTTTGGACCATCTTCTATTCAATGTCTGCACCTTTTTTGGCTTGATCACAGATTGGTCAGAGAATTTGGTGGACCCCTAACAGGACTTCGTACTCCTAATAAGTTAAAGGGAAAGATACAAGCCGAGGAAATTGGGTGGGCCAAGTTATCAGCATATTTTGGTAGGTCCAATCTGCTAGAGGAACTATGAGCCTTGAATTTCGTAGTTCAGAATGTAAGAAAGTGATGAGTACATTGTAAGACTTTACAGTCCTATCAGGGGCTATAGAGTTTTGGCTGATTTGCATCTCTGCTTCACTTGTCACTGGGAGTAATTGTTGAAGCTAGGACGTTGATTGACAAAGTGTGTGATGCAGATTGATTGACAAGTAGTGTTTTTATTTTTTTGGTGGGGGGGAGGAAGAAGGAGGTTGAATTTCGCAGTCTAGTCTACTTTTTCAATTCAAGTAGCGTTAGTTTTTTTTTTTTCCCGAATATAGTAGAAATTATTTACAAAATAAGTTATGCATTAGCTAGAAATTCTGCGGTTGTAAGCGCAGAATGGTAGACAAAGGAAAACTCTCGGCCTTATTGAACTCTCCAAGATCCTGTTGTCTCTTGACAACTTACAGTTGCAGTGGAAAACTTAGAATTAGTGTCCTGGACCACTAAACATGTTGACATTTATGAAGCCCTTTGAAAAACTTGGACTGTTTCCCTTTTACCTGATTTCAGTACGTTTTGGGTGCTAGAGTCTGCACTGCTTGCTGCATGTCTGCATTCATCCCCCTGGTAGATGCACTCCGATGATCATCCTCAGATTTATTCACAGATATAATTCTCAAATTGGCTTAATTTTATAAACACCATTTATTTTCTGCAAGTTTGGTTTGGATAAATTTAATGGCTACTTGAATCAGTGTGGTAGAGTCGTAGAATTGTCTTTGATTATTTCTTGTGTTTTCCGAATACGTGAGATTTATAAAAAGAATAGCAAATTGTAGAATTGTGCCATACCTGTAGTCCTGTTTGCAAGGATTGTCGTTTATAGAATATCATTGATGAGGGTATCAAATTAATATTGACAAATTCGGAATCACCTTCTATGAGAAATTCATACTCAAATATTTTACTAGGAAAATTAGACTGACAATGATTAGAATATGCACATTCTTGTCCTTAATCATTCAAGACTTTTCCACGAGTGGAGTCAAATATGTTAAGATATATATCAACAATAGTGTTTTGATCCTGTACTTTTCATTTTCTGTTGCCAGAGTGCACGAGAATTTAGTAAAAGGTTGAAGCAAGCGGAAAAGGCTGGGAAGTAGTTACCTGGACAAGAAGTCACCAATGATTGAAAGAATGTTCAGGATTCAAATCTGTACCTGTACTCACAAGTGCTCATGTGCCACCCAAAGTTTGTGAATGGTAGCATCGGCTAAACTGTACCCAGTTCTTAGTTGGTTTCATAACTGGGACGACTAGGTATTTCATTAGGTATTACTCTTCCAAATTCTGCTGTCACAATCTTTACAAGGGGTGAACTGGAACGACCTACGGAGTAGATCAACCAAGGGAACACTCTTCTTATGAGATTTGTTTCTTTAGTTTTAGAGAAAGAATTTCCGAATTTTGTGTTGCGCGGGAGTTCCATACTAGCATGGTTTAACATGTATTTAATCACTCATCTGTAGCTCCGACCTTGATTATAATATTTTCTGCTATGTTTAGAGAAATGCTTGTTGACGCAGGTTCATTTCTATTCAAGTGTTCGGGTTCCATCATCATTCTTGTTGCCTTGTGCTGCACGACAATATCTTCTATGCTTTCTAATGATTAAAGTGTCTCAGTGCATGGATGAATACTATCTCACTAGGACTTTAGATGATATAGATCAGTAAATATTGTACTTTTCCTTTTAGCATTATTACAATCCGGTTTGATGATTCCTTTTATTTTTATGCTTATTTCGACAACTTCCCAACCTACCTTGTCAAGTCAGCTCCTTTACTTTTAATATCAATTCGGTGGGGGAGAAAATAATGCTGGTAATGTAATAGTGGTGTTAAATATTGATTAGTGTAAAGTCAGTTAACAATAAAGCAAATGTATGTATATCTCTTTTTCATATTTTTAGTTTTTACTTTAACGCTTTTGCTGTACTTAAGTTATTTTCATGAATAAACACCAGTATTTTATGCACCCATTGTTGGTTTTGAAATCTCCTGTTCACATTATATTTGTTGCATTCTTACTATGCATGTCGTGGAGGTTCAGTTGGTTATTGCCTCTTGTAATGAAATGGAAGGGGTGCAGACCATGAGCTTGTCTTGAAGAACAGTAAATGAATTTCTCAGGAGTTAAGTTTATGCGAGCAGATAAAGTGTTTATGAAAACATTTACAACCGATTCATGTTTATTAAAAAATATCACTTACATCTGGTTTGAGACTAAGGTAAGGTCTCTATCTTTTTCTTTTCTTTTAGAAAGAGGGATAGGGAATATTTTATTGAAGGATGGAGGGACTCGAACCTCAACTACCTAAGTGCAATCACATTTTTTCAAGTAGACTAAAATAAATCAATATATATCTCAAATTCCTTTTACATTTATGAACAAACTTAGTACACATAATATTTATAAACCACAGTTTAATAAGAAGTGTTAGAATGACAATAATCAATATTGCATACGTTTTATTTGATTACATGTTCAATTCATTTAATTTACATTTTCTCCTTTATGCGTGTGTAAACAAATCATGGAATTGCAAGAGGCAACACTAGGAATTTTCCAAATTCGTTTTCTCTTGTTTTGGCTCTTCTATTTCCTACTTCGTCTCTTCCCTTCAAACCTTCAAGCTGTGACATCATAGAATTGCTTGGTTTTTGTAACCTAATTCTTGTGGTTTTAGTTAGATTTTTAATTTAACATACTTACAAGAGGACCTTTGACTTGCCTACAAAAGCCATCGTCGTAATTGATTCCATTTTGAACAGCCAACTAACCAAGCCAGCCGTTCTGCGCTGCTTGAACCCATTTACAAGCGGCCCATCTGTCGCTCCAACCCTCACTTCCAAGCCGCACAATGAAGTGCCCTTACTGCTCCTCGGCGCAGGGCCGATGCGCCACCTACCAGCTCCGGCCGCTCCATAACGGAGTGCGCATCGTGCGGGCACGTCATCGAGGAGCGCCAGTCGCAGTCCCATCATCTCTTCCATCTCCGCGCCCAAGACAGCCCTCTCTGCCTCGTCACCCCCGACCTGCCCTCCCTAGAGACCCCCCGCGACGACGAGGACCCCTTTGAGCCCACGGGATTCATCACAGCCTTCTCCACGTGGTCCTTGGAGCCCAGCCCATTGTTCCTCCGCTCATGCCTTTCCTTCTCCGGCCACCTCGCCGAGCTCGAGCGCACTCTCGAATCTTCTTCTTCATCTTCTTCATCTTCCTCTTCCTCGTCGACGGTTGTGGTTGACAATCTGAGGGCGTATATGCAAATAATCGACGTGGCCTCCATTCTGGGCCTGGACCATGAAATATCCGACCACGCATTCCAGTTGTTTAGGGATTGTTGTTCCGCCACTTGTTTGAGGAATCGGAGCGTGGAAGCCCTCGCCACCGCCGCTCTTGTCCAGGCCATTAGAGAGGCCCAAGAACCTAGAACCCTCCAGGTACATCAAGTCTCACTCTAATTCCAGAGCCTTTTCATTATCCTTGTTTTATTAGAGCTTTCGAAGGCAATTATGCCGTGGGTGTAGGTTTTGACGAATGTGAAGCTGTTGTTTGGTATCTCACGTTATAGTGTCTGCTGTGTCTGCACATTGTTGTGTGGCGAGATCAGGAAATTAAAATAAGTGCAAGATACTAACTAATGAGTTGCAGGGTTGGGATTTTTCATGTGTATAGGTAAGGCTTTATGAGAAAACAAAGATTGTGTCATTTACCTTGAGTCTGGTAGATAACAGTTCTACCTCAGTTTTTGGCCTATTTTAGGCGAAACCACTTTCGTGTAGTTCTGTTGGCAAGAATAGCGGATGGTTCTGTGATCATTTTATTTGCACATGGTTCGGTATCTTAATGGTGTACTTGCATATTGAGCTTTTACCACTGGCGACAACACAATGAGATGTCGGGGCTTATTGTATTAGCTACTCCCGTTTCTGTTTTAATACAACATTTTTTGTTTTGGAAGGTCTGACTTTTAAAAATGCATTGCCCTTTTGTAGAGAAAACCATTTAGTCTGTTAGGATTAAGCAATGGCATAGTACGTGCATCATGGAAATATTGGCGAGAAAGGTATTTTTTTTGTCTGTTGAATTGGGGTCAGACTATCTATATGTTTTGGCTATTTTGACAGTTACTTGAGATCCTCTCTTTTCTCTGTTTTTGTGTCAATCCTCGTTTGAATATGCACTACAAGGCTGCATTATGTACTGTTTCATTTCTTTAAAAAGAAAAAGTGAGAAGCAGTCTGTTATAGGTGCATTCACTTGCAGTAATTCACTTCCATTATTCACCACAAGCAATGGGATTATTTTTCTGGTTAGATGTGGGATTGCTCCAGTTGAAGAATTGGTGGGGCAGTTATTGCTGAAATAAATTCTAGTAACCAACTTGATGTTCTAAGCCTTTATTAATTTGCTGTTTTCTGATCCCGATGCTATCATCTTATATGTTACCATTTTGGTCCGAATGGAAGTTAGTTTCTGAGCAAAGTAGTTTTGATGTTAAAACCAGCCGACTTTAAGCCAACATGCCAGCTACTTGTTTCCTCGGTATTCCTTCCCCACATTAAGTCTAGAATTTGTTTCCTTCCTCTGTTTAGCGTTATGGAAGACATCTATGGTTATTTGGTGGAATTATGTATCAGCTCTCATTTAATTTTTAATTTTTCTCTTTCTGGTACTTGCTATGGGATTCTAATTATTTGCAGTCATTTCTTAAGATGAGTTATGAAAGCTCTTGGTGGATAGTGTTCTTGCAATGTCTAATCTTTGGTCCATTGAAATTAGCGTGGTAGCTTGCTTAAATGCGAATCCTTTATGCTTTGGTCATATCACTTGTTGCCAAGTATTGTTAGTATATAGCTTCTATAATGTAGCATTTGATTGTATGTGCCAGGAAATCTCAATTGCAGCTAATGTGCCCCAGAAGGAGATTGGTAAGTACATTAAGATACTTGGAGAAGCTTTACAACTAAGTCAACCCATTAATAGCAATTCCATATCGGTCCATATGCCAAGGTTTTGCACACTTCTCCAGCTCAACAAATCTGCACAGGTACATTTCTTTGAGTGCAGAGCACCAATTGGAACCTAATTACCAACTTGAATGGCTTGAATTGAACTCCTGCACTATAGAAGTCTTGATATTACAATGCTGTTGTAATCTTACAATGGGTAGATTACAGATATGTGCTGCAATAAAGATATTGGTAAAACACATAGGAAAGGAATTGTGTTGTGAGACTGAAGGAAGAAAAAGAAGAAAAAAAAAATCTATGAATAGGAATCTGAAAATAACTTTTCAATTCCAAATGGTTGCTAGATCTGAATCTGATCTTACTGGTTTGATACTGGCTATAACTCTGAATCCATGTTTCTGGATGTTAAGATTGCAATAAAGATATTGGTAAAACACATAGGAAAGGAATTGTGTTGTGAGACTGAAGGAAGAAAAAGAAGAAAAAAAAAATCTATGAATAGGAATCTGAAAATAACTTTTCAATTCCAAATGGTTGCTAGATCTGAATCTGATCTTACTGGTTTGATACTGGCTATAACTCTGAATCCATGTTTCTGGATGTTAAGATTGCAATAAAGATATTGGTAAAACACACCGGGAAGGAATTGTGTTGTGAGACTGAAGGAAGAAAAAGAAAAAGAAAATCTATGAATAGGAATCTGAAAATAACTTTTCAATTCCAAATGATTGCTAGATCTGAATCCGATCTTACTGGTTTGATACTGGCTATAACTCTGAATCCATGTTTCTGGATGTTAAGATTGCAATAAAGATATTGGTAAAACACACCGGAAAGGAATTGTGTTGTGAGACTGAAGGAAGAAAAAGAAAAAAAAAAATCTATGAATAGGAATCTGAAAATAACTTTTCAATTCCAAATGGTTGCTAGATCTGAATCTGATCTTAGTGGTTTGATACTGGCTATAACTCTGAATCCATGTTTCTGGATGTTAAGATTGCAATAAAGATATTGGTAAAACACACCGGAAAGGAATTGTGTTGCGAGACTGAAGGAAGAAAAAGAAAAAAAAAATCTATGAATAGGAATCTGAAAATAACTTTTCAATTCCAAATGGTTGCTATATCTGAAACTGATCTTACTGGTTTGATACTGGCCATAACTCTAAATTCATGTTTCTGGATGTTAAGATTGCAATAAAGATATTGGTAAAACACACCGGAAAGGAATTGTGTTGTGAGACTGAAGGAAGAAAAAAAAAAAATCTATGAATAGGAATCTGAAAATAACTTTTCAATTCCAAATGGTTGCAAGATCTGATCTGATCTTACTGGTTTGATACTGGCTATAACTCTAAATCCATGTTTCTGGATGTTAAGATCACATCTTTGATTAACCATCTAGTTCAAATCTGAAGGCCTTATTAGTTTCTGTATTGGCATTTCTGAACTTCTCTCATATCATCTAGTCAGGTTTATGGTGCCACTTTTTGGTTTACACAAAGTATTTGTTTAATATTGCTGTCTTGGAATTTGATATAAAGTTACCAAACTTGCGATTGTTTTACATTGAAGGTCACTTTTGTAACAATTTTAAGCTCATCTTTTCTTTTTCCCCACATCCAATCTGACTGGAGTCCTGCATATTGTTTTAGGAGCTTGCGACTCACATTGGAGAAGTTGTTATCAACAAATGTTTCTGCACCCGGAGGAATCCTATTAGCATCTCTGCAGCTGCAATTTATTTGGCCTGCCAATTGGAAGACAAACGCAAAACCCAGGCAGAGATTTGTAAGGTGACAGGCCTGACTGAGGTCACTCTCCGTAAAGTTTACAAGGAGTTGTTAGAGAATTGGGATGATTTGCTCCCATCTAATTACACCCCAGCTGTTCCCCCAGAGAGAGCATTTCCCACAACCGTGATTGCTTCAGGTCGTTCTGCAGCACCTAAAGTTGATTTAGTTGAACTGACTTCTTCATCGGACAGAGATAAGCAGCCTGAGATCAAAGTTAATAAACCGATTGAGGGTCCAGACACTGGCCATCAGGCCAGAGCAAAAGAGGAAGCTGAAAGTCGAGGTAACTCTCATGTTGTCTCTGACTCTATGAGTAGACCACCCACATTCTGGCAACCCCAAGCACCGTTTATGACTTCTGTTCCCAGGACCACCGGAGACAAGAATCAGAATATCTCTCGAGGAGCAGACATCAGTGAACTGCCTTCAAACCATCAAGAGTTGAAGCGTAAGTTAGATCATGATTCAAATCATGCTACTTCCAATCCCCTAAAGCCAAACCAACTTGTTAGTCTCCCAACCTCAAGTGGAAGCTCAGTTCCCAGGCAGTTTTGGCACACACCTCTATCCGGGCGATTTGTCCAGCCAACAAATGTAGTATCAGGTTATGAACATCAAGGGACTGGAAATCTAAATGGAACTAGAAATGCCAACCAATCTGGGGATACCTAGCGGCGGTAGTGGATTCTCTCTTGTTTTTATGTTGTATATGCCTTTGTAAAGTGTTACTATTGCTTTGAAGGGATAATTTTTCCACAGTTCTGAATGCAGTTCATTACCAAATTAAGTGTGTTTCATGTTCCAAGTAAGGTTTTTTGTTTGGTTAAGAAGGGTGTCGTCAAGCTGGTTGAGTGATAGAATGCAATTATTTGGTCAGGAGCTTCGCTGCATCTCGTTTTCCAAATTTCTGGACCCGACAAAACCACCGCATTTGGCTAATATTGAGGACAAAAGACTTGTCAATGTGGAGTACAGCATGGTATATTACTTTTCACTAACCCCTATGCTCCTCTTGGAAATGACAATTATTCCGCGGATCAGTAAAAACTCTTGAAAGCTTGTTTTCATGCTGCTGTAAGCCCTGCTTAGTTAAACCCGTGATAGCTGTGTTCTTTTTTTTTTTAATTATTATTATTAAAAAAAATAAACACAAGAAATCCACCGACTTGTCGAACCATAACAGCTGTCTTAAGATGAGGTACCAAAAGTTTCCTTTTATGGATGCGTAAACATTTCCCTTTATAAGGTATATCCTATGAAATTTTAGTAAAAGAAATGGCTTCTTATAGAGACGTGGGGCCTGCATGAACATGGCTTCTCAAAGGAAAATATCGTTTTTGACGAGATACGTTTAGGCATCGCATGCTTTGCAATTCTTTTTTTTGACTTAAAGTAATTAATTTAATACGCATAACATGTTGAAAATTGGAGCCTCCAATAGCAGCTTTAGTGGGTAGTTCTTCTGCGAGTTGATTCGAAGAAAGTGTTATCTTAAATGTGAGGATAAGAAGCTGAGTCATAAGAGTAGAAGCTAAGACTAATTGTTTTCCTGACTCTGCTTTTGATTGGGCAATCATCTTTCTTGGGAATTCGCGTTGCCTGGGGGAGTGACTCTGTTGTGGAAGGCTTATTACAGCCAAATAATGCCGGGTATTCAAAGCTTCTATTTCTATATCTATGCATTCAATATAACCATTACGTTATTAGATACCTAAGATTTTTCGGACTCCATAATCCTCTTAGCTTGCAGAGTTGCTCTAAGTAGTTGTTATTGTGTTTCATTGTCTTGCTATACCTCTTTTTTATTTTTGAATATACACACTTAAATGCCGAACCTAGAATTATGAAATACCAAACTATCTTGATTGCGCAATAAGTGTAATTAAATTTGATAAATCTTATTGGAAATAATATAGGAATTGAAAGAACAGTACCTTATAGTAATTCTAATAATCTTAAACAATATTGCAAAATAATTGAAAGCTAATCTATACTAAGAATTATATAAATTTTAATTGATAAAACTACTTAAATACTCTTTATTTTGGATATCTTCTTCTTAGTTTCTAACCCATTTTTAGAGAGAATTCTCGTTTATTTTCTCTTGTTTTTATTACAATTTCACTTCTATATTCTTAAGTCCTTCTACAACTCTATTATTTAGAATATTTAAAAAATTGTCATATTATCTTGAACATTCTAGAAGGTTTATCCAATATTTATCTTTTGAGAATTTAAATTCATGTCTTATATGTGGATGAATTATATCACACCAGACAGGGAATAAATTCAGAATGAAAATCAAATGGAAGAATAAATTGAGCTCTAAATGCTAATTCCTTCGTCCACAGATCTGATGGTAAATACGTCATTCGCCTGAACAGCGGAGGCATATACACCCTGAGGAGCCGTGTCGGACTCTCTCTGCATGCGCCTACATCCCTCTCGAAAAACACACTGACCCCAAATCCACACCGTACAATTCTCCACGTCATCGATGCGTGCCTCTTTAATCGGACGGTCCAGCGCTCTTACAATTCGAACACAATTCAACTACTCGGACCAGCCCAAAACCCGAACCCTAGCCACTAGCCTCGCTCCCTGAGTCCCTCCCGCTGGAGTTTTATCCCGACTCGCGTATTCTAACCAATAGGAGAGGGAGGGAGAGAGAGAGAGAGAGAGAGGGAGAGAGAGAGGGTCTTTTTGTGCCTCTGAAGCATTTGGGACTTGCAGAAGAGAGTACGCGCATCTGAAGAAAAAAAAAATAGGAAAAGAATTTCAGGGGTTTAAGTCGGTGCGAAAGAGGAGTCGTTGCTTCTGTCATCGATTTTCAAATCTACGGTCAGGATTAGTTCTCGGGCTAGAGTTTAGGGTTAGGGCAAGAACAACAAATTTCTCCTTCGTTCTACGGAGAAATCTGTGGCTTTGTTCTGAAATTGTTGCTTCCCATGCTGTGAAACGAGTTGTTTAGGGAGGTATTCAGAAATTTGTTTATGAGATATAGGGTTTCGTATTTGATGGACGAGATCTGGGAACGCGCCGTGGAGACAGCGCTAGACGGCCAAACGGACCACGCCTCGGCTCGAACTCTAACCCTAGACGGCGCCGTAAAGTGTGTGCAAGGTCGGCTACCCCCTCCAAGCCTTCTAGAGAGGTTCCAGAACCTTCAACACCTCTCTATCGCCAACATCGGCGTCTCGTCGCTCGAGCAGTTCCCTAGGCTCCGGAACCTCCAGAAGCTCATCCTCTCCGACAACCGGATCGCTGGCGGCCTCGAGTTCCTCGTCGAGGCGGGCCTCGACTCGCTGCGAGACCTCGACCTCTCGAACAATCGGATTCAGTACATTGAGGATCTCGCTCCGCTTGCGCAGCTCAAGCTCGTCTCGTTGGATCTTTACGAGTGCCCCGTAACTCGCGTCAAGGATTATCGATCTAGGGTTTTCGGATTGATAAAATCGTTGAAGTATTTGGATAAGATGGACGCGGAGGAAAATGAGAGGCCGGAGTCTGACGACGAGGAGGAAGAGGAAGAGGAGGACGAGGATGATCCCGGGAGCGGTGAAATCGATGGTGAAGATCGGCCGTATGGGATGAACAATGGGCACAGCGAGGGGATTGAAGGAGTCGTCGATGTCGACGAGGACGAGGAGAGTGATGCTGATGAGGAGGAGACCGAGACAGCTAGGAGAGTGAACGGGCAAAGTCATCAGGCCAACGGCTTTAGGGTTGAGCGCGTGGAGGGAGCGGATGGTGAGGAGGACGAGGACGGCGATGATGACGAAGATAACGAATCCGGAGAAGAAATTGATGACGAGGAGGGTGACGATGATGATGTGGTTGAGGTACACGAGATTGAGGACAGTGATGACGAGGAAGACGGGGTTGAGTATGAGGAGGATGATGAAGACGATGACGAGGACGAAGATGACGAGGATGAAGAAGAGGAAGTGGACAATGACGAGGGGGATTTTGCCGAGCCAGAGAGTACGGGACGGTTGACGAGCACAGAAGGGGAGATTGATGGACATGAGCAGGGCGAGGATGATGGAGATGAGGATGATAACGTTGAGACTGGAGAAGAAGAGCAGGGTGTCGAAGAGGACGGAGGATTTGAGGAAGAGGAAGATGGTGAGGAGGAGGTGAGATTCCCCTTAACTAGCATGAAAATCAGCTTCGTTCCTTGGCATCCTTCCCGTTTAACTGATGTGTCTTAATTGCTAGTTTCTGCCTCTTATTTTCTTGATGTTACTGATAATTCTTGTTTGGTTTTGTTGATTGAATCATGCGGTGTTTTAGAGTTTTCATTTAATCTTCTGCTTCTACTGGATGAATCGTATTTCTGTGTTGATTTGCTTGCGTACTTTGCTTGATAAAGTATCCAGGGAAATATTTCCTACTTTTTGGTCTAGTGTATTTCTAGCCTTGGTTAATGGATATCGCACTCATCAGTTGATCTGATGAAATGTGTATGCAATATTTCCATTTAGTAGATGAAAAGGTTTTTAAACTAAGGCTGTTTCTATTTTAAAGGTGAACTATCTCATGTTTTGCGATAGTTCAAAAGTGAGTCGTGCTTGGGCAATTTAATTTTAATTTTATTTTTTGCTACTGGTGGTTCTCTTTATTTCTCTCTTTAAAGCAGGATTTGGAGATTAAAAAGCCTCTATTAACAGCTTTCGTTATTTTAGAAATTTCAATACTGGATTTGCTTCATATTGATTTTGCAGTATTATTTTCGTTGGTTGGAAACTTCCTTATAGAGCGAGCTTTATAACTTATCTTTTTGTGTCAACTACTTTCTCTTGTGGTGAAGCTTCACAATTACAGCATTCCATATGATTGAGTTAGTAGTTTTCTTGATCTCAATCTTCCCTTTGTTTTTTCATGTTTCCATTTTCTTCACAGGATATTTGGTCAATCATAGTATGTATTTTGATGTTTGATTTCCGAACAGCCAGTTTGTTGTCATGTTTTGTTGTAGGATTTGGTTTGTACGGTTTTATGCAAGTGGAGCAAATTGCTTAAATCTATTTTGTAAATTACGATATAATTTTAGCTGCATCTGGACTGACTCTTGATCAACTTGAGGAGTGATTAATGTCCTACTTATCTTTCTTTTATTAGTTGTACTTCTTGAGGTCATTTTTTTTTTGGGGGTCGATTTTTTCTTTGATTTCTGGGTTTTTATGTTTTTGTTTAGAATGTAATTCAATTCTATATGTTTGCTTGTCTTCTAGATGAATTCCGTTGTTTATATAGGGTTTTTTGATTTGCCTCATATATTTGTATTTTCTTATAAAGAAGTACAGTAGCATAGTCAGGGCCATGATTCATGCAAGAGGTTAAGTTGTAGTTACTATTGGTAGCAGAAACCATGTAGTCCCTGCCTTTTTACAGTACATCAATTTTTGAATGCAAGTGGTGTTTTGCTTTTTGGTGAGATTATGTTGTTTTTATTTTTTGAGTTTTGCTTATTACTAAATGCTTTCTTTGGATTTCCTTTGTTGGCTATATCAGATAATTTATTTTGGTAGTTTGAAGTTTCCTTGTTTACCGAGTTAGTGCTTGGAATTAATTTGTTGGAATTAATTTTTCTGGACTTATCAGCTGAGAGAAATTTTTTTCTACGACAGGAAGAAGACTTTGGTGCGGGATATTTAGTTCAGCCAGTAGGTCAGGCTGAGGAAGTTGATAATGGAGGTAGTGACATGGAACCAGGAAACGAAGAAGATGATGTCGAAGAGGAGGAAGAAGTGGAAAACGATGAAAATGTTCAGGTGCTGCCTCCGAGTTCTTCACATCCTAAAAGGAAAAGGGATGAAGAAGCGGATGAGGACGGTGAAGGTGAGGATGATGAGGAAAATGATATAGTTGACTCCAGCAAGCCATCTAAGAAGCACCATTAGCACTGGGATTCGAATCTCGTATGTTAATGCTATGTTAATGTCTTTCGGATATGGAAACGGATGAACCTCACATTAGATAGTTGGTTGGTAGCGTGGTAGTGATTTTGGCCATCTTCTTGGACAATTAGGGAATCCAAATGTAACTTTGGTTGGCTTATGTTTAGTTCAAAAAGTCGTTAGTCTCATGTCCCCCGCTTGCTTTTCTCATATAGCCGTTACTCCTTGTTTTTCAAATGACAGTTATGAGCGGTTCACTGCTAGGAGTTGGTAGTTATTTGGAAGGGGACTGGTAGGAGGTGACGGAGGAAAGAAAAAATCTTGAAATTTGTTTTTTCTTTTGGTTGTCCAAGCAGTTTTTGGAAAAAGGGGGTTGTAAAACGCTTGTAGATAGTTACTATCTTTATGTTTTATTCAATCAAGTTGGCTTACCAATCTTGTGACGTATTCAGCACTGTCTTATTTCGCATTTGACGTGTTATATTTGTAGGTTGCTTTATATTTATTGTCGCAGGGAAGGCCAGGTGGCGATGAGATTCATTGGATATGATGGCAATGGATATGGTGCATTATACACCTTGGTACGGAAATGTTCTGATGATGGATCGTGTGATATTCGTCGTAAGAACTAGTACCTATCCCTGATCCAACGGTGGAATGTCAACTTCTCTCAGGGAAAATTTTTACTGGCGAAGCAGCTGAATTGTTTGTGATTCCATTGGAACAGTACAAAAGTCGTAATTGAGGCATGTGACAGTCAAATTAAATTATCTTTTAAGCGACTCAAAGTGTTCGACTCACCAAGCCAGGTGAAGCCCCAGCTTAGCTCTTTCGCTTGTTTTGCCTTCTATTTGTCGGCAATGGATAAATCTCTTACGGCTCTTGCGAGCCTAATCGAGCTGCTGACAACTAATCTTCTCTTGTAGTTCTTTCGATGGACCTTGGGCGGCTTAAGACGCAAGACCTTTATCGTAGATGGCTCCGGCTTTTTTGAGCTAATAAAAGGTAGCTCTGCCCGGCTTCCCAGTTGCTAATTCACGCATCCCGCCGCATGAGAACTTGGAATTAATGATACTTAATCGATTCGACTAATGACGGACTTAAGCAAAACATAAACAAACTGGGTGCATAGCAACCTACTGGCGGAAAAGGTGCCACGAGTAGTGGTACCCATCTTCCATTGTAGTCTATACAGTAAGTCAGAAAAGAACGAGCAGCGACTCTCTCTCTAGGACCAGACCAAATTGCCTTAGAAAACCTCAAAGATGTTGCTATTTGCTCCGGCATCAACTTCCTTATGGTCACCACGAAGTAACTCTTTCAAATCCACACATGGGAGACCGAGATTGCATAGACCACTCAAGCTCCTGGGCATGGCGGAAGAGAGCAGCGATAGCGGCAACGGCACAATAGAGAAAGCTGCTATAGCCGGTGGCTTTGTCTCAACCCCAGTGATAGGCTGGTCACTCTACACGCTCAAGACAACTGGCTGTGGCCTCCCACCGGGGCCAGGGGGCTCTATAGGAGCAATAGAGGGCGTCAGCTATTTAGTAGTTGTGGGAATTGTAGCTTGGTCCTTGTACACCAAAGCTAAAACTGGTTCCGGATTGCCTAATGGTCCTCTCGGCTTGTTAGGAGCTGTCGAAGGTCTGTCGTACTTAACACTGCTCGCCATTATCGTCGTCTTCGGGTTGCAGTACTTTCAGCGAGGTTATATCCCTGGTCCTCTCCCAGCTGACCAGTGCTTTGGTTGAGGTCCCTCTCTCTCTCACTCTCTGAGGGGATAATTTCGTCTCAGCCTCTACAAGTCTTATCTTTTGTCTGTGGCTGTATTTCGTCCAACCTGTCATGTTAACTTTCTGTACGTCTATCTAATAATTTGCCTGTGGTTCAGAGAATCTCTATGATTGCATGTATTTCTAGTCCTTGTCAGCTTTTTCTGGTTAAGTACTCCGTAAGTGGAGTTGCTTGAATATTTCTCTAAAACGCTTGTATCTACCCCACTTGGAATCTTTTGTTGTTTACCCATAAAATACAGCCTCCATTTAAAGACGACCGCTTTATGAAGGATGACTACAAGAATTCTACAACCCACAAACGGAGAAGCATCTGCACTCTGAACATATTGGCTTGAAAAATCTTCTATGCTAGGTGATAAAGGAGTGCCATATACGCTACAATGCGTGCGCACTGTCTTCCAGATGAAGCCGAAAATTTTGGAAGTTCATTTTACCACGTCTAGTGCTTGGAATGAGAAGACTTTTCCATCATTACAGTATCCCCCGCACTTTTTTAATCCCTTGTGCTTAACTCTTCTGTAATTGTGACGAAGCTTTGCCTAATATTTCTAGCAACCCAAGTCCGTTTGGTACTCATAGTAGCTTTATGTGGTTAAAAGTGTTAAAAAGTGCCAAAGATCAAGCCTAAGCAAACCGAGAATTAAGTTCAACAGCCCCCACTTAGTGTGGCCAAACTGAGAATTTGGATCACAGACCACTCCCTGCTGCTAAAACTTCTACTACTTTTCAAACCTTGACGTGGTTCCCATTTGTAACAAAACTAAGGTAAATACAACAAGATAACATGCAAACTTATAGAAGGTAGTTTTCCTGCTCCATGCATACTCCTATTTTCCTTTGATCACTTCTTCTCCCTTTTATTAAACAATAAAGTCTTACTTTAAATATGAAGGTATTTGTAATGTATCTTATAAGCTTGAGCAACTCCACTCTTAATAAAGCCTTTTGAAGATAGGTGGACCTAAGCTTTTTATATGGTATCAAAGCCACTCTTTCTTTATTGTATTCTAACCCAATGTCATAAATAGGCTAGTTTTTTTCGTCAGTAAAAGACTAAGTTTGGACTATGAGGAAGTATTGGACAATAAAGTCTCATATTGAAGATAAAAAAAATTGTAATATGTATTATAAGCTTGAACAACTACTGTTTTTAATTAGGCCTTTCAAAGAAAGGTAAACCTGGACCTTTTACACCTTTCTCATAGTATGCAAATGTGATGGAAATCTTTCTCTTCTTGGCTTTAGGATTAGACTTGTGTATGCTTTGCACCTAATAATTCCTTCCTTTCCTAAAAAAACCTGAGTCCTGACACCTAATAATCCTTCCCTTCCTGAAAAAACTTGAGTCCTGATGGTAGGGTTTTCCAATTGTGCCAATGCTTTAGTGACACACTTGGACCCTTTTATCACCCTGTAGTAATAATGAAGAATCAGCGGCCAGATCTTTTGGCTTACTGATTCCCGAAAATGGAGGTACCTCTGGACAAAACGGGCAGCAGATGCCGAATCAACAACCAGGAGAAAGAGAAGGAACAACTATCTCCTTACAAAACCAGCGGCACTCGAAACCATCCAGCCGGTCATAAGGAAAACAAGCAAGCTCCATCAGGAAAGTGCCAGCGCCTCACTTCTTAATTAAAGAGAAGACATCCATCATAGATCACGGTGAAAGACGAGCCAAAAAAGTTTGTCAAAACCAGCAATAGAAATCACGGTCATTTGTTTCCATTACTTTTTTATAATTACCAATTTCTTCATTCCGAATTGGGTCTCTCGACATCAAGCCTGCGGTGGCATGTAAGAATGTTGGATGCCACATCAACGCAGGAAAAGTTAAAGAACAAGTGCAAAAAGAATGAAATGGGCAGCAAACACCATATCAGCACCGTAAGGGAAAGAAAAGAAACAACCATCTCCCCACAAAAACCAGCGGCACCAGAAACCATCAAACCTTTCACAGCCCTGGTCATTAGGAAAACAAGCAATCTGCATCGAAAAAGCGTTGGCGCCGCACTCCTTAATTAAAGAGAGAATATCCATCACAAATCAAGGTGGAAGATAAGCACCCCCACAAAAAAAAAAGAACCACAAGCATGGCTATTTTTGGAACAAACTTAAACAAAATACACAACACTTGGCTTTCTCCTTTGCTTTCGACTTTCCATCTTCACTTTGTCATAAGGTCACATTTTTAGTCTTACAAAACCACCAAATAAAATAAGAAGACTAATTAAAAGATCAAGTCCTTAGGCCCTACCTCCGTCCTTCATCAATGTAGCATTCGGCCCCTCCTATACCTATGGGGTCGTAATAGATTTAGGGATTATAAATGTTGAAGTTAAAAATAATATTGAAATGAAATGTGTTAAAATTAATTTTTATATTTAATTTTTTTGATAAAATAATTGAAACACATAACAAACAACTCCAAATATACTTTTTTAAAGTTTTATTCTCTGCCATAATATTTGCATATTTTTTCATCACATTGTTAGTTGTTGCAGATACGAGTTATTATGGAAAAGAATCTACAAACATTTTCATATTTTCATCTATGAAGATTGGTAAATATGAACAAATTATATTGTAATATACACGTGCCGCCCATTGATTGGTCGCTCCCAACTAATCTCTTTTCCTCTCTTGTCATTAGTCTTCTGACGTTATAATGTCCAAGAAGTCCATTACCTTCTTAAAATTGGCTTGTAACGAGATAGTTATATTTTATTTTAAAAATAATTGTTAAGCAAGGTGAGACATTCTTCCCATCGTCTTTAATATGCCTTTTTGGTTGCTAATGTTGGATTGTAAGCCTCATTACAAGGATAATACATCTCTTTTATATATAAAGTGGTTGCTTTTAAACTTGAACTTTGATATTATGTAGAAATTATAAAAACAAAATTAAAGGTAGATTTAAATACAGAAATTTGAACACAAATTGTGTTGAAAAACAATTTTACAAATGAAAGAGAAAAAATTTCAATTCTATTATTATCTTTACACTTGAATCCTAACCTTATTTATTGACAAATCTCAAATTTAAACTGATATAGAAACTCAATCATGACATAAATCCCATAATTCTTGATTTGCCAATTTTGATGAATTCGTGCATCATTGCAGCAATTTTCCACGAATTAACCCGGCACGGATACTTTCCAGTCAAATATAATTGCAATTGAACGGTTTCCCAGGATAAAACACACCCTTTTTTTTATCCCAAACAACGTCGTTTTGTTGGTTAATCAACCCTGCGTGGCTAATTGAACATGACTAGGCGTTTTCCTTTGGGGATGTTCCCAAAATGTCCACTGACCCAAGGTAAAATGGGCTTCCGACTAGCAGTGGTTTGGGCTCGTTTCCCAATGGCAATTAGGTAAATTTTGGTACGCTTTGGTTCTTTTAATCAAAGCAATAGTTTTGATTTGTGAATTTATTTTTGGAAAGTTTAAATCGAATCAACAAATTACATAACTTTTGGAAAAGAAAATTTGGCTATACAATTAAATATAAATATATGTTGCTCCTAAAGACTTTATTATCAAAACAAATAATAAAACTATTAATGAATTTTTAACTAATAAGAGAAATACTGTGAGAGACATGAGATTAAAATGATATAATTTTGTTAAAAATTATTTAATTTCAATCTAGTTTGTTGTGTTATTTTAGGATTTCATTTATGTATGTTTGTTGGTTGGAATCGGTATATGGCAGTATTTGATTCAAATTTCAAATTTTATAAGTTTGAACAAATTCCAAGTTTTTTTAAGTTGGGTCTATGAAATTTTGCTATCCAAATAAATGGCCATTCAAGTCTTGAAAATTTTAGTAATATTTGAGAACTCTACCATATGAAAAATTAGGATTCGAACCCTTCCTTCTCAATAAATTTGCAAATTCTCCTACTTCATCCTTAATAAATAAAAATAAATAAAAAATCAAAAAATAAAAACAATAATAAAAACAGGATGGCCTTCAGCAACAAGTCAAGCTCATGTCCTTTTTTCTCCTCCTTTTGAATCAGGATCCCAGCCTTTACACGTCTCTCCCTCCCTCTGGCCGTCTTCATATATACTCTCGCAGATCGAATGTTGTGAGTTATCTCTAGTCTAGAAGTTAATCGGACTTACTCGCTTCTGTAGACTATTGCATCTATCTGTTCAAAATTGTAACTTGCTGCTGTTGTTCGCTTTTCGTTACGAGAAATCTTTTGATTTCCCAGTCTGATCGTTGTCTTGCCAACCGTTTCCTCGCGTATTTGCAGTCTGATCGTCGTTTCGTGAACCACTTCATCGCGGAAACTTGATCTGTTTATGCGTACTGCCGCAAAGAAGACCTATTTGGTTGTTCAGAATACGAAGGAAAAGGGAACAAAAGGTATGTTCTTATTGCTTCTGCGGAAGACAGAGAGAAATAAACTAAAATCAAAGTAGACGCTGTAAACTAGATGCATTGGGTTCTGATCGGTTAATTTTTTTAGTAACTTTGGTTTTGGCTATTAACATATTTTTCTCTCTGTTTGGAACTGGTTTATGTTTTCTGGACCCTTGTAACGAATGGAAATCAATGGGGGTGTGAACATTCTTGAAATAGTAAACCTTGTTAATTCCAAGCCACTCCTCTCTCGGTAAATCTCAATCTTCTAGAGGAATTTGGTATGGAAACAACCTTTCGTGGTGTCAGAATAGGCCTCCCGAGTTAAGTATTTATTGGTGTAATTTTTGTGGTCAATGGGAGGTGAAGAGGAAAAAGTTTAGGATAGAATAGAAAATATGTTAGCAACTTGATAGTTCTTTATAATTATATAGTTTAGGCGTAAAACTATTGTTTGAAAGAGAAACGATTGATCTTTTCTTTCTAAGTAGGCAAAACGATTGCAAACTGATTCGATTCATGACTATGGCTGCATTGAGGAATGTTTGCATTTTGAGACGACTGAAAAACCAAAATTCTATGTGAATCTGGGAATTTTTGTTCTTTATAATTATATAGTTTAGGTGTAAAACTATTGTTTGAAAGAGAAACGATTGATCTTTTCTTTCTAAGTAGGCAAAACGATTGCAACTGATTCGGTGTATGACTATCGCTGCATTGAGGAATTTTTGCATTTTGAGACGACTGAAAAACCAAAATCCCATGTGAATCTAGGAATTTTTGTTTTTTGTGCGCTGTGTACCTTCTTTTTTTTTTTTCTGTCTGTTTAGGTTCGTTATATCTCTGTCATTTTCAATTTCACTGACACAAACTATGATGTCTTGTACAGTTCAGTAGCTGAGAAATTTGACCTGGAGAATGGATCGTGGAAAGAGACCAAGTAATGTCATCACAAACAGAAACAACAAAATATACATGGACCTCAAAGACATAATAAGGGAGCAAACCCTCCCTTTTCTTCCTGCTAAATCACTTTTCAGGTTTAAATCAGTTTGTAGGGACTGGAAACTCCAAATCTCAACCCCTTTCTTTGCCCACAATCAGTCAAATAGTTTCCATGAATTCTCGGGCTTCTTTTGTCATTCTTGTTCGCATCCACCGAAGTTTTTCTCCCTTGACCCAGATGCTTATGGGGTTCCAGATCCGTCTTTACAGTTTCTGCCTGAACCAGTCGAAATCAAGACTTCTTCCAATGGACTACTGTGCTGCCAGGGTCAGAGTGGTGACAAGCCCTACTACATTTGCAATCCTGTTACCAAGCAGTGGAAGAAACTCCCTAAACCCAATGCTAATCATGAGTCTGACCCAGCTCTTGTTCTGATGTTTGAGCCATCATTACTTAATTTCGTTGCTGAGTACAAGCTCATTTGTGCTTTTCCATCTGCTGACTTTGACAATGCATGTGAATTTGAGATATATTCCTCTGCAGAGGGATCCTGGAGAATTTCCGGTGAGATATACTTCGGTGCTAGAAAGCTCATTGCTAACTCAGGTGTCCATGTGAATGGAATTGTTTACTGGCTGTCGGAGACTGGTGGAATTGTTGTTTTTGATCTAACCATGGAGCGGTCACAACGCCTCTATGGTCATAATGGATGCTTGGGTGTGATGAATGGGAAGCTTACCTCAACCACTGCTTATAACCAGTCTCTAACTGTGAGTGTGCTGTCCAATCCATACACGAACACGATGGCGATGAACAGCAGAGTGAAGACCTGGGATACAAAACTTAGTATCAATGTCAACGACAGGTCGGATCTTCGTGGAATTTCATTTACGGAGGCTCAGCCTCAAGGATATTCATTTCCCGGATCCTTGTCATACAATAAGGGAGCTGTTCTATTTGCTAGTGGAGATTTCATTGTCTTTCGGTGCCAGAGAACAGTGTACTCATATGACATGAAGACTCAACAAGTTAGACGACTGAGCAGTGAAGCAGATGATGACATTAGAGTCATTGGATATGTGAATAGCCTTGTTGAAATCTAGTTCGTCTCCCTTCTCATATGTTCCTACTACATCTGCAACCTGTGGAGCCAGAAGCTGATACGCAGAGCGGTAATATTAGGTGGCAATGGTTTGAAACTTGTGTGATAGTGAGGAAATATGTAGGGGTTCCTTTTTCTTTGTATTTTAACAATCAAATATGGCTGTCATTTGTTGACACCTTGTTACTTACGATTGGAGTTCAGGAATAGGATAGAATATGGAACAATTTTCTGAAATTAACCAGCTATCTTAACCTTACTTAAGACCTGTCACAGGTAGAAAACTTTCACGTTTTGGCCTGTGAAAGCACATGGAATGGATGGGATGCTTGGCCGCTACTGTTTACTGAAACACATGTTATTCTCGCATTCTTGCATTTTACAGAACTCTTGGTGGCGTTTTAGGTGTGAAAAATATCTCAACAATAGCACATTGGATAAGGTCAGATAATGATATGATTATTTTATTTTTAGGGAGCATTATACCATTTTGGATAAGGTCATGGAATTGATTTAACAGTAGCACATTGGATTGCCCGTCTTTTTGATAATAGAAGGACGCCGTCTATGTAGACCAAGGTATTATAGAGAATTGACTGGATGTCCATATCATCACCTGTGGAAACAACAATAGAGCCATTTAAGTCCAAAGGGCATTGGTTGTTCTCTGATAACGTTGACTAGGGATGCAAAAAGCTGACCTGGGCATTTACTCGAGTTTGATCCCTGGTTGCCAAAAACATGCTTTCAATTAAACTTTGAGTAGATTTGAGCATCTAATAGTTGAATGAATTACAAAGTTCAATCAAGTAATAAAAACTTATCTAAAAAAAGCAATTAAATTGTTTGTAATTTATGACAAGTCTTAATTTTTTCATATATGTTCAAAACTCTTGTTCACATAAAATGCTTCAAAAGCAAATTTTAAATATGAGGGCTTGATCAAGCAAGCTAACTATAAATTTAAGGGCTTGATCAAGCCATCAAATTGTTATGACAGTTTTTCTTAGGTTGTGAGTAACTTGACAGGCCCAAACTGATACCGTGTGAGCCTTGACCCGTCTTGGTTGGGTCCACTACCTGTGTGACCCACTGGACTTGACTGCTTTTGGGCTGTGACCCGCCCACTTGAGATTGTCCTCCTCCCTTGTCACCCGTCTATCCTTCTCCGGCGGCTAAGTACTTTGTTTCCACCATTCTGCATGCCTGGTGCGCCGAACTACATTGCGAAATCGCATGCGCAATGTTTCCGGAGACGTAGTTCACGAGCCATAAAAGAACCATCGGATTAGATCTGTTCTCCAGTCCCGTCAAGAGTTGTAGGACGAGGAGAGTCGTGAAGACTCCACCGACGACAAGGGAGAGAGCATCGGCAGACGGAGAAGGGGCCGACGAGGAGGAGGAAGCGGCGAGAAGAAGATGAACAGTGTCTTCGCAGGTTGACTGAACCTGGTTTCGACTTCCGGGTAGGATCCGGATTACGCATTGGGTCCCCGGTGGGGTCTGGGTCAGTATATAAAGCCCAGTAAACCATGACTCCTAAAACAGGGGCGAGAATGGGTCTCAATAAGTTCTAGAACTCGTATCTTCCAAAAACAAGTAAAATATCAAGTTGCATAATGAGACTTTGCTAGCAACGTCTAAATCCAAGTAGAAATATTGATCATTTAGTTTGTCTTGTCGCTAAAGGTCCTTTTACAGTGCTCGGAAACCATACTTGGAACTTTTACAGTACTCTGAAACCATACTTGAAGCCTCACTTCCAAGTTGCTAAGAAGCTATATATGGCGCACCTAACGGATGTGGCCTTGTTTCTCTTTTGAACTGGAGATAGCGACACACAGACATAGCAGCTTGTGTATCGTTTGTCTTAGGTGGTGTTAGTTACAAGTGTGAAGACAAGCGTGCAACGAGGAGAGACATTGTATTTGAGGATCATATTGGTTGGCTGGAAGGAAAATATATGATGAATGTGAAAGAAAAACCGCAGCCAAGAACTGGTAAAAAGAATAACGAACTCGAACTAAGTTAGAGGTGGCAAAAGAAAAGGGAAAGACCAGATGGGGGGAAGAGAGAGAAAGAAGAGGCCAACATCGTAGGAGGGTCATTCGGAAGGACAGGCCTCCTTTCTTGTATGGAAATTTCAATATGCAACAGAATTTCTCTCTCCCTCCTTTGAGAACCCTCCATCTCTAATCAGGTACTTTCTTCCTATTCAAACTTTTCTCCTACTAAAATTCACAATCCATGAAGGAACAAGATTTTAAGATGTAAGACTCAAGTTGCAGTCATTTCTGGAGCCCCTTACAAAAATAAAGAAACAAGTCTCAGTAGGATTTGAGTTAAGGTGCTGGAAGAAGAACATTATTTGGTTTTAGACCATGTAAAATTAGAGGTCCACGGTTTCGTGGTGGATTGATTAGTTTTTGGTCAAAAATCAAATTGCTTGCTATTGTTACGATTGTTTCCTCATTTTCCACATAACTGTTTCTCTTTCGATCTTTCATGTTATGTCAGGGGTCTCCAATCGTTGGGGCGAGCGGTTGCGGGGGAGAGGAGTTAATTTCCGGCCTACACTTTGACGTAAATCTTGGCCGGAAGTTCAAGACTTCATAATGTCTTCGTCTTCTGCTTCGTCTCCGGAATCTCCACCTTCACCAGACGCTCCACCACCGTCAGGGAATTCGTCTTCACCACCTCCGTCGTCATCCTCACCGCCACCACCCTCGAAGTCGCCACCACCCTCACAGTCGCCAACACCGCCCTCACAGTCTTCACCATCCCCCCCACCGTCCCAGTCGTCGTCTCCACCCCCTGCCCCAAAGTCTCAGGGCTCCCCACCACCACCGCCATCCTCTTCCAATGGAAACTCTCCTCCACCACCTCCCAGAAGCAGTTCAGATTCCCCACCACCTCCACCACCCCATTCTTCTTCCAAAAGATCACCTCCGCCACCACACCACAAAACCACACCTTCATCAGGATCGTCGGGTTCTGATAGCTCATCGTCTAGTTCTTCAGGATCTAACGACCAGCTGCCTCTAATTATAGGAGTTACAGTTGGGGTAGGTGTGTTGCTCATTGTCATGCTCATCGTATGTGCCGTCTGCTTTAGGAAGAAGAGAAGAAAGGATGACCACATGCAGATGCAATACTACGGAGATCCTTCACAAAAAGGTGCTAAAACATTAACCTTTTTTTTTTCGCTGCTTAAAGATCGTGAAAATAATCATGCATAACTCTTGGATTGACGGCAAAGTCTGAAGAAACAAAGATGCTTGAAAACTTGCACGTCCTGCTTCCTACGCAACCCAGCAACCAAATTCTTTGTTTTCACCTCTTTTCCTATGTCCCCTCACCAACAAAGTTCTGTGTTTTTTTAACATGGGAAAGTTGATTTGTCATTGTTTCATAGGACTTCCTGTGTATCTTGTGAGCATTAGCATTACCCATTTGAAATTTCGTAAGTTATACACACAAGGGCTTTGCAAGCCTTAGGACGCTCACCTGGCGTTGAGTTGGTTAATTCATTTTCCATCGGCTTTGGGCGGGCAGCGATCTTCACTTCTAAATATGATAATCATGAAACTGCATTTGTCAATTATTTCCCATAAGAAATATTGAATTAGCTTGAATGCTGAGGATATGAATATGGTTTGAACTTCAACTTTGAATGACTTACATTCCATTGACAGAACAAATTAGGGTAGATGGGAACTAATACTGTATAATTTATGAAGCAGGGGATTACTACACAAACCCAAGTCAACCAAGCTGGCACAACGCATCCCAAGGACCGGATCATGTTGTCAAGCTCCCTCCACCACCAGGCGCAGCTGGTTCACCTGGTGCTGGTGCTTGGGCTCCAGCTGCCCCACCCCCCATGATGTCAAGTAGTGGTGAAATGAGCTCCAGTTTCTCAGGCCCATACAAACCACCCTTGCCACCTCCTTCACCAGGTATGGCTCTTGGATTCAACAAGAGTACTTTCACTTATGAGGAGCTAGCGGCAGCTACAGGAGGGTTTTCCCAGGCAAATTTGTTGGGTCAGGGCGGGTTTGGTTATGTCCACAAGGGGGTGTTGCCTAATGGGAAGGAAGTCGCCGTTAAGAGCCTGAAGGTCGGCAGTGGGCAAGGAGAGAGAGAATTCCAGGCTGAGGTTGAAATCATTAGCCGCGTTCATCATCGACACCTTGTGTCACTCGTTGGATATTGCATTGCTGGTGTGCAGAGGATGTTGGTTTATGAATTCGTTCCTAATAAGACCTTGGAATATCACCTCCATGGTAGGTTCTACGCTCACTTATTCTGGTTATCCAAACAATACTTAGTTTTGCTTACATGATGCTTTCGACTATCATAGTGCTATCAGAGCAAGTAAATCTAACTACTGATTACAGGAAAGGATCTTCCAACCATGGATTGGGCAACTAGGATGCGCATTGCAACAGGGTCGGCGAAAGGCCTCGCATACCTTCATGAGGATTGTAAGAAATCATCGCCTCTCGACTCTCTCTCTCTCTTCCCCCCTCTCTCACAGTTCTCTTATTTCTCAATTGAAATGTGCATGCAGGCCACCCTCGGATCATCCATCGTGATATCAAGGCAGCCAACATCCTCATTGACTATAACTTCGAAGCCATGGTATCTGTTTTGTTTATTGCTCATATATGTATATTAAATACACGAGTCCTACATGTCATATGATGCCTAAGCTGTTGAAGCTAATAAGTCATTTCCCAACCCTTGTAATTCAGGTGGCTGATTTTGGATTGGCTAAGTTGTCTTCTGACAATTACACTCATGTATCTACACGTGTCATGGGAACATTCGGGTAAGTTTTGTTCAGGATTTGCTGCAACTGAGAGAGTGCTAAGGTGCAACTTTCAGCATCAGATGAGACTTTCCACTTTTTTCTTATGTTAAAAGGATCATCTTTACATGTCCATATGGAACAATGCAGGTATTTGGCTCCAGAGTATGCTTCCAGTGGCAAGTTGACAGAGAAGTCTGATGTTTTCTCGTATGGTGTCATGCTCCTAGAGTTGATAACTGGTCAACGACCCGTGGATCCTTCCGGTGCAATGGAAGATAGTTTAGTGGATTGGGTTTGTATTTACTCTATACTTTTACTCATTTTGATTCAAATTAAGATTACCTCTCTTTTACAAGATTTTCTACAAATGTGGGACAAATTGTAGGCTCGGCCACTTTTAACTAGTGCTTTGGAGGATGGCAAATATGATGAATTGATTGATCCGCGTTTGACGGACAACTTCAATCTCAATGAGATGGCACGCATGGTAGCTTGTGCTGCTGCCAGCATTCGCCATTCTGCTAAAAAGCGCCCCAGAATGAGCCAGGTGTGGAACTGGGTTAATTTTCATGTTGTAGTACATGCTTTTGCATATAGTGCAGCGAATGGCTTATAGTGAATGAGAACAATGCTTGGAGTGCAGATTGTCCGGGCATTGGAAGGAGATGTGTCGATGGACGACTTGAATGAAGGGAAGACTGGGCACAGCCCCGCTTACGGCTCCACTGGAAGCTCAGACTACGATACTGTTGCTTATAATGCTGATATGAAGAAGTTCAGAAAGATGGCGCTGTCAAGCCAGGAATTTGCGAGCAACGAGTTCGCATCTAGTAGTGAGTTCCGCGAGTCGAGCATTGGAGGACACCAAAAGCACTTCCTCTGACTTGCCCTCCAAGCATTTTGGATGGACCAGCCTGAAACCCTAAAAAAAAGATGGCATTTTCGTGTCAAACCCTTTCACAAAATTTATTACATACTAATCCGGTAATCGTTTCTAAGTTATTTGGGGAATTTGCTTTTTGAGGTGACAATGAGAGATCTGTGGTTTCGTTGATCCTTGATTTACTGATTGATTTCCTTTTCTAATATGGATATGAACTCTGCATATATAGATATATGCTAAGCAATGGAGGCAGATCTAGCTTCTATTATTTGTGAATGTTGTCTGTATCATACAATTAAATCAATCATGAACAATTTTGGGATGGTTTTACCACAAATTTTTCAGTTGATTGATATGTGTGAGAATAAACAAATTATGATCTATTTTGTATGTTATCCGATTACAAGGATCTCCATTTCTATAATTTTGCTAAAACATCAACAAAATGTAAGTCCTTGAAGCTAATATTATACATACTTTTAACGAGTATTGTTAAGAAGTTCATCTTAAAATTGACTTGGAAGAAAAAAAAAATCATTTTAAGAAGGATTCTCAGATAAGATTGAAGTAAGGTAAACTTACTCATCATATTTAACAAATATACTTTGAAATAATTAAAATTAACAACAAAAAATGCACTAAAAGTGATTTTATAAATAATAAAATATAAGACTTGATACTATCAATTTATATGCCTATAAATCCTCATTCTAACTGACAACAATGAGGGTATTGTCACTTCTTTTGTTATGAAAACAAATTAAAATGTAAAACCAACTTCGAGTCACATTTATCAAAACAACCCAAAAGTACTTCAAAATAAGCTCGCTGGATGAAAAGCTTGCATTTGTTATGGATAAAACCTTCTTGTTGCATCCAAATATATCATTGATGACTAATAACTAACATAGAAAATTGAAAAAGTGGAGTGGCTGAAGATAATTAGAGAATGAGATTATCAAAGATAATAATGGAATGGATAAAATGTCACTTACCACGGATGGTAATATACCTTTCATATCTTATGTCTAGTTCATTAAATGAAATAGTAGATAAATTAAACTAGACTTTTCTAGATATTTTATTTAATCATATCTTATGTCTAGATACTTTTCGTATCTTATGTCTAGTTACTAAGCCCTTTAAATAAATTGATTTTTCTTAACTGGAAATTCAAGAAAAATAAAATATCTTTAGTAGCTCTTTTAGGACCAAAACATTCTGATGAAAAGTTGGCCAAATAACAAGGAGGTTGGGTTTTTTTCAATTTTCTTCATTGTAACTTAGAAAACATGCATATATGGTTAATGTGGAAAACATATGCAAGGGTATCACCAGTTACTTGTTGTAATTCGTAATGGATGTACAAATAGATAGGAAATAGCTCCAAGCTATTTTTTAGATACTTTTCATATCTTATGCCTAGTTACTAAGCCTTTTAGATAAATTGATTTTTCTTAACTGGAAATTCAAGAAAAATAAAATATCTTTAGTAGCTCTTTTGGAACCAAAACATTCTGATGAAAAGTTGGCCAAATAACAAGGAGGTTGGGTTTTTTCAATTTTCTTCATTGTAACTTAGAAAACATGCATATATGGTTAATGTGGAAAACATATGCAAGGGTATCATTAGTTACTTATTGTAATTAGAGTATCGTAATGGATGTACAAATAGATAGGAAATAGCTCATAGCAATAATGGTATATGCTAGTACAAATCATATCCAAAAACGACAACTATGGCATCATTTAAAGGGACTTTAAATAGTTGGCAAACCATAGATAATATAAGGTGACTTCAATTCAAAAACTTTCTTTGTCAACAAGGATTGGATGATTATGGCTTTCTAGTCTCCTTATATGTGATGTAACAATGTACAAGGTACAAGGTAGACACAGGTGAGATTGGATAGAATACTTTGTAATTTGGATGCCTCCATGACTTATCCTTTCTTGAAGGTGTAGTATCTTACAAGAATGAGATTTGATCATTTATCATTGTTGGTATAGTTGAGAGGGGCATTTAGAAGTATTCAATCCTTTCATTTTTAAAAACAATGGTTAGAAGTGGTAAAAACAAGAGACTTGATCGCAAAAAAATGGATTAGTCATTCAATTGCATCACAATGGATATGCCTACACCTAAGAAGCATCAAGGTTAAAAAAGCCTTGCAGGAGTGGTAACAACAAAATAAAAGCAACAAAAAATGAAAAATAATAGACCTCATAAAGCAAGTACATGAAAAAGAATGTCAGAAATTCTTTTCAAAGAACTCTAGATAGTGCAAGAATAGTTTATAGTATCCATTAAGAGGAAGAAAGTGTTTTAAAAGACAAAGCTTGTGTCAAATGGCTTCAGGAAAGGGACCATAACTCATGATATCTTTATTCGTACATCAAGGAGATACGTTAGGCCTTTTAATTTGACTTTAAACTACTAGATGGAACAAGGATGGATAATGTGGAGATTTTAGGACCCATGGCTATGGATTTCTACAAAGTGTAATTGACATCACAAATGGCACAATATGATAATCATAAGATGGATGGTTTTCTTAATTAGATCCTAAGATTAGTAATGGTGAAGCAAAATGATATACTATGTAAAATCCCAACCTGAGAGGAAGTACAACAAGCAATTAAAACCTTGATCCTAATAGTGTTCTAGGTCCGAATGGATTCACAAGTCATTTCTTTGAGGTTGCTTAGGAGGTGGTTAAGGAAGACTTATATAAAATGATTGTTGATTTCTTTAGGGGGATAAGATTCCAAGAAGTACAATTAAGACCATATTAGCATTGATTCCTAAAGTTGCTCAGCTTAGTAGCTTTTCAAATTTCAAACCGATCATCTTATGCACTGGAACTTCTTAATGATAGACTAGCTAAGATTCTTCCTTAAGTAATTTTCCTAAAATAATATGATTTTGTGAAAGATAGATCCATACAGGAAATCGTAGTATTGGCACATAAGGTGGTTCGGGAAATAAATAGAAAGGTACCAAGAAGTAATGTAGTCATTAAAATGGACATGTCAAAAGCATATGATAGGTTAGAATGGTCCTTTCTATTGAAAGTTATGCGAACTTTTGGATTTTTAGAGGAATTGAGTTGATATGTTGTATTGTTGCATTTCAAACAATTAGTTTTCTATACATATGCAAGGAAAGAAGTTTGGTTTCTTCCACTTAAAAAATGGGCTATGTCAAAGGGACCCTCTATCACCAGGCCTATTCATACTAGCACAAGAAGCTTCGCAACAGTTGAAACATTTAATGCAAATTAGGGATATTGAGAGTTACAAAGGTACAAATAATTTTGGGTGTGTGTCTCATTTGTTATATGCAGATGATATGATAGTTTTTATAAATGGGCAAAAATGGTCAATTATGAAGTTTATGGACTTATTGAGGGAATATGAATGTCATAGTGGACAGAAAATATATGTGACTAGATGTAACTTCGTATTGGCAAAGAAGACATCTCTTCACAGAAAATAACATATTCAGAGTTAGACATGGTTTTCTCTTGTAAACTTACCAATGAAGTATCTAGGAGTTATGCTCTTTAAGGAAAGATCAAAGAAGAGCTATTTTGATGAGATTATAGGGTGAATTGCTAATTGGAAGAATCATTTTCTTTCCTATTGAGGGAAGCTAGTGCTAATTAAGAGTGTTTTGTCATCTATTCTTGTCCATTGTTTGTTAGTAACCAAAACTTCAAAACTAATTTTGCAAGAGATAAGCAAGCATATGTTTGAATTCTTATAGAGTCATATGGGAGAATATAAAGCATACTGGGTGGGTGGACTAAAACATGCCACCTTATGGATGAAAGTGCATTGGAAATAAGAAATATGGCAATGGTCACATAAAGCCTTTTGGTGAAAAAGGCTTGGAATTATGTTAAAAGAGATTCCTTGTGGGCACAATTTATGCGAAGGAAGTACAGTAACATGATGAAAGTTTGTTATCAACCATGACCCATTAAACCTTCACATTGATGGGGAGCTATTAAAACTAACATTCCTTTTTATTTTGCAGCATAATAGGTAGGTGATTCGAAATGGAGATTAATCTTTATGGATAGACAAATCACTAGATGAGATTTTGTGGTATACATCATGTGATGAAAATCAAAGGAGTATTCATGAAGCTTTGGAGGATTTAGAATTTCCAGAAGCCACTTTATCCCTAATGCAATTGGAGTAAGCATGCTGAATAACACTTTCTAATGATATAAATACATTGGCATTTAAATTAACTTCTAATGGAGTATTCTCTACAGCATCAGTGTATGAAAATAGAAGATCACATAGTGAGAAGAAAACTTGGAGTAAGTTTATATGGAACAAATATTTACCATTAAAGATTGTTTTTTTTATGTAGATGGTGATGTATAATGGATTTACAATTGATGATAGAATTCAAGGAAAAGGCCTTTCTTTTGCATCAAGATGTGTTTGTTGTTCTATATCAAATTGCAAGGCCTTGGATCATTTGCTTTGACAAAGAGAGTTAATGACAAGATTATGGAATCATTTTTGTCATATTTTGAAGATGTCGGTTAAACACAACATGGTATTGAATTTGGTTGAGGATTGGTTTCAAGAGGCCAATATCTCCTTACAAGGAGGAATGTTATTGGCCTTAATTGATTGCTTAATTTTGTGGCAAATTTACTTAGCCAAGAATAATGTCATTTTCTCTAATTAAGGATATTTCTTACCACTGTTGATAGGAAAAGTGCTCTTGGAGATTTGTCATTTCATGACTTATTTTCCAAATAGTACCTTTCCTTTATTGAAAGATTGCAAAAGGCTATAATAACTAGATATTCCTATAGTTATTCCACCACTTCATAGAGGTTGTATGGTACAATGGACATGCCCTTTTCCAGGTTCTTTAAAGTTGAACATAGATGGATCATGTAAGGATGGAGCTTGTGCGGGAGGAGGTATGGTGTGGGGTTAGAGGGAAAGTGTTATTATAGCTTATGCGGTAAACTTAAGACAAGGAAATAGTATAAGAGCGAAGGTTTTGACTTTAATGTAAGGTCATAAACTATGTCATCAAACAAGATTTGAATATGTCAGATATTGAAGCTAACTCTCAATTCATGGTTTAATGCATTAAAGGAGTATTCTCAGTTCATTCAAATTTACAATATGAATTACACCAGTGCTCAGTTTATTTGCCCTTAAATGTCATGATATCTTATATATTTTGTAAGGCCAATTTTCTTACAAATAGTTTAGTTAACTTTGGACATTCTATTACAAGGCTACACATCTTGTCTACATTGGTATCATTGCCAAGGCATTGTCGAAAAGCAGCATGGGAGGATCAATTAGGTCCAAAACATTACAGGCCTCCTTGAAGTTAATAATTTTTTAATTTGTTTTTTTTACTATTTTCATTGTATGATTCTTTTAGGCGTTTTGAATGTTTTATTTTGTGTTTTCTCTAGACCTAAAGTTTGGGATGATGTATTAAGCGATACTATTCCATGCCTTCTTTATGTAATAATCTAATTCTTTACATAGGTTTTGAGTCCCTTTTATTCCAAAAAGAGAGAGAGAGAGAGAGAGAGAGAGAGAGAGAGAGAGAGAGAGAGAGAGAGAGAGAGAGAGAGAGTTTATCAAAGCTATGAGATTAGTTGTTGTGGCTGACTTTTTGGGCATAAAGGTAGCTTTATCATCCACTTGAAACTATTTCTTTTGTGATTTTTTTTTTTATGAAAAAAAATATACTATGCATTAAGGAGGAAACTTTTAGACAAACAATAGTGAAGCCATTATTCCTCAAAAGTGTAGTTGAGATAGTAAGATTCTATAAAATAAATGTTTTGGGCTCAATCTTTTCCACTATATTTTTAATTAAAATTAAGCATGATTTAGGATAGATAATAAAATAATATAAGTTATCACGTAAAATTTGGTGGGAAATTTTGAATTAAAAAAAATAGTTGAAGTGAGTGAGAGCATTCAAGATGCATTAATCCAAAAGGCCAAAGAATAAAGTTTGGAATTGTTATTAGAGCGATTTTTGAGCTCAGCCTCAAGCATCTATAATCTCAACACAAATAGGATCTAGTTTAAGAGAATTGTATGTGGTTCGGGCACTGCTATCACGGCGACTTTAGGCTTATCCATTACAGCTAGTTTGTTACAGCGACCGTGCGAACTAGTTCGTGCATTTTGACCTGCTTTATATAGACTCCCCGGAAACCCTCCCGTCTACTCTTGGGCTTTCTGAGTAGCGACTCTGCAAGGGCGACCCGGTTTACGCAAACCGGTTCCGAAACAATCCTTTCGATGCTTGCCCTATTTCTCATCTAGCAATCAATCTTCGATTCCCTCAGACATCCTTAGTTAATCTCCGCTCGCGTCGCCATGGGAGACTTCAACGATCCCTTCATGCGCAACCCGCAAAACGCTGCCGTTCAGGCCCGCACCAAAGTCCAGAACCGAGCCAGCGTCCAGCAGCTCAAACTGGTTCATTTTCTCTCTGCTTCCGACTCGCCGGTTTATATTGTGAAACTCGGGGGGGTTTGGCGTTTGGCCTTAGTTAGGGTTTTCCGTGAAATCTCTTTAACCTAGGTCTTGCCACATAAATAAGAAAAAGATTGATCTATATTTTGACGGTAGCGGATTTGTTAATTTTAGCTGGACTTGATTTTTGTTTCTTGCTTTAGGGTTTGGGTTGAAGTGGTTTGATCGTACATCTCAGTTTATGTCATTAACATGTATTAGTAGAGGGAGTAGAAATTTTGTTTCTGTCTGAAATTTCAAAATACTGCTAATTTTCTCTGAGGAATTTGGTTTTGGAACAATTTTGTAATCCTTATCATCGCAACTATTCAGTTGGACTTGTAATAACATCGGGGTGAAGTTATGTGTGGATCTTGGGTTTTAGGGTTTAGGGGTGAGGTTATTGACTTTGGCTTGTAATGCAGATTGGGCAGAGCCACCCAACGGGTCTAACAGCTAATCTGTTGAAACTCTTTGAGCCTCGACCGCCTTTGGAATTTAAGCCACCCCCAGAGAAGAGAAAATGCCCTCCATTAACAGGTTTAGTGTCATTCTAGAGCTTATCTTAATCATTTTTGAATTCATGCGGATTTTTATTATTCTAATATGATTGTTGTTATTATATTATGAAGGGATGGCCCAATTTGTAACTGGTTTTGCGGAGCCTGGAGATCCTGAATATGCTCCACCTGTCAAAGAGGCTGAAACTCCAGTAAGATGTTACATTTCTGCAGGGATAATATATGCTGCAGTTATTTCATCATTGGGATTTGTTGCACAAGTTTCTGCATAAATGGATGGATCACTAATGTTTTTCCTTAAGGCTTTTGCATATGATGTATTACTTTCAAGATTTTCATTTTAATATCTTCAGAGGAACCGCATGATGGAGGATGCATAATTATTGCAACTCATTTAACTGAATGGTCTTGAATTCTTTTTCTGACTGCTTGATGATCATTCCTGTTAATTAATTAAGAAACATTGATACTGCTGAGTGGAAGTGACACTAAAACAGAACTACTTGGTTCTGCTCTAATTTAGCGATAGAATGCAACTCTTAGTAGTTTCACTTGGTTATTATTTCTATCTCTTTTTCTTTTTTCTTTTTGTTCTCTTCCTCATATCTTGGAGACTGTAAATGATATATTGCAAAGCCCTTCTGCAGAGGTTCTTTTGATGATTATTTGATGATTATTTGAATCTGCTTTTATTTTGTTTTGTTTTGTTTTGTTCTATGTGTGCATACATACGAGTGAAAGAATTGCTGAAGGAAGTGTTACAAATTAACCAATTGCAAGCACCTAAACCATCCTCCGCCTGATAAGGAAAATGCAAACTTAGCAAGTAGAGCTTACAAGTTGGAAATGCTTGAGTTTAACCTGGTGTTTGCACCATATCTGGTTTTTTGTATGTTTGGATGATTCCAGGTACAAAGAAGGGCTAGAGTACACCAGTTAAGACTAGAGAAGGGTGCAGCAAAGGCTGCCGAGGAACTACAGAAATGTGAAGACACTCCTCTTGTTTTACATTAAGGTTCTCAAGTTCTGCTTCCGTACACTTGTTCTTACTTATACTTTGATGCAGATAATCCAACTGAAGACCCAAATGTTTCTGGTGACCCCTACAAGACACTGTTTGTTGCTAGACTTGTGAGTAATTTTTCTGTTGTATTTTGAAATTTCCTGCATGCAGCCTCTATTTGCTTGAGGATGACTTATTCTGCTTTCCTCTTGCAGAGTTATGAGACAACTGAGAGCAGAATCAAAAGGGAGTTTGAGTCTTATGGACCAATCAAGCGGGTAGGTATTTTGAGCATCCCCCAAGGGGGCTCGGTAAGAGGTTCTATTCTGTGGTAGCTCTATCTTTTTTGTTTATATTACTAAAAAGAGTTGTTTATTTCATAAAAAAGTAAGATTTGAAAGTGTCTTCCGAATATTTCTATTTTGTAAAATGATTTTCTTCTCTCAAATTTTTCTTAAAACTTTCTCAGGTTGACTACAGTTAGACCCTTAATCAATCAGCTTAAGGAAATATCCACTTAATTAAATGGTTTTGGACATCAAATTTCAGTAAAATTGATGAAATTATAGGTCAGTCTTAAACTTTTCTATTTGAGTGTTAAGTGAAATTGTGGGGCATATCTCTTCAGCATTTGTTTCAAGTCTGAAAAGGATAGTGTTTAAACGTTCTGGTTCAAGATATTAACTTTGGACTGTCAGTGCAAGTTGGTAATAAGAGCACCATTGTCCCTGCCGGTTTTCTGGTAATGGCTTATGGGTTTGTTCCTTTGATCGCTTCACCTCTCTTGATATAGTTAGGTTTAGAGTTCTTTGTAGACTCAGATGTTCTAGGAATTACTTAAGTTATGACATAAAAGAAATATCCATGGTAAGGAGGTGATTGTTGCACTTAGTGGATGTATCTTTGACTCCATACTCATCTATCAACCCAATTCCGAACATGGTGGTTCATCCAGCACAGCAAAGCTGAAACTTTTAAGTTGGGCAGAGCAGTGATGCATTGTGCCTTTTTGGCCTTTATTTTCAAGCATCAAAAGGAGACTGACAACTTCTGTTCTTTTTCGTTGACGGGGTAAAATATGTTGGGAGTATTAGCATCTCCTCTCCTTTCTTTGAATTTAGTGCTTTCCTGTTGCTAAAACCTTTTATTTTTGGCTTCAAAGGCTGTCAAAAATTAGAGCAGCAGTTGAGAAGATTTCCTGGTATTTCTTGTACTATCTATAGCTTTCTAGTTATTTAAAAAACAAAAATCCCTGGTAAGGGGAGGCTAGTCTGTTCAACCACTGGTAAATTGGCCACAAATACATCAGTTTTTCCGCAACTCTAGCTGGTGGTGATGCATCTCGCGATGGGAAGCTCTATGATTTGAAGGTGAGCACGGCTAATGAGGCATAGTGCCTGTCTGCCGTGCCATTTAGGATTTGCTATCTTTAACTTTGTTTTACAGTTCCTCACATAGATATGGAACTAAAAATCATAGGCTTATATCTTATGATGGCTTTCATATAGGAATCCTTTCTTTAGGTAACTGTTGTTTACTTGTTTTTTTTTTTATTCTGTGTTTTTCAGGTTCGATTGGTTACCGACAAAGAGAGCAATAAGCCTAGAGGCTATGCTTTCATTGAGTATGTGCATACCCGGGACATGAAAGGTGTGTTTCCTTTCATTTCTGTTTTTACGTGTGATATGACACATCGTATTTTTCTAAAACTTCTTATGCACATCATACAGCTGCATATAAACAAGCTGATGGGAGGAAGATCGATGGTAGAAGAGTGCTTGTGGATGTTGAACGTGGTAGAACTGTTCCAAATTGGCGCCCTCGCCGACTTGGTGGTGGGCTTGGAACCACCAGAGTTGGAGGTGAAGATGTTAATCAGAGATACTCAGGGAGGTAAAGACTGAATTGCAATGCTTTTGCAACTTCACATTTTTCAATTTCCATTACATGCTAGGTATTGTGGTGGTCCTGAGTAATTCAAATTACATAAAATTGCGTAACTTATTTGATGTGCTTGTGCATCTTCAGGAGTAAATTTGGGTAGAAAATGTTCTCTTTGGATTTGAGAGTTTGTGATCATAATTTTTTTATTTTTTTATTTTAAGTAGGATGGAATGCTTTGACTTTTGGAAATCCATTATGGATATGATAGAGTTGCATCTTATTGAAGCAAAGATATTGGATATTTTCTTAATATTTCTGATTGACTATTATTTTCGCAAAGGGACATTAATACCTTAGTTCGTCTGTCTGATTCTGGTAAGATATCTTGTGGAGTTTAATTCTTGTTTCCTTCTGGGAACAAAATTTTCATTGTTCAGGGAACAATTGCAACCTGGAGCACCATCGCGCTCCGAGGAGCCTAGGGCTCGAGATGATCGGACTACAGAGCGGTAAGATTTATACAAATTGGCTTTATTAAGTTTAGCCGTAGATGGTATGTTTTCAACAATGGAAAAGCTTGTTTCAGTAGAAGTTGGTTTGTAATTGGTTGTAATCGATCTGGAAGTTCCATGTTTAGGTGCAATTATAAATTTGTGTGTAAATGATGGTCTAGTCAAAAATCTTTTAGAATATCCATGAGATAACTTGGTAGCATCACAATTTGTTAACGTGGTCATCTCTATACAGTATTCTAATTGAGCTTTTTAGCAATTGATGTTTTGTAGTCTCATCAGCTCTCTTTTCTTTCTTTCTTTTTCTCTTTCTTTCTTTCTTTTTTTCTTTTTTTTTTTTTTGCTTTTTTTAACACAATTGACTATGATTGTAATGATTTCAGGGACAGGGAAAAATCTCGTGAAAGGGGAAGGGATAAGGAGAGAGAAAGGGAGAAATCCCATGAACCTTCCCATGACAGACATCGCGATCGTGATCATAGAGAGGATAGGCACCATAGAGATCGTGATAGGGAGAGGGATAGGGAAAGAGAAAGAGACCGTGGCCGTGATCGTGACCGAACTCGTGACCGTGATAGAGACCGAGGTCGGGAGCGTGGTCGTGACCATGAGCGTGATCGACATAGAGACCGTGATCGTGATCGTGTTCGAGAAAGGGAGGGTGAGAGAGACTTTGAAGTTGAAGAGCATGACCGCGGGCATTCTCGTGATAGGGAGTCTACCTACGATCGAGTTGAATCAAAGCATGAGAGGGACAGGCATGGTGAAAGGGACCGAGACTATGATCACAATGAGGCTGAGGATGATCGTGGTTGGTACGAACAACCTGAGCATGGGCATAAGCATCTTGATCAGGACCATGAGCCAGAGCACTATGAGCATCATCGAAGTCGGGCACAGTATGATCATCTGGATCTCCCTGATGACCAGGACCATTATGATCAATATCCCAAACGTGGTCGTGATCAATATGATAGAATGGAGGAGGATGATTACCCTTATGAGCGTGCCACATCTGAGTCACGTGAAAGGGAGAGAACTCGAGATCTGGAGCGTGAATATCGGCGTTCAGACAGGTCACTTTCTCGGGAATATGAGTACTAGGAATCGTAGTAGCTCCCAACTTCTGCTTCTGCTGTTCAATTCGTCATTTAATCAAAGGTCAGCGGCGGATTCTGGAATAACTTCCTTTTTTATGGATGTTGAATTCTCCTTTTTCTTGTTATTAAGACAAAAGCCTTTATGACTGAGCTGCTTGGGGATCTGTCCTTGTGTTTGGTGATTTTTCGTTTTGTTGCGTGAGATGGAGTAAGACTGTATGCTGCTTTTACTATGATTCTCTTCCTTTTTTTTTCATAATTGTAAACCCTTTTAAGACTTTAAAAGTAATGAACTTAGTATGTTGGTAAACATGTCATGTTTTAAATATTTGTGCCTGGAATAAAATCTCAACTGTATTGTCCTGCTTGGCACGACGGAAGTTAAATAGCGGTGCCGGTCATGATGATTTTCGTTCCTGAAATACTGTTCTTTCATACAGCAAGAGACATCATGTTTTATTAGCTGATTGCTATTGTACGTGTCCGGCATCATCATTCCATTGCTACTGTAATGTAAGTTAAAAATGAAAGCATGCTGGTTTCAAATTCTATCAGGACGGGAAACGCTTAACATGCATTTCTGTGGCATCTTAGCTGCTATGCACGGCCACCTACATCCGTCTAGATATTGCTGAGAAACTGCTTTTCTCAGATAGGAAAAATTTTCGTCATCCTATCCATATTACTCCCATTGGTTGGAACTGGTTCGTGCTTTTTAGGGCTATTTTCTTCTTTAAGCTCTGCTTACAATAGCTCTTGATTCGCACACATGCTGCAGGAGGGACTCGGTTTTCCTAGACAACCAGTTAAATCATTAGTCATTTGGTAAAAATACTTATTTGCTTATTGCTTGTTTATTTAAATGGTTACTGCTCTTCAGCCCTGCTGGTCGCCCCTCATATTGTTTGTTAAATGCCTCACGCCGGAGTAGAAAATTGATTACAGCTCTAACGCAATGTTTAGAGTAGAAATTTGAGAAAGTGCTCGACAAGCTTAACATATAGCCGGAGTAGACCCAACACCACAAATGAAAACAGGCATCCACTCAAAAGAAAATTTGCAGTCATCAAACACCAAGTAGTACCCAATTCCCCCAGTTGCAACTGGGCATCTGGGTAGTTGATCAGCAAAACTCCGATAGACGCTCTGTAATATCAGTACCCACATCGAGAGCGGCTGCCGGCATCTTTTTACTTCAATACAAACACGGTTAAACCTGGGTGCACGAAAGAGAAAGAATATGCAAAGCAGACCCGAAAAGGTAAAAAGTCAGATTCACAAAATGTCCCTCGATGATAATACCAATACAAGAATGGCTCCCTTCTTGCATTCCGACTCCCAAAACTTTTCCCTTCCGCAGGAAACACCATCTCAGTTGCACCGTTTGTTACGGTAACACGGCATTTGTACCTAAATAACATGACTCTGGCAAAAGATAAAAGAAGGTATTAACCATACAAAATAAGCTTGGGGGTTTTACCTGGAAAGATCCTGAGCACCAGAGGAGAGTTTTGTGGGCACTAGCTTTGTCAGAAGGCCGTTTGATTCGAAGAAGGGAGAGATGGTCTTGAGTACATATACATCATCATTTTGGAATTGGTTGAGTTCAGGGGCTTCCGGCGAGGGTCCTTTGATTCCTGGACGACTGGTTGGAGTTTTTGTTAAGTGACATCTTGGCGAGTTGCTTTGGAAGCTCAGAAATATCTATAAGAGTTTTTCTTTCCAAAAGAGTAGTACTGAAAACTAGAGATTACCAAGTTATCGTCAATGGGAGACAAAATAGCATAGTTTTGCTAATTTGGGCAAAACAGATCGGATTGACGTGAGCCCCATCTTCGTCTGTGGATTTGGATCCGTTTCAAATACTGTCCTCCAAGCCCACTTCTTGTCCTATCCAGCAAAAGCCGTATTTTAGGACACTTTGGCCCATTGGTATAATTTCAACATTGGATGAGTGAGTGAACGTGTGAGTGGAAAAAAAAAAAGAGGGTTTTATCCAAATCTTTTTTTTTTCTTCCTCTAGTTTAAGTCCAAAAGAAAAGTAAAAAATAAGAACTTATAATTCTATAAAGTATTTAAAATTTTAAAAAATACAATAGATCATATTTATATTAAACTGTTAAAGGTAGATGTTATTCTATATTAAAAGTAAGAGAATAAACTTTTGGTCTTATGAATGTTATATTTTCTCACCTAATGCATTGAGATTTTAGGATAAACTATCATATTTTAATAGAATATTAGAGTAAGGGATGAATCTTTACTTTATAAACTCTTATGTCCCAAAATTGATTTTTTTTCTATATGCAATGTTTATGTTAACATACACATAACAAAGAGTGTTAAAGGGATAACAGAATACTAGTTTTATAAGTGATGATAAGTTTCCACTTAATGCTTCAGTGATTTAGTATGAACCCTTCATACAAACATTAATAAACAAAAGACACTATTTGATATGAAAATTTTAACATAGATTCTTAACTCGTAATGATTCTCTTACACAAGACAATTATATTACTAAAATATTGAAGATACTTTGTACTGAATTTTCTCGTTCTCTTTAATTTTTCAAAGATTTGTATTCATCACATTTGGCCGAGATTAGTCATCCCACTTAACAAATGATATAGTAGGGTCACGACGTTGTTTCCAAAACGCGGCTAACGTACTAATGTTGCCTTCCTCGTCCAAGAAATCCTACTTTCTCCAACGAGTCATCGGCAATGGTCTCTGTAGGAGACGACGTAACGTGGTTTCCTTCGGAAGTGCAACGTATAAAAACTCCGAAGAAGAGGCCAAAATCGAAACGAAGCACCCATGAAGCTTCATGGCTTTGCCATAACGGGCGTTGCAGCAGTACTACCTATGCTTGTTCGGTCGGGGAATATCATAACCGGAGATGTTACCACGGCGTGGTTCGTACTGCTTTGTCTTCGAAAATTTACGCTGCTTCTACGAAATTTCTCAGCAATACCAATAGCTTGTGTTTTAAGATTCATCATCAAAATCATGTAGCTTCAATTTGCTTGTTGAAAACTGCCATTGACAAAGTTTCGCCAGACATCCTTGTCCTTCAAAAAAGGATTTTCCGTAGAAAATTTGATTCTAAGCAACCTCCCATTAGAGCAACGTTTTCAAAGTTGCTGTAGAGCTGGTTCATAAGCTGCCAGGCCTTTTGTGATCTGCTGAACTATTTGAAGGGCAGCTTCATTCCTTGTCAATCATTCCAGCAAAATCAGTCATGCCAAAATTCGGAAGCCGCTATGAAGTTTCCATTATGCCGGAAAATCATACCAGATGATGCTCTGGTGTTACTAAACTCTTAAACAGTTAATGCATCGTGGCACATACTAAAACAAATGTTTTAATAGATTGAAAATTACTAGTAGAAATAAAAACAATTGACTTATTATTGTACGAAATATAAAAGACACATATTAAGTGTTAAGTTCTATAGATGACCATTAATATCACTCACATACCATTGAATGAAGAATATAATAATGTTTTTATCATTGCAATGTCACTAGACAAACTTAAGAGTTATTTTTTAATTGTTATTGTTAGAACATCAACTATCTATAGTTGTTGTGATCACCATTGTGTAGATCTAATAGCCTTTTTTATTCATTAGGGAAAACAAACATATCTTTTTAAAGCATGGAAACATGACAAAAAAAAAAAGTTTTATAAATTGTGTTGTATTTATTTTGTCTAAAATAATTTCGAAATCTGTTTGATAATTATGGACTCGGAAGAACAGAGCTAAGCGGAGGATTCGGAACAAAACATTACTTTACGCTTGAACGTGAGATGCATCATCTTATAATTTTTTCACAAAAGGAAGGCGGCAAACTAGAGGTGAACCAAATCCACGACAAGACACAAAAGCTTAGGCTTTTTCCCTTGCAAGAAAGCATACTAAGGTCAAAAAGATGCAAAGACCTTCTGTGATTTGTGTTTGATATTCATTCCCGCTCGTCATTCTACAGGGACACCTAGCGTTGAGATGTTCAGAAAAATTAAGAATTTTTGGAAGGATTTAAGGAACGTAAATTGTCATAAAGTAAAACCCAACAGCAGCACTTTGTAGTACGAATTTCAAAGATAATAACCCAACCCTCTTTCATATTCACATATATTTTGAACAGGAAAAGTGATTATGACTGAATTACAAATGAAAATAATAAGCCCTGCTCTCCAGAATTTGACTATATTTAGGGTAAACTATGTTCTACTCAAAACTCATCAGGTAAAGACACAGATTCATGGCAATCAAAATACGAGCTCCTTCGATTTTGTTTTTGTTATACGTGTATCATTCCTCTATTCCTTTTGTTTACCCTCAAGAAACCTCTAAAAAGAGTTAGATACGTAAGAAACACCCAAAAAAATTTCGCACTCTTCTCACATTGAAAAAGGAAAAATAGAAAAGAAAAGAAAAGGCAACTCCAGGTCAAAATCACTGGGGCCAGAGAAAGAGAGAGAAGAGTTCGAGAGAAATATAAATGTAGACAATAGGTGAGTACCCAAAGAGTGCACCTCTTCTTTCTTTATTTCATATCTTACCAACCAAGGGTGACTATGCTTGTAGAAAAATAAAGAGAGGAAGAGTAAGGCAAGCAAAACCAGTTAGCAGTCTTCTCAATTCATAAAACTAGCTTCCCTCGCTTTTGGCTTCGCATATACGGCATACATGGCTCAGACCAGCATGCACCGCGGAGCTTTGGCAATGTCAAAAGCAACAGCTGCATGGTTTTTGTTCTGGAGCCTACTCATGATGGCCGACGTCTGTTGTGCAGAGAGGGTGTTGAGAGATAAGGAGACAGAAAATTCCGACGAAGAAGCGAAACAAGGATTTCTACTTAGAATTGTTCATTTCCTCTGGGAGGGTGGGAAATCTTCTTACGAGCATGTTTGGCCGGTGAGTTTTGAACTCTCTTTAAGTCATTGATGGGCTGTGTTTTCTGCTTTTGTTTCACTTTACCATTTGATGGATCTCGTATTCTGTGATGATCATGAGTTTTTTCACCCCTTTCTTCACTTTCAATTTGAATATACGATTTTGATATATATATTCAACCGGTTGAACAGGATATGGTATTCAATTGGAAGATCATAGTGGGAACAATAGTTGGATTCTTTGGCGCAGCATTGGGTAGCGTTGGAGGGGTCGGAGGTGGTGGAATTTTCGTCCCAATGCTCACCTTGATAATTGGCTTCGACCCCAAGTCTTCCACTGCCATCTCCAAGTGTCAGTACTCTACTCAATTTAACACCTAACATAGAACAACATCGATAACAAATAGTTGGTCTTTGGATATATGCAGACATGAATCCTTTGTTGCCTGCACTTCGCTTACATATTAAGAAAGGAAAAGAATGAGTATGTACTAATATTTCATAAGTGATATGTATGCATCAAAAGCTAGGTTCATTTCTGCCCTCTACAACACTAGGCTTCACCTTTAAGGCACTGGTTTATGAGGGCGTCTCTGAAATGTAGGGTCAAGTACTATTCATCTCTCTGTGGTTAGGACTGATTCTATTCTACCTGCATAATTTTCGAAATATTTCAGAAACCCTCAGAAGGATTCGAATTTATTTTGTGAATCAATCAAGTAATGCCATGTGATCATTTATTTGATTTCCTGGTTAGAGACGAGGGAAACTTTAGCGGCAAAATATGCCCTGCTGATATATATAATTCCCAAGAACGTTACTAAATTTATACTTTCCCAACTTTGGAAAAGGTACAATAAATTGTTGTATTATTTGGTCAAAATGAAAAATAAATCGTCATTTCTTTGAATTCTCAAATAAAGAATGGAGAGATATAAGGGGCAAAGTGTGTATGAAGTCTCCTCTAGGATGTCAGTTCATTGAGAAAGAAGAAAAGGAAACCAATTGTATGCAAATGATAGATTTATGACAGTGTGATTTAATTCTTCTGTTCATAATTGGACCTAATTATAGAAAGGTTAATTGTTATTAACCTGGAAAAATACTGGGTCGGATTTTGCCAGCAATCTTAACAGTGTGATTTTCCTGGCTGCAGGTATGATCATGGGTGCAGCGGGATCAACAGTATACTACAACATGAGACTTAGACATCCAACATTGGACACACCTCTAATAGATTACGATCTGGCGTTGCTCTTTCAGCCCATGCTTATGCTAGGCATTAGCATTGGAGTTGCCTTCAATGTCATGTTTGCTGATTGGATGGTCACAGTTTTGCTCATCATCCTATTCATTGGTAATATTGATTCTATTAGATATCAACCCCTACCAATTCCATAATAGTTTAGTGAATACATTCTTTTTCCTGGGCATAGTTTAGGCTATTTACTTGAAAACATTGTTCCACAAGATATCTCTAGATCAAAATTATTACATCTGCTTTTCAGTTTTGTCAAAGGCTCTCCTAGAGCATCCAACAGAAGAAAAATATTTCTTTCTTGTCTTTCGGGTTGTATAGAACAAGAAAAGTACATTTCAATTTAGAAAGAAATGTCTCCCTGGCTTCAATTTCACTTGAATTAGAATTTTCTCTTATTTCACAAAACTAAAGAAAATTACCACTGAACATTACTGGTGCCAGGTACATCAACAAAAGCTTTATTTAAAGGCATAGACACATGGAAGAAAGAGACACTGATGAAGAAGGTAGAGTTTTCCACCAACTATTCCTTAAGGTTGAAATGTATGATTGTCAACTTACTAATGAAGGGACATAAATGCTACTTGAGTTCAGGAAGCAGCCAAGCTCTTGGAATCGGAATCAAAACTTGATGGTGAGTGCCCATGCTCCTCTCCAAGCACAATTTTCCTATTAAAATATCCAACCTTCTGGTCAATATATCAAAATCAGGCCATTTAAAACCAAAAGAGACTTGTAATATTCTCCTGTATGACCAGAAAGGTAAATATTAGCGACAGTATAATATTCTCCTGTAGCACTTGGTAAGAATACAAGTTGTGTTGCCATCCACTAATTCTAATTTACTAATCCTTTCTGCTATGATTATAAAAGAGTTTCAAGAAAAATTAATCTCCTCATAACTGGGCCTGCCATATTACCTCCAAAATTGTAAAGAACTTGCCTATTATAGACAGGATACAAATCAGAATTCGATAAATTTGGGCAGACCTTATTAAGGAATGGGATCAACCAATTCATTATTATACCGCGTCACATGATTGAGCATCTGTATAAAGCTATTTAGGTTATAGGATGTATATTCAACATAGTAAATGGAAAACAAAAGAATTTCAACTTCAAAATTTTATGATTCATAAAGGAGAGTGAGAAATTGTTTTACAATCTTTCTGTTTAGTTGCTTATTAATTCATAGGATCTGATCATTAAAGAACAGCAATTGGAATACACTGTAACGCTAACTAACCTTGATTCAATGCATTACATGATTCAGGTATGATACCCCTCATTGTCCATTAAAATGAAAGATGAATCCCAATTAATTATGTAGGTACAAATGAAACATCCTTAGGAACTGATGGGAATCAAACAGATTCATAACATAAATACGACATAGAGTGAGATCAAATCTTCTCTCATAGGAGACTAACTTTTTCACTTACTAATGATATAGGAATTTAACAACCTTAGAATGTTGGTCATTGACACCACAGGTTACCAGATCCTATATCAACCAAACCAAGAGTGCCTAAATCTTTCATATCGAAGACATTAAGAAAAGGAAAATATTTGACAGTAAATCTAAGTAACGATTGTGCTAAACTCCTCAACTGCAGATGGTTCTGGACAAGAATACAAAGCATTACCCAGCGGTCCTGCTGATAGACACGAAGAGGAGGTGAGTCCAAGAACGTCTAATTTTCTTTATGGCAATCCTCTTTTGAGATTTGTTGGTTATTTTTTATACTTCTTGCTGTAGCTGTTTTGCTATAACATCACCATCTCATCCAGGTTCCTCTTATACGCAACATTCTCTGGAAAGAATTATCACTGCTTGTGTATGTTTGGGTGGCATTCCTTATTGTTCAGATTATTAAGGTAAGTTAACGGACTCAGACATGTAATGCAAGAAAGAATTCTTTTCAAGTATTTCAACTCTTAGCACTACTAGCAATGAAGTTAACCCTACAAATGATTTACCACTGCCCTAGTTAAATTAAAGGAGGTGGGAACTCGTTGATTTCATAGTGCCAGTTGACCTCTCTTTCTATTCATATGCCAGTTTAGACAGCCACCATTCACCATGAAATTGCCTTGTGGTACTGAACGCATGTCTATATGAATCTTTATGCAGACATATACCGTGACCTGCTCCATCACGTATTGGATTCTCAATTCCTTGCAGGTAAATTTTCAACTTCAAACATTCATTCCATAATACTCCCACGGCATAGAAAAGTCCACCACATGCAGTAAGATGGCAATACTTTCTAGCTTAAATATATTTGGAATTCAAAATCCGTGTCAATAGAGATATTAGACACAATTCCAGGTAAAGATTTTGCAGTAGAGTTATAAACCAGCGAGTAAGCATTGCCAAGTCTTACCAGCAAGGAAAACCTATTGCTTCACTATAGTAGCAAGCAGAAGCCCCTCTAATTCTGCTAATAGATAATATATGCATGTTAGATCCCTCAGAAGCTGGCAGTGATGCAAGTTTGAGAAACATGTACCTAAGACAAAGAACAAGCATGCTCTAATTGTATCAACATCGCATCCTCCCAGGATAAGTCAGCCAACTTAATAGTTTCCCATTTCCTAGGTACCAATTGCTGCCTCAGTCACAATTTTTGAAGCCATATGCCTGTACAAAGGAACCAGGGTGATTGCATCAAAGGGAAAGGAGATAACAAACTGGAAGTTGCATCAGATTTTTCTTTACTGCAGCTGTGGCATAATAGCTGGTATGGTAGGTGGACTGCTCGGGCTAGGAGGTGGTTTTATCTTGGGACCCCTTTTTCTTGAATTGGGAATTCCTCCTCAGGTATTTTAACATTTTTCATGCAACTACTACTTTTCATACTCTCAAAGAAATAATGTTAGATGATCCTTGGGCCTCGTTAGGTGGTTTAGGGTTGGGCTGGGCTTAGCTGAGGTAGAATATAAACTGGTACAGATTAAGTATATCAAAATAAGTCAGAAGAGAGGTGAAGCAAGGTAATTACTATAAGTACAAATCAAACATGGGGAATAGCACAGGAAAGAGTTGGTTGCGTTATTCATTTAGTCTGAAAATTCTATAGTACGGATAATTCATTGAAAGACTAATACTACTCAACATTCTTCTAAATCGTATCCATTTAAATTATGAAATTTTAAGGTACTCCGATCAAGTAGTGGGGCTAAGAGAAGAAATAAATAAATTCCTTAACCAGTAGACAAAATTTAAACCAAATTCAATATTAATCAAGTGGACACAGAAAAGATGAGTTAAATGCCATGTCAAATGCAGGGTCCTGAACTTGCATCAGGTCAGGTTACATACCGGCACTAAAAATAAAACCTCCAAGATTTGATATCACAGCATGGAATTCAGTGATAAAAAAAATGCATAACATGCAAACTCAGACTCAAAAGCATAACATTTTGCACCTTTTGCAGGTAGCAAGCGCTACATCCACTTTTTCAATGCTATTTTCATCCTCCATGTCAGTTGTACAATATTATCTTCTCAACCGTTTCCCAGTTCCATATGGTAAGTAACAATAACAGTAATACAAAACAAGTTAATTCTAACTACTAGGAGAGGATCTCCTTAGGAAGGAAAGTCATATCAAAGGTGGTTACTGGAAATTCAGTATAAAAATTCATTCTTCTTCATCTCAATCTAATATTCAATTTACTCTTTGCTCCAGCTGCTTATTTTGTTTTAGTTGCAACTATTGCTGCCTTTACTGGTCAGCATGTAGTTAGAAGGATAATTGCACTCCTCGGCAGGGCATCAATAATCATTTTCATATTAGCGCTGACCATCTTTGCAAGCGCTATCAGCTTAGGTATGTGGCTCTCTAGCTTTCCATCATTTCACTAATTATCAAGATATTCCCGCTTTATTTTTTTCTTTCTCATTTTCATACTAAAGTGCTAGAGATTTTCTACTGAACATTACAGGTGGGGTGGGCATAGCTAACATGGTTGAGAAGATGGCGAATCAAGAGTATATGGGTTTTGAAAATCTTTGTCACCGGTCTTAACTATGTTTTGGATTTGTGTTGCTGTGGAGTTTCTCGACAGAGCCCACCTATGCCACTAGATGTTCAATTCATTAAATCAGCTTCTCGTGAAACTTCACACCTTATCTTACTATGTATCATGAAAATTTTTCCACTGAAAGCATGTCAATGATCCAAGAATACTGTAAAGCTCACCATTGAGCACAATAATACGAATTTCCAATGTTTTACACAATTGTTATCCTCTTTCCATTAGATCTCTGTCTTCATCAAATGTCAAATCACAAGACTGTACTTTTAGTAAACAAAATAAAAAGAAAAAACACCTACCAACAAGAAGACAAATAACAGTGAGCTGCACTGCAAAAATGTAGAGTTTTGGATTATGGAAACAGACACTAGTTCGCCAAAACACAATTACTAGAAAGGCAAATGCCCCTCCTCACCTGTTCCAAATGCATGCGACCAGCCACGCGTCGTTCTCTACCATCACCTTTGACTCAACTAGACGACTCAACTTTCCCCTACGGTGATGACTCCGGCGGATGCCGGCAAAGGCCTTAACTTTCCGGCATCGAGAGTTTCTCAAAGTCTTAATTTTGGAATTGGACAACTGACTACTCTGTACAAGGTTCAGGGCGAAGATAGAATGGGGTTTAAGAACAGACGAACTAGCGACCGTTGAGCCGCTTTTGGAGGGAGGGACTAAAAAAATACAGATACAACGTATTTATTGGAAATTACTTTTTAATTATTTTTAACATCACCATCTAGGCTGCACATTCTAGGAGCATGGGGAACAGTGTCTTCTGCGGTATATTTTGAAATTTTTCAGACGGATCTCAGCTTCGTACCTGAAATGGGATTGAGTCTAATCAATTTGTCCAAAACTGGATATTTCAACTATGGAAAAACTAAGATAAAGGAAATCAGTGCTGAAAGCGGACAAAGCCCACAGTGAGCGGACAAAGCACGCGTCCACTATTCCGGGAAATGGGAAGCCATCGCCTTCAATCAGCAATTAATGTCCGGGTATGGGCTCAAGAAAATGACCCTGTCAGACAATGGAAAGCAGCCTGGAAAGTAGGTTATCAGAGTTATTTGTTGGACATTCAAGGGCAAGATAAATGGCTTCCATTTCCCGCCCAAGTGCACCCACGCAATGCTATTAAAAAAACGATAAATTTGTTATAATAAATTTGTTTTGCCCTTGCAGGTGTCTGCCTGCTGTGACGCACTCTACTTCTTGAAACTCTCGTCTTTCTCCGTTCTGCTCTCCCAATCCTCCGGTTCGTATTTCTACATTTCATGGTTTCAGCTTCACATGATCTTTTTCTCTCCGTGGGAGATGGCATTGCGAACACTGATCGTTTTGATTTGAAGCAAGAAACCTAAGTTTACTGTTCCTGATAAAACTTTTTGTTTTCTTTTTTTTCTTCAATTTTTGTCTCTGTTGGAAATGTTCGTTCGAGTTGATTTTTTGTTTTGCTGAATGTTAGGTTCACAAATGGTCGCAAACGACATGAAGGATGATGGCTCTGCTGAGTCGCCGACTTCGGTGCTTGAAGACGAGGTTTGCTTCCTTTCTCCGTTGATGACCTTCTCTCTGATTCTTTTTGCTTGTTCTGTTTGGTTCTTGGGAATATGAAGGAAGGTGACGAACAGGAAAGTAAAAGTAAATATGGTTTAGAAATGACTTCGAGGGTTTTCGTTTATGAATGCTTTTAAATAAGATTATTAACTGCGCAGAGTGTGTTTTAGTTGTTGATATTATGATATATGTGGCCCTGGCTTTGGGTTGTTGTTTTCATCTGTTGCTTAGAAGCTGCAGCTTGGGCGCGGGACGTTGGGATAATTTGAAATAGGAAACTTTTATCTTAAACAAGCGGAATTTTTTACATGACGTGATATATATATGCGCACTTGATGCATATGTGAGAGACCTGGTGTGTGTATTCGTGAATACTTATGTTCGAATAGGCATTTTTGTTGGCATTTCTTCTTGTTTGTAGTTGATGTCGAATCTTTTTTTTTTTGTAAATCATTGATATTAATTTTCATTAAGCATGAAGGATATCTACAAGTTAGGTCCTTTTTTGTTTTTTCCTTACTTTTCATGAAACGTGAAGGATATGTGCAAGGAGAAAATGGAAGGCAAGTCAGAGGAAGAAACAATTGCAGATTCAAAAAATGACGGTTCCTCTCTGACATCACCAGCAATGGCAGAGGAGGAAGAAAACCTCTTGGAAGCTCGGATCAAAGAAGAAGATGAAGAACGAAGAAAGGTCCTATTAGAACAAGTGCAGTTGAACGATAGTCAGTTTACCAAATTGGATGAGCTTCTAACACAAACCCAGATGTACTCTGAATTTTTGCTGGAAAAAATGGATGATATCACAATTGTATTCTCCCACGCCCCTTTTTAATAGGAATTTTTCTATTTGGTGGAATTCTTTTTTCATATTGCTGATAGGTACTATGAATTTTATTGCTAGAATGGAGTGGAGCAAGAAATGGAAACAGTTGTAGAAAAGAGAGGCGTGGTTCCAAAAGAAAATCTGCTTCCCATTATAACAATGTGAGGATTTCTGTACCTTTTTTATGTTGATAAATTGTAATTTGTTGTATTTACTCTGTATTTCCTGTTATTTGAAATTAATTTTGTTGTACAGAATATGTAAATGGTAAAAAATGTAAGTGGAGGAGAAAGCTCATAAAACTAATAGACAGATGATTGCAAATAAAGGAAAATCAATCATGTATTCTCCCCGTACATATTTTTCTTCTACTACTCTCCTTAACCATGAAGCTAATAATGGATAGAAAATGGCTATTAAGGCCATTTATCAACATTTAAAGAGAGACTGAACATCTTGTTGGTAAAGTGGGTAAACAACATTTTCAGAAGTTTAACACAAAGTGGAAAAGGCACAATGCATTGAGATTGTGCCATTTGTATATGAATTGTTTCAGAAATTAAGGTGTTGAAATAGCAATTGAGGTTGCTTTAGTTGGTCCATCTGTTTTGATGAAGGAACATATAATTGCTTGACCGCCTGTGCTTGAGTAGGATTACAACAATGTACCTGCAGAGATCCTTGTATTCTTCTCTTTATCTACTTATTTATTTATTTATTTTTGCTTTTGTGCTGTGTTGCTTTATCTTAATTTGATATGTAATTCAGCTTAGGATGGAACATTTGTTTAATGAGCCTGTTGGTTGTCTGGATGCAGAGATGGTCCTACGTGAACTGTTAGTTTTTCTAACGGAGGCTGATTTTCTGGCTTTTTAACATGTAGAAAGTTGGATATATTTTTCAACTAAGATATTTCTTGCAATAAATACTTCAACCATACTGTTTAGGCACCCCTTAAAGCAGGCAGTCTTATGAGCCTGGCCTCATACTTTTTCTAGTCATAGTTGTTGATCTTATATATCTTATACAGCTCTTTATCTGATACTGTAATAATGTGTTTAAACATTTACTGTTTCCTATGATAAAATTATTTTAGAGGAGGCCAAGAGGGCAGTAGCAGCCATGCTTACAAGATCTCAAGAAACCGAAGATGCCAAAGATGTAAACCTAACTGAGGAGGAAAGACTTGAGAAAGAACAAAAGGAACTTGTTCCTCTGTTAACTGGTGGAAAATTGAAGCCCTATCAGATCAAGGGTGTCAAGTGGTTGATATCATTATGGCAAAATGGGCTGAATGGAATCCTCGCAGATCAAATGGGGCTTGGAAAGACAATTCAAACCATTGGTTTTCTTGCACATCTAAAAGGAAAGGGATTGGATGGACCATACTTAGTTATTGCTCCTCTTTCTACCCTCTCAAATTGGCAAAATGAGATCTCAAGGTATATTTTCATCTAGAAATTTCGATCAATTATCCTGAATTAAATCTTTCTTTCTTTGGATGTATACTTAAAAAAAAAAAAAATCTTTCTTTCTTTCTCTTTGAATTTCTTGAACAAGGTTTGCGCCCTCAATGAATGCTATTATCTACCATGGTGACAAGAATCAAAGGGGTGAGATACGAAGAAAGCACATGCCCAGATCAATTGGCCCCAAATTCCCTATTGTTGTGACTTCATATGAAGTGGCCTTAAATGATGCAAGAAGAGTTTTGAGGCACTATAATTGGAAATATCTTGTGATAGATGAGGTAAGTTGTTTAACTAAATTATCAGTAGATCTTCTTTCCCTCGCATTGAAATTTTTGTGGGGAATTGACTTGGTAGAAAAATTTCACCTCTGTTCTTTTAACTGCATCTTTCTTCTTGAAGGGGCACAGATTGAAAAACGCCAAGTGCAAACTGATGAAGGAATTGAAGTACTTACCTGCGGAAAATAAGCTTCTACTAACTGGGACACCTCTGCAGAATAATTTGGCAGAGCTCTGGTCATTGTTGAACTTCATTTTGCCTGATATTTTTTCATCTATTGAAGAGTTTGAGTCATGGTAGGTATGGTTTGCATATCTGTTATTTTCCCTTATTTAAGGGGGACATGTTCCTAGTTTGGTGAACTTTCATGTTTTGTGTGAAGATATACTCCCAGTATAATATCTGGTGCCTTTTGTTCAATAATCAGCTTTAGAGGTATTTCTTTTCAGGTTTGATCTGTCGGGAAAGTGCAATAGTGAAGCAATGGGGGAAGAACTGGAAGAGAAGAGAAGGGCTCAAGTATTCATTGCTCTTGTTCTTGCAGATGTACATTTTTAAGGCATATTTGTCTCAAATATAATGCTTGGAGGCTCTTTTTTAACCTGTAGGTGGTAGCTAAACTTCATGCTATATTGCGTCCCTTTCTTCTACGAAGATTGAAGGCTGATGTTGAGCAGCTGCTGCCTCGAAAGAAAGAGATCATACTGTATGCTACCATGACTGACCATCAGAAGAATTTGCAAGATCATTTAATCAATCAGACTTTGGAAAGCTATTTAGCTCAGAAGGCAAACACTGGTATGAGATCAGTTTTGTTTGTATGGACTGCATTGACTTTGTTTCATTGTCGAGAGAAATACAAGGGACTACTTTCCGTGCAATCTTTTTGTTAGGTATCTTTTAGGTTGTATGTGATGCTGTTGCTGTCAATATCAATGTACCATCTCTGCTGAAAGTCCTCTGTGGAACAAATAGACGGTTATTAGCTGTTGAATTTTGTGATGTGGTAGAAGAAAAAGATTTAATGATGAAGCCAGTCTGGTTTCAGTTTACTATTTTTACTGTTAAGTTATACCACAGGGGGGCTCCGTTTTGCATGGCCAATTCAGTCTGATGCAATAACATCCAACTTTCAATTGTCCAAGAAAAAGAGAAGTTGGGGTATGGTTTTGGGGACTGGTTTCTTATAGTTAGTCTTGGGATTGATGAGCAGTTCTCTGTGTTTTGCTTTAGCATGAGATGTTGTTCTGTCCTATAATATTGGCTGTGTTATGAGCTGGATCAGGATTTTGTATGATTGCACATTGTATCAACTTTGACATGTTTTTGTTGGGCTGTTTGCCTCTCTGCTGAAAGATTTATATTTGATTTTAATGTTTTTCATTCTCAAGTTGTTCATTTGGATTTGCAATTTGCAGGAAGAGGAATGACAGGAAAGCTTAATAATCTGATGATCCAACTTCGGAAGAACTGCAACCATCCTGACCTCTTGGAGTCTGCCTTTGATGGCTCATGTATTGTTTTCACTCTTCTGCACAGACGCTTCAAATGGGTGCCACAGAATTCATCTTGGATTTAACCCTGTTTTCCCTGTTATTTTTTTACAGGTTTCTACCCACCTATTGAAGAGATAGTAAAGAACTGTGGCAAATTCTGCTTGCTGGACCGGCTATTGGAGCAGTTGTTTGCTCGTAAACACAAAGTAAGTTCATATTTATTAATTTATATGCATTCTAATATGTTAGCGAATTGCCTATTTATCATCTTTCGTTTTATTTGTAATCAGGTTCTGATCTTCTCTCAGTGGACTAGAGTTTTGGATATCATGGATTACTACTTCAGTGAAAAGGGGCTAGAAGTTTGTAGAATTGATGGCGGAGTGAAGCTAGATGAAAGGAAAAGACAGGTCTGTTCTTTGTGTGAGAGAATCCCTCGCCGCGTACCTGTTTTTTTGGATGTTTATTTTTGTTATTGTTAAATTCTTGCATCGCTGATTTGATCATTATAGGTTGCTGTATAATGTTCTTGCTTATACTTACATGAAGTCATCTATGGCAGCTAACCAGAAAATTTAGGTTGCACTGTGGCCAGGTTAAGTGAGACTTAGAAGTTGTTATATCCAAAATCTTAATAGTTGTTTGTCTCTCATGCTCAACTTCAGATGTCATCTTTCATTACTAGCCTTGTGTTTCATCAAATAGTGTCTGTTGCTTTGATGGACGCTGTTCTAGCAGCATTCACGTTTGGATTGTATAGTCATATCCAGGAGTCTGTCCTTCCTTATGATGGTCTTCTCTTTTGCACCTAGGGTAGTGCATATGTATTGGAAAAGAAATAGGCCCCTGCGTGAGCATTTTAGTGCTTGCCTCAGTTGATACGATATGATTGAATTGTGGTTGTGTTTAAGTAGTCCTGTTCAACTGGAGGATGTACTAATAACTTATTTCCCAAGTCATAGAGTTGTTTCTCACCTTTATTGAAAGTGGCAGAGACTGGCAAACAATTGGGTTCCAGTTGAATTCGTGTGTTTGGATGCTCATCACTTTCTGTCAGTGAAGAATGTGTACTTCTCTAGTTTAGAAGTGACCTGTTTCCTTATTGTGTTGACAATTTTATTACCTTTCTGTAATATTGTGAGGGGTTAATCAACTCGAGCTTTTTGGAAATTTGTAAACAGATCCAGGAGTTCAATGATGTGAACAGCAATTACAGAATATTTCTTTTAAGCACGAGGGCAGGTGGACTGGGTATCAATCTCACGGCAGCTGATACTTGTATCCTATATGATAGTGATTGGGTATCTTTTTGATGTCCCTTTAATAAAATTTTTGGTTTCCACTTATAATCTATTCCACGATCTTAAAAGGTTTAAAATATTTTCGTATTCCTCTTGTACGCCAGAACCCTCAAATGGATTTGCAGGCCATGGATAGATGCCATAGGATTGGTCAAACTAAGCCTGTTCATGTCTACAGGCTTGCAACGGCTCAATCAGTTGAGGTAACTCTGATGTTCAGAGTTTTTTTGCTTAGAACATACACTCAATGACTCTTTTTGATACCTGTAAAATTTGACCAAGTTTCTGTCAATAGGGTCGCGTTTTAAAAAGGGCCTTTAGCAAGTTGAAGCTCGAGCATGTGGTGATTGGCAAAGGGCAGTTTCACCTGGAAAGAAGCAAGCCTAACACTACAGAAGTCTTGGAGGTTGGTGATATTCGCATGAATTGTTCAATTTCTCATGTTTACCATATGTTGGTGTGCGACTCCTCTATTTATAGTTTTGAACTTCACTAAATTGTGGTATGAAATGGGAAGAGGCTAAGATGTCTCCAAGTGATCGTGTTACCTGTATTACTTGTTAAAAAAGTAGAAAACTTCAAATGGATGTGTTAGTTCTTTCTCACTGTAGAATGGTCAGGTGGGGCAAGCCAAGCTTCCTAATTGTTCGTGGGCTTAGTTGGTTGACTTACAATTATCACACGATTAAGTTTCAGTATTTTTTTTTTTTTTTTTTTGCCTTAATGATTTTTAAATCAGAATCTAAAAAAAAAAGTATGATTGTGTAATGCAATGCTGAACTGAGTGCACCTTACCATGATCTGGCATGTATGAGCAAAGGAAGAGGATCTGCTGGCATTGCTTCGAGAGGAAGAAACGGCTGAGGACAAGATGATACAGACTGATATCAGTGACAAAGATTTGGAGAGGGTCCTGGACCGCAGTGATCTAATTGCTGGTGCTTCAAAGAGTGATGGAAAGTCCAATGGAGTTGGAGCTAGTGGCACATTCCCCCTTAAGGGCCCTGGTTGGGAGGTGGTGATACCAACTGCGACCGGGGGCATGCTCTCTACCCTTAACAGTTGATTGATCCGTGGGGAGATGGGACTTGGGCTATTTGGCCTTGTTTTCTGATTCTGTAAATTTTGGGACAGCTATTGTAGCTAGGGGAGCCTATTGATGGGTTTATTAGTGTGAATGTTCCATGCCGAAAGACTAGTGTAAGATGAAATTTACTTTTGATAGATATACTCTTCTCTATCTGGTTAAATCGTTTCCTGTGTTCTGAGGTACAACCATGTGATGTTTTGTTGTATCGTTGGTTTTGGAGCCTGAAGCGTCTTAGATGAGAAAATTAAATAACAAAAAGCGCTGTGGTAAAAATTTCCGTTGCCGGGAATCGAACCCGGGTCTCCTGGGTGAAAGCCAGATATCCTAACCGCTGGACGACAACGGATTTCTTGATGCTAGAAACACAGAAAATATTAAATATATCAATAAATCAGCACAGATTTGGATTCTTAATGGATTCCCGGTTCAGCTATTTAATTTCCGACTTATTCTCAATTCCATACTAGCATTAGGCCTCGATATGGGCTTGTGTAGATTTGGGATTGAAGTGTGAAACAGCTTTGACAGGCCACTGCCATTTTTTCTTTCAATCTCTGCATTGGGCAGGCCGAGTCACAATAATCTCATGTTGTGATATTTCTGGATCCATAGTAATTGTGCTAAATGGGAGGTTAAGCATCGGTAAACTAAAGTTGAGAAAGTTACCTCGTGCACGGGTGTTCTTTTTTAAAAAGAAGAAGATGATCTCCTTGCATATTTGATTGATATTTCAAAGAAGGCTTGTGACTGTTTAATCAATGAATTTGTGAAACGTGCTAGAACTGCTAAAATTCTTACCTACATAATTAGCCATCTCAAGAAGGAGATGCCCATAATGATGGGCAATTCAACCAAAGGTACAAAAATAATAAGGAAATGAAGTGTGAAGTTTGAACAAAAAATAAACGTTCTATGGTTTCAAATAGACGTAAAGACGATGACACAAAAAAATAATTCACCAAGTCTTATTTGAAAATAGATTTGATCAACTGAGACATGATTAACCATTGTTCATCAATGAGTTCAATGTGAGTCTTGGGCTTCTGTTAATTTATGTCCACAACCAAGAATGGCGAAGCATCCATTGAAAGAATAGAGAGGATACCTTAGTTTTTGACTTAAAATGAAAGAGTCTTGATATATATAAAAGGATACCTAGTGAGATTAAGTTGATGCATTCAAGGAGAAACTAAAAAAGTATTAACTTATTGTAATTCAAATTGGGAGAAACAAGGTGCAAAAAACTAATTGTTATTTGAAGATTCTTAGTCGAAATAGAGTTATTTTGGTTGTAAAATAATGTTGGTCGTGGGCTTATTGCAAGACCTAAAGATAAAGATAATATAACATGCATGATTGGTAATAGCAAGGTAATAATGCAAGTAATGGAAAATCCAATGCATCAAGAAAGCACAAAGCATATCAAGATAAAAGTATCTATTAGATGTAATAATCCAAGAAGAGAGGATTTAATAATATTTTGAAAGTCTATCTATTTTCTTTTAATGTACCCTTTATCAAACCATTTTTGTGGGTCCTTGGTATTGTTTGTTTGTCAGACACTAAACTTAAAATGAGTATCATCGGTAAAACTTCAGCTTTTCCCAATATCTCTTCTTTGTTTACTCTTATTAGATATGTTATTTTGTTCAATTCTTTTGTCTTTTATTCAGTAAGAAACTAACATAAGATGCAACCTTCAAGAAAAACTTAGTGCCAAGTTTGAGGGAGTGTTGAATTTAGTCTATTTCTTATTATTTTGTGTTTATTTGATAAAAAAAAAATGTTAAGTGAATTTAGTCTATTTCATGGATTTGACAGATCACAGTTGTTTGTGAATATGTTAATAAAAAATGAATAAGAACTACATTGTTAGTAGCTGCAACGAGAAACGGCACAGATGAAAGTCCCTTACAATTAATTGATCAAACAATCAATCTTCTCGACCTAAATCAAAACCAATTTGATAATTTAAATATCAGAAAATCTGAAAGATCTTATGGAGTGCGTATAATCTTGTCGAACCACAGGTTTACTGTTGGCACGGTTCGATCACAGAATTCGCACTGTATTCGAGCCACAGTTTCCTGTAACGTGTTCGGTTCCGGTTCTTGCTCGGCCGGTAGTCGCCGAATAGAAAAACTAGTTCCAACTCTGAAATTTCGCGGTTCGCGAAATTTGTGCGAATTCCGTGCTCGAAGAAGATCTCCGATCCGAGAAATGGTAATCCGTTCCGAACTCAGAGACTCCCAAATCCGATCGCAGCACAATTGTCGTCGTTCTCGCTATCTTGTCTACCAAATCCCAAATCACTTCCCGGTACTTCTGTTTACTCTTTTATATAAGAGATTCTTTTCCGGGTTTCTTTTAACTTTATTTGTTTTGTATTCGATGTTGAGTTGGTAGTTTGATTTCCGTGATTGTCAGACTCGCTTTTTTCCTTATCTGGTTTCATTTTTTTTTTTTTTATGAAGCCGTTATTTCAGTTATTTTATTTTATTTTTTCTTCTTGCGTTTAATCGTTCGTTGTTAGCTGAATTTGATTATACTCAGTGAGCTATTTTCTCTAATTGGTTTTAAAGAAACTATTTCGAGCAGGACTTGTATTGGAGTGCTTCCTGTTATCCTTAAGTCGAATGTGCATGTTAGCCGGTAATTGTTTTTCTCTCACCAGGGATCAGCCTTAGCATATTATAAGCCTCTATCTTAGAATTTCCGGCGTTTACTTGTCGAAATTTAGCCTATAGAATTTGAATTGTGACGGCATTGGAATGCTGGAGAAGTAGGCAAGCCTTCTTTCCGTGGTGGTTTACAAGCGAATTTCAATCACTGTGACAAGAAAACTTTAAGTTTGTGGAAATTACGGCTTCATTAGGCTTGGAATCTTGAAGGGACGTGGATGCTATTGAGGAAGAGGCAGTTCTTTGTATACATTGAGGCTGAGGCAGTTCTTGCATTGATTCTGATTTTCCGATTTCTTTGTTTTATTGTTGAGAAAATCTTGCTTTTGTGGATTTGTGTTTCTTCCCACATAAGTTGTTGTATAGACCATTGAGTGTCAACTGGTTGATTTGATTTCAGAAGTTATTATTTGCTTTCGGTGGGTGGTGTTGATGAGAAACTTTATTTTTTATCTCTAAAGTTTATATTTATTGCGCCATGGCTTTTATATTTGATCTTAGCATCGATGTTGGAATTTGTTGGTGGTGGTCTCATGCATTTCTTGTCTAAGCTACAAATTGTTGTGAACTGGAGCAATATATCTTATTCCAAGTTCTAGAGATGGTATAAGATATTTTACACGTGAACTTGACTAATGTCTCGTTTTTAATCATGAAAAACTGTTCCTTCTTCTATAGGTGTTGAAATTAAGGGATGAAAGGAGAAATCACACCTAGGGTTTCCAATAAACGATTGAAACTTATAAACGTAAGCTAGAAAGTCTCTTGGTCCTAAATAACATATTTTACGCATATCTTGAGGCAGCTGAGGTGGACAAGCACATTTGGGGAGCACAGTACACTGGCATCTCCTAGAAGTAGGACTCTTAAGAGCATAGGCTTTTTAGAAGTTTTAGCTGTTAAGCGTAACTCTTTATTTCCAAAGACCACCGAGAAGCAACGAAGGGCATAACTGAATTGAACTGAAAAGTAATTTACTCAATGAACTACTTGTAGCTTGCAGCTGTTGAATGATGCTTGTGGTGTAAATTTGCCAATAAGTTTCTCTCGTAATATTCATCCTGTTATATGTTATGATGCTTGTTGAAAAACTTTGGAACTGAAATTAAATTGTATTCTTTTGTACTTTTGTCCCTAAAACAGAGTTTAACCTTTTGCTTTGCTTTTACCTTGCAAATTTCCATGACTGGTTGTGTGGCATCGCCATATTGGCTTTGCATGGCTATACATTCCACCATTTAGATGATACTGCGTATTCTTTTTAAGCTGTAATTTTTTAAGCCCTTTCCAGCTTAGTTGTCGATACTTCACCCGGAAAATTGTAATATGGGTTGCTTCTTCAACCACTGTCTTGAAAGACGTTCTGTCAGTTAGAGGCATTGAACTTTGATATGACTACTTAAGAAAAAGTGATAGGTCTGTATTAAATGGAAAGGTAAGTTTTGACTCTTCCAAAAGATGATGAATTAACAATTTGTTAGAATTTATTTTGTATTTTCCTTTTTCCACCACATGCCAAAAGTAACTTCCATTTAGAAGTTTGTTTAGGGGGAATACGATTTACTTTTCATCTTAACTTTATTGACCTACTCAGTGATTTTTTTTGCTGTAATTTCTCATCTAGTTCTATTGATTCCAGCAAAATTAGCTTTGGTGGACAGGAGACGACTAGCAATACCATTCAAGTGCATTCTAGATAGTTTCTTTGTGATTGGAAAAAGGTTATATTGTTGGTCAGAGTTCTCATTCTCATTCTTTTATTACTGCAATGTATCCTTGTAAAGGACTGTAGGTTGTATTTGAAGTAGTCCAGTTATTAATTATCCTATTCAATGTATCTGAAATTCATCCATTTTCCATCTTTGTTGATTACTTAAGGAGTTTACTTGATGCTATTTCCACTTAAAATATATGGGTACGAAAAATAGATTCCACTTTTGTAGTGGCATTAATGAGCCTAGTAGAGTTTTACCTTAGCTGTGGTACAAGTAGTACGGATAGAATTTAGATAATCAAAGGTTTTCTTCCAGAAACTCTCAAACTGATTTTTTCGGAGTCCACCAGCTTGGAATGGAAAACCGGAGTCAAGAAAAAATGCGAAGGGTATCTAAAACTAGGTGCTAATGGTTAATTGAACAATATTGACCTGAAGGCCTCATTGATTATAGAGGCAATGACTGCATCCTCATGTTGGACGGAGTTTTCCCCTGTATCAATATTTGAGCTTTGGTTGACACTTATTTGGTGAGTAACACTGAGACTCCTGAAGTTGGAGAGTCCCATATTCTATCTTCTGTTGTCAGGGTTGACAACTGCCTGCACTGCTGCAAGAATTAGTAAATCTGGAAAAGTCTGTTTGACTGAAGTGTTAATAGATCGTGTGCAGCAACTAGGGTTTAGCTTACAATAACTTCTAGCTTTTTGGTAAGTAACTTATGACCTGTTTTCTCCATGATACAAATCCTGGGAAGACTCTGGCTTAGTATTATTACTTGAGTCGTGTTTGCAAGTTTCCACTAACAATGCATCTGGAGATCGAATGTTTTAGAGTTCTTCTTGGTTGCTTAAGAATTATGTTCTTCAACCTCATTTAAGGGGTTTGGAAACAATTGCATGCCTATGCCATCCTAAGTGGGGTTGGTATATCTAAGATCTCTACATTCTTAATATAGATCAATGTAAAAGGTTCTCTTAACTTCATGCAGGGCTGATGTTGTCGCGGCAATCTTTTGGGCTTCAGTGTTTAAGGTGCTTGTGGTGTCATTCCTTGTGTCCCTGTACTTGGGGCACTCTCCACTGTCTTTGGTAATATTCTGCCTTGGCATTATTCTTCCAGTTCGCCTAAGACTGCAGGCATTGGCCGGAAAGGAGAGAAAATTGTTGTTACCATTATCCTTACATCTATGGCAGTGAAATCATGCAGCAGTATACTTTAGCTGAGAATTACTCGTTCCTCACCTCCAATTGACTTGACTTTAACCGAATGTATTAGGCACTTGGGTTCTGGTTTGGTGGAAGCATGTCTTACCAGCAGCCTGTAGAAATAGATGGTATGATTTTTTTAAAAAAAAAAATATTTTATACTTTACCTACACACGAAGGCATGAGAATTGCCAAGAACATTTCTACATGTCAATAACATAAATTTTGGCCTTAGAGAAAAGGCAACTTTGTATTGATTTTCCCTTCCTGAGGCTTGTAATTCAATTCCGTGTAAGAAATATTTTGCTTTGCAGCTATTCAGATCAAATTGCATATTCATTGTTCAGCATTTGAGATCCAGTAGATGCCTTGGGATCAAAATGCAATTCAATTTGGGGTTCTTCCATTCGTGTGTCTCTTTATAATGTTTAGCTTGTTACATTTTTTGCTGAAGCATGTCTTCCAGATTCATTATTTTCCTAAAGCTTTGTATCTCAATTATTATAAGTTAGGTGTGAACAATGATGACGGCTTATTCTTACAGACCATTTGTGTTACCTTGGGAAATAAGAAACATGAATGTTCTGAAAATTGGGTCAAGGAGCTTCAATTATTGGATCAGGATATTTTGGTCTTTGTCACTTTTAGTAAGGTATCCAACTTTTGATATTGTGAGGCAATAGAAGAAGGGACGGTCCTCTTTGAGTGGTATACCTTCACTAATTATATTTGACTTCTACATATTATAAGGCAATGAATTGAGAAAAGGTATCGTTAGTTTAATGTTTAGATTGGGAGCCGCATAGCTTACCCTAATTGTTACCTAAACTTGGTTTCTCTATTTTACAGGCTTTCTTGTTTTCATGCAGTTTTAATACTTTTGGATATTGAATTTGTTGATATTTTCCAATAGAATATCTGAATTTTCATGGTCACCTCTGTTCGCTGATGTAGAAAAGCAAATACTTTTCTATCTGCCCGCTGCAGCAGGTGAGGGTGGGAGGGGGCTTTGTTGAGTTGTGTTGATAGATTGCAGCTGTAGTCCAAGACTAGTTTGCTAATGGTACTGCATCTTATAGTTTCAATTGCTGCTGCATCTAGTTGAGTTTTTATTCTTCTTTTGTGGTGATCACCGGTTTATAAGAAGCAGATACCTGCTAATATACCAAAGACCAAAACTCGCACGCTTTACTTGGTTTCATTATTCTCTGTTTCGCAGTGCTGTCGTGGTCCCCCATGTGGACCGTTTTGTTCTATTCCTCTTAAATATGGCCCAAGTCTCAGTTATCATGAGCTAGGGAAGAAAAAAGTAACGAAATCGAAAACTGCTTGTAGTGGGTGGCATATAAGTTGCATGATTGCTCTAGATTAATGAGTATGTGGGCCTCCAACAAATTATGCAGGGGCCTCTTTTGTTGGGTATTAGATGAGTCAAATGGATTGCTGCATATCACTGTTTCTGTTTCTTTGTTGTTACAATTCAGATTGTGTTGGTGGGTTTAGTTTAGAAGTAGATAGAAATAAATCGCCAGGATTCGCTGGATTGGCTTTGCCTTTCCAAATGAATGTGCATTCTGTCGGTCATTTTTTTTTTCTTTTTCTGTTATTTATTTCCTTTTGGATAAAGTGGGCTTGGCCCTGAGAAAAGGAACTTCTGACATAATGACCTTTGCCTCATGACGCACTCTCCAGCCTACAGTGTACATGCATTTGTAAAAATCTCTCTCTCTCTCTCTCTCTCTCTCTCTCTCTCTCTCTCTTAGTAGGGCTCTCTATTGGCAGTTGGACGCTGCAAAACAGTTGTTATTATAGTCTCCCATGCTAATGGATTGTTATGATAGGATTCACTTGTTGCCTGCGCTTCATACAAGCGACGCATGGCATGTGCATTTGAGTGCAAAAAAGTTGACGAAGTGGCACTAGAAATAAAGTGACTTTATGAAACATGTTGTCCACATGAAGCGCAGTATTGGCCCATGGAATACAATTCGATACTGCTTAATATATATCTTTTTGAGGCAAATTTAGTGATGTATAGCGATAACCGGTGGAGTGGTATTAGTAGGAACGTCGTGTTCTAGCTAAAATATGGCATGTCAGAACCGAAAGTGTTGGTACTTGGTTAAAGTGACATGCTTGAAATTATGGTGAAAGAGAATTTAGCTGTTGACCCTCTATTCTATATTTTCTTTCTCCCAAACAGCCATTATGAGTGTTTGTTTCACTGTCAAGCCACCCGTCCCTTGCTTTTTCTTGAGGGTGAAGATTATCTTTTAAAAGAATAGCTATTTCCACAGATACTCTCTTTGCGTGAGCCGATTTTCTACAAAATTCTGCTTAATTATTGAGGGAGAGAAGAAGACACTCATTGTACTCGCCTTTTATGGGTTTTAGCTTTACATGAATCTGTTTAATGTATCTCTCCATGTGAAAGGGAAAGCAACTTTTTTAGGTTCTGAATAATACAGTACCTGGGATGCTTTATTCACATTGGAGGCCTCTATAATGTAACGTCCTAAGAACCCCTAGGTCTTGTCGTGGAACTATTTTCCTTATCCTTTTCTCCTTGATAGGTCAAGGCCACACCCATCCATTGTAGAAAACGCCAAATTCCTCAGCCAATCAAAATCCTTCCACCAAGTCTAGACTAATTAAATCTTAGTAGGCTTGACGTTCCCTCATCATGCAACCCTTTAATTGTAATAACAAATAGTTTTAAGAGGCACAGATGCTGTGATGCTACTGATGTTGCCTTGGCACTGATCATGACGGTGACCTTTCCTTGCACCTTCTTGCCTGTAAATTAAATCTAGGTTATAACACATACAAGTATTGGATCCATGTGAAGTGGTTGGCCCGCAAGAAGAAAAGAAGAAGAAGAAGAAGACACCCATGTAAAAAGCCTCGAAAGGGCTCGATTAGAAAAATCCCAAGTAACCATATCCTTTTTTTACTCACCACCAGGAAAGAAAACAAGGGGCACCCACACAATCCTGCCTTAGAAAGTGCTTCTTCACCAGCAGGTGCTGAATATGAAAGCCATGGCGGAAATCCAGTGGTGCAAGTTATGCTCATTTCAATTCTCCATCATCAGGACATTAAAATGAACTTTAGTTGGTTCGGTTCTCCTCCATCCCTAAAACAGTAACGAAGCAATCGTTATATCCTTGCCCACCCATATTGCCGACAATATAAAAAATTGGTGTCCTGTCGCATTCAATGTTATAGCTGCAGAGGAATTCAATTCCAACACTAAAGAATGTCTGTTGTGGCTGTTCTTTTCTGGTTTTCTCGAAACAGGTACGAATAAATTCTACACCATTGGAGAATCGGGGGAGATTTGGTATAGTTTGTGGGGGGAAATCATCGAATATTGATGATTTCGTTTGAGGAGTGAATTTCAAGTTGTAGGAACCATGCGGAAGATCGATTTCTTTTGGTGGTCTATCATGACAAAGAAAGCCACAAGCTAATAAAAACTAATAGATACTACTTCAGTAGCTTTCAATGATGAACTAGTGCTCTAAGGCCCCTACTAAACCCCCCCACCTCCCACCTCTCTAGAGAGAGAGAGAATATTGTACTGTTTGCCCCATTCTAGACGTGAAAGAAATAGCGAGTTTCAATTATCAACACTATCGAGAGCTTCCCATCCTGTCAAATGCATAGTTGATTATATCCTTAGATCAATACGGACAAAAAGAAGAAACGATAAATTATTGCCACAGCTAAAAAGTTACACGAAAAGACAGTGATTTAATTGCTGATTGCAAAATGAAGCAGAGGGGTGTAACCAAACTAACTACCAGCAATTCCAGTTTGACATAGTAACGAGATAAGAGATCCTAAACCAATTTAACAAGGTCATCGATCTACAGCAGTCATCTGATCGAATCAAGTACAAGTTTGTTGTATGTTCGGTATTTGGTCTTGCTAAACAAATGGATAAGCTGGCTGTTTGGCATCACCTAACGAGCTTCTAGTTCTTCCAAATTATTATAATACAAACCGAGACAAGATTGCAGTCACAATCCTGATGAGTTGACGCATATAAAATCAATCCATTTCTAAAGATGTTTTACTTTGACAGGCAAATGTTGGCCCTTCAGAACAGCGTTATCCCGCTCAGTACAAACCACGAGAGGACAACAAGTATTGTTCTGTGAAACATCATCATTCACACGTCGCACCGAAAATTTAGAGTGGATGTGAAAAAGGTTGGAACTGGTCAAAGATTGTGACTTGAAAGTAGAGCCCCCAGGGACCATCATTTGGCTGACAATGGCTGAGAATTCTTGGAGCATCGTGCGGCCACGTTTTCAGCCAAGCTCGCGCGTGAGCAATGATTGAGGTCCCCTTGGTTTGCACAACCATGATGGGACGAAAGACGTTCCCATAACTCTTTTCTCCAACGCTGACATAATAATTTCATCTTCCTGCTTTTTCTTTTCTGCTTGCAGTGTAATACAGCTTAACACTTCGCCTGCTCTTCTCGATGCTTAGAGATCGGACGGTCACGATCTTGGAGCCACAAAAATATTTAAATAAAAGAACAAGTAGGTTACAGTGAAAGCCTCCATGGCAATACGTCTTGGAGCTTTCATATATTATTTAGTCAACAAAAAGCTGCCGAATCTGGTTTGGCTTAACATGCGTCGATGGGAAAGACCGAAAGATACAAACAAATCAATGTCCGTATCCAGTAATGTGTTGTCTAGTGGACTCATCAACGCCATGCGGCAACTGCAAGTACCCTTCGAGTTGGCAAATCATGCGGAATATTTGACTTCAAACCTAAATAATTGCATTATCGCGTTGCCCCCTATATGCAGGCGGACATCTGTCGAGCCTGGTTTGTTTTTTGAAAGAGATTGGAGCATTTCACGGTGAATATTAAGTTAAGATGAGACCAATTTTCTAAGTTACTGAGCTTTGGAATCACTGTCTTCTCTGGTTTTGGAAGAAGGGGGGAGAAGTAATCTTCCTTAGTTCTTTCAAAAGGTTCGAGAGTCATAATTTCTAGGTTTGTTTAGAGGAAACAAGAATTCATTACTAAGTAATTACTACCCAACAAGAACATACATATGTGTCTATAAATAGAAGAGGTTCCAACTTTTGTCAACAGTAATCTTCGAAACGAAGCTACCTGCGAATGGAGTAGCTTCCTTTTCCTGAACCAATCCTTACTTTCTGATACATATTCCATAAGTATTGTGTTGGACGCTTGTTAAGCACCATAAAAAAAAAGCACACACCATCCTCAGTCTTCTTTCTAGAGGGTTGCTTTGTTAACCTTTCCAGGTGTGCGTTGCCTTGATGAATAATTGCAGAAGCAGGCGACGACTGCTGCTCAAAAAGCCTCCATTGGCGCAACTCACGCTTATTTTGATGCTCTATGTTGTGGTCGTTGTAGCATAAAATAATTGCATTATCTTGCCTACCTAGAAACGTATATACCAATTACTAAAGAACAACCTCAGAAAAAGTCATTAAATGTGATTACAAACAGAAAAGATGCCAACTTTTATTATAGTTTGTTTCCATAATTATTCCTTTTCCTGTATCAACCTTTTCCTTACTGATATTTAAATCTCTTGGTGGCCTGTCAAAAGTGCCACCAAAAAAGCACCAAGCTTTCAGGCCAGACAACATTCTTTCTTTCCAAAGAGTAAAAAGGTATGGATTAAACGGTAAGGAAGAGATGGTAAAGATTTTGAATTTGAGAGCATACGGACAAAGTAAGAGAGTGACTGCCTTGAGGCAAAATGCAAACTCTCAATGATGAAGTCAGCCCGGCATGCAGCACGTTGGTCCTCCCGAGTCTTGGCTCTCTTATCAAGGACTTACACCATACTGTACATGGAATTTCACCGGTACACACTCTGTCGCCATGGCATGCGTGCCTGTCCTCTCCACAGTAGGAATAAAAGATCTCATCGCCAGTGCAGTAATGACACAAGTTTCCTCGCTCTTTCATTTGCTAGTTCTTTGTTGTTCATCTGTCTGGTTTTTAAAGAGTGGGTTATGATTTGCTTAATGTCTTCTTTGCCAAATATTCACAGCCTTTCCCCTTACAGAGTGCTATAGAAAAGATAACAATGTATCACATGCATAGGGCCGTTGTTCAATCACTTCAAAAGCAACACCATGGAAAAGAAATTCAAGATAAAAGATATCAACTTACTTATCTTCCAAGATGTTTAGACGCTTAAATATTATTGCTTAAGATCAAAAGGTTTCGAATTCCATACCCAACTCTACCACATATTGATTATTCTGACTTTGTACGGGTTATAAAAGGATATTCGCAAGTTTGGCTTAGTAGTATTTTTTAAGCAAAATCCTGAGCGGCAGTCGTAGGTTCGAGTCTCTCCCCTCCCAGTAAGTTAGAAAAAAAAAAAAAAAATAACCACGAGACACATAATTCTTAGGGACAGCCTTAACACAATAATATCTTTTGAGTCAAACCGTCACTGACAGTCTCACCCTTCCTAACAAGATTTGAAAATTCTTTTGTAATAAATGTAGATAATTTTATGGACTGGCAAGACCTACTCAACTTGTATCGCTTAATCATTAAATTAATAGACTGAATTGTCTTGTCCTGTCGCCCACATCAATCATGAGATGTCACAGAATGAAACAGCGTTTTGTAACGCATCTAAGGTTCAGCAACAGTAAAATATGATTAAACAAAGTCAACGAAGTGGTTGCAGTGTCTGAAGCGAAGAAATTTACTCGAACAGCGCTGGATGCGGCTCCTACCGGGGACAAGAGGGTGGTTTACTGCGGTAAAATCCGAAAGGTTTGTCTCATTAAAGAACTTTTCCGGGCTGTTTTCCTGCAAATACCAGTCTAATCAAATCGGGCTGTAAAGGACGTTGCAACAAAAGCGCACGGTTGGTGCGCAATAAATTTTCCATACCATAAGTCTTGTCAACCACACGTGTAGAGAGGATTCCCAGTGCAAGGCTTATGGTCGCAATGATTAGCATGGGTGGCCACCCGCACGAGTGGTTCTCTGTTTGCTTTGCTTTGCGTTGGTTAGCGGACGTTAATGTGGTCGCCACCAACGACTGCGAAAGATTAGATTATTATTGAGTGGCAAATCTCTCGGAAGCTCTTTCGTTTTTCGTTTCCGGTTTGATTTCGGAAGAGCCCCAGAAAGACATTCTCTGCAATAAGAATGAGTGTTTCTCGCTCTCTCCCATGGCAGGAGGCATGTGAATTTGGTTAAGCTTGGTAGGATAATTTGGTGGATGAGAAAAGCAGACGTGAGAGGCAATAATGTCCACACGTGGTTTCGGGGAAAGATTAATCCGATTGAAGGTTTGGTTTATTTCCTCTTTCTCGTCCACTCGAACGACGAACGACGATTAATTTTCTGTTTTTAGTTGGACGTCCATGGTGTTAATAAAAAGCACCTGTTTCTTTCCACTACTTAATTTATCTGCATTTTCCTTTACAGGAATGGTCATTGCCGACAGTACATGAATTCTTGTACGTATAGCTCCGAAATTCCAACGCGAAACACATTTTCCCTTGTTTTTTTCCCTCAGAATTGATGACACAACGCTACTGTCTTTTGTGAAAGACATGTCTTGTTACCTAAATTTTTTCATAATTTCCAACGCTTAGGGAAGGAAAGAGAAAAATGTGATTGGTTGGTGGGAAACTTGAAGGATGTCATCTGGAGTCATTTTCTACTTTAATGATGGAATGCTGTTGGAAGATTATATCTACGTGTGTCTTTCCCTGTCACTCCCTACAGATATACGTTTTCGTGGCCGGCCCACGCAGCATGTCGTAGATTTCTTCATCATTAGAACAGCTCGAATGACAATGGTGATCAATCATGGAGGCGATTAGTCACATCATCTCTCAATTAAAGGAAAGCACATCTGCATCCATTGTACTCTGCAAACTCACAAAGAACCGAATGCAAGGTGTTGGGGTCACCTAAAAAACAAGGGAAAAAACAACCACCGTATCTATTACATTGATCGGATCTTATTTCTTTGTCGGTTTTTCGCCAGTTGCAATTAGTCATATTGATGGGGAACTTCAAGTGGGCGTATTACCGACACTATACATGGTTAGTAGCTTCTGTTGGTCATTTGCCAGAGAAAGTCAGGGCCTACGATGTCAAAAATGAATATCAAACTTTAAACCTTTTAAAGACTTCAGGACGCTACTAATTTTATAGGACTACTTGCAAATTAGCATCGCTGTTGGTTTCTTATCCACATTCAGTATGGAAAATGCTAATAATATGTTGCTCGCATTTATTAAAACATGAAGTTGCAGAATGACTCGAATCATGTGGAAAGAAGGGTTAGTGAAGAAGTGAAACTTGGGTTGGTCACGATTTGGATGGACCAGAAGCAGTTAATGAGAGCCCAAATGGGTCCTGTTTTCAGTACTTGCGCGCGATGATTATATCTGATGATGTTTATGAATGACAGGGTCATGGACTGCTAGTCTCTAGCCTACACCCAAATAATGTAGTTTTGTATTCAAAAATACAAAAAGAAGAGGGTACCTTCGTCGCTAATCATACTTTGATCAGCATGCCTTGGTATGTCAAAATAAAGTACCAATTTAGCCAAAAAGTTATGAAAAGATGGCAAAGAAAGGCTATAAATGAATCATTAGAGAAACAAAATCTGGGTATTAAAAAAGGCGTGTTTGTTAGCAGAGACTAGCATTTTCCAAGTGTAAAGCCAATTTCCATGCTACTTTCCGCTATTTTCGCTTAAAGATGGAAGAGAAGCTTATAAAAGCAGCCTATTGGCTTCGAAGCCTTCATTATATGAGGTTTCATCAAAACCTCTACTTTAAGTGACTTGGAAAACTCCATGAAAATCAAAGTCTCATTTTCAATAGATGTAGAAACTTGAAAAGAAGCAGATATCTGATTCTAAGTGCTTAGAAACAGCTAAGCAACTTCCTAGCCAGAGCACGCGCCCGAAGACAGAGAGAGAGAGAGAGAGAGGTAGAGTCGGTCAAGTCTCCATGCCTGACTCGGTGCTAATCCTCTGCTCCCTCCCCTCCATTCTTGCTCTACTGTTATTCTTCATTCTCATCAAACGAAAGCAGAGCAGACACCATCTCCCGCCGGGCAACATGGGCTGGCCTTTTCTCGGCGAAACTTTCGGCTATCTTAAGCCTTACTCTGCCACTTCTATTGGAGAATTCATGGAGCAACACATATCAAGGTAAAATCACGCGTACCCACAAACAGAGCAAGACCGAAACTCATGCTCCATTCTCCAGAATACAACGCATTAAAAAAGTCTTACTTGTTCTGCAGATACGGCAAAATTTACAAGTCCAACTTGTTTGGCGAGCCAACGATAGTCTCGGCAGATGCTGGGCTCAACAGATTCATCTTACAGAACGAAGGAAGATTATTTGAATGCAGCTATCCCAGAAGCATAGGTGGAATTCTCGGAAAATGGTCTATGTTGGTATTGGTTGGAGATATGCATAGAGACATGAGGAGTATCTCCCTCAACTTCTTGAGCCATGCCAGGCTTAGGACCCATCTTATGAGAGAGGTGGAGAAGCATACCTTGCTTGTACTCAACTCCTGGAGCGAGAATTCTACATTTTCAGCACAAGATGAAGCCAAGAAGGTAAAAAGTTTTAAAATAGAACCTTGTATTCAGCAAGACAAATCTACAGAGCCAACTTAGCTTATTAACAAGAATTGCAGTTCACCTTCAACTTGATGGCAAAGCATATCATGAGCATGGATCCCGGAATGCCTGAGACCGAGCAACTGAAGAAAGAATATGTTACCTTCATGAAGGGAGTGGTATCGGCTCCTCTGAATTTTCCTGGAACTGCATACAGAAGGGCACTACAGGTAACTATTTTCTCCTCTTGCATGATTTTTTTGATGAATGCAGAGCCATGGTTTCACTGGCTTGATCTTGTTGATGCTCTGCTTCCACACAGTCCCGATCAACCATCCTGAAGTTTATCGAGCGCAAAATGGCGGATAGAATTCAGAAAACGAAGGAGGGAAACAAAGATATGGAGGATGACGATCTTCTCGGATGGGTGTTGAAGCATTCCAATCTTTCAACCGAGCAAATCCTTGACTTGATTCTGAGCTTGCTCTTCGCTGGCCATGAAACCTCATCAGTGGCCATAGCTTTAGCTATATACTTTTTGCCAGGTTGTCCCAGTGCCATTCAACAACTAAGGGTAAGTACCACCTTAAAGCCTGTTTCCTTTCAAGTTAATCATCTCTCTTATTCTTTTTCTTCTTTTTATCCTGTGTGAATCCAGGAAGAACACCTTGAAATTGCCAGAGCCAAGAAGCAATCTGGAGAAGTGGAATTGAATTGGGATGACTACAAGAAAATGGAATTCACCCATTGTGTAGGTTCCCTCCCCAGAATCATTTCATCATAAAAAAATCATGGAAGTTCAAATAATCAAAATTCTTTTATCTTTTGAAGGTTATTAATGAGACACTCCGGCTCGGTAACGTCGTAAGATTTCTGCACAGAAAGGCAGTCAAAGATGTTCGCTACAGAGGTAGGACAAGTTGCTTTAAATGAGTGTTTTCGCTGGATTATTGCCAGAATCTGACCCGCTTTGAAGTTTTTAATTCGTTTATCCTTGTGCCTGAAAGGGTATGACATTCCATGTGGATGGAAAGTGCTTCCGGTGATTGCAGCCGTGCATTTGGATCCTTCCCTTTTTGACCAGCCTCAACACTTCGACCCCTGGAGATGGCAGGTCAGTTTTACGAGCCTTTCACAGCATGAGAGTACTTCCTTTTTTTATTTTATATATTATTATGGTAAAATAATAGAGGGAGTAAAGGGGGAAAAATATTTGTTTAACCAGAGGTCACCAAGCACTTTCATTGGTTCTTGTTGTGGCTCTCACTGGCAAACCATGGATGATTGGTCGTAAACCCAAATCATGCTGTCGATGCTCTCAAGTTTCACTAGAAAGATTTTATTCCTCTCTACTTTTTATTTTATTTTTATTTAGCTTGAAAATGATAAGCGAATCCAGATTTCTCCTAAACTGTTGTAACGTCATCATTTTTTTTTTATGAATATGTGAGTTTATTCATCGAAGAATAAAAATAATACATGAGCTTAGGGGCATACCCCAGCATTACAATTCATCTAGGAAAAGATAGAATTTGGAATTCTCCAACTATGGCTCAACAAAACATTTGCTTGGGAGAGTTTAAAGTTTCTAAATAAGGAAGCTCTTCCACGGACTACAAAGAAACATTCCACCAACAGTGATAGATGAGTATGAAAAATAACGTGCTTTCGTTGAGAGTCGAACTCAAGACCTCCCGCTTACTAAACGGGTGCTCTAACCAACTGAGCTACGAAAGCAACTTAGTAATCTACGAAAGCAGCTATGAAAAATAACGTGCTTTCGTTGTAACGTCATCATTGTTACGTCTATTATATTAATATGGTCACAATATAGTAATCTCATCACATTAAAATTGTAAAGTAATGAAAACCATCACTTTCTACATTCTTTAAATGCTTAAGATAAAGAAAATGAGAACCCCTCGGATTAGAAAAGGCAAAACAAAAATATTTTCTAATGAAATAGCACCTCTTCTTATAAAGAAAAAGTACTCTTAAGCAACATTTCTACAATTGAGATTATATATTTTTTTTATCTGTCTTAAAGTATGTGAAAATGTTAAGAAGTGTCTAGCTCAATTAAGAATAGGTGTTGTCTAAGAATTTTGGGACTCAAGTTTGATACCGGGTATGTGAGTTTCAATGTTAAAAAGTAGAAAATAAAAAAAAAATCTCAGAATAGAATAAGGAGATGAAAATTGTGTGATGGTTCAAGTCGCACAAGTTTGAATGAAAATTTATCTAAAATGAGTTTAACAAACGGAGGAAAATATTCTTGAAAAATTGAGAGTATGAAGATATGAAGATGTAGGAAGGCAGGAAAGGTTATTAGGAAAAACGCTTAGAAAAGGTTCGTACGTCTCTTCATTTTAGATGAGGCAACTTAGGAAACAAAGACGTTCTACGATCTCAAGGATCGATTTTCGTCTACATGAACTGTCATTATCAATGAACCACTGTTGCAGGCTGTACGGCCTGTGGCCCACGAGCTGTGATGATCTCTCTGTCTGCTTACCTCCCCTGCGTGCGTGTGGGGAGGACGGGAGGGTTTTGAGATAATTAGAGCCCATGTGGATGTGGGGATGTGGGGTTCCTCACATGCACGTGCATGAGTGCTTTTCTTCAACTCCGAACTGGTCCCCTGACCAAATTCTAAAAAGGAAAAGGAGGAGAGAAACTAGTCCATGTACACAGAAAATATGCTTTTCTTCCTTAATGGTAGAAGATATTCTTGTTCACAGGTATAATAGTCCGACAATGACGAAATAACTAAGATGTAGCAGAAGAAAATAGAACTAAAATTCTGTAGTTTAGCGAACTGGTCAAGGGAGAACGAAGCATCGATGAGAATCTTTGATCATTTGCTAGAGTTCGCTATATTTGGTTTGGAGTTTTGTTGGTAGTTTCAACATTCCTGTTCTTAGTCTCTTTCTAGTTAGTTTGCTGTGAAGGATAACTAATCATGGAAATCTTAGGAACCACAGAGAGGCCATGAAGTCAAGCGGTAGATAATGGTTGATGTTTCTACCTGCAAAAGCTTGAGTATCAGATAGTAGGATATTGTGTTGTTTCCTTCATTTTAATGGTGACGGTGATTTGGGCAGAATAATGGAACGCGTGAATCTTCGTCCCGTTGCCCGAGCATGACGACAAGCAATAACTTCATGCCATTCGGAGGAGGACCACGACTGTGTGCCGGATCAGAACTGGCTAAGCTTGAAATGGCTGTTTTCATCCATCATCTTGTCCTCAACTACCATTGGGAGTTAGCCGATATGGATCAAGCTTTCGCCTTCCCTTTTGTCGATTTCCCGAAAGGCCTACCAATCAGAGTCCAGCACCAGAGTTTCATCTAGCTAAAAGACAACTGCCCCATGCATGAAGACTTTCAGGAACTCAGCCTCAGCCTCGGGCAAGCTGTATACACAAATCTCATTTGATGTGACGACTGAGTTCTTGGATTTTCCAACGGCTTAGTGTAAGTTTCCTTCAACTACATTATGCAGGCCACCGGAACAAATGGAAGACAAAGAAATGAAGTACACCAGATTGTAGGACCGCCATAAAATTGTAAATTTGTTTTCCTTAAGTCCCTCCATGCCGGGGCTTGGGAAGAATTATATTCTTTTTCATATATTTCAGATGACATTTTCTTAACTGTGATACAACTTGTGTATTGTCCGAGTATAATGATTGTGTCAGTTTGTGCTTCGGGGACAGTGAGAGGGTGCCAAGAATCTGTGATAAAAGATATGGCTTAGTGATTAAACCATTCACTGGGGGCGACCAAACACCCATTTACATTGCATGATTTTGTTCCAAGTACCACCAAACATTGGAGCATATTATAACACTCTCATCATCATAGCAAAATTGCAGCAAAGGTAAGAGCAAAGAAAAATAAGAAGAAGAAGAGAAGAGAAGAGAAGGGAAGTTGGGTGTAGACAATATAATTTGGTCTGGAAAACGGCCCTCCATCCAAGTTGTTACTCATTGTTCCGTATCGGCGCTTATTACTTTACAAAGCACTGATATGGTTTGATTCCTGATGGCATAAGGACCCCGCTCTCTTCGCCGAAAAAAGTAGGGTCCTGCAACCCTGCTGCACCTATGGAGAAGATGTGGCCCAGAAAGGGACGTAAATGTTGGATAAGCAATATTTCTTGAGGCCGAAAAGAGCAAAAAAGTAGTTGGGTAGCCTTAACGTGCAGGATTTTGCTATGCCGGGCTTTTGTACGTTTATTTTTTTTGGGTCAACCCAAGCTTCCCCTTTGTATAGACCATAAAACTTAACAGGTTATGTTAGGCTCTCGTTTGGGACCTGCTTTTGTTGTTCGCTGCCTGCATCGGGTTCTGGGGTAGGATCAGGGTCTGAGTGTTTGGGAGGTGGTGGTAGTTGCAGTGGAGCCTTTTGTGGTGCTGAGAGCTGGGCTGGGTTGGTTGATAATGGAGATTGGACTTGGGGGTTGCCGGGAATTGGGTTTGGGATGTTGTACTTGTGGTAGTGTTGCTGGAGGTTCGGCCTGGGTTTTTAGTAGTCAGGATTGGGCTGGGGTGGTGGTAGTTGCAGTGGAGCCTTCTGTGGTGTTGGGGTTGGACTGGGTTGGTTGGTAGTGGGGATTGGACTTGGGGTATTGCAGGGGATTGGACTTAGGGTGTTGTACTTGTAGTTGTGTTGCTAGAGGTTAGGCCTAGGGGTTAGTAGCAGGGATTGGGCTGGGGGTGGTGGTTGCTGAGGTGCCTCTTCTGGCACTGGGCCTAGTTCTGGCATGGTGGTTGGGTCTGAGAAGGGGCCCGATTCTGGCCTGGTGGGTGGGCAGCTCGGGCGGGCCTGGACCTAGCAGGGTGGGCAGGCCTGGATGTAGCAGGGTGGGGTTCTGGTGGGGACGTAGGCGTCTGCATTCAAAAGTAGGTGAGACTCTAAAGAACTAAGTCCCACGTCAGAACGAGGAAACCAAACTTTACATCTTATAACGTGTGGAATTTCCCCTACTACTGCCTTAGAATTTTAGTACGGCCAATTGGGGCATCAACTTCTATATGGTATAAGAGTCATGGGCCTCATATATGAGTAGGCTCCCCAATCTTTTTCATGGACCAACGACGTATTGACAAATTGATCGCGCGTTAGTCTGCGAGAGATTTTCCCCTACTACTGCTTTAGGGTTTTAGTAGGACTAACCTCAACTTCTATAGACTCCAATTTTACATGACTCATGTAGTAGGTCTTGTTGCATAAATTTCACTGCCATCCTTGGATTTTTCCCAAATTTTGTGATGGTGGTGCGATTTTGGTCTTTTAAAATAAACAAAATAGAATTTTATCAAACACATAATAAAAGCCAAATGTTGAGGAACCAAAAAAGAGAGATGGGAGCAAAAAATATATATATACATAAATAAATAATAATAATAACAATAAATATAGATTTTGATCAAAGAATCAACTTTGTAACCATCAAAATTGAAAAGGTATGCCGTTGGCAGATAATACTAAGTTAAAAGAATAATTTCTACAAAATAATTAAATTTTGTAGAGTAATTTTTAAACCGAAGTAAAAATCTGTAGATGTGAGAACTGATATTTGGAATTCGATGATCAATATGTACAAGATTAATCTCTAACTTAGGAAGGAAAAATAAGAAATATAAATGATACGAAACTAATACAAATTAAGAAGACATTTGAATTTTCAGAAATATAAAGATAATTTTAAACTTGGAAATCATTGACTTAATTTGAATTTGAATTTGAATTATTGTTATCTTTGTGGATCCAGGTGTTTGGTGGCCGAGGTTTTTTTGGAAGGTTTTGATTCGGTGGTTGATGGAGAGTCCGAGAATCTTGCTTGATTGATATGGTGAGGTTGTTCCTTTAACAACCGCATCCCATGTTACAGTACCAGAAGACAGGCCATCGGCTATAAAGAGGAGGATATACCAAGAAGGTCGGAAAGAGACGAAGTTCGAATAGAGATAGGCATCTTGTTAAACGCAGAGGCCTAAGAATGTCTGAGAAGGGATGAGATGAGAGAGAAAGATACAAGTGGGCTTGCGGAGGCTACCAGGGTAGGTTTTCCCGAAAAAGGCAAAGCGAAATCTTATATACACCCGACAAAATCCAGCATTTAACGGAACTTCCAACTCAAATGATTAGGGGGAACTCGTACCTCACGGAACTTCTAAATCCCCATCTCACAAGGTGGGCCTCGTTTTGAAGGCCCAAATCATTCTTTGTCCAGTACAACAACATTGGATCTCCTTTTCAATCAACTTTGTAATATTGGATGAAATGAACGTTTTGTGGTAGAAAGTAAATGCCTTTCATAAAAGGATACAAAGATATATATATTGGATGCAGACTATGATTAGGTCTTTACATTAGTCCTTGATAATATGAAAATTTTACGAACAAAAAGAAAGGCACAAATATTTTGCAAGCTTCAAATCAACCTTTGATTATATGAAGTTGTGTTCAAGTAACAAAAACCAAATTGAAATACAATTGAATGAAGGTATATCTAAATATAGTTTATTCCTAGCAAGTCATTAGTCAAATAGAAAGACATCTTATCACATGTTCTATTCTTCACCATTCCAACATATGGTTGGATGCCCCATTTGGCATGCCCCTTATCCAACAAGCTTCCGCCGGTTCTTGAATGTTGTAAAAATTTTTGCTGGAATAACTTCCTATGAATGATTGAAGCCTGGATGTCCTAAAGGAGTAGAAAATGTTTATATTGCCTTGAAACATGGGCAAATATATCTTATTACTCATCCCTCTAGCCATAGCTGTTTCTACGAAAGATCCCCCTCTACTGAGATACATCATTCTATTTCCCAAGCTTCTCACTCTACGCCAACCCACTTTCCAATGTTTATAACCTTTTCTCTGTAACAAATTAGAAACCTTCACTTCAAAAACATAAATTGGTGTCTCATTTTCTTTGACCACAAACACTATATATAGCTTACCATCATCACTTTCCACTAAGTATTTTTGAGACCTTGAATCATGCATCTCATCCAAAAGGGGAGTTTTAGAAGCATATACAGTCAATTCAGGTGGGTTGGCGCTTGGATCAAAAACTCGTAAATGTCCTTCAATATCTATATAGTAGCATAACCCATTGTATAAAACCGGATTAGATACAAACATGTAAAATTCTTCCCCAATTGAAGTGCGATAAGTCCAATCCTTGTCTCCACGTCTAATGAAGCCAATAATAGACTTCTTACACATCCCCAAAACAAAGCAATCTAAAGAAGTTGGGGGAGAGGAGAAACACATTGCTCGAAATTCATACTCCTTCTTATATTTAGGAAGTTCAACCTTTTGCTTTGTGAAGAGATTGAAGAAAAAGATGTTAAGGCCACAATCTCGACTTAAGAGTAACCAACCATACTTTGAGAAGTGAATATGCACATCATATAATTCTGGAATATCAGCACAATTAACATCAAAGTAAGTAGGATGATAAAATCTGCATTTATAGTAGCCCACTGATAGCAAATACGGACAAAGAGAATGAGGAGAATCAATTAGGAGTGGCACTTGTCGAATAAGAGAGGTGCATGATTGCCATGATTTGCATACAGCTCGAAAGGTAGTAAAATCCCCAACAAATAGATGCGATGATACTATGCATAGAATCTCAGGTGGAAGGTCAGACCATAACCTTTTTGGCTCTTCAAGTTTTTCATCCATTTGCTTGCAAACCGACATATTACTTGCACCTGAATAAAAAGTTCCATTCAAAAATACAATTGCAAAAAGAGGAACACAAATGCAATTTTTAATAGAATTACCATTTGCTTTATGTGTTGAAGTCAATAGAGAAAAAAAGGACACAAAAAGGACATTGTAAAGAAGATGATTTATCAAAATTGTACTCCCAAATAACAAAACCATTAACTAGAATTGTTTAACTACAAAGTCTTGTTTCCTAGAATTTCTAATTCTTCCAGTATATAATATTTTCATTGAAGAAGAGTAACATAAAAGTAGAACACAAGGACAAGGAGAAGAAAAAGAATTAAGAGAAAGGAACAAGATCAACTACTCACTAGTGAACTTTGGGAGTGAGAAGTTCAGTGCATATCCCAAATCATAAAACCTCTAACTAGAATTATTGACTACAAAAAGTACATTACACATGGTTCTCATAAAAAAAAAATAACATAAAAGTACAATGCGAGAAAGGAAGAGGAAGAAGATTTAAAGGCAAAAATAACTTACCAATCAACTTTGAATGGAAGGAGTCCAGATGGTAGGCCTTATTCAACAATTCCGTATCACACCCGAGAAATTATGAACGTGCTCCTAATAACAAAGTGAATACTAAGTGGCAAAAAATAACTTAATTAAGAATTAAGTCTACACAAGAATTCTTTGCAATAGTAAAGTGAAAAAAAAAGGCACAAATACAATTGTAAAACAATCTCATCTGAAATTTATTAAAAATAAAAGAAGAAGACATAATAAAGAAATTACGAAGAAAACATACGTCCTCAAAAGTATGAATTACAATTCATATAAAACATGACAAGGAAAAAAATAAAAAAGACTCATCCAAAGTGCATGTCCCAAATTGTAAAACCTTTTACTAGAATTGTTGACTACAAATAGTATAGTGGACAGGTTTTCGTCAAAGAATTAACATAAAAGTACAATGTGAAGGAGGAAAAGAAAGAAGATTGAAAGGTAGAAACCACTCACCGGTTGACTTTGAGGAGAAGAAGTCTAGTTTGTAGGCAAAGTCACACACAAAACTCACAAGATTGAAACCTAAAGCTTTTTAAGAGATGTTATAGCTTGGGTTTTAATCTCTTAAGGAAATACAATGTCCTCTTATCCTCTTGCAATTTATTAGATAGTCTAATACCTAACCTAATACGAGTAGATTTTGGATTCACAAATTATCATGATAAGGATAAACAAAATCAATTTGGATTTAAAATAGTTACAACCCAATTATGCTAGGAAACTGAATTTGGGTTTGGCTCAGAGAAGGCCTCTGAGCCAGGGCCCGCCCTTAAAGAACAATTTATTGAAAACTTTAATTGTCCTAGTATTCTCCTGTCCATACTTTGCCTTCCTCCCAACGTTGCACAGAGTTTTGGGTTTTCTGAACGTGGCAATTTTGGTCCTCCGATGAAAGCTGAGGTTACATTTTAGGACATCTTCGCTGTTATTTGATTATGTAAGGATTAAATAAGCATTTATTTATTTTTTTAAAAAAAGGAAGAACAAAGGCAATAGATGGTCAGCACAAACTTTCGTTTATTGATATAGAGGAGAGATGGCTAAAATTCAACCAGCCGCTTAATTTCATTGACAGTGCCTTCTGCTTTCATATTATACTGGTACTGCAAAAAATATTATTACAATCAAAATTCTACAAGAACCTGCTGAACCGATGGAAGGATTTTCTCCTTTTATTTCTCTCGTGGGGTTTGGACTTAACCATTCTACTGTACATCAGGAATTAACATACAATGGCGTTAAAATGTCTCCAGGGCCCAGGCAGCCCGTAGACAGAGAGCGAGAGGTCACTTCTAAATTAGTCGAGCCTGGAATTTGATAGAAACTGTGCCATCCGCTTTCAGCTTTTACCGGAATTGCTAATAAAATCAAAATCTCGTGCGGTGATTCTTTGCACCCATGGGAGGAATATTTAGCTTTTGGGTTGGTGGCGGCGAGAGGACGGTGGTGTGGTGGGGAAAGAAAAAGGAAGTTATGAAGTCTTCAAGCACAAGCAACCAGCATAAGGAGAGAGGGAGAGAGAAAGATGCCCCTTCTCAGTAAGTTGAGCCTTAAATGATCTTGAAATTGATCCTCGGGGTAGCACAAGCAAAGAGTTAAAACGATTCCACATCCTGATGTCGAATACCGCGAGTTCTTAATTTTTTGCGGCGAGACCGTGGGACCAATAGCTGCTGAATCTGCTTTTCAGCTGTAGCTTCGGATGTTGCCTACAAATACAACATGAACACCAATATTGTCAATAAAGTGTGCATGTGCCGAAAAATCTGGACATCATTCATATTTTAAATCGGTCAGATTCCACGTATTCTCTGGGTGGGTAGTGCCATTAAATGAACTCTCATTCAAATTTCATAATTTTGGTGGTAAAAAAAAATTAAATATACCATATAAGCAAAAGGGATAAACTAGTAAACGTTTTAGATAAAACTAAGAAAGTATACAATGTTGTTATACTCCAAAGAGGGTCTTAGGCTCAATACACAACCCCCTCTACCGAAGGAGACTTCGTCTCTAGCGTCTTTGGTGATTCGGCGTGCCAAGCAATAAATGTCCATAAAAGGAATTTCAATGTGAGATTGTGGAAACCAGAGAGTATGGATACCTACCACACACGCCCAACCTGACTCCTGACATCAACTTCATCAACTCGTTGCTTTCATTCTTAAATGTTTTGTCACAATTTCGAACTAAGAGGGTTTAAGTAGTGTATGATTTAATTGAAATAGGCACCTGTAGACTATTTTACACAGTCCAAAATGATATTTCAAAATCTCAAAGCAAATTTTTTGATAAAATTATGGGAAATCATACTTGAAAGTACCTTTTAAAAAAAAATTGAAAACCCTTCCAAAAAAAAGGTTTAAGGTCTTCTACTAAATCTTGATCAACTATCATAAATGTTAAAAAAAATAAATGAAGAACCTAAAGTTTTTCTATAAAATGGTAAACAAAAAAATCATAATAAAATAAAGCAAATTCCATACATAATTTTTCATTAATGCGAACATCAAATTCTTTGAATTATTAATGTTGTCCGGCTTAGATTATTGTACCATTAATAAAATAAATATTTTAATTCAATAGTCTCAAATGATTCTTTTATTACGTGTCACTCATAATAATTAAGGATTAAAAAAAATAGAACAGTAAAAAATATAGGTGTAATTGAAATTAAACATTTGATTCTTTTTCTTGATTGTATGGTCAAATTTATACATGATGACATACCTTACAATGTGAAAACAAGAGAATAGAGAAGACTAAAATTGAAAATAAGTAGAGTTCTAATGTTATACCTTGCTCTTGAGCTTTTAAACATTTGTCACCATTTTTTACTTACTTATTTTTGTTTTTAATTTTGCATATTATGTTGTTTATTTTTCATAGACACTGTCAATATGAAAAGAGCAATCTTAATAGATTTTTGGATCTTTTTCAAAATTGGTATTGCTTAAGTGAGGATTAAGTTGGTCTTAATAAGTCAATTAGGGTCCAATTTATTCAAGTTTCAATTTTCACTTTGGGAAGAAGTCAAATGCAAAGCAGATAGAAAGAATGACCAATCGTGTATTATTTTTCATCAATTTGACACAAGAGTCTATCACGATTAGCCATGCTAGACAAGCTGGATGTTATGAGAACCTTAAGTCGTCAGATCAACCTTGTCCTACAGGATGAAATTTGGGCAAACATTCGCGAAAGATGCGGGCATTCTCCGGCTTGGAATTTTCGTTGAACCAATAACTGTAGGACACATGCCCACTTTTTCAGAGGTCCTTATGAATTGTTGTACTTCGGCGAGATGTTGCTTTGCGAGACGGGGGCTGTGATCCCGCCCTTTTAAGACCGTCTCGTAACCTGCTTGCACTGATCTCTGTAAATCTTTTTGGGTGGCAGATGCTATAAATAAGGCTCAATTGGAGTTCCTATCTTATTGTTTGAGTTCTCACCTTACTATAGTGCCAATACATATGACCAAGCAATCACATATATTCTAAAAACAAATTGTTTCAAATTACAAATTAACAAGTCATAACAATTTTTGTAAACTTATCAAAGGATTACATCATTGTCCAATCTAATCTCCAGTAATTGCTTATAATAGGACAAGGTAAAGACATTGTAATAGTTTGATTTTTAAAGTCAAACACATAAAGATGCCTATCACCGAACAATGTGTAGTAGATCGAATCTGCTTGAACTTTACTATCTGCTGCTAAACAAATCATGCCACTTTCATCAGATAGAAAAATAGTTCGATCTCCAAGACTTCTCAACTTCACCCACTGCTTTTTAGAAGAATCCATTGCAAAAACTATGAATTTGAGGGGTGGACTAATATCGCTATCTCCAAGCACCTTGAGCACCAAAAAGATTTGATCACAACCCGCAACAAGATGTGGCCAAAATCTATTTGGTGCCTCTTGCAAAAATTGTTGCTCTGTTATCACATAGGTAAATTGAACTTCTAAACCTATAAATAGAATTGTACATAATATATATACTCCTCCATTAGAGTTTTCTCGATATATCAAGCAATAAATAGTTTCACCAATCAAACTTGCCGCCATTATTTTTGAGCTATCAACATCTTCAATCTCTTGTTTGGTAAATTCAGGATCGCCTAGCTTACAAAACATAAAAGAGTTGGCTCCGTATTCGATGAACAAGATATGACATGCAGGATCACATGGAGGCAATGATAGAATGCAAAGATGGTAATAATTGGTTTCCATTGACGGTAGTTGAATCTTTTCCAATGAGATGGGATTGAAAAGACAACAATCATAAGAATCCTGATCAACCAAAACGTACCATCCATGAGAACAAACATAGACGTCTTTTTTTATCATCTCAAGAATGCTTTCTTTGTACCAACGATGGTTTGATACATCGAAAAATATTTGCCTTTCTTCTTGGGTAAATACAAGCCAAGGATATGATCGAGGGATAGGGGTAAAACAAGCATGCAAAGGTTGTATCTTTTCTTCCTTAGATTCCATTATGGACCTGTGATTCACCCATTCAATAATAAGGTTAGAATCATATTGGTATATGAGAACATTAAATGAAAGAAGATTAAATAATCAACTGCACAAGATGAATGACGTGAAAATTGAAACATACACTATTGCATTAGTTGATTTTTTTTTTTAAAAAAGAAAAGAAAAAAGAATGGCCTAAGAAGAAAAAGAACCATTAAGCATTTATCGAAAAGCATATAATTACATGGCTTTAGGAAGCAGAAAACCACAAGGAGCAATTGCGAACTTGAAAAAGAAACACAAACAAAATTGTAAAACAATCTCATCTAAAAGCTATAACAAAAAAAACAAAAAAGACTCCTTTAAAGTGCAAGTCTCAATCATAAAATCTCATACTAGAATTGTTTACAACAAATAGCACATTGCACATGTTTTCATCGAAGAAAGTAACATAAAAGTACAATGCAATGGAGGAAAAGGAAGGAGATTAAAAAGCAAAAACCAATCACCTGTCAACTTTGAGGGGAAGGAATTCAATTTGTAGGCCTCGTTTGATAAAAGGTGTTACGCCCAAGAAATTATGGATGTGTTCTTAATAACAAATTGAATGATGAATTGCAAAAGGTAACTTGATTAAGAGTTAACTTTGCACAAGAATTATTTGCAATAGGACTCACAAGATTGAAACCTAAAGCTAAGGCTTTAATTTATCAAGGAAACACAATGTCTTCTTATCTTCTTACAATTTATTAAATAATATGACACCTAACATAGTACGAGTAGGTTTTGGATTCCTATATTATCATAATAGGGAGAGACAATATAAATTTTTATATGTACTTATTATGAGTTTGAAATAGTTAAAACCTAGTTATGTTATGAATTCAAACCCAGTTGTATTAGGTTAGGTGTTAGCCCAACACTAGCCGGTTTTGAATTTGACTGAATTTTAAATACTTAATCATTGTGTTTTAGTCTTTTCTACTTTGTTTATCCTATAATGATAATGGCGAATGAGACCCCAAAAATTAATGGCAGTCAAGGCAATAAATACATACTTCCCTTACACAAATGAATCATCGCCTAGTTTGATAAATTTCATATACCAAGTTGTGCTCTCTTTAAATACATCCCGTCGTAACACTAAATAACAGGTCAAACATCGAAAGCACCCGATTATCTTATCAGTCTTCCTCTCTTCTCCAAATACACTTCCGCCCTAATTACTTTAATCTATAGTCCAACAGTAACCCTTGTGGGCAGTTCACAGTAATTACTTTAATCTATATTCCATGTTCCCGATTAAAGGTCTTGTTTGGTAGTATGACAAGAAAATAGGGACGTGCTGTAGAAAAACATGTAACATTGGGAAGGGAGGCTTTCTTCTCAAGAATTGAAGATAATTCGAGATTAAAATGGATTTCTTCTACACCACAACTGGGTTTAAGAAAACTATAAAAGGGAATGAAAATGATAAGCGTTACAAAGGGGGTTTTTGGAGGCATTAAAAGTGAGGGAGTTAAAGAGAATGAGGGGCAACAATAAGGAAACATGATCCGTACACCTTTTGGAAATTCATTTGGTGCTTTTATCCGGGATTTTAACATGGAACGGTAATGGAAGTTGATGGATGTGTCCTAAGGGTTCCACGCGTGCGTATAAGAAAGGAGGAACCTTGGATATTCAAGGGTCCTGATGTTGGCACGGGCGGCCTTCATTGGTCAGTTTGAATGGGTGCAGGTCGAAATACGGAGAACACCATGGACACGACAATATACGAGAAAGATTCAGGATAATGGAAGTTTTGGAGTTTACGGCGCTGTTTATTAAGCCGCTATGAATTTGTCCAATCTTATTTTTAAGTAAAAATATCAAATGGTGTAAATATTATTGTTCCACATTATTCAAGAGCATACTTAAAATTCTATTTAAAAATGAGAAAACACTATAAATATAATGATTCTGCTTTTGTAAAAGAGAATTCGCAACAGTGTATAAATTTGCCGCAAATAATACGCTGGGAGGATGTAACCAAGAACTAGCTCGTCTTGCCTCGAACTTTGTCAGGCTGGGATTCCTGAATTCAGATGCCTCGAACTTTGTCAAGCTGGGATTCCTGAACTTTGCCTCTGAGCTAACCGGCGCTGGAGTGGGTTCAAATGTTGAAAAAAGTGGATGGACCACGTGAGGAGAGTGCGGAAGAGTTGGGTGGACAAGAAAATTGGGCTTGGCTCTTGCCCTGATGAAATGGGTTTCTCCTTGCATTCGTTCCCTGTTTGGCAGCCGAACACTGTGATTAGGGTGGGTGGTTGGGTGGGTTCTTAACACAAAGTTTGGAACAGCTTTGTTTCCTTGGTTTCCGACAACCAAATAAAGCAAATTCTAGATCAAATTTTCCAAGCAACGGTACTGCTAACAACTTAAGTTTTACAGATAATGTTATAAGAGAAACTAAGAGAATTCCAAATATCTAACTATCAACATCACTTCTCCAAATTAAGCCGCCAACAACAAAAACTACTTCGCATTACGAAGAAAACTAGCTCCTCAAAAGAGCATGAAGCGCAAAACCAAAAACTTGTTGTGGAAGAAACATCGACCACATTCTCTTTAACTTTAATTAATTTAATTCTTATAAAAATGGATGCAAAAACAGTAAAGAAATGCAAACAATATCAATTCTCAAAAACAAAGATTAGGCAGTGTTTCTCGTTGGTCATAAACAACTCTTTGAGAGGAGAAAGAATGAGAGAAGCTATCCTTTTTTCTGTCTTTTGCTTTTTTTCCCCCTCATCGTCTCTTGTCTATTTTGTTTCTTCTGGTCAACTCTTGGATCAAGTTCTTAACAATACTAGGACAATTTAAAGCTCCAAAACTTTTGAAAAATGGACAAGTTATGCTTTGTGGGAATATGAAAGTTAAAAAGAATCAAATCAAGTAAGTCAAGGGGCAATAGCTTCACAAATTGATACAAGCATAATCGTTAATAACGGGGAGAATTAATTTCTTGAATTTTTCATGCAATAAATAACCTTTTGTACTCTAACCAACATTACAATTTTTACTTTGCAATTATGATTGCGAAATCTTAACCTTCAAACAAGTCGTAAGGACAACTGAAACAAATTACACCGTTCTATTCACTAGAGATCAACAACCGATAGGGTATAAGAACACTGACTAATGTTTATCTAAAATATTTGACGTCCAATATGACAGAAATGCTTTTATCAAGTTAAATAAAACATATTTAAATATACTGTGCGTTATTTATTAATATGAAAGATAAATAATAGTCATCAAAAGAAGAAAACTATGCTAAGGTTACAATGGCCATTTCGATGTCGGCTTTTTTGAAGATCGAGATATATATATATATATATATATTTAAATTAAGAAAATCAAAAAATAATTGGCCATTGTATATATATATATATTTAAATTAAGAAAATCAAAAAATAATTGGCCATTGTCAGGGTACCCGATGATGACGTAATTTATTTATTAAACAGTATTCCAAAAGCGTGTCCGTAAGGCTCCTTCTAAGCGCGAAATTCCCTCATAAAAAAGACCAATATTGGAATCCGAAAGGCTTCGGTACACACTTTTGGCAGTCCTAGAATTTAAAAATCTCTGACAAATTTCTGCTTTTCAAATACGGTAAACTTGACAGGTCGAAAGCCCCTCCGTTGCTTGACTGGTCGAAAGCCTCTACTCTGCTTTTCGTGCGCGGCAAGCAAGACAATTTCAATGCTTTTTACTGGACAGGTCAAAGAAGGATGTGGGCCCGGATATCAATTTTTTGAAGGTTTCGTTTTTTAAATCGTGGCGGGGCATAATATTGATTCTTTATTTTTGTGGCTCTATTTTTAAGGCGGTAATGCTTGGCGAATTTATTTTTGATTCTTTGCCGTATCTCTCTCTTCTCTTCTCTTCTCTTCTCTTCTCTTGTTAGATATCTTCTCCCTTATAATGTTACGGCCTCTCCGCTTAACAGCTCTTCGACCATGGTCTCTTTCCCATCTTCTTACCATACCTTCCTCTCTAACATCTCTTCTTTCTCCTGATCTGTTAGATCTAAACGTTTTTTATTTTTATTTTTTCTTCCAATATAACCCTTTGATCGCCCTAAATTGTGTCGAAGAAAGTTTAGGATTCGATTCAGTTCTGCCCTTACGCTGTTCAGTCGAAAAACAGGTTCCTTTTTTAACTCTCTCTCTCTCTCTCTCTCTCTCTCTCACACACACACATTCTGTTTACCCTTTCGTGGCCTCTGGTTCTACTGACCTTTTCCTGGCCTCTGTCTCTTCTCCGTTTCTGTTGGTCAGTTTTCTCATGAAATATACTTCAACATGAGACCATTTTTGTTCTGTAAAATTTAAGGTGGCGCTCCCATCTTTTTTTGATATGTTAGATCTAATCGTTTCTTATTTTCTTTTTTCTTTTTTTATCCCATTTTGTTTTGAACTATAAATTCCATACGTTCCATTTTTATCTTTTTGCTCTCATCTCTCTTTTAATCCGTGAAATGCTCACTTTTTTTTTTTATTCTTTTTGGGCTCTCCTGTCTATCCGTATCGGTTAAATTATGCGTTTTTTTTCTTCTATTTTTTTTTCTTTTTGTTTCTTAGCTCTTTTTGTTCTGTTAATTATATGCGCCGCATATTTAATTTTTACTTGTTGGGTCGTATCCGTTTAGTCATCTTCTAAATCTGCATGTCCTTAATTTCTTTTCCCTCTTCCATCCTATGTTTTGATTGCAAGGATTTCCAGATTAGAGGTCTTAAATATGTAAATGAAATCCTTTGAAAAGATCTCATCTTTAATGTGTTATTTATCTATTTTGTAACTTCTATAATTGGGATCCCTTTCTTTCTAACGGTGAATGTCCAGTATACCCTTTACTCGGTTTTACACTTTCGGCCGCTTAAACGCTGCCAGTCAGTGGAACAACAGGTCCCTTTTAAGGCCTCTCTGTCTCTAAATCTCATTTCTAATTTCGGACCGGCCTGCCTGTCCATTCTTGATCGTGGCCTCTCGTTCTACTGACTCCCCCTTCCTGACTTTTATCTCTTCATGTCTGGTGGTCAGATTGGTTCGTTGCCAAGTTTGATTATTTGAGCGTCAGTGTACACCTAACTTATTTATTTTCGATTTTAGCTCTCATCTATTCTTACTGACCTCTTCCTGACCTGTCAACCTCCATTTCTTTTCTGTTTAATGTATACGTTTCTTGGTTTTGTTAATTCTGTGTTCCTTATTTCCTTCTCTTTTGCGCTACATCTACTTTTGGATCTTTTAACCTTCGTCCTCAGCCTCTGCCCGATGGAGCAAGAAGATACTTTTGTTGGTATGGACCGTAGTAAGTGGACTTTTACACCGGATGAGGTAAAAGTTATAGCTTTTTATTTATTTTCGTTCCATCTCCTTCTTGATGTGTAAGTCCTTAAGAATCTTACTTTTTTTCTTTTTCTTTGTCGTTCTATTAAGTCTTTACTATGTTTTTTTATTTTTATTTATTTATTTTTGTGCTCTTTTGGCCGTCGGTCTAAACGTTTCATTTTCTTTTCAACTTAGCCCTCTAACTTGTTTTTTTTTTTTTATTCTGTTAAATCTATGTACGTGGTGTCGTATATCATGGTGTTTTTAGGTATTTTGTTGAGTTTTAAAGGAATTGTTCAGTCAAGTCTACTGTGTTGTAGTACATGAAATTTCAACCAAACCTAAAGAGAAATATTGAAACATCCATCAAAAGGGAGAGATCCATGATTTTATTTTGCTTTCTTTCCCATTAGTTTATTTACCGAAAGTTTTAAAAAGATTATTAACTCTTTGTTTAGAATTGTGTTCCTCCACTTGGCACCAAAATTGTACCTCATTAGTTTATTATATAATTAATAAAATTCTCTTTTGTTCTTCTTGAAAGATCAAAATGGATTGGGAAAAACCCAAATGATGGAAGTGCAACTTATGCGAGCAAACCTAATATATTGCCATTCGGAGTTTGAGTCTCACCTGCTGAATGCAGGTGCCTACACCCCGTAGGAACCCCACCGTGCTACATCTAAAGCCCGCTCGAGCAACCACATTGGAGAGGGAGAAGGGAATGCCCAGGTGCAAGATGCCCACCCGTAAGGCCAGAGGCGGGCCCGTTGTTAGACCAGACCACCGCGCCAGAAGTAAGCCTAGTGCCAATAGAGGTGCCTTAGAAACCACCACCCCCAGCCCAATCCTCAGCTACTAACCCCCCAAACCTAGTCCAACCTCTAGCACCCACCCTCTTAACCCAGTTCCCACCAACACCCCCGAGCCTAATTGCCACTAACAACCAACCCAACCCAACCCCTAGCTCCACAAAAGACTGCAACTACCACCACCCCAACCCAATCCTCGGCCCAAAACACTACCACAACTACAACTTCCCCAACCCAATTCCTACTACCAACCAACCTAACCCAACTTCCAGCACCTCTACTGCAACTACCCCCACCCTCCCAGCCCAGTGGGGGTAGTTGCAGTAGAGCTGCTGGAGGTTGGGTTAGGTTGGTTGGTAGTGGGGATTGGGTTTGGTGGATTAGTAGCCAGGGATTGGGCTGGGGGGTTGTGACTGTTAAGGCGCCTCTGCTGGCACTAGGCCTAGTTCTGGCACGATGGGCAGGTCTAACAACATGCTCATTTCTGGCCTTGCGGTTGGGCATCTTGCGCCTGGGCATTCCCTTCCCCCTCTTCGGTGTGGTTGCTCGAGCAGGCTTTGGATGTAGTACGGTGGGGTTCCTACATGGTGTAGGCACCTCTATTCAGGCATGTGAGACTCAAACTCCGAATGGCCATAAGTTGCACCTCCATCCTTTGAGTTTTTCCCAATCCATTTTGATCTTTTAAGAAGAACAAAAGATAATTTTATTAATTATATAATAAACTAATGAGGTACAATTTAGGTGCCAAATGGAGGAACACAATTCTATACATAGAGTTAATAATCTTTTTAAAACTTACGATAAATAAACTAATGGGAAAGAAAGCAAGATAAAATCATAATTTCATTCACAAGGTACAATGTGCACCTTAACCATCACTCACAAGAATGTAGGTTTGATCATGTTTATGCATTCAACTAGTACTTAAAATCTTCTAACAAACGTTGGATTACATTAACGATTCATCTTTAGTGACAAGCGAAACATTGGAAAGCAGTAAACCCATGCCTAGATTCTTGTGGCAGCGTTGCCCCAACAGACCTCCCTTTCACCCAAATGGTAAGTAAGACTTCTAATCTCGATTAATATTTAGGCGAGTTGAGTTCAACGAGAAAACATGGACAGTGGAATCTTTAGTCCTTCCTCATGTAACAACACCTTTAGTGCTGTGTAGATGAATATTTTCCATTCAAAAGGTGATGATAACAAGCAAACTTGACGTCAAGAAAGACTACACCACCAATCAACTCTAATTTCTCTTCTTTTTTTATCTCAATCCGACTAAACCAACTTCAATCATATGATAGTTTTTGGAGTCAATTAATTAGAGTTTACTCAAGTAACTCCAGTCTCTCAGCTCTCATGATCAAGATGGTTAGACCTTTGTGGGAGTCAAATCATGCCTTTGTAAAATATCTATGCTACCATCTACCATAACCAAAGCCCAAAACATCTCATCCGAAGACTAGAAATTCCATATGGCATTCACCACTTCATATGAGACGTCATATAAATTAAATTACAGAGGTCTAAAAACTATATCATCAGATCTCAAGAATACCAAAATATGGATGAGGTGGACCAATTGTGAATGGTAAGAAAAAGCATGACGGAACCATGAGGGCCCAAAATTTTGAAGAGAAATATTTAACTTAAAAAAAAAAACAAGATTTCACAGACCAGCAATCAATGTGCATACATGCAAGTGTATCGGATTAATTTGCAGCACAACAGAATGACAAAAACATTAGTTTTTGAATGAAATCAAGAAAGTTCTTACAAAGTGGATGTGCGGCGCTGGCAACAGAGGAGCTGAAAGAATAAAATTCGTATGAAGTGCACAGTGCAACTCTTGATACACTTGATATATGTTTTTTTAGAATATCGTTAGTAATCTGAACCGTCATCAGTTGAAGCCTATTATGAGCCTCCACAAATGTTGAACAACCCACCACTCAATGCAATTGATATCTCAGTGGTCCTTCATAACAGCTTTCGTTATTACTTAATCTAAATAGCCCTCTCGTGGTTTGAATCCAGGATATGGGACTATCTAATGCCTAATGTTAGGATAATTGTAATGTTTCTTCAAATACTTTTACTCATACTTTTCATAAACATAAAAAAGAAAAGGCCAATCAAAATATATACACAAAATTGGGATACGGTCGAATTATATTGGTAAATGTATCGTAAAATTGGATCTGAAAAGGCCGATCAAGTTTGAATCCAGGATATGGGACTATCTAATGCCTAATGTTAGGATAATTGTAATGTTTCTTCAACTACTTTTACTCATACTTTTCATAAACATACAAAAGAAAAGGCCGATCAAAATACATACACAAAATTGGGATACGGTCGAATTATATTGGAAAATGTATCAGCTGAGCTTGCGACGTCATGAGTGCTTGTTAGCGCATCAACCAGACCAATGAAGACTCCCACATCAGCAAAGCTTGCCATGTCATCATCTCTCTTTCAGTGCAAACTCATCTCTAAATCGTGCCACTATGGATGGATGATCGAAAATCTTTGGCCAAATTATTCTTTTGCAAATGTATAAATATTAACTTTGAATTTTTCCAGCCACGTCATCATCTCGCTAGTAGTTTTCTACCAATTGATCCTGCTTTGTATCTTTCTTTGCTATGGAAATGATGTGAACTAGTGAGATATACCTGCACTTTTAATCTGCGTAATTCAATTGCGAGGGGAACATATACAGTGGATCATTGCTGGGGAACGCAATTTAGCAGAAAATCAAAGCACCACGGACAACAAAGTGTAGTACAATAATATCCAGGGAAATGAGATATGATTCCCGTTCCAAGTTTTCAGTTACCATAGAAACACAATAGCTAGTCTAGTCCTCTTCATCAATCGTCCTCGACAACACAACAACTAGTCTAGTCCTCTTCCTCTTCATCGAAGTCAGAATCATCAACGGCATTTTCACTTTCGGAATCACTCAGCACATACCTTGTCTGCTTGCGGTTCACCCTCTGAGGTCTTCCTCTTGCTGGCGCAACATCACTCGTTTCTTCTGTACCGGCAGAAGTAGAACTCAAGTTGTCTTCAATTCCAATTGCCTCATTTCCATTACCAACCCTGTCCAACACTGAACCACTTTTTTTGTGGAAGGGAGATGCCCTCATCCTTTTTACCTTGTTCGCTGGTACAATTCCCGAATTCTTAGCAGGCTTTCAAATATCAGTTATGAGCTTCTGGAGACCACTGTTTGTTGGCTGCACCTCTCTTCTTTGCTGCTGCAGGGGCTTTAGCGGCCTTGGTTGCAGCCTGTTTCCTTCCTCCCTTTTTTCCTTCTTCCGGGGCAGCCACAACTTCTAGCTCAAAATCATCATCATCATCATCATCCCGATCATCTTCTTCACCATCGGAAATGTCTAAAACGCTTGTCGATGGCTTCTTCTGCAGTCCTTTTGCTAGGCTTTTTTTTTTCTGGCTGGTAGTTTAGGCGCTTCAGCCTCCATGGCTGTGGACATAGAAACAAAGCGAGCTAAATCAGAAATGATTAAGAGGAAATATTCCCAAACACATACCTAACGGTTACTTTTACATATCAAGAACCAAGCAACTAGGGGTGGGGCCTGGCCTAGTAGTGTTCTCTTGGCAAAAAACCCTGACAGACAGTTCCACCGGTCTGGGTAATTTTTTGTGGGGTAGCTACAAACAGTGAAATAATCATAGTGAAAAAAAAACTACATGCATTTGACATTTACCAGCTGACTGATCAGGAGATGATTCAAGATTATAAGCCGCAAGTCGTTCTTTCAGTTCAAGCATTTCATCATCCTCGTCCTCATCGTCATTCAAGGTTAAAGTGGGCTTTTCCTGCGGATGAGAAATAGTTACGGCAAAAGTGATAGAGAGCATTTCGTGGGATAAACGTAGTTAAGGAATAAAATGAACCTTAGCAGGAGCTTTTTTAGAGGCCCCTCTGCCTTTTGGTTTCACTAACTCCGGAGCTTTCTCTGGCAAAGCAAGCAGATGTAAGCAAAAATCCAAAAGAGGCCAATCGCATATTGTCAAAGAGAAAAATAAATAAATTGTTCCAGGCGTACCAATTTCCATTGCAGAGGTAGATAATGTTGAGTTGGTTTCTTCAACAGATACTGCATTATTTGCTTTCTTCTTGTTGTCCTTGCGTGGCTTCTTGGGTGCTTGTCTAGACTTTATAGCAGCGTCACCCCTTGCTTTGTTTCTCATCTTTCTTCTCTGCTCCTCTGACTGAGCATCATTTCTCTCGAGCTCCTGAATCACACAGAATAAATCAGTCAAGAAAGAAAGAAAGAAAAGAACCATAGTACAATTTACTAAATCTTTTGTTCATACATCGAGCTGCTTCTCCAAAGCATCCAGGTCTTTCATCCAAAAAGAATTTGCAGTTTCCTTCCGTAATTCTTCCACCTCCTTATTGACCCTGTCCCTGTCAGCACACAGCTCCTGAACCTTCTCAAGGGTCAAGCTTCCAATCGCCATGGCAAGAAGATACTCATAATCGCTGATATGTACTTCGTTGCTGCTAACTGCAGGGGAGTTCTCTTCTGTTTCTTCTGTGTCGTCAATTGCCCCAGCAACCTCGGGTTCGACAGATTTAGTTTTCTTGGGAAAAGGAGTAAAACCTTTTCTTTGCAGCTCAACAAACAGATCAGCTCTTTTCCTATTGCTCACAATGATCTCCCCATTGACAACTGCAAGGATAAACCTAACCTTGTTTTCCAACTTCATCAATTCCATTTCACGTTTGTCCAATAGAAATTTCTGCAGGCATTAAAAAAATTATAGTTATTAGTTTCCCCAGGAAACTACTAAATATATTGGTACTCTTTCCTATGGGTCATGGAAGCTCACCTTTCTTTTCTCATAAAATTCAAGTCTTAGGTGAAAAAATTCTTCAAGAAGTGTGGGGAAAAAGAGACAGACAGTAAGCATCTTAACATTTGAAATCACTGAGGAATAAAAGGTGAAGTACTCCATAATCTCCAGCACATACTTTGTTCTGGGGTGTCATATTTCTTTATCACGCCTTTGGGATCAAATAGGTGCATGTTACTTGTGCTAATTGAGGTGGTCAGTTTAAATTTCTTCAGCAACCCTTCTTGCTTAACCCTAATCAAGTTCTCTTCGGTCAAGTGGATGTCAATTTCTACTGTTACATCATCACAATTCATATCGAAATCTTGCAGCCAACAGAATTTTTCATGGGACACTAGATGCAGACAAAAAACTAATTCATAATTCTGAGGCACATACGAAAATTTACCTCAATAAGAGGATCCTTGCATTCTCTATTACTCGAAGAGATAGATTCTAAAAATTCCTTATAATCCTGGGTCCACCTACGAATTGGCAGTTCTGTTATCTTGAGGGTAGTCTCATTCACCTCTTCTATAGTTCCAGTGATAGTATAGCCATTCGCAGCTTCCTTTGCACTTTTCTCAATAGTTCCTTTAAACCATCTGTACCATGGATCCATTGGCTCCATGGTATCGCCATTCAACAAGCGCTTAAGATTTGCAATGATGTCTCTGGGGTTGTAATTGGGAATGTAAGAGCTCCAGCCAGTTCCAATTCCTTCACTACCGTTGACAAGAACCATCGCAATAATTGGAAAATACCTAAAATGGACCCAAAAAAAAATTGTAAGCTTCATTCAAATAGAAGTACTCCATAAAAAATGTAACAATCCCCTCACCAGATAAGACAAAGAAACGAAAAAATACCAAGTTGGTTCAATTAATTGCCCATCTTCATTCAAGTAGTCAAGAAGTTCATCATCATCCTTATGGAATAGAAAACGTGTGACAGGAGAAAGCCGAGTAAAAATGTATCTAGCACTTGCATGGTCCTTGCCCCCCTAAAATCCAATAAATAACACATAAAACTAAGATGTTAAAATATAGAAAAGGATTTAGAGAAACTGAATTGAACATTCATATTTAAGGAGTAACAAATGGGTTTTGTCCATCTCACATAATTACGAGTGCCAAATTGGCCATTAGGCTGGAGAAGGTTAATATTGTTGCTGCCCACATAGTCCTGTGCCATTCCAATGATGGTACTAGCAAGCAAGACTCTGCTCACCATGATGATAAGCTGAATGCTCAGATACAAAACCAGAAAACTGTGCGACTTTAGCCTCCTTGACAAAATTCCTCCTAAAAGAGCAGAAAAGAATCTTCCTTTGACCCGGCTTAAGGCCATCAACCATGGAAGGAATAGACCTTTGGAGATCTGCCATGGAAAACAATATAAGCTCCTTGTTCACAAAGTCGCTGTATTTTATAAGGTTGGCTGTCTGATCAAGATAAGTGCCAGGCTGCATATAAAGAAGATGATAAAGTTGCATTAGAATCAAATTCTCATATTTAAGTTCTATAAAAGCCTACGATGAAAAATGGCAAGGACAGACCTCAAACCGCCTGAGCCAATTCTTCCTCTCTTCTATCTTCTTCTTACTGAGCGCCAGCTCAATGGCTTCACCATCTTGGTCATCTAACCAAATGAAATCTTTCCTGTGTTTCTCAAGATTTGCGAAGTATTCTCTCCCTTCCTTTGATGTGCTTGTTCCCAATCCCTATCAAATAGAACCAAATTACTACATGAAAGAAGAATAACAAGAGCAGAAAACAGGTTTCAAAAAAAAAAAGGTGAGCTAACCGGTTGTACAAATTAGAAAGACAGACCTTATAGTACTTGATTGTCCAGCCACTAGCACTGCCCCTTAAACTTTCCTTCCACGACTCGTACTCAGGCATGGAATAAAACAACAATTGTGTCCCATTTCTGTGGGTTGCCTGCAAAGATGACAATCGACAATTTCTCCTCAAGAAAATATTCCATGTTATGTCAAAGTTTGCTACGCTACCAGCTAACTGAAACACCAACCTTCACAATGGGAGTTATAAACTCAACTAAGAAGGAACTTTTAATAGTGATGGCCAATAAGAATGAATGAAATTGATCAACAGCCCTTTGATATGGGAACCATCATGATCCTGCACTAGCATAGAAGTGAAAAAATCCTAGTCTGAGTAATTGGCAGAGGGAAATCATGTCTGTGAACATACAAGATAATGGTGTAAAAGAACGCCTCACGCCCCCGCCGCGCCTCCCCGGGTGGGGGGTGGCGATGCGGTTTGTGGGGGAAGGATAATGGGACCTGATCAGTCATTATCATCAAGTGACCATATCTCAAGGACTTGATATTAGCGTATTCTTTATTCTGCTGCAGTCCAAGAATCTGCTTGATGTAGCCAATTTCTTTATTCTCAGTGAGCTGTTTGGCGGTGGCTTCCCTCACATTGAGCAATTTACCTCTCAATGGGAACACACCATATTAATCTCGACCCACAGCAGCAAGCCCAGCCAACTGTATAGGTTCAACAATAGAAAAAATTCATAAAAGTGAAAAACAACATGAAATAATTTGGTGTTAAAACAAACTTCATGATAACACAACTTACAGCAAGAGCCTTGGCCGAATCTCCCTCAGTCAAAATCAAGGTACATTTATCAGATTCTCTTCCTCCAGCTTTGTTAGCATCCTCCAGCTTTTCAATTCCATGAATCTTCTCTGTTTTTGTTCCGTCACTTTTCTTAAGATCTCTGCTCTGCTTGAAATTTGCCCATGATAGGAGACTCTCCACGATCCCTGACTTAATAGTGACTGGAAAATGGTAAAAAGATAAGGACTAGACTCAAAGCACTGCGGTAGTCATCAACAAAAGACAAAGAGAAGAAAAGGAATGAAAAAGAAAGGGATAACAAACCATTCTTCAGAAAATCTTGGGAAAGTTCACACTTGGATCCAAAACTGCTTTGACGAAGTGTCAGGGTTTCCTTAGTTTGGGAATCGAAAGCTGGATTGTCAATTAGAGCATTGACGAAAACCCACAAATAGTTCTTCACTTTATGGGCTTTTTTTTTTTTTTTTTTTTTTTTTTTTTTTGTTAAATCTTTATTATAAACTCACACACCCGGGGAGGGGAGGGACGGGATTCGAACCCCTGACCGGTGGGACGGTCGGTCAGGGTTAGGCTCAGAGAACACCACTGAGCCAGGGCCCAAAGACGATGTTCCAAAATATAACGAAACATTTTTATTCTTCTTATTTACGAAATTCATCACATGGTTTGTGATTTGATTAGTAACGTAATCAACATGAGTCCCACCCTTGATTGTGGCAATCCCGTTCACAAAGCTGACCTGTTAACAAAAGAAATGGACCTCAGGGAATTGCACTTCCAATGAAGTCATTATTCCCTGTGCTTTAAAAGACCTGGTAGATACCTGTTGAAACTGCCCATCACTAAGGCTCACGCATACCTCCCACCTATCATTAACTTTCACATGATACCTGAGGGAATCAAAAAATCTAGTTAGCAATTTCAAGCTAATAAGTGAAAAAATAAAAGAAGCACAGCCAAAGATAAGCTTCTTCCCATACCTTCCTCTCTAACATGAGATGTGGGTAAAGGCTATACCTTTTCAGTTTTGTTGGTTGCGAAGCTGATTCTTTGATAGTAAATTTTTTGATACGTTTCTTTCTTCATTTTTTGTTTTTTGTTCTCTTCTTTCTCTTGATCTGTTAGATCTAAACGTTTTTTATTTTTATTTTTTCTTCCACTATAACCCTTTGATCGCCCTAAATTGTGTCAGAGAAAGTTTAGGATTCGATTCAGTTCTGCCCTTGCGCTGTTCAGTCGAACAACAGGTTCCTTTTTTAACTCTCTCTCTCTCTCTCACACACACATTCTGTTTACCCTTTCGTGGCCTCTGTCTCTTCTCCGCATCTGTTGGTCAGTTTTCTCATGAAATATACTTCAACATGGGACCATTTTTGTTCTTCCATTTCTATTTTGTTCTGTAAAATTTAAGGTGGCGCTCCCATATTTTTTTTTGATAGGTTAGATCTAATCGTTTCCTTTTTTTTTTTTAATCCCATTTTGTTTTGAACTATAAATTCCATACGTTCCATTTTTATCTTTTTGCTCTCATCTTTCTTTTAATCCGTGAAATGCTCACTTTTTTTTTTTATTCTTTTTGGGCTCTCCTGTCTATCCGTATCGGTAAAATTATGCGTTTTTTTTTTCTTCTATTTTTTTTCTTTTTGTTTCTTAGCTCTTTTTGTTCTGTTAATTATATGCGCCGCATATTTAATTTTTACTTGTTCGGTCGTATCTGTTTAGTCATCTTCTAAATCTGCATGTCCTTAATTTCTTTTCCCTCTTCCATCCTATGTTTTGATTGCAAGGATTTCCAGATTAGAGGTCTTAAATATGTAAATGAAATCCTTTGAAAAGATCTCATCTTTAATGTGTTATTTATCTATTTTGTAACTTCTATAATTGGGTTCCCTTTCTTTCTAACGGTGAATGTCCAGTGTACCCTTTACTCGGTTTTACCCTTTCGGCCGCTTAAACGTTGCCAGTCAGTGGAACAACAGGTCCCTTTTAAGGCCTCTCTGTCTCTAAATCTCATTTCTAATTTCGGACCGGCCTGCCTGTCCATTCTTGATCGTGGCCTCTCGTTCTACTGACTCCCCCTTCCTGACTTTTATCTCTTCATGTCTGGTGGTCAGATTGGTTCGTTGCCAAGTTTGATTATTTGAGCGTCAATGTACACCTAACTTATTTATTTTCGATTTTAGCTCTCATCTATTCTTACTGACCTCTTCCTGACCTGTCAATCTCCATTTCTTTTCTGTTTAATGTATACGTTCCTTGGTTTTGTTAATTCTGTGTTCTTTATTTCCTTCTCTTTTGCGCTACATCTACTTTTGAATCTTTTAACCTTCGTCCTCAGCCTCTGCGCGATGGAGCAAGAAGATACTTTTGTTGGTACGGACCGTAGTAAGTGGACTTTTACACCGGATGAGGTAAAAGTTATAGCTTTTTATTTATTCTCGTTCCATTTCCTTCTTGATGTGTAAGTCCTTAAGAGGAGAAAACTAGATTACGAGAGATGAGAGAAGAGATTACAAGAGATGGGAGAGGTAGTTCCCATTGATCATGAAGAATGGTTACATAGCTTCATATTTATATATAATTCAAAAGTCTTGAGGAGCGTCCTGAGGAGCGTCCTGAGGAGCGTCCTGAGGAGCGTCTTGAGGAGCGTCCTGAGGAGCGTCTTGAGGAGCGTCTTGAGGAGCGTCCTGAGGAGCGTCCTGAGGAGCGTCTTGAGGAGTATCTTGAGAAGCGTCCTGAAGAGCGTGATGAGGAGCGTACTCATATCTGAACAGGCCCACACGGGTATTGGGTCTTGGATCCATGGGCTTATATCTGAACAGGCCCACACAGGTATTGGGTCTTGGATCCATCTTCTCTAACATGCCCCCGCAAGCTGAAGGGGCAGAATGCATCGTCAGCTTGGAGTGAAGTGTGCGAAAGCGAGTGGAGGAAAGGACTTTGGTGAAGATGTCAGCGGGTTGATCAACAAAAGAAATGAACTGCAAATGGAGCTAACCGAGAGCGAGACATTTTTGAATGAAGTGAAAGTCGATCGCAATATGTTTAGTGTGAGCATGAAATACCGGATTTGCGGTGAAATATAAAGCGAAGAGGGATAGGAAGAGGGATAGGAACTGGGAAAGAAATGGATGACCGAGTCGATGATGCCACAAAAGAAGAGAACGGGAACGAACAGCAATGAAAGCACGAGGAGGCAGAAATGTGCTAGTGGCAGAGACACTATAGATACCACGAGCAAGTGTGCCGTGGAGGAGGAGCTGACCCGTACGAGAACAGATGGCCAAAAAGTGATGAGCAGAAAACATGAAATAACAATCATTGTCAGCAGAGAATTGAGAGACAGACAATAAATTCTTGGTAATGGAATGAACGACAAGAACACGGGACAAATGGAAAGAGGATGAGCAAAGACTACTTGTGTGGGTGATGGGAAGAGAAACACCATCATCGAGACTAAGTTGTTGATTGCCAATATAAGGTGAGACATTGGCAATCTTCCCCGGCTTCCATAGGAAGCAGATAACTCGAGAGAAAGAAAGAACGAACCAAGAGAAATTTGAGCAAGAGCAAGACACAGAGAGAGAGAGAGAAAGAAAGAGATAGAACAAAATGATAGCAGTCCCGGAAAGATCAATTCCTGTACAAAATGGCTCTCATTGTCGAATTCCTATGACCAGAAAATGATGTAGCAACTAGAGAAGAAGGCAAAGAGAGAGAAAAGCTTCAGAAGGTGAGAGTTTTAGACACTGTTATAGAGAGAAAGTAAGAGAGAGAGATGGAGAGAGAAAGTGTGTGTGAGAAAGAGATAGTGTGAGAGAGAGAGGCAGTGGAATCGGTTATATGGTAGGAGGCGCCAGAGTCGGGTTACCAAGAGGCAAGGTCAAGGAGGAGGGTTGGGGGGGGAAGGAGTAAGTGGAGGAGGCCATAAGAATGGAGGAGCGGCATCAAACGGGTTTTCCAGATGACATAGTTAGAGCCGTCGAAACGCTCGAGAGAGTTGAGGGGAGGGACCGGTGGTGCAGATGTAGTTGCCAAAACCAAAGAGTTTTCATTAGTGGGAGGGGAAGAGGTAGCCATCGACAATTGGAATGAGAGAAAGGATGAAGATAAGAATCAGACTTTAAGATAGAGGATCACAGGCGTAAGCCTATGGCTCTTAATACCATGTAAATTGAACTAGATAAATGTTTAAGCAGAGGAGAAAACTAGATTACGAGAGATGAGAGAAGAGATTACAAGAGATGGGAGAGGTAGTTCCCATTGATCATGAAGAATGGTTACATAGCTTCATATTTATATATAATTCAAAAGTCTTGAGGAGCGTCCTGAGGAGCGTCCTGAGGAGCGTCCTGAGGAGCGTCCTGAGGAGCGTCTTGAGGAGCGTCCTGAGGAGCGTCTTGAGGAGCGTCTTGAGGAGCGTCTTGAGGAGCGTCCTGAGGAGCGTCTTGAGGAGTATCTTGAGAAGCGTCCTGAAGAGCGTGATGAGGAGCGTACTCATATCTGAACAGGCCCACACGGGTATTGGGTCTTGGATCCATGGGCTTATATCTGAACAGGCCCACACAGGTATTGGGTCTTGGATCCATCTTCTCTAACAGTTTTGTTAATTCTGTGTTCTTTATTTCCTTCTCTTTTGCGCTACATCTACTTTTGAATCTTTTAACCTTCGTCCTCAGCCTCTGCGCGATGGAGCAAGAAGATACTTTTGTTGGTACGGACCGTAGTAAGTGGACTTTTACACCGGATGAGGTAAAAGTTATAGCTTTTTATTTATTCTCGTTCCATTTCCTTCTTGATGTGTAAGTCCTTAAGAATCTTACTTTTTTTCTTACTATGTTTTTTTATTTTTATTTATTTATTTATTTTTGTGCTCTTATAACTCTTTTTTATTCTTTTTCTACTACTGTTTTTGACTATCTAGTCTAAACGTTTCATTTTCTTTTCAACTTAGCCCTCTAACTTTTTGTTTTTTTTTTTATTATTCTGTTAAATCTATGTACGTGGTGTCGTATATTATGGTGTTTTTAGGTATTTTGTTGAGTTATAAAGGAATTGTTCAGTCGAGTCTATTGTGTTGTAGTACGTGAAATTTCAACCAAACCTAAAGAGAAATATTGAAATATCCATCAAAAGGAACATATCCTTGATTTGAAACTCTAGCTAAGGCTATTGAATCTGTTCTGCGGGCAGATGCTTTTCAGGCCGTGGTGTTGGGAGTGGTTGGGCTGGCGGCTTGAGATGGCAGCTTGGGGGTGGTTGGTAGTGGGGATTGGGTTGGGAGTGTTGTAGTTGTGGTAGTGTTTTGGGCCTGGTGTTAAGTAGCCGGGGTTCACAGAAATGTCAATTTTGGCTGTTGTATGCCGCACACATAGGAAATTACTTCCTCTTCAAAGAGCAGGGCAGTTTGACCAGCCAACATACCTTTCAAATAAACAATGCACGATTAATATTAGCTGTAGAGTCAATTTTGTTTAAACAATTTAATCGTGGGTTGGAGTTTTTTAATAAACAATTCAGCCCTTTGTGCTTTGTAGTTGAAGGGGAAGCGTCCAAGCAATTGGCTGCCTGAAAATGGGGGAGTGCCTTATAAATATGCAATTATTTCTTTTCTCAATTGAGCATTCAATTACTTGACAGGTTTTGAGCATGAGTAAATTGGGCGCAATTGGTGCAATGGCTCCACTTGTAACAAACATTCCACTATCGTCAGTTGAGGTTAGAAATATGAACATAATGTAGTATTTGCGGCTTTCTTGATTATCTTTTCTCGCGCCTTTTAGTGGACTCTGCTTCATTTCTATGCCTAATATGAAGAAGGAAGTGATGGTGGGAGGAACCAACCAGCGTGGGAGAAGTGGTCAAATGATGGGACTGAAAGACAGGTGGCAAAACTTATGGAAGAAAACGTTGGGGCAGACATGCAATTCCTTCAATCAAAGGCTCTCTGCATCAGACGTCAGTTGAGGTTAGAAATAAGCACTTTAGCAGTGGGGCTCTCATTTTTGGTAGTGGGTGTGGGACCTTGTTTAGACAGATAGAGTATGTTTCATTTTGTATATCTGTAAGTCGTATAAAGCACAGAATTGACGAGAGAGAAAGCCACTAATTTTCTAAGCAACATGCCCCTCTAAATGATTAAGGGAGTCGACATGAAAGCCACCACTAGAGTTTGAAAGCCGAACTCGGTGGGGGTTCTAGAAATGCAGGGCCCAGTTTGAAAACCGAGAACTCGACAATCATAAAGGGGCACCAACACCTTTATAAGGCGCAGGACTGGGTTCCCTCGCCCCGGTGTGGGACTGCCTTTTGTGTAGTTCCAATACTCCACCGCAGACGAACACCTGGTTAATTTTGCCGGTGTGTGTCTGGTCCATTATTGTGGGGTCCACCCGGTTTAGAGGGTCCTGGCTCTAATACCATCTAGAAATGCAGGGCCTAGTTTGAAAACCGAGAACTCGGCAATCATAAAAGGGCACCAACACCTTTATAAGGCGCAGGACTGGGTTCCCTCACCCCGGTGTGGGACTGCCTTTTGTGCAGTTCCAATACTCCCCCGCATATGAACACTGGATTTATTTATCCATGTGACTCTGGCCATAATAGGAATTGGGGAGCCCACCGATTTAAGAGGGCCCTGGCTCTGACACCATAATGAAGTTGAGGCCCTAGTTGTCCCACCAAAACCCATAGGCAATGGTGAGAGGGGCCGCCACACTTATAAGGCAGAAAGTCCTACCATCCTTTACAGGTGTGGGACTCATTCTTTCACACTCCCCCTCAGTCCAAACTCAGTCAACTTTGCCGGTTAGACTATCCTTACACACGTGTAAAGTGGCTAGTGGCTCTGATACCAGTAAGCAGTTGAGACCTAGTTGTCCCACCAAAACCCATAGGCAATAGTAGGGGGAAACCCCGCACCTTATAAGGCGCAAAGCAGAAGTCCCTCGCCCCGGTGTGGGATTGGAACTACTCAACAGACTGTCCTACACCGGGGCGAGGGAACCCAGTCCTGCGCCTTATAAAGGTGCTGGTGCCCCTTTATGATTGCCGAGTTCTCTGTTTTCAAACTGGGCCCTGCATTTCTAGATGGTATCAGAGCCAGGACCCTCTAAATCGGGTGGAACCCATAATAAAGGACTAGACACACATCGGCAAAATTAACCGGGTGTTCGTTTGTGGGGGAGTATTGGAGCTGCACAAAAGGCAGTCCCACACCGGGGTGAAGGAACCTAGTCCTGCGCCTTATAAAGGTGCTGGTGCCCCTTTATGATTGCCGAGTTCTCGATTTTCAAACTAGGCCCTACATTTCTAGACCCCGCACCTTATAAGGTGCAAAGCAGGAGTCCCTCACCCCGATGTGGGATTGCTTTTTCTACAGTTTCTATACTCCCCTACAGACGAACACCGGATTTATTTATCCGTGTAAGTCTGGCCATAACAGGAATTGGGGAGCCCACCAGTTTAGAGGGCCCTGGCTCCGAAACCATAATGAAGTTGAGGCCCCAGTTGGTCCTACTAAAACCCATAGGCAGTAGTAGGGGGGAAACCCCGCACCTTATAAGGCGCAAAGCAGGAGTCCCTCGCCCTGGTGTGGGGTTGCTTTTTTCGGGGTAAGGGACTCCTGCTTTGCGCCTTATAAGGTGCGGGGTCTAGAAATGCAGGGCCCAGTTTGAAAACTGAGAACTCGACAATCATAAAGGGGCACAAGCACCTTTACAAGGCGCAAGACTGGGTTCCCTCGTCCCGGTGTGGGACTGCCTTTTGTGCAGTTCCAATACTCCCCCGCAGATGAACACCCGGTTAATTTTGCCGGTGTGTGTCTGGTCCATTATTGTGGGGTCCACCCAGTTTAGAGGGTCCTGGCTCTGATACCATAATGAAGTTAAGGCCCCAGTTGATCCTACTAAAACCCATAGGCAGTAGTAGGGGGAAACCCCGCACCTTATAAGGCGCAATGCAGGAGTCCCTCACCCCGGTGTGGGATTGTTTTTTCTACAGTTTCTATAGGGGTTTACCTATAAAGGAAGGGAGGTTTTCTGAATACCGATGACAAGCCTCAGCGGATGGATGTGAACCAAATAGTTATGTTATTTGTTTTCTGTCTTTAGGCCGTCTCTGTCTCTATCTCATATAACATGGGAGAGTTACACAAGTCTCTCTGTTCATTTACAACCCAAAGCGTAACAGAGTGCTCTTGCAGCGAGTTTTACTTACAAAAAAGCCATGCATGACTCCCTAAGTGTCCACAACAAAACAACATTTGAAGTTTGGTATTGTGGGAAGTGCAGTATACATCTTAAAATTTCTATTTGACTGCAGAGAAATTTTGAAAAAAGTTTTACCTATGATGTGTTTTACAAGTTTAAATGATCTATTTGGTGGTAGTTGCAGAGTCTTCTGTGGAGCTGGGGGTTGGGCTGGGTTGGTTGTTAGTGGCGATTGGGCTTGGGGGTGTTGGTGGGGACTGGGCTGGGAGGGTGGGGGTAGTTGCAGTAAAAGTGCTGGAGGTTGGGTTGGGTTGGGTTGGTTGGTAGTAGGGATTGGGTTTGGGGGTTTAGTAGCTGGGGATTGGGCTGGGGGGTGGTGGTAGTTGCAGAGTCTTCTGTGGAGCTGAGGGTTGGGCTGGTTGGTTGTTAGTTGCGATTGGGCTTGGGGTGTTGGTGGGGACTGGGTTGGGAGGGTGGGAGTAGTTGCAGTAGAGGTGTTGGAGGCTAGGTTGGGTTGGTTGGTAGTGGGGATTGGGCTTCGGGGGTTAGTAGTTGGGAATTGGGTTAGGGGGTGGTGGCTGCTGAGGCTCCTCTGCTGGCACTGGGCCCAATTTTGGTGCGGTGGTCAAGTCTGATAACAGCCCCACTTCTGGCCTTGCGAGTGGGCATCTTGCGACTAGGCATTCCCTTCCCCATCTCCGGTGTGGATGCTCGGGCGGGCTTTGAATGTAGCACAGTAGGGTTCCTGCGGGGGTGTAGGCGCCTGCATTCAATCATATTAGAATCGAACTCCGAATGGCAAATATGATAGGTTTGGTTGCATAAGTTGCACTTTCATCCTTTGAGTTTTACCCCATCCATTTTGATCTTTCAAGAAGAACAAAAGAGAATTTTATTAATTACAGTGGTCTAAAAACTATATCATCAGACCAGCAATCAATGTGCAAAGAATAATTCCGACAAGAGACAAGAACATAGCCTGTAGACACCTTACTTCTACTCAAGAACTAAAATAAGACTCTGAGCAAGGGGTAACTTTTTAATATAAACTCTGTCACCAGTTAACTCTAAACTGTATTAACAGAACACATTTCATCATAATTTAAAGTTATACAAAGAATAATTCTGACAAGAGACAAAAACATAGCCTGTAGGTGCCTTACTTCTACTCAAGAACTAAAATAAGACTCTCAGCAAGGGACAACGTTTTAATATGCCAAAAAAAAAAAAAAACAGCAATCAACTTACGTTAACAAGATTGGAAAGAAGAAATTCGAAGACTTAGAGTGGAGCATAACAACTCACACCTCACAAAACGTAGTGGACCAAAATAAATATCCAAGAACCGATTGCACATCACCTAACATAAATGTCATAAACTTTTGAAAATGGATGAATTAACAGAAAGCCAATAAACTAAATCAAAGACTTTGACAAAGTTTTCTAAACCTCAAGATTTACAATGAATCAACTCAATCATTTATACCAAACTCCACCAAACCAACGCTGACATTCACTGTCCGAGCCCCACAAAAGTAAGTTGACAACTCACACCTCACAAAACACAGTTGACCAAAATAATTATCCAAGAATCGATTGCACATCACATAACATAAATGCCATAAACGTCCGAAAATGGATGAATTAACATAAAGCCAATAATCTAAACCAAAGACTGATAAAGTTTTCTAAACCTCAAGATTTATCGATACAACTTCAAGACGGAATTCCTGAAATCCAACTCAATAAACCATGAATCAACTCAATCATCTATACCAAACTCCACCAAACCTGACATTCACTATTCGAGCCCCAGACAATCTCGAAAACCCTAACCAGTTGATTGATTATAATTAACTGCACAAGATTGGGACACAGTAATTATGTCGGAATAATTCCGACAACAAACAAGAACATAGCCTGTAGGCACCTTACTTCTACACAAGAACTAAAATAAGAATCTAAGCAAGGGACAACGTTTTAATATGACAAAAAAAAAACAAAAAAAAAACAGCAATCAACTTACATTAACAAGATTGCAAAGAAGAAATTCGAAGACTTATAGTGGAGCATAACAACTTGCACCTTACAAAGCGCAGTTGACCAAAATAATTATCCAAGAACCGATTGCACATCACATAACATAAATGTCATAAACTTCTGAAAATGGATGAATTAACAAAAAGCCAATAAACTAAACCAAAGAATTTGACAAAGTTTTCTAAACCTAAAGATTTACCGATACAACTTCAAGACGCATTCCTGAAATCCAACCCAATAAACCATGAATCAACTCAATCATTTATACCAAACTCCACGAAACCTGACATTCACTATTCGAGCCCCAAAAAATCTCGAGAACCCTAACCAGTTGATTGATTATAATTAATTGCACAAGATTGGGACACGGTGATTATATCGGAATAATTCCAACAAGAGAGAAGAACATAGCCTGTAGGCACCTTACTTCTACTCAAGAACTAAAATAAGACTCTGAGTAAGGGACATCGTTTTAATATGACAAAAAAAAAAAAAAAAAAAAGCAATCAACTTACATTAACAAGATTGGAAAGAAGAAATTCGAAGACTTAGAATGGAGCATAACAACTCACACCTCACAAAATGCAGTTGACCAAAATAATTATCCAAGAACCGATTGCACATCACATAACATAAATGTCATAAACTTCCGAAAATGGATGAATTAACAAAAATCCAATAAACTAAACCAAAGACTCTCACAAAGTTTTATAAACCTCAAGATTTATAGATACAACTTCAACACGCAATTCCTCAAATTTAACTCAATAAACCATGAATCAACTCAATCATTTATACCAAACTCCAAGAAACCTAACAATCACTATTCGAGCCCCAGAAAATCTTGAAAACCCTAACCAGTTGATTGATTATAATTAACTGCACAAGATTGGGACAAAGTAATTTTATCGGAATAATTCCGACAAGAGACAAGAACATAGCCTGTAGGCACCTTACTTCTACTCATGAACTAAAATATGACTCTGAGCAAGGGACAACATTTTAATATGACCAAAAAATAAAAATAAAAAACAGCAATCAACTTACATTAACAAGATTGGAAAGAAGAAATTCGAAGACTTAGAGTAGAGCATAACAACTCACACCTCACATAACGCAGTTGACCAAAATAATTATCCAAGAACCAATTGCACATCACATAACATAAATGCCATAAACTTTCGAAAATGGATGAATTAACAGAAAGTCAAAAACTAAACCAAAGACTTTTACAAAGTTTTCTAAACCTCAAGATTTACCAATACAACTTCAAGGCGAAATTCCTGAAATCCAACTCAATAAACCATGAATCAACTCAATCATTTATACCAAACTCCACCAAACCTTACATTCACTATTCGAGCACCAGAAAATCTCAAAAACCCTAACCAGTTGATTGATTATAATTAACTGCACAAGATTGGGACACGGAAATTATATCGGAATAATTCCGACAAGAGAGAAGAACATAGCCTGTAGGCACCTTACTTCTACTCAAGAACTAAAATAAGACTCTAAGCAAGGGACAACGTTTTAATATGACAAAAAAAAACAGCAATCAACTTACATTAACAAGATTGGAAAGAAGAAATTTGAAGACTTAGAGTGGAGCATAACAACTCACACCTTACAAAGCGCAGTTAAACAAAATAATTATCCAAGAACCGATTGCACATCACACAACATAAATGCCATAAACTTCCGAAAATGGATAAATTAACAGAAAGCCAATAAACTAAACCAAAGACTTTTACAAAGTTTTCTAAACCTCAAGATTTACCGATACAACTTCAAGGCGCAATTCCTGAAATCCAACTCAATAAACCATGAATCAACTCAATCATTTATACCAAACTCCACCAAATCTGACATTCACTATTCGAGCCTTAGAAAATCTTGAAAACCCTACTAGTTGATTGATTATAATTAACTGCACAAGATTGGGACACGGTAATTATATCAAAATAATTCCGACAAGAGACAAGAACATAGCTTGTAGGCACCTTACTTCTACTCAAGAACTAAAATATGACTCTGAGCAAAGGACAGCGTTTTAGTATGACAAAAAAAAAAAACAAAACAGCAATCAACTTACATTAACAAGATTGGAAAGAAGAAATTTGAAGACTTAGAGTGGAGCATAACAACTCACATCTCACAAGACGCAGTTGACCAAAATAATTATCCAAGAACCAATTGCACATCACATAACATAAATGCCATAAACTTCCGAAAATGGATGAATTAACATAAAGCCAATAAACTAAACCAAAGACTCACAAAGTTTTCTAAACCTCAAGATTTACCAATACAACTTCAAGACACAATTCCTGAAATCCAACTCAATAAACCATGAATCAACTCAATTATTTATACCAAACTCCACCAAACCTAACATTCACTATCCGAGCCCCAAAAAATCTCGAGAACCCTAACCAGTTGATTGATTATAATTAATTGCACAAGATTGGGATACAATAATTATATGGGAATTATTCTGACAAGAGACAAGAACTTAGCCTATAGGCACCTTACCTCTACTCAAGAACTAAAATAAGACTCTAAGCAAGGGGACAACGTTTTAATATGACCAAAAAAAAAAAAACAGCAATCAACTTACATTAACAAGATTGAAAAAAAGAAATTCAAAGACTTAGAATGGAGCATAACAACTCACACCTCACAAAATGCAGTTGACCAAAATAATTATCCAAGAACCGATTGCACATCACATAACATAAATGTCATAAACTTCCGAAAATGGATGAATTAACAGAAAGCCAATAAACTAAACCAAAGACTCTCACAAAGTTTTCTAAACCTCAAGATTTACAGATACAACTTCAAGACGCAATTCCTGAAATCCAACTCAATAAACCATGAATCAACTCAATCATTTATACCAAACTCCACCAAACCTGACATTCACTATACGAGCCCTAGAAAATCTCGAAAACCCTAACCAGTTGATTGATTATAATTAACTGCACAAGATTGGGACACGGTAATTATATCAAAATAATTCCGACAAGAGACAAGAACATAGCCTATAGGCACCTTACTTCTACTCAAGAACTAAAATAAGACTCTGAGCAAGAGACAACATTTTAATATGACAAAAAAAGAAAATTAGCAATCAACTTACATTAACAAGATTGGAAAGAAAAAATTCGAAGACTTAGAGTGGAGCATAACAATTCACACCTCACAAAACGCAATTGACCAAAATAATTATCCAAGAACTGATTGCACATCACATAACATAAATGCCATAAACTTCCGAAAATGGATGAATTAACAGAAAGCCCCCTAAACTAAACCAAAGACTCTGACAAAGTTTTCTAAACCTCAAGATTTACGGATACAACTTCAGGACGCAATTCCTGAAATCCAACTCAATAAACCATGAATCAACTCAATCATTTATACCAAACTCCACGAAACCTAACATTCACTATTCGAGCCCCAGAAAATCTCGAAAACCCTAACCAGTTGATTGATTATAATTAATTGCACAAGATTGGGACACGGTAATTATATCGGAATAATTCCAACAAGAGACAAGAACATAGCATGTAGGCACCTTACTTCTACTCAAGAACTAAAATAAGACTCTGAGCAAGGGACAACGTTTTAATATGACTAAAAAAAAACAAAAAAACAGCCATCAACTTACATTAACAAGATTGGAAAGAAGAAATTCGAAGACTTTGAGTAGACCATAACAACTCACACCTCACAAAACACAGTTGACCAAAATAATTATCCAAGAACTGATTGTACATCACATAACATAAATGCCATAAACTTTCAAAAATGGATGAATTAACAGAAAGCCAATAAACTAAACCAAAGACTTTGACAAAGTTTTCTAAACCTCAAGATTTATCGATACAACTTCAAGACGGAATTCCTGAAATCCAACTCAATAAACCATGAATCAACTCAATCATTTATACCAAACCTGACATTCATTTTTTGAGCCCCAAAAAATCTCAAAAACCCTAACCGGTTGATTGATTATAATTAATTGCACAAGATTAGGACACGGTAATTATATCGGAATAATTCCGATAAGAGACAAGAACATAGCATGTAGGCACCTTACTTCTACTCAAGAACTAAAATAAGACTCTGAGCAAGGGACAACGTTTTAATATGACAAAAAAAAAAAAAAAAAAAAAAAAAGCAATCAACTTACATTAACAAGATTGGAAAGAAGAAATTCGAAGACTTAGAGTGAAGCATAACAACTCACACCTCACAAAACGCAGTTGACCAAAATAATTATCCAAGAACTGATTGCACATCACATAACATAAGTGCCATAAACTGCCGAAAATGGATGAATTAACAGAAAGCCAATAAACTAAACCAAAGACTTTGACAAAGTTTTCTAAACCTCAAGATTTATCGATACAACTTCAAGACGCAATTCCTGAAATCCAACTCAATAAACCATGAATCAACTCAATCATTTATACCAAACTCTACCAAACCTGACATTCACTATCCGAGCCCCAGAAAATCTCGAAAACCTAACTAGTTGATTGATTATAATTAAGTGCACAAGATTGGGACAAGGTAATTATTTCGGAAAATGTGCGGGGCTTGTATCGGAAAGGGCCGATCAGAGGAAAGATTACCTGGTGTTTGTCCTGGTTTTTGTGGGGCGGCTGGCGACGGAGGAACTGAAAGATTGGAAAGGGCCGATCAGAGGAAATGCGTAGGGTTCTAAGATGCGCGGGAGAATTAGGGCGTTTAAGAGCCTTACCTGCGGAGCTGATCGCGGAAACTACAGCGGGAAATGCGTGGGGTTAACTTGTCTGCGGGAAATGGTTTTATACCCAATTAACTTGTTTGCGGTTCACCCTCTGAGGTCTATCTCTTGCTGGCGCCGTTCCATTTTATTTTTGTACGTCCACCACATACGTTTTTTTTTTTTCAAGAAAACATTTTACACGATTGAACACCCAGAAAAGACAAGCCTTTGAGCATTTTCATTCTTGCTTGTTTCTTATTCTCCTCACCGAACAATGCTGGCTTCAGTTTGTACTTGTTGCTCTTCCTGCTTCCTGCTTTCCTTGTTTGAACTACAGCTCGTGACAGTATAGAATAATGTTTTTAGAGTATTATTTTGCCATTGGTAATTCCATAATCCATTATCTTTGACCAATGTGTGCATGAATGAGTGCTTGTTAGCGCACTCAGCTGTGCTTGCGACGTCATGAGTGTTTGTTAGCGCATCAACCAGACCAATGAAGACTCCCACATCAGCAAAGCTTGCCATGTCATCATCTCTCTTTCAGTGCAAACTCATCTCTAAATCGTGCCACTATGGATGGATGATCGAAAATCTTTGGCCAAATATTCTTTGGCAAATGTATAAATATTAACTTTGAATTTTTCCAGCCACGTCATCATCTCGCTAGTAATTCTCTACCAATTCATCCTACTTTGTATCTCTCTTTGCTATGGAAATTATGTGAACTAGTGAGATTGAGATATACCTACACTTTTAATCTGTGTCATTCAATTGCGAGGGGAACATATACAGTGGATAATTGCTGGGGAACGCAATTTAGGAGAAAATCAAAGCACCACGGACAACAAAGTGTAGTACAATAATATCCAGGGAAATGAGATATGATTCCCGTTCCAAGTTTTCAGTTAGCATAGAAACACAATAACTAGTCTAGTCCTCTTCATCAATCGTCCTCGACAACACAACAACTAGTCTAGTCCTCTTCCTCTTCTTCATCGAAGTCAGAATCATCAACGGCATTTTCACTTTCGGAATCACTCAGCACATACCTTGTCTGCTTGCGGTTCACCCTCTGAGGTCTTCCTCTTGCTGGTGCAACATCACTCGTTTCTTCTGTACCGGCAGAAGTAGAACTCGAGTTGTCTTCAATTCCAGTTGCCTCATTTCCATTACCAACCCTGTCCAACACTGAACCACTTTTTTTGTGGAAGGGAGATGCCCTCATCCTTCTTACCTTGTTCGCCGGTACAATCCCCGAACTCTCAGCAGGCTTTAAAATATCAGTTATGAGCTTCTGGCCCGACGTCTGAGCCTGCTGTTTGTTGGCTGCACCTCTCTTCTTTGCTGCTGGAGGGGCTTTAGCGGCCTTGGTTGCAGCCTGTTTTCTTCCTCCCTTCTTTCCTTCTTCTGGGGCAGCCACAACTTCTAGCTCAAAATCATCATCATCCCGATCATCTTCTTCACCATCGGAAATGTCTAAAACGCTTGTCAATGGCTTCTTCTGTGCAGCAGTCCTTTTGCTAGGCTCTTTTTTTCTGGCTGGTACTTTAGGCGCTTCAGTCTCCATGGCTGTGGGCATAGAAACAAAGCGAGCTAAATCAGAAATGATTAAGAGGAAATATTCCTAAACACATTCCTAACGGTCACTTTTACATATCAAGAACCAAGCAACGAGGGGGCGGGGCCTGGCATCTCTTAGCCAAACCCTGACTAACAGTGCCACTCGAGTCCCTTTCCCTCCCTTCTGGGTGGGTTTGTTGAGAAGAAAAAAAAAAAAACCCAAGCAACTAATTACTTCTGTTACAGCTCATCGGGAGACAGCTTATAACATTATCTAATACCGGAAAATTCTTGGAATAAATTGTTTACGAAAAAGTGGAAAAACATAATTTATCATATAGATATATACATTAGTTTACAAATTATATCTAACATTTAGATTAACCAGAGAAGTGATATCCCAGCATTACTTTTCTCAGAAGCACAAAAAGTATGATCGGTAATTTTTTGTGGAGCAGCTACAAATAGCGAAATAATCATAGTAAAAAAAAAACTACATGCATATGACATTTACCAGCTGACTGATCAGGAGATGATTCAAGATTATACGCCGCAAGTCGTTCTTTCAGTTCAAGCATTTCATCATCCTCGTCCTCATCGTCATTCAAGGTTAAAGTGGGCTTTTCCTGCGGATGAGAAATAGTTACGGCAAAAGTTATAGAGAGCATTTCCTGGGATAAACGTAGTTAAGGAATAAAATGAACCTTAACAGGAGCTTTTTTAGAGGCCCCTCTGCCTTTTGGTTTCACTACCTCCGGAGCTTTCTCTGGCAAAGCAAGCAGATGTAAGCAAAAATCCAAAAGAGGCCAATCGCATATTGTCAAAGAGAAAAATAAATAATTTGTTCCAGGCGTACCAATTTCCATTGCAGAGGTAGATAATGTTGAGTTGGTTTCTTCAACAGATACTGCATTATTTGCTTTCTTCTTGTTGCCCTTGCGTGGGTTCTTGGGTGCTTGTCTAGACTTTATAGCAGCGTCACCCCTTGCTTTGTTTCTCATCTTTCTTCTCTGCTCCTCTGACTGAGCATCATTTTTCTCGAGCTCCTGAATCACACAGAATAAATCAGTCAAGAAAGAAAGAAAGAAAAGAACCACAGTACAATTTACTAAATCTTTTGTTCATACATCGAGCTGCTTCTCCAAAGCATCCAGGTCTTTCATCCAAAAAGAATTTGCAGTTTCCTTCCGTAATTCTTCCACCTCCTTATTGACCCTGTCCCTGTCAGCACACAGCTCCTGAACCTTCTCAAGGGTCAAGCTTCCAATCGCCATGGCAAGAAGATACTCATAATCGCTGATATGTACTTCGTTGCTGCTAACTGCAGGGGAGTTCTCTTCTGTTTCTTCTGTGTCGTCAATTGCCCCAGCAACCTCGGGTTCGACAGATTTAGTTTTCTTGGGAAAAGGAGTAAAACCTTTTCTTTGCAGCTCAACAAACAGATCAGCTCTTTTCCTATTGCTCACAATGATCTCCCCATTGACAACTGCAAGGATAAACCTAACCTTGTTTTCCAACTTCATCAATTCCATTTCACGTTTGTCCAATAGAAATTTCTGCAGGCATTAAAAAAATTATAGTTATTAGTTTCCCCAGGAAACTACTAAATATATTGGTACTCTTTCCTATGGGTCATGGAAGCTCACCTTTCTTTTCTCATAAAATTCGAGTCTCAGGTGGAAAAATTCTTCAAGAACTGTGGGGAAAAAGAGACAGACGGTAAGCATCTTAACATTTGAAATCACTGAGGAATAAAAGGTGAAGTACTCCATAATCTCCAGCACATACTTTGTTCTGGGGTGTCATATTTCTTTATCACGCCTTTGGGATCAAATAGGTGCATGTTACTTGTGCTAATTGAGGTGGTCAGTTTAAATTTCTTCAGTAACCCTTCTTGCTTAACCCTAATCAAGTTCTCTTCGGTCAAGTGGATGTCAATTTCTACTGTTACATCATCACAATTCATATCGAAATCCTGCAGCCAACATAATTTTTCATTAGACACTGGATGCAGACAAAAAACTAATTCATAATTCTGAGGCACATACGGAAATTTACCTCAATAAGAGGATCCTTGCATTCTCTATTGCTCGAAGAAATAGATTCCAAAAATTCCTTATAATCCTGGGTCCACCTACGAATTGGCAGTTCTGTTATCTTGAGGGTAGTCTCATTCACCTCTTCTATAGTTCCAGTGATACTATAGCCATTCGCAGCTTCCTTTGCACTTTTCTCAATAGTTCCTTTAAACCATCTGTACCATGGATCCATTGGCTCCATGGTATTGCCATTCAACAAGCGCTTAAGATTTGCAATGATGTCTCTGGGGTTGTAATTGGGAATGTAAGAGCTCCAGCCAGTTCCAATTCCTTCACTCCCGTTGACAAGAACCATCGGAATAATTGGCAAATACCTAAAATGGACCAAGACCAAAAAAATTGTAAGCTTCATTCAAATAGAAGTACTCCATAAAAAATGTGACAATCCCCTCACCAGATAAGACAAAGAAAGGAAAAAATACCAAGTTGGTTCAATTAATTGCCCATCTTCATTCAAGTAGTCAAGAAGTTCATCATCATCCTTATGGAATAGAAAACGTGTGACAGGAGAAAGCCGAGTAAAAATGTATCTAGCACTTGCATGGTCCTTGCCCCCCTAAAATCCAATAAATAACACATAAAACTAAGATGTTAAAATATATAAACGGATTTAGAGAAACTGAATTGAACATTCATATTTAAGGAGTAACAAATGGGTTTTGTCCATCTCACATAATTACGAGTGCCAAATTGGCCATTAGGCTGGAGAAGGTTAATGTTGTTGCTGCCCACATAGTCCTGTGCCATTCCAATTATGGTACTAGCAAGACTCTGCTCACCATGATGATAAGCTGAATGCTCAGATACATAACCAGAAAACTGTGCGACTTTAGCCTCCTTGACAAAATTCCTCTTAAAAGAGCAGAAAAGAATCTTCCTTTGACCCGGCTTAAGGCCATCAACCATGGAAGGAATAGACCTTTGGAGATCTGCCATGGAAAACAATATAAGCTCCTTGTTCACAAAGTCGCTGTATTTTATAAGGTTGGCTGTCTGATCAAGATAAGTGCCAGGCTGCATATAAAGAAGATGATAAAGTTGCATTAGAATCAAATTCTCATATTTAAGTTCTCTAAAAGCCTACGATGAAAAACGGCAAGCACTGACCTCAAACCGCCTGAGCCAATTCTTCCTCTCTTCTATCTTCTTCTTACTGAACGCCAGCTCAATGGCTTCACCATCTTGGTCATCTAACCAAATGAAATCTTTCCTGTGTTTCTCAAGATTTGCGAAGTATTCTCTCCCTTCCTTTGATGTGCTTGTTCCCAGCCCCTATCAAATAAAACCAAATTATTACATGAAAGAAGAATAACAAGAGCAGAAAACAGGTTTCAAAAAAAAAAAGGTGAGCTAAGCGGTTGTACAAATTAGAAAGACAGACCTTATAGTACTTGATCGTCCAGCCACTAGCACTGCCCCTTAAACTTTCCTTCCACGACTCGTACTCAGGCATGGAATAAAACGACAATTGTGTCCCATTTCTGTGGGTTGCCTGCAAAGATGACAATCGACAATTTCTCCTCAAGAAAATATTCCATCTTATGTCAAAGTTTGCTACGCTACCAGCTAACTGAAACACCAACCTTCACAATCGGAGTTATAAACTCAACTAAGAAGGAAGGAACTTTTAATAGTGATGGCCAGTAAGAATGAATGAAATTGATCAACAGCCCTTTGATATGGGAACCATCATGATCCTGCACTAGCATAGAAGTGAAAAAATCCTAGTCTGAGTAATTGGCAGAGGGAAATCATGTCTGTGAATATACAAGATAATTGTGTAAAAGAACGCCTCACGCCCCCGCCGCGCCTCCCCGGGTGGGGGGTGGCGATGCGGTTCGTGGGGGAAGGATAATGGGACCTGATCAGTCATTATCATCAAGTGACCATATCTCAAGGACTTGATATTAGCGTATTCTTTACTCTGCTGCAGTCCAAGAATCTGCTTGATGTAGCCAATTTCTTTATTCTCAGTGAGCTGTTTGGCGGTGGCTTCCCTCACATTGAGCAATTTACCTCTCAATGGGAACACACCATAGTAATCTCGACCCACAGCAGCAAGCCCAGCCAACTGTATAGGTTCAACAATAGAAAAAATTCATAAAAGTGAAAAACAACATGAAATAATTTGGTGTTAAAACAAACTTCATGATAACACAACTTACAGCAAGAGCCTTGGCCGAATCTCCCTCAGTCAAAATCAAGGTACATTTATCAGATTCTCTTCCTCCAGCTTTGTTAGCATCCTCCAGCTTTTCAATTCCATGAATCTTCTCTGTTTTTGTTCCGTCACTTTTCTTAAGATCTTTGCTCTGCTTGAAATTTGCCCATGATAGGAGACTCTCCACGATCCCTGACTTAATAGTGACTGGAAAATGGTAAAAAGATAAGGACTAGACTCAAAGCACCGCGGTAGTCATCAACAAAAAACAAATAGAAGAAAAGGAAGGAAAAGAAAGGGATAACAGACCATTCTTCAGAAAATCTTGGGAAAGTTCACACTTGGATCCAAAACTGCTTTGACGAAGTGTCAGGGTTTCCTTAGTTTGGGAATCGAAAGCTGGATTGTCAATAAGAGCATTGACAAAAACCCACAAATAGTTCTTCACATTATGGGCTTTGACGTTGGCATTTTTGTTCTTCTTATTTACGAAATTCATCACATGGTTTGTGATTTGATTAGTGACGTAATCAACATGAGTTCCACCCTTGATTGTGGCAATCCCGTTCACAAAGCTGACCTGTTAACAAAAGAAATGGACCTCAGGGAATTGCACTTCCAATGAAGTCATTATTCCCTGTGCTTTAAAAGACCTGGTAGATACCTGTTGAAACTGCCCATCACTAAGGCTCACGCATACCTCCCACCTATCATTAACTTTCACATGATACCTGAGGGAATCAAAAAATCTAGTTAGCAATTTCAAGCTAATAAGTGAAAAAATAAAAGAAGCACAGCCAAAGATAAGTAAACGTGGAGAACTGAAAGGACCTTGGAGGTTTCTCGGGTTTAGATTTAGAAGCGGATTCTATGTAGAGGTTAACATAATCAGCAAATGATTTTACAGGGACACGACTTCCATTGAGCTCAACCTTCACAGACTTTCCAAGGCAACCAGCCAGGTCAAAAACCCGCTTCTTCATTAGAGCAACCACATCATCCTCAAGGTGCGTCATGTTAAATTTTGACAAGTCTGGCTTAAATGTCACTTTCGTCCAGTTCTCACTCTCTTTGCACTTTGTTATCACCGGCTCAGATTTCTTCCCCATGTTGTTGGAGAATACCTTCATTTCAGCAAAACCAATTCACTGAGTTTAGCAGAAAGATGAATGACGTGATTGAATAAAGAAAGGGATATGAACCCTAACTTTGGTTGATAACATGAGTAAACCAAAATCAGTATCCAACCTCTTGCTTCCTCAAAGAAAGAAAAGATAACCATCAGAGCCTATAACCACAACAGGGAGTTACAGGCCCCAAGATCATCTAGAATATAAAAAATGCACTTCACCAGTGAACTCTGAACTGTATTAACAGAACACATTTCACCATAATTTAAAGTTATACAAAGAATAATTCCGACAAGAGACAAGAACATAGCCTGTAGGCACCTTACTTCTACTTACGAACTAAAATAAGACTCTGAGCAAGGGACCTCGTTTTAATATGAAAAAAAAAAAAAAAGCAATCAACTTACAATAACAAGATTGGAAAGAAGAAATTCGAAGACTTAGAGTGGAGCATAACAACTCACCTCACAAAACGCAGTTGACCAAAATAATTATCCAAGAACCGATTGCACATCACATAACATAAATGCCATAAACTTCCGAAAATGGATGAAATAACAGAAAGCCAATAAACTAAACCAAATACTCTGAACAAAGTTTTCAAAACCTCAAGATTTACCGATACAACTTCAAGACAGAATTCCGAAATCCAACTCAATAAACCATGAATCAACTCAACCATTTAAACCAAACTCCACCAAACATGACTTTCACTATCCAAGCTCCAGAAAATCTCAAAAACCATAACCGGTTGATTGATTAATATCCGGTACCTGCTTGTACTTCTTTTGGCGCCGACCATCGGCAGTCTCGATGACGAACTCCGTAGAGAATATGTTCGTGAGCTTGGCGCCGTACCCGTTGCGCCCACCAGTCGTCTTCTTCTCCGTGTCATCGTAATTACTGCTGGTAAGTAAGTGTCCAAAGATCAATTCCGGCACATACACCTTCTCCTCTTGATGCATTTCCACGGGGACCCCATCGCCGTTGTTGAGTACGCTGATAGTGTTGGCCTCAGCGTCGATGACGACCTTGACGGAGTCCATGGAGGGGTCGCGCTGCTTGTTGTCAGCAGCGTTAACGAGGATCTCGTCGAAGATCTTGTAGAGGCCGGGAACGAAGGTGATGGGGCGTTGGACCAAGAGATTGGAGAGGGAATCGAAGACCCATAGGGTTTGGGTGTGCTTCTCAATGGAACCGATGTAGGTGTCGGGGCGGAGAAGGATGTGCTCGAGCTGAGTCTTCTTCTGGTACATCTCTTCGATGGTTTTGGTGGTGGCGGTGGTGGAAACGGGGGCGCTGGGTGGAGGATCCATGTTGGCGGCGTTGCTGGGCTGTAGAGGCCGTTTCTTGTCGATCGCCATGGTATCAAAGAGAAAACGAAACCTCTCGGTTGCGTTCACTCTCAGGGAGAAAGAGAGAAGAAAATGGTTTGTTTGGACACAGAGGGGTGTATCCGTCTACGGGAGGGTTCTAGAGAGAGAAAAAGAGGGATATGAAGAGAGGCTTAACGGCCATGTAGGGTTTTGAATTTGAAATTTGAAATCTGCTAATTTAAGCGGGAGACTTGAAAAAAGTGCGTTCGGGCTCCTATTACCTGGCCTCTGGGCCTGTTCTGAGGCGGAATTGGCCCAAACTCCATGGCCTGTCTTCTTGCCTTCTCTCTTACTTTTACTGTTACATGTTTATCTATTAAAGTAACCGAAACCCAGCTTGGGCCCACATAATCTCTTTTCCAGCGACCTTCTGACCCTCTGGAAGATCACGTTGTGTCCCTCTTCTGCCAAATCCAATGGACGGGCCATCACCGGGCCCTTCCGCACATGCACTCCGTTACCTTCTCAGAGTCGAGCCAACGCCACATCGGCGTCATTATCGCTTCCCCTGGAACGGTGCAAACATGTCATGTGCCATATTCCCGGTTTTATGCAGAGAACGGGATCAAATTTGTTTGATAGTCACAATCACAATCACAATCGAGTTTGTTTAGTCAGTAACGATTATGGGAAAGCTTTGACTGGAATTTCCAGGAAGAAGACGGAGTCATCCTTTTTTTTTTTTTTCTGTCCTCCCTCTGTTGGCAATAATACCGATTAAGAAAGATTGGCCACAGACAGATCTTAGCACCGACACGTGCACGTGTCAGAAGGCCATCATACGGGTCCATAATTCGTCAAGAATAAATAACGTTAAAAGCGCGTCCCGCTTTCCACGCCAGTAAATGATATGCAGTCGAGGAGGAGGATGGTCCTTTTTCCTAGGTTTATACATGCTTTTCTTTTCCCTTTAGCTTCTTTGAACTTTAGCTTATTTGTTCAAATTGAATGAAAGAGGATTGCACAGGGAGCCTAACATGCAAGGGTTAGGGTGAAGCGAGTATGTAGCGTTTACTTAAGCAAGTCAAATTAGTTCAAGAAACTCGTCTATACACATAAAAGTTTATACTGAAATTATAATTCTTTTTTGTAAGATTTAAATAAAAAAAATACTCTTTTAACTTTTGAGTTAAGTCTTTAAAATATTTAACATTAGATCAAGAAATAAATAATCAGCTAAAATTTGAATAAAAATCTTATTATTTTGAGTTTTGTAGGGGAAACCAGCCCTAAGATTCCTATCACCCTAATAATGGAAACATATAGCCACTTGAGGGACTACTATTGATTTATTTTGTCAATGGTTTGTTAATCGTTATTACTCAAGAAAATAACTTAGTAACAACGACGAGAACAATGGATTTCATAACTTGAATTTTGTCTGATTATGTCTCCCCTCGATAGCACTACTAGCACCCCCGCTTATAGTAGTTTCCAACATTAAGTGCTCTCTACCCACATTAAATAATCAGCTGCGAGGCCATCTGCCTAACAATGCTAATGTCATTGCTGCCAAATCACCAACATTAGAAGTATCCACGACTTACATACCTGCTGCAAATCTTCACTCCTTTGCAGATTGCCTGATTGAATTTTAAACTTCAGATAAAAGATAAACCTTTGAAGTTGTCACAAAAATATATAGTGTGGCAAATCCAAACACTCATAATAAAAAATGATAGGTGTAATGATTCTTGTAAACGATCAAAGGAGAAAGGACCTTATTAAAATCTTCAACAATAAAAGAAGAAAGCCATAAATAAAGGATGTCAGAAAAGATTGAAGAAAGCTTCTACAGGTAAAGATAAAAGCAAGCTCAGTAATAAATGCAGTTCAACCATAAAAGAAAAAGGTAAAGTTTTTTTTTTTTTTTGCTTTTTACAATATTGAATAGTAAATTAGAGAGCTCGACTTTCAAAAGTAAAATGAGATTATGGCAAAACTTAAGTATCTAAGCAGTATTTTATGATAAAAATTATTGCTGACGATTGGACTGGTAATTTTAACAACTGTCCTCCAGCATCCACAAGTTAGAAAAGGGGCAAATTTTCAAAATGTGACTGGCATTAATTAAGGAGAAAAGGTCGGTTTTGATGATATAAGAGAAGTAGACAAATGCACTGGGTATGCTTTGGTATGCACAAAGCAGGCACCCCTCAACGTGATTTCAGCTAAGCTTTTTCTTCCTCATTTCCTGAACCGCTTTTTCTTTTCGTTGTCGGTCAGTATAAGTATAGGACCTGGATTCCTCCACCCTTCCACTGCAAACCCAGTTTAGCTCCTTCTCTATCCACCTTCCTTCCGAAAATGGCACTGAAAGTTGCCATCTTGCTTGCTGCGTACCTGCTACTTTTCACCGGACCTGTGTTTGCAGCTACGTTCTTGCAGGGTAATGTGCACATCTAACCCCCATTTGTCTTAGGTTTTGATATATGTGGTTGAGCTGGACTTTTTGCGCCTGCAACTCTGTTTTACATTTTACTTCCGGTGGCTTTAGTGCACGAAGTTGATCTGTTCGTTTTGGTGTCTTCTCTCGTCGTACTTGTGGTTTCTTTCTCTCTCTTTCTCTCTAACCGCATTCGGCGTAGTTGTGGAGTTTATAGTATCCTGATCTGTTTGGCGAACTTGGAAGCTATGTTCTTTCCTGTGCACTCTTTTGGAGTGGCTTTAGAGCTTGATCCGGTTTGTTGTGTGTTAACTTTTTGGTCTCCCCCTGTGTGCACTCTTTCAAAGTACATGAACACGGATGCTTTTTGAAAGATTTCACCTTTTGCTGTCTCTCTGTAGCACAGTTTGCTGATACATTTTCCCTTGTGCTCAGCTATGACTGGAGGATAGTTAGACAGAGAGCCTTAAATTTGTAGTCTTTCTATTTTCAAGACTTACTTGTTTTTGCCTTGCAAATCTACAGGATACCTGGATAATGGTAACTTTGAAGAGCAACCAAAGCCCACCGACCTCAAGAAAACAGTTCTCGTAGGAAAACACGCACTGCCCAAGTGGGAAATTGATGGCTTGGTGGAGTACATCTCCGGTGGGCCGCAGCCTGGTGGCATGTTCTTCCCTGTGGCTCACGGTGTCCACGCTGTAAGGCTTGGTAATGACGCTTCAATCTCTCAGACCATCAAAGTCAAGCGAGGTTCTCTGTACGCTCTGACATTTGGGGCGTCAAGAACATGTGCACAAGATGAAGTTTTGAGGGTCATTGTGCTTCCCCAGCAGGGAGACCTTCCTTTACAGACGCTATATAGCAGCAATGGAGGTGACACCTATGCTTGGGGATTCATCCCCGTTTCTGATACTGTTACAGTGAAGTTCCACAATCCCGGGGTGCAGGAGGATCCTACTTGTGGACCTCTCTTGGACGCCGTTGCTATCAAGGAGCTTTTCCCTCCAAGAATCACTAGATGTAAGAGGATAACTAACCTACAATCTTTGTTTTATTCTATTTCTCGTTACAAATTCTTTGTGGTGTTAAACTTTTCTGTCGGTATCCTCCTGTGCCCGGACTTCCCTTGGTTTAGGATCTCTGGTCTTTGTAGTCTGTATGATTTAATCAATCTTTCTGCTTATTACTTGTTCTAGAAATCCACTTTGGGTAACCATTTGTAAAGTTGGGATTGCTAGATCTGTGATATGGGATACTGCTGCTCGTCAAAGTATAGTTTCTCCCCTATTGAGTATGGCTCGCAGCTGCCCTTACCATTGATTTGATCCGTGGACTTTTCTGTGAGCAACTTCTTGCTGTCTAGGCTCTGATATGGACGGTTGCCTCCATAATGTGTCCTACACCCTATTGTCTGCTTGCTGTTATTCCCTGGTTTAGTCAAATCCTGCGGGTTCTTCGTTTGCATCTAAGTTACTACCTTCCTTATAAGTCTCAAACCGATTGGCTGGATAACAACATCATCCTCACGGAGATCTGGAATAGCAGTCTTACTCTGTTTCTTAAGTTTTGATATGCCTGCTGGACAGCTGCCTTGTAGGATATAGCCTGCACTAATAGTTAGGCTCTTAACAACACCTCTAAATTGTATTTCTTGCAGATAACTTGGTCAAGAATCCAGGCTTCGAGGAGGGTCCCTATCATTTGGTAAACTCTACCCACGGTGTCCTTCTTCCCCCAAGACAGGAAGATCGCACATCCCCACTCCCTGCTTGGATGATTGAATCTCTTAAAGCTGTGAAATTCATAGACTCGAAGCACTTCAACGTCCCCTTTGGAGATGCGGCAGTTGAACTTGTTGCGGGGAGAGAAAGTGCCATTGCCCAAATCATCAGGACAGTTCCCAACAAAATCTACAGTCTCTCGTTCGCTGTCGGAGATGCAAAGAACGGTTGCCATGGATCGATGATGGTCGAAGCATTCGCTGCTAAAGACACCTTGAAGGTTCCATTCAAATCCGAAGGCAAGGGCAAGTTCACCACCGCGAGTTTCAAGTTCAAAGCACTGTCAAGCAGGACCAGAATCACGTTCTACAGCTCTTTCTACCACACCAGAGTCGATGATTTTGGATCCCTTTGTGGTCCTGTCCTTGATCAAGTTCGGGTAATCCCGGTAGCCTAATTGTCAATTCTACGGTCTACATGCTACACTATGCTGTGATAAGAGCTTGAGTAACGGTTATTTGTGAATTCAACCGTTGATTAGGTTTACATTCCACTTTAAGTAGCTACCTAAAATGTTTTTAGAGGTGTGTTTTATTGGACTACCATTCTGCCTTTTGGTTTCAAATTCGAAAGCCATGTGAATGAAAGCATGCTTTCCGCAGACATTTTAGTTCATCTCTGTTCCAAGGGCATTTCGAAAAGATAAAATAGCAAGAGCATGTGCATGGATGAGAGAAATGAATAAAAGATGAGTTTATGGACACAAGTTGTATATTTTCACGGGTCATTTCCAAATAATACAACAGTACACTGATCTATACAGCGTAAATCCATTAGAAGATGTCTAGAAAATAGGAGCAGACAATTATTTCCTGATGGTACGATAAAGTTAGCCGTCACATAAATCCGATACACTTTGAATGAAAAAGCAGCTTCTGAGCGGATCTGGTTGTGAGATGACGAATGAGGCCTACAACCACTTCCAAATTAACTCCATTATTGCCGCACCCCAGCACTTTCGTCCAAGGTGCCCACGAGGCACTTCTCCAATAAGAATTCAGCGTTCACCCAAGCATGGTATTTATCTAAAACAAAAGGGTTAAGGATTGCCGTCAACTGTGACAATCTTCAAGAGGTTGAATTGATTCCTTGAGTTAAGAACCGATCCCCTCCTTAGAAGAAGAAGACGAACAGATAGAAAGAATAATAACAAACACCATGCTTCTAAGAGGCAGTAAGTACATTATTTTGGGCCATTTGCATTGAGAAAGGCTACCAATAATACGTAAGTTAAATCAAAACGGAATGGCATGAACTCATCCTACCATCATAATTTATGCCTAGTGATTCACCCTTTTAATTGAGTTTCACAGGTAAAAACATGTAAAGGAAAGATTCTTTGGGAAAGGTCCAAGTGATGAAAACTAAAAACCCAAGGGTTGGAAAAGTTCTCCGAGACCAACGAAAAACAACTAACATTTGGCATGACCTCAAGAAGCCACTGAAAGTAAGAAAATTCAAGAAAAGGATACTAAATAAGGATGTAGAGTCTTTTCCCACTGCTTTCATCAACATATCAACACCTGAAAAAGGAAATTTCGTCAGAAGACAATTCCTTATGAATAACAGACACCGTAAAGTAACCTTTTAGGGAAAACTACAAGTCTGTCACTGAACACAGTTTCAGTGATAACATGAACTTTTTGAACAGATAGCATATTGACCAATGAAGCAAGAGATCAGAGACTAACATGACCTTTTTGAAGAGATAGCATACTGATTAATGAAATTAGAGATTAGCGATGCCAGATGAGAATCAGAAGGGTTTAATTGATTTCAAAACTACAACGAAACATTACTTTAACTATGACATTATCGAACCTTGGGCATTGGTAGGATCTAAATAAGAGTAGACATCTGGAATGAGATTAAAGTTTTTCCTAACAATTGAGAATCTGCTCACCATTCAGATGGGACGTGTGCATGCACAGACGGTAAGGAAGTTGAACACAGAGAATAGGCAACTAACTCACACATGCAACATGCTAAATCCATAAGTGGGAATTTGCTCACTGAAGACAAGAAACTTGAGCAGGTTTGGGTCATTTCCATACCTCCAGGATGAAATCTCATGTACGGAGATATATTATACACACGACCCTTCAAAACAGTCCACATGGACCCTTCTTTCTGATGTTCTTTAACCTCATTCATGGTAATAAGCCTCTTATGTGACTGTCCCTTTAGTCCTAGAAAGAATCAAGAGGTTCACGGTGAGAAAGAAGTTCTTAATAACATGTATACAACAAGTAGAGCACATTATTATCTCATGCATTATAACAGAACCAATTTAGTTCCTAAACACTCTAGTAATGCAAGTGCGCACTAGTTTATCTAGAACGTTAATAATATAAGCAAAACAGATGCATGAGAAATGCTTGCGAGTCAAACACCATCTACATGCAAAGCAATTGAGTTATTCAAAAACAAAAGATGGTCATTGTTGGCAGGCACAAGAAAGAAGAGGAAAGCAAGCCCCACATGATAATGAATAGAATCAAAACATTATTAACCAGAACAAACAAGTTATGCTTCTTTGTGACATGATGTTTATAGTAAACAGGGGAAAAAAAGCATACTTGAAAATACTAAAATGGAAGCTGTTTGGGTGCAAAATATGTCTAAATTAAGTAAATTATCATCAATTAAAAAACGAACTTTGTTTCATGGCAACAAAGAGAAGGAGATCAAGCTCAAATACAGGCTTGAAACCAAGTCCCTCACAATCGTTAAACCAGGGAAGTTGGCAAAAGGTTATCAAGTTGAAATATACCCAAGGAACTGTATTTTTTCAATAAAATAACTACACAAGATGTGGAAGTCCCAAGGTGTTGAGCATGGTTGTAAATTCCTTTTTTCTCACCTTCTTCTTTGCATACTTCTCATCAATCTACTTATGCACATTTCGTTCTTTCTTTTTTAAGTGGCTGATAAACAGCAGAAATCATGAAATCAGGCCCTTATTCTCGACAATCCTAACTTCCTTATGTTGCTTTTACTCACTAAATCTTCTTAGGATGGCTCTAGCTTGAAATTCACAATGCTGTCCTTCATTTTGAACCTCTCAAAATTATACACTAAGCATAGTTTTGGCCATTATTTCAACAGCTATCTTTATAAGAAAATAAATATGACAAAAAAAAAAAAATTGTAAGGCAAATACCTCACCCTACAAATCCTCTTGAAAAAAAAGAGATTGAAAAAAAGAAAAGAAAAAAAAAAGAAAAAGAAAAAAGAACTGGAGAGAAACACAATGTGAGAGAGAGAGAGAGAGAGAGAGAGAGAAGTAGATTACATGAAAACAATAAGTAGTAGTAATAACCATAACTAGGAGTAATGAAGTACATTCCAAAATCTGGAAAAAATTGAGATAACAACAAACGAGAATACAGGCTAAAAGTGTATAGCCGTTTCACCAGCAATTACACTCATCAAATACCTGCAAGGTCAGGATGTGTTCGCGTAAGCTTTAGCCAGTCCATTTGGCTATATCCTTTCTCAAAAGGGACCTTCGCCCGAGGTGCTGGCTTCCTCGCAATACGCTGCTGCTGAACCTTGTTAACTGAATCTCCAGCATCTCCAGACGGTACTACTCTTGACAATTCAGTTGACTGTTTTGCAGAGGATGTATCAATAACATTGAAAGACAAAGAACCAACTTTTTCCTTCTTCTTAAACTTGGTATCATTTGGAACATTATTACTCCAGAGAATACCACCATTCTGAGTATTATCTACAGCATCTGGGGACTTTTCTTCTATGGTAATACCGCCAATATCTGACACAAGTTTCTTTGCCTCATGAACCTCTTGGTCAACAGTTGAGCTAACCTGTATTCATAACCATGAACCATCTCCTCAGATAAAATCACTGATTTTGAGAAGTGCCCAAAGTCAACAATAATTCAACATAACAAAATCTCAATATCCTTGAGAAATTTGTGAAACTCAAACAGCTAGTAAAGCTATGACTTCACCAAATTAGATGTAAGTACCAAGCTTACCTGACAAAATGTGAAGTCGTCGTTATTGCCACTGTCCATCTCGTGCAGAATGCAGTTCTAAATCAACTCAAACAATCTTTCCTGTCCAAAGATAAAATTATCAAGAACTATTCCATGCTACCAGAAGCATTTATTATCACTATATGAATTTGTGAACAAACAACAACGCATCAAACAAAGCCCAACATGTCTATCAACTATCTTTTTGGCAACTGTGGCAAAGAAAGAAGTAAAACAAGTTGATCAAAATTATTACAACCAAATAAAAACCTACTTGGGTCACTGACTTTCCATTTATACGTCATCTACCTCTTGTTTTCTCGCTGAGCATAATATTGTCTCCAAATTTCACATTCATTTCAAGGCTAGGGAAAAAACTCACAGTGCTAGACTTGAGATCCAACTTCTGACCATTGTTCAAGGTTTGATGCTAAGTCACAACTCTTAAGTTTAACTCCAGGTTTTAAGATTTATTCCACAATGAGCAGGAACCACACAAAAATTTGGAGTCCACATTTCAAAATCCACTTAATTTCAATCAAAAGACTTACTACTACAAAATCAACTTCAAATCTTAAAGCTTGTAAAGATTGCAAGCCTTCAAAGAATTTTAAGGCTGAATTCTTCATTTGGGGATGTGAGGAAACAATAGCACATGTCATTTGAAACTAATAGAACTAAGCTATGGCAAATTTCTCAAAAGTACTCAAAATCCAAAACAGAAAAGAAAATCTTGCGATCCCTAATTTATAATCTTTCTCTCTCATCATTTTTGCCAGCTAGCAAATAAATAATGAACGTCTAGATTCAAAAGAATTCTTCCTGATTATGAATCATACTCATTCTTCGAGTGGTTAAAGTTAAAGAAACCGCAATAACCACAAAATTCCATAATAATCATACAATATTAATAACGTAAAAGTACAAATATAACAAAAATCTTGAAGGTTTCAGAAACAAAAACTGAATAAAACAAATGGTGCAAAATGTAGTCGCCTTTTCCTTTCATAAATTTCCTCAGCAGCCAAACATATCGTTAACATCTATGTTCAGAATAATTCCTTCTACTAATTATGATTTGCAATCACTCTTTAACTAATTGCGAAGAAAGAAAACAAAACACGTGACGATTCCATCTCTATAATAACCCACAAACTATCTTTGCTCACAGAATGGATAATTTGAAGTACTTGAACAAAACGATTTTCTTTTTCTTCCCAACGAAACAGAGCCGAGCAGAGAGATTGAGAAACGTACTGGAAAGTCGAACAAGATCGTCTGGTGATCGCTGAACGAATGCGTCGCAAGGTCAGGTCGGGTCGGGCTCTGAGAATATGGTTGGTGTGTTTTGATTTGGACTCTGCTGACTTGCAGGGGCTGCTGAGATGGCCAGGCTTGTACGTTATGAGTGACCGGTCAAGGATTTGCTGCGTCGAGGAATTCTCTTGGTGTTCTAATTATTAACACAGTATCATTAGAATAAGTCATTTCGTAAGTTGTTTTAGTAAGGCAACCTGTTAGCAGGGTTCCATAGATTGGTTACAACATTTACCTTTAGTAACGATTGAGTATTGTGTTATGTTAATACAAACTTTATAAAAAAGGATTTTGATGGTCCCAAACTTTATTATTAACTTACCACTAAATTAGTTATAACTTTTTATTGTTGAACAAAGAGTATATTTCATGAAAATATTTTTTAATATTTTCTGATAGTAAAGTAAACTTTTGCCAATTGAGATAAAGAAAGAAGAGGTTAAACGTAGGTATCAAAAAAGTCTTGGACTAAACTACTATGCAAATTTGCGTATTCACTGTCTGCTAATTGTTATTGTTTTTGTTTAAGATACTTTTTAATATTTGAAAAAATTTCCAATAAAGAAAATGAAATTATTAAACACTTAATTCGATCCCTCTTTCTTCGGTGGCCATTATTATACTTAACATTTGTAACTTACCAAAACCGTGTGTTATATAGCAAATGCAAAGTACGTTACATGTGTTGTTTGTGGCTTTTTGAGGACTGATTGAAACTTTGCAGATTGGGGGATTTTTTAATCCATTGTTATGGTTTCATTTTTACTAAATTGATCCACTGTCCTTTGATGCATGCGAGACATGCATTTTGCTGCTAAAAAGAAAATTGTGTTGATTTGATTCCTTTCATTCATATGAAACGTGTGTTTTATTACTTAAAGCAAAACCATATGATGTTGTGCTGACTTGTATGTTTTGTACGCACGAAATTTGTGTTTTCACTGCTTAAAGCAAAATTGAACATTTTTACCATTCATGCTGATTTGTCCCCATGTTTGCTTATATGGAAAATGTGTTTTGAAGGCAAGCAAAGCAGTGCAGTTGACTTGTAGATTTCCCCAGATATGTGCTCCTATTTTTGCTTACAAGGTTGATGCGTTTCTGAAGTTTACTGTCTCTAACTCGGGCTCTTATAAGTATGTTACACTCTCCGTGATGTACGACTTTGCTGGTTACTTCTTAAACTTCCTTTCCGTGGCTACTTTTACTTACAAGGTTGATACGTTTCAGAAGCTCATTGATGTAGTGCACGCATCAATACACCACTTTCAAAAGCTTACTAAATATGTTACATTCCACCACACTTTACATAAGGCACACTCTCTATGATGCATCACTTTGATGGTTACTCCTTAAAGTTTCTCTCCGTGACCCATCACCTTCATGGCTACTCAATAAAGTCTCTCTCAATGGTTCAAACTTGGAGTGTGACAATTGATTTTGATATTGATTATCACAAGTGCAATCACTCCACCAAATCCCACCGGTCAGGGGTTCGAATCCCGTCCCTCCCCTTGCCCCGGGTGTGTGAGTTTATAATAAAAAATTAAAAAAAAAAAAAAATCACTCCACCAAATGGAAGGGGCGGGGGCCTGGCTCAGTGGCGTTCTCTGAGCCTGGCGGTCAGGGTTCGAATCCCGTCCCTCCCCTCCCCGGGTGTGTAAGTTTATAATAATTTTTTTTTTTTTTTTTTAAAAAAAATCACTCCACCAAATGACCGTAACTCAATGATAAGTCATGCTCAATTAGTCTTAATATCATCTCCAACATGGGCCCATGAGCCCCGATGTACTCCATCGATTATGACGTGTCAATAGAAGAAAATTTGAAAGATGCTACTTGCAAGAGCCGTGAAGTGTAACGTGAAGGTGGCTACTCAAAGAAGGCTACGGTGTACAGTTTATGGAGAATGAAGATTTGAAAACGGGAAAGGAAAGCGAAACAAATGGAAATTTGAGAAGACTAAGGAACATGAAACTGAAGACATGACAAGGACCTCCCCGGTCCGCTCTGTCGCCCCGGAAACTTATTTTCAATCAATATTCCGAGATTTGCTGCTCTGTAAGTACGGCGTGAACCCCCACTACTTAAATGGAGATGAAAATAAATCGTTAAGCCAATCCCAAGTTCCCTTGCACGTGCTTACCAAGCTTAGAATTGAACCCGGAGAAGAAAAAAGAGGAGTTCACCGAAAATAGGACATAAGTGAGTTGTCAATATAACAAATCGAAACTATTAACAGAAGTTATAGGGCCATGGAAATACGTGTTCTGCGAATATTTGTTCTTGTAGAACGGCGTGTGAATGTTAGTCACTTGCCCTTGACCGTATATATTAATATCTATATATAGCGACGAATCTGATCTCTATTTGCCTTTATCCGAAAAGCAAGCCCTTCCCTTTGCTCTGGGATCTTCGCCACTCGTGGTAATCAACAGGCCCGCATTACAGTGCAAGCATTTTTTTTAAGAATCTTTCTATGATTCTCAATCCTAACTATTACAGTCTTTTGTGTTTCGCTTTTTGTTGTTTTTCTTTTTGTTAGATCTCCATTCGTGCGTGTGAGTGTGGTTTTGGCAAATGTCGAAGGCAGGAGCATTTGATCTCGCCTCCGGTCTGGGTGGAAAGATCGAGAAGAGCGATGTCTTCTCCGCCGTCGAAAAGTAAGATGTTGTATCTGCTGTTTGTTTCTCTACTGCCGTGGTTGCCAGCTTCAATCAAATAGTGTTTGTGTCTTTTCAAATATGTCGGGACAAAGCTTGTCAAGGCTACGTCGTAAATCTTGAATCTTTTTTTTTTTTTTTAATTTCCGATGCGATTAACCCATTTTATCTTACTCTCCGATGCAAGATTTTCTTTGTCTCACGTTAGATCTTCTTGCTCTCTGTGAAATGATGCTTCAACGTCAATACGGTTTTGATTTGGGTTGACGGAAATAATTTGGGGCCCCAGCTGCCAGATTGCCAGTTTCAGTGGCACTGAGGCTCTGTTTTGTGGGACGGTGGTGGTGGAGGAGTTAATGTAAAATATATTTTCGCTTCTAGTATTTTAAGGATTTGAGGAAAACAAGGCGTCCACCCTCTGCACCTGGCTGACTGCGTCGCAGTGATGGCGAATTCCCAGTTGTGCTAGTGAATTGACAATAATATCACAGTAGTAGCATGGTACTGTATACCTGATAAGGGGTTGTCTTGAACTTACCCTTCGGCTGAACGGTCAGATGCGTTCCCCTGGTTTTGATAGTTCTGCTACGAGAAGGCCCTTGAAACACGTTTCCTGATTTAGTTAGATTTTGGGATAGCATGAAGGAGGGTTTATCTGTGAGTTAAACGCTCAGTTACAGTGAATTTTGAGCTAGGAATTTAACAACTATATAGCGAAACTGGTGTGTTTCTCCCTTATTTGCACTTTTTTTCTGGGAGTATTTCTGCGAAGTTATGGTGTCTGAACTTCGGGAAAATTTGTGGTTAGGTGATGTAAAAACTTTGAAATTTCGTAGCTGCTAGAGGTTTGAATGGTTTTTTTGAGGTTTTGCTTTCATTTACTTTGCTTTTCTTCATTTTTATCTGTAGAGGGACAACTGGAATGTCAAGCTCTGCTGTTTTATGGAATATGAAATTTTGCCAAGTTCACAAAAATCTTAAATAAATCCATTTTAACCCAACTAGGGAATATAGACAGATCTGTAATATCTATATTCTGCAATGATGGTAAAGTTATGCTAATGCAAGTATCGGCATAGTAGTGGATAAACACGTGGCACGCCAAACCTCGTTCTCGAAATAAAGCACTTTAAGAAAACCAAACAAAAACTACTTCTTTTGGAGCTGCTACAGAACTGTATGTCCAAATTCATCTAGTGGTGTGATATGAACTTCTTTAGATTCCAGAATCTAATGTATTTTGCCCTATGTTTACCTGATGAGTTTTGGATTATGATTCGGAATCGACAATGGGGAAAAGGTGCAATATTGTTGTTGTTTTAGGTCTGTTATGAAGTCATTTCATTGCTGCTATGCTACGTTTTCTTGCATACCGGGCTATAAGTAGAGCCAGATGTTCATGGCGGCATTTTAACAGAAAGGTGGCGTCATAAGGAGCTGAGAGCATGTTTCCTTCAACGGCTACTTTATTACATACAAGAACATTAAGTTGCTTGTGCTTGTAAATTTTAGCATTTCTACAAAGGTTGTGGGCTTCTGTGATACCCAGTTGTGGCGTGCACAATGATGTGACTTCTGTGTGGAATTGTTATCAGCATGATTAGTTTTTGTGATAAAATTTTTGGTTTGACGATTCAGGTATGAGAAGTATCATGGCTGTTATGGTGGAGACGAGGAAGATAGGAAAGCTAACTACACTGACATGGTGAGAGCTTTTCTCCTTTAGCTATCTTTTCACTCGAGAGTTAAAATTGTTGGGTATAAAGAATCAACTACCAATCAGCAGAATGTCTATGTGATCGTAGATTTTTACTGTCTTTGCAGTTTACTGTTATAACCTATTCAGCATTTGGTTTCTAAATCTCGTTATACTATTCTCCAGTCAGTAGACTGAGGAAGCCTTGAACTACATGTTAAACATTGTACAGAAAAACAGCCTTTATCATCCTAAAGCTAAATTTGTTTTTATGAGGTATTTCTATGTTCGTGAGGTTGGCTGTTCTATCTGATCTTTTTCCCAGATCTGTTGTTTGTGAGCTATTCATTGCTCTATTGGTTGAAATGAGGAATAACCTGTAGATTTTCTATTTAGATGCCAGATCTACTCCTGTCCGAAGAATATAATTGAACTCTCTTGTGGATTTCAGGTTAATAAATACTATGATCTTGTTACTAGCTTTTATGAGTTTGGCTGGGGGGAGTCTTTCCATTTTGCACACAGGTAGCTTTGAAAAAATCCAGTGGATTTCTTTTGTCCTCCTACATTGTTGATATCTAACAATGTGCATACTTTTTTGTTCCTAAAGATGGAAAGGGGAGTCTCTTCGAGAGAGCATCAAGCGACATGAGCACTTCCTTGCCTTACAGCTAGGCCTGAAGCCTGGACAGAGGGTTTGTTTCTTTAATAGAACATAAGAAACCTAACAATTTAGGGATTTACCACTGGAATCTTGACATTTTTGCCTGACTTGATAGGTGTTGGACGTAGGATGTGGCATTGGGGGGCCACTAAGAGAAATTTCAAGATTCAGGTGAATGGCAGTTTATGTATTTAATCTCTTCCTCCCCCTTCCCTCCACTTTCTCTCCTTTTCTAGGTAAATTTATCTTAGATTAGTTTGTTCTTTGTGATTTTAGTTGAATATCGAAAATACCATTGAATTGCTAAAGGAACGATGATATTAATCAGATTTTTGAGAAAAAGAAAAGAGATGCTTTTAGTTTTTAATCATTAGCTAGGGTTGCATTATATATTCCATATATAATAGTCAATTCTTAGCTCTAAGCTTTTGCTTACTGAATTTTTGCACTGATCCTATTTTTGCTTCCGTTTTTCCCACTTGTACAGGTTTTCTGTGCAATTTAAAGGTTTTTGAAGTTTATACACACATCTAACTTTCTCTTGAGGAAGGACTCTCTGATATGTTTGCATTGATTAATTTTTACAGCTCGACATCAGTTACTGGGTTGAACAACAATGAATATCAGATAACAAGGGGAAGGGTATTGGCTTTTGTTTTCCTTCTATCTTTGTCTTTGGCTTCATGGTGTTGGATTTACTAAATCTTAAGGATTGCAGTTAGCTTTGGATTTATAAACTCTGCAATGCTAACATCTTAAAATAGCAATTACTCAGCAAGCTTCTGCTGCTCTACAGGAACTAAACCGTGTTGCCGGAGTGGACAAAACCTGCAACTTTGTAAAGGTTGGTTATATTGCAGACCAAGTTCATGTTTATGTTGGGAACTCCTTTAGTTTCAAATACTCTTGCGAATCTTCTTTTTTGAATCTCATTTCCCTGTGAGTATTTTATGTTAAAGTAATGAAACTTGGAAATAAACCTTTTACAAAAGGTAAAAGGTTTACGGCAATTGACGCCTGATCAATATTGATTCTTGACGATGCAGGCTGACTTCATGAAAATGCCATTTCCTGACAACACTTTTGATGCAGTATATGCAATTGAAGCCACTTGTCATGCACCAGATGCAGTATGTGTTCTGAATTCCAATAATTTGAACCTTGGCTAAGATGAAAAATAAACCTCCCCGTTTCTGTGTTTTTTTATTTTCCTTTTCTCTCTAGTTCATATTGGTTTAACTCTTGCTTCTGGTTCGATAGTATGGATGCTACAAAGAAATATACAGAGTACTAAAGCCTGGCCAATGTTTTGCTGCATATGAGTGGTGTATGACTGATGCTTTTGATCCCAAGAACCAAGAACATCAAAAAATAAAGGTAAGATATGCTTGAAACTTGAATAATCTGTTCTATATGTTCTCTCTCTTTGTCTCTTTCTTCAGTTGCTGGACCCAGGTTAAAATGTAACGATATTGTATCATTTCAAAGTAACAAGAATCCATTGCAACAGGCAGAAGTCGAGATTGGTGATGGCCTTCCTGATATCAGGTTGACAGGAAAATGCCTCGAAGCACTCAAACAAGCAGGTTTTGAGGTGCGACTGCAAGTTTTTCTTCTTCTCTATCCTTTTCGAATCTCTTTTATTATAGGCCTAATTCAACTTATTTATCTACTCTGAACAAAGGTCATATGGGATAAAGATCTTGCTGCGGACTCACCTGTCCCTTGGTACTTGCCTCTGGATAAAAGTCACTTCTCATTGACAAGCTTCCGTCTAACTGCTGTTGGGCGCTTCATGACAAAAAACATGGTATGATTTGCTTGCTTCATTGAAATGCTGCCTTGTTGTTAACTCCTACAGAACTTCGTTCTGGTTCAATCTGGAAAGGAAGTTGATTAGAGCTGGAATTTTGATTTTGGCAGGTCAAGGCTCTGGAGTTTGTGGGATTTGCACCCAAGGGAAGTCAACGTGTTCAGAATTTTCTAGAGCAGGCTGCTGAAGGGCTTGTTGCTGGTGGAAAGTGAGTACTCCTTTGCTGATACCTATTCTCTTTCCCCTCATTTGATAACCAAAATTTCTAAAGCTTTAATTTATTATTGCTCACCAACGAAAAGGTAGTAAATTATATTTCCATATTATCAAAAGTTAAAAGAAATGGGTGAAATATAAAGGAGACCCTTATAAAATTCGTTTCTTATGAGGGTTGAATCACAGCATTTTCCTTTTATGTATACAGTTTTTATTTTTATTTCTATTTCTTGTCTGTCTCTAGGTTAATTTTATCTATTTTGGCTACTCACGTAATAATGTTACTGTGTCTTTCAGGAAGGAGATTTTCACACCAATGTATTTCTTCTTGGCACGGAAGCCGCTTTCAGAGAATCACTGACCTGCTGGTGTAAACTAGCTAAACCTGACAGCATAGTCATTTATTCTTCCATGAGCCTCTGACAGGTTGAAATGTGTTAGAATTGGGGTTTTATCGTGCTAGCTAGTTCTTTATTATGGGTTTTGTGAATTGGAAGTTATTTTGGCCTTCTTTTGCTTCAGCATGTTGTTTCGCTCTGCTACTTTGGGACGTAGTTTTTGTGTGTTTTATGAGATGAATGAGTTCCTTTGTCTTGGCTGGGATCTATCATTTCTCTTGCTGGAAATTTTCCAGCCTAAGAAGTTGAAACAATACTTGCACCAACAAGAGGAAAAAGGTCATTTTCCAGTTTCCTTCAGAGAGCTGCCATACTAATCCTCATTCTTGACCTTGTATCTGATAGCCTTATTTGTGGCGTACTCATGACTAAGCAACAAGGAACGGCAGTAGACCTTTTCAACAATGTGGCAATATTATTATCCCAAGTTTCTATTGGTTAGTTGTAACAGCAACCCTAATGGGACAGAGCACCAAACTTGTTGTCTATTGGTCATCTTCCAAAGGATGTTCTGAGACCTGGTAATAGCTATGTCCATCTCTACTAAGTTACTGAAATTGTTGTTGACGAGTCTGGCCATGGCAGGCATAGAATTTTCAAGTCCCTTAATTGATTTGGTCGTGTAAGTTCTCTGTAGCACGAAGAAATGAGAAAGAAATTTATGCACTAATTCACCAAAGAACAGTGAATGGAGTCCTGACTATTTGCAGTCATGCATGGGTGAGACGAAGAAACAAGTCACATAACACTTTCTCCATCGTCCTTCAGAACCTCTGGGTTCAAAAATTTGACGGAAAGTTCATTTTTAGCAAATAAGAAATGTCAAATTTGAACAAAAAGAAGTTCAAGATCAAAATTATTGGAATATGCGTGGGGGAATAACGCAAGAGAACCATTCAATGTGTTCTGGTTGTTGGACCCAGAAAGTACTGGTATTTGGTTTTTGACGTTTTCTATGTTTGTTTATTTTATCCTGTATGCCATTAAACAGAATCAATTCATTGTCTAAAAAAAAAGCATAACCTCCGAAAGCACCAATCTTGTTGATTTGTCATAGAATTTGTCGGCGCCAAAACATGTTCCTCCCTCTAATATCTTTTGTTTTTTTTTTTTTTTTTTTTTTGTGGTCTAAGTTCTGCTGCCACATGCCTGTCTGATCAAAGGCTGAAAAAATCTTCTGCAACTCTGCCTAGATGCGATGGCAGAACGTCTGCAAATGTCATTGTGTGCTCAGGTACGTCAAGGAATTCAAACCAGACCCTTCAAATAAATGTTTTTTCATGCTAGTTTTAGCAACAGGGCGAGGCTATGGAAGAGTGAACCCGATTGAATTCAAAAGATAAATTATCTCTCAATATGTATTGCGATTCACCGCTTCAATACAAAATTTGGGGAGGTTGACAGAACATAAGGACTCTATAGAGAAAACACTCCCAAGAAATGGGGCATGTAACATCCGAATTTTGTTTAACATCTTTATTTCTTGTTAAAATCAAACAGAATACAAAATGAACTCTATAGTTTCAGCACCCCCAACAGCCTTGGGAACGGAACATCGCATCTGGGTTGACTCCTCATTTCTCCCACCAGCAGCACCGCCCTGTGTGAGGAGGTGGAAGAGGTCGTCGTGGTGGTGGTTGCGGTGGACGTCATCGGAGTTTGCCGGCGGGTGGTAGTACATCCGGCCAGTTTGGGGGCAGTGGGAATGGAACCTCGCCGCAATTCTGACCCCGGTATCCAACAGCTCCACAAACTTGCTCATGATTTCTGATTCAAACTCGACCCCTCCTATATCACCTTTCCCCTTTTTCTTGAAGATGAAAGAAAAAGAGAGAGAGACGAGAGGAAGATGAACTAGAGAAACTCCCAAGAAAACATCCCAAATTCTGGAAGCCCATGAAATTGGAAAGCTATCAAGGGTTGGACGAGGAGGACCAACGCCGCCCCTATTTATAGCTGGCTTTCCAACTTTCCTTGATCTTTCCATTCACGTTGTGAACATTAATTAAGAAGCTTAGGAATTTGCTTCCGTGCCCTCATATTTTGTGTATTTTCTTCTTTTATCGGTCTACCTTCCTACCAACCTTATGAAAATTAATACGACATTATATAAGCATAAAAAATTACGTTGAACGTTACGTCCTCGAATCTTAAGTGGCTATTCGTTGGCCCAGGCACCATTATTTTTATTATTCATGGTTCCCAAGTCATAAGATGCCATTTGAAGATGCCTACCTTAAAAGATTCCTTGCCAACTTGGGTATTAAATATTTGTGCTAATTATAGTTGTACATTTAGTTGGCTAACATAGTATTTATTGCTTCCAACAATTTGATTGTCAGATACAGCTCCAAAAAATACGCTATACGGTCAAGACATAAGAAACTTTTCGGAATATACCTTTTGCTATTTTGGGGTAAAAGAAAAAATATTAAGAACCCACAATAATTTTTTTAATTATTGTTATTAATTCATTTACTCAAATCTGGGCTCCCTTGGATCAAATCTCGACTCGACTATTTCTTTTACTATGAAATGATAAATTTTTGAAGTTAAATTTGATATATGTTTATGAAGCATGTAGGCGTGGATTGCACTCGTTCAAGTTGCAACGGGAAGGAACACGCAAAGTATCTCCATTTTCTGATGCTTTTTGTTCCTTTATCTTCTCAAGGCTGAGGGTTAAATAAACATAAAAATAATTAAAAAAGACTTTATTGTGACAAAGTACGCAAAGTGATGCATGATTATAGATACACAAAAGTGTAGGGTCCTAAGTGCAAGAAAGAGACCGCGTGAATGTCGCTGAGCTCACTTTAAGCGACCGAACCGCGTTTCTTGAATATGCGTGTGACGATCGCCGCATGCGGGATTGGTAAACGCCGGTTCTTCAGGTCCATTGGGCACACATTGACAACTCTACCCCCGATATTTCTAGAGGGCAATTGATTTTCTTGAAAGTCGCTCCCCGCTTTTGCCAATATCAACCAAACGTCGTTACTCATCCAGTCACTATCTGTTACCTTTTTCCTTCCCCGTTTCAAACAAAGTCTTTATATTTGTTTATGTTCTTAAGCCGTGTTTCTTTTTCAACTTGATGACAACAATTTTTTTAAGTAGTTTTCAAATACAATAAAACTAGTGGACAAGATGCTCAACCATATTTTTAGGGCAATAAGTGCTTCAGTTGTCTCCTTATATATAACCATATATATTATTTTATAAACGTTAGTATAAATTCTTTTAATTTAAGTTATAGTATAAATACCATAACGAAAATCATAAGAATAATAAAAATAAAGATAAAATTATTCAAGGGGCCTATAATGTTCTAGCCTTGATTGATCTTCCCATGCAATTTTACAAATTGAAAGTGGAAGTAATCCAAGCTAATAAAAAACAACTTCGCCTACTATGGAGTGACCATGATTAGCAGAAGAATTAGTTAGAAAGTTTCATTCTTGATAAACATATTGAACTCAAGCTTACGATTGTATCGCTTATTTGCACTATTTTATAATATATGTTAAATTTTGAAGACACAAAAATTTACCATCAATACACATAATCAAAAATTGGGAATCAACCTCAATTTCCTATAAAGGTATACCTTACTATTAGCATAGCTACAAATCTCGATGTAAAGCATATATTTGTGATGTTACACCATTACCCTCTCTTATATTTAGAGAATATGCCAAAGGACACTACCATTAGCATCTCTTATTGCCTCACCCCTAGCGCATCTCCTACCCATACACGAACCATCTAAATTCAATTTCAAATTTCCCACAGAAGGAGGATGCCATTTTATCATATGAATCGGAAATTTCTAGTTGCTAGCACGATCTCTTAACTTTTTATGGCGGTTGCCCAAACCATCCCACGTTTTTGTTCATCACAAATCCACTGTTAATGAATCATCCAAACTCATAATGCCACTCCACTCTCTCCTCTCTCATCATTGCTAGAGTAGTTATGGTTGTTGACAAGGCCCTTTACTTCAAGCAATAGGTCAAATAGTTCACCCAAACTCGTCGTCAACCAGCCCATTCAACCTAACCACCAATCACCTCCTTTGCAAATCATACAAAGGAGCTACAAATTGAGCCTTGTCCTCGTCGTTTGTTGCAATGGCTTCTCTATCGAACATTCCGCATGTTCTTATTCTCCTACATGATCCAAAATTTTGTGGACGGTCAACTCAATAATCTTCTTCTCCTATAAGAAATGGAGTGCGGCACCGCAATACCCTTCTTGCATGATTCAGTGGCAACCGGTCTCCAGTAGATGTTTTTGAAAGACATGTGAATATAACTTGTGGGCTAGAAAAGCTGGTGGTCACCAACTTTGTGTCAACGTTGTAGATAAGTATTTATTTACAATTTGAGAATGATTTGATTCGGGCTTGGTTAAGGGAAAATTAAAGCTTTGAGAATTTCCATTTCTTGCTTCTTCATTGGAATCAAGACTCCATTAGAGACTCAACCACAGCTGCTTTTGGTTTAAGTTATTCAACATTCTACCTCTAACTCACAATCTAGGTGTATTGAAGAAGATTAGGGATCAATTAGGACATTATTTGTGTTCGGACATTTACACCTAGAAATTTAATTACCCAACCTACACAAAGGTGTGCATCAAAATAGACCTATCTAAACCTTTCCCATATGATTTATAGGTGACAAAAGAATCAAATGAACCGTTTCTCCATATCATTGAGTAGGGAAACAAACTCGGCTAATGCTCTTATTGCCAATTATAGATTCATGATTGAGATCAATTTGTAAGCTTTAGGGGTGCGTTTTAAGTGCTTAACAAAAGTTTGACAATGACAATGAGAAGGCTACGATGGAGACGTCCAAGGCTATTAATTCACAACCAAAGTTGAGCCTCCAATCAAGATAAAGGGCAGCCTCACAATGAAGAGAACAAGAAATTTCCTCAAACGAACAAAAACAACAAATTCAAAAGTAAAAAAGGGTTACCTCGGGTAGTAATCATAGTTCTTGAGAAAAAAGATTAATGAACATGGTTGAGGGTGAAACACCATTGGTAGTGCAAAGTGATGCAATGAGGAGTGCAACAATACTGAAACAACTAAGGAGAACTTTGATGAAGATATTGAAGTCCGCTTGGAAACTTTAGAAGCGGAGTAAAGGGAAATTCTGCAAAGTGTTGGAAATTTTTCTACTTTTATTCTTATTGGAAAATCAACAATTGTGGTTTACACCAAGACAAATGTATCTCCTTTAAACCCTAGTTGAATTTATAAAGAAATTGCCTTAGGCTTATGTTATGTTCCAAAAGTAATTAAACTCATCATGCCAATAAGCTTAAGCCTTTTGGCTTAATGGTTAGGTTTGTTACAATTGGTATCAAAGACAATCTCATGTCTTAGGTTTGAATCATGAAAGGGGCTATCTAGCAACTAAACACCATTGCCTAAAAAGACATCTAAACACGCGGGGCTAGAGTGGAGTCACCCTAGAATGGGCCGTTAAGAAAAAAAAGACATCTAAACACGTGGGGCTAGAGTGGTGCCACCCTAGAATGGGTTGCCAAGAAGTCAGATTAGAAGCGTAGTGGAATGTTACTGTCCAAAAGTAATTGAACTCACCATGCCAACATACTTAAGTTTTTTGGTTCAATAGTTGGATTTGTTATAGTTTATCTATTCTAATTGATCCAAAGATAGGCTTGCGTAGTGATTTCTACCAAAGATAGAAAAGCAATTAGATCACTAGTGATGTCTTCTTTGGAGGGTGCTTTCAAGCCAAACAAATTGTTGACTTTGCCACGTCGGGAAAAGGATGGGAAGTTTGAAGTTTCGGCATACAATAGATTTCAAACTCCGAATAAGGAAGTAGGAAACAACTGTGATATGGAACAAGCTACTTAAGTTGGGTCAAGTTTACCCTCTTCTACACCTATGCTAGTGGTTCAAGATAGAAGCCTAGCTATAATGGATGGTATTCTTCACCCTACCTTCGAGGGATAGGCCTTGGGGAAAAAATGGATTTCATTTTAAGAGAATCCAAACAACATCAAATATCTTTGCATGCGTTGCTTAAACCAAAACATGATGGTCAATGTATACAAAAAGTAGCGTAGAAACTATATTTTCCTATAGAGTGGAGAAGAGGGAAATTCTGGGAAGTGTTGGAATTTTTCTGCTTCTATTCTTGCTGCAAAATCAACAATTGTGGTTTACGATGTCTCCGATTGGATTAAGGATCACCCCGGTGGTGACGTTATGTTCTTTGGTTTGTTTGGTCAAGATGAAACTAACACGTTCACGGCCTACCATCTTGGCTCTACGTGGTAGTTTGAAGTGCTCATGCGTTATGATTAGTAATCAAAGTGTTTACATTTGCCTGTGTTCTTAAGCCATTCTTTTTTTATTTTTTCCTTTTTTTCTCAACTTGATGATAACAGCTTTAAGTAGTTTCCAAATATAACTAGGCTAGTGGACAAGATGCTGAATCCATGCTTTTAGGACGAGTGTTTTCATTATCTGTATACAGGTATTCTTGGTTATTTAGCTATATATAATATTTTTAAACCTTTGTTTATATATTTTTTATTTACCTAAATAATTGTCATCTTATTCTGATAACATTTAGTTATTTAGCCATATATAGCATCTTTCAGACCTTTGTTTATATAGCCATATCTAAATAATTGTCATATTCTTCTGATAAGATTAAAGCTTCTTTAAACTTTTATTTTGATACTATCGCTGTATCATTAGATTCAACAACTTGGGAGAAAATAGGGCGTCCTCGGCCTTGGTCGTGGACGCCGCCCAATCCCGTTGTGGCCGGCCTCTTCACACCCACGTTTTGTTGTGACTTGACCCACAACCCTCCTTATCTGCGTGCCGCATTCCCACCAGGTCTTACGCGTCTCAACACATTTCGTGTTGGCCTTCTCAAGTCAAGTCTGATGACACCATATGTGACAAAATGCTCCTTCAACACGGAAGGTTGTTGGATCAAAGTAGTGACAAAAGATACCAGTCAGTGGGTGCGTTCATAAGTCAGATAGCAACTCTACGGTTAAATTCGTACGCCATTCTTTGAGGGAAGAAAATGTCACAGCACAATTCTATTCCCAAGCACATGTTTTTTCTTTTTCATTACACATAAGATTCGGCAAAAATTTACCTTTCAGGATGGTAAAAGGAGTTAGTTCATCACTTGCATGACAAGGACAATAACTTAAGGCAGAATGAAGATACAAAATGCAGGTACTCTTCCACAGAAGTTGTGCTGGTTGGTGTTGATGGATGAACGAAAACTCATGGTTACAGCAATCCGGAAGAATGATATATCGGAGTGGGAAAATAAGTATTACAGAACTTATTCTTCCATAAGTTGGTTCTCTTGTCCTTGGGAGACCTTGACCTTGATCTTTGGAAGGGTAAGAGAGGGGTCTTCCCTGAGAACAGAAGGGGCTTTCACTAAGCTGATGCTCTGTTCCAGCTCCTTTACCGCCTCTCTCATCTCCTTGGCCTTCTTTCCCTTCTTTCTGCAAATATTTTCAAGTCACACGGTGAAAAGATGCTCATTGATATACTATGTTTCTAAACACAGATCAAGAGAGAAAAAAAAAAAAAAAACCTTGTCTCGATGTGTTTGGCCTCCCTCCTTGATCTGACTTTATCAATTGTCTTAATGGCCTTCAGAGTGTTTTCTGTGAGATTCCTGTCATATCTCTCTGGCCTATTACGCTTCCTCTCAAACTCAAAGGTAGAATCCTGCAAAATAAGAAAAGTAAAACCAGATTGCTACTAGACCTTTTTCTTGTCCAACCAATGGATATCATGTAACAAGAACTATTTTCAAAATCAGACAAGAGGTAAACTGAACCAAGCATATTCACCTGTGTCATGTCCTTCCCATGCAACCTTCTGTAGGCCTTTGTCCATTTAACCTTGCGAGGATTCCTCTTCATCTTGAAGTTCTTGTGACATTTGGATCTACAAAAGCGAAATACCTGCAAAAGAATTGGTTGTCAGGGTCTAGAAGCACAATATAATTGCATGAACCAAAGAAGGATCTCCTACCAAATGATAAACTAACAACTTCCGGAAGGAATGAAGCCTACATCTAACAAAATAAATAGATATTTCAATTTTTCATGTACTCTCAGCTACCATTTTCATCAAGCAACATAGAAACTTTAACAACAACAGTCATCTGATTGCCATTTCAGATCTCCCCATCTAGAAATAAGCCTAATGACACACCCAACAACTTAAAGATATGCAATTTGGCAGAAGTTCCAATAGAAAGACCTTGAAGTCCAAGTAATCAATAAAGGTACTACACAAGATCGACTCAGATATATGAAACTCATGACACAGCAACAGAAGCTAAAATGAAAAATAAATCAAATTGCACAAAATAGCACAAATATGGCAACAGAATAGACATGTTATAGAGTAATCCAGAACTGAATCTCCATTCTACCTTTGCATCGTTGCGGACAAACTGAATACCATGCCCTGGATATACGGTGGAGGAACAGAACCAACACTTCTCTAACCTCATCCTATTTCAATTTACAAAAAAATCCAAATTCCTGAAAGAAACAACAAAATAGTCAACATTAAAAATCAACATGCAAGGGAAACCCGCACAACAAAAAAAGTGAACATAGCACTCTGCACATAACCATCTAATGTTGACAGATATGATCCGTTATAGTTCATCATAATGTTTCCATCATGATACCTATTCTGTATCCAAATTCTGTCTAAAACCAAAGTTTATATCAATAAAGATTGGAAAACCCGTGCATCCCACAGAATCTATTGGCTGCTTTGAGCCGTAACTCCAAGAAGTAGACCAAACAGCAGACCGAAATGAAAGAACAATTTTGGATTTGACCTACAATAGAACCTCTCAGTACTTAACAATTAAAACACAAATACACCATGTTCAGCAAAACCCTGATCAACCAATTGCTAGTGTTCATTACCAATATATTTACCAATAGACAGTTGTGCAGCATGAAAGGGCAACCATAAAACTTGTCCTTCTTCGCTTTTCTCAGAGAATAAACAAATTTGAAGCTAAATACAAAGATGAAATGAGTTAGGGTACCTTCAGCAGACAATCCCTGAAGGTTCGCCGCCGACGAAAGCGCCTAAAACCTACAAGTTGGGGTTTACTTGACAACGGGGCCGAGTCGAGGTTAAAGGGAATGACATAATAACTTTTCTGTTTTTTATGTTAATTAGATATTCGTGCCGCAAAGCGCCTGTGGCCTAATGGATAAGGCGTCTGACTTCTAATCAGACGATTGTGGGTTCGAGTCCCACCAGGCGTGCTTGTTTTTGGGTCACCCTTTTTTCAGTCTAAGCAAGCCCCGTAGCTCATTTCCGGCCCAAGTTTGATCTTAGGTGCGGCAACCTGCGAATCTCATTGTCTTCAACTGAATTCTAACTACCAACACTTCCCACACTCGGCCTTATCCTCCAGCAGCAGCAGCAAAACCCCCTCCCCTCACCCCCCGCGCGGGGCCGGCGCCATGGAGTTCTGGACGACTGCCATGACTAACCCACATTCGCCCACCACTTGCACGTCAAAATTCCCCAGAGTCCGCACGCATATACAAACACAAAAATTACCAAAATTCTATGTCCAATTATCGAAACGGAGCTCCAAACCCCTCTCAAACGGGCTTCAGAAAGACTGTAGGAAAGATCTGTCTCGGATTCTCAGAACTGACGCTGCGGTGAAAGGTATTGTGAGGAAGGCGAGCTCAAGAAAATACAAACAACTGTGGCCTAAAGCTGTTCTGGAGGCCCTGGATGATGCTATCAGAAAGAATCAATGGGAAGATGCTCTCAAGGTTTGGGTTTTTTTTTTTTTTTTTGGTAAAGAATTGAGTTTTTTAAGTTCTTTTGTCTTTGAGCACAAAGTAGAAGGATTTTCTTAGTTATTTTGGTGGTTTGTGTGTGGTTTGGCTTCTGAATCTGTGAAAATTAATGGTCTTGCCCCTTTGTTTGTTTTCTAAGAGAATGCGGAATGGTGGGAAGAGGTTTAGATATTATGTTTAAGTAGTTTGCTCTCATTTCCGGGACAAGTTAAGTGGAATTTTTATCGCACAGGGGAAAGAGCTACGCAAGTATGTTTATCTAACTTCAAATTGTGTTTTTGCCAAGCTTTTTTGTTCTCCCTGTCCTTTTACCTTTTTTAAGTACTTTAGTGTGTTTACTAAGCTATCTTTGTTGTCCCTGTCCTTTTTCCTTTTTTAAATACTTGATAGTGGAGTTATTTGCTGCTGTTTCAACTTTACCTCAAATTCAACTCCGGGTACTTGCTAGAACGATTTCGGAATTTGTCTGAGTATTGATGAATAAGTCCTCCTTTTTTCTTTTTCTTTTTCTTTTTTTTTAACTTTTTGGATTGTTTCTTATGGTTGATGGTTGAGTTATTTAATGCTATTCGACTTTCTGCCTTAAATCACTTAAATCAGAGTATCTGCTACAATACTCTTTGGAATTAGTACGATACGAGTTAGACAAGCATAGTTGTAACAAGAATTTTCGAACGTGAAGGTTCAAGTGAACGTATCTTTTGCATCCTCAAAGAGCCCTTTTCGTTGGCCGTCATTACTCTTCCTCTGTCTCTAAGAGCGAGCATTACTACTTTACGTATGAAATCCTGGTCTGGTATATTACTGGACTACCTGAAGTTTCATATTATTTCTGAAAACTAATTCTTTTGTAGATTTTTGCATTGCTTCGCAAGCAACAATGGTATGAGGCAAGGTGCCAAACATACACGAAGTTGTTGATGATGCTTGGCAAGTGCAGGCAGCCTGAGCACGCAGGCTTGCTTTTTGAGATTATGTTGTCTGAAGGGCTCAGGCCAACTGTTGATGTCTACACTGCTCTTATAAGTGCTTACGGGAGAAGCGGTCTTCTTGACAAGGCTTTGTGTACTCTTGATGACATGAAATCCGTTTCTGACTGCAAACCAGATGTATATACGTATTCTACACTTATTAGTTGTTGTGCTAAATTTCGTCATTTTGATCTGATTGGACAGCTTTGTGCCGAGATGTCATATCTAGGAATCGAATTTAGCATTGTCACATACAACACTATCATTGACGGATATGGTAAAGCAGAAATGTTTGAACTAATGGAGAACACATTGACTGATATGATTGAAGGTGGAAGCTGCCTTCCCGATGTTTGCACATTGAATACATTTGTTGGGGCTTACGGAAACTTTGGGCTGATTGAGAAAATGGAGAAGTGGTATAATGAATTCCAGCTAATGGGAATACAACCAGATGTTAAGACATTTAATATCCTGATCAAAGCATATGGGAAAGCAGGCATGTATGAGAAGATGAGCTCTGTTATGGATTACATGGAGAAACGGTTCTTCTCTCCAACGATTGTTACATTTAACACAGTGATTGAGGTGTTTGGAAAGGCTGGAAATATTGAGAAGATGGATGAATATTTCAAGAAAATGAAGCATCAAGGAATGAAGCCCAACTCTATTACCTACTGCTCTCTTGTTAGTGCTTACAGTAAAGCCGGACATCTCACAAAAGTTGATTCAATTCTGAGGCAAGTTGAGAATTCTGATGTAATACTAGATACTCCTTTCTTTAACTGTATCATCAGCGCATATGGTCAGGCTGGTGATGTGAAAAAGATGAGTGAGCTATTCTTGGAAATGAAAGAGAGAGCATGTAAACCTGATGATATCACCTTTGCTACCATGGTCCAGGCCTACAATGCAGAAGGCATGACTGAGGCTGCTGAAAAGTTGGAGAATAAGATGACTGCAACCAACGGGAATTCTGGTATTTCGCTATGCCTTAAGCAATCTAGTAAATCCATCATTCGGCCCTCTTGAAGAATATCTTGCCATTATATATTTTTAACATCTCAATGATCACGATCATACTTTGTCTTTTACCAGCTTCCAATCACTGCTGACTACCAGTTTTGAGTTTCTGTGGGTAAATATGTGTTGGTTGGTGGTGGCATCGGGTTGAACTAAACACACTACCTAGGCCATAATATTTTTCTCTTAATATTCATTGAACTGCTTAATGTTCAATCTTGCAATAACATCTTGTATACAACTACCAGTATTCGTTGGGTTTCTTGATTTATTCTCATGCCTCAGGTACAAGGTTGATCGGTTGCTAGCATGGGATATATATATATATTCTTTTTGTGTGGAAGAGCAAGCCTTACAAAGGGACAGTTCAAATGTTCGAAGGTGCTTGGCTGTTGGAAAGAATTGTTGATTCCTTTTAACTGCCATTCCGGCTGGTACTTATATCAGCTTTAATGCCCTGTGCGTGTGTTATCTTGCATGTCATACTTATTGATATGCTATTGGACACAATGCCTTCAAGCAAAACACTTCTAGCAATTCCACTTTTTGGACTCGTTGCACATTATTTGGCAAAGCATGCACCTCAATCAGAAGGACCAACATGCCTATATGGACTAGCTGTTTTTTTATACGCATTTGTCCTTCATGATGGGGGATCTCTTACTCTAGTTTTCATTTTGTAGCAGTTGAAATTCTGTTAACTCTGAGATTTTATTTGTCATGCTATCAATTGTACTTTAGTGGGATTACTTCCACCTATGAAGTCCTGTTAGAAGGTTTTGTATTTTTCTTGACAATTTGTTGTTGTGTATAAGCGTCAGCATCCTTGCATATGAGGTGCTTCTCTGCTTTTAATGCACTGAAAATTTCATATTTTAGAATCCAACATTTTGGTCCATCAGTAATATTTACTACAGTTTATAGAAATATGATATTTGAATTTCACACATTTTGTGAGATGAGTGAAGCATGTCTGACTGTATGACTGAAAACTCTAGTTGATCAATGTTATGCTTTAACTTTATATTCTTTTATCAATAAGTTGTCCCTTATTTTTCTTATTTACCGACACATCAATGTTTTTCAAGTGACTATCTTTGATGCATGTAGAACGAATCTCAAGTCTTGCACACACTATCAACTCTGGAAAATTTTGGATAAATTCTATGACTTGTATCTTACATATCTCCTCTTTGTGACAGAATAGACTTCATATCTTACACAATCTATGTTTATGCAGACATATCAATGCATATAAAACGACTATGGGTTAATAGTGGAGGTTAAGTTGACAGCGACCACAAGATGGAAAATTCACAGGGGAAAAGGGGAAGGTGCGTGTGCAAGTATCGAATGAATAACCTCTTCCAGTTGTGGAACCAAAACAGCAGACATAAGGATAGCTTCCGAATGTAGGAACATATGTTCATGATCTGAACATATTCGTAATGGCAATCTATATACCTGTGCATGAACTTGGAAGACATAGAAGTGAAGGCATTTTTGACCGTGAGGTTGCGTTATCTGGGTGAAGAATCGAGAGAATTTTTGGGGACAATTTGCTGGATGCTCCGAAGACAAAATCACACAGCACTAGTGAGAGGTGAAGGTCCGCCAAAGTACATGGAAGAGCTCAAAGCGCGTTCAGGTCGGCGCCATGGTGGTAGTGCATACAAAATTTGTATTGCCGACTCCAATCTATTTAGATTTTTGTACAGTTCATCTTCCCGAAATGGAATAGGCTCTTCTTATAATTGTTTGGTTATGTGCAAAATTGAAGTTCTACTTCTTCCCTAAAGTTCTTTTGCAGCAACAAATAAGATCACTATGTTCCTGTGAAGGCATCTGAAACAGGGTCTTGCATGAAGATTTCTTCAACTCGTGCAGAAACTCAGGGAACCCAGAAGTATATATAGTCACTATATCATCTTATTCCGTCTTTTATGGAGGATAGCATGTACATAGATTACTTCTCATAACTGAACCCCACCTGAGAGGATATCTAGAACTCGGTTCATGGGTCAAATGTGCATGACTTAACGAGGCTGGGCAGCTTCTGTTGATAAACTGAGCACAATATTATCAAGCGAAGAATGAATGACATCCATAAAGCTTTTCCTTACCGCCACAAACAATAACCGATCCGTTGCTTCCTAACACATTATTGTCAACCTTCCAATCTTAAGTAATCATCAGATCAAGCAAATTGGTGAACTAGACTTCGTGCGCCTAGTAGCCTGGTCTATCTACAATCATTTGGGCTATGCTTCCCCCCTCTATGGTCCTAGATAAGCCTGCATAAAAAGCCTAACATGGGTGTGGACTGGCCTTATATGCCCATGTACAAGACAGGCAATTCTGTACAAAATGAAGCAAAAGCTATCTTGGGCTCCTAGTGTACTTTTTTGGTCCTCACAAATAGTGATCTCAGAACGCACAAACTTTTTCCAGATTCCCCCTTCAAACCTTTTCGGTTCACGCACTTTTCGGAAAAAAGTGTTCAAAGCAATAAAATGGGGGAGCCTGTGTGAAGGGATTCAACAAATGCATCAATAGTGGGAGCAAGTGTTGAAAAATAATCAACAGACGATGGTCTTTTGAGGACCTTTTTTCCTAGTCAAAACTCTAAAGTTCTCTACCCTGTAGCATTAGATGAGCTGACCCCATGGATATATAACAAGAAGGTTCTAATGGACAATCATCAAACTAGCACTGGTCGTGACAGCAGACTGAGGACTCGGCTTTTTAACGCCAATCACCTTTCTCAGTTTCAACAACTGCCGTCACAAACCATCATTGCCGAGTTGAAAGTAGGCAAGGTTTTGAACGATGTTTTCCTGGCATTCCTTCTAGTTTGGGGCAAAGAAGTGGGAAGAGGAGGTCAAATCCAAAACCCCCGCATGGGGCGAAGCAATGATATCATTAGACACAAGAAGTCTTGACACCAGCCCATGTGAGTGCAGATGTGAACTTGACCATGGCCGGCCGCGCTTTCATCTTTGCGGCCGATGACCGAAGCTACTGCCAAGTGCACGATGTATCTGGGTTTGGAATGAGTCACTTGACAAGACCAGAACAGTATGATTCATACAGAAATGTCATGTCAATTAGGTCGGGGAAGAAAACTATGAAATTCTTTTTGAAGCATCAAGGTTTTAACTTTAATTTATCTTTTTCTCCGCTGCTTATTGCCCAAAAAGAGGATCGGTGAGGAAGATCTACTGTCCAATTTGCATATGGATTATGAAATTTTCTGCCCTTAGAGTTTGACAAGATGCCTACGATATTGGATACTCTCTAGGTACAACATGATGATCCCTACATTGCACTATGACCACAGGGTGCGATGGGTGATGGAGCGTCAAAGCTACTGCATGGCTAGATGGGATCCATCACTAGGCTTATGAGGCTGTTAGTGGACTCGAATGCACCAACCAATGACCCCGGCATTGATTGGATTACAGCTCTAAAATGCATGTGTCGAGGACGAATTCTTATATATAATAATAATAATAATAATAATAATAATTACAATAATATTAAATTAAATAAAAATTTATTTATTTTTAACTCATGGGTTAATTTTTAACTTAAACTTTAACTAAAACCAAACTTGAATTCCTTTTTTGTGAATTTGAACTTGTCTCAAAGGCAATAGCTTCATTGAACATACCGCAAACACCGAAGTTAAAATCGTGACTCTCTTTCTCTTTCAAAGGCTCAAGATTCACTAAGGCAAATTTATGACTTACTTTCTTTCTCTTTCATGGGTTCAAAAACCACCAACTCTTGTTTTTAAGAGTAGAAAATTAATAAAGTTTTATTAAGTTTCACAAGAAAAAATATAAAAAGTATAAATAGCCGTTTATAAAAAGAATATGATTCTTTCTCTTATACCTCAAGGTTTTAACTTAAATATTGACTTTTCTTAATAATATTTAATATAATATTAAAGTTCATATATTTTCTTTTTCTTTTTAACATCTATGGGGATTGTGTTCAGGTCTTGAACTCGTGTTTATGTAGCATCACCTATGGTTGTGAGTAAGTTTGGAATTCATATAATTAAGAGATATCTTAAATAAAATGGTGTAGAGTTGTTGTCCCATGTTGCTAAAGTGTCATTTGAGAACTCAATTTTTATCTTTCATCTTTTTAACTCATGAATAAATATGTCTACACTCTCTTGCTTGGGATGAAAAAAGTACGTTAAGTCCCACACAAGAAATATAACAATTTGAAAGAATAAATTTTTTTAAAAGAAATTACACCTTCATTTCCTATGTTAAAATTTTAAGTTAAATATGAGGTTTATCTATAATTTTTCACAAATTTGTTTTGCTTAGTTTAATAGAGTTTGAGGTTAAAAGATGTGTACTAGATAAGTTGGATGTAAGCTGAGATTTTGTTCACTGTTCGAGCGGGCGAGCTGAAAGACAAGCTTTGTCTGATTCACGTGGGATTGTCATTAGGAATTAGGCCTTGCGTTAGTAAGCATTTGAAAACCAAAATTGGAAATTTTTGTAAATTTTGTTGAAATTTGTGGCCGTAGCATCATGCGTCTCATTTCATGTTTTTTTTTGTTTTCCTCGACAAGTAATGACATTATGGTCGTCTTGAATTTGTTTTACAGCAATTATAATTCTGGCTGTAATTACAAGGTGTTGAGAAGAAATGAGTAGATGCCATGACCGACAAGAAACAGATCAAATTTCTTATATAGGACTGTTTCTGCCGTTAGGAACACGGTCTAACCTGTCTCAAATTCAGATTCTCTTGCGATATAACCAAACAAAAGATAAGATTTCCTAGGAAAAAGAGTAGGCATGATGCCAGGAAGAGATCATGGAAAAGGAAACACTGAAAGATCAGGAAAAGACATCATTGCTCGAACGTTTCTCTGGTGATTAAAGCACTATTAATTCTCGGGCTATGTATGGGGCGGTGAATGGCACACACGCGGCTGCTAATGTCAAATCATTCTTTTTCCGTTGTTTTTTCCCCTTAAGACCCGGTAAACTTCGAGGAAAGATCATGGAGAAGGAAAATGTTGAAAGAAACAACATGCTTTGCCTATTTAATTGGAACTTGATTAGGGTGGTTTGGACGATTGAGGGTCTCGACAAATATTATATATGAACTGTCATTGAATAGTTGGTGTCCAGAAATTCAACCAAAATGCCCAATGAACTGTGAATATGGTATCATGGGTCTTACTAGAAGGAAGGTGACTTGTTGCTTTATACCCGTCCTTTTCTTCTTTAGCCATTATTGCCTCTGTTACAATCAACTTTCTAGCTTATGCGGTTTGTCAATTATTCTCTCTCTAGAATCCACATCCAAAGCAATTGGCAAACAAGTTCTTCCCCGTCTTTTCCAAGGCACCACACCCATAATGCTTCTTTGAATCGGTATATGGAACTTTGTACTGTTTGTGTAATCACAAGGAAAAGGCAAGAATTCTCAAAGGAACAAAGAATTAAGATTCCATGATGGGAATTTTTTATAGAAAAGTTTAGATGGTGGGGAATGTTCTTATTCCTTTTCAAGTTTGAACCGGATATGCACTCATTGTAATGGCATAAGTATTTCATCAACCAATGGTGGAATTTGGCAAGCAATTTAAAGGAACAACAACACTTGTCGATGCCTTAGTTGGCATTCCCTTTTATTGGCCAATGTAGATCATTGTCAAAGGGTTCTGCCTAATTCATCTTGCTTTCATATATAATTTATAAATGGAATGCACGCACTAGTAATCAATGTTTTCATGCGTGAAACACGTATTTTAGTTCTTTCTAACCACATTACCACTTTTGAACATTGAAACAAGGGGTAGTTTATCACAAAGTCAATAAGGAAAGACATAATCAACGTTGTTCCACACGTTCAGAACAAAAAGCATGTCGTACTGAAGGAATTGTAAGGACTTTTGGGGCCAAAAGCAAGCATCTGTTCGCGGGAAATCATATTCTGCAGGAATTCTTTTGGCTAGTTGATGAGTAGATATCAATAATGCAACTGAATATAAATCAAAACAGACCAATTTGCAACGGCGCAAGAGCATCAACTACACTTGCGAAGACAGATCTGTGGCCAATATGATTTGTAGTGCAACGAAAATGCCTCTACCATCCGTTTATCTTCCTGGACAAGGATCTTATGGAAAAAGAAGATTTTTCTCTGAAGTTAGGGCTCTGCCATGCAAAGATCTCGACCTTTGAATATGTCTGATCATCGTGGGTCGTAGCCCTGATCACACAAATGTGAAATGACATTCGAAGTGATATAACCCGAGGGGGCATGGAGTTAGGCAGAAAATGCATGGAAGATGCATCAACAACGCAAAATATGGACCAAAATAGCTCGCTGATTGAGGAGAAAAAGGAAACATCAAGGCGTGGAGTCATGTCTTGTCATAAATTGTAAAGTGGCCAAGACAGATAAAGAAAAAATTGCATGGGGGAGTCCCTTGAGAGTGAGATCCACTATTTCGTTAAACACGACTGACATGAAACACGAAGACTTGGGCACACACGTGTAGACCTTCAAAGTCCTCCCCCGGGGGGCCTAAGCATGGGAGGAGTTTTACCAGTCTCCTTCTTGATGATATCTTAGCCTAATGCTACTCTATTTGAAAGGACAAGACTAATCGGGCTAAGTTCCTTATGTCCATATTTATATTTTCAAAAGGGAATAGTGGGTCTACGTCTATTCCTGAAAAAAGTAGGATTTTCTTAGAGGGCAAACAGTATTTGTAAAAACTTCACCCTCCACGAAAACGTCCTACATTTATGATGGAGGCAAGGTTGTCATTGTTGGGGACAATGCCTGTCGCTCCATCACCATCCGTAGATTTTCTCTCAAAAGATTTTCTATCAAACTAAAGCCTTGTCTCACGATGCAAAGCAGTTTGCGTTGTTCGTTAATTGGTAGCAATAAAGCTGACATCCCCTGCAATTAATGAGACTATGAAAGAATTGGCTATGGTAGAGCTTAATCGTGTGGTGAACTCGACGATCGGCCACATGCCTGTGAAGTAGATAGAAAGTGATGGAACCATTCTTTTACAGCCAATAATGTGCTTGTCCTGTGTAGAAGAAGAGTCAGACGAAAGCTAAGATATTAGTAGTAAAATATAAATTTAATTACATTACAAGTTAAGAATATTCTTCTGCATGAAAAAACGATGGGGATATTTTTTCCAAAGGTTACACCGTCCAAATCCAGTAGCATTCTGCATGTTACGTCGCTTTTGCTCTAATGTCTCATTTTTCTCAGGAAACAAACAAAAGCCAAGACCGAATGAATTCTCTTTTGGGGGCAAAACGGCTTCGTGATAAGGTTTCCAAATAGATGCTTTAGTGCCACCCATTTGACTCAGCAGTTTCCTTTTTTATTTCTTTGTTTTCTGCTTCTGGTTATAGAGCTTCCAGCTTGCTGTCTTATTTTCTAACACCCTTCCCCCTTTGTTTTGGAAAGAGACATAAAGACACAGAACATTACTATTATTTTGTCGTATTTTCCTTCACAATTTGATTGTGCAATCAATGTCCACCGATCTTAAGCCGTTGTTATTCACGGCTGATGTCATAGGCTTACCCAACTTTACAAATTACCACAAGGATGATTGGACGTAGAGGATAATGAGGGGAAGGTATAGGTTTTTTTTTTTTTTTTTCCCCTAATATTTGCTCATCCGTGATCATATATCAAGCTGTCAAGCTATGACATCGATAGAAATGAATGTATATGAGAAAGTAAAAAGAAAGCAAAATGTTAGTTTAACTAGAAATTAAGTTATTATTGTGATGATTTAGTTAGATATGTTAATCTAAAAGTTAACTTTTAAGCTGGATCTTTTTTTTGAACTTAAGTTTTATCAACTTTTTTTTTTTAACTTAAGTTTTACCTCATATGTTTTGTTGTTTAGCATGAAAATCTTATTTTATGTATAACTTTTATATGCTAATCATTATTAAGCTCAAAGTTATACATAAATAAAGTTAACTTGAACTTCAAGTAAGATAAAAGTTAAAAGATTCTTTTTTATTCAAACTTTATCTTAATGATCTTTTTTCTCATGCGAGATTCTCGCAGACAATAAATGATTTTGTAATGAGAATCAATCAAATCGTGATTATTTTAACAAAATGGTCGTGGGAGCTTGTTTAGGCATACTAGTAAAACAGAGAGATGTGATTACATATTGATAAGGGTTGAAGGACATATCAAATCATGCTTTATCAATTTGTAATCGGGTTGGTAAACCAAATGGCGTATCTCATTCGATCTTGTCGAGCATCATTGGAGAACGTATCTGGGTGAAATCGGCCTCATGACAAGGACCCTTGAATCCTACCAGTTACTAGGAAGACAAATTTGCACAGTTCGAAGTGTAAGACTTCTCCCATTTTTAGGGCCTACTCTTGGTTTGTCAGGAGGTTAGGCATCACATCAATTAACCTTATGCTATTCGCCTTTTAGCTTCGTGATGCGGGGGAGTGTAATTAGTAAATTTTGTGGACTTCTATGATTGATGCCTTTTTAAGGGGATAATTGAGTTTATTAGCATAAAGTGTGTTCCGTACCACTCATAATTGTAACCTTTTCAATATTTACTTTTTAAGCTTAAATTAAAAAATTTTGAACAGTATCTATCACATTTGGTATTTTAAGATAATTCACGTCAATTAAGTTTAACATTTTCTCTTCTTTTTTTATCTTAATTTTTCGAATACGTGGCTGTCAATAGTTGACAGGAGCTAATCCAGCTAGCCGCCGCCAACACATTCACACGTGGGCCAAAGGGATTGCACGTGTGTAATGCGCTTCACGTTTTGCTTTCGTCCCACGGCATGGATGTGGGCTTCTTTTAAAAACCTTGATTCCCTTCGCTGTACGGAACGCAAAATTCCTAAAATGCACTTCCATACCGGTTGTATCATTCGTTACCGCTACATAATAGCCCCCCATATGCCTAATATTTACGGCTACGTACCATATTCCCTCTTAAGCCTTGCCATTAAAAATCTTAAGCTTCATTAGAGGATTATTGATTTTCATGTGCATGCATGCATGTTTATCCTCATTCCGTGTTACCAATTTACAATTACACCCTTCTACTTTCGCTAGATACGATTTTTTTTTTAAAATTCCTTGATATTTATTATCCTAAGTCCGTTTACTTTGCCTCTTTGGATCTTGTTTGAATACTTCAAATCAATTAGGTCATCAAGCTTATTGGTTTAACCAGGTTTCTCAAGACAACCAGTACCTCTCATCTTAAAAAATAATTAAGGATTAAGCATAAAAGTCTTTCATTATCAGCAAAAAAGCTCTGCATAAAAATAAAAAAAATTCAAACATTATTTTAATTATTGACTTTCTATCTAGCCAAGAAGGATTTATTATTCCCAAGTTTTGAAGGAAAATATTCTGTTTTGGACCGACCAAATGATTGGGTTGTAAGGTATTATTTAATGGGTGACTTCACCTCCATATATTGCACACAAGAACATGGTACCAATATGATCGTACATCATAGGTTATAGATGGCATGCATAATTCCGCTTAGCTTATGAAAGTTGTTAAAAAAATAATAATCTAGACACTTCTTGAGAGTTACTTGAGCAAGACAGATTATGTGTCCTGTTTTAAAAAATGTTTGACTTTATGATACAAAGAAAAAGCCTATCACACACCATTTCTATAGAGAATTATTCTGTAAGAGCTGATATTGAACCAAAATTGTCAACTCAAATGCTTTGAACAAGCCCTGAAGATGGTTGCCAAACATACCGGCCAAAGATAACAGCTACATTCTTCAAACTCCTTTGTTGTGGTTACATTGATCTTACATTTGACTTTTTTTTGTCGAATTGACATTCGATTAAAAATAGTACGCTGACTTTTATCATTTGTCAAACTCACTCTCTCCCTTTTTTCTTTTCCTTTTTTTTTTAAAGGTTGAACTGTTTGGATTAGAGACAATATCAGGCACATCGGATTTATTCGAGTTAACTTAGAACCCCACTTTTGTTGTTAACATCAAATTCATCATATTCATTCGCTTAACCCTACGGTAGTCTAAGAAAGGCAGAAGAAGGTGTAACGATTAGCAGTCATTGAAAGTTATAACGGCTATGGTGGTAATAGATATCGTCCAAGTTTTGAATTCTGCAATTTGCTCGATTAGCAGTTTTCTTTTGATGAGTTTGTTTGCATAAGTGAGAGAGTGCCACATGGCGAGTAATGCTAATGTTTCTTGTACAAAGTTTCTCAACATTATTGTTTAAATAGAACTAGTATTTTTTTCACTTAAATCACGGGTTGACTTTTAATTAAGTTGAATAAATTTTATTTCTTCATTTTTAAAAACCTAACTTGTTCAAGTTGAATCTAGCGTAGTAGTAATCCCGTATTAGTAGTAGCACCGGGTGTTTCTAGAACCATTTTGATTATTTATCTTTTACTCATTCTATCCTTTCAAATTTTTAATTATAGACTATTTTAAAACTTACAACTATGTCGTTAAACAATTTCATGTTGTAGAGTCAAAAGTTTATACTATAGATAATTAGTTCTTGAAAATCAATTATGTCATTGATTAGATTACCTTGCAACACTAACCATGCGGTATTATCACTTAGACCATTATATTCTGAAAATATTCCTTAAATGCATGTGGTCCACGCATTACATTCTCAATTTGGAGTTTGAAAACCAATGATCTGATGACATTAAATAAGGGCACGTTTTGGTTTTCTTTTCTATTATAAAGGGAATCAGAAGGCGCCTTTATTTCAATGCCTTCACAAAGAAACACTAATTTTTTTTATTGAAAGTTATCATTTTCTCTTTTCACCGACAACTAAAAGCCTCTGCGAAGGCCATTATCATGCAACTTAAGAAGTTGTATAAATGGCCACACCACATGTTTTCCGTTCTAGAAAGCCTTCTAAGGTAAGACTGTGAGAGAAGTAATTAGATGGAGTTCCTATACAAACAATAAATAATGTTTATATATGAATCCTCAAGTCCTCAAGTCCATAATAATTGTTCTATTTTAATTTTAAAACACTATCTTCCTTAGAATCAGGACTAATATCATGATTTTATATTAAAACCCATGATCTATTAATTGATAACAAGCTGTTATACCTTTTTCTTTAATTTTTTTTCTTTTACATGAAAAGAAATATACTCGTAGATCCCAAATATTACAATTGAAATTTTACCGATTAATTTTATGATTTTTTAAAATTATTTTTTGAAAAATATTTTAAAACAAAATGCAATTTCTTAAAGCAATCTCTTATATTATATTGTGTTTCATACTCGTCGCAACTTCTCAATTGAATCAATCTACTTTATGAAGCAACTACAGGCTTTCACGCCCAGGAAGCTACGCAGGTCCATCTGAAGTCGGAGGATGCCGATAATACCCTTAAGGAGAAGACAAAAACACCGCCAAGCCCAAGGCATCAATTACGCGTTTGTTACGTCAGCTTGGAAAAGAATTCAACTGTGTACAATTCGAAGTCTGGGCCTCCTTCCCACCACCTGGAAGCAGAAAAAGGAAAAAAAAGAGAAATATAAATTAGGGACTACAATGACCCGCAACAATATCGACAACTATATAAACGGACTCCCGCTATTTCTGCCCATCGCACAAAGTGAACATACACGTCTCTCTTTCTCAAGAAACACACTCATTCGTTGCCTTCCTTTCCATCCCGTTCCGTTATTTCCATGGATTCACCGTCTCGCTCCTCGGTTATTGTAGTCGGCGCCGGTGTCTCTGGTACACACTTCCCCATCGTCGATTCCGAATACTTTTTTGGCTTTTTTTGGATTTTAGTTTTTCTCATTTTGTGGTTCGCTTTTGGTCCGGGAAGGGATATCGGCGGCGAAGGTGTTAGCGGAGAACGGGGTGGAGGACCTGGTGATTCTAGAGGCGTCGGACCGAATCGGCGGAAGGATCCGAAAGGAGGATTTCGGAGACGTATCGGTCGAGCTCGGTGCCGGCTGGATCGCTGGCGTCGGTGGCAAAGAGTCCAACCCCGTCTGGGAGCTCGCCAACAACTCCGGCCTCCGCACGTGCTTCTCTGACTACAGCAATGCTCGCTACAACATCTACGACAGCAAGTACATAGCTATCTCAATATCTCTTAAATCAACTTGCTGCCTTCCATTAATTATTTGCGCGTCACCGTCGCATTGACACTGTCGTCATATCTGTACACGTCGATTTCGAGAGTAGTCCCAAAAGTTTTCGTCTTAGTTTCGCTCCGTAATAATTTCTTTGGATATTTGTACTTCTCTCGCTTTTGTGATGGATTCACGTGTGATAGAATTCCTTAATTCCTTAATTCAAATTATAAGTCTTAATAAACACTCCTACCAAACTCATAAATAGAATTTTCTGAATTTTTAGATAGTGTTCTTACAACCAGTTGTTTTTGTGTTGGTGATGCAGTGGGAAGATTTTTCCCAGTGGAGTGGCGGCAGACTCGTATAAGAAGGCCGTGGACTCGGCGATTGAGAAGCTGAGAAGCCTGGAGGCGAACCGGGGTGGTGGTGGTGGGTGCGATGTGTCCGGCGCAACCGAAACGCCTTCGTGAGTTCCAAGTTTTTCAGCTTATCGCGTTCTATGAACTGAATCTGAATATGTTTTCCCATACTTATCCAAAAGATGTCATTATTTCTGCCAATGTATATATTATACCACATATGTCCAATCTAACGTATTCTTTTTTCTCTATTTCTTTTTGATTTTTTTTTTGGATGCTTGTTCAGTGCGCCGAAGACGCCAATAGAACTCGCCATTGACTTCATTCTACATGATTTTGAGATGGCAGGTGTGTTTCATAGCTTCTAAGATTACGTTTTAAATGTTCTATTTGGTTTTAAATGCTTTCTGGTTTTCTTTCTTCCCAGAAAGAAATAAAGAAAAATTGGGATTTTTTTTTGTTTTTTGATTCTGTACCTTGATTTTTGCTGTACACTGAACTCAAGAAAGTCAAATAGTTTTATAGTAGATTTGACCTTTTTATGGAAATTTGTCAGTCTTTTCGTGTTATTTATCTTTCTTCAAACATTTATCTGTTATAATTGATTGCGGGTTTCGTCTCACTCTCACGTAAAGTTTATGGATTCCATATTAAAGAAAAATTGTTAAAGAAATAAAGTTCAAATAAACTAAAATTGATGCATGCTTTTTTCAAATGCAAGACTGTTCCGTAATGGAAGATTCTATTACCGTGGATAAAATAAAAGTTGTTTCTTTTCCTTTTTCTTTTTTTAAAGTTCTGATGCTTTTGTTATTTTGTTATTTGAAGTGGAAAAAAGCATGAAATTGAGCGTGTGTGTTTTGGGTACAGAGGTTGAGCCAATATCAACTTACGTAGATTTTGGGGAAAGAGAATTTTTAGTAGCAGATCAAAGAGGGTACGAGTATTTGCTATACAAAATGGCAGAAGATTTTCTTTTTACCTCTGAGGGTAAAATCCTGGACAGTCGTCTCAAACTAAACAAGGTAGAAGTAGAACCATCTCATTCTTTTGCTCTATGTTTACCTATATGGTACCTTCTCTCTGTTGTTTTTATGATTTGTTTGTCTTGCTAATTATGAAAAAAGGTAAAATTCTCATTTGGCTTTCATGTACCACTCACAGTTTGGTCTAGAGACTGTTTGACCCGTACTTCTGGAATTTTCCGATCATGAGGTTTTCTAGTAAACTTAATTTTTGTAATGTTTTTCTGGGGCCTGGAGTCAACTCAATACTTTTTTTTCTTGTTTTTAATCTTTTGAGCAGAGAATCTTTAACCTCAGGGCCACTTTTCTGATGCTAACTGGTCTTTGACCTTCGTGTAATCTTGTTTGCAACTTTTTTTTCTCTGGTTGAAATTATTGATTTCTGTTTATAGCATAGTTGTCATCAACAGTTATTTGATAACCAAGCTGATAAAATAAGTGATCACTATCATTAAACATGTCACGCAATGGATAATTTACCGATTTCTGAGACTGGAAGTTGGAAAATACTTTTTTTTTTTCTAAGGCAGTTTAGTGACTAAAGATTTTTGCTTTACCACGTGAAGCGGTATTGACCATTTCTTTCCGTTTCCAATAGTTGCAACGAAAGCTAAAAACAAAAGCACTTTATGAGCTTTATGAGTTGAGGACCCCAACTCTCAACCAAATTCTGACCGTATGCAATATCTTTGATCTCAATCATTTTGCCATGAATTGGGATGGTGCTTGCAACCATTAAAGCCCTTTTTACCACTCATAAATCAGTAGGCCCCAAAATTCAATTTCCATCGCCCTGCACAGGATGAACTTTGACCAAGAACAATACCCCTATGAGGTGAGATGTCATATCAACTCACGTAAAGAACATGAAAGTAATGGGGTGTTGTCATTTTCTCCATTTAATGTGCTCTTGTCTATGCCGGTTTACCTCAAAAGCTCACAGAACCAGAAAACAATGGACCCATCTTCATTCTAAGTAATAATGATAGTGTTTTTTACTGTTTATGAAAGCTCCTGTACATGGTTTAGTGGGTGGGTGTCTGTGTCCGACTCTGCACAGATTCTTCCTCAATAAATCTTTCTCATACTCATTTTTGAAATCCCAATTGCACGGATTTTTTTGGTTTGACTTCTCAGAATCTTATGTGGTTTGTTGCCTTGGACTCTGGTTTTGATATTTTTCGTACTTAAATTAAAGCTTCACATTAATGGCTGTGTTGTTGTGCACGGATTTGGGGCAGGTTGTTCGGGAATTACAGCACTCGAGAAACGGCGTCGTGGTAAGAACCGAGGATGGTTGCGTCTACGAAGCCAATTACGTGGTTTTGTCTGTGAGCATTGGTGTTCTCCAAAGCGACCTCATTTCCTTCAGACCCCCCTTGCCTGTACGTTTCCTCCTCCTTTTTTCTATTGCTTTTTAAAAGTTTTTAATCAGCTTAAACTCGCTACACCCACCGTCGCACGTGACTCTTCGTTGCTGACATGGCACGCACCTGTTGCGTGCGAATTTTTTGACATGTCATGCCTATGCCATGATGCGGACTCGTCTTTGTTAATCATCCGACAATCTGATAGCGCTAAAGATTAAGAATTTGCAGTAAACGCTGTGATTTTCATAAGCCACTCGGAAATAGTGGAATCCGGTATTTTTACTGTAGATATCTCGTTATCAATCTGACTTTGCTGTTTTGTGACGATTAATCTCAGCTGTTGGGCTCGAGAAAGATTATTTTTTATGTCCAGGCCCCCCTAGATTGATTGACGATTACCTTTCTTAAAATATAAAGTAAAAAAAGGTCTGCGACCCCTAGGAGGTAGACATTATTTTGGTCCACAACAGGAATCTATAGAGATAAGGCTCTGGCAGAGATCGGTGCTTCCAATTCGTTTACTCGATGTGTAGGGTCTGACCCACAAATTAAATACCCTCTTGAAGAGGTCAGACTTTGTTGATAGTATTAAATAAAGTCCACTTAATGATAACGCAATACGGATTTCGAGGTGCCCTTTGTTTAAAGCTATGGATTGCATGATCCACAGATTTTTTGCAGCACCCAGGCAGCCCCCTCGGCTGTCTATGTGAGTGACTGGTTTCTTAGTTTACTGGTACGGTGTACGGGGGTGTTGGCATTTGTATGTGTTTGACGACTCGTTTTGTAGGATATAGCCCTGTTAAAAAAAGAAGGAAACAACGCTAAAGCTAGCTATTGGTGCACCACAGATAGATCCCTGCACCTTATATTTGATCTAAGCATGAAATCTGGTTTTTGATTGGTTTGTCATAGTGGTGGATTGTCCTCCATATTCTGGTCATGGAAGAAGGAAGAATACTTGGTTGCATATTTTATAGTGGTTGGAAAAAGTGCAACAGCGCTACCAAGTATCCCAATTGGCACTCCAATCTAATTTTCTTGTATTTAAATTTTTAATTGCTTGGACCGCCTACAATTAAGCGGTCGCAACGTGGGCACCAACACAAACTTGTTATACCTTCAATGCTCTTCTTTGTGTTAGTTCCTCCATAATGCATCGAGTTTGAAAGCTGTGTAAATTATCATTTCAACTCTGGAGTTGTTACAGATGCTTGGCCTTTTGGGTGTTAAAATGACATTCACAGATGTGCCTTGAAAATTTTTGTTAGGATTCTCTATTTTGATGAGTCAAATGTGACAGGGACTCAATCAGAATAAAATATTTGGTGGTAGTTGGTAATTTACGTTTGTGGTCCCTCTGCCTAAGTTTTGCTGACCTGAAGTTCCTATTTCATGTTACGATTATGGAAATGAGTATTAACATAATGAGTAAAATAATAAACAGAAGTGGAAGACGGATGCTATAGGGACATGTGACGTGATGGTGTACACAAAAATCTTCTTAAAATTTCCACATAAGTTCTGGCCCTGTGGACCCGGAAAAGAGTTCTTTATCTATGCCCACGAGAGGAGAGGCTACTACACGTTCTGGCAGGTTTGTGATACTCTTTCTATATTTTTTTATCCGTTGTCATTGTAATTGTTGCCAGCTAACATCGATATGTCTTCACTGCAATTCCAACTTTTACTGCTTCAGTTCAATGGATGTTGGATCCTTATAAAGAGTTCTTCTTTGTATGTGGAACTAACATGTTCTAAGAATATAAGCGAGAATCTAATTTATTATGCGATAAGTTGTGTGTTTGTGGCTGAAGTGTCAGAAACTTGCTTGGTTGCTGCTGCTTAAGTACACTATATAGTTTGGTTCTTGAGTTAAAGCCTTTAATTTTGTTGCTGAGACATAGCATTTCTTAGAAGGGATCGTAGTTGGCAGCTGCTTTGGTTCAAATGTGAACACAAATGCATTGTATCTTTTATACGCGTCCTAAACTATTTCATCATCAACAAATTTTTTAATTGAATGGATATCTTATAATGGAGGTGAAGGCATAAGATATTATTTTTGTTCTTATGATATTGATAAATATGTCTTGTACATGTGGGGTACATGCACGTCGGTCCCGGGTTTCCATAATGAGCGCCCACTGATTTTCTTGATTTCTAGTATATTAAATTCTGTTAGCAAATCATTAAACTACTCACATGATTAGTACAATTTGATATCTTTTTTGCTTTATAACCTGCATTAAGGCTTCACATTAGTGCTGTCATTAGTTGGAATTTATATCAACCTATGAGCAAACTCATTATGAGACAGAGGGTATCATTTTATTCAACTGTACATTTTGGGGAACTGCTACTGTCGGCACTAGGATTCAGCCAGCTATCATAATGTCTTGTCTTGAGTACATCATTATTCTGAAGACAAAATAAAGAATACTTATGTACTTGTTTGACATGCCTATAAAGATCTTCTCGTTCATCGTGTTTTAAGATAATTTTGATACTCTTTTATCGTGTTGACCTTGCCAACTGTGGTTCATAGTTTTCATGGTTGGGACTCCATTTAAGACTTGATAAGAAATAGTATTTTTCTTGTAACGTGTTCGATAAAATCTTTGCATGATTAGCTTGGTCTGATTCTTCCTTGTGACGTGTTTGATGTTTCTTCATTCTCGTAAAGCTGGGTCATATGGGATGCACCATGGTTAAGCAATCTTGATCTTTGTTATTCTCTTTTTTTTTTTTATTTCCCCGCTAATCAAGGAACAGTTTTTTTATTGTAATCGATTTCGTAAACCCTGCATTTTAAAATTACATCCTCTACCTTATGAGGAGATGATTGAATTATTTGAAGGAACACGTGGCCTTTTGGGGGAAAAATGAAGGATCTCACATCTAGATCATGTTCATTCTTTTATGTAGTGCATGAAGACTCGTAATTATATATAATGTGGCCAATAAAGCACGCAATATTTTTAAATGGTATAATTAAATACTGGTATGAGATTAGATCATCTATTCGTTTTTAATTGGTCATTGAATCACCCAACTCTCTTGCTGATCTGTTGCTTTGTCATCAGCACATGGAGAATGCATACCCTGGTTCAAATATCCTGGTGGTGACATTGACCAATGGGGAATCAAAACGTGTGGAGGGTCAATCAGATGAAGAAACATTGAAAGAAGCTATGGGGGTGCTGAGGGACATGTTTGGACCCAACATACCTAATGCCACTGATATTCTTGTGCCACGCTGGTGGAATAACAGGTTTCAGCGCGGCAGCTACAGCAACTACCCTATCATATCTAATCATCAAGTTGTTCAAGATATTAAGGTACTTTTATCTTGCTCACAATTCATAAGTTAATCTCAATGAAAAACTTTGGCTGGCTATGTTGGGCAATATACATAAAATATGACAAGAAATACAAACATAACATTAAGGAAGACTTGGACCATTATGAACCTGTGTTGAAACGACTTCGTTTATATGTTCTGGTGAAGGCCCCAGTGGGACGCGTCTTCTTTACAGGGGAACACACAAGTGAAAGATTCAGTGGTTACGTCCATGGAGGATACTTAGCAGGTGAGTAAATGATGTAGCTACTACTTTCTAGAGTCATAAAACAATGTCAATGTCAATGGTAAACAGGGCCACTTTTTTTTTTTTTTTTTTTTCTTTTCTGACGATCAACTTGGCAGGTATCGATACAGGTAATGCTTTACTAGAGGAAATAAGAAAGGAAAGAAAAAGCGAGAACCAAAACCATTTGCTAGAGCCCTTGTTAGCGTTGACTGGGTCATTGGCTTTGGCACCGACCGATGCAGTCTCAGGTCTACACAAATGTGATATTCCTACCCAACTATATCTTGGGAAACTCAGCATTACAGAAGCTATATTATGACTACATGGACCTACAGAGATTTCCCACTTAGTTAATGATGATAACCATGATGACAAAGATATTCTTAACAACGAGAGTGATGGCCAGATGGATTTGGACCTAAACCCAGTTTCAAGCCCTTGATTCCGTCCACAAGGTAGAGTCAAGTGGGATATAAAAAGCAGGAAAATAGGGGGTAGACGCACTGATTATAGGGTGCACGGGTTGACTCTCCTTTTCCCTTATGGCCTTTTGTTTGGTTGGGGCTGAGGTTTGGATTTTTGAAGGAAATTGGTTTAGGGGGCATACAATATAAAAGATTGTTCGCTGTACTAAGAACTGACATCTAAGGGATAGGAAGGGCCACTCTTCAAATTCTAATTTGACCTGTACTTGTTCGTTCCCACAGGAAGCAACTCTTTCCATTTCTTGTCTTTGATTAATGATTATGCAAAGATTTCTAATTCCTCCCATTGTATCCAATCTGCTTCTTTGTTACTCACAACAACGTCGTTAAGACAGTCAACGGAGCCTTCCCCAGGGAATGAAGTGGTTGCGTCTTTTGAAATTTGTCACGAATGGATTTGACAAGTCGGCATTGGTAGCAACTATTCAACGCGAACAATATTTTTTACCATTTCCTTAGAAGTCACATTTTTCAACACGCAAAGCCTTTATATCACTATATCGCCGAATCAAACAGGAACCTGTGTTCTATTGGTCTTCACAAAAACCAAAGTCAGCAAGCTCAGAAACTCAAAAGTATATCAAGAGTTTAAAAAGGGTAGAAAACTCGAAGTAGTTAGCAAGTCAAGCGGGCAAGTCTTAAGGAGTTGGTAGTTAGTGGAGTCTCACATTCATGGAGTTAGAGAAATTCTCAACCTCTGGTTTATTTAATTCCTTAAGATCTTATCGTCCATTTGTTTAGGTTCTTTCCCCTTTGGCTACATAATGAGATTCAATGGTCCATTTTTTAAGGTTCTTTCCCCATTGCAACTCTCTCCATTTACCACAATTTCTTAATGCCTAGCCTCTGACATGCCATGCCAGGCTAAAGCCCAGTCGAACAAGATCACTAGCACTAGTAGTTGCACATCAACCACATTTTTCCTACATAACTTTTGGCATCCTTAGGAAACTCCATGTGACACTCCTTGCAACTTTAAATAATGTTCACTGCATTCAAGTTACAAGTTGAATCAACATTTATGGTTATTTAATTATAAAGAATGTCCCAAACTTTGTGAAATTACTACAGAGAAAAGAAAATGCATAACATCATCTTTCTTCCTCTTTGGCTGCATAAAGAATTAGCCAAATGTGTGCTTGAGGTAACTTTTGCACAACTTCAGAAAAGCCAAGTTCATTACCTTTACCTGTCACTTGACAGATTTGAGTGCCAGCTTGCCACTTTTATAAACATGATATTTATTCCTTTTCCTCTTGCCAAAATATTTCTCATACAAGGATTTGGAAATAGCGAGTGCATCTCCTTTGGCTTCCACTGGGTAAAAGTCTGTGCCTGCTTGCCATTGGTTTGAAAACAAGATCCATTCTCTTCTCCATTCCTCCAGCTTGAAGCTTTCATTTTCTTGCAAGCTTTTCAACAAATGCTGAAAAAATGTAGAAGCCCGAGGTAGATAGTAGCCTTCAAGTAGCCCACTCCAGAACTTGTTTGCTGATCAAGCCAGCCAAAATGTGATGTTACAAAAGTAATGGAGCATCAAGAAGTAATATAGTAAAGTCCCTTCTGGGACATCCTATAAAATAAGAAGAATACAGATACTTATTGACTGATGGAAGACAAGATTACCATAATCATGAAGGCTGCTCTGTTTGGTTCTTGTGTTATCATACCACATTGTTATTTGAGTTCTCGCATTCCACTCGTACTGAAGAGAACAAGTACATTACATCAACCAATTATCATCTTATATGCATAATGTTCAAAACATGCCAGTATAACTAGAGATAAGAACCATCCAGTTCACTATTAGTCAAACAAATCCACCCAAAGAGAGACTCTTAGGTACCTAAAATTGGCCAACATTCTTAATTCGGTCACTATGAAACATCAGACAGCCCTATTCAAATATGTGGCAATATATATGATCCAAGGAAAATGTGCAGCTGACTACAATGCTTGGAACAGGGCTTCCTGAGGTTCCCACGTTTAAGTATTGACGAGTAGAGTCACATTAGTGACAACCAAATTTTAATATGCTCAAACAAAGTGAAATATCAGTGAGGAAAATATCTTGACTCACCTGCCTCAACTCGTGAGAATTCTTTGCTAAGTTGCTTGCACTTCGGAGCCAGGTTCCAAGCAAAAAATGGTCATCAGAAGCAAGAATAACATCAATATCCTTTATCAGCTGGATAAATGTTTCACTCTGAGTATTTAAAGCTTTTACATCCTTTTGTCGGAAAGCCGTCACAGCATCCAAGTATACTTGGTTTGCTAACTTTGACAGTACTTGCCGTGTCAAGTCCACCAAGTCATACCTGTCAAAATGACACCAACAATTAGGAAGGATTCCATGCCTTATTTTATCCCTTCCTCATATTTCATATTTCCTTACAAGTCAAGAGTTGGCCTGTGAATCATCAGAATCCCACCAGAGTTACTATACTATGCATACAAATCATGATTGATGACGCTTAACAGAAAGTTCTTTTCAAAATCTTAAAATTTGATACTAATTTTTAGACGGCCATGAAAAAGCACATTCTAAACTGGTTGAATTTTTAATAATTTAGTAAGGGATAAACATTTCAAGACAAACAAAGAGAAATTTAGAGCAACTGAATGGCAACTCCAAATGCAGTAAGATAGTGTAATTAAATCACGAAATCTATTAGAGTGGCATAATAAACTGGCACCTGAATTTAGCAGAAAGGAAGAGAAGTAATTCATTGGTAGGACCAGACACGCTCACTTAACCTCAATTGGGGTGTATAAAAGTAGCTTAAAATAGATGAAAGTAAGCATTGTAATATAGAATCGTGCATATATATGATTGCACTATCACAAAAAACAGTGTACGGATTCGCAAACAGTGCTAACGCTTGTGTGTAAAAACTGAGGCTATGCCCAAATGAGAAAATTCATCTTCTGTGTTTCTATAGATAAGATTGAGAAATGCTGAGCAGTTATTTCATGGTTTCTGATACTACCAAGAAGTAAGTACCAGCTGAGATATGTGAAGCACTTGTTAGTGGCTTATAGTTTCTGGTCTAACTACTAGTTATACATCCTAGCTTATTTGGATGCTCTTTTTTTCTCTTCGAAGTAATTAGGTTTGTATTGTCACCTGGCATTCCATTTATTACACAAGCATGCATTATAAATAACTAAAGAGTCAATCAAATTGCAACAGCTCCCGAATATGGGCATGAAGTCTTGAAGAAAACAGAAAAAGACAATTCGTTTATGCAGCATTATAGTCATCATGCCAGAGACAATGAATTAATTGCAATGTGTAAATATTATCTTGTGCACTTTACCTATATGTAAGGCTTCCAGTCAGATCATTTCCAGCTTCAAGGAATAGTTGAAGGGCATTGATCACCTTCTGGGTAGAATACCATAAATGTGCCTGCGGCAATGCAGAACTTGTATTTGATGGATCCCAATCTGGAAGTTTGACTATAAAATCAGTGTTATGATCCTGCAATGAGTCAAAAGATCACATAAATAAGTATTTAAACAAGATATTACTGAACCAAAAGAACCAAATAGCTATAAACACCCATTATTTCACATCCTATTTTATTTTGGTTTGGAATGCTGATAAATATCAATCAAAGCAAACCTTCATCTAATCAGACAATAATATGAACGAATGCATCAAGACGATCATATGGACTCTTAAGTCTCAGGCAGCTCAAAACTTGTCACTATATTCCCTTATCAAATAATACTTGAAATTTTGGTATATAGAGCAACTTTAGCATTTCTATTTTTTTATTTTTATTTTTTTTTCAGTTTCATCAATGCGCGCAATAAGCATACAAGCAATAATCCTTTTCACAACTGAAACTATCACAGAGAAAGTTTGACTAAAAAAGGAAACAGTGAATCATTCAATATGTTGTGTTGAAACTTCAAAAACTCACATGAATAACTGAGAATTATAATGCACCACCCCAAAAATTATTCTCAAAATCATTTCTTCAGAGCTGACTGTTGCTCTCTAGGTGCTCAATTATTTGAGACAGGTAGACTGTAGATTCTTTTCCAGCAACAATTTAACAGTATATTTCCTGGTAAAGGGAAAATTTGTTTGTTTGTATGAAATAAACTCATAAACTACATTTAGAGGAAGTCTAGCAAATCCTCTATTATATCAAGAGGCATGATAAAGATTTTTTATTTTTTTTAAGCATGCATGATAGAGTATTTGCCGTAAGACTAAATAACATGTTGGACAAGGCCCTCACAGAAGGGTACTAATTAACAGCTATAGACGAAGTCCAGATGATCACAGATCCAATTAACTATATAACAGCATATTTTTGTGGGTCGAACCTGCTCTTTTTTGGTGTGTTTTGGTTATGCCAAAGCTGTGAAAACTAGATTTCATTTAGGCAAACCACCACTCCTTAAGTCGATGAAAACATGATGATTTTTCTCTTCTGCCCTTTTCTTTTTGTTTTGTTCTATTTTGTTTGTGTTTATTCTATTGCCTCAAGAGACTTAACTCGGTGTCCTTATCCTTATTGTGAAAGGGCACCTTTCATTTGAGACATACCTTTTGTTGACTCGACTACAATGGGTCTTCCCACTGAATGTCCACTTGGGATCTCTACCATTACTTGTAGTTCCTCCTCTTTGTGGCGTATGACCAACTCATCTGAGTGTGGTCCAACGAGTTGCATAAAAAAATTTGATCTTGCTCACTCTTTCAGTGGCTATTTCCTCCTCTGGCAACTTAACAAAGGATCACCTCCCTTGACAACTGCTCTCAAGCTGCTGGTCTCATTTTTAAACCTTCTTTGACACTTGATTCAAGAATTTTATTCGACCAGGAAATTGGTCAAGTTCCGTTATATTTCTTTTACTAGCATTGTCCTTCCTGATCTTTTATAGCCGTTTGAGGTTTCCTACATTTGTAATATTTTGTTTGTCTTAGTTAATTTATCATTTTCTTGCGTGGACAAAAAAATTTAAAATATATCAAACATAAAAAACAAGTAAATCATGTCAAACATTAAAAGAATTCTAGAAAACAATACTTCATCACCTATGATATTGTTTCCCTTTCTAGTAGATGTTTTTTGCCAAATAATGGAAGTAAAATGAAAGTGATGTATTGCATCCAATAGATAGAATGAAAAAATACCGCTATTCCATCTGTACAATTGTAAATTGTGCGATAAAGAATTTTCCAAGCTGCTTCAACTTGATGACTTGCTTTCCCATAGCGTCCGCGGGAATAGGACTCCAACCACTCCTACACTAGCGATAAAGTTATATCAAAACCATAAAGCAGTAGTCATCACGAACCATGAAAGAAGCATTTTGTACTCATTTCAATGTTCTTTAAGCCTATGTATGTTTAATTGTAAAGAAACTGCCATCAAGCAAGTAGATGAAGGGAGAGAGGAAGAGTGCTCCATATCATCAGCGATAGATGGAACTAACGGAAGACTAGACTTTGGTTAGTCTCTTTAGTCTTGTAAATGATAATTGCACAATATATGGAAATTTGTTTTGACAGTATGTGCAAGGACGACAATCGCTGAGCTTTATAAAATGGCCTGCAACTGGAGGCCAACAATCATGTATAACGCATGTCGTGGGTCACTTCCAGATAGCTTAAGATTTTAGAATTGATGATATCCAACATTAGACGATGCCAGCACAAATTCATTAAGAAAATAATATAAGCTGCAGGGTTAGATCATTTTAAGTAAGATGAAAGAAAACATCTGAGTAATAGACAGAAAAAATGTGCAGTTCAGAGAGAGAACGGGTATGGAAGAATGCAGAAACTTTTTAGTACGAGCACAAAACATGTGTGTCGTTAAAGAGGTTCTGCACCTTTCCATACCTTTACTGAATAGTTTGAACAGAAAGATAATGTTAAAGAAAAGTTAAAATCAATAATTACCAGGACTCTAACTTTTTCCCTCCGAAATGCCATTTCAGACATCAACTCATAAACAACTGGATTTTGATTTATTCCTTCCATGCACATGCCAACACCAACCTATTACAGTAAGTTACTGAGTCAGCCTGCTTGAGTAAAATCACAAAAATAGAGTGACAGAGGATTTAGGGTTACAAGTAACAAAATGCTTGAAATGTCATTCCAGCTTTTGCATCAGTAAAATGCATAAACAAGCCATTTGACATACCATGGTTGAATTTTCACTAGTGCGGGCATCAACTGGACCTGAAGCGATTGAATCCAAGATGCCATACATTTCAATATTTCCGCCAAAATTATGCAACATACACCTGAGGCATATTAAAGTTGATGAGCAGTAAATTTTTTTATTTAGAACTGAAATGCATTACAGGGAAAAATGGACAGTAATTAGTGAGTTACACATGTCAAATGACTAAAAATCTACAATATGATCTAAATACACTCCTAAGATACAAGAGCTACATACCAGACATAAGGGGTACCATAAAATTGGGATGAATTTTTCCATATTGGTTTGACATCAGCAAATAGATCTAGAACTATCATTTTCCCAAATGGAACAGAATGTAAAAGTGCCTGCAGATACCAAGTCTAGAGTTAATTCTCAAAATAAGAGAAGGAGAAAACCAACTGTCACATTCATGGCAGAAAATTCCCTAATAACTAGCCTAGTGCAAGCAGACTAGTTAAGGAAATGAGTAATACCACAAATAACATCTTGCTTCAAGTGTTTGAAGTAAAAATCAAAGGAGTTTGAGCAACAATAAACTGAATGGGAAAAACCAAAAGGTCCAACTCCCAAATCATTGCACTGCACGACAAGAGTTCTTATGACTCAACTCCATATATACTTCCAATGTATCCACATCCCTCTTTTGTTAAAAAAGAGATTAGTTTAAAATCCACCAAATATCAAAATAATAATTCCAATCCCATATTACTCATAAATAAAGCGGATTAATATGTTTGAGTGTTGCTATCTTTATCATAACTCAGAAAAACATATTTTAAGAATCTAATTCATCTTATAGACGTGCATATACCTCCATTTGGAGTGGCTTCCAGAAAGCAGAGTCCGAGTAGAAGAGCCAACCCTGGACACTTATACAACTGTCAACTTAAACATGTAATGGATAATAGAATGTGAATAGGTACACTCACACCAAACCCATTTTTTCAACTAAACTTTGAGTAGAAAAAATTAATGACAAAAGTCTTGGCTATCCAGTGATGTCTTTGAAACAACAAATGTGATTTCCAACACTTAATCATCTTATGATATAGAATGTAAGGAGATACTCGTGGGTTTACGAAATCAGGGATAAAGGTTTCTATAAGAGTGGGGAAGTGGTCAAATTGGTTGGGGAGTATCCACAATGTATTCCCTTTCTGTGTCTGCTTCAACATTGCAAAAGAAGTTACACACCAATTTGTCTCTCAAAAAACTTCACTAGGAAATATCATTTAGTGAAGTGAACCCATGCAGAGAGCATGATGGGGAAGAATGGAGCGATCACAATCACTAGTCAGGCCAATTGGATATAGGATTTTGAATGTAACCATCATAAATGAAACATGAAGGTCCTTCAAAGATTTTGAATGCTAAAAGATAAATACTGAACATGACAGCAACAATTCGCTTTTGGTGTTGCGGGGGGAAAAGGGTTCCCACGGGGTGGGAGAAGAGAAAAAGAGAGAGAAGAGGGGGGTGGGGGTTTGGTGAGTGAGGTTTCTGCAGTACATTGAGAGCTTACTTGCATCAACCACACGGCATCCTTGTCACCTTTGGACATTGCTTTGTAGACCGATGCACCGAGTGAAGATATATAAGTTGGATCACTTGTTGGTGGGGTATTTTCATTAAATGTATCACTGCATCAAACATGGTAACAATGGTAACAATGGTAGCAGATGATTTTTCCCCACACATTTTAAGGAAAACAAAGGGATAAAAAACACTATCTAAAGAGGCCAATTAAGTGTAAGAAAAAAGATGCATAAACATGGCATGCTAACAACAACAAAATAATAATCCAGATAAGGGGTCCATAGGAAAACAGATCTGACTCCAATGCACCATAGCTTGAAGAACAGAAGGTCAAATAAATATCAAAATAAGTTTAAACTGTTCAAGTTCAATCAAAAGCATAGATGCTAGAAATTTTTAGTTTCCAAATCTGGCCCAAGCATTGATTTGTTGACTAAAAAGGTCATTTTGCCAATAGAAGGGGAAAGAAAAAACAGAGGGGTAAGCATATTTACCCAGTATAGTTAATCGATCCCTCGCCAACTGAAAACCTAAAACAGCTATGCTAATTTGGAAACATAGAATAGCAACAATGCCTGCTCTATGAAATGATGACATCAGAATGACTCTTGTCTTGGTATCATAGACTGTCATTTATTAGAAGCATAGGAATTGCATTAAAATTCCCTGACTTGAACAGGCCTACTTATCAGAATATATCTTTATATAAAAAATTCCTCATATTGGTCCGAACATCTGTTTATGGTTCATAGGTTATTATGTCTTATAAAGTTCAGTAAACAAGCTATAGGTACTTGGTCTATTGCCAAATATAAAAATATAAGGGGGCGAAAAAAAAACAATGGCATGGAAACTCAACTTAGTGCAGCAATTTAACTATTCCATTAAAAAACAAGTGAGAACAATTACCAGCTGTAGATGTCTGTCACATCCCCATATTCTGTAATTTATAAACCAAAAATACGAGAAAAAGAAAAGAAAAGGAAATAGTCACAAAATCAGAAAGGAAAACACAGACATTGTACATAATCCAATTCACATCTTCAAAAAACATATATAGCTCATCCATGAAAAATGAAGTCATTAATCAACCAATAAAACAGAATCAAAGGATGTTGAAGGCGGAAAATCTACCTCCACCATCAAACTTAATAACCAAAATAAATCTCAAAACCCTGCATTAGGTTTCATTTAAAGATAAATTGATAGGATTTTTGGTATGACACTGAATCTGTATACTACTTCCAGGTTTCAACAGATAATCATATGCTCATAATACTTTTGCTCCTCTCTCCAAGTCTTTGTAAACAGCAAGGTGTGATGGAGAATGCCAAGAATTGGAACTGAGACTGAATTGGACGTCATAGAGCTCCGTAATTTCTAATTAGAATGAATGTCACACAGACACATGCATATACCCCAAGAGCCATATATAACTTGTTCTTGCCAAGCATCTGTGCAGAAACACATGTTTGCATATGCAAAAGATCTAATCTTTCTATCCAAGAAAGAAACGATATCATAGACAGGATAAAAACAACTTATCTTGAACATGAAGATCTTTTAACTCATTTTTAAGTTTGAAAATACTTTATTACTTTCTAATGAGGAAAATAATTAATCTTCTGACTTTGAACACACAATAAATATGTTTATTGAAGACAAAGATAATGAAGTTGAGTTTGAAAAAGAAGAAAAAACTTCTTTTATGGAAAAACTAAAAAATCCATCAGATCCAGAAGAATTTGGAGATTATGGAATTTATGAAGATAATTATGAAGATAATGTAGAAGACATCAAAACCAGTGCTTCTACTAGTGGAGTTAAAGAGGAAATACCTCATCTCACATATTCTCAAAAAGATGATATTGAGAAACAAAATTGGCCCAAAATGGAACATATTTAAACTTACCCATGTTCTTTTTAACGATTAATTGAAAACTATAGATGATTGGGCACAATTCCTTTCAATTATAGTAATCAATTATAGGAATACATGGACAAAGGAAAAAATTTTGGACTATGTTGCTTCTACGGTTCAAGGAGACACCTTGCAGTGGTGTAGGCAATGGGAAAAGACCGATTCAAGAAATCAGCAAAAAACTGCTTTACTTGCAAACTTTTATGATTTTAATGAGGTTCTAAGAGAACTTGCAAAAATACTCAAGGAACAAATTTCTAGGTTTCCGGGAGAACCACTCCTACAAGAAGACGCCAATTGTATGCTATCCAAGCTAGAATTATGTGATATATGTAGGTTTCAATAATTTGTTAAAACTTTATTTTTTGGTAGAACCACCAAAAAATGAATATTGGTTAGAACAATTCTTCAATAAGCTACCAAGCCCTTGGATGAATTTCTACATAAGGATATCTAGAAAAGGAAAAAGTGGTAAGAAAATGATCAAATTTCTTGAAGAAAGAGAATTTGAAATTCTTTTTGGATACGAAATCTTTGATCACGAAAATATTCTATATGAGGATTCAAGTGATGAAAAAGAAATTATCTTCATGATGATAGAACAATGGTCTCAGGATAATCAATTAGAGGTTCTTGAACAAGAAATAGAAAGTCTTAAACTAAAAGACATTATAGGAAAAGAAGTAAGCTTCATTGAAAAATAGTTGGAAAAAAATAAGAAAAGCACAAGAAATTAAAAAAGAAGACAATAGCTGCCACAAAGAGATAGTAAAAATGATTCTTTCAATTGTATATAAATAGAAGAGTTCCTTATTTGTAAAGGACATTGAACCTTTGTAGCTCTTTGTAGTTTTCTCGTTTTCTCTTCAAACCTTGTAACTTTCCACTGTAAATTTTCCTCCAAACACTTGTTTTTATTTCTAGCTTCTTTTTCTTCTATCTTTGCCACCTTGATTTATACTTTTGGAATTTCTTTCGTGTGGCCTCATCTTCACGGTTTCTTTTTCTTTTTACCTTTAATCCTCTATGCATAGTGTCCTTAGTTTGAGACACATGTTTCGTCACTTCTTCTGGCTTCTCCACATATTATTCTTTATATGACGTAAAACAGATATTTACACATACGCAAACTCACTTGGAGATAGAAGGAATTCTTCATTCCAGCACTACAAGATGAATATCACCTTAAAGACGTGGAATATTTTCTTAACACTACATAGGGAAGGGCAGTACTATTCCAAGTAAACAATCAACAGATAAAAGATGCACCTTTGACTTGTCGTCTAATGAAAGCCTCCCCAATTTCAACAAATAAAGGATCGGATGGATTGAGAAGGTAAGTGCAACACCAACGAGGATTAGCATTGACAGTATTCCTAAGGACAAGAAGTGGAAAACTTCAAAATACAGAATACCAGAGCTTTTTTCTCACATCATAACATAAACTCAAAATCAGCTAGGAGACAAAAAAGCCTAAATATTTAATGAAGGAAACTCAGGAAATATGAATTAATAGACCACTGCAAAAAACCTTGATTACCAGTCCCCTAGTCTAGTTATGTTTGCTGAAGGAAATATCTTTTGCAAAGCTTCTGGAACGTTCCCAGAGAATGATGGCAACACTGGCAAAAAGAGGCACTGCATTTTGTCAGATAACTCCTCAAACTAAGAAGGAAAATTGTCACTAGATTTGTCGGACAAGAATCTGTCAACATGGGATACAGATATGGAGTTTAACAGTACCTGGAGTCATGCCCAGTTCTAGCATCCGGGATAATATCTGTTTCTGTAAAGTTAATTGTTGATCCAACCAATTCTGAGATAAAGGACCACCCCATCTGTGAATGATAAATTTTAGTTTCTAGAATCTTAAAAGCACGTAAATTCCAAAAATCACCTTTACGTACCCATGTAAATTTCCCATGCGAGCCCAGGCAAGGAAAGCGGGTCCACCAAAGAAATCATTCAAATCTTCCTTACTAACATTGAAATCCTATGTTCAAAATGTCAGTCAAATGATACAAATCAGATATACGAATTGAGCTAAACATATATTGAACTAATAGGTTCCAGTCAATATAGCAACTTATGATATTCAAAAGCAGGTTGAAACTCACCGATCCATCATTTACTGATAGAAACACAAGCTTTTTATTGAAAACACAGAGAAAGACAAATGGTTCTACAAATAACATAATAACCTTAACACAAAATGGAATTATTCTCAGTTGTTGACATGCTCGAAGCTTACCCACGTAATGTTTTAATAAAAAATAAAACATGAGTAATTACCATCCACATCATGAAAGCCAAGACAGAAATCTATACCCACTCCATATGCTAAAATATCACTCATAGTTCATAGCAAATAACTTACTTTGGATTAACATACTTTTTTGGCAGCCTATCTTAACAAAATACTGCTAAGGGTTCATTAAAAAAACTTTGTCCTACAGATACAGTATGCAACATTTCCCAGTAGATAAAGTTAAAATAGGCACAGTAAAAAACCTTCGGTATTAGTAATCTTTAAATGGGTTGAGGAATTAACTCCCCACTTCGTTATTCAATGCAGCTTAATAGACAAAATTTTTGAGCTCTAATCACTAGTACTAGACATTGACAGGTGTACTAGCCAATTATAACATTACATCTCAAATAGATAGCTTTGACTCTGAAATAGTTAAGTTGCATAACATTTATGTGTTCAACTTTTGAGTTACTATACATGAGAGACTTATGCTGTGGCACAGAACATATTAGTGAACACATCGAGACATATAATGAAGTACTTAGCAGGTCACCATGAAAACTTTCTGCCAAATGGTTTCTTGGCCAGTAAATGCTAAAGGTAGGTTAACCCCGTGAAGAGCCATCCAATCTATCTCTTTTTCCCATCTTTCCCAATCCCACCACACATAGGAATCTGCAACAATAAAAGTAAAATTAATTAAGCTATTTACTCTGCCAAACAATAGCAAGATCAATATATTTTCTAGTCAAAACTTATATAAATTTTGCACTTCATCTCATCATCTAGAATTAATATTTCATCTTTTTTGCAGTTCCTTTACCACTTCATCACTTAGAGCTGCAGAATTGCAACATTTAGTAAAACATTTTGGTAAAATAAGTGCAAAGGGAAACAAAGGTCGCAGTACTCACAGCTAGATGTAACAACATTTTGATAGTAGTTCCATGGCACTGGCCGCTGGATCATCACCCCCTCATCTTTCACACGAGGCAGTGATCCAGGCTTGGGGATGGAAGCTATCTGAATGCCACCCGTCTTGTCCCATGAGACATGAGCACCACACCAATACTTTAAATACCAATAGAGGCCAGATGCAATTTCAACGCCTGTGCTTCCTTTGATCCTGAAAGGGAAATGAACTTTAAACTCACAGCAAAGACACTTCTTTTGTTTTCTCGTCTTTCTTCTTCTCTCTTCCATCTTTTTCTTTTCTTTCTCTGTTCATTTTCTTTTAAGAGCAAGGTGAAAGAAGTGCAGCAGGTTCTCCAATCCACATAGACTATAGTTTGTAAGGAAAATTTATGTAAGAAAATCTGTGTCATTGAGCAAATATTTCACGTTGCAACATGTTCCCACTCACAAAACAGGAAAAGAAAAAGACCATACTTTGAGTTCCGACCAGACAACAGAACGAGCATATTTGGTTTTTCAACCAACATCTCAAGGAAACCTTTATAGGGTGTAGAAATCCATCATCAAGACTAGGATCCGACCTAGAAAGTGACAGCCACTTTCTAAGTAACATTAAAGTTAAAGGTCATATTTAGAAACAAATTAACCTGGTCTATTCAATTATCGACAAGAAGTATCAAGTTTCATAATGGCTTTATTCTGGCAATATTTGTTTTAGCTTCATATTAAGTACACTAAGCAAAACAAACCCTGGCTACCCCAAAAAATTCTTCAGGAAGTCTAAAATGATTAAGTACACCAAGTAAAATCCAACTCTTGAAGCTATGATCATTATGATTGCTCTTGTAAGAGGGTGGGGTTCTTCCAACTGCTCCTTTTTCATCCTCTTTGGATTTTCTGGACTTAGTAACCTTGGTCTGTAATGTTCACGGATTCCCATAAACAACTTGCATACTTGAGGAACAAACAATTTTCTTCTCTCCAGTGGTTCTTACTTAATATTGAAAAAGAAAAAAGGAAAATGGAGTCTCAAGATGGAACCCAATCAACCAGGTAGAAATGGAAATAGATTGTAGAATGCTGTTTACAAATCCAAGTTCAAAGGTTCTGACTACAGCATATCCAATGATTCATGCCTCAAATCTTGCATATAAGCAGACAGAAATTAAACTTAACATTCAGATATGAATGCATAAGATCCTAACTAAAAAGGCAAGAGAACTGAGGGCAAATGATTTAATATTTATGTGACAAGGCCTGTAATTTTCATTGAACTGGAAAAGAAGGGAACAATAATCTTTGGCAAGAATGAACCAACGTACACTATCTCAGGCCCACTCTTGCTTAAGGGGCTGTAATTGGTTATCAAGAAGCAACTTTGTCCACCACAGACATCCTGGTATTTGAAATTGAAACTGTCAGAAAAATGATTAACATGCATTGAATATACGGACACATTTCTCCAGAACTCAAGCAACAAATAAAGATATGAAGATACTTAACTCATGGATAGTCATGCATAAGAACAAAAACAGTCTAAAGGACAGCTAGCCACTGGTATTTCTGACAAAAATTTGGCCTCTAAAAGTAGAAGAGTTGAGATAAAATCCTCAAAACTGGTCAATAGGAATTAGTACCAAGTTTATCGCACCTCTTCTTTTTTCAGGAAAAAGTAACTCCAATATATATCTACGAGCATCGAGGTGCAGAGAAAAAAATTTGAGAAGGAGAAAAGGAAACAGCACCTGGGAAACATCTAAAATATAAAATGTGTTGAACCTTCTAACAATTTAACCAGAGAATTAAAATGGAAACCCAAAAGACCCAGATGGAAAGTATACAAGACAGTCTGAACATAAGTAAACAAGAGCATGACCACGCAACTATTTCGCCCAGTTTACGTCAACATTCCCATCTTTCGGAACCAAAACAATCGCGGCACACCATACACAATTGCAATAGGATACAAGAATACAGTAGTTGAAAAGCACCCAGTTGCAGTAAAGGAGTTATTAAACGGCAAATATGATCAAATCAACAAGTCAACGCAATAGGAGAAGGGTATAGTAGAATGAAAGTACATTTGAGATAATCTCGAACTCGAAACTGGAAACATAGCTAGGAAGCAATCTCTTCAGAACAGCTTCAGCTGCAGCTTCTTGAACTGCAGAAGATGGCCGCTTTGACTCCAAACGTTTGAGCACAGCTTTTATGGCTTCTGCTTCTGATAAAGCTGTTGGTAACAGCATTACCGTCAGAATCAAAACCAAAAGCTTGGAATTGAGATTCCACATGGTTGATGTCGTCGCTGGTTCTTCCGAGGATTGCAGTATGACGAGCAACGTGCTTACATTTGTTATAAATCGATGTTCACCAGTAAAAACTCAAAGGAGAAAATTCTTATATGCAGCGATTTCTGCTGAAGGATGAGGATTGGTATTATTTTAGTAGTTTTATTGGGAGACTGTGGCGTTAGTATTATTATACTCAGAATGGTGCAAATTCATTCTCATACGAAAAGGACAGAAATTATCTGAATTTCGATGGTTGATTTCTAAGCAACACTTACCATAAAAACTCTCTCTCTCTCTCCCCTTCTCTCCCCATCCACCGAGGAAAACAACTCAAGCAAAGCTAATTCTTAAACAAGAAAATCTACTTCAAAGCAACAAACCCAATCCCGGGTGCCAAAAGTATAACATAATCACTAGACTGGCGAAGTGACATATATTTTCAGCCAACTCTGAATGATGAAACATCATCTTGTATAATATAGACACCACAAAACGATTCACTAACCTCTAAAAATCAAATTAAAATCCCTTATGCTTGTGAGGAATCAAAAATTCTTTGAAATTTTTTGTTTCTCTTGATTAGTTTCTGTACTAGATAAGATATAATTGTTATTTAAAATTTTATAAAATAGAAAATTGAGAGTAGGGTTGAAAGTGCAAACTCAACAAATATTCAATTGTAATTCTATTATATAAACATGCATTAATTGATTTGCTATTGGGCTTCCTCCTTTCTTAAGAGCTAACTTATAAAAAATATTTATTCACCCTCATGTTTATAAATCTAATATTCTCTTATTCTCTACTTAACGTGGACCATCATTTCTATTGTGTTTTTTATTATTAGGTAGAATAGGTTGTGATGGACTTATATTCAAAAATTGATATTAATTCTTCTTTTTTCAAACAAAATTTTGATTACCCTAAAAACAAACTCCTTTCTTCTCAAACTACTTTTTTTTTTTTTTTTTTTTTGCTTTTCTTGACTCTCAAAAAATAATATTGTTTGTCGATGAGCGTTTAATTTAGTAGTGATCAAATATTATCCGTGTGTGAGAAAAAAGAAAAAGAAAAAAAAAGTAGCATTGTTTTGTGTGAAAATACGTCATTTAACGTGAGACGAAAACTACAGAGCCGTTTTCCATCGGGGTCCAAACGACATGTCGTTGATCCATCTCGAGCATTAGGAGCTTGGTAGGTTTCTATTCTGCTTATTTACTGGTTTTACATTTTAGCGTCGCTTACGAAATTAGTAAAACCCTGAAACTCTAAAACCCTAGTCTTTCGAGACCCGCCAAAGCTCAATCCCAAACCTTCAAATTGCCTCTCCTCACGTACAGACGCACAATTGAAGAATATCAATGGAGGTGGAAGAGGGGCAGAGAGGGGCTATGGCGAGCAACAAAGTGATGTGCCTTTTGACTGATCCGGACGGAACGCCTTTGGGAGCCGCCATGTACCTTCCCCAAGACGCTGGGCCTCAGGAGCTTCAGCAAATGGTCAATAAGCTTCTCAACAATGTAAGATTTCTCAACCGCACTTTCTGAGAAACAAACAGTGCACAAGCTTGGGAAAAAAGAAAAAGAAAGAAATGGAAGGAGGAAGCATTAGAATAAAAAGGGAAAACTTAAGATTTGGACAATTGTTGTTCGAGAAAATTTCCTTTTTCCCAGCAAATCGTTTTCTTTTTCCAGACTCCTTGCTAACTAGTAAAATGTTATAGTTTTTTTATTTTGCAAATACTTTAGAATTGTGTGACGTACTTATGCTAGCATCATTATCTCCAATTTGATTATCTTCGTACTTTATTGGTGGCTGTTTCCATGGGAATTGTGTGGAACCCATGGGGACAATCATATGGCAGTATGAATTTTGATCAGTTGATAAGTATTGGCCTTAGCTCATGGAGGAAGCTAGTGGGTTACATTAGTGCTTAGTAAAACTCTGTTTCTTTATTTCAGGAGGAGAAGTTGCCATATTCTTTCTATATATCTGATCAGGAGCTTCTTGTGTCACTTGGCTCTTATTTAGAGAAGAATAAAGGTTGGTTGATCAGAAATTATACTTGAAGTTCGCTGTTTTGGCTTTTGTAAAATTTTTGAGCCATTCAAGTTTTTCTTTTTTGAATGAGGCATTTGGATGTTTTCTTATGAGGTTTGCTTCAGGTTTTCTATTCAATAATCATTTTGCATGGACAATTTTCAGTTTCCGTGGAGAAGGTACTCTCCATTGTTTATCAACCGCAAGCTGTTTTCAGAATTCGTCCAGTTAATCGTTGTTCAGCTACAATTTCTGGTATGAGTTTTTGGGTTTCTTGTCCTTTGATTAATTTTTAACGAATGATGCAAAGTTGGGAGTTGTCTCCCTCTCTCTCACATTTAAGTCCAACTAATGGATCTTTTTGGACACCTCCAATGGCGTTTGTTGTCCTGATCTCGATTCTGGCTTGTGATTTGATCTAGTGGTGCCCGATTGTGTGTGGTCAACCTTTCCTTGGCTTGCATCATAAGCTAGTCTCATTTATATTTTTTGGTTAAATCTGCATCGGTGCAGGTCACACAGAAGCTGTACTTTCAGTTGCCTTCAGTCCTGACGGGAGACACTTGGCAAGTGGTTCTGGTGATACAACAGTCCGATTTTGGGACCTTAACACCCAGACACCTCTATTCACCTGTTCAGGTTTGGAATCTGAGATTTGTACCAATTCTTAGACAATAAACATAATAGTTATGTCCAAAGAGCTGAAAGGAATTGAGGTGGAGGAAAATTAAGTGGAAAGAGAAAATAGAATAAACTGAATCTTAGCTCATATAACTTGCTGTAGTTTTTTATATGCTATGTCAAATAAGTTGTTTTTGGTTGAATATTTTGGTCTCTCAGAGTAATTTATGCAATTGTTTTGAAATTCAAAGAATATGTCTCTTAAATCTGGATATTTTACCATTGCACTCTTATTGGATTTTTATGCTCAGTGTTGAATGCTGTGTAGGTTCTTTGATAAATTTCTTTGATTTACTGTCTTTTCTGCAATATATCACTGCGGGTTTTGAGTTTATGTAATTTCCAATGGATGGATATCCTCTTTGTCCTTCTATGTGTTGTATTAATACTGAACCTTTTCTCTTTTCCTTATATCTAGGACACAAAAATTGGGTTCTTTGTATTGCATGGTCACCAGATGGTAAGCATCTTGTAAGTGGGAGCAAGGCTGGAGAACTTCAATGCTGGGACCCTCAGACAGGGAAGCCATCAGGCAGTGCACTTATTGTAAGTTGTTTACTTGAAGTATTGATGATTGGTTTTATTCACAGTGGATGGACAATTGTAAAACCAATTTTCTTCTAATCAAATGAAAAGCAAGCTCTTGTACTTTGAAGTTTTAGATTCTCATGTAGCAGTTGAGTTAAATGTTAAGTACCCCAAAGATTATTCCCCTTTTTGAATGTGCTTGCTTTATCCGTGCTTTTGGAATTAAAAGGAATCACAAGAACACATTGAAAAGAAGAAAAAGAGTAGAAGTATAAGCAACAAATAATGCACCTTCCCTTTTTGCTCTGTTTATGGTTCCATGTTCTTTAATACATGCCTTTTAGTATCCTATTCTGTTGTAATGAACAATTTTATATAAGCTGTTGAATATGAACTTTAAGTTTGGCATAAAATACCTTGGAGTTTATTCAAGAGGTTTTCTAATTGTTGAACTGGTCTCTCGAAGTCATCATTATCTAGCCATTCGTCTTCTTCTAACAGACGTTGAAGCATCAAACTCTGCTGCTTGTTGAGTAGATATTTAATCATCTGTTCAATTGCTCAGACGTTAGCAGCACTAGGATTGAGATCAACTGGCTGTGTAGTTTGCTGGCTATTGTTTCCTCAATCAGTCATAATCACACAAATCAACTTAATCAATTCCGCTAGTACTTGGTGATCTTGTGGTCCATGGCTTGGAAAGATGGATGGAGTTGTTGGGACCAGAAAAAGGGGGAAGTAGGAGAAGATGTAAAGACATGAACCTAGGGGTGGGAAGTTAAGAATAATTTAGGGATAGATTTATTCAATCAGAAGAAGAGGATCATTCAAGGAATGCTTAATTGAAGATGATTCATATTAGTTCCGGAACTGAGTGATATGCTATGTTCCTAGTTTTTGTATCTCTACAAGCATTCAGGCGAAGTCTATGAAGACATGTGGAGTGATATAACTACTTATTCCCTCTGACATAAGGTTTGCACACAAAGATGACTAATTAGCTTGGCTGTCTGCAAAACAAGGCCATATAATAATCTGCCAAAAGGGATATAGTTGACTTAGATTTTTTCTTAGAATTTTTGGTTCACTATGTTAATTTATTTGTTTGTTGCATAAGGCAATCAACGAAGCTTATGGCACAATTTGCTCCTTTTTTTACTTGGTTTAAATAGCTGGCTTACCAATACGTTTTTTGGGTTTTAACCTTTGGAATCTGCTGTGCCCCAGGGTCACAAGAAATGGATTACTGGTATCTCTTGGGAACCGGTCCACCTAAATGCTCCGTGCCGCCGGTTTGTGAGTGCTAGTAAAGATGGTGATGCCCGCATATGGGATGTCTCACTTAGGAAATGCATTATTTGTCTCAGTGGCCACACACTTGCAGTAACTTGTGTGAAATGGGGTGGTGATGGAGTTATCTATACGGGGTACACATTTTCCTTAAGTTGAAGTTTTTCCTTAAGCTTTACAGTTTGATGTAATCTTATCAGCATAGCTTGTAATAAAATACATCCTTTTTGGTTGACCGGTGATAGCATAATTTACTTAAAGATACACCTGGAGAATTATTTTTCCCCTTCTAACTATAAATTGTTTTGTTTTGTTTAATGACCTTAATTTACACGAGTGCCTCAGTCTTTTCAACCTTGATACAGCATGGCTGCTTTGAATTTAATTCCTTGGTGTTTCTCTCTCTTTCAATATTGGGGAGCTACTCTACTGTTACTGTTGATTGAAAGAATAGAGAATCACTTTAGTAGGTGATTCACATTACTTAAGTCTACTTGTGAGTCTTTAGTGGATTTTTCATTGCGCAATCAAAAACACAATGCCGATGAATAATCCATATGATGGTTATAGCCTTTGTGCTTCATTCCTTCTTGTTGTTTCTTTGTTTCGTTTTTGGTTAGTTACCACTGTAGTTGACAAATCAAATGAAATTCCAAGGCTGTAGGATGTGTTATTTCTGAAATTTACACCTGTTCAGTTTTTCAGTTAGTGATCCATATTCCATAAATTTTATTTTGATTGCTAAGTCACATTGTTTACTTTTTGTCAGTTGAAAATAGAAATTAAGTAAAGAGTTAGATTTTGGATAACTTCAGGAAACATGACGTGGGAAGAACAATGAACTACAAGCGCACTGCTAAGATCCTAGCTAATATGATTAAGCCGAGATTCCTAAGTTACAGAATTGGATGATGCAGACGAGATGTCCTGATTATTTTTCAAAACTTTACTAAAAACCACTTATAAAGACCCACGAAGCTATCTCTTGATTGAGCATAAGGGATTTAAAACTTTGGAGAGTCTTCAAAAAAATCCAAAGGAAAGATGATTGTATTTCATTTAACAAGCGTAGACTTTGCAGGCTTCTATTTTTGCCTACATATGAAATTCATTATCTACTTATAGAGAATGTTTACCAGAATCAAAGCATTATTAAGCTTGGCCACCATAGTGTATTCTGGATTTATAATAACATCCTCATCTCAACCATTGCAGCTCTCAGGACTGTACAATCAAGGTTTGGGAAACTACGCAAGGGAAGCTGATTAGGGAATTGAAGGTGACTAGATATGCTTTAAGGGCCATTATTTCCTATAGTTCTTCTCCTTCTTCCTTTGGCTGTATCATATGCTAGTTGCTTATGTAGATTCTCTTATTGCACGACTATTTTCCTTTCCTTCCAACCCTCTCTAGTTACTATTCGAGTGCAATTGTGTCCCTCAGAGACTGGAGAGGCTCTGAATGCAGTTTACGAAAATGAAAGCAATTTGTTACTTTTGATGATGCCCTCCTCACAACTCTCCCTTCTTTTGGTTGGTGGAGAAGAAACAAAACGATTGCTTTTTGTGGAAGTGCTGTGTTATAACCACACGCTTTTGTAATTGATAATTCCAGTAGGCAAAAACTGTTGTCTTTCCTAATACTAACAATCTCCCTAATTTTAGATTGTAACACTAGGAGACGTAACTGTATCCTTCTATGACATTAAATTGTATACTTGTCAAAAGAGAAAAAACAAAAAAGTTCTTAGACATATTCCATTATGTCCTAAGAAATACCTCACATTCAGTTTCAATTTAGTAATGATTCTCTTATCCCTTTGATATTTGTAATCTCTATTAAATTTTAGGCAACTATTCTAATTGTACTGTTGCAGCATTTACTTTGCTTTCTTGGATTATTGGGGAAAATAAGATCATAAAATTTCTTAAAGTATGATGTTTGTTCTGAGCCTACTAACTCACCTAAATTATATTGTATATTTGTAAGATTATTGTTCAACTGTTCTCGTTATCTGTTATGGTTATCATTTATACTGCTGGTAGTCCTACTTGTGGAGTCATGATCTTGAAATGCAATTATTGATGCCATTCTTCATTTTGTCTGCTTTCAACCTTTTTACTGACTTTCTGTTTACACATACGATATTTTTCATAGGGTCATGGGCATTGGGTTAACTCTCTTGCATTGAGTACTGAATATGTTCTTCGAACTGGAGCTTTTGACCATACTGGGAAGGAATACTCTTCTCCAGAGGAAATGAAAAAGGTAATTTTCATTTATTTGCAGATTTATTGTCATGCTATCCCATGCTTGTTCCTTTCACTTACTTTTAGATTACAAGATTTTCTTGTTGTGATATACAGTGCATTAATTCATGAAATCTTTGATACCTCTGTCTGTACAGTGGTTTAACTTTTAGGTTTCACAGATTATTCCTGTGACACTATCTGGTAAAGTCAGTCTGAAAACATACTGTTTGCTCCCCTCCCCCTTCCTCTCCTGTTATAGATTCATTGCATCACATGTGCAAGTGTAATGCTGTGTTGTACTTATTTGCCATCATTACATTTCAATCTACTAGAAGGCTGGCTAATTAGATATTATGATTCATCATGCTAAACAGACAATCTGGTCGTCTTGCATAGACAACATTTCAATGCTTTGTCGTCTGTTTTGATTGCTGGATGTTTTCCAGTATGTAACATTCAGGAAGCTGTAATAATCTGATTTCAGGTGTTATTTATTTGTCTTCACGTACTGTATTTTGGTTAAAGTAACTGAATAGATGATAAAGCTGTGATATAACAAGATTTAATTCTCTTCACTGTTCTTGTTTTTTAATAGGAATGTCTGATTTATGTGATAAATTTCTTAATTTCTTTTGTTAGAACAGAGTTTTGTTGCTGCAAGGCAAACAGAGATGTTGAGTATGGATGCCAATTGTTAATAAATCTGGGGTCTTTTGTCCATTGGTGTAAGCGGCACAGTGAGACCCCACACCACCCCCCCCCCCCCCCCCCCCCCCACAAAAAAAAAAGGGAATTTAGCAAATTAGAGTTATAAGTATTCTGTGCAATCATTTGCATTTTGCCTTTTAGAGCCTTGAGGAATCATTCCCCTAAGGGCTGTTCTCACTTTCGTAGAAGTTGTGCAGCATTCGTATCACGTATATGTTCTTTTTGATCACTTCTTTCCTTCTCTCTCTTATATTTTTAGAATTGGAATTGACCTTTTAATTTGATGGGTGTCTTGAGATGATCATGTTATTTCAAGTTTCCAGTTGGATGCTGGGCTGCTTGCAACCAAGGATCTTTTGTCATGTTAGACTTGGACTTGATGAATGAATTCTTTCTGCTTTGCTCTGACTTCCTTCTGGTGGAACTAATTATTTCTGTTGTGCATTGTAGGTTGCTTTGGAAAGATACAATAAAATGAAAGGCAATGCCCCTGAAAGATTGGTTTCTGGATCTGATGATTTTACCATGTTCCTTTGGGAACCATTTGTCAGCAAACACCCCAAAACTCGAATGACAGGTCATCAACAGGTACAGATATTTCCTGATGCAGTTCCTTGTCTTTGATTGCTGTTGAATTGTTCATCGTTCTTTGTTTTGGAGTCGACATTACTTTGTTTCCCTAGCTTGTAGTCTTTTGCACCTGAGAGCTGTTTACTTAGAAATGTGGGGTGTTGTTCTCTGGCATCGAGGATGCTCTACTGTTCTTCTTTCTGTCTGTCAAGAACATACAATTTTTTTTACTAAACTAGAAATATAATCATTCACAGCGGGCGTAAAGTCTTATCCCTGTTACTGGAGGATACTTGAGAAACCCTTTGGAACACCCCTACTTGATTAGAGATGAAAACAAAGATGTTTCACTTTTAAACTCCCTTGCTCTTTCCTGCTACTTCTTATCTCTGAAAAGCATGTCATCCTGCTCTTTGAATCTGAAATTATGAGCAACAACTGGCAGCATAAGCTTGGTAATTTTCTTCGGGAGAAAAGTTTCAACTCCCTTTTGATTTCCCTTCTTCAATTGGACTATTAATATTATCTGACTATTCATGACTAGTAGTTTTAAATCCTAGAGTCTAATACCTTTTTTTTCTTTATTTATTTTTAAATAATTGGAAGCTGTTTCAGGTGACCTAGTTGTTGCTATTTAAAAAAAAAAAAAAAAAGAAAAGGGTTGAGACCCTTGTCATTGATATTATTATCACAAGTTGAACAAAGATTCAAAACTTGTGTAGAAATTACATAGGATAAGGCATTGAACCTAATCCTTTAATACATTATCCCGAGTTTCGGGTAGTAATAAAAGCCAAATAAACATTAACATTTTTGATAGAACCGTGCAATGAAATAATAAATAAAACAGTAGAAGGATCCAAAAATTGATAACCTTAAGGAGGCCTATAATGTTCTAAACCTAATTGATCTTCCCAGTAAAAGGCCTATATTGTTGTTGCTAGATCTGCTATAATAGTTTTGGCATCTTTGAATTTTTATTCTATATAAAGATGGTTAACATATACAATTCCATGGATCTTGTTCTTTAAGCATGAAGTTGAAGATTATACTTTTTGCTTTCTGACAGCTTGTAAATCATGTTTATTTTTCGCCTGATGGGCAATGGGTTGCGAGTGCCTCATTTGATAAATCTGTGAAGTTATGGAATGGTGCTACGGGGAAGTTCATTGCTGCTTTTCGTGGCCATGTTGGGCCTGTTTATCAGATAAGGTTTGAGCTGTTTCTGTATGTATCTAAGAATTCAGTTTTCTTGAGCTAATCTCTCAGTACTTCTTGCCATGTAGCTGGTCTGCAGACAGTAGGCTTCTATTGAGTGGCAGCAAGGACTCCACACTGAAGGTAATTTTAAGCACATTCTTTCTGTTATAATATTTACTGCTCCTGAAATGATAAGCATCCTTTGGATTCATGTTGTGTTGGAAACACCATTTCTATGTTGGCATAGTGGAAACAGGAATGGCCAGGAAAACTTTTGATTTTCAAAAGCATGATTTCTCCTATATATATAAATGAAATACTATCTCTTCACAATAAAAACATTTATACAAAAAGGCTCATGGCAGATGCCCTGTACTATAGCTACAACTTTCATCTATTGCTTGATTGAATTTGTAATCATAAGTATTTTTATATGCAAATAAATAAAGAAGTACTTGATAATATTGACCTAATACATGCCTGCAGAATTCTATTCTTTGACCTTGTTTCTTTGCCATATAAAAAGGATGACTTAATATGACGCAACTGACAGTCTGTAATGCATATTAAGATGCCTTGCTGTTTCACTCCTGACCTTTCGTTGATGTGGTGCCATTGTTTTGCCAATGATGGGCATCCCAGTGATCTTAGACTAAAATTTGTTAAAATGGTTTAGGTTTGGGATATCAGGACACGGAAGTTGAAACAAGACCTTCCTGGCCATGCAGATGAGGTATCTTCAATGTCCAAAAACAAAGGCCTTTCACAACTTTCTATTTTTCAGTTTTATTTACAGTCCAAATGCCTTTGATACCTCTGTCTATTTTTTGGACAGGTTTATGCTGTTGATTGGAGTCCAGATGGTGAAAAGGTTGTCTCCGGTGGTAAAGATCGAGTATTGAAGTTGTGGATGGGTTAACTAATTGAGGCCAAATATAAGCTTGAAATGTCAAACAACTTGGTTATTCTGCACTTTTATTCGTGTGGAACTTTGGGTATGATATCGGATGCAAATATAAGTGAGATGCACTACTGGAGTCGGGAACAGAAGAATCAGTATTGAGGGATGGTATTTCAGAAGCATCAGCATTGCGGTTCTTCATCCGATGGATGTTTCAGCAGATTTGGTAGTTTTCAACGACAATACAAGCTGATGTGTCTCCGGAAGAATGTAAAAGCTGATTTACTTGCCCGGCTTTCCTTGTGGTTTGTCTTCGGAGTGAAAATATAGAAGTTGATTTTCGTTTCTCTCTGTAACAGAATTCTTTTCTTAGTTGAGAAAGGAAATGTGAGGTTGAGAATTTATTGTCTTATATGGTATTAAAAATGTTTGTTTAAACTTGGTGCCATCAGGCATACCTTCATTTTTGACAATGGAATCTTTCTTGATTTTAATTAGAAAGCAAAAATATATCCTTCTAATTAACAGATCTTTCTTCAGCTTTGCCGCATTGATCCAATTCTACCATTGGGCTTAACCGATGACCTGGTTTATTAATGATTGTTGTTCTGTGCTTTGATGAAGTAGTGTTATGGTTTGCCTTTGCTAACAGATGGTAAATGGAGGGGTTGGTTATTCTTTTGTGCAAGCCAATTGCAATAACACTATCAAATTACAAAATTGACAAAGAGCTGGTAACAGATGCTACTACGGTCAATAAGTTCTATTACTTAACATGGTAAGGAGCAATCTTGTCCACCTATCGTTCTTTTGGCCATAGTTCAATGGGAACATCTTCATTTTCATAAGGAGATTCTCTGCATGGTCTACAGATTATATTGAGCCCTCTGATCATGCTTTGGCAGTCTCAAAAGTTAGTGGTAGAGATTTTTTGTGAGCGAGAATCTAACCATATGGTAGGGTAGCAATGGGCGACCAACTATTAGGATAGACAAAATCAATCCAAAATGAAGCTGATGAAATGCAGATCATCCAAGAATTTTCTGTACTCGGTTGCTTACTACCCTTCATCAAAGTTGTTCAGACGGTGAGAAAGTTTTCGGCAAGTTTTCGATGAAGTCAATAAAATTCTCTTACGCAGGAAGAAAAGCAAATACATCATGAACATTTCATGCAAAATTAAGCATGTCCCCGAGTATATCGGAGATGAAGATGATTCTGCTGGAATTAATGGGGTTTGGCACTATGCAGATGAAGTTAAAATTTGTAACCCCCTTAAGGTGCACTCTAGGTTAAAGAGCAACTTATAAATTTGTACATTCAACGTTGCAAGTACTAGAATTGAGTAAATACTTCAGTAAAATAAAAGGAAAAACAGTACAGATAATGCCTGTTAGTGGCAGAAGACTACTTTTCACTGGCTGCAGGAATCCCTCGATTAAAATTAAAATCAGAAATTGGGGTTCTTTAACTCTAAGACTTTTATTTTGATGTTATGTAAAAAAATTTGTTTAGTACTGGTTAATAGTTTCACATAGACCTTTGTAATTCACTGTTGCATATTTCCCTGCTTCTTTGATTTTCTTTTCCACTGAGCAAATCTATTGATTGCGGCCTTACATCAGTTTAGAAGATGTAAACCCTGCAGCTGGTAATCTGTAAGCTTACTTTGACTTGCAAGTAACAACAGTGTTGCAGCACACAATACAATGAAAAGGAAACAGTAACGTGGAAAGAATACGGTTTGCGGGAATCGTTGCCTAAATGGCTGGATGTTAGAGAATTCGGAATCCTTCCATTTGGCAACAGTTCCACAGTCACTGAAATGTTTGCACGTATGCAGATAAATTTATAACTTTCAGATTATGCCAAGTCATCTCACCATGGGAGAAGTAAGAGTACTTCAGTACTAGCAAAAGCTTCCCAAAACGAAGTTCACAATGATGAAAAAGCATAGGATACACATACTGTCTCTACATATTCATCCAACCAAAAAAAAAGAGAAAAAAAAAGAAGAAGAAGAAGAAGAAAGATTAATCAGACAGTGAGGAAGCCCTTTTCCTTCAAGTCTTCAATCGTGTCCCTCAGACTGACTTCCAATGGAGTGAAGCTAACACCCAAACTTTTGGCCTTCTCTTGGGAAACCTTGTAAACTGGAACCAAAGACTTGTCCTCCTCGACGCTGCCAAAAATGAAAACACATGTCACTCTCTTTTGATATCTTTTTTATGCATGGAAACGATTTTGGTTGATAAATCCAGATCCTTAACCATCACAATGTAGTCTACTTGTAAGTCCGTGCTTATGCCAAAAACTGACAGCACGCTCTCAATTCTATGACAAAACCGCGTCCATCTTTTCCCCAAGAACTCCATCTCTCTTTTGCATCCGTTGCATCTTTTACATCCTCTCATCATAACATATCTTTCACAAGAAGACAGAACAGAACGTTTATTTAAGAGAAGGTTGATGATGAAGGAAGCAGGAATAAACCTTACTTTTTCGGTTTCAACTTTTGTTCCTAGACTATTTAAAATTGGTCCAAAAGATGGAAGAGATAATATTGGAATTTTGGAATACATAGATGGTTTTAAATACTGCTGGTGATGAACTCATTCGTCACAAACCGAAAGACAAATACCCACCAGCAGAAGACGCCCTACATCAAAATCAGCACCATTCATGACCAATCATCAGAACCTGACCCACTGCTGAGTACTGAAAGCACTATACAGCCTTGCTGTACTGAAAATCAACCAATCGCACTTTTACACACAAATCACCCCAAATACGCCTCTAAAAAACTGGTGGCTTATAAACCCAAGCCCTTAAAACATCAAAATCAGCACAACCACCAACCACACCAATGGCTGAACACTTGAATGCCGCTGCCCCACACCCTCGACCAAGCTTTGTTTTATACAGTTTGAAACTTCTGTTGTTTAAATCCCGCTTGATATCAAGGAGATGCTTAAATCACTAAGATAACAATAGTACTACCTCCTAAATCCAGGTCCCCTGGATGATCTATCTTACTATTAACTGCCATATGACCATGCAACTAGCAAGGACCAAGTCCCAGCTAACCAGCCCCTTGGCTTAGGAACTTAGGATAGGTAAAGTATAACTTAGCATTATTACTGTAATCTGAAAAGAAAAGACAATTGTTATGGAACTCCACTGTTTAAGAAGTTGGATGTAAAATAACCATCACTAAGGAAATGAATCAATTGAAGCCGCAACATGAAAAGAACCTTGAATTTGCAGTGAGATATGCAAATTGAGACTATTTGATGCTTATTATGATACCAAAAAGGGACATTCAATATAATGAAAAAGAATAACTCACTTTTCAGGTAGATATAAATTTGGGTAAAGTTTGTGCAAAATCTTGGAAGCCTCTGAATGGTGAGTAACTCTTCCCACTAAGCAATATCTGCCAGTGGCAGAGGGAGTCTCAAATGATTGAATATGTGCATGTGCAACATCTCTGACATCAACGAATCTATAAATTCCATCGGGAAATATTAGACTACCTGCAGCGAGGAAAAGAGGGATGAAAAAAGGAAGAGGAAAGTTTAAACAACAGCATCACGAGAATTGTACGCAACAACGTTGCTGGCAGGTTACTAAATTTCTACAAGCAAATAAAGTTAAATGCAATTTTCTCTTTGATCACTCTGACCATTTAACACAGCACATCAGAGAATCGTTGATGCAATGCTTTGCCATAGATAGCAGGTATAACCTGTTCTCAGAAGAAGCTAATTATTGCCATAACATTGTACAAGATGAGCATTTTGTATAACGCTATTCCAGGCAGAGTATGTTGAGATTGGCCGTCAGCTATCAGACTTGTCTGCTCTCCCAAAGGTTGGTAGGTTGGTTAATGGGTAATTGTTGGTACGATCGTGCTGGAAAGGAAAAGGCTGAAGGGTACTTGTTTCAGGTCAACCTCATTCAAGTGAATACTAAGTTACAGAGGAGCTTCTAAATTCTGTGTTATCAGCACCAGAATTCTCTAAGGCCTTTTGTGAAAAGAAAATGGAACAAGGAAATACCAAAGGAAACTACTCCTAGCCACTAAAGAGATGGAGGTCAAGGATGTCCAAATTTTTGAATTGGAACTGCAGAAACCAAATATGTTCCTGCTAAGTCCCATGAAATTAGTACAAATGAACAATATAAGCACTATTCATATTTTTAAGTTCGTAGAAAGAAACACAATACAGATAAAGCTCGTTAACTGTCAAAGTGTACCATTCACAAGCTTCAGAAATCCATTCGTACTAAAAGTAGGAGTTGGCTGTATGAATGGACCAATAACAAAGCCTGGGATCATTACTACCAAGTCAATGCCATGCTCTTCAGCAAATCTCCAAGCAGCCTTCTCAGCTAAGGTTTTTGCGAGTGGATACCAACGCTGAAAAAAACCTTAGAACCTTTTAAAGGGAATTCCTCTCTGAATCAAAGGAAATAATTGTGGTATGGAACACAAAAATAACTGCACCATGTATTTCATTTGATTCAGGTTTTAGAAAAAACATAAAATCAAGTAAACAGCTGATTCAAGAAATAGATGATCAGATTTAGCAAAGTTCAATTACAAGAAAATTGAAAAGAACCTAAGACCTGACAAAGGTATGCTCAGTGAGAAAGCAGGGTAATGTTAGGGACCATTTAGATTGAACTAAAAGCAGAGCTTACATTTTCTTGCCATTCTTTGATATTCCCTTATCAGTAAAATACTATGGCTCTTCCATTAGCAGTGTCTCTATATTCAAAGTATATAACGTTCCAAATAAAAATAATTTTGTGATATTGAGTTTACTGAATAGCCTATGCACAAACCTTCAACTCTTTACAGGTATCTGGATCCGAAAACCAAGTCTCATCTAGAACCACATCAGGTGATATAGATCTTTTATCGAATATAGCCGTAGTCATAGAGGATGTTACAATCACTCTCTTGATAGAAGGAACTTTTGCACAAGATCTAAGAACGTTAAGCGTTCCCTTCACTGCTGGATCAATCATTTCTGTCTGAACCATAAAAAAAAAAAAAATGTGAAAGGAGTACCTATAAGGACAGATTTATCCAACTAAACTATCAAAATCATAATAATGTCAGACAAAATCAAACGTCATTCAAAACTTTTATCAAGCAATACTTTATCATGCATTAAATGGTATAACTTATCTTACATCTTATGCGCATGATTTCTATATGAGCTATGACATTAACTTACATAAATTAAAACCCATGAGCACTATTCCATTAATTGTTGGTTCCAGAAGTGTTGAGAAAATATGAGTACATACAATTTTGAACATGAAAAGTTCTCTTCCTTAATGATGAGAAAGAAAAACTTTGTGAAAGTCCTTAAGATATGGAAAAGAGAGGTAAATTTTAGCTATCAAAAAGAGGCAGAATCCCTCTTTCCAAAGTTTTGGGGTAACAATGGAGCTTGGGGAGAGGAGTGACGAAATGAGGTATTCAACGATTTTTCCTTTGTTGTTCAGGAAGCCTACATTGAGAGATTTTCTTTTCATTTGTATTCCACTTGGATTAAGGCTTGAGAACCCTTCCATTCTAAGTCAGGTACCACTTCTCAATTTTTCCATCCAACTTTTTCTCAGCACTAGGTTGTGTGTATTCAATATGTCCAAGGATTGAGTTCTTTCACCAAGATTTTCTCAGAACAAGAATCACATGTCGCTAAAACAAGGGAGATGGCATGAACTCCTTTAGGTTGTTTTAAAATCTTAAATACAAACAAGCATTCACCACAGTAGCAGCAAAACTTAGAGCATTGTCTTCACAACATGTTGCATACGAAATAACAAAGGAAAAGGAATTTCATAGGATGAACCTGTGGGTCACTGGCCATGGAAGCAACAGGGGAAGCTACATGAAAAATGCCTTGGCATCCATCAACTGCCGAATCAAAAGATCCTTCATCCAGTAAACTTGCTTTGAATAATTGTAGTCTTTCTTTAGCTCCGTCAAGTGCAAGCAAATGCTGAGTTTTCTTTGGATCATCTGTGGAATATATTTACCAAAATTTCACTTCATGGTAGGTCTTTTAGTACCAAGCATTGAATGAAAAATAAACACAAGAAAAAAGAATATTTATGAATAACAACACAATACGGATCTGAAACAGTTGACAACGAACCATGTAAATCTTCTTTTACATCCTAGGCAAGATTAGTCATCCTAGAATGACCTACATTTGTGCATGTTTGATGTGCACAAATTCTCTGCGGATCCTGTAAGTTATGGGTGTTCAAGGGGGAAAAGGAAAAGGCTGAGAAAGTGACAAGTCTTCTACCCCTGCCGTCTCAGTATTATCAAACAATCATAACATGATTGAACAATCACAAGGTTAAAGACGGATCTCATGAAATGCCAAATCTTCTTCGTTGGTATCTTTGAGATGAAAAAGGAGCTTATACTCGATCAAGTCCCTGTCCATGAGGGCCAGCTCCCCATAAAATATCTTGCAGTGGCCTTTATTTCCAAAAGACTCATTAACGTGAACTGCAAACTTATTAGTAAGAAAATACTAAGGAAAGCTGAAAATTTGGAGGCCAAGCATATCAGCTATAGGGGAGGACTACAAGTAGAAAAAGCTGTCTGATTTTCTAGGCAAACATACTGGCTACAGATCTTCTTACTACCTAAACAGAAAATATATGAAATTGAAGAAAAGATCATACTCTTCCAATGGGCAGGAACAGCTACAAGGAGATGTGTTGCAAAAGTGGATTGGAATAAAATACAACACCCTAAAGATTCTAGAGGTTTGGGGTTGATGGACATATAGACTTAGAATAAGGCTGTAGTTGGTGGGCACCTATGGTCTCTTACGAATAATCATTTAGATTCAATATGGGCAAGACGAATGATATCAAAAAAGTGTAGGGGAAACAATGTATTAGAAGTGAAGATCAAAGTCTCATTAGCTTGGAGCTGGAGATGTATCTTGCAAGTAAGAGATGAGCTTTCATAACTAGACACTAATTCAGATTACAACATTGCCAAAAGTTACTTAGAGTTGAAAGAGCATGGGCAAAGAGTTGAGTGGGTAAGACTAGAATGGAAACAAGGGATAAAAACAAAATTTATTTGTTGAATCACTATGAAAGGCAAGCTAAACACATCATATCGATTAGCAATATAGAACAATTCAAAAGACTAACAATTTAACCTATGTCAACAACATCAGGAACACGGGAGTACTTATCCTTTAATTGCAGGTTTACCAGATACATATGGATGACAATCTTGACAATGAACAAACTGACTTGTAGGATTGAATTGTGGGGAGAGGAAATGAGTTGGATGAGCAGGAAACAAAAAGTAAAAGTTTTATAGCAAAACTTCTAAATGTTTTATTTAAAGCTACAATATACCACATCTAGAATGAAAGGACTAGAAAAAGATTCAACAACTAAAGCCTAACGAGCACCTCCAGACTTGCCAAGATGAAGAAAGATATTAGAGATGGAATCTCATTATGTATGGGTGTAAGTCGCATAAATTGCAATTAATAAATATTTGCAAGAATATTCTGAAATCTTCCGAGTACCATCTTTGAGCTTAGATAAGATTGCTATAACGATGTATGATGGAATAAATTATTTTGTACACAAAGATTTTTGTGATATATATATAAAATATCTGAAATTACGATAAAAATAAAATGACTGAACGATACTAGGATGAGAGTAGTCTTTTTTACGTCCACTTGAGAGTTTGCTTATATGCCCGTTCCTCCCACCCCCTCCTTCTGCAACTTAAAAATAAAATTAACGATTGTACTTTTAGCACAAACATGGGTGGGTTTAACACTTTGTCTGCACTTGAGGATTACCCCTTGGAATCCAGCCGACTAAAAGTTCGGGGATGGTGTTCTACAATGAATCTGAACAAACCGATCGGTCTTAAATTTCAAAACAACCAGTTTGGGCCTTGCATATAAAGAGTTTGGTTGGATTGTTCCTCATACCTCTATCACTGTCTTAACGATTAATGGTTTACTAATCAAAACCGCATCTGATATATAGCTCATCTCAAAAGTAAAGAACCTTAATGATGAGAAGAATGACATGAAAGTAGTGTCTGGGAATTAGACTGTAATCTAAAGCAGGAAAAGACAATAAAATTTTATACTTGGGAATTGCACAGTAGTCTAAAGCAATGAAAGTCAAAACTGAGAATCTAGATTATGCTGAAACGTTGCTTGACCATCGAGAATGGAAAAAGCCAAAAAGAGTATAAGACGCAAAATAGGAGACAGCACTGACTTGGGTCTCGAACTGTAGCTTTGACAGTATAACCACGTTGAAGAAGGAGCTTCACGAGCCATGACGCTATGAAACCCGAAGCTCCCGTCACGCAGACCACCTTCTCCGATCCACTCATCCTCCCTCCCTCTGCTTAACTCCGTTGCAGTTCAAACTTTTGAGTCAACAGATATTACAATAATCGAAAACAAAATCCACGGGTAGGATTTCAACGAAAGCGCAAAAAATTGATTCATCACAGAGGATGGATTAAAGACGAAAGCTCGATTAATTAAGTATCAAGATTGATTTGCCAACACAAAAAGAAAACTTGAATGCCTTGAACAAGACAATGGTTGACTGTAAAGCACACTACCTCAGGCCAAACGAAAGACAGAAGCCCACTGTCCCAGGTGAGGGTTGAACGACCCCATATATATGTATTTATCATTAGTTTAATCTTTATGTTCGGATATGTGTTTAGATAGGCAGCCACGTCACTTGTGGCTGCCTCGTCAGCTAAACAAAGTAACTGCTGTAAGGGGTTCCATCGCAGCACCTACAACACACACAGCAACTACATGAGTAGCTGCTACAAGTCATCTCAGGCAGCAGTGCGACATGGGGAGACAAGACATGGAGCTCACAGTTCGTCGTTTTTTCCTTTCTTATTTTCCTTTATATAGACATTGTAAAGAAAACGTTTTCCTTATTACGGGACCAATAACCTGCTTGCATAGCTTGTATTTAGGGGTTTTTCTTGCATTTATGAATGAAGAGAGCAACTTTTACCCACATATGAGCATATTTTGACATGACATCGAGAGCTCAGGTTCCCTCATTGTATTTTTTTGCAAATTGAGCTTAAAACTCGTTCGTTTTCATCTGATCCAAATCACTTTTGCTCAAAACCCACAAATCGGAGCTTTTTTGGCTAATTTCCGATCAAAACCAACCACAAAAACGCCCTCCGATGTTTTTTTATCACAAATTGGACCGCACCTTGACCCAACGCTGCGATTATTTCAGTAACCTAACACGAAATGACACAATTTTGTTTTAGTTTGTCTATTTAAACAAGACGACGTCTAAAACAACAATGTTTCCTTACCTTTTGTTTTAGTAGAACAACGTTGTTTGCTGTTCGGAATAACCAGCTTCCAAGACGACGTCGCTTTACTCAAACAACATTGTTGCCCAAACCTAGCAACGATGCCGTTTTCCTTCTCAAATGATGTTGTTTTGATCTCAACCTTCTCAAACCGACAAGATGGCATATTCCGACTACTCCACACCCTACGTGCTGCCACATAAACAAAGTAGAGGAGACTAAATAGGCATTTGCACCTACCACCACGGTCCTCCGGCCACTTTGCCACAGTAGGAATCGGAAGGGTTAAAACCCTAGATTATTCCAACCTGTTGTATATGCCGCTTGGAGACACCAATTCGACGACATTGGTGGCAATTGATCTCGATGGAACCACGAATTACGCCCTGGAGCGAGACGATGACAATCGCGCTCTTAATCAAGAACAAATTTGTGTTCGTCGACGAGTCTTACGCCATGCTAGAACTCGACTCCCCGACTCATAAACAATGGAAACAGTGCAACGACCTATGCCATGGATGGATCTTGAATTCAATCGGCGACCACCTCCATAACAACCTTTTCTACACCAAGACAGTGCCCGAAATGTGGTTAGAGCTCTACAATCAATATCAACATGTTAACCATTCTAGGATTTTTGACCTAATTACTAAATTATGCACAATTCAGCAAAGGGGAGAGTTGATTTCGACCTATTTCGATTGATTGAAGAAGCTTTGGAACGAGTTCAACTCTTTGATTGAGCTGAAAAGGCCTATAATGGTGAGCTTCGAACCGTGGTAGGAGCACGAAGAGGAGATGAAGTTCTTTCAATTCATTTGAGGCCTAGATGAATGTTATTTGCCAATTAGAGAGCAAATTTTGCTTATGTAGCCTACCTTGGACCTTTTGTAGGCATACTCAATACTCTATAAGGCAGAATATCACCGAAGCTCGTTAAGGAAGACAACTAGTGATTTTGCCTTTGTTGCGGCGAAAAATTGGGTCGATACAAAAGGCTTAGGGGGCAGGTCAAGAACTATAGCGGCAACCACATCTATGGGGACAACTTCCTCATGCATTAAACGATTGGTTGTGAGTGATGCATCATTTATGTGCCTTACAACAAATGACAGCAAATGACATGTCATTTATGAGAAAGGCAATGCGAAACGACAGGTCATTTAGGGGTGACTAAAATGACTGATGTGCCATTTGTGGAAAAAAAAAAGGCATAAAAAGGAAGAAGGCTATCGTTTGTTAGGTCCCTAATGTGATTATTGCAAGGGATATGGCCATGAAAAGAAAGATTGTTACAAACCCAATGGCTTTCCACCATGGCATAGAAATTACGGAGAAGAAGCCAAGGCCAACCTGGTAACGGACATCTGAATCATGTCTTCATCAACAAGACTGACTACCAGAAATTCATGCAATTTTTGAACAATAATCAGGATAGTTAGGCCTATTTTGTAGGTACATCACATTTTCTAAATCAATGTTGGATAATTGATTATGGTGCTAATGATCATATTACTGCAAATTTGTCATGCTTGAATTCAATTGTGTCATGTGCTTCTAGATCTAAGAAAGTTAAATTTCCAAATGATGATGGTGCATTGGTAACACATATTGGCAACACATAAATATCCAAAACCCTGAAATTGAACACAATATTATATTCTCCTGATTTTAAGTTTAATCTCATTTATGCCTAAAAGGTTTTCCATGATAATAAATGTCGCATCATATTATATGCCGAATTTTATGTGTTTCAAGACCTTTGGACGAGTGAAGTCAAAAGTCTTGGTAGAGTTAGAAATGGCCTCTACTATTTTGTTGCATGTCCATATAGGAATGATGTGTCACAACTTCCAGGGCATGACTTAGGTTTTGTAAACATAATGTCAACTTGTAATGCTTTAAATTCCAAACTTTGACATTGTAGACTTGGACATATGTTTCGATGCAAAATTTCAATATATTGATGATTTCAAATTTGCAAAATTCTCTTAACATGAGTGTTGCATGATTTGTCCACTTGCTAAACATACTCGCTAATTCCTTTCCCACGTGTGATCACACCGCATAATGGATCTTTGACCTAGTTCATGTAGATGTCTAGGGACCATATAGAATCCCCAATCATGATAGGTCACAATATTTTCTCACCCTAGTTAATGATTTTTCATGAGAAACTTGGACATTTCTAATGAAAGTCTAAGAGTGAAACTTATTCACGACCAGAGGAATTCCTTATTCTTGTAAAAAACCAATTTGACACAGAAGTTAAGTGCGTTAAAACCAATAACACACTTGATTTTTTCAATCAGCACATAAAGCATTTATTCACTATATGTGGCATCAAACATAGAGTTTATGTGTACATACACCACAACAAAATGGTGTAGTGGAACGCAAACATCATCACATCTTAGACGTTGCGCAAGCTTTGATATTCCAAAGCTTAATGCCTGACAAATTTTGGAGAAAATACATACTTACCGTTACTTATCTTATCAATAAGATACCATCCACGGTTTTGCGTGTTATCACACCATTTGAAAAACTTTTTGAAAAACTACCAAAATTCTCACATCTTTAAGCTTTTGGATGCCTATGTCATGCCACCACCATAGGACTAAATGACAAGTTTGCCCTCCAAGCAATTCCTAGCATCTTTATGGGATATGCTCAAGGTCAAAAGGGTTATAGATTGTACGACCCTAAAAAGGATAGATTCTTTGTTAGTTGGGATGTAAAATTTCATAAGGAAGTCTTTCTTTTTTCACAAGTAAGGGCCAAATCACATTCTACCATGCAGACACCTTTGACAGAACCCATTCCAAAGGCTCCGAGAATGTACGAATTTAAGGTACCTTATGATCCTATACACTCATTACCCACTCCAACTGATCCTATAAGCCACCAATCAAACACATTACTCTCATTGGAATCAGCTCGTATACCTATACCACCACCACCTTCAGCGTAACCATTTGGTATCTTTTTTGATGATGAGGCCATACCTACATCATATACTCCACCTGAACCACAAATGACCCCTCGACGTCCCACTAGGAACACCAAACCCCATTTATAGTCAAAAAATTATGTATGCCCTACCATTCATGTAGCAGAAACAGAATCATTAGCCTACTCTCTTTTGACGTACATCTCATATGACAGTTTGCCATTGGATAACCATCACTTTATTGCATCTATATCCACTGATGTTGAACCAAGGCATCACCATGAGGCAATTAGCAATCCTAGATGGCAAGAAGCCATGAAACAAGAGATTAAGGTATTGGAAGCAAATGACACATCGGAGCTAGTGGACCTACCTTAGGGAGAAAACCCATTGGTTGTAAGTGGGTATACAAGATTAAGTACAAAGTTGACAAATCAATAGAAAGGCATAAAACAAGATTGGTAGCAAAAAGATACAGTTAGAAAAAATGAGTGGACTATCATGAGATTTTCGCTCAAGTTGTGAAACACATCACAATTAGGTGTGCTATTTCCTTGGCAGCCCAAAACAAATAGGACATCCATCAGATGGATGTAAACAATGCTTCCCTGTAAGGGGATTTAGATGAAGAGGTCTACATGAAACCTCCACCAAGTGATTTGGTAGAGAACAGTGGGAAAGTTTGTAAGTTGAAGAAGTCTATTTATGGACTTAAGCAGGCAGCCAAACAATGGTATGAAAAGTTCATAGATGCCCTCCTCACAGTTGGTTATAAGGATTCAATGCATGACATCTTATTATTTGTTTGACAAAGAGGTAATTTATTGTCATTCTCATGAGTTATGTAGATAATATACTTATTATTAGTAGTGACATAGAGGGAATACAAGAATTGAAAGCACACCTACATTGTCTTTTTCATATTAAGAACTTGGGAGATCTCAAATTCTTTCTTGGGATTAAGGTCCTTAAAGATGATAGAGGGATTCATTGAGTCAATACAAGTACATTCTTAAGATGATAGATAAGATAGGGACTTGGGGGCAAGTAAGATGGTGGACAACCCTATGGACACCAACTTGTTGTTGACTACTTTTAAACATGATCAATGAGCAAAAGTGCCTCGAGATGATGATCCCCTTATGAGTGAACCATTCAAGTATCAACAACTTATAGGAAAACTAAATTATCTCATAGTCACCAGACCTAACATTTCCTACATTATACACAACTTGGCCTAATTCATGCATTCTCCTAAGAAATCTCACTGAGAAGCAACCATCAGACTAGTGAAATATCTAAAGAGCTACTTGGGCACTGGTTTACTCATCCCAGCTTCTGGAGGTTATAAGATGAGAGCATATTGCGATTTAGACTACTCTACTTACAAGGTTGAGAGAAAATCAATTACTGAATTTTGCATCATGCTTGGTGACACCTTCATTTATTGGAAAAGTAAGAAACATGCAATGGTATCTCTTTCCTCCACAGAGGCAGAGTATCAAGCTATGGCTTACACATCATGCGAGATCATCTGGTTATTAGGTCTCCTAGGAGATATATGGATTGAAGTCCCATGACTAGTGACTTTGTATTATGATAATAAAGTTGTAATGGAGCTATCAGCAAATCCCATGGTACATTAGCGCACGAAACACATAGATGTCGACTGTCACTTCATCAAGAAAAAGATAAAGTGTGACCTTATTAGAACACACCATGTTGGGACCAAAGATCAACCAGTAGATGTCTTCACAAAGGCTCTAGGAGCAAATCAACATGTACATCTCCTCGGCAAACTAAATGTCATTAATTCTTATTGACCTTCAACTTAAGGGGGGATGTTCAGATATGTGTTTGGATAGGCAGCTAGGTCACTTGTGGTTGCCTCGTCAGCTAGACAATAGCTACTTTTGTAGTTGCTGTAAGGGGTTCCATCGCATCAGCTACAGCACACACAACAACTATTGTAAGTCATCCCAGATAGCAGTGCGACATGGGGAGACAAGACATGGAGCTCACAATTCGTCATTTTTTCCTTGTTTTCCTTTATATATACATTATAAAGGGAACACTTTCCTTAACAAGGGACCAATAACCCATTTGCATAGCTTGTATCTAGGGGTTTTTCTTGCTTTTATGAATGAAGAGAGCAACTTTTACCCATATATGAGCATACTTTTACACTTTGTCTTTGTCCCATAAGCATATATAAGTTTTGGACTCCGTACACCATTTGTTAAGAGCTGTGAATAGAACACTCTCGTAGCGTTCGGGCGTCCGACCTTCGTGTGCCTTTTTCTTCAGAAGATCGATTCTGGCCAACCATTGTTATCTTTCGCTTGTTTTTATGGTATCAGAGACTGCGTGTTGGGAAACCCTCAGTTTCCATGCCTAGTGTCTACTTTACGGGAGCTGTTGGGAGAAACGAAGTTGTGATCTCAAGAAAGGAAAAAGGATCTGTGCTTTTGGGAGTTTTCAGATTCCTTGCTCTTGAACCTTCGATCTCTCGTATGTTAAAAAAGGCCCTCATCTCCATCTCTGCCAACCCCAACATAGATATGGCTCGCAAGAACCCATTTGGCGAGGGTTTGACAGTGTTGAATGTGTGCACTTTTATAATGAATTCTCACCATACGAGCTTTTTATTATGCCGAGTCATATGATCCTTGGCAAAGTGTGGAAGATGGATCAATTTTCAAATTCAGAAGTGACATGAAGTTCTGATCTCCATATGAGAAACTTGTTGGAAGCCAGAATCTGACCGCCCCCCCCCGGAAGGTGAGCAATTTGGGAAGCACAAGTCAGAGTGACAGATTTCATTATTCAAAGCACCTTCAGCACTAGCAATTACAGCCCAAAAGAAGTTAAAAGCGATGAAGACAAATACCTTTTCTACTTATTCACGTAGTTTCACTTTTATGAATATTATTCAAACACTGATCATCCAAAAGAAAAACCAAAAAAAGATCATTACTCAGACAGTGAGAAAGCCCTTTTCCTTCAAGTCTTCAATCGAGTCCCTCAGACTCACTTCTTAAGGAGTGAAGCTGAGACCCAAACTTTTGGCTTTGTCTTGGGAAACCTTAGTGATTGAAGACAAAGGTTTGTCCTCTTTGAGCCTGCCCAGAAATGGAAAAGACCTGTAACTCTTTCTTCAAAGAAACAAAATGCAGTCTACCTATGCATATCTTTGCATACGCCAAAAATTGACATCAGATGGTCAACTCTATGATATACCTATTTCATTCTTTTCATACCCCTCCGCCTCCCTTTCTTGTCCCCTCTCGTCACTTCATATCACTTCTTTTAGAAGATAAAACATTCACTTAACAGAAGCTCAATACAGAAGCTATAAAGTGATCTAGTTAAATGTTCTTCCCCTCAGTTTCAATTTTCAGTTTTTGCTGCTAGGTTATCGAATGTCTTTCTAGCAATTTAGAATAAAAGCTTATCTGAAATTTACACTAGTCTATTAACGAAATATTGATTAATTTAATCACCAGAGAAGATAAGCAAAACATGACTCTTTTAGCCTGAAAAGTTGCTCTTTCCTAAAAACCCAATATTAAATGACAGATTGTGGTAGCTCGATGAAATATGGGGGCTCCATAAGGAAAACACAGTTGGAACCGAACTGGCCAATGACCTAATATCATTTCAAATACTGGAGGAATACCCCCAGTTACACAATTATGTAAAATAACTCTCATCGAATAAATGAATCAATTGAAGCAACAATGTGAAAAACTAATCTTGCATCTTACTGCAAATTCAAATTAATTGCTATTTACTGTGAGATCAATGAAGGACATGCAGTATAATAAAGATAAGCAACTCACTTTTCAGGGGTATGCAGACTTGGGTAAAGTTTGTTCAATAGCTTGCAAGCCTCAGAATAGTGAGTAACTGTTTCAACTAAACAATATCCGCCACTGGCTATGGGAGTCTCAAATGACAGAATATGTGCGTGTGCAACATCGCGAACATTAACAAACCTATAAATTCCACCAGGAAATATGAAAGTGCCTGCAGCAAGGGACAGACGGGGAGAAAAAAAAAAGCAAAGAGAAAAGGTTAAACAAATGCATAAAACAGTCGTACACAATGATGTTGCTGGAAGGTTATTAAGTTTCTACAAGAAATACAGTTGAATGCAATTTTCTTTTTGATCGCCCCGGCCATTTAACACAGGATGCCTTTGAATAGTTGTTGTGATGTTTGGCTTAGATAGCAGGTACAACCTGTTCTGAGCAGAAGCTAACTTTTGCCATAACAATGTACAAGATGAGCATTTTGTAGGTAGTGTATTTCCAGGCAGTGAAGGTTGAGATTGGAGATCTGCTAGCCATAGAAGGTAGAAGGAATCTCAACCTATATCTTTCAGTTAGAATTAGAGGGCTGGCACTATGCAGAGCAACATCAGGTATTGCAACTGCACCAAGTGGATTCTAAGATAGAGAGGAGCTTTTACGTTCCATGTTTTCAGCACCAATCAGCAAGCCTTTTCGGAAGAGAAAGATGGAAAAAGGAAACACCAAAGAAAGCTAATCCTGGCCATGCTAAAGATCTGGAAGTTATGGAAGCCCAACTATTTTAGTTGGAACTTGAGAAAACTTGACATGTTGCTAAGTCTCATCATAATGAATGTCCAATAAACAAAAGGTCCAGTTGAATACTCATAGATTTTTGTACTAAGAAATACAAAATGGATAATACTATTAGTTATAAAAGAGTACCATCCATAAGCTTCAGAAATCCATTCATGCTAGATGCAGGAGTCGGCTGTATGAGTGGGCCAATAACGAAGCCTGGGTTTAGTGTTACCAAGTCAATGCCATGATCTTCAGCGAATCTACATGCAGCCTCCTCAGCTAGGATTTTTTATAGTGGATACCATAGCTGGAAAAACACAAAACCTTTAAAAGGGAATTCCTACTTTGCTGAAAGGATTTTATTGTGGGATTGGGCACCAAAACAACTGCAATATGTATTTCAGGTCCAAAAGGAACATGATAATCCAGTAAATATCTGATTGAAGAATTCGAAGCTTAAATTTGACAAAGTTTAGTTACAAGAATATGCAGAAAGAACCTAGGAAGTTGAGAAGAATTTGCTTCAAAAGAAAGCAAGATAATGGCAGAGACTATTTAGATAAATACAATGTATGACTCATATTTTGAAACTATTCTTTGATACTTTCTTATCACTAAAATACCATGGTTGTTTTGTAGGCAGTATCTTAAAAGTTATAGTACATGATAATCCAAGTGAGCATAAAATAGCGATATTGAGAATTCTTGAGAAGCCAGATTCAAACCTTCAACTCTTTACACATATCCGCATTTGAAAACTAAGTCTCATCTATAACTACTTCAGGCATCAGAGGTTTTCTGTTGTATATATGCGAAGCTATTGAAGATGTTATAATCACTCTTTTGATCGAAGGAACTCTTGCACATGATCTAAGAATGTTAAGAACTCCATTCACTGTTGGATCAATTATTTCTGTCTGAACAATGTGGAAATAGCTCCAATAACGATAGGTTATCAAACTAAGCTACCAATATAATAGCATGCCACTCAATAGTTTTGTCGAGCAATAATTGTGTTATGCATTACATGGTGGAACTTATTTGACCTTTTATGATCATGATTTCATAATAGTTATGGCATTAACTTTTACAAACTAAATCCTAAAAGTACTACATTCAAAAGTTGTTGGTTGCAGCAATGTTGCGAAAATGCAGTTACAAATAATATTGGGAACAATAGAAATTTTCTTCCTCAAACATGAGAAAGAAAAACTTCGTGAATGCCTTGAGATAGTTATCCTTTTCAGGAGTAGAAACTACCTCTAGAAAATAGAGGCAGAACATTGGGGATCATTAAAGAAAGTAGAACCCCTGTTTTCCCCGTGCACTTTGTTGCTAAAGTATTCACTATGTACTAGGAATGAATTTTTTGATCAGGACTTGCTCAAAGCAAGAACCATGTTCTTAAAACAATGGCCTCGTATGAGATCCAGTAAATGCAACCAAGCATTCACCTTAGTAGCGGCAAAACTTTGAGCATGTTCCTCTACCACATATTGCACTGGAAATAAACAAAAAAGTGATCTTCGGATGAACCTGTGGGTCATTGGCCATTAAAGTAACGGGGGTTGCCAAATGGAAAACGCCTTGGCATGCATCAGTTTCTGAATCAAAAGATCCTTCTTCCGCTAAATTTGCTTTGAACAACTGAAGTCTTTCTTTAGCTCCATCAAGTGCAAGTAAATGCCCAGTTTTCTTAGGATCATCTTTAGAATATATTCACAAAAATTTTGCTAGGAATGCTAAATTATTTAGTTTCAAGTATTGAAAGAAAATAAACACAAGAGAAAAGACAGGACAAAAAATTCATTCAATTTCCCATCTTTCATCCGAGTTTTAACCATTGAATAATCCGATTTACTGCTATACGATATTATCCTCTAAGGCTTAGATTTATCTCTAGTTCAGAGTAGTCTTTTTGACGTGACAACGGGAGTTTGCTTTTATGCCTGGTCCTTCCACCCTCTCTTACTTCAGGATAAGATCAACCCATAAAATGCAAGCACTTTTGGTACAAACATAGGTGAGTTTTAAGTCTGCACTTTTTGGTCGCCTGTTGGAAGCCAAACCGCTGTTAGTTTTACAGAGTAGTCTTTTCGACGTGACAACGGGAGTTTGCTTTTATGCCTGGTCCTTCCACCCTCTCTTACTTCAGGATAAGATCAACCCATAAAATGCAAGCACTTTTGGTACAAACATAGGTGAGTTTTAAGTCTGCAATTTTCGGTCGCCAGTTGGAAGCCAAACCGCTGTTAGTTTTACAGCGTGGTAGGAGTAACTTTCTAGTTCACCAAAACTTGGTCTGAACCAAACCGATCAGTCCCAAATTTCAAACAACCGGTTTATGCAGTGTATCTAACAGTTTGGTTGAATTGTGCCATAAGGTGCCATTCTAGCACCTTTGAAGGGAGAAGACTTCAAGCCAAACATTTTGGAGACAGATTTTACAGAACTCAAGGAAGATCGACCCTTGATTAGGGCACACGATCTGCTTAGAGGTGCACTCTTGAACAAGCAAGATTTTGGGATTCTCACAGTTGACATACTCATAGTTGACATATCTTTCTACACTTGAACCTAGAAACAATAGGAACTTATTGGTGAATATACATACACAATGGTCAAGCAAGTAACTCAACATTTGCTTCTAAGGTTTAAAAGGGTGAACTGGAAGAGTTTACATCTTTATCATACTTCAAAAGAAGCTGCTGTCTTATCTTTATCATGAGAATACATATTTTTCCCTGCAGCATGCATCTAACTGAATTTAAGGTCTAACCCTACCTATCCTCCTTACCCGTTAAGTCACGACCAGTTTAATTTTGCAAAGAAATTTTTTATATGCAAAAGGTAAAAAAAACTAAATCCTGCGTGAGAAATTAGAAGCAGACACAGAAATTTCGTTTATAGCATCATTTATGAAAATTGTCTCTCCATTTTAATAGAGGTAGTAAAAGGAAACAAATGTCACAATGACTACCACAAAAAGGACCATCTCCTACAACAGCTGGTCATATAATTTTGTTGAATTCATACCTTATGCTTTAATATGGAAAGAAAGATATATAACAGAATGACTGGTACATAATCAAATGAGAAGATATAATGAAAGTACAAGAATTAGATAAAAAGAACTATTAGAACAATGCATGTCAGATGAAGCAATAAATACCAGATGATTAGCATGGATAGCTTACCTACACCTTCAGCCATACAAACTACTTATATGGGTCAATAAACAGAAGATGATGCCTGAACATACCAACTATAGTATGCTAATATGATATCTACAACCAAGATTTTATATCATACAGAAGCATTAAAAAAATGTTATTTCGCTTCTCCTACAGAGAAGCTGCAACCAGAAGACAGAAGACACAAGACACGGACATTCTACTGTAACTACAGGCACACCAAAGATATACCACATATTTTCATACACTTCACAATCATCTCGTAGATGGGGACTTAAGTAATTTTTATTTTTACTTTTATTGCCTTGAAAATCATCCAGAAAGAATTATCCCAGCAATGGCACTGGCCAAACAAAACACTGAAACACAAATGAATAAAATTATGTCCAGATTTTATCCATCAACCATAAACGACACAGACCCACGATAGCTGCAAAAAACAAAGTTCTGAGAGTCGAGAATGATCCAGCTTGAAAATAAGCACGTCACTAACACATAACAATACTAACTCACAAAACTCGAAACCCCACCACAACAAACTCCGGGACGACAGAGAACCTCATAGATTACAGATATTAAATCATAGAAAGAGGCAAGAACCAAACGAACAAGAGTAATATCGTCGAACCAAAGAAAATAATTAAGTAGCCAAGAAAAAAAAGCAGGTAATCTTACCGGAGCAGGTGACGATTGGATCAGAATCCAAGCAGAGCGTTTTCCAACAGCGGAGACTCCAACGCAGGTGCGAAGGAGCATACCCTAGGCCACCGATGGTGTATATATGGAGATTGGATTTAGGTGGCCTGATGACATTGGAAAGTCACCTGAGGTCTGGTGACTTTGTCTGTAGAATGTTCTTCTATTGCTCATGCTCTCTCTATTTCATAAAGATGAAGAAAAAAAAAAACTTATTTTTCACTTTATTTTCTATTTATATGATTTGTAATTAAAAATTATACTTTTAACAATTTGTATATTTCCAAAATTAATAATTTATTACAGTATAACAATTTTTATTTTTATATATATACCTAATTTACACAACGCATAACTTCTTAATCTTAAACACGAGTATCAGCAAGATTCAGTTCTTTTTTAATCTTTTGTTGTTTTTTATTTTTTATAAATATTTTTTTGTTGTTTGGGTGATCCAAACAAAACGTTATCCGTCAAAGCCCATCTGCAATCCGGTCCAAACCTGAAAAACCAATTATCAAGCCCTGCCCAACTAACCCTCTATAAAATCATAATCTTTTCGCCCGCCGTTGGGCGGCACCATTGTCGACCTGGCTATATCCAAAATCCTAGAAATCAAGTCGGATTGGAATTCCGCTCGCCCCCTCTCTCATTCTGCCTCTCCAGGTATTTTGGTGTTTCTTTTCTTTTTAATTGTCTTGGAAGATAACAATGGGGAAAGTAATAGAGGGGTGCCAGAATTTTCTTATACAAAATCATGAACAAATAATCTGTTGATGTTTGAAGCAATTATTTGTGGCCAAATTTCATAGTTCACATTAATAGTTTGATTTCTCTAACGTTTGATCGGATTTGATCTAAGCTGCCTCATTAGCTTCTCCGTCACATTCTAGCGTAATGTTGTTTAACTAGTGAGTTTGGCTGGGATGGAGGAAAGGAGAAAGAAGGGATGAAAACTCGTTCCTTGTGTTTTGCTATTTATGTGCATCGTTTCGACAAAGTCGATAAAAGGTCATTCCATCTGTACGTCTACCTCTTTTCTTTTTGCTTGTGGTGCGATATATGGTGTTTAGCCATCTGTGTGATTGTTTATAAAATGTAGGAAAAGAAAGCTAAGAACTATGATTGTTCCATCTATTAATATGGCCTATGTTAGTCATCTTTGGTTTCTCGATCTGTTCATATGAACTTTTTATGGCGTTGATCATCTCCAACAACTCTTATGTTTGAAATATGTTCCAAGCTACATAAACAGTATGATTCTTATTGTTTTCCGGTACTATGTACTTCTAACAGAATTGTGAAAAAAAGAAGTAGATAGCTCTATTCATGTTGAAATCGGTAACTGGTGATTAAATTTTTTGATTTCCCGCGTCTCCTCTCTCTGTTGAAGCTTACGTACTGATTCTGAGTCTCCCTCGTTCTGTATGTTGCAATTGAGATAAATGTACAGAGATATAAGAAAGAAAGCCTTAATTGTATATGACTTAATTTTCATTCTAAATAAAATGGCCGCAATTCATAATTATTCAAAGAAATGCACAATTTCTAAGTAGAGCTAATTTTCAAGTACTTTAATGCTCAATTTGTTTGGAGAGGAATGGAAGGTACATATGCATTGTTAAGGGCCTTAAAATATGTTGTGCACGAAGTCAAGTACCTCAGGTTATTGAATCAACTAATTTATGTCATATGTCAATGTTTGTCTCTAATTCCTTTACATACACTTATGCATCATGTGCATAGTGAGAGGAATGTGGTAGCAGATTGTCTTGCCAATCATGGCCATGCCGTTTAGAATATGACAATTTTTGACCAACTTGGTTCATTTCTTCATCCACGCTTAGATGTTGATATAAAATATCAACTAAGTTTAGGTAATTATAAAACACTGTAAAGGTTAAACGAATGTGATGCCCAATGTATTTTCTGTGTTTACTTTTAATTATGTACAACAGCTTAATATGTAAGTAATTTACTTTTCTCTAAGAGTTAAGATTATATCATGCTTGTTGTACTTATTTGAGATATGGTTATTACGCTCAACTTTATTGATATTAATAAAATATATCAAGGAATTGTCTTTATTCTAACAAAAAAAAATCATTTAAAAAAATTAACTTAAGAAAATGAGACATTTTTTTTACATTTATATATTACTTCACATGCTCACACCTTATTAGTGTGGAAAAATTTCATAACAATTTTAATATTATTTCATATTATTTATGTTACATAAGAAATGGCCTTGAAATGGGTAAAAAGGAATTCTCATCCGTTGATCATGAAAGGGCCAAAAGAAAGCCAAAGCACAAAAACTGTCAGGCTTAGTGTATGTTAAACAAGGGATTTAATCCTAATTGATTATGTTATTTTTTTAAATTGTTTTAATTAAAAAGATTAAGTAGCTTTAGAAAATGTCTAAAATTCAGTCGATTTAAGAATTTAAAACCTAGTTATTTTGGGAATTCAAAACCCAATTTTGACAATTTGCATAATACTTTCTTATTATAAGTTATTATTTTGCTTGAGTTTCAATGTAGTTTAGAATTTTGGTCCCATTGGTGTTTATTTTGTGTTCGATCCTAGTCCAGGGTCGTGACAAAAGCCCAGGGTCTGAGTCATATTTCCAAACAACCAACCGTTGCTTGCTCAGAAGCCACCATGGCAACTGGAGGACAGGACCAAAACGAAACGCCGCTTGAGGCCGCCATTCCATCGCTCTCTGTTTCCGAATCCCGAGCTCACGAACAACCCCCGGGCTCATCGAATCCAAACAACCAGTTAGAATCCAAGAAAAATTTGTTTGATTGCATTTCTGGATGGCTATGGATAAACGTAGAATCTGATTTTTTTATGTTTTTCTGGTGAACTTGTTGATGTAGGATGAGTTTAGAGGAGAGGTATCAGGTCGTGAGGAGCGTGGGAGAGGAGTGTATTCTTGAGGAGGAACTGCGGAATCTGCTGGCGAACAAGCCCGAACCTGTTTGTTACGACGGTTTTGAGCCCTCTGGCCGAATGCATATTGCCCAGGTACAACTGCTTCTCTGTATGTGAAACGTTTCTCAAGTTATAACAGTTTCTATTCATGTGCTCTAATTCCTCTGTACGGCCAACTGCATTGCTACATAGACTTTAGTAGTTTCCTGAATAATTTGGGGCTTATGGTATCTAATCAGCTGGAGTTCAGGTGTTTCATAGTTAGACTGATAGATGGACAGATCTTGGGTTTTGTTTTCCCCCATGTCGTGGGGAAGTTTGTTTGGAACTCCTGGAATCTTAGGCGTGCAGTATTTTTGGTTGTGCATGTCTTATTTTCTAATATTCCGTATGTGTGCTTTCGTAACTTGTTTGACAGGGAGTTTTGAAAACAATTAGTGTGAACAAGCTGACCTCTGCGGGATGCAGAATGAAGATCTGGATTGCCGATTGGTTTGCCCAGCTAAACAACAAGATGGGAGGTGATTTGAAGAAAATTGAGACTGTGGGACACTACCTGATTGAGATTTGGAAAGCCATTGGGATGGATCTGGAAGGAGGAAAAGTTGAATTTTTGTGGTCATCAAAGGAGATTAATTCAAGAGCACCTGATTACTGGCCTCTTGTTATGGATATAGCTCGAAGGAATAAGCTCCATAGGATAAAAAAGTAAAAGAATCAAATGATTTTCTTTTCAGTGTACTGGCTAGATATTGTTTTCAACATGGATTTTGTTGTCTGTTGTCACAGGTGTTGTCAAATTATGGGTCGAGATAAGCCAGATGAGTTGACTGCAGCCCAAATACTCTACCCATGCATGCAATGTGCTGATATATTTTTCCTGAAGGTGCTTGCCTTTGGCTTTATTTTGTGCATAGATTGTTTTGTGGCCTTGCTTGACTTGGGTTGAGATTGTACCTTCATTTCCACATCTGGATACTACAATGGAGTTCATAAAGATTTTTTGCTTCTATGGCATAATGGACATAGTATGTAGAGGATTTACTCCTATCATGTTGTGATGTCCTTTTAAGTTTGCATATGACGGTGTTTAAGTAGTGAAGATCTTAAGGGTGGCCATGGAAATGCGGATCTGTGTACTGACTTCTATTTATGATCACTAATATCATGTAATAATTTGAAGGATTCTAGGTAGAGGCAGTTCTGTACTTTTTGTACGTCAAAAGACAATGATTGCTATTTGTAATGTGTAGCAGCATGATAGCAATTATGTTTCAATCTTAATCGGGAACTCTCTCACTTCAGTTGGTATAGGAAAGAGCAAATTCATCCGAGTATCAGATTTTCTGAAACTTATTCAGTTGAGTTGGTATAGGAAAGAGCAAATTGATCCGAGTATTAGATTTTCTGAAACTTATTCAGATGGTGAACACCATATTTGTGTAGAGAGGGTGGAATCATCTCTAGTATGAATTTGATTCAGCCATTAGACCTTGTTGTGCACCTATTTTACCCTATCTCATCTTCTCATTTGTGACTCAATTCATCCTTACTCTCACTCACCCCTTTGTGGTTCTGGAATGTAAATTGTAATATCCGTGTAATGGTTATGTGATCTACTTATAAAGTGATGAGTTTAATTGAATTGTTTCGAATTTGTTTTTTATGCAAGTACTATGAACTTAACTATTTCTAGCTGATTTACTAATTGTCTTCTCTCTTGCTCTGTAGACTTTGATTTTCCTGTACTTGTCTTTTGAACTGTGTTATAAATATTTATCTATACAATGCGTACTTGGGCATTACACTTTGTATGTGTGTGTTCTTGGGGCCAAGGGGGTGGGGTTGAAAGAAAGTCTCTGTTGATTTTGAAGAATTGTGTCATCATTAAGTATGTGAAATATTCTTCTTTTTCAAAATAGGCCGACATTTGCCAACTGGGAACGGATCAGAGGAAAGTGAATGTCCTTGCAAGAGAATACTGTGACGACATCAAGAGGAAGAACAAGCCTATCATTTTGTCACACCGTATCCTCTTAATTTCTTAAACTAGTTGTACCTTTTTTTAATACTATAATGTTTTATGTGTATAATGATGTGGTGTTTATAAGTTTTGCTTAATGGTCATTTACAGACATGTTACCTGGTTTACAACAAGGACAGGACAAGATGTCAAAAAGTGATCCATCTTCCTCCATTTATATGGAAGATGATGAGGTAGGGTAGTAGAAACGGTATCAACTTGCCATCATGTTGTCGCGTTGCATCTGTCAGGCAGAAAGAATATGGGTTTCTTTAAGTACCAAACCAGGGCTTTAACCTTTTCTGAATGTTGTAGGCTGAAGTGAATTTGAAGATCAAGGAAGCTTACTGTCCTCCACAGATTGTGGAAAAGAATCCTTGCTTGGAGTATGTAAAGTATCTTGTTTTACCTTGGTTTAAGGAGTTCACAGTGGAACGCAGTGCAGAGAATGGTGGTCACAAGTAAGTTTTACAGATCTTTTGATGACAGCTTTCTTTATTTCATTTACTTGATATTGGGATTTATGCTATTTTAACGAATATAATCCTCACATCCTATTAAATTGTTGTTCCTTAATGTAGTTCATGTTTAGCAATTTTCCAGAGCCAACTTTTCTTTATAACATGATTCCTTTAAAGTTTCGTCTGATGCATTATGTCCGTTATCCACAGGACCTTCACAACCTTTGAAGAATTGGTTGCTGACTATGAAAGTGGGGGGCTACTCCCAGCTGACCTTAAACCAGCTTTATCAAAGGCATTGAATAAGATACTGGAGGTAACATCTTTCGATCTATATTTAAATAGTTCTTCCCCAGGAAACAAATGCCGCTACTTGGTTAGAACAGTATACAAAAAAGGATATTGGATTCCTTCGACCAATACCTGTCTTGTAGTCATGCTTAAGCGTGGAGAACCTTAGTTTGATTAGGTCAATTCATCAATGACATTTTCTGAGTGACGGCGAGTGCAAGAATTTTATACTGTGTCATTTGTTAAGTTTCCCATTGTAAACTATACAGTAGCTGTGCCACTTGTTTGTGAAGTGTTGGGAATGTTAGTGGTGGGATATTTTCTTTAGGGAACGACAAACTGATCTATCGGTACCATTGCAATTTCTGCTCAAGGAGGCCCATTTTGGAACAATAGTAATTTTGTTATTTCGGAGAGCTAACTTTTTCTTCATTCGTTTCCTCCCTATTTGCAGCCGGTAAGAGAACACTTCAAGAAGGACAGCAATGCAAAAGATCTATTGAGAAGGGTTAAGGTATGCAAATTCAACTCTAAATTTTCCGAGACAAATATATTTGTTTTTTACTTTTCATTGCAATTATCTGATTTGGCTTTGTATCATGGACTTCTGGTGTCTGGTTTTGTAGGCTTACAGAGTGACAAGATGATGCGGAATAGAGCCCTGAATTTTTGCCCCTTTTCAAATTGGTAGATGAAATGTCTGATATGTGGCGACAGGGTTTGCTGCCACTGCAGTCACTAAATCACTAATAACGACGTACTACGATTTTAGGCCAACTGTAAACACCACCATGTTTTAAATATTTGTGTTAAATTATGTTCTAGATGCAGTGAATAGGAGCCATGCAAATCGTTGAATTCAGAGCCGTGTGAACAATTTTGGTTCAGATGCTAATGTGAAACACCTATTTCAATTGATTGGGTTTCAAAACCTCTGAGGAAACATGAGGGATCTTTGAACAAATGTTGAGTTTTCCCTCTGAGAAATAGCTCAATAATGCTTCACTCTCTCTAATTTTGATAAGCCCTCTAGGCGTAATCAGCATCCAGATCATCATGGTTCACAATGATTCATTGAATATTAGGTTTTGCTTAGATCCTCCGCAGAGCTCTTTTTGAACTATTCTCTGAAATTTCATTTGTGAAAAGGGGACCACCAATTTTAATTTAATTTCATTACAAGATTCTGTTTTAGCAATGTGAGATTATTTTACATTGACTTCAACATGTTTTTTAAATACAGTGATTCAATCCAAATCATCACTATGTAATCATTAGTTTCCCAATGAAAACAATTAGGGTCAACATAATACTAAATTTTTTAGATTTTCTACGAAGTTTTTTGCAAAAATAAGTTTAAAGTTTAATTTAACAGCTTATTTTAAAAAATAGACTAGTTATTATATTTAAATTTCATTATAAGATTCTTTCTTAATAGTATGAGAGTATTTTACATTAATTTTAACACACTTTTTATTACAATGAATTGATTTGGACTATCCTGTGATGTCAATTTATATATAAAGTCTGGATTTATATATGTTAAGTATTACACTCTAATACTATATTATAATGCCTAATTCTTCTACAAGAATTAAAAAAAAAAAAAACTGTTACATTTAAACTTCAACTGTTCCACGTCAACTTCAAAGCTTTCTTATTGGGAGTTTCCTGCGATCTTTTCTGCTAACTAAGAGAAAAGAAGCAAATTCCGGAGAAGGCTGAGCAGTACGTGCAAAATTCCAAGTACAAGAACTGGGTCCATTCTTCGTGCTCCAGGGAAAGGAGCAACAATCCTTGTTACTGAACCAGTTGCACCGAATAGAGAATGTAGCACCAGAACATTTCCGCGGGGAAATGGAGGGAGGGGAGGAACAGCGACCTCAGGTAGACAGTTACTTGGCCAACTCTGAAACACTCGTCTCAGAGCCAGAACCAGCCGATCAACCGTCCACGTGCCCTGGATTCGGTTCCGTTTCGTCTCATGATGATCGCACCGAGTCGAGACCTGTTCTGAACCAGACCGAGATCTTCCGAGCCGTCGAGGTCTTGGAGAGAGACTCCGTGGCAATTGGCGAGAGTTTTGCTTCTCTTTTCTCTTCACTTCGCTTAGCTCTCTGTGAGGTGCGGCTCGGATATTTGCTTAATATCTTTCATTTTTCTTTGGTTTTAATTTCCGCTGAGGAACGGAGAAAATTGGGTCAAAATGTTGAAATGTATGAGTTGTTTGTGTCTGGCTTTCGTTTGCGACTTTCTGTTTGTATTTCTTTTATTTCCTATTTGGATGCTGAGGAAATTTAGGAAACAGAGGAAAACAAAGGAAAGCTAGGCTGAAGAGTCAAAATCTATGAGGTTGTTTTTGCGTTTTGAATGATAGGTTACCTCTTGTTTGGGAGTTCACCTTCAATTTGGTTGCCGTTAAGGTGAAGAACAATAATGGAAAATTGAATTAGCAGATATACGTATTTCCATGTGTAATTTATATTTAACTGTTAGGTTGTGAGAAAAATAAGAAAGAAAATTGAATTTTGGAACCTATGCGTTATTATGTTTTTCACCAGCTAATGGTCTCAATGGCTAAATAGGTATACTAGGCTCGGCTGAGTGATGCCTTAGCTTTCTGGTATGCAGTAAATTATGAAATGATTTCATATGTGTAGGTACAATTTGCCTTCTTTAATCAAAGTTCCTCAGCAACCCAGCAAGGCATAATTTATTTTCAATCTTTCCTTGTTATGCATTGTACACAGCGATGTGTGAATGAGTACTTTGTGCAGTTGAAAATGGCCATAATTCTCTTAACCCTTTATCTGATGGAACAACGTCAATGTTGTAGGTTACTAGTACTTCAGTTGATCATATGCATTGTTTCAATGATGCTGCAGGCCGTCTTCAAGAATTTGGTAAAGTTATACATTATAGATAGAATACTCTCAATGTTAGCTACAAGCCTAACCCCATAATTATCAGTTTTAAAATTATAATCATGACTGTTGATGGCACAAATGGAACTTGTCTTCTGACTTCTTTTACCACACTTGGGTTGATGATTGGCGAATGGCAGCAAATATTAGATGTGAAAAGAAAGAAGAGAACCACAGATGTAGTTATTTCTGGATGAACTATATTTCCTAATGAGTTTGAGTATCAGCTTATTGGCACAATTTCTAATAGAGCAGGCTAGATTACTTGGAATGCATTCACCCACTTGCATGGGACTCTTTAGGTCACTTAAAGAGTTTCTTTTACATGCTTTATCTAAGACTCTATTGTCAGTGGAATTTCATTACATTGTCAATATTGCTTGATTCACTTCCTGAAATATTAATTAACTAATTGTTTGGTTATCTAATTGCCTTCCGGAAATAAGCCAGATATTCATATCTCTAACCCTTTACCATGCAGTTCTTGATGCGGCAACCAAAGGGAATTGTTACATCAATTCATGTCTAAGGTACTTTAAATGCCCACCATTTTCCACCTTTAGTTATGGATGCATTAGACATAAACATACGGAAATGCTCATGTATGCCATCTGAGGATGTCTGTGGAGGTTTATGCCCATTTTTGAACCCTGATTTTAACATGTCTGTTGATATTCTTCATTTTCCGCATGTTATGATTAAACGTTTTCTTAGTTATTGGAGTGCTGAGCTATGAAAGTTCCTAATATGAGCAGTGGAACTTAAAATGTTCCTATTACCTTATAGTTGCAGCTTTCACTTTGAGAAGAGATTGAAACAGTTAGGTATTTTGTTGGCTATCATCTACATCGATTTACTCTAAAGAATCGTTGATCTTCATGGCTATAGCTGGTCGTAGGGAGACTATTGAAGGATACGGATGTCTCATATTGAGCTTTGAACTTCAAGTTAGACATATAAGGGGCTACCATTTGAGAGAGATGTTTATATCCGGTCCAATTCTTTATAATGCCCGAGTTTTCACCTGGTCGGATGCTCTTACCATCCTCGATACTCCCCTCATTAGTGAATCTTAGCCACCAAATTAGCAATATGTTGTTGCTCTCAGTATCTTGCCCTCCATAAAATTTTGAAAGCTGTCATTTTTTTGATATCTAGAATGAATACGGTATCTGATCTATTGTAAGTTGTGGAGCATTGGTTTGCAATAATGGTGTGTCATCGCCCTCGTTTTAACTGGCCAAGCACAACCTTCTTAAAGAAGTTAGCCCCTTTTGGAGGATGAACTGATGTGCAGACTAATGATATGATTGCCGGTTCTGCTACTCAAGCATCTAGTTCTTTTAGCAACCCAATGGCTCATCCGAAACAGCTACTTGGAGGGGTAGCCAAATTTTTAGATCATTGCTTTTGCTTTTGCCTGTTATATTTGGCCTTTCTAACTTGATCTGGACCTTTTAACAGATTAAATGAGGTGATGAAGGGCGTAGATAACTTAGCTGCAAAGCTGTATCCTTTTTGCTTGTTTCTTTACTGTGTATTACATGTTAATTAGTTTTATGCACCTATTCTGCCCCTTGAAGTTGCTTATTCAAGGACCCAGCAACTCTCCCCCGTTTTTCTGCTATGATGGGAGAGACAAATGGTGGTATATATGACAGCAACCCTTTCAGTTAGATACCAAATGCTTTGATTATTCTTTTTTCCACTTTTTCGTTGCCTTTGTTGTTTCTCTACTCTTCTTTTTATTTCTTGCTTTCTCTTTGACTCCTTTATGCTCGTGAAGGAAAAGCTTGAGGAGAAATGTAGATGCTTTAGACTCAGCTGTAAACAAGCTCCTCCGTCTTCCATGAAGCTTGAGCTACTTAACTCTCCAATTACTTTAATTGCTTTCTCTTTTCCCTTACTTCTTCTGTACTCACGTACGATTGTTTTGGATTAGAAAATTCATAAGACTCGATCGACAAAACCAAAGCTAGTAAGTATAGTTGTGATGTGTTTTACTCCTCGTTTTGTGTACGGGCCATAGTAATATTTAGATGTTTTATGATGGGCCGCATTTTGTATGAGCCGGGTTGTTATAGGCCCAAGACAGGTGTAGATCGTACATTTGTTTTAAAGGTAGTAGGGACTTTTTATCTGTTGTTGTTGTTGGGGAGGAAACGCTCGATCTGTGAAAGGGGAAATTGGGAATTTGGTTGGGTAAGTCTTGAAATTGCGATTTTCAAAATCAAACTGGTGTAGTGTCCCTTGATGATAAGGTGCTAAGCATCACAAGCTTTTTTGGTGTTTAGATCGCTCGCTCCAGGTTGCTCATCTGTGCCCAGGTTGATATGAGGAAACTAAAAGTTTAGGGTTTACCTACTCCCTTGATATTTCAATCTTGAGCACTTGAAATCTATGTAGGAGAGTATGCAAACCTGGGTCTAGAATCAGGAGATGGGTGTCTTGGCTCTATTTAAAAGCCATTGTTAATGTGCATCATCTTGTATAATATAGAGACCACAAAATGATTCACTAACTTCTAAAGATCAAATTAAAACCCCTTATGCTTGCGAGGAACCAAAAATTCTTTGAATTTTTTGTTTCTCTTGATTAGTTTTTGTACTAGATAAGATACAATTGTTATTGAAAAATTTATAAAATAGAAAATTGAGAAAGAGTTGAAAGTGAGAACTCAACAAATATTCAATTGAAATTCTATTATAAAAACATGCATTAATTGATTTGCTATTAGGCTTCCTTCTTTCTTAAAAGCTTCCTTATAGACAAATTTATTTAATCTTGTATTTATAAATCTAATATTCTCTTATTCTCTACTTACCTGGAACCCTTTGTCACATATCATATCCTCATTGTTGTTGTGTTTTGTATTATTAGGTAGAATAGGCTGTGATAGACTTATAGTCAAGAATTGATATTAATTCCTTTTTATTCAAACAAAATTTTGATTACCCTTAAGAGACTCTCAAACAGTAATATTGTTTCTAATTCGGTAGTGAGCAAATATTATTCGCGTGTGAGTGTTAAAAAAAAAAAAAAACAGTAGCATTGTTTAGTGTGAAAATACGTCATTTTTGATTCATTAGCCTGGAAAGTTTTGCTCTGATTATTTACTGGTTTTACATTTTAACGTCGCTCCGCGAATCTGAACCGAACACGAAATTAGTAAAACCCTGAAACTCTAAAACCCTTGTCTTTCGAGACCCGGCAGAGCTCAATCCCAAACCTTCAAATTGTCTTTCCTCGCGCACAGGCACATAATTGGAGAGTATCAATGGAGGTGGAAGAGGGGCAGAGAGGAACGACAGCGAGCAACAAAGTGATGTGCCTTTTGACTGACCCGGAGGGAACGCCGCTGGGAGCTGCCATGTACCTTCCCCAAGACGCTGGGCCGCAGGAGCTCCAGCAAGTGGTCAATAAGCTTCTCAAGAATGTAAGATTTCTTCCTCGCCCTTTCTGAGCAACAAACAGAGCACAGATTTGAAAAAAAGAAAAGAAAAGAAAAGAAAGGAGCGAAGTCATCTGGTTGAGAATTTTAGAATAAGAATAAAAATAGAAATTTTGAAATGTTGTTGTTTATTTTGTTAAGTTTCACGAGAAGTATTAGAATGAAAAAAAGAAAACTTAAGACTTGGGCAATTATTTTTCGAGAAAATTTCCTTTTTCCCGGCAAATCGTTTGCTAACTATTTAAATGTTGTAGTTTTTTTATTTTGCAAATACCTTAGAATTGTGTGACCCACTTTTGCTGCATCATTATCTCCAATTTGATTATCTTCGTACTCTATTGGTGGCTGTTTCCTTTGGAATTTTTTGGCACCCATGGGGACAATCATATGGTAGTATTAATTTTGATCAGTTGATTAGTATTGGCCTTAGCTCATGGAAGAAGCTAGTGGGTTACGTTAGTGCTTAGACGTATTTAATAGCAGTAGAACTGTATGTCTTATTTCAGGAGGAGAAGTTGCCGTACTCATCAGGAGCTTCTTGTGTCACTTGGCTCTTATTTAGAGAAGAATAAAGGTTGGTTGAATGGAGATTATAGTTGAAGTTTGCTGTTTTGGCTTTTGCGAAATTTTTTTAACCATTCAAGTTTTTCCCTTTTTGAATGAGGTATTTAGAAACTTTCTTATAAGGTTTGCTTCAGGTTTTCTATTCAATAATCATTTTGCATGGACAATTTGCAGTCTCTGTGGAGAAGGTACTCTCCATTGTTTATCAACCACAAGCTGTTTTCAGAATTCGTCCAGTTAATCGTTGTTTAGCTACAATTGATGGTATGAGTTTTTGCGTTTCATGTGCTTTGATTAATTTTAAAGGAATAATGCAAAGTTGAGGTCCTCTCCCTCTCTCTCACATTTAAATCCAACTAATTGATCTTTTTGAAACATCTCCAATGGCGTTTGTTGCCCTGATCTCAATTCTGGCTTGTGATTTGAGCTAGTGGTGCCTGATTGTGTGTGGTCAGCCTTTCTTTGGCTTGCATTGTAAGCTGGTATCATTTAAATTTTTTGGTTAAATCTGCGTCGGTGCAGGTCACACAGAAGCTGTACTTTCAGTTGCCTTCAGTCCTGATGGGAGACAAGTGGCAAGTGGTTCCGGTGATACAACAGTTCGATTTTGGGACCTTAACACCCAGACACCTCTATTCACCTGTTCAGGTTTGGAATCTGAGACTTTGTACCAATTCTTAGACAATAAACATAATAGTTATGTCCAAACTGCTGAAAGGAATATGAGAGTAAGTGGAAAGAGAAAATAGAATAAACTGAATCTTAACTTATGTAGCTTGCTGTAGCTTTGCATATCCTATGTCAAATATACATAACAATTGTTTTTGGTTGAATATTGTGGTCTCTGAGAGTATGTTACACAACTGTTTTGAAATTCAAATAATATGTCTCTTAAATCTCGAAATTTTACCATTGCACTCTTATTGAGATTATTGTTACACCTTCTAGCTAACCTAAATTGTACTGTATATTTTTGAGATTATTGTTCAACTGTTCTAGTTATCTGTTGTAGTTATCATTTATACTGCTAGTAGTCCTACTTGTGGAATCATGATCTTGAAATCCAATTATTGATACCATTCTTTATTTTGTCTATTTTGAACCTTTGTATTGACTTTCTGTTTATAAATACAATATTTCTCATAGGGTCATGGGCATTGGGTTAACTCTCTTGCACTGAGTACTGAATATGCTCTTCGAATTGGAGCTTTTGACCATACTGGGAAGGAATATTCGTCTGCAGAGGAAATGAAAAAGGTAATTTTCATTTGTTTTCAGGTTTATTGTCATGCTATCCCATGCTCGTTCCTTTCTCTTACTTTAGATCTACAAAATTTTGTTGTTGTCACATGCAGTGCATTAATTAATGAAATCTTTGATACTTCTGTCTCTATACAGTGTTTTAACTTTTATGTTTCACAGACATTATTCCTGTGACACTATCAACTTTATCTTGTCAAGTCAGCTATGAAAACACTGTTTGCTCCCCCTTCCTCCTCCTCCTCCACGATATAGATTCATTGCATGCGCAAGTGTAATGCTGTGTAGTACTTCTTTGCTATCATTACATTTCAAGCTACTAGAATGCTGGCTAATTAGATATTATGATTTCTCATGTTAAACGGACAATCTGGTGTTCTTTCATAGACAACATTTCAATGCTTTGTCGTCTGTTTTGATTGCTGGATGTTTTCCAGTATGTAGCATTCAGGTAGCTGTAATAATCTGATTTCAGGTGTTATTTGTTTGTCTTCATGTTCTGCATTTTGGGTTAAAGTAACTGAATAGATGATAAAGCTGTGATCTAACAAGATTTAATTAATTCTCTTCACTGTTCTTTCTTAATTTCTTTTGTTAGAACAGAGTTTTGCTACTGCGAGTCAAACAGAGATGTTGAGTTTGGACGCCAATTATTAATAAATCTTAGGCCTTTCGTCCATTGGTGGAAAGGGCACAGTGAGAGAACCCCCCCCCCCTCCAAACCAAAAAAAAAAAAAAAAAATTAGGAAGGAATGTAGTGAATTAGAGTCATAACTATTTTGTGCAATGATTTGCATTTTACCTTTCAGAGCCTTGAGGAATCATTCCCTTAAGGGCTCTTCTCATTTTCATGGAAGTTGTGCAGCATTCATATCACGTGTATTTTCTTTTTGATCACTTCTTTCCTTCTCGCTCTTGTATTTTTAGAATTAGTGTTGAGCTTTTAATTTTGATGGGCGTCTTGAGATGATCATGTTATTTCAAGTTTCCATTTGGATGCTGGGTTGCTTGCAACCAAGGATCTTTTGTCATGTTAGACTTGGACTTAATGCACGAATTCTTTCTTCTTTGCTCTACCTTCCTTCTAGTGGAACTAATTATTTCTGTTGTGCATTGTAGGTTGCTTTGGAAAGATATAATAATATGAAAGGCAATGCCCTTGAAAGATTGGTTTTGGGATCTGATGATTTTACCATGTTCCTTTGGGAACCATTTGTCAACAAACACCCCAAAACTCGAATGACAGGTCATCGGCAGGTACAGATATTTCCTGTTGCAGTTCTTCGTCTTTGATTGCTGTTGAAATTGTTCATCGTTCTTTGTTATGGAGTTGACATTACTTTGTTTCCCTAGCTTGTTGTCTTTTGCACCTGAGAGCTGTTTACTTGGAGATGTGGGGTGTTGTTCTTTGGCATCGAAGATTTTCTACTTGTTCTTCTTCCTGACTGATAAGAACATACAAAATTTTTTACTAAACTAGAAATATAATCATTCACAACGGGCATCAAGTCTTATCCCTGTTACTGGAGGATGCTTGAGAAATCCTTTGGAACACCCCTACTTGATTAGAGATGAAAACAAATATGCTTCACTTTTAAACTCCCTTGGCCTTTCCTGCTGCTTCTTGTCTCTGAAAATGACGTCATCCTGCTCTTTGAATCTGAAATTATGAGCACCAACTGGCAGCATAAGCTTGGCAATTTTCTTTGGCAGAAAAATTTCAACTCCCTTTTGTTTTTCCTTGTGCAACTGGACTATTAATATTGTCCGACCATCCATGACTAATAGTTTTGAATCCTAGAGTATAATACCTTTTTTTTTTCTTTATTTATTTTTAAATAATTGTAAGTTGTCTCATGTGACTTAGTTGTTGCTAGATCTGCTATTATAAATTTTGGCATCTTTGAATTTTTATTCTATATAAAGATGGTTAACATATACAATTCCATGGATCTTGTTCTTCAAGCATAAAGTTGAAGAACTATACTTTTTGCTTTCTGACAGCTTGTAAATCATGTTTGTTTTTCGCCTGATGGGCAATGGGTTGCGAGTGCCTCATTTGATAAATCTGTGAAGTTGTGGAATGGTGCTACGGGGAAGTTCATTGCTGCTTTTCACGGCCATGTTGGGCCTGTTTATCAGATAAGGTTTGAGCTGCTTCTGTATGTATCTAAGAGTTCAGTTATCTTGGAGCTAATCTCTCTGTATTTGTTGCCATGTAGCTGGTCTTCAGACAGTAGGCTTCTATTGAGTGGCAGCAAGGACTCCACACTAAAGGTAATTTTAAGGACTAGCCTTCTGTTATAATATTTACTGCCCCTGAAATGACAAGTATCCTTTGCATTCATGTTGTGTTGGAACCACCATTTCTATGTCAGATTTGTGGAAGCTGGAATGGCCAGGAAATCTTTTCATTTTCAAAAGCATGATGTCTTCTATATATAAATGAAATACTGTCTTTTCACAATAAAAACATTGATGCAAAAAGGCTCATGGCAGATGCCATGTACTACAGCTACAACTTTCATCTATTGCTTGATTGAATTTGTAATCATAAGTATTTTTATATGCAAATAAATGAAGAATTACTCGATACTTTTGACGTAATACATGCCTGCAGAATTCTATTCTTTGACCTTGTTTCTCTGCCATGTAAAAAGGATGACTTAATATGATGCAACTGATAGTCTGTAATTCATAGTAAGATGCCTTGCTGTTTCACTCCTGACCTTTCGTTGATGCGGTGCTATTGTTTTGCCAAGGAGGGGCATCCCAGTGATGTTTGGCTAAAATTTGTTAAAATGGTCTAGGTTTGGGATATCCGGATGCGGAAGTTGAAACAAGACCTTCCTGGCCATGAAGATGAGGTATCATCAGTGGTTGAACAAAGGCCTTTCACAACTTTCTATTTTCGGTTTTATTTACATTTTGATAACTGCATTTGGAAAGGTTTATGCTGTTGATTGGAGTCCAGATGGTGAAAAGGTTGCCTTCGGTGGCAAAGATCAAGTATTGAAGTTGTGGATGGCTTAACTAATTGAGGCCAAATATAAGCTTGAAATGTCAAACAACTTGGTTATTCTGCTCTTTTATCCGTGTGGAACTTTATTTATATTGCCTTGAACATCATCCAGAAAGAATTATTCTAGCAATGGCACTGGCCAAGCAAAACACTGAAACACAAATGAACAAAATTATGTCCAGATTTTATCCATCAACCACAAACGACACAGACCCACGCTAGCCATAGGCTGCAAAAAACAAAGTTCTGAGAGTCGAGAATGATCCAGCTTGAAAATAAGCACGTGACTAACACATAACAATACTAACTCACGAAGCTCGAAACCCCACCACGACAAACTCCGGGACGACACTGTACCTCATAGATTACAGAGATTAAATCATAGAAAGAGGCAAGAACCAAACGAAAAAGAGTAATATCGTCGAACCAAAGAAAATGGTTAAGTAGCCAAGAAATAAAAGGGTGACGATTGGATCAGAATCCAAGCAGAGGGTTTTCCAACAGCGGAGACTCCAACGCAGGTGCGAAGGAGCACACCGTAGGCCACCGACGGTTTATATATGGAGAGTGGACTTAGGTGGCCTGATGACATTGGAAAGTGACCTGAGGTCTGGTGCGCGGGATTTAGATTTGTCTGTAGAATGTTCCTATTGCTCATGCTCTCTCTATTCCATAAAGATGAAGAAAAAAAATACTTATTTTTCACTTATTTTCTATTTATATGATTTGCACTTAAAAATTATACTTTTAACAATTCACCACATGCTATTTTTCAAAATATTTTATATTCCCAAAACTAATAATTTATTACAGTATAGCTATTTTTATTTTTATACATATACCCAATTTACACAACGCATAACCTCTTAATCTTAAACATGAGCATCAGCAAGATTCAGTTCTTTTTCAATCTTTTGTTGTTGTTGTTGTTTTTTTTTTTAAATATATATTTTTGTTGTTTGGTTTGATCCAAACCCGAAAAACCGTCAAAGCCCACCTGCAATCCGGTCCAAACCTGAAAAACCAATTATCAAGCCCTGCCGAACCGCCCTCTATAGAATCATAATCTTTTGCTGTATCCAAAACCCTAGAAATCATTCCGCTCACGCTCCGCTCGCCCTGCTCGCCCTCTCTCTCATTCTGCCTCTCCAGGTATTTTTGTGTTACTTTTCTTTTTAATTGTCTTGGAAGATAACAATGGGGAAAGTAATATGATTGTTCCGTCTATTAATATGGCCTATTTTAGTCATCTTTGGTTTCTTGATCTGTTCATATGAACTTTTTATTGCGTCGATCATCTCCAACAACAACTCTTATGTTTGAAATATGTTCCAAGCCACGTAACTGGTGATTAGATTTTTTGATTTCCTGCGTCTCCTCTCTCTGACTGAAGCTTACGTACTGATTCTGAGTCTCCCTAGTTCTGTATGTTGTAATTGAGAGAATGCACAGAGATATAAGAAAGAAAGAAAGCCTTAATTGTATATGGTTTAAGCTTTTCATTCTAAATAGAATGGCCGCAATTCATATTTATTCGAAGAAATGCAGAGTTTCTAAGTAGAGTTAATTTTCAAGTACTTTAATGCTCTGTTTGTTTGGAGAGAAATGGAAAGGTACAAATAGAAATGAAAGAAAATTTTTAAGCCATTATATTCTACTTGTAGGGATCTTGAATGAAATGGAAAGGTATAATCTTTTATTTTTTGTTCTAACCTGTGCACATATTGCTCTTTTAGCTTGCTGTAGAGAGAAAAATAGGCAAGGATAGACTCACTCTCTTGATATTCTCATCAAGATTTATTTATTAATTTCGACACAGCCCTTTGAAAAATAGTAAAAGAACTTATATTTTAGCAAACTAATAAGGCAAACTATTTTACAATTTATGTTAAGAGAAAAAACATAAAAAGATATTATAAATCTCAATAATTTTTGAATATCAAGATTCAATAATTATGGGATTGCAAGTTTAATAACTCTAAGCATGTAGGCACACCTTTTACCCGTTGGATCAAAGCTTATTTCTTTGTAAGGGAAGCCTTCACCTGCAAAATTAGGTTGTTTGCTTTAGACATGTCCATTTGCCATTTGCTTGAATTGGCCTCTTGGGTTGGGTTGTCCTAGGTCGAAGCATGTCCATTGTGCACAATTTTATTATGGGTTCAAAAATTCAATTTACATATGTGGTTATAGAGTAACTATTCTTGCAAGAGACGCCAGATATTTGATTTGGCCCCTTGAATTCATGGTCTTTGCAATGGATTCTTCTAAAAGGCAGTGGGTAAAGTTGGAAAGTCTTGGAGATTGAACTATTTTCCTCTCTAGCATATGTGGCGTGATTTTTTTAGTGGCACCAAATTTGATTTACCACACGTTGCCCTATAATAGACACCTTGTTGGTTTGCACTATTGAAATTAGATTGTTTCAACGTCTTTATCATGTGCTATTGTAAGCAATAGCTAGAAACTAAATTAGACTGGATGATGATATAATTTTTTGATAACTTCACAGAAATCGTTATGATTTTGTTATTTTTGTAATTTGTAATTTGTAACAATTTGTTTTAAGGTTCTATGTGATTGCTTGGTCATGTGCAATGGCACAACAGTACAATGAGAACTCCAACTGAATCTTTTATGTAGCATCTACCACCCAAACAAATGTAAAAAGGTCAATGCAAGCAGTTTATATATATGTATCTTAGAAACTCTCATATGTGCCTATAACAATCTATAGTCTTGTTTATAGTTTAATTCCTCCATAAGCTATTCTAATGTCAATTAGAGGCGAAGTCGCATTCATTACTTTGACGAGATGGTGGATGTTATAGTTAATAGAGTGCAAAATTGGAAAGCAAAATTCTTATCACATGGGGCAAATTGACATTGATCAAAAGTATTCTCTCCTTTGTGCCGATACATACCATTTTGATCACAAAAGTGCTTAAGACAGTCATACAGAAGATTAATAACATACTAGCCAAATTCATGTGGAGTAATGCATATGAACATGATAGTCATTGGGTTAAATGGTAAAATATATTCATGCCTATGGAAGAAGGTGGTCTAGGGCTTGCGCATTATGTGCACAGTGAGAGGAATGTGATAGCAGGGTGTCTCGCCAATCATGGCCATGCCGTTTAGAATGTGACAATTTTTTACCAGCTTGGCTCATTTCCTCATCCATGCTTAGATGTTTATGTAAAATATCAACTAGGTTTAGGTAATTACAGACCATTGTAAGGTTAAGCGAATGTGATGTCTAATGTCTTTTATATGTCTACTTTTGATTATGTACAAAAGCTTAATATGTAAGTAATTTACTTTTCTCTAAGAGTTATGATTATACCATGCCCGTTGTACTTATTTGAGATATGGTTATTACGCTCAGCTTTATTGATATTAATAAAATTTGTCAGGTATCATCTATGTTCTAAAAAAAAAAAAAAATCGTTTAGAAAAACTAACTTAAGAAAATGAGACATTTTTTACATTATATATTACTTCACATGCTCACACCTTATTAGTGTGGAAAAATTCCATACCAATTTTAATATAGTTTCATATTATTTCTATTAGATTATAAGCCTTGAAATGGGTAAAAAGGAATTCCCATCCGTGATCGTGAAGGGGCCGGAGGAAAGCCAAAGCACAAAAGCTGTCAGGGTATGCTAAACAAGGGATGTAATCCTAATTAATTATGTTATATATTTTTAATTGTTTTAATTAAGAAGATTAATTAGTTTTAGAGAATGTCTAGAACCTAGTCGATTTAAAAATATGAAATCCAATTATTTTGAGAATTCAAAACCTAATCACTCTGGGCTAAAAATTAGACTATAAGTAAGAAAAAAGGGGGAAAGGTAGAGGCATGCTTATTAAAAAGATTGAAACTTGGCTTGACCTTCATAATTAATTGAGGAAACTTTATGTTTCCAATCTTAAGAATTTGCATCATACTTTTTTTCTTGTAAGTTATTATTTTGCTTGAGTTTCTTTGAAATTTTGTTCTCATCGGTGTTTATTTTGTGTTCGGTCCTAGTCCCAAGGGTCGTGACAAAAGCCCCAGGGTCTCAGTCATATTTCCAAACAGCCCACTGTTGCTTGCTCAGAAGTCGCCATGGCGACTGGAGGACAGGACCAAAACGAAACGCTGCTTGAGGCCGCCATTCCGTCATTCTCTGTTTCCGAATCCCAAGCTCACAAAAAACCCCCGGGCTCATCGAATCCAAACAACCAGTGAGAATCCAAGTTAAATTTGTTTGATTGCATTTCTGGATGGCTATGGATACATGTAGAATCTGACTTTTTTATTTATTTTTGGTGAACTTGTTGATGCAGGATGAGTTTAGAGGAGAGGTATCAGATCGTGAGGAGCGTGGGCGAGGAGTGTATTCTCGAGGAGGAACTGTGGAATCTGCTGGCGAACAAGCCTGAACCTGTTTGTTATGACGGTTTTGAGCCCTCTGGCCGAATGCATATTGCCGAGGTACAACTGCTTCTCTGTATGTGAAACATTTCTCGAGTTATAATGGTTTCTATTCATGTGCTCTAATTCCTCTGTACAGGCAACTGCATTGCTACATAGACTTTAGTAGTTTCCTGAATAATTTGGCTCTTATGGTATCTAATTAGCTGGAGTTTAGGTGTTTCATAGTTAGACTGATAGATGGACAGATCTTGGGTTTTGTTTCCCCCCATGTCATGGGGAAGTTTGTTTGGAACTCCTGGAATCTTAGGCGTGGAGTATTTTTGGTTGTGCATGTCTTATTTTCTAATATTCAGTATGTGTGCTTTCGTCACTTGTTTGACAGGGAGTTTTGAAAACAATTAGTGTGAACAAGCTGACCTCTGCGGGATGCAGAGTGAAGATCTGGATTGCTGATTGGTTTGCCCAGCTAAACAACAAGATGGGAGGTGATTTGAAGAAAATTGAGATTGTGGGGCGCTACTTGATTGAGATTTGGAAAGCCGTTGGGATGGATCTGGAAGGAGGAAAAGTTGAATTTTTGTGGTCATCAAAGGAGATTAATTCAAGAGCACATGAGTACTGGCCTCTTGTTATGGATATAGCTCGAAGGAATAAGCTCCCTAGGATAAAAAAGTAAGAGAATCGAATGATTTTCCTTTCAGTGTACTAGCTAGATATCGTTTTCAACATAGATTTTGTTGTCTGTTGTCACAGGTGTAGTGAAATTATGGGTCGAATTGTGCCAGATAATTTGACTGCAGACACAGCCAATAAGTTGACTGCAGGAACAGCCAACGAGTTGACTCCAGAAACAGCCGATGATTCAACTGCAGAAACAGCCCAAATACTCTACCCGTGCATGCAATGTGCTGATATATTTTTCCTGAAGGTGCTTGCCTTTGGCTTTATTTTGTCCATAGGCTGTTTTGCGGCCTTGCTTGACTTGGGTTGAGATTTTACCTTCATTTCCACATCTGGATACTGCAATGGAGTTCATAAAGATTTTTTGCTTCTATGGCATAATGGACACAATATGTAGAGGATTCACTCCTATCATGTTGTGATGTCCTTTTAGGTTTGCATATGACGGTGTTTAAGTAGTGAAGATCTTAAGGGTGGCCATGGAAATGCGGATCTGTGTACTGACTTCTATTTATGATAACTAATATCATGTAATAATTTGAAGGATTCTAGGTAGAGGCAGTTCTGTACTTGTTGCACGTCAAAAGACAATAATTGCTGTTTGTAATGCGTAGCAGCATGATAGCAATTATGTTTCAATCTTAATCGGGAATTCTTTCACTTCAGTTGGTATAGGAAAGAGCAAATTCATCTGAGTATTAGATTTTCTGAAATTTATTCAGATGGTGAACACCATATTTGTGTAGAGAGGGTGGAATCATCTCTAGTATGAATTTGATTCAGCCATTAGACCTTGTTGTGCACCTATTTTACCCTATCTCATCTTCTCATTTGTGACTCAATTCATCCTTACTCTCTCCCCTTTGTGGTTCTGGAATGTAAATTATAATATATGTTTAATGGTTATGTGATCTACTTACTTATAAAGTGATGAGTTAAATTGAATTGTTTCGAATTTGTTTTTTATGCAAGTACTACGAACTTAACTATTTCTAGCTGATTTACTAATTGTCTTCTCTCTTGCTCTGTAGACTTTGATTTTCCTGTACTTGTCTTTTGAACTGTTTTATAAATATTTATTTATACAATGCATACTTGGGCATTCCACTTTGTGTGTGTGTGTGTGTGTGTGTGTGTTTGTTCTTGGGGCCAGGGGGGTGGAGTTGAAAGAAAGTCTGTGTCAATTTTGCAGAATTGTGTCATCATTAAGTATGTGAAATATTCTTCTTTTTCAAAATAGGCCGACATTTGCCAAATGGGAACGGATCAGAGGGAAGTGAATGTCCTTGCAAGAGACTACTGTGACAACATCGAGAGGAACAACAAGCCTATCATTTTGTCACACTGTATCCTCTTAATTTCTTAAACTAGTTGTACTTTTTTTTAATTCTATAATGTTTTATGTTTATAATGATTTGGTGTTTATAAGTTTTGGTTAATGGTCATTTACAGACCTGTTACGTGGTTTACAACGAGAACAAAAGAAGATGTCAAAAAGTGATCCATCTTCCTGCATTTATATGGAAGATGATGAGGTAGGGTAGTAGAAAGGGTATCAACTTGCCATCATGTTGTTGCATTGCATCTAGCAATCACAAAGAATATGGGTTTCTTTAAGTACCAAACCAGGGCTTTAACCTTTTCTGAATGCTGTAGGCTGAAGTGAATTTGAAGATCAAGAAAGCTTACTGTCCTCCACAGATTGTGGAAGGGAATCCTTGCTTGGAGTATGTAAAGTATCTTGTTTTACCTTGGTTTAAGGAGTTCACAGTGGAACGCAGTGCAGAGAATGGTGGTCACAAGTAAGTTTTACAGAACTTTTGGTGACAGCTTTCTTTATTTCATTTACTTGATATTGGGATTTATGCTATTTTAAGGAATATAATCATCACATCCTATTAACTTGTTGTTCCTTAATGTAGTTCATGTTTAGCAATTTTCCAGAGCCAACTTTTCTTTATAGCATGATTCCTTAAAAGTTACCTCTGATGCATTATGTCCTTTATCCACAGGACCTTCACAACCTTTGAAGAATTGGTTGCTGACTATGAAAGTGGGGGGCTGCACCCAGCTGACCTTAAACCAGCTTTATCAAAGGCATTGAATAAGATACTGGAGGTAACATCTTTCGATCTATATTTAAATAGTTCTTCCCCAGGAAACAAATGCCACTACTTGATTAGAACAGTGTATAAAAAGGGATATTGGATTCCTTCAATCAATACATGTCTTGTAGTCATGCTTAAGGGTTGAGAACCTTAGTTTGATTAGGTCGATTCATCAATGACATATTCTGAGTGACGGCAACTGCAAGAACTTTATACTGTGTCATTTGTTAAATTTCCCATTGTAAACTATACAGTAGCTGTGCCACTTTTTTGTGAAGTGTTGGGAATGTTAGTGGTGGGATATTTTCTTTAGGGTACGACAAACTGATCTATCGGTACCATTGCAATGTCTGCTCAAGGAGGCCCATTTTGGAACAACAGTAATTCTGTTATTTTTGAGAGCTAACCTCCTTCATTCGTTTCCTCCTATTTGCAGCCGGTAAGAGAACACTTCAAGAAGGACAGCAATGCAAAAAATCTATTGAGAAGGGTTAAGGTATGCAAATTCAACTCTAAATTTTCCGAGACAAATATATTTGTTTCTTACTTTTCATTGCAATTATCTGATTTGGCTTTAAATCATGGACTTCTGGTGTCTGGTTTTGTAGGCTTACAAAGTGACAAGGTGATGCGGAATAGAGCCCTGAATTTTTGCTCCTTTTCAAATTGGTAGATGAAAATGTCTGCTATCTGGCAACAGGGTTGCTGCCATTGCAGTCACTAAATCACTAATAACAACGTACTACGATTTTAGTCTAATTGAGAACTAAACACCAACATGTTTTAGATATTTGTATTAAATTATGTTCCAGATGCAGTGAATAAGAGCCATGCAAATCGTTGAATTCAGAGCCGTGTAAACAATTTTGTTTCAGATGCTAATGTGAAACACTTATTTCAATTGATTGGGTTTCAAAACCTCTGCGGAAGCATGAGGGATCTTTGAAGAAATGTTGAGTTTTCCCTTTGAGGAACAGCTCAATAATGCTTCACTCTCTCTAATTTTGATCAGCCCTCTGGGATAATCAGCTTCCAGATCATCATTGTTCACAATGATTCGCTGAATATTGGGTTTTGCTTAGATCCTCCGCAGCGCTCTTTTTGAAGTCTTCTCTAAAATTTCATTTGTCAAATGGGGATCACCAGTTTTAATTTAATTTCATTACAAGATTCTTTTTTAGCAATGTGAGATTGTTTTACATTGACTTCAACATGTGTTTTTTACTACAATGTTTCACACAATTTCTAATAGATCAGGCTAGATTACTTGGAATGCATTCACACACTTGCATGGGACTCTTTAGGTCACTTAAAACGTTTCTTTTACATGCTTTATCTAAGACTCTGTTGTCAGTGAAATTTCATTACATTGCCAATATTGCTTGATTCGCTTCCTGAAATATTAACTAACTAATTGTTTGGTTATCTAATTGCCTTCCGGAAATAAGCCAGATATTCATATCTCTAACCCTTTACCATGCAGTTCTTGATGCGGCAACCAAAGGGAATTGTGACATCAATTCATGTCTAAGGTACTTTAAATGCCCACCATTTTCCACCTTTAGTTATGGATGCATTAGATATAAACATACGGAAATGCTCATGTATGCCATCTGAGGATGTCTCTGAAGGTTTATGCCCATTTTTGAACCCTGATTTTAACATGTCTATTCTGATATTCTTCATTTTCCGCATGTCATTATTAAACGTTTTCTTAGTTATTGTAGTGCTGAGCTATGAAAGTTCCTAATATGAGCAGTGGAACTTAAAATGTTCCTATTACCTTATAGTTGCAGCTTTCACTTTGAGAAGAGATTGAAACAGTTAGGTATTTTGTTGGCTATCATCTACATCGATTTACTCTAAAGAATTGTTGATCTTCATGGCTATAGCTGGTTGAGGGAGACTATTGAAGGATACGGATGTCTCATATTGAGCTTTGAACTTCAAGTTAGACATATAAGGGGCTACCAGTTGAGAGAGATGTTTATATCTGTTCTAATTCTTTATATTGCCCAAGTTTTCACCTGGTCGGATGCTCTTACTGTCCTCAATACTCCCCTCATTAGTGAATCTTAGCCACCAAATTAGCAATATGTTGTTGCTCTCAGTATCTGGCCCTCCATAAAATTTTGAAAGCTGTCATTTTTTTGATATCTAGAATGAATACGGTATCTGATCTATTGTAAGTTGTGGAGCATTGGTTTGCAATAATGGTGTGTCAGCGCCCTCGTTTTAACTGGCCAAGCACAACCTTCTTAAAGAAGTTAGCCCCTTTTGGAGCGATGAACTGATGTGCAGACTAATAATATGATTGCCGGTTCTGCTACTCAAGCACCTAGTTCTTTTAGCAACCCAATGGCTCATCCGAAACAGCTACTTGGAGGGGTAGCCAAATTTTTAGATCATTGCTTTTGCTTTTGCCTGTTATATTTGGCCTTTCTAACCTGATCTGGACCTTTTAACAGATTAAATGAGGTGATGAAGGGCGTAGATAACTTAGCTGCAAAGCTGTATCCTTTTTGTTTGTTTCTTTACTGTGTATTACATGTTAATTAGATTTATGCGCCTATTCTGCCCCTTGAAGTTGCTTATTCAAGGACCCAGCAACTCTCCCGCGTTTTTCTGCTATATGATGGGTGGGACAAATGGTGTATGACAGCAACCCTTTCAGTTAGACACCAAATGCTTTGATTATTTTTTTTTCACTTTTTCGTTGCCTTTGTTGTTTCTCTACTCTTCTTTTTATTTCTTGCTTTCTCTTTGACTCCTTTATGCTCGTGAAGAAAAAGCTTGAGGAGAAATGTAGATGCTTTAGACTCAGCTGTAAACAATCTCCTCCGTCTTCCATGAAGCTTGAGCTACTTAACTCTCTAATTGCATTAATTGCTCTCTCTTTTCCGTTCTTCTGTACTCATGTGTTTTGGATTAGATACAGGAATTCAAGTATTGATTAGTAATATGCAGTGCGCTTTAAAGGAATTTTCTTATTTGATTCTTGGATTTGTTAAAGAAGGTGCCTCATTCAGTTCAAATTCACAAGAGCTGCCAGCTAGCATTGCACTTCCTTTTGCCTTTCGGCTAATAGATGCAGGAAGAAAATTAAGCATTTCTTCCTCCTACATGAACGTTGAATTCCAGATAAATTTCATTGGGATTATCCAGTAGTAGGTTCATGGTGCGGGTTCTTTATAATGTTGTTAAAATTTGAAAATATTTATGCAGAAAATTGGATAGTAAAAGAGAAAGCTATAAATAAATATTAAAAAATCGTATTTTTCAAAGACGTATCAAGTTCATATACATATGTATACAGATATATGTATATTTGTATATCAACTTCATGTGTATTGGACAAAATAGAATTATAATTGTTATATTTTCATTTTGTATACAATTTTTTTTTTTTACATAAATTTAAATGACTTTATTCTACGATTAATTGAAGCCCTCTGATTCAACTATTATTTTCAAAATGTGTTAAACTCTTAGTATTGCATTTGTTTATATTAACCTAATATATAAGCCAAGACTCAGAATTTTAGACCAAAAAAAGTAAGATTTGAACGTCAAGACCATGCATGACGTATTCTATTTACTTACATGAAGAGTTGAAACATGAAAAATAAGTAAAGAAATTTATTGGATAACATTTTTCAACACAAATTGCTTTGTTAAAGATATGATGTCCCTAATGTGTTATTTAAGGGGTTGACTTGACTTTTATGTTTTTACCCACTCATTTGATATTTAAAATCTGGATATGTCTATCCTTGTCCTATTTAAAAGCCATTGTTAATGTGCAACCTAGGATTATCTTTTTCTTTGAGCAAATAACTTGATTTTCTCGTGTGAGTTGTTTGTACTAACAAACAAATTATTTTTCATGACTTAGAATCTCAATAACTATTACTTTCAAAATGTGTTAGACTTTTAGCATTGCATTTGTTTAGATTAACTTAATATATAAACCAAGAACTAGAATTTTAGACCAAAAAAAAAGCAAGATTTAATGTCATGACCTTGCATGACGTATTCTGTTCACCACCATGAAAAGTTGAAAAATAAAAAATAAGTAAAGAAATTTATTGGATAAAATTTTTTCAAAACAAATTGTTTTGTTGAAGATACAATGTCCCCAATATATTATTTAAGGGGTTAACTTGATTTCAAGTTTTACTCACTCACTCGATATTTAGAATTCGGAGATGATTATTCTTGCTCTATTTAAAAGCCATCATTAATGTGGAACATATGATTATTTTTTTATCTAAGCAAATAACTTTATTTTCTCCCATGAGTTGTTTGTACTAACAAACAAATTATTTTTTATGACTTAGAATTTGACCAACCATTGTCATACGGTTTATATTATAAGTTAATAGCCCACCCTAAAAAGATATTTGAGTTACATGTACTTGTTTTGTAAGATCTCACAAAACAAGGCCTCCTTATCATTTCAACTAAATTTCATAAGACTCGATCGACAAAACCAAAGCTAGTAAGTATAGTTGTGATGTGTTTTACTCCTCGTTTTGTGTACGAGCCATAGTAATATTTAGATGTTTTATGATGGGCCGTGTTTTGTATGAGCCGGGTTGTTATAGGCCCAGGACAGGTGTGGATCATACATTTGTTTTAAAGGTAGTAGGGATTTTTTATCTGTTGTTGTCGTCGGGGAGGAGACGCTCGATCTGTTAAAGGGAAAATTGGGAATTTGGTTGGGTAGTTTTGAAATCGCAATTTTCTAAATCAAATTGGCGAAATGTCCCTTGATAATAAGGTGCTAAGTGTCACAAGCTTTTTCAGTGTTTAGATTGCCCGTTGCAGGTAGCTCATCCGCGCCTAGGTTGATATGAAGAAACTAAAAGTTTAGGGTTTACCTACTCCTTTGATATTTCAATCTCGAGCACTTGAAATCTATGTAGGAGATTCTGCAGACCTGGGTCTAGAATCAGGAGATGGGTCTCTTGGCTTTATTTAAAAGCCATTGTTAATGTGCAACCTTGGAATGGGAAGAGAAAGACAATTAAAGCTTGAAAACTCCATGAAGTATTGATTTTACAAGAACCTTCCCATGTGCACCAGCAACCTCTATAATTTATATATTTTCTCACCTTGCTCTTTGAACTTGTGATACTTTGATTATGGGACCTAATAACCTAAAGAAAGTTTTTTCCCCCCCATTAAAATCGGGTTTTCATAAGGAAATATATTTTATGAAATAAGTTAGACACATTCTCGTAAGTAATATGAGTTGCAGGTTTTGTTATAGAAATAATATATTCCATCGTGTACACTAAATTAGAACCAAAAGTAACCTGTAATTAGGTAATTTCTGGATCAATTTGGTACTGATAGGTGAAGACTCAGAAATGGTGAACTGGTAATTCAATTCGATAATTATATTGTTACAGTGCAGCCTAAATTTATAGGCGAAATCTGTACAATGTAAGAAGGAAACTTTACAGGTAAATGATGAAACAATTAATTGCAGGGATATGACTAAATCTGTGTTCTTGGGGAGAAGTTGTCGGTGGAATCGTTGAGGTTATATCCAACGATGATTTTCCCTAAACGTTTTGTTATTTCTAGAATGTTTTGGCGGCAGAAACCTTTGTGGAAGGTTTCGGGAAACTGTTCTCATGAACTCTTCCCAAAGGCTATATTGGCCTGTCATTTCTCTCGGTTGATGTTTCTATTGTTCGGTTGCAAACCTCCATGATCTATTCCTCCACTCGAGCTTCCTTGGGTGCTAATTTCAACAAGTTACGACTAGCCTACCAAGCCAAGCCCCAACCAGTTTCCACAAGGTTCTTATAATTCCTAAAATAAACCTAAGAAAAAGATTACAATATTGCCTTCCACCTATTACAGTTTTAGATGCATTCTAGAGGGTGAAGGGATATTATTCCTCTCATTAATTATGAGAAATCACAATAGTTATTGTTTCTTGCAATTAAAACAGGATACAAAACAAAGAACTTGCTTCACTCCATCGTAAGATAGATGAAGCATGCGTGCTTCCCAATCATACAACAGTTTTGGATATGAACCCTAATTACAAAAGATTCTTATGAAATTCATTTCTAAGTAATATGATTAGATGAACAACCTTCACTAAGCATTGTAAATATTGTGTATGGATGCTGACAATGTTTGATTATTGCTTTTCATAAATAAAATCCAAAACACTTATTACAAGTTTTGACCATTTAAAGCAACAACACTATTTGAATGGGATGAATTATGGATTGAAAAAATAAGCTCAAGTACTTGCAACACTTGAGTGTAATGCCATTAAGGTTGCATAAAATCCATCCTTGATATTGATCAAAGTTTCATGCTTTCCCTTCTCCACAATTACTCCATTTTTAACTACTATAATTAGATCTACATTCTTGATTTTGGATAATTGATGAGTCACAACAATTGTAGTCCGGTTGACCATGACCATGACCATGTCGAATGCATCTTGAAACATTTTCTCAAACTTAGCATCCAAGGTGTTGGTAGCCTTATCTAATAATAATATCTTTGGACTTTTCATTATAACTTATGCTATGACAACGTGTTGCTTCTGCCCCTTAGAAAGTTGGACTTGCTCTCCTACCACCGTATCATAGCCTTGCATTTTGTATTATCATAGGACAATAAGAGTAACACACATTAGAATATTAATTTCACTTGTAAAGGCCACCTTAATAAAGGGACATGGCTACACTTTATAATGACAATAACAAGTCGGACTGAAAATTTTGTATTGGTTTGACCTGCTATAAGCTGCTAATAAACTTATGGGCATTGGCCAACTTTGATGTAACTATGATTTCTACCTCTATTGCACTTCCTTCCTTTCCATATGCAATGTTGTCACATACGGTGTCGTTAAATAGAATTGGTTCTTGGCTCACAAGTCCCATTTGTTGCCTTGGCCACTTGAGTTGGAACTTTTGAATTTCAATTATGTCTAATGTAATATAACCTAAATCAAGATCATAAAATCTTTGTAGTAGCGAGATCACTATGGAATTGCCATAACCATTTTCTCCAACCAAGGCAACAATATGATAAATGATAGTAAGACCACAAATTAGGACATTATCAGTGAGTTTAAAATGAAATGTTACTTGACATGGTTAAGACAATTATATCACTAAACTTCACCTTGCCAAAATGAATGGTCAAGCTAAGGTCCCATAAGATCAAAATATTGGGCCTCGATGGGTATTGAAAGCTCACATGACGAAGCTCAATTTCACCCTTTACATCATTTAATTTCATGCCAGATTTGTCACTTGGGTCCATCTTTGACTCTTTGTCCATTAAGCCAAAGATTGAAGCAGTGGCACCCTTGGCTTTGCTAGAATCAAAAGCAATGGAGCTTGATTGAGAACTTTTGAGAGCTGCCACGGTTAAGGCAAAGAAAACCTATAGAACATACATACATGTTATGAAGAGAACATTTCGTAAAGATGAATTTCACCAATCTAAAGTTGTCAAACATCTTGTGACAATCTTTGATGCATGTGGGAAAGAGTAATACTTGGAAAACATTTAAGAATGATGTTTTACCACCCTTAACAAGTCGAGTGCCAACATAGAAACAGGTTGCATACACGGAAAACAATAAGAAGAAAGATAGTCCAAATCCTACTTTGTTGACCAATCCTTGTCTTATCCCACTCTTCATAGGGCTTTCACATTTATTTTGGTAATAATTGCATCACCTTGCCTTCAACACATAAAGAAGCAACTGTTCTTATACTTCTAACTGCATCATTAGCAACCTGACTAGCTTCCTCATACTTCATCAATAATCATTCAAAATCACACCATGATGGATAAGTAACTAAAACAATAAATCAACTAATAGATAAGAATTCCACAACAACATCAACCTCAGGTAAAGTGGGGAAGTACTTTTCAAACTGGATGCCTGGAAATGCAGAATCAATAATCTTGAGGAATTTTCAATACTTTCCTGAAAATCTTAAGACAAAATCTCCTTTTTTTATTTTTTATTTTGTACTGAAAAGGCTTAGAGTGTAGCATGTTGTAATGACAAATTACAGAGGCATTGGTGTTAGTGCATACCTTTGCATTTTTGCTAAATCCTTTCATGAACTTCACTTGGAGAAATCCATTAACTCCAATCAGAGGAAGTAATACAAGGACAATAAGGGACAACTACTAGTTAGTAGTAAAAGCAATGACTAACCCAACAACGGCTGAGGCAGCATTTTCTACCAATTGGCCAAGTGCATCCCCAATTAAGGCACAAATTGATGATGCATTTGCTAAAAGCCTTGCACTAGTTGCATCACTTGAGTGCCCGGGCTCATCGAACCAACCAATTTCTATGTGAACCACCTTCTCAAAGAACATGGCTCTAATTATTTGGATTAGTTTATATCTAGCTAGGGCAAAGAAGTATGACTTTGCTGGAATTGCCAGCAATGATGCCAAACCAAGGATAATAAACATTATTGCCCAAAATCTTGAATCCTTTTTCAGTTTATTTGGTAGTTCAAAAAATCTCTTTATAACACTAGAAAGTAATAAACCAAAAATTGGAAATATTATGTTGTTGATGATTGTAGTTGCAACTCCAATTATTAGCACTAGAATCTTAGGCTTGTTGAGGTAGGCTAGGCATCAGAGTGACACATTTGAAGATTGTTTTGCAGGTAGTGGAGGAGTGTCTTCTTATTTCCACGCAATGTTTAGTCCATTAACTCCAATAGGCAAGCCAAATGATATAGAGAATGAGTGGTGACTACCATCTCCTAGTCTAGATGATCCTCGACTTATGGATCGTGAGATTGACACTCTTTGACTTGATTGTCTAGCAGTTTCCACTATAATTTCCCATTGTTTTGACCATTTGGAGCTTGTTTTGATTCCTTGTTTACTTCTTGCAAATGTATAAGTTAAGAGTAAGCGCCACAATGATCCTTGAGTAGTTCTGAGTATGAGCTTGATAATTTAGAGAGACAATGTTTAGAACGTAAGTCAACCTGCCTTATTGAAGGTGCGAAATCTAGAATCTTATTGTCTCCTAGACCAGTTTAAGATTCAAAAACTAATTATGGAAGTCACAAAGAGTCCAGAAATGTCAAAATACAAATTAATGCGAAAAACACTATGCTTGATAACGTAAGCAAATATTTTTTTTCTCAATTATACAACTCCTAATAATAATTTTTTAATTTCTTTTAAGAACAAACCGGGGCATATAACAACAATTGGCATTGTAGGTATTATGATAGCTTCTACATCCTCACAGAAAATTAAGTTGTTCACTAATTAGAAAATACGACATGGTTTGAACAAGATAACATGTTAAGAAGAAATATTTGGCAACAAGGGAGCAACGATAACTGTGATATTGGCACATGTCAATGAGTTAAAAGATGATGCATGACTGCACTTTTAGATGCCTTTCAACCATTTTTCCTCTGTGAATGGCATCAATCATATTAGCATTCCTCACTGTGCTCAAACGATGTGCAACAACAACAGTTGTGTGATTGACCACAATCTTGTCCAATGCCTTTGGTTAAAAGCTACTATTAATGGTTTACTAATCAAAACTGCATCTGATATATAGCTCATCTAAAAAGTAAAGAACCTTCGTGATGAGAGAAATGACATGAAAATATAGTGTCTGGGAATTAGACTGCAATCTAAATCAGAAAAAGACAATAAAATTTTATACTTGGGAATTGCAAAGTTGTCTAAAGCAATGAAAGTCAGACCTGAGAATCTAGATTATGCTGAAACGTTGCTTGACCATCAAAAATGGAAAAAGCCAAAAAGAGTACAAGACGCAAAATAGGAGACAGCACTGACTTGGGTCACGAACTGTAGCTTTGACAGTATAACCACGTTGAAGAAGGAGCTTCACGAGCCATGAGGCTATGTAACCCGAAGCTCCGGTCACGCACCACCTTCTCCGCTCCACTCATCCTCGCTCTCTCTGCTTCGCTCCCTTGCAGTTCAAGCTTTTAAATCAACAGATGTTACAATAATAAAAAACAAAATCCACATTCAGAATTTCAACGAAAGCGCAAAAAAATGGTTCTCACAAAGACAGAGGAAGGACAATCACAGAGGACGGATTAAAGATGGAAGCTCGATTTAATTTAGTATCAAGATTGGTTTATCAACACAAAAAGATAAACTTGAACGCCTTGAACAAGTAAATGGTTGACTGTAAAGTACACTACCTCAGGCCAAACGAAAGAGAGAAGCCCACTATCCCAGGAGAGGGTTGAACGACCTTGTATATATGTACTTATCATTAGTTTAATCTTTATCTTTGTCCCGTATGCATATATAAGTTTTGAAGTGCGTACACCATTTGTTAAGAGCTCTGACTCTCAAAGCCTTCGGGCTCCAAACTTTGTGTGCCTTTTTCTTTTCTTGCACCCTATGATTCTAGCTAACCATTGTTATCTTTCGCTTGTTTTCATGGTATCAGAGACTGCGTGTTGGGAAACACTCAGTTTCCATGCTGGTAGAAGCATGCATACGGCTTGAGAGGCTATGCCACTGTCAGTAATCATGTCAAGGGAACCAACGGGTTGCAGGAATGATTCTAATGTTATTCCGATAGGGAGAATTGTCTGTAGGACTGTAATTTTGCCATTTTCTGTTTAGTTTAATATCAAATCAAGTCGAGATTCCTCGGGTTAGACAAGTTTAAAAGCATATCAAGCGGATGAACCATGTGCATTGATACGTCATTTCCAAATTCCATATTAACAACCTTGGCCTCATCTCCATCTCCACCAACCCCAATTTAGGTATGGCTCGAAAGAACCCATTTGGCTAGAGTTTGACAGTGGTTAAATGCGTGCTTTTTTATAATGAAGTCCCTATACAAGCTATTTATTATGCCGAGTCATATGATCCTTCCTTGGCAACGTGTGGAAGATGGATCAATTTTTAAATTCAGAAGTGACATGAGGTTCTGATCTCCATATGAGAAACTTCTTGGAAGCCAGAATCTTAGCCCCCGGAAGGTGAGCAATTTGGGAAGCACAAGTCCAAGTGGCAGATTTCATTATTCAAAGCACTTTCAGCACTAGCAATTACACCCAAAAGAAGTTAAAAACGATGAAGACAGATACCTTTTCTACTTATTCACGTAGCTTCACTTTTATGAATATTATTCAAACACTGTTCATCCCAAAGAAAAACGAAAAGAAGATCATTACTCAGACAGTGAGAAAGCCCTTTTCCTTCATGTCTTCAATCGAGTCCCTCAGACTCACTTCCAGAGGAGTGAAGCTGACACCCAAACTTTTGGCTTTGTCTTGGGAAACCTTATTGATTGGAGACAAGGGCTTTTCCTCTTTGAGCCTGCCAAGAAATGGATAGACATGTAACTCTATTCTTTAAAGAAACAAAATGAAGTCTACTTGTGCATTTCTGTGCATACGCCAAGAATTGACATCAAATGGTCAACTCGATGATATACTTTGTCAGTCTTTCCATACCCTTCCGACTCCCTTTCTTGCTCCCTCCCATCACTTCATATCATTTCTTTTAGAAGATAGAACGTTCACTTAACAGAAGCTTAACACTGAAGCCCAGAAAGCAGGGATAAAGTGTGTCTAGTTAAATGTTCTTCCCCTTAGTTTCAATTTTCAGTTGTTGCAGCTAGACTATAGAATATCTTTCCAGCGGTTTAGAATAAAAGCTTATCTGAAATTTACACTAGTCTATTGACGAAAATATTGATTAATTTTATCACCACAGATGATAAGCAAAACACAAGACTCCTTTAGCCTGAAAAGTTGCTCTTTCCTAAAAACCCAATTATTCAATTGCAGATTGTGGTAGCTCAATGAAATATGGGGGCTCCACAAGGAAAACACAGTTGGAACCGAATTGTTCAATGACCTAATATCATTTCAAAACCTGGAGTACTACCACCACTTGGACAATTATGTAAAATAACCCTCATCGAAGAAATGAATCAATTGAAGCGACAATGTAAAAACTAATCTTGCCTCTTGCTGCAAATTCAAATTAATTGCTACTTACTGTGAGATAATGAAGGACATGCAGTATAATGAAGATAAGCAACTCACTTTTCGGGGGTATGCAAACTTGGGTAAAGTTTGTTCAATAGCTTGTAAGCCTCAGAATAGTGAGTAACTGTTTCAACTAAACAATATCTGCCACTGGCTGTGGGAGTCTCAAATGACAGAATATGTGCGTGTGCAACATCTCGAACGTCAACAAACCTATAAATTCCACCAGGAAATATGAAAGTGCCTGCAGCAAGGGACAGACGGGAAAAAAAGAAAAAGGAAAAAACAAAGAGAAAAGGTTAACAAACGCACAAAAGAGTCGTACACAAGATGTTGCTGGAAGGTTAATAAGTTTCTACAAGAAATACAGTTGAATGCAATTTTCCTTTTGATCGCCCCGGCCATTTAACACAGGATGCCTTCGAATAGTTGTTGTGATGTTTGGCTTAGATAACAGGTACAACCTGTTCTAAGCAGAAGCTAACTTCTGCCATAACAATGTACAAGATGAGCATTTTGTATAAAGTGGATTCCCAGGCAGTGAAGGTTGAGATTGGAGATCTGCTAGCCATAGAAGGTAGAAGGAGTCTCAACCTATATCTTTCAGTTAGAATTAGAGGACTGGCACTATGCAGAGCAACATCAGGTATTGCAACTGCATCAAGTGGATTCTAAGATAGAGAGGAGCTTTTACGTTCCATGTTTTCAGCACCAATCAGCAAGTCTTTTCGGAAGAGAAAGATGGAAAAAGGAAATACCAAAGAAAGCTATTCCTGGCCATGCTAAAGATCTGGAAGTTGTGGAAGCCCAACTATTTTAGTTGGAACTTGAGAAAACTTGACATGTTCCTAAGTCTCATCATAATGAATGTCCAATAAACAAAAAAGTCCAGTTGAATACTCATAGATTTTTGTACTAAGAAATACAAAACGGATAATGCCATTAGTTATAAAAGAGTACCATCCACAAGCTTCAGAAATCCATTCATGCTAGATGTAGGAGTCAGCTGTATGAGTGGGCCAATAACGAAGCCTGGGTTTAGTGTTACCAAGTCAATGCCATGATCTTCAGCGAATCTACAAGCAGCCTCCTCAGCTAGGATTTTTGATAGTGGATACCATAGCTGGAAAAATACAAAACCTTTAAAAGGGAATTCCTACTTTGGTGAAAGGACTTTATTGTGGGATTTGGGCACCAAAACAACTGCAATATGTATTTTAGGTCCAAAAGGAACATGATAATCCAGTAAATATCTGATTGAAGAATTCGAAGCCTAAATTAGACAAAGTTTAGTTACAAGAATATGTAGAAAGAACCTAAGAAGTTGAGAAGAATTTGCTCCAAAAGAAAGCAAGATAATGGCAGAGACTATTTAGATAAATACAATGCATGACTCATATTTTGAAACTATTCTTTTGATACTTCCTTATCACTAAAATACCATGGTTGTTTTGTAGGCAGTATCTTAAAAGTTATAGTATATGATAATCCAAGTGATCGTAAAATAGCGATATTGAGAATCCTTGAAAAGCCCAGATTCAAACCTTCAACTCTTTACACATATCCGCATCTGAAAACCAAGTCTCATCTATAATTGCGTCAGGCGTCAGAGGTCTTCTGTTGTATATAAGCGATGCTATTGAAGATGTTATAATCACTCTTTTGATTGAAGGAACTCTTGCACACGAACTAAGAATGCTAAGAACTCCATTCACTGCTGGATCAATTATTTCTGTCTGAACAATGTGGAAATAGCTCCAATAAGGACAGGTTATCAAACTAAGCTACCACTATAATAACATGCCACTCAACAGTTTTGTCGAGCAATAATTGTGTTATGCATTCATGGTCGAACTTATTTGACCTTTTATCATCATGATTTCATAATATTTATGGCATTAACTTATATAAACTAAAACCTAAAAGTACTACATTCAAAAGTTGTTGGTTGCAGCAATGTTGCGAAAATGCAGTTGCAAATAATATTGGGAACAACAGATATTTTCTTCCTCAAACATGAGAAAGAAAAACTTTGTGAATGCCTTGAGATAGTTATCCTATTCAGGAGTAGAAACTACCTCTAGAAAAGAGAGGCAAAACATTGGGGATCATTAAAGAAAATAGAACCCCTGTTTTACCCGTGCACTTTGTTGCTAAAGTATTCACTATGTGCTAGGAATGAATTTTTTGATCAGGACGTGCTCAAAGCAAGAACCATGTTCTTAAAACAATGGCCTCGTATGAGATCCATTAAATGCAACCAAGCATTCACCTTAGTAGCGGCAAAACCTCGAGCATGTTCGTCTACCACATATTGCACAGGAAATAAACAAAAAAGAGATCTTCGGATGAACCTGTGGGTCATTGGCCATTAAAGTAACAGGGGTTGCCAAATGAAAAACGCCTTGGCATCCATCAATTGCAGAATCAAAAGATCCTTCTTCCGCTAAACTTGCTTTGAATAAATGAAGCCTTTCTTTAGCTCCATCAAGTGCAAGTAAATGCCCAGTTTTCTTTGGATCATCTGTAGAATATATTCACAAAAATGATAAGATCGACCGACAAAATGCTAGCACTTTTCGGTCGCCTGCTGGAAGCCAAACCGCTGTCAGTTTTACAGTGTAGTAGTAGTAACTTTCTATTTCAACAAAACTTGGTCTGAACCAGACCGATCAATCCCAAATTTCAAACAACCAATTTATGCAGTGTATCTAACAGTTTGGGCTCATATTCTTATCATTGTTTCAACGATTTAAGGGTTTACAAATCAAAAACAAAACATTAAGGGGATTAAGGGGCTTATACCAAAAGAGATGACGTGAAATTCAATATCTGGGAATTACACGGTAGTGTAAAACGAAAGTCAAACTCAGATTGTAGATAAAGCTAAACGTTTCCTGATTCCATCAAAATTGAAGAAACTAAAAAAAGAGGATTAGAAGCAAAAACGAGAGAGACTGACTTGGGTCACGAACTGTAGCTTTGACAGTATAACCACGTTGAAGAAGAAGCTTCACGAGCCATGAGGCTATGTAACCCGAAGCTCCCGTCACGCACACCACCTTCTCCGTTCCACTCATCCTCGCTCTCCCTGCTTAGCTCCGTTGCAGTTCAAACTTTTGAGTCAACAGATATTAGATGAAACTATATCCCAGGTGGGACTTGAACGACCCGATGTGCTTTAGATGACCGCGGGGTAGCTCTCACCTAACAACAGTGTGCTCGTTGACTGCATGACAGTGCCTGCTATATCACTCCATTCTTTCGATTTGTTTAGGTGAGTAGGACTTTCTTCAACTTCTTTCAATTTCAACCTGAGATGAAGCGCGGAAGTACTTCAAATTTTGCAAGAGGGGACGGGAAATGGGGGTCACCACGAACCCCGCCATGCAGCTGGGGAGCCGCGGAATTCTTGTCTCTTCAAGAAGTTCTCGATACCAGAAGTGGGAGAAGGTAAGATTAAATGAAATGGTACAGTTGTAATATCCTAATAAACAAAAATATTTTTGTAATTATAAAATTACCATTTTTTTTTTTTATAGTTAAATGAAATATATAGAACTCAGAGAGTTGGTTGTATAATCCCACGAGCTTGTGATGAGTACCTCATGAATTTTAGATGATAAAAGAGTTCATATAAAATGATGCATGTTTAATAAGAAAAAATATATGAAAAATGAGGGCATTATGTAGTTTCAAACTTTTTAAATCTGTTGTATTTGGGTGTGTAGAGTTGCAATTTGTATGTGGTGTTGATGCAATCTCAAAACCTCTGGTAGGAGTTTGGGCTAAAGAATGGGATGATTACAAAGCCTGGATCGATTGTTACCCCGTCAAAATGCCATTTTTTGTTGCAAATTTCCAAGCAGCCTCCTCAGTTAAGGTTTTCGGTTTAAATGAGAGAACCTGTCTTGGTCTCAGTTGATCTAGTTGTAGGCCTAGAACAAATAGAACTTACACTCTTTACATATTTCGGCGTCATGCCAACCAGCACACTGAAGGAGGCGCAGAAAACAAGCACTCCATGGCAATCTTTGAGAAGCTGGTTGTATTTACATTTACCTGAAAAAATCAAGTCGGAAAGTCCTTGTACAAATTAATTCCATAGCACATGAGTACCGGCCTCTTGTTATGGTTATAGCTCGGAAGGAATAATCCGGAGGATAATTAGGTGTAGTCAAATTATGGGTCGAAGTGAGCAAGATGAGTTTACTGCAGCCCAGATACTCCACCGATGCATGCAATGTGCTCATATATTTTCCCTGAAGGCCGACATTTGCCAACTGAGAATAGATCAGAGGAATGTGAATGTACTTGCAAGAGAGTACTGTGATGACATCAAGGGGCAACAACAAGCCTATCATTTTGTCGCACCACATGTTACCTGATTTACAGCAAGGGCAGGAGAAGATGTCAAAAAGTGATCCATCGTCGTCCATTTAGATTGAAGATGATGAGGCTGAAGTGAATTTGAAGATCAAGAAAGCTTACTATCCTCCACAGATTCTGGAAGGGAATCCTTGCTTGGAGTATGTAAAGTGTCTCGTTTTACCTTGGTTTAAGGAGTTCACAGTGGAACGCATTGCAGAGAATGCTGGTCATAAGACCTTCACAACCTCTGCAGAATTGATTGCTGACAATGAAGTGGGGGGGGGGGGGCTACACCCAGCTGACTTAAACCAGCTTTATCAAAGGCGTTGAATAAGATACTGGAGCCGGTCAGAGAGCCCTCCAAGGACAGCAATGCCAAAGATCTATGGGACAGGGTTAAGGCTTACACAGTGACAAGGTGATGCGGAATAAAAACCTGAATTTTTGCTCCTTTCAAATTGGTGGTTGAAATGTCTGATATGTGGGAGCATGGTTGTCTACCACTGCAGTCACTATATCACTGATAATGTTGTACTACAATTTTAGTCCAATTGTATTCTTTGAGAAATAAACATCAACATATTCTAGATATTTATACTAAATTACATTCTAGATGTAATGAATATGAACCAAGCAAATCTTAGAATATGGAATTGTGTGACCAATTTTTTTTCATGTGCTAATATCAAACACCTATTTCAATTGGCTGAGCTTCTTAAACAAATTATATAGCACACAAAACAAAATTGGTCACACAACTCCATATTTTAAGATTTGCATGGCTCATATTCATTACATCTAGAACGTAATTTAGTATAAATATCTAGAATCTGTTGGTGTTTATTTCTCAAACAAGTGTTTGGTATATATATCCCACTATCTACTAGCTTAATACACAATACTAATATCTTAATAGGAATGCCATTTATAGCAAGTGTTAAAAATGATTTATTATACAGTTTAAGTTTGAGAATATTTCAAAGAAATATGAAATTTAAATTAGCATTTGATTCAAGAAAATAGATGTTAAAAAACTCATATCTCATTGTGAAAACTATCCAAACGTAAAATCTAAGTTTTAGAGATTATATTACTTTTATGTTTTGGTAACATTATCATTAAAATACTAATGAGGATCTTTCTTGAGAAATAAAAAACTAAATAGTTTTTCCTTCTTTGACTTCATATAAAGTACAAGTAAATCCTCTATTTTGTATAAATCATTTGAGGAACGCATATGTAGAAACTCCAATTTGAAGGCTGAATGGTTACTTTCATGTCTTATTGAAAAATTTGAGTGCAAAAACAGAAGGAATATCCGTACAGCACCAACCTTTTGCAAATTTCGGTAGATCAGAAGCTCAACCAAGTTCTGATCTTTAGTCGTAGGCACCTGTTTGATGCCAGAATCATACCACCCGGATGGGAGCAATTTGGGGAGCACAAGTTGGACTGATAGGGTTCATAATTCAAAGCAGTGTAGTAGCAAACATAACCCAACACGAAGTTCAAAATGAGAAGTGCACACAGTAATTCTACACTTCCAACAATGTTATTTAGAAAGTGAGGAGGCCCTTTTCCTTCAAGCTTTCAATAGTGTCCCTCAAGCTGACTTCCAAAGGAGTAAAGTTAACACCCAAACTTCTGGCCTTATCTTGGGAAACCTTGTAGACCGGCAGCGAAGGCTTGTCCTCTTCGAATCTGCCCAGAAATGAAAAACACATGAGACTCTTCTTTGATGTTTTCGTCGTATGCAAACAATGTGGGTTAAGAAGTGTACAACTACTAGCAATAACAGTATAGTCTACTTGCATGTCCATGCATATGCCAAAAATTGACAGCAGACAGCCAAGTCCATGATAAACAGCGTCCCATCTTTCAATACCTCCCTCCTCCCCTCTCATCTCTCTCTAGCTCCCTCTCACCACCACATTCCATTTCCTATGAAAGATATAACATTAAACTGCGTCCATCTTTCCATACACGAATGCCCACCACCACCAGAAGTACCATGTCAAATTCACCCGCCTTCATGACCAACCATTTTCCCCTTTACCCATTGCAGAGTACAGAAAGCACTCTACAACAAATCCTTTAGATCCGTAACAACACAAATCAGCACAATCGCAACCCATATCCATCGCTAAAGGCGCTACGCCACTTCCCCACACCTGCAACCAAGCTTCGTTTTTCCAATACAATTTGCAACTTGTACGAATTAAATATTCTTAATACATTAGAGATAATCGAATCACTAGCTCCTAAACCAAACTCCCCAGCATGATTTTTTTCTATCAATTGCCAAAATAGTTTTAACTTTCAATTTTTCAATATGACCATGCAGCCACAAGATCTAAATCCACAGCTTACCCGCTCCTTGGCCTAGCAACTTAGTGTGGGTGAAGTAATGATATTAGCATTATTTCTTATGCTCGAGAGAAAATGTTGATCAGGAATTGGATTGTTTCAGAAAGTCCAACGTAGAGTAACCCTTATTGAAGAAATGAATCAAATTGAAGCAAGATGCAAAAACTAAGCTTGCATCTTACTGCAGATTCAGCATAATGGTACCAATAAGGGGCATTCGGCATAGGGAAAATATTAACTCACTTTTCAGGTAGATGCAAAGTTGGGTAAAGATTGTGCAATATCTTGTAAGCCTCAGAATAGTGAACAACTCTTTCAACTAAACAATATCTGCCACTAGCAGCCAGAGTCTCAAATGACACAATATGTGCTTGTGCAACATCTCTAACATCAACAAATAGATAAATTCCATCAGGAAATATGTGATTACCTGCAGCAAGGGAAAGAGAGACAAAAAAAGGTTAACAATGGCATCACAAGAATTACAGTGAATAATGTTGCTGGAAGGTTCATAAATTTCTACAGCCAAATACAGTTAAGTCAATCTTCCTTTTGATACTCTGACCATTTAAAACAGAGTATGCCTCAGAAAAATTGTTGTGTTTGGCTTACGTAGCATGTAGACCTTGTTCTGCACAAAAGCTAAATATTGCCATAACACTGTACAAGATCAGCATTGTGCAAAGTAAATTCACAGGCAATTTATGTTGAGACTGGACACTCCTGTCCGTGATAGATATATTCAATTTCCCTACATGTTTCATGTAGAATTAGCAGGGTTGGCACTATGCAGATCTGGGTCAGACTTTGCGATCACGTTCAAGTGAGATTGTAAGAAATCAGCAAAGATTTTTGTGGAAAGAAAATGGAACAGGAAAATATCAAAGAAAGATACTCTTGGCTGTGGTAAACATCCGACAGTTATGGAAGCCAACTTTTCTAATTAAAACTGAGAAATCCTTATACATTGCTGGTAAGTCTCACAAAAGTGAGTCATAAATAAACAACAAATGCGCTTGAATATTCAAAAAAAATTGTAGAAGGAAGCAGAAACAGATAATATTAGTTAGTTACAAAAGAGTACCATTCAAAAACTGCAGAAATCCAGTCATACTAGATGTAGGAGTTGGCTGTATGATTGGACCAATGGTGAAGCCTGGGTTTAATACTACCAAATCAATGCCATAATCTTCAGCAAATCTCCAAGCAGCATTCTCAGCTAAGGTTTTCGATAGTTGATACCATTTCTGAAACAAACTCAAGAACATTTAAAAGGGTATTCCTTTTTGGTCAAGGGAATCAGCTGTGATTTTGGGCACAAAAATCATTGCAATATGCATTTTGCTTGCTTCAGATTGTCGAGAAACATGAAAAACCAATAAATATCTTATTCAGAAACTAGAAGCATAAAATTAGAAAACCTTTAGTTACGAGAAAAAGTAAAAGGAACCTATGAAGTTGAGATGGAGATCAAAGACGAACAAACTAAGATAACAGCAGAGAATTTAGATAGAAGTAAATGCTTGGCTTACGTTTTGCAACTATTCTTTGATACTTCCTCATTGCTGAAATACCATGGTTCTTTTGTTTGCAGTATCTCGATGTAAGTAGTGTATAAGAGTTGGTATAGAGATAAAGTAGCGATATTGAGGACTATTCAATAGCTAATATACATACCTTCAACTCTTTACACATATCTGGATCTGAAAACCAAGTCTCATCAACAACTACATCAGGTGTCCGAGGTCTTCCATTGTGTGCAACTGAAGCCAACGAAGATGTCACAATCACTCTTTTGATAGAAGGAACTTTTACACATGATCTAAGAACATTGAGAGTTCCCTTTACCGCTGGATCAATCATTTCTACCTGAACCATGAGACAAAATGCGGAAACAGCTTCCAAATGGATATATTTAACAAACTAATCTAACAAGACAATAACAATGTTGGACAAAAAGTTGAACACATGCCCTGCAAGATTTTCTCATGCAATAATTACCTTATACATTACACTGTGGAATTGACCTGACTTGTTTCATATTATTCCTCTAATAGTAATAGCATTAACTTATAAAATTAAAAATCTAAAAGTATTAATTTCAATAATTGTTGATTCTTGACATGTTAAGAAAATGAAGTTGCACATAATGTTGTGTACATGAAACATTCTCTTCCTCAAACTACACAAGGACAAAACTTTTTAAAACCCTTGACATATGTATCCTTTTCAGCTTTAGAGATTACTTCTGGAAAATAAATACAAAGCATTTATGATCATCAAGAAGAGGAAAAACCATTCTTTCTAAACCCTTGCGTGGTGTCATGTGCAAGTTCTTGATTTAACATCTGACCTTAACCTATACACACTGAATTGCTAACTTGTTCAGTGTCTACTAGGATCAAATTGCTTGCCTAGACATGCCCAAAGCAAGAATCAGGTTCTTAAAACAAGGGAGCTGACATGAGATCCTTTAAGTTGTTTTAAAATCATTAAATGCAAACAAGCATCCACCTTAGTCGCAGCAAATCGTAGAACATTGAACTGATTACATGTTGCATAGGAAATAAAGAGAAAGAAAGTTAATGGGATGAACCTGAGGGTCATTTCCCATAGCAGAAAGGGGGGATGCCAAATGAAAAACGCCTTGGCATCCATCAACCACTGAATCAAAACATCCTTCATCCAGTAAACCTGCTTTGAATAACTGAAGTCTTTCTTTAGCTCCATCAAGTGCAAGTAAATGCCCAGTTTTCTTTGGATCATCTGTGGAAAATATTGACAGAAGTTTCAATTGGAAAGTTTAGTATTTACAAAAGAAAGATGTGGGACCAAAACTCATTCAATTTCCCATTTTCCACTAAAATATTCGAGCTTGAAATTTAGTAATGTATAAATTGATCATAAAATGCTTAAATGATCCCAAGTTCAGAGTAATCTTTTAGATGTGCAAGTGGTAGTTCGCTTATGCGCCTGATGCTCCCGCCCTTTCCTTCTCCAATTACTTGAAAGTAAGATTAACAATAATAAGCATATGCTTTTTGGTTCAGAAATAGGTGGTTTCTCAATTCCCCAGCTCTTTTAGATTACCAATTGGAATCCTAACCGATCGGTCCCGAATTTTAAATAACCAGTTCGTACCGTGTATATAAGAGTTCGATTGGGTTGTTTCAGCTCATGATTTTGCGATTGTTTCAGTGATTAACGATTTACTAATCAAACTCAGAAAAGAAAAGTGACTTTAAGAATTAATAGCAGCGAATTACACTGAAGTCTAAAGCAATGAATCAAACTCAGATAGTAGATTAAGCTGAGATGTTTCGGGACAACATCAGAAACGAAGAAAAAGAAAACGGAGGATTAGAAGTAAAAACGAAAGAGACTGACTTGGGTCACGAACTGTGGCTCTGACAGTATACCCACGTTGAAGAAGGAGCTTCACGAGCCATGACGCTATGTAACCCGAAGCTCCAGTCACGCAGACCACCTTCTCTGCTCCACTCATCCTGCTCTCTACGCGGGTAGCTCCGTTTCAGTTCAACCTTTTGAGTCCATGGATATTTAAATAATCAGAAGCAATATCAATGTTCAGATTGTAACAAAACACCTGTTTAATTGATATAATACAGAAGTTGTCCGGCTCAACAACCGATCGACTCAGAAAGTCCAAGGAAAACACGACGTTAGAGCAAGAAGACAGGTGGTTGAAACAAGGCACGAGGTCACTCAAAATGATATGTCCTGGAAAGAGAAACAATCTTGGTGTCCGCCTCGTACAAATGGCGTCGCTTTGGGTGTTGGAAAATTCGATGTTGTTTGTGTGTTCTTGTTGTGGTTGAAGACCAATTGCTTTGAACTTCAAATCAGTATCGATTGACGTATGTCTGTGACTTGCTACGGATATGTTCACTGTTAATGCTATGAGAACAGCAGAAAGAGAATGACCTACCTTTACTGCTGTTCCCCAATGGTTTCTCAGCATCTAGAAGTTCATATATACGTGAACATTTGTATGCATAACTCCAGAAATGAGAGTTCAAGAATAGATTTTATGAGGATCGATTCGTCAAACCATTTTCGAAATCCAGATGAGAAAAATTGAACAGATCACGTAACATCATTATTCAAATAGTAATGAGGACCTCTCATGACCTATGAAAAAATGAGGACTTTCTTATTCATGAAGTTAAAAGAAATGCTCAATTTTCTTTGGATTATTTGTGGAATATAAATGAAGAACTTTCACATGGCAAGCTAATGAGCAGTATCAAGTATTATTGAAAAATAGAATTGAGAAAGAAAGTTTCAAATCAAAAAGATATGGGTTTTTAAAGATGTTTAAATATATATAAAAAAATGTCTTGCTAATTTTTGAATTAGTCTTTAGGCTAGATTTTTACCCCTTCGATGTAATGTTAAAGCTCATATTAATTTGTTCCAACTTTGTACAAGTAGCAAGGAGCATTCACTCTATTCCTACTTAACCTTAAGCTCAAAGTATTGTTGGTGTATAAGGAGTATTGACAACTAAAGTCCCACATAAAAAAAACATATAATCCTTGAATCATGTTAAGATATATATATATATAGATTAGAGTTTGAGCTTTTTAATAAATAAAATGCAAAAAAAAAAAGGATTATGCATTACTAAAATTGTATTACCAACTGAATACATATGTTGAAGCACATTAAGCGCATATGTGATTTAACATATTATAGTAAGTTTTAAGCCCATTGTATACGTTGGATTTGATTAGTGATAGTACATTAGTGCTTCGTACTATCACAATGTTCTTTATTTTGTTCTTCCTTTGTGTGAGATCATAGGTGGTTAATTTTTGTATACAACATCACATCTTTGGCTACTTTTAGTTATGAGTAGGTCGTTGAGTGGAGAATAAATTTCCATAAGCCAAGAAACTCAAATTGATGAAAATCATATACCTCAACCTCCTCTAGTCCAAAACTCAAATTAAATTAATATAACAATTTTGATGATAGTCATATCCATATTCCTTTTGACCATTTGCTTTTATGATTGACAATACCTTAAAGTTTATCTATAAGAGATAGATCAAGACAAAGCACTACATTTAGATTTTCCGCCTAGGATTTCTACTTTGGATATAAATATAACATATGTTGGTATCTAAAGTTCTTTCTATGATAGGAATAGAAACCATTCCGCCAAATGGTGTAAACTTTATCTTCGACTATTCAACAGCCCAACTTGCAACTGGTCAAGCCCAGGAGCCCAGGAGCCCAGGAGCCCAGGAGCTATGTCGACTAAGGGGTTTACGAATAGGAGAAAGATCCCAACAATCTAGCCACCACATGTACATCCATGACGAACACTAAAATTGCATATGACCCCAATACTAGAACCAAGGATTCATGACTTAATAAAAGACTATTCTTGACAAAGACTTTTTGAGAAGAGGTTTTTTTCTCAAAACAGAGTACTTCCAAGAGGGAGTGGTCCCTCAAGTCCTACAAAGACCAAGCCAAGTGGGACGTGCAAAATCTTTGATATACGTGGATGGAAAAATATGGCCTGCATATCAACCTTTGAAGAATTAACTGACTATGAAAGTGGGGGGCTAGACCCAGCTGACCTTAAACTAGCTTTATCAAAGGCATCGAATAAGACACTTCTACAACAATGCAAAAGATCTATTGAAAAGGGTTAAGGCTTATAGAGTGACTAGGTGATGCGGAACAGAGACCTTAATTGTTACTCCTTTCAAATTGGTGGATGAAATGTCTGATATGTGGGAACAGGGTTGCTGCCGCTGCCGCTGCCACTGCCACTGCAGTCATTAAATCACTAATAATGATGTACCACGGTTTTAGTCCAACTACATTCTTTTAGAAATAAAGACCAACATGTTTCAGATATTTGTATTGAATTATGTTGCAGATGCAGTGAATACCATGCAGATCTTAGAATTCAGAGCCGTGTGAACAATTTTGTTTTATGTGCCTATCAAACACCTATTTCGATTGGATGAGCTCCTCAAAAAAAAAGGAGAGAAAAAAAAAGGAAAAAAAGAAGAAATCAAGTCTAGAAGTATACAGACAAAGCATATATATAGAACTAAAAGAGAAAGGGAGAGAAGCTGGGTGAGCTATACAAATGTCTACTATCTATCATCTTAACAAACAATACTAATATTTTAATAGGAAGGCCATGTATTTAGTAAATGTTAGAGAATGGACTTGTACAATTTAGGTTTGAGAATATGTCAAAGAAACATGAAATTTGTATTAGCTTCTAATTCAAAAAAGCAATATATAAGAATTGTGAAAACCATCCAAAACACGAAATTTCTTTTTTTGACTCCATAAAGTACAAGTAAATTCTTTGTTTTGTATAGATCATGAGGAATGCATACGTAGGAACTCCAATTTGAAGGCTAATAGTTACTTTCATGTCTTGTTGAAAAATATGAGTGCAAAAACAGAAGGAATATCCGTACAGCACCAACCTTTTGCAAATTTCGGTAGATGGCTCAATCGACAAGTTCACAACTAACACATGGTTTTGATCTTTTCTCTGAGACATATGTTTGATGCCAGAATCATACCACCCGGGAGGGGAGCAATTTGGGGAGCACAAGTTGAAGCGATAAGTTTCATAATTCAAATCAGTAATTATGAAATGATAAGCGCATACAGTAATTATGCACTTCCAACAATGTTATCTAGAAAGTGAGGAGGCCCTCTTCCTTCAGGCTTTCAATGGAGTCCCTCAAGCTGACTTCCAAAGGAATGAAGCTAACACCCAAACTTCTGGCCTTATCTTGGGAAACCTTGTAGACTGGCAGCGAAGGTTTGTCCTCTTCGAATCTGCCCAAAAAAGAAAAACACATGAGACTCTTCTTTGATGTTTTGCCGTATGCAAACGACGTGGCTAAAGAAGTGTACAACTACTAACAATGACAGTCTAGTCTACTTGCATGTCCATGCATATGCCAAAAATTGACAGCAGACAGCCAAGTCCATGATAAACAGCGTCCCATCTTTCCATACCTCCCTCCTCCCCACTCATCTCTCTCTAGCTCCCTCTCACCACCACATACCATTTCTTTTGGAAGATATAACATTAAACTGCGTCCATCTTCCCCTTTACCCATTGACAAGTACATAAAGCACTGTACAACAAATCCTTTAGATCCGCAGCAACATAAATCAGCACAATCGCAACCAATATCCATGGCTAAAAGCGCTATGCCACTTCCTCACACCTGCAACCAAGCTTCATTTTTCCAATACAGTTTGCAACTTATATGAATTAAATATTCTTATTACATTAGAGATAATCAAATCACTAGCTCCTAAACCGAACTCCCCAGCAAGATTTGTTTTTTCTATCAATTACCAAAGTAGTTTCAACTTTCAATTTTTCAATATGACCATGTAGCTACAAGATCTAAGTCCACAGCTTACCTGCTCCTTGGCCTAGCAACTTAGTATGGGTGAACTAACGATATTAGCATTATTTCTTATATTTGAAAGAAAATGTTGTTCAGGAATTGGATTGTTTCAGAAAGTCCAACGTAGAGTAACCCTCATTGAAGAAATGAATCAAATTGATGCGAGATACAAAAACTAAGCTTGCATCTAACGGAAAATTCATATAATGGTACCATTAAGGGGCATTCGGTATAAGGAAAATAATAACTCATTTTTCAGGTAAATGCAAAGTTGGGTAAAATTTCTGCAATATCTTGTAAGCCTCAGAATAGTGAACAACTCTTTCAACTAAACAATATCTGCCACTGGCAGCCAGAGTCTCAAATGATAGAATATGTGCGTTTGCAACATCTCTAACATCAACAAATACACAAATTCCACCAGGAAACATTTGATTACCTGCAGCGAGGGAAAGAGAAAGAGACAAAAAAAGGTCAACAATGACATCACATAATTACAGGGAATGATGTTGCTGGAAGGTTCATAAATTTCTACAGCCAAATATAGTTAAGTCAATTTCCCTTTTGCACTCTGACCATTTAAAACAGAGTGTACCTCAGAAAAATTGTTGTGGTGTTTGGCTAAGGTTGTTAGACCCTGTTCTGAGCAGAAGCTAACTATTGCTATAACACGGTACAAAATCAGCATTTGTGCAAAGTAAATTCCCAGGAAATTTATGTTGAGATAGGACAGTGCTATCCACGGTAGAATATTCAATCTCATCCTATATGTTTCATGCAGAATTAGCAGGGTTGGCACTATGCAGATCTAGGTCAGACTTAGCGATCACATTCATGTGAGATTGTAAGAAATCAGCGAAGTCTTTTGTGGAAAGAAAATGGATCAGAAAAATATCAAAGAAAGATACTCCTGGCCTTGGTAAACATCCAACAGTAATGGAAGCCAACTTTTCTAGTTAAAACTGAGAAATCCTTATCATTGCTAGTAAGTCTCATAAAAATTAGTCGTAAATAAACAACAAATGCACTTGAATATTCAAAAAATTTTGTAGAAAGAAGCAGAAACAGATAGTATTAGTTAGTTACAAAAGAGTACCAGTCAGAAACTGCAGAAATGCAGTCATACTAGATGTAGGAGTTGGCTGTATGAGTGGACCAATAGTGAAGCCTGGGTTTAATACTACCAAGTCAATGCCATTATCTTCAGCAAATCTCCAAGCAGCATTCTCAGCTAAGGTTTTCGACAGTTGATACCATTTCTGAAACAAACTCAAGAACATTTAAAAGGGTATTCCTTTTTTGGTCAAGGGAATCAACTGTGATTTTGTGCACAAAAATAATTGCAATATGCATTTCACTTGATTCAGATTGTAGAGAAACATGTATCTTATTCAGAAACTAGAAGCATCATATTTGAAAACCTTTAGTTACGAGAAAAAGTAAAAGGAACCTAAGAAGTTGAGATGGAGATCAAAGACGAACAAACTAAGATAACAGCAGAGAATTTAGATAGAAGTAAATGCTTGGCTCACATGTTAACCTTTCTTTGGTACTTCCTCATTGCTAAAATACCATGGTTCTTTCGTTTGCAGTGTCTTGATATAAGCAGTATATAAGAGTTGGGATAGAGATAAAGCAGCGATACTGAGGACTATTCAATACACAATATACATGCCTTCAACTCTTTACATATATCCGGATCTGAAAACCAAGTCTCATCAACAACTACATCAGGTGTCCGAGGTCTACCAATGTGTACAACTGAAGCCAACGAAGATGTTACAATCACTCTTTTGACAGATGGAATTTTTGCACATGATCTAAGAACATTGAGAGTTCCCTTTACCTGCTGGATCAATTATTTCTGCCTGGACCATGAGACAAAATGCGAAAACAGCTTCCATATGGATAGATTTATCAAACTAATCTAACAAGACAATAACAATGTTGGACAGAAAGTTGAACGCATACCCTGCAAGATTTTATGATGCAATGATTATCTTATAGGTTACACTTTGGAACTGACCTAACTTGTTTCGTATAATTCTTATAATATAATAGCATTAACTTATATAGCCAAAAATCTAAAAGTATTAAATTCAATAATTGTTGATTATTGACATGTTAAGAAAATGAAGTTGCACATACTGTTGTGTACATGAAACAATCTCTTCCTTAAACTACACGAGGACAAAACTTTTTAAAACCCTTGACATATGTATCCTTTTCAGCTTTAGAGATTACTCTGGAAAATAAATGCAAAGCATTTATGATCATCAAGAAGAGGAAAAACCCTTCTTTCTAAAGTTTTGGGTGGTGGCATGTGCAAGTTCTTGATTTAACATTTGACCATAACCCATACACGCTGAATTGCTAATTTGTTCCAGTATCTACTAGGATCAAATAGCTTGGCTAGACATGCTTAAAGCAAGAATCAGGTTCTTAAAACAAGGGAGCTGCATAAGATTCTTTAAGTTGTTTTAAAATCATTAAATGCAAGCAAGCATCCATCTTAGTCGCAGCAAATTGTAGAACATTGAATTGATTACATGTTGCATAGGAAATAAAGAGAAGGAAAGCTAATGGGATTAACCTGTAGGTCATTTCCCATAGGGTCATTTCCCTCACGAAAAACAGGGGATGCCAAATGAAAAACGCCTTGGCATCCATCAATCACTGAATCGAAACATCCTTCATCCAGTAAATTTGCTTTGAATAACTGAAGTCTTTCTTTAGCTCCATCAAGTGCAAGTAAATGCCCAGTTTTCTTTGGATCATCTGTGGAAAATATTGACAGAAGTTTCAATTGGAAAGTATAATTTTTTTTTTTTTAAAAAAAAAAAGATATTGGATCAAACTCAGAAAAGAAAAATGACTTGAAAATTTAATAGCTGATAATTACACTGTCGTCTAAAGTAATGAATCAAACTCAGATAGTAGACAAAGCTGAAACCATTCGATACACCATCGGAAATGAAGAAAATAAAATTACGGATTAGAAGTAAAAACGAAAGAGACTGACTTGGGTCACGAACTGTGGCTCTGACAGTATACCCACGTTGAAGAAGGAGCTTCACGAGCCATGACGCTATGTAACCCGAAGCTCCAGTCACGCAGACCACCTTCTCTGCTCCACTCATCCTGCTCTCCCTATGTGGGTAGCTCCGTTTCAGTTCATGCTTTTGAGTCAATGGATATTTAAATAATCGAAAGCAAGATCCATCTTCAGATTGCAACAAAACACCAGCGTAATTGATATAAAACAGAAGTTGATGGGCTCAACATGTGATCCAGTTGGAAAGCCCAAGGAGAACAAGAAGACGGGCGGTTGAAACATATAAGGCGCGAAGTCACTCAAAATGACACGTCATGGAAAGAGAAACAACCCTCGGTTTCCACCTCATATAAAACGGTGTCGCTTTGGGTTTTGGAAAATTCGATGTTGTTTTGAGTATTCTTGTTGTGGTTGAAGAACAATTGATTTAACTTCAAATAAGTGTCAATTGAAGTATGTCTGTGAGTTGCGGCCTTAGGGTTTCTAGTCAAGGGTGTAATTTCTCTGTATATGTTCACTGATAATGCTATAAGGACAGCAGATATAGACCAAACAAGAGAAAGAGCCCAATGCTTTCTTAGCATCTATAAGTTCAATATACGTGAACATATGTATGCATGGCTCCAGAAATGAGAGTTCAAGAATAGATTTTATGAGGATGGATTCGTTAAACCATTTTGGTGATCTAGATGGGAAAAATTGAATTGATCACATAAAATCATTATTCAAACAGTAATGAGGACCTCTCACGACCAATGGAAAAAATGAAATGCTAATGAGTAATATCAAGTATTATTGAAAAAAAAGTGTTAAGAATGAGAGTTTCAAATTGTGAAGATATAATTTTTTTTTAACAATATTTAAATGTACAAAAAGTCTCTTTAACATTTGAATTAGTATTTAGGTTAGATTTTTAGCTTCTTTAATATGATATTAAAGCACATATTAATTCACTCCAACCCTATAAAAGCAACAAGGAGCATTCATTCTATCCCCACTTAACCTTGAGCACAAAATTTGATTGGTGTATAAGGAGTATTGACAACCAAAGTCCCACATCAAAAATATATAATCCTCAAATCATGTTTAAATATGAAAAAGTTTGTACTATTTATGAATTCCTTTTTTAGATTGGATTTTGAGCCTTTTAATGGATACAATGCCAAAAAAAGGATTATGTGTTACTAAAATTGTATTACCAACTTGAACTACATATGTTAAAGCATGCAAATACGTACATGATTCAACACATCACAATAAGTTTTAAGGTCATTGCATTTCATGCTATTACCATGTTCTTCATTTTGTTCTTCCTTTATGTGGGATCTTAGGTAGTTAATTTTTGCGTACAACATCACTTCTTTGGCTTGCTTTAGCTATGAGTAGTGTTAAGTGAATAATAAATTTTCCATAGGCCAAAAAACTCAACTTAATGAAAATCATATGTCTCAACCTTTTCTAGTCCAAATCCTAAATTGAAATAATATAACAAGTTTGATGACATTCGTATCGATATTACTTTTGACTTTTTGATTATATCATTGACCATACCTTAAAGTTTATTTGTAAGGGATAGATCAAGACCAAGCATTGCATTTAGATTTTCCACCTAGGATATCTGATTTGGATATAATATAACATAGGTTGGTATCTAAAATTCTTTCTATGATAGAAACTTAATAGTATTCCACCAAATAGTGTATAGCTTTATTTTTTACTGTTCAACAACCCAACTTGTAATTGGTGAAGCCCAAGAGCAATGTTGACTAAAGGGTTATGAATATCATAAAGATCTCAACAATCTATCCACCACATATACATCCATGATGAACACAAAAATTGCATAAGACCCTACACTAGAAGCAAGGATTCATGTCCTAATAAAAGACTATTCTTGACAAAGACCTTTTAAAAAGAGATTTTCCCTGCTCAAAACAGAATATTTCCAAAAGGAAGTGGTCCTTAAGTCCTACGAAGACTAGGCCAAGTGGAACGTGCAAAATCTCTAGTATGCATGGATGGAAAAATATGGCATGCATATCATTTTCTTTGATTGGTTCAAATACCATGTTCATCAACACAACATTGATTACCTATGGTCTAACACGGTCAAAATGACTACAAAAACCAATAGTTGGAAAACTGTGGCAAGCCAAGTGGTGGAGTTTGAATTGCCTCCATTAGCCCCTTTACAAATTCCAATTAGGAAAGGCCCATCCAAAAGGCTTGTAGAAGCAGCACCTTTCAAGGTTAGGGATGAAGCCACGTCTAATAGTAATGGCCTTATTTGGGCTAAAGATATTCTTCATATCTATGCCTAGAACAACTACACCAACTAGTATTCAGCCACAAAGGGAAATCAATTAGGTCAGATTGGGAATATCCTTTTATCCTCTACTTTGCTTAAAGGGCTGGACTTATGTGTTCTAAAAATGACAAGGCCCGTATCTTATGCACTCTAGAGTTAGGCTGGGCTAACTTAGACCCAAGTTTCTCATCTAACCCGACCCAGGCCTGCATACCCTCAAGTGAAACGCAATTTAGAGGCTTCTTTGTTTTTCTCCAGTGCACGGTCTAGGGTAGTAAATGGCATGAAACATCTCCGCGTCAATCATCTTTGAAGTTACTGAATGACACAACAATAGGAAGAAATGTAGAGAAATCCGAAAGCAAAAAACACCTCCTCAAGCTCACTACAAAATGTTTGGTACTAAAAATTATAAAGGCTCACTACTGTGATTGTTCTTATGCCTTTTCTCGAGGCTTTGATTCAGATTCTGTGATTACTTGTTTGATATTCAACACATTGAGGTTACTGTTCACGGGTTCTGTTTTAGTTGCCGAAATCTGAATACATTCATACCATATTGAGCTTAATTGAACTTGTTTGATGCTCACCGTCTAAACTAAACTGAACTGAACACTTACCTCATTGCAGTGCTGCTTGCATGTCAGCTCTTGATTAAAGATTATTATTGCTTGCTTTATGTTCACAGACTGAACAAGTTTGGAAGTTGCTAAGTGAACTTGCTGATTGTATGACATATTCTTGATTGGAAGGCTGTTTTCATTTTGTTGATTATCACGGTTTAAACATTAGTGAATATTATCACATTGCCGTGCCGTCTGTAAGCTAAAATCTTGTTCGAAAAATTGCTACACCTTTGTTATTGCTCACTAGTCGAATGTTATTAGAAATCATCAAATTGACATGTTGCTTGTAAGTGATACATTGACTGAAAATTGCAATTCTCTTACTTGATGCTCACAGATTAAAAGAGAACAAAGTATTGACATATCTTTGTGGTGTTGAGATTATACAAGCCACTACTCACATTAATTTGAGATATTGTATGTTTATGTGCTTCATATTTATTATCTTTTAAGAACATTTGGTTGATTGTTGGCAGCAAAATAATCCTTGAAATATTCTTCTTGGCTATCTAAGAATCTAGAGAGTAATACATGAAGAATATTGTAAAACTTTTGTATTGTGGGATGGCTAGACAAGTAATTAAAGTTGCATTATTATTGTTGTCTAGTTTGTATACCTAGGGATTGTACTTAACTCAAACTATTTTGGAAATCCCTTGTACTTGGAATTTGTTTTTCTCTTGTTGATGAGAAAAATACATAGTTAATTTGGTGTGTGTGACACCTAAATATTAGGTTGTGTGGACCTAGTATCACAAGGTGTATGTTACGATCCCATATGAGACAAGTTTTGTGAGTAACCAATAGACTCCATCTTTTGGTGAAGTGGAAACAAGACAATATCATTTGGTATTAGAGTTGGCCACATCTTGAGTTTGAGTTCTCATATTACTAAAATGGCTACCCAAAAAGGGATACCTATCTTTGTATAAACTAAAGTGCAATTGCTTAGAGTGAAGCCATTGGAAGACAAATTTTGTGAGCAACTAACAAACTTGGTCTTTTGGCAAAGTAATAACAACACAATATTAATGTGTAATCTTATGATGTGAGATTTCTTGGGTTGTAGGGAATCTTGTTTTAGGTGACATATGTTTGTGTAAAAGTGTTAGTGTATCTCTTGGTGCTTTGTGCTAATTAGACTCTTCTTAATTGCATTGATTAAGAGAGGTAAACATAGATTTTGGATGAATCGAACTATTCTTTAAACAAAATCTTTGTGTATATATTTCTCTTTCTCTCTTCTTTTACTTATGAATATTGTATTTTTATATCATTTCTAAAATTTCCTTTGAATGTTATATATTTACATTTATTACCAAATTGTCTTTCGTACAAGAGCGATATTTTAAATTCATTTCATACAAACGGGAATAAGCTAAAAAGAATCGTTAAGAAAGAGAAGACAACAACCAAATTCAACTCCCCTTGTCGGTACACCTTGGTTCAATTGGTAAGCCAAGGTGGCTCGGAAGTTTTATATCCGTCAAGAATATGACAAGGAATCGTTGTTGTTTATGAGTATATATTTCTCTATATGTTGAAGTTTTATAGAAGCCATTAGCAACACATTTCAGCTTGATATTGATAGAATTTAGTTGTTTCACCGTCCTTCAGTCCATAAAAGCATATCGCTAACATTTGATAAGTTGGATATTGTCCCCTTGTTGTAGCATTAACCATCTAACTAACAGGCTTTTATACCTTTTCATTATGTGCACAATGCATTAGTCCTTCTGAAGTTGCAGCGATAAATAATTATAATATCCTATGGTTCCCATTGCCTCATAGTTACAATCCTTGTATTCATCCTCTAGTCAGCATAGTTGAAAGGTCACTTATTTGTTGATTATCACTATGGAAAATGGATTATTTGGGTTACCCAAAAGAATTTCCTTCCAAGATTTTATAATTTTAGAAAATAATGAGAAACTTTACATATGAAGAATCACAGTCGTAAATTATGTACTTGGATTCAACCAAGTTAGATTATCTTGTTATCACTATCCACCGATTTTGTAGGCAACATAGTCCGTGATTTGCATAGTTTCAAGATGCTTTTCAGTAAGAACATAATATTAACCACTTATATGGGGAGATCCTCAGGATGATGAGCTTAATTTTATTTATGTATTTTATAGTAGTTCAAATTTATGTTTTTCTTTTCATAATAAAACTTATTTGTTAACCTAAGATATGTTCCAATGTGGTACATAACAAAAGTTCAAACATTTTAAAAAGAATTTGATTGGTTATAGTCACTTAAGCTATGCCCATTACTCCACTGATTATTAAAACAATTGCAAATTATATTACTTGGATCTAACAATACGATATTTTCATTTACTAGATGTTACCCAAATGAAAGACAAAATATTGTAGAACACAATTGATGTTGTCTGATAGTCTAGCCAAATCCTCATCACAAAGCACCTTGCAATTCCATCCAATATTTCAAGTTTTTTGAAGGCTTGCAGGCTTGCTAATGATCACCACGTCGATTGGATAGAAATTGTTGGGCTTGAGCTGCTAGTTCTTGTGCCACAAAACGCATGGTGGGTCGTAATTTTGGGACATCATGTATGCATTGCAAGGCAATAGTCAATACAAGTATCACTTCTTTTGCAATTCGACCTTTGGGTGAAGGGAGTCTTGGATCCAACACATCCTTCAAAAGAAATTCTGCATCATCTGAAATTGAGGCTACAGTTGTTGATTTTGAAAATGACAGGAAAGATAAGAGCTCCCTTGGGTGCCTCCCCATCATAACTTCTAATGCCACCACACCAAAGCTATAGACATCACATTTATCCGTAATCCACATTGTAAATGCAAGCTCTGACATCCATTACAACAAAATCAACATCCCTTTGATGAAAACTTATTCACAAAGCTAGTGAAAAGCTAAATTATGAACATAAAAACATATATATTTACTAGTAGATAAGATTAAAAAATTTCTAATATTAAGAACACTTTTTTTAACGAAAAATGTTTAAGATTAAGATCTTGTACTATGTCATACCAATCAATTTTCATACCTCACTATTTACCTATTATTGTTATAGGTAAGAAAAATACCTAAGACTACTAGAACATAAACGCAAAATTCATATTATCAACTTACCTGGAGCCATGTAGCCATAAGATCCGGCAACTGTCGTCCAATTAGTTGTATCTAGATTTAACAATCTTGCAATACCAAAATCTGAAAGTCGTGGTTCAAACTCTAACTCAAGCAGTATGTTGTTAGGAGTTATGTCTCGATGCACAACTGGTGGAGAACAATCATGATGTAAGTAAGCCAATGCGTAGGCCACACCTTGTACAACTTTCACCCTCGTATCCCAATCAAGCTCAACTTTTCCTTCTGACTTGTACAAAACATCTCCTAAACTACCTTTCTCCATGTGTTCATAAACCAAGTACATGCAACCTTTGAAGGAACAAAATCCATAGAGCTTGATGATGTTGCGATGCTTAACTTCAGTCAAGACATGAATCTCATTCTCAAAGCTCTTGCAATTAATTATAGGGGTGTCAAAGCAGTCTAATATGTTTAGTCTTTTAACTGCAACAATTTGACCTGTTGGCAGTGTTGCTTTGTAAATGCTTCCAAATCCTCCTATTCCAATACAATACTTCTCATTGAAGTCTTCGGTGGCCTTCACAATATCTTGGAATGTGAACTTATCATTCTTAACCCATATTAGTGACTCAGCCTTTTGATCACAATCTCCAATTCTTCTATCTTTATCAAGGGGTTTTGTCTTTTGGTTACACATTATGAGTCCAACCACAATGGTACCAAGGAATAATAGGCCACAAATAGGAATTAAGATAATTGATAGAAGTCCCTTAGAATGCACCTTTATTCTAGAATCTATGTAACAAGGAGTTAATCCTTTTGCATCACCACACAAATCTAAGTTTCCAACATAAGCTTTTGCAGGTGCTTCTTTGAAAACTCTACCAATTGGAATTGGACCTATTAACTTGTTGTAGGAAAAGTCAATTGAGCTATTGCTTAAACTAACCATTTCAGTGAATGATGTTGGAATTTCCCCAACAAGTTGGTTATGGGAAACATTAAAACTCTCTAACATTGAAAGCTTTGCAAGGTTTTGAGGGATAATTCCTGAGAGTGAATTACTACTAAGGTCCAACAAATATTGCAATTTGGTTATATAACCAAGCTTGAGTGGTATTTCACCTGATAGGTTATTGCTACTTAAGTCCAAGCTCAATAGCTTACCAAAATTCCCAATTGCTTTTGGTATGTTTCCAATCAAATAGTTGTTAGACAAATCAAGATATGCAAGTTCACTTAAACTACCAAGATTAGTAGGAATCTCTCCCATGAAATGATTCCTACTCAAGTTGAGCTTATACAGTAAGCTTAGATTTCCAAGTACACTTGGAATTTTCCCAGACAATTCATTGGAGTCTAGATCTAAAACATGCAAGTGAGTTAACTTTCCAAGGACTATTGGGATTTTTCCTGTAATTCGGTTTTTGCTCATTTGCAAATTGGTGAGAGATTTACACTTTCCCCATTTTGATGAGATTTGACCGACAAATTGATTGTCGCTAAGAGAAATGAAATAAAGTTTTGGATGAACTCCAAATGCATTTGTAATGTCACCATCAAATTGGTTTCCTTCCATTCGTACTCTACTTAGTTCTGTGCAATTTGTCAAGCACGCAGGCAATGGCCCTTTGAAGTTGTTGCCATTCACTGAGATATGTTCAAGAGCAAAGCTGCTGCACAGTTCAGGTGGCAATTCTCCGGAAAAGTTGTTGTTTGTGAAGCTAACAGAACTCAAAGGACTATACTTCCCAAGGTCTCTAGGGATAGTGCCCGAGAAGTAATTGTCGGAAAGGAAGATTGACTCTAAATTCCTGAGGCTAGAAATGGTGCTTGGAATTTTCCCATAGAGGTGGTTCTTTGAAAGGTCCAAGTACCTTAGTTCTTTCAAGTTCCCAACTTGAGAGGGAATTGAGCTAGAAAACTGGTTATCAAACAAAAAAAGCCGATGGAGCTTTGTCAATAGGCCTATTTCTCGTGGAATTTCTCCGGTGAAAAGATTTTGTTGGAGTTGCAAAGATGTTAACTTGGTCCAATTTGCAAAGAAATATGGTGAGATCACACCGAAGAGCAAATTTCCAAACAAATGAAATTCGGTAATTTGACTTAGGTTGACCAAAGACAAAGGCAATTTCCCAGTGAAGTTATTTTCATTCAGGGCCAAGATAGCAAGATTAGTACAAAGCCCAAGCTCAAGAGGAATTGTGGAATTCAAGCCATTCATGCTAAGATCAAGTTTCTGGAGCTGCTTGAGATTGCCTATTGAGGAAGGAATTCTCCCAATCAAGGAATTGTTGTACATTTCTATGATTTCAAGATAGACCAATGCTCCAAGGTCTTCTGGAATTGGACCATTGAACGTATTACGTCCAAAAAGAAGATGTTTGAGTTGGGAAAGTTGGGAAATTTTTGGTGACACTAGTCCTTGGAATTTATTATCAGTAAGATTAAGGTATTCAAGTTTGCCTAGCTTGGTAAATAGCATTTCTGGTATTGGTCCTATTAAGTTATTTTGGGACAAATCCAAAAATGTTAGGTTTGGACAATCAAGTATAAATTTTGGAAACCCAGAACCAAGTTCATTCAGGGGAAGGCTAAGATAGGTCAGTAAAGGCATGCCAGAAGACTTAGACCTGCTAGGATTTACTAAGAAGTTGGATCCAAGGTCTAAGTACCATACCTTTTGAAGACTGATCATTTGATATGGAATTGTACCATCAAGGTAGTTGTCAAAAAAACTTACATACTGAAGCTCTGTTAATTGGCCAATCTCCAAAGGCATTGACCCGCTAAGATTGTTGTGGCTGAGGTCCAAGCGGGTAAGGTTAAGGAATGGAGTGAAGTTGAAATGGGCTAGTGTTCCGTTGAGCTTGGCACCAGAGAGGTTTATTTCGGTGACTATTCCTGTATAATCACAAACAATGCCTGTCCAGTTGCAAAGGTTGGTGAGGTTGGTGAGGGACCATGAACTAAGAGAAGTGGGAAGGGAGAGGCTGTTTTTCCATTTGACAAGAGCTTCAGCTTGTGTCTCTGGTGATGCTATGATCTGCAAAGAGATGAGGGAGAGTAAGAGGATGTGTGAAAAAAGATGAAGAGGCTTGGGACTTGTTGCCATGCTTGGCTCCTGACTTCCGTGAGTAGTGTTTTTTGATCTGTGTTCAATATTTTGTGGCATAGAAAGTGAGGAAGAGAGAGAGAGAGAGGAAAATGTCGGTGCTATCAACTCAGGTGTGTGAAGCCTTGGTATCGGAGTCCACATGTAGTCGCCGAGATCTCTACAGATGACAAATAAAGTCAATTCTTCCCGTTATTTTCCACAAAGGTAGCAGATTTTTTTTTCTTTCCCCACGTTGTTCAGGTGGCAGGTTTTGGGTGCTTTTATTTTATTTTGTTTTCTTTTTTTTTTTTTTTCTTGTTTGTGGTCCAATGATGTTGCGATTTTCCAAGGATTTTTTGAAACAGACGTATCTTTTCTCTAATAATGCTATTTCTTTTTCCCTTGCAATGCTAAGATCCAGCTGTTAAAATAGTTAAATGTGTTATTAAATCAAAAGCCATTTAGCTCAACCTCGGTTTGGTGGTTCACCGAAATGATTGTTCAAGAAAATACCTATAATTCTTTTTTATTTTTATTTTTATTTTATCAAAAGTAACAAAGGAAAAGCACAGAGAAGCACAAAAGACAGCCTCGCCTCATCAATAGAGTGGTGGAAATTTCTAGTTACATTCCCAGCCCCTGGCTGTCCCACAATATGAGACAGAGATTAAAGTAAGTTTGTCCTATACTGATATACCATGAGACATTAATTAAATTTTAACAAAGATATATATAAAGTTTCTAACCAATAATTATCCGTAGAACATGGGAAATACTATGTAAATTAAAAGGTTGAAGGAATCATTCCCTCACTCTGCCAAATGCTGACTAACAATGAAATACTACTTGAAAACACCAGACTGTTATTCTGATAGTTCACTGATAGAGGGTTCTTCCGCTAAAGATTTCATTTTTACTACAAAATATTTTCCCTTTGAATCCAGGAGGCTTTCCCCTTTTAAGTTGCATGACGTTCTCACCAGGCCTCATGACTGAGAATCACCATCAAAAGCCGGGAATAAATCTATATCGGTTGAAGTTTCATTGAATCTTGTCCTAATAGAGTTCAGCGTGGTATTGTTGGATTTTAGTCATACGAATTTCTTTGTTTCGGCTTCCTTCATCTATAAAATCATATTACAGTAAGATTCCCTCATTTCTGTTGGCGTAAGTGGTTTCACGTTTCACATGATGATATCCTGTTAATCTAATAGCCATCTGAATTAGTGGGAAACATCATTGAGCCGTCTTATTAGAAAAGATGCACGGCTTGTCTTCGTGGGCAAGGAGCCAAAAGCACGGCCGGCACCGGCATTTCTCTGTTGACGTGCAGCATTAACGCACACCCTGACGTAAGCCATAACAATTCTCACAACAAAGAAGTCTGGCATTCACAGGACGTGCATTGGAAGCCAAAGGCGTGTGACCGACAATTACAAATGGGCATTCACTTTTCTTGTTAGATTAAGCTTACATTTTGTATAAAGTTAGAAAATTACGATAAATTATCAGTGTTAAATAAGAAAATTTTCGTAGATTGTCAATGTTAAATAAATAATGTAAAGTTGTCTCATGTTGCTAGGGATTCCATTAGCACTTCTATGGGTTTCTATTGATTTGAGCCTATATATTGCTTATGTAATAGAATTCAATATGGTGATGTAATACAACACTATGGTAATCCAATAATTTGACTATCATGATAACAAGTAATTGATCCTGCAAAAAGAGAAGAGAACCAATTTTTAGCTGTATCTATAAGAGAAAATGGAAATAGCCTTAACCTAATAACATCTTTTGTAACTCCATGATCTCCAATCATGTTACAGAATTCAAGGAATGCTTCAATGTGAGCTTCCTCATTTGGTAGCCCACTATATTGCGTGGATTTTTTTTTCAACAACTAAGAAAAAAAATGACTTAGAAATTATTTGGTATTAATATTACTCAGCAGTAAAACAACCAATCCCCAGCAACGATGCCAAAAACTTGTTCGGTGAAATTTAGATTCAAATGAACATGTCGAACAAGTAATATAATGATAAGAAAAGTATATTCTCTCGAAGATTGGTGAATACTAAACTAATTAAGTACTAATGATGAATTAATCTTAAAATTTATCTAGCAAACCAAAATATTGTTGATGATGAATCAAAATTTAAAATTTCTAAAACGAAAACTCAAGACTAATTAAAATTGAATGCAAGTAGGAAAAATCAAGATGAGAAACTTGTTAGAGCTTCTGATTTCACCATAATTATTAGATCTAAATTTTCATAATTTATGCATGCAAGAATGATATTACCTATGTGATGGCGGAACTTCCTAATTTATTTACTATCCTATGTCTAAGTATAGTAAACCTATTTAGTTTATTAATTCACATATAGATATATAGTGAATTAAAACAAACCAAATGCATTAGGATCTATGAATATTCCTGGTTTACAATAAATCTTTCGATTATCTTATCACCAAAAGCCACACAAATAACATGGTATATGTTTATCCATATTTAATTTATGATTATATATTATAAGAAACAATTACATATTATTACCTCTCAGTCTCAAACATGCATATCAAATCATTCAAGTGGTGGCCAATCACTTAAAAGCATTAAGCATGATAATATATAACTCACATAAATAAAATATCTTGCAAAGCATATAAAATTATAAAATTCACATCATCATAATTAGGCTACATCTTCGTTCTAACAAAAGAAGTTTAGAACATAATGAAACAACAAACTAAAGCTACAATAAAAATTAAGCAAAATATCTTAAATAAAAAACAAGAACGTTGTCACCACATTGTCTTCTTTTTAAGAATTCTTTGTAAAATTTCTACAAATCAAGAATGATATAAAGTACAGGGAGCTTTTATGCCTTTATTTTTCTTTTTTTCCTGGTTTTCTCTTTCTTCTTTGATTTTGTCTCTCTTCCTTGGTTCCGGTGGCACACTCTTTTTCTTCCTCTTTTTCTCTTTTTTCTCTCCCGTGCAGCGCACTCCTCACAATTCACGTTCCTCTCTTTTTATCTCCTCTTGGGGGGCGTGCCCTAAGATTCTCCTTTGATAATTCACTTTTTGCCCTTTTCCTTTATTTCTTTTCTTGTCCTTTTTTTTTTATTTATCTTTTTCCTTCTTTTACACGTGACCTTTCCTTTTATTCTTCTTTTGGCTTTTTTTTTTTCTTTTTCCTTTTCTTCTTTTTGTTATTTACACATTGCCTTCTTGTTATTCTCTCTTCCTTTCCTTTTATTCTTCATGTGCCTTCTTGTAGCTTTCTTTTCTTTTGCTTCTCATACTCTTTTGGGGTTTGCTGCATAAATAACACAAATTTAAATAAATATATGAAAAATTAAATATTATCTTGTAAAACTTGTATTATTTATATCCTAAAAATCAACATGTTTAAGGATGTGGGACGAAAAGATAATTTGTCAAAGGCTCAAAGGTATATATATGTGGGTGTCAAATAAGAAAAATGGATATGAATCAAGGTTGAGTGGGGTGACTGGTAATAAATAAATAGGGTTGGCTTGAAAGGCTCAAACGATCCAAAGAATGGCCTAAATCATTTTCTCAATTAGATGCAACCTAGGATTTCACCTTAAGAGAAAATCAAACAAATTATAAGATTTGGGTGAGATCTAAGAAAATCCCATACTTCACATGAATGTTCTCTAGAGATACACACAATTTAAAAAATGAAGGACTTTTAGTGCTTAATAGATGGATCAACATAATCAGAATCACACTTAACTCACATCACAATTGCAAGTTTGAACAAAATCTACAGCTCCCTAAGAATTGCTAAAGAAAATTTAAAAATTAGATTTAGCACAAAGGTTCTTTCCTTACCCCTAAACTTGAATGAAGCATTGTCCTTAATGCAAAACCAAAAGAAAGCAATAATAAAAAAGGAATAAGGAAACTTCCCTGATTGTAGGTTATGTCAATGTAAAGCTGTGAGGAAAATGTGGTGACAAACTTCCAGCAAACACAAAGGTTCTTTCCTTACCCTTAAACTTGAATGAAGCATTGTCCTTAATGCAAAACCAAAAGAAAGCAATAATAAAAAAGGAATAAGGAAACTTCCCTGATTGTAGGTTATGTCAATGTAAAGCTGTGAGGAAAAGGTGGTGACAAACTTCCAGCAAAAGACTAAAACGAAAATGCTTGGGTTGCCTCCTAAGAAGCACTTGCTTTATAGTTTTCAACCAAACTATCTTGGATGTTGTTGCTCAAAGAGGATGAAACTATAATAGTTCAGGAGACAGCTTGTGTTGTAAAATAGTTGAGCACTCTTCAATCAACCTCGTTGTCTCATATATTTCCAACTTCCTTTTGTTGTCCAATATCACTTTCAACAATTTTGCATAACTAGATATTTGAACTAGAGCCTCTGCAAAAGGAATGTTAATGTATGGTTTTAAAGATATATCAAGGAATTTCAAAAACTGCTTATCTTGTTTACATTGCTGGAATCTCTGGGGAGATGAAGCTAGAGGCATAAAGGGTATCAGATTTTCTAGAACAAGCTTGCTCCTAGGTGTCTCCATAAGTTGTATGCTGACATCTTTATCATTATCTTTGAGACTCTCCTTGTCAACATTAACTTCTCCTACTTGCTTGCTACAACTCAAGAGAGAGGCCAAAAATTCAAGGTTTTCTTTAAGAAAAGACAAAAAGGGTGACATACTTCTTGTTCTTGAATTCAAGATGCCTTCTTTATTTCCTATTATTGTTCTTCCTCATTATTTCTTTATGTTTTAGTTTACTTTTGTTAGAGCTACAATACAACCTAGTTATGAGGGTATGAATGTTATGATTGTTATGTTTTGCAAGATATTTTGTTTATATGAAGTTACATGTTACTGTGTTTAATGCTTTTAAGTGATTAGCTATCACTTAAATGATATGATTTGCATGTTTGAGACTGACATGAGATAATATACAATTGTTTCTTGTAATATGTAACCATAAATTAAATATGGATAGACATATACCATATTTTTTGTGTGGCTTTTGGTGTAAACTGGGAATATTCATAGATCCTAATGCATTTTGTTTGTTTCAATTCACATATAGAGATATAGTGAATTAATGAACTAAGTAGGTTTGCTATACCTAGACATAGGACAGTAAATAAATTAGGAAGTTTCGCCATCACATAAATATTATCCCTCTTGCAAGCATAAATAATTAATATTAATACCTAGTAGTTACAGTGAAATCATATGCTCTAACATATTTCATGTATTTAGTTTTCTTAGATTTAGTTAATTAATCTATTATATATCAATTTTGTTTGCTAGATAAATTCTAGGAGTTGTTCACCGTTAGTAATTAGTTGGTCTAGTAATCATCAATCTCTATGGGACGATATCTTATTCATCATTATATTACTTGTTTGACATGTGCACTTGCATCCAAAATATGTTAGAGCATACGATTTCACCATAATTACTAAGTATTAATATTGATTATTTATGCTTGCAAGATGGATAATATCTATGTGATGGCAGAACTTCCTAATTTATTCACTATCCTATGTCTAGGTATAGCAAACTTATTTAGTTCATTAACTCACTATATCTCTATATGTGAATTGAAACAAACCAAATGCATTAGGATCTATGAACATTCCCAGTTTATACCGAAAGCCACACAAACAATATGATATATGTTTATCCATATTTAATTTATGGTTACATATTACAAGAAACAATTGCATATCATCTCATGTCGGTTTCAAACATACAAATTATATCATTTAAGTGGTAGCTAATCACTTAAATGTATTAAACACAGTAATATGTAACTTCACATAAACAAAATATCTTACAAAACATAATAATCATAAGGTCATACTATCATAATTAGGTTTATATCATAGCTCTAACAAAAGTAAACTAAAACATAAAGAAATAATAGGGAAGAGCAATAATAGGAATTAAAGAAGGCATCTTGAATCCAAAAACAAGAAGTCTGTCACCCTTTTTGTATTCTCTTCAAGAAAACCTTGAGTTGTGCTCAATTTCCTCCTCCTCTTTCACTTATTCTCTTATCTTAAATAGAGTTTTAGGTTTAGACCTTATCCTAGTAGAAGTCAGTTTTGGATACCTAAAACAATTGAGTTTTGAACTCCTAAATTAATTAAGATTTAAATTCCTAACATGATTGAGTTTTCTATTTATTTAGAAAACCCAACAACAATAGAAAATTTAATAACAATCATCTAAAGCCCAAGCCCATCTTGACTTTCTTGATTTTGATATTATAATTTTGCCACACTACAAGTATCAAGTTCTCATTGTTCATTCTTTTTCTCCATGCCTCCTTATGTTACATAAACAAAATAAATTTAGGTAAATAAAGAGGAATTGAAATATTTTCTCACAATTATTAAAATTATTTATTACCTAAAATAGGTCAAATAACTCTATAAAAATAGAGTTATCACACATGTTAAGATGTGGACAATAAATTTCATATTGTTAAAGAAAATATTAAGAATCATGCTTATAAGATAATAGGTTCCATTAGTTAACATTTTAGGGTTTTAAGTTGAATATGAGCCTTTCCTTATAAAATATAGCAATCAACAAAGAAAAAAAAAAAAAAAAACCAAGATTTCTTTACGGTGGAGTTACTCCTTAAAAGCTTGATCATTGAATGCCAAGTTATGGTAGCTCATGGACATAACTTCCAGTTTTGGCAAGAAGTCAAAGTTGGATCCTAGTTGGCCCTAGAGGTAGAAGAGATAACCTAAGAATTTTGGAATACTTATGGTTTCAAATACTGCTGGTAAATAAATTAATCTCATCTCAAACCCATGGGCAAATACCCATCACAATTTATCATCCAATGTGGACCACACAAATAATACGAACAATTCTTAAAATCATAGGGCCCAGAATCCGAAGCCCTTAAACCATCATCAGCAATCCCCAAAACAGCATCAAATTGCCGCATCTGCAACATCACAAATCAGCACAGCCACCTACCTACATCCATGGCTAAAAAACTTATTGCCACTGCCCCACCTCGCAATGAAGCTTTGTTTTTCCACTAGAATTTGAAAGTTCTATGATTTCAAATGGGCTCTATAGGATAGAAACACTTAGAATCAGCAAAAATGAGAATATCAAAAGCTCCTAGAATGAAGTACCGTGCATGATTATCTTACTACGAACCACTTAATTAGTTCTAACTTCCGATTTTTCTCCTTACCATCCATGTACCATCCAAGTCACTATCACACATGCCCCTTGGCCCAGCAACTTAGTAAGGTTGAAGTAAGAACTAGCATTATTTTTGTATATTCAAAACGAAAATGCTGTAGAGGAATTTGACTGTCAAAGAGAGTTCACAGTGAAATAACCATCACTGAAGAAATGAACCAATTGAAGCAACTACATGAAGATTAACCTTGCATATGCAGTAACACATGCAGGCTGAAATTGATTGCTACACATTATGACCGATAAAGGACATTCAGTATAATGCGAATAGATAACTCACCTTTCAGGTAGATGTAAATTGGGGTAAAGTCTGTACGATATCTAGGAAACCTCAGAATAGTGTACAATATCTGCAAATAGCAGTGGGAGTCTCAAATGAATGAATATGTCCCCGTGCAACATCTCAAACAGGAACAAGTCTATACATTCCATCATGAGATGTTTGAGTACCTGCAGCAAGAAAAAGAGCGTTAAACATTTGTTCAACCAGTCACAAATGAGCTTTACTCCATCCCAAAGAACTAGATATTTCACCTTGGCATTTGCTTTTTTACTTTCTTTTATTTTGATATTTGTCCGCTATTATTGTCGTTGATTTGTGTCTCATATTAACCATAAGCTGGTCTGAAAAATTAGACGTGCCTTTGGATTTGGATTTGCATCTGGGTATATCTAGTTGCAACCTTGCTTTAAGTTTGTCCTTTTTTAATCGACAGTAAGAAATTGAGGTTCTGTCATGTGAAAAAGACCTAAGCAATACAAGAAAACCGGCATTGAATTGTTTTTTTCTCCAAGCAGTTGATCCATATGCAGTTGGTAAGAATAATTAGGATAATCAGCTTGGGTATTCTCTCTAACTGCAATGGTCCTTGCTATTGTTGGTGTATCATGACATAAGCTGAATGGACCATTAAATCTACTTTAATTCTGGAATATTGCTGCCGGAAAACTTCTAAGCGAAGGGAGCCAGGTCAAAAGGACAAATGCCAAGCATTTCCTGAGTTGTTGTCCCACGATTTTCTAAGGAAGTTTACCCTCCTGAAATTGAAGGAATACTAGATCCTAAAGAGATACCTAATGGGAACCTAAAAATGGAGATCATTTCCATCTTAAAAAGCATTGCTGTTAGGTCGGATACAGTCGTTGATACATCTAGGCACTTTTGATCGTAGTGATGGCGGACGGTAAAACAAAGGTGAGATGATGAAGTTTCTTTTGCCATTGGTAAAACAGTTTCGACACTACCAGAACAGCATAAAAGAGACATAAAGATCAGCATGTTGTAACCTTTACCTTTACGGAAATAACAGACCTTGGGAGTGGTAACAGAAATTGCTGCTCGTATTTTGCTAAATAAAACCCTACTGATTATTGAAAGTACGAGGGGCAATAAAAGAGGCTGGTATAAGTCGGTTAACGAAAAGATAAGAAATGGGTAAAAGATTTGTTTAAGAAAAGCATGAAAATAGGAGTTTGAATTATCAAAGTTGGCAATACAAGACCAAGATAGAAAAGAACTTTTAGATTTTTCAACTTTTGGCAATCAAGCCCAAATTTTATGACAATAGTAAAGAATATTTGACAACAAAGGATATATGGCACATCAATGTATAGAATAGTGACAAAATTGAAGGAAATGAAAAAAAAATTTGAGAAAAATCAATAAAGAAGAATTTGGAGATTTACTAAGAAAAATAAAAGGAAGCAATTGCAAATAGCACAACAAAGCTCTTTAATGAACCCTTAAGTACTAAATTGTGCAATGAAGAAAAAGAATGATTATAAATGTTAATAATACATAGCAAGCATGAGAAATTCTTCTCAAGTAGAAATCAAGAAATAACTAGAAAAAGAGGGAGATAGTAACAATATAGTTTTTTGCAAAGTATGATGCAAAGGAGAGCACAAAACTACATTGTCAAGGTGGAAACAAATGATGGCAATTTATGGATCATGAAGATATCAAAACCAAAATTATAGGCTACTTTCAAAACATGTTGGAAAAGCAAATCAACTACAATCATTAGAAGGGAAATTAAGAGAACTAGTCCTAATTGAAATTCTAGAGAAAGTAAAAAGAAGTTTTATAACAAATGTTCAAGGGAAAGATATACGAAAATCTCTCAACATAGTAAGTGATTACAAAGCTCCAGGTCCTAATGAATACAACACTATATTTTTCAAGAAAGCTTAAACTATAATAAAGAGTGAGGTAAAGGAAGCAATTTTAGCTTTCTTCTAAAAACTACAACCACTTTAAAGCGTACATTCCATGATAATTTCTCTTGTCCCCCAAAAACAAATGATGCTAAAATGAAAGGTTTTAGACTTATCTCTTATTGTAATGTGTTTTATAAGATCATTTCTAAGATAGTGATAGAAAGATTAAGCAAAGTTTTGCCTCACTTCATACATCCTTGCTGAACAACTTTTGTTCTAGGTAGAAACATTAAAAAAAAGATATTGTTGTTCTAAGAGCTAATGCATAATTATCACAATGATACATATGAAAAAAGGGTGGTTATTAAGGTTGATATTATGAAAGTGTATGATATGGTAGATAGGAATGTAATCTTTAAATATGTTGAAAGCTTTGAAGTTTCTAAACAAACTCATATATTGGATTGAAAACTGCATTATTATACAGGTTTTTTTAAAGGGACTAAGAGTCTTAGACAAGGAGATCCCCTCTTACCTTTTCGTTTTGTTATTGTGATAGAGATTTTCAATAGAATTCTACACAAGAAAACATCTTCTAGAAAGTTCAAATATCATTGGAAATGCTATAAAGAGAAGCTCATCCATTTATGCTTTGTTGATGACCCATCTAGAGGAAGTAGGTTTCTTGTTTGTTCATAAAGATATTGAATCTATATTGTATTTGTTAGATGTTATGCACAAATTTAAGGAGATCATAATATTGGAGATGCACCCATAGCAATGTCAAATTTTCTTCTTAGGCTTGTTTGAAAGGGGGAAGCCTCTAATACTTAATCATGTTTCTATCCAAGAAGATAAACTTCTTATCAAGTACTTGGGGATTCCATTGATTACCAAAGAGAATCTCCAAACTAGATTATGCAATTCTAACATATAAAATACAAAGGAGAGTTGAAGGATGGAAGTCTAAACATGTCAACAATAAGGGGAGACTACAACTAACAAAAAATGTTTTATTCTTCTTACAAATATAATGGTTGCAAATTTTTTTACTGCTCAAATAAATGTTATATGAAATTGAAAAAAAGATTAGGCTCTTCCCGTGAGCAAGAAAATCTATTGGGCGATTTGTAACAAAAGTGTCATGAAAGAAATTTGTTGTCCTAAAATTTCTAAAGGGTTAGGATTGATAGATACTCACATTTGAAATAAGATGACAATTGGAAAAATCTTATGATCTCTAGTTCACAATAACTCAAACTCTTTATAGGTTAGATGGATGATATTATAAAATTATAAGGGAATGAGTGTTCTAAAAATAAAGATGAAATGATCACTAGCTTGGAGTTAGATGAACATTTTACAAATTAGAAGTGAACTTTCATAACTATTGACTAGATCATAGTATAATATTGCTAAAAACTAAGAGAAAGTATAGAAGAAATTGAATAAGCAAGGCTATTATGGAAAGAGGAACATCAAAGCATAATTTTATCTATTGGATTATCTTAAAAGAAAAATTAACCATAGTAGATTAAGTGGTGATATGGAACAACTTAGTTGACTTATAGTGCAACCTTTGCCAACAAGAAAAAAAATCATAGGAACATTTATTCTTTAATTGTAGGTTCACAAATTACATTTAGAAGGCTTTGCTAGGTATGAATGGATTATTTTGAAGAATTGGATAACATAAAACAAAAGTATGTTAGATAATCAAGGCAGTTAAATATAAAAGATTTGTAGCATCCTTGCTCAGTGTATTATTTAAAGTTAGCATTATATTATATTTGGAGCGAAGGAATAGAGAAAGATTCAATGGTAAAAATCTAGACAATCTGATTATTATTGCTAACATCAAGAAGGACATGAGAGACAAGATTTTATCAATCAAAGAGTAAAACTTATAAATTATAATAAGTTTTTGCAAGAGTTTTAGAATTTGTCAAATGTAGTTGTTGAGCCTAAATGAGAATGTTGTAACTAAATAATTTTATTTTCTTTGGTGATATATAATATTAAAAAAAGAAAGGAAGTTTGAATTTGAAACTTCATAAATTAGGCTTTCATACCAAAGTAAATTGAGTTTCCTTGTCCATGCGCCTGTGGTCGTCATGCCAAAAAATAAGATGAGGCCATCATGAACTAAAATTGAAATGATATTGGACGTTAATGCCTGAAAACTGAAATGACATGAGTTTCTATGCACAAAAACTAAAGTGACATGGGCCATAAGTTCGAGAATTGAAATTATATGAGTTATTATGTTCAAAACTCCATTTGAAACTTTGAGCATCAAACCTACTTTAACATGCTCTCTCGCCTTAAGTGTGGGAAAATGCTTTTAATGGGACTCAATTTACAACTAAAAAAATGTCTTACTTGAAATATTGATTTTGATATTCTTAAGGATCCATTTTTTCTCCCCAAAATGACTTATAAAAGAGCGGAAAACCTTTACTCACAAGAAGAATATATCCAATATATTGATAATGTATGAAATTCATATGCATTTCAATTATTCTTTGATAGAAAAAATTCCAAGGATGCAATTCACAACCTTTAATATCCTAGACTAACTGGTTGGAGGCAGGTAGCTAGAACAGGTCCGAATCTACTCAAACGAGGAAGTAGGTGAAAGACTAACTGGTTTGACGACTAACCGACTTTATATCAATATCCTAAGTTTAGTGTGGACTGAAAAAAGTTTATAAAGGTGTGCAATCAAACTTCCCAGCGAAAGTCATCTTCGCTAGGGTCCAATAATTGGACGGCGATAAGATCTACGAGACTGAAACCCATGAACAAAAGGAATATTAAGATTTGGAGCAATCAAGCCAAAAAATGAATAGAAGATGGTATTTGAGAGATTTATCCGCAGACTACTTCAGCATGAACTGAAAGGGAATTAGTTTATGAAAAGGAATGATATCTCCACAGGGCGAGACAGAATCTAACTTGGGTCTAACCCAAGATTATTGTCAAACAAGACTATGACACAAATATTCATTAGAGGCCCCCGTGACTTGCTTTTACTCTTTGTGCTTCACTTTTTATTGGCTTGTCTTTTGCAACCAAAGCAAATCCGGGACACTAACTTTGTCCCAAACCCAGCAAGATCGCACAAATTATTCAACGCGTTTGTGATGTCTTTCGTTTCATGACAAGAGTGCAGTGGTCCTTCTGTCTCTCACAAACCCATTCGCAGACCAAAGGCACATTACAAAATGATGAAGGTTTGTCGGCAGTTGAATTAAGCCAGACTATCCTTCACGTGACACAAGAAAACAAAGCAATTGTCTCTGCTACTATTCGTACGACACCACTTTTGCTGGCCCAACCCTCTGCTTCAGCTGTGAAGGGTTCACTACTTTCTCCCAGTGCATGAAATAGTCCACTCTTCATTGGGCACCTTGTGGAAAGGCATCTAAGCGTCATGCCACCACTCACTCGCCAATGTAACTTATGCATATCTTCTCTCCTCTCCCTCTCCCTCTCCCATGCCCGCCGACACATTCAATAAAAATTGCTGATAGAATCATCCAAATTTTTTGTCAATGAGTAATATCCATCTTGTAAAGATAAAAATATAAATTGTAGTTCAAATGTAGGACTTGTACTCCATTATCGCATAAATCTTTATCTGTCCTAAAGATTTGTGAGTTTGACATCTAATTGATAATCAAATTCTTTAGCTTTCACTTATGTCTCTACTGCCACCCGAAGCTCCAAATTTATGCTGCATTAGGATTATTTGCTAGTTCCCTGACCCTTAAAAAGTTCATGTAACCTTGCCTACATTGATCCTAATGGGTAAACTATTAGGTTTAGTTCATATTCAAGATGACAGGACCAAACTGATTGAAGTTTGAAACGGAATTTGTTCTTTTTGTCTTTGTGACGTTAATATATCTAAAAGTATTAGGCAATATCATAAGGAAAATCTCATAAATTGAATTGTTGATTTTGAAGATCTTTTCACTTTATGCAGAGATCATTGAGTATTTTAAAGTGCCAAACTACTTCTCTCATACAGGCTTAAGAAGCACACAATCAATTTGTTGAATAATAAACAATATTTTATAATGCAGTGAAGCAAGTATAGTTTTCTACAATTTATATAATAAACTATTGCATCAGATATGTCAACAATTCTGAATCAAATTCCCCTATAATTCCCATAATCATGACCATTTTTCAAGACAAACATTTTATCTCAATATTTGTTCTAAAACCAGAAATTTTTTTGAGAAGGCTTTTAGGCTAGCCACCGATAGATAGGTAGCAAGACTACCACCAAAATAGTTTAGAGTGTGGTTTAGTTTAGTTCAAAATATTTTTGGAGATGATTGATCATCCTTTCAAGGTTTAAGAAAATTGCCTTGTCGTCATTCAAGTCTTAACCATTCGCTTGAGCTTTAAGAGGTTGCAAAATACCCAAAAATATTTTGAAGGGATAACTAACTAATTACAGAATTCTTTTAGAATATCAGACTATTTTTAGAGCTTTTTATGGTGGACTATCCTCCCTCTATGTACAGTTTTCTTTTTTCCTTCCTTTTCTGTTGGGTAAAAAGAGTTTGAAGTATGAGATATCAAAGTGCAAAACTTAGATCATGAAAAACTAGTGAACAACCATGGACTACTAGTTGTGACAACTATCCCTCTATGGATAATTGCGAAACTGGTATTTAAGATTGGTGATTATCAACAGATTTGGCTGTGGATATTCTTGATAGTATCAGCTTTTTGGCTTACTTGATTTTGAGAGACCTATTACTTCTTTTACCAGCGACACAGAGAGCCCGAAGACTCTAATAAACAGTGTTATCTTTCTCATTTCTCATCATTCATATGGGCATCCACCCTGCACACGCGTACTTCAAAAGCTTCTTGACGAAGAACAGTTTCTTTCTATCTCTAGGAATATGAATTGAGTTGTAAGATATTTCAGGCAGAAACACTATGTAACTCCCGAAACGTAATCATTTTTATCGTAATGGCCATCTTAATAACCTTTTTTCGAAATAAAAGTTGCATTTGATCCATGTTTCTTAGCAGAATTTGTCAGCAGAAATAGCTATACCTTTAGGGCGATTCATTCTAACTTTGCTTTAACTGCACTTGGTGTATGAAAGTTCGGGAAAGTTTTGCAGACGGGCGTCTTCATCTTTTGTGGCAAAAACTCTATAGTATTCTGATAATTACAAATGAAGTCTGTAAGAGTTAGAACTATAAGCATGGAATTAAATTTCTGAGGCCAAACATGCTACTGACCTGAAAATGGGTTGTACTTTTTAACATCTTGTTAAGGTGCTTAGCATACAGATGAATTGTTGAATCACTGGTTCTTTAAGATGATATACAGGAGACAGTGATTTTAGCATTTAATTGACATATTGAGACTCACATAAGGGCTTGAAATACAAGATAGATTGTGGAGTTAAGAATTGAATCTAGTATCACTTTAAATATGATATGAAATCGCTAATTGTCCTAAAAAATTTAATTGTTAAAAAGATATTAGTATTAGTCGTTTAATTAACATTTCCATATAAATCAACTCTTTCAAAACCCTATAGTTTGAAGGGTTTTCAGTTTTACTTCTTACTATATATATATATATATATATCAGTTGCTTTTGTCGTATTCTAGATGCTTTCTTTCCTTTTTTTCATTAGAAAACAGCTTCAACTTTGCTGAACTATATATAAAGAATTTTCCAAAAGGTATGACGTGCTTTATCCAACCTCAATATTTATTAGCCTAGAAAATATAATGGAAGAGGAAAATAATTAAATGAGTAAAAAAAAATGATGGAAAAAGAAAATAAGCTTTATTTTTTTTTTTGGTAGAGATATAAGTTTGCATTAATAAAAATTAGTATACAAAAATATAAAAATATATACCAACATTAAAAAAGAAGGAAAAAAAAAAGGAAGACTATAAAATTTATAAGGTTACTTAGCAAGTTGGTTGTTCACCTAAAAAGTAAGGAAGGCTTGGACTACCAGATCTTAAAGTGTAGAATACGATTTTGTTGAGGTAGTCACTCTAGAATCTCATCAATTATCCAAGTTTATTCTTATGAAGTAAATGGATTCATAATACTAAATGTAAGAGATTTTCAATTAGGTCTCTTGACATAAAAAAAAATATATGGCATGGAGTTGGAGAGGTCTTCTAAAGCTATAACAAATTCTCACTTCTATGCTTTCTAAACCTTTTTATTGTTGTAAAGAAACATATAAGGAATTGTGCTAGGTAAATACTGAGGTTGAATGGTATGACTTGATATGGTCAAAAGGAATCAGAAAACAAAACTTATTAGATAGCTCATATGTAGGAACAAACCTCCTACAACAAAAGTGATTTCTTGTTAGCTCCCCTTAATTAATTTGTATTGTAATTTCTATAGTTCTCAATTTAAAAGTAGGTCACATTTTTTTTTTCCAGTGTATTTTATCTAAGCAAATTTAGAGAAGTATTCTAATAAAACAAGACTTTGGTAATAATATTAACAATTAAAATTTTGAACTGCAATAGATGATTAATGCAATTAAAGGAAAAGACTTTACTATAAAGCTTCTTAAATTTTCTTTCTTAGTATGTATCTATTATATATAATATGAATGTAATTATAGATATTTTCAAAATAAGGCTGTTGAAATATCAATTTTGTTGGTTAAAATTAGGAAAGTTGTACGTGAGAGAGCATCTCTATTTAGGAACATTAAACCCTTTCAAGCAAATGTTTTGTTGTGTGATAATTGAAGAATTTCAAATTTGATTTTCTTTTAGATGAATTGTAATGCTGGAGTATGTCCTTAAGCTTTTGTATTATCTTATTCTTCGATAAATAAACTTATATATTCATAAATAAATAAATAAAAAAGAAGCTTTCCATAGCACTTTTTATTTGACATTTGAAGGGAGAGATGAGAAAAGAAGTTTCATGAGTCTTTTTTATCATGGCTTCTCTTCACATCCATGTTCATATTGTAAGCAATCACTAAAACTAGCACCTACTTTATTAAGGACAAGGATAATTTATGCGATTGCTTGTTCTACATCTTAATGTCAACTTGTATTTTTCTTTTTTAAATTTTTTCTATATCCTTGACGTAGAAGAAATTTTCCAAAAAAAAAAAGAACAGTTTTAATGTCTTTTGGTAGAGTTTGATAACAGCAGTTACAAGAGCAGAAACAAGACTAATAAATAGTTAGAAAGCTCTCAAAGTGATTTCATCATTGTAAATCATTATTAAGCATCACCAAGAAATCCAACAATTTTTAATTATCCATTAGCCTACATTGACCTAAATTCTAAAGAAACCAAAATCCATTTCACTGTTAGTTACAAATTCTTTTTCACAAGCATTCATGGTATTCAATTTTGGCGACTAAATCCAATTGATACATAAGAACACACCCCAAGTAATTCCAAAGAATGAAAACTTCTACGAATTTAGGTATTGTAAATGATTCCAGCATTGAAGTTTTGGAAAGACAAGCAAAATATTAGATAGAATTTTTTATCTTTAACACATAATGTCGAATGTCGGTGATCAAATAGACTCAGGGACTTGCGTACCAACAACAGATCTAACTCAACCAGACATTTTTGTTTTACGTTAACTAGATGGGGATTAAAAAGATGAAAGATTCTAATTTTATTAATACAATTTACCATTTTACCAAAAAGTAAAAAATAAAAAGATGACAGGTTAGGCTCAAGAAAGTTGAGTAGAAATACTGATTTTTGTCGTGGTACAAGCGAAGAACGGCAGATTCAACACATTGGAAGCCATGATAGTCTCAACCTTGACTGTTAGATATCTGTTGTGTCCTTTAATGAGAATGTGGGGATAGAAATGGGTTTGATGTTGCCACTCTACCGCCAGGTTTATGTCTATAAAAGCCAACTAAAACATAAAGCTTGTTAACCCAAGGACTACCATGAAGATGAAGAGTCCATTTATGAGCACAACCTTTTTCATCCTTCTCATGATTTACCTGGGAGTTCCCAGCTCTTCTCTATCGGTGGAAGCCAGATCTATACAAAGTAAGTAGCTGTCCCGTCAACCAACCTCTATTGTAACTGGTGGTGGATCTGGGGAAGCATCTTGACCAAGAAGTGTAGCTAGCTCTAGCAGTATGCTTTTTAAGCTATAGTATTGCAGAATAAGTAATAACACATGGAGGGTTTGACAGCTCCCGCAATGGCCTTGTTAATCAGCTTCACTAGTTTTCTTTTTCTTTCTTTTTATCTCCTTTCTTCAAAATCCTTTAGACCGGTTGAGGACTGACTTAAAGTTCATAAGCTACAGAACGAGGTAACGTCATTATTGCATCTATCTTTTATTGCCAATAAAAGAAGGGCTTGATCCCATTTTCTCTTAGAGTTTTAAGAATTTTTTTGGGTTGAAACGGCCATGCAGTTATAGGTAGTTCACATCATTTCTTTGGAAGCTAGAGTACCTATATGTCTTTCAGCAATGGTTTTCACAAAGATGTCTTTATCATTCAAGAGCGAGAACTATATAAGTCTAATTACTTAATTTTGTGGAAAAGTGCCTAATTCAGTAGTTAACATGTGCTGCTTGGAACCTTTTGGTCTTGGGTTTGACACCCTAAAAGTGCATGATTTAAAAAATAAAAAATTACTTAATTTTATCGAGGGCTGGAGCCTTGTACGTACCTTAAATAACCTATTGTTTTTTCCTACCTTTTTGCTGAGGTAGTAACCAAATAATTTAAAGACATGGAAATATGTGCTGAAGCAACTTGTTTAGCTTCTTTGTGACTTGTAGGCCTTTTTTCTTTTTTTCTTTTTTTGCTCACATTTGTGAATACTCACTGCTGCAATTATATTAAACTAGTTCTTTTTGCCCTTCTTCTAGTTTTATTTTATTTTCTTACGTACAATCTGACATCCTAAGAGATGGGAAAAAAAACATACATTTAGGGTCATGTTGGGCAACGTAATAAGAGAAGAGGCATGAAAGGTTATAATTAGTTTTTTGCACATGTGCACTTCTATCTCAACTCGACCTCTAGTAAGAGATCATGAATAGTTGTATCATCTAGGTTTCTCAATACAAAAGGTTTGTATTATCTGAGAATCTTTCTTGTACTTAAATAACATATAAAAGAGAAGGGTAAACGCATATGAAATTGCTTCTCCAAGGCCAGAGACTTAAGGCCCTTTGGTTCTCAAGAAAGGAAAATCTTATAGAGGAAATCTCACAAAGCATGCCTTTCAAAAGTCAAAGGATTTCTTGTGGCTTTCCTTCCAGTCTCACCGATGAATGTTCTTCACAATTTCTTTCTGATTCCATTATTTTTTTGCATAGATTGTTTGTTCATTGTAATTAATTACCTTGAGAGCATAAATACAGATTTAATTTTTTCAAATTGATCATCGAAAACCAATTTAATTTCTTTGCTTTCATTATTATGTTCTGAGGGTTAGGGTTTGAGTTTACTGCAAAGGAATCAATTACAATTTCTTCGATTAATCGGGTTTTTCTGTTGTCTATCTAGGATGAGAGAAAGAACCAGTAACAAAATCTTTTATGTATGTTAGTTTCTATTTTAGCATGTTATGAGCATTCACTAATTGACTTTAAGTGTCAGTCCTTCCTATTCTCACTATGGTTTTGCTTCTTTGGTGACCAAGAAGTAGGAGCTTTAGCTTACCCAGCCACTAATCAGCATTTTTGTGTTTCCACCAACTATATTCACTTTTGCACCGAAAATTATGTGAACTTATTTATTCTGGCCGTAGATCCTATCCTTATTTATATTCAAGAATATAGTGTAGGAAGAGATAAAAGTTGGTGCCTACCTTATTCTCTTTTTCCCACTTATCAAATATTGAAGGAGAATTTGGAAGTCAGGAAAATATAAAGAAGGTTAAGCATTCAACTGCTTCTTCGAGGACAAGGGCTATTGTAACTGGAATCTAACATGTTCTTCTCTCCCGTAGAGTTGCCAAGAATCTTATTTGTGGATAACGATTGTTATCGTCCAGCAAAGCCACCGCCGCCACCATCACCGCCACATGGACCACCACCTGTACTACTACATTTCGGGCATTCGTTGCCTGATAAGACTTCCGAATCCAAACGCAGCTTCAACCAGAATGGGGACTATGCACCTGATATATGAGAAATAATATATCTTCTTCCTTTATGTAATAGGTTATCGCGCAATAATGTATTATACTCGATTAGAATCATCGTGGGTACCTCTGTTTCTCACTAAGAGTCATCAAAGGTTGACCATTGAGGTTTCAGAACTGAATTTGTGAAACCAAGGCCATTGTTGTTTATGGTTAGTGTTCAAGTCCCAAAGACTGTAAAATATGTAAAAATAAAGTTGTCTGTTCTTGATTGGGCTAAGATTTTCGCAACATGTTTAAACTGTACTGATTGTTCTCAGATTGATTTGATCAGAATTCCTTAGCTTACATTTTGATATATATGATTTGCAATAAATGAGAAGTTAAATTAAATGAGTTGGTAAAAATTTGAAGTCTTTAATTTTAAAAAAAAAATTATTGAAGTCTTTGGATCTTTAACTTTGAGTAATTCAATTCGTTACTTTAGAATTCAAGTATTTTTTTTTATTTAAAGATATTAGTTTTAGTTTTTAACCAGAAGGGCAGGTTGCTTTTGATGGAGACATCTTTATAGAACAAAACAAGATTAATTTTTTTTTCTCATTTATTAGAATCTTCATGCTCTTTACCTAATTCCATTGTATTAGGTCCAGCATAAAGTTTATTAATCATTAAATTATTATTATCACAAAAAAACGAATCTTTAGAAATATTGCATTTGATCCTTTAGTTAATATTCTAATGTTGTCCTTCTTGTATGGGCTAAAATTTTGGTTTTAAGAAGTGAAGACTAATTCATAAAATGTTGAATATGTATGAATATGTATTTTAAACTTAAGATCATTACTTTGATAATGCACAAAAAGTTGAAACTAGTTCTATGTGATAAAGCGACAAAAGAGTTCAAAACTATCACTTGTTAATGATTTTTTTTTTTTAATTTTTGGGTTGAGTTCTGTAGCAATACGTATAGGAGATGAAATAGAATTGAGTCTTTCCATAGCATTTGCTAAGCATACCTAAAGAGGAACCAAGTGGATTTACCAACTGTATTATAAAATAATCAAAAAGTGTTCCAAGTAATAACTAAAAAGTTTACCTGATTATTCCAAATTAAGCCATTGAATATCTCAATTAAAACCTAGTATTTGTTACCCATGTTTGGTGACTCTATATATGCAGCAACTGGCCTCCTTTTTCCTATTGTGATGATTTTTACATGAAATGAACCCATGGTTAGGCTTAAATTTGAGGAAAAGTAATTGATCCAAAGGTCAAGTACCCGCACTTCATGCAACGATCTACTTTAAGTAATCAATAATTAAAGACATGGTAATCAAACATCTTGTGGCAAACGATTTGTTTTGGCAGAATTTGAACAAGCAAGTTGTGATTCGGTCTACCTTTGGCTATGATCCTCCACTTATCCAGCACGGTGCAAACCTAACAAACTGAAGTTTAGTCGTGTAAATCAAACCAACATAGATCACCAAAAAAGTTCTTTTCCATCTGATTTCATTAAGGACCATAGTATTTTCCCTATCTTATTTTATCTTTTATTGCCGGCATGACCAATGGTTCATAACCCGTCCGGAGCTTTTGTGAAAATGCAACATAATTTCATGGAACTTGAGTCTTTCAGTGCCTTGTACAACTAGATCGGCTGACCGTTTGTTGAGTAGTTGGAGTTCTGAGCCGCTGAATCAGCTTCGACGAATATCCAGCTTTATAACCATGGACATGAATTTGAACACCCTTCTTGGAGTTTTGGAGGTAGTGTATCAAATAGGTCTTATTTTAGAGAGAAGTAACAAGAATATGACGATCAGAATTTGCTCAGAATGGCTACTAGGATTAGGGAAAGACCGTGCAAGAAGATGACAGGCAACCATGGGTGGGTGTTTTCCTGTTTAGCCTAGATTCTTCATAACTCAACAGAACAAGATTATCATACCAATAAAACACCAATCCTTGCAATTAAGTTTGAAAATATTTAATAATTAATAGAAAAACCAATTCTACAGACACTCGGTACATATGTCTAAGACAAAGGTCCTCTGTTTTTAGAGCTTTTAAGTAAAATTTAAAAGGAAAAAACGCTAAATTCGTGTACATGGGTTTTACCACCAATGAATCTGCACTAGAAGACCTACTACAGGATAAGCGACCTGTAATATCAATAAAATAAACCTATTAAAGTAACGGATATAACTAGTGTTTAGCTTCTTCTTGGTCTTTTTTTATAGACGCCAGTTTCTGGGGTTTGAAGGTTCTTTTTTACATCTACTCAAGCACCGGTTGCATAATGGAATCATAATTGAAACTTACATGTCCGAATCTGGGTGTACAACCTAAAAAAGGCATATGATGGTAATATATCATGTATTAACCTAAAGATTTTTTGTTTTTAATTTCTGGAGCTGGTCTTCTGTACATATGGCTTGCAAGCAACAAAGGTTCAAGAGATCACCATTTCTGCATGTGCTATGTCGTTGTCAATACCTCCACTGCAACTCGGTTATTTCGTTTGGTAAATCCGTCTCCCCATCATGTGTTACTTCAATCTGCAACCAGATATAAACACACTTCACTTAAAGTGTATAGCAAAATTATCCGAGTCCAGTGATTTATGTAAAGGTTTGAGTTTTGAGCTCCAACTAAGCAATTAAAAAACCTTGTTCTCAAGCCAAAGCACAATTTCTTATTGTAAAAGTAGATGCAGGAATAAAAACTACATGCACTTCTATATCCATTAATATGGGATATGAAAATTCTGGGTATAGTCACCAGAGCCTAAATGTGACATACCCGCCTAATCAAGCAGGTCAAACCACACCTCCAAGACAAGCAGTGATTTGACCATCTATAAACTGATTCAGGCTGAGCTTAGGGCAACAAACCCTAACGTAAGAGGTTGCCTAGTTTCAAAGATTGGAATTAATTAGGCTGGTTTAAGGTTTCAATGATTAAGGTCTAAAACAAAGACAGGTAGTTTACGGTGTGGAAAGCTAAGATTTGCTATGCTCCCAAATGGGTTTCCAGGCCAAAAATGAAACAAGAACGGGATGCAGGATGTTCTAGGCAGCAACTAACTTTGGGGGTTTTGGGGACTAGATGTGGACTTGTGGTATAGGAAGTTTAGAAACAAAATTGCTAAGGTCTGTAGCAGGTGAGTAGGATTGCAGATTTCAAGCTGGAAAGTTAATAAGCAGGCTATATTACAGTTTGACTTCTTTTAACAGCCATTTCCCTTGCTCTTCAGTATCAGTTGGCTAACAAGGTATTGCAAGATCAAAACCTAAGCCTAGCATTTGAGTTGTAAAGTTGTGCTTCTAAAGAAGACTTGTATAATGTTTTCAGTTCAATGCCCCATCATTTTGGTGAACTTGCATACAAGGATACTTTAGCTTTAACATACTCTTACATGTAAATGCACGGGGGAAACCTATTCTAGACAATCCCAACAGGCGGGTGGTCTCAAACCAGGAGAAAGTGGTTGAAGAGCCTAATTTTCTGGCTCTCAAACATCAATTTAGTTTCCTTACGGTCCTGCTTATGGTACAGTTGTTAGAACGAATCATCCTCCCTCAACCGAAGAAGACTCTATTGAACAATAGACTCCCTCAACTCAAAGATGAGGGCTCGTACTCGCAGTGGAAAAGTCCAGATTGGTACCTAGAAAAATTCATCCAAAACCACAAGTACTGAAGCCCAAAGATTGCTGCTGAAATCACAAAATCACTTTTTAAATCAAGGTCGATTCAAAAAATAGAAGAGGTTATGCAAGTAGGGGTGTGGGATATCACAAATAAACCACTTTTCCTCTAGAAATGGCATTACTAAATTAGATTAGAGAAAGTGAAAATATATGCCACCGTCATTTGGATGTGCTTCTATAATGTCCCACATGTGCTTTAGAACAAAATAGGTATGAGTTACATAAGTAGTATGTTGGGTAAACTTTTTTACATAGATAAAGCCATCGAGCAAAAGCTCCATTCATCGTATGCAAATATGTGTATCCTAATGGATATTAATAGTGATTTTCCTGTAAAATTGACATAAAGGAAGAAGAAATATATAAGGTATTATTGTTGGATCTCTTTGAAATGTAAAAAGTATAATTGCTTTGGATATAAAGAATATATTGTGATTAATAAAAAGAATTGTGTTCCTAAACAAAAATATGGCTCCTACCAAAGATCCTCTGGTTTAGGCTACTCAGAATATTATTCAAAATGCTTAAAAAATGACAATGACTACTACTACTCAAATTGATACCTAAGTTTACCCAACTTCAACTTGTAATGTTGCTTAGACTAAGGATAACCCATTAATCTATGATTTTACCCATGTTACTAGTAAGACTAGATCTTTTGGTAAAGAAAGAGATAAAAGATCAAACGTCATGTCTAGGAACAAGTTTGCACTACTAGCACAGAACATCTCACTAAATTTCACCAATTCACTTGAAAACGTTCAAGTAGCAAGGGTAGGTGAATAAACCTCCTAATAAATGATAATATTATCTTGGAAAAATGTAAAGGGCTTAAATAAAAGGCTTATACTAGGGGAGGTTATAGATTTTATTTTGTCCCAAACCCCCTATGTTATTATTTTGGTTGAGCATAAAGTAAAAGGCGAAAATGCTAACACTATCATGAATTATGGATTTGCAGGTTAAAGTTACATCCATAACTATACATACAATGAACTTGGTAGAATTTGGATTCTTTGAATTCTTGGGAGGATAGATGGATGATGGTGACAAACTTTAATGACTACAATTGTCAATGCATAGATCAATGCTTTAGTCATATTATAATCCAACCTTTTGTACCTTATATTCTATTACAATATGGATATCTAGTCTCACATTACTAAATTTGAGCGAGTTTCTCCACTTTATAAGCTAGCTTTTGAAGAAAAAATATCCTCATTTTGTTCTTATTTTTTGAAGGAGCTTGTTGCCTTGAATTTTTGCATACCATGTGACATCTTTCTAGCTTCCTTGGGCTAATGACGGCATTTACTAGTTCCCACCATAGTTACTTAAGTTACCAAGGGTTGATCGAAGTTCGAAAGAGAATAAATTTCCATGTAACTGCATTTTGCCTTTCAATTGCTTGGGCATCTTATCATACTATATGTTGAAACTCACTAGTAGAATAGCTAGCCAAGTTTAAAGCATTAGAATATAATTAAATATCAAAATATGTTTTTCTTTTTATTTTAAACTATCAAGGCAATTAGCAACTTACCTGACTTCATAATTTATAAGTTATTATGATTAATTATTTTCTATTTTTGAACAAAATAAGAAAGGAATGAAGTAGGCAAATCCTTTAATTTGATGTAAGTTAATTCAACTTATTTAAGCTTGTATGATATAAGTGTTTGTCATAAACATATTACAGACACTAATAGTTGTTGTCCTTGAATTGTAGATCCAAACAAATCAATTACTAGCGAACATAGATTCCATAATTCAAAATACTCTAGTACTAACGAAAACAGCCCAAAACGAAGTTCAACATGATGAGCACACACTGTCCTTCTACACTTCCAACCATGTTATTTAGAAAGTGAGGACTCCCTCTTCCTTCAAGCTTTCGATGGTGTCCCTCAGAGTGACTTCCAAAGGAGTGAAGCTAACACCCAAACTTTTAGCTTTGTCTTGGGAAACCTTGTACACTGGCGGTGAAAGCTTGTCCTCTTCGAATCTGTATGCAAACAAAATGCAGATTCTTAAAGTGATTACATATTATTTTCTACTACAGGATAGAAAATCGAATTAACAGGAACTTGATAATGGAGTGAGGAGAGCAGGGATAAAGTGGTTCTAGTTGAATATTACTTCCCCTTTTTTCACTTTTGATTTTTTGCTGCTAGGCTATCACATATCTTTCCAGCAATGTGGAGTAAAACTCTTATCTGACATTCGGAGAAATCTATGAACAAAATTTCGATAAATTATCAGCAAAGAAAATAAGGAAAACCCAAGATTTCTTTACCCTGAAGTAACTCCTTAAAAACTTAATCATTGAATGCCAGGTTATGGTAGCTCATGGACATAACTTCCAAGTTTTGGCAAGGAGTCAAAGTTGGATCCTAATTGGCCCTAGAGGTGGAAGAGATAACTTAAGAATTTTGGAATAGTTATGGTTTCAAATAGTGCTGGTGAATGAACTAATGTCAACTCAAACCCATGGGCAAATACCCATCACCAGACGAAGCCGCACAGTTTATCATCGAAGGCGGCCCACACAAACAACCGAAACACGCTTCTTAAAAACAGATGGTCCAGAATCCAGAGCCCTTAAACCATCATCAGCGATCCCCAAACAGCATCAAATTGTTGCATCTGCAACATTACAAATTAGCAAAGCCACCAACCGACACCCATGACTAAAAACCTTAATGCCACTGCCCCACCCCGCAATGAAGCTTTGTTTTTCCACCAGAGTTTAAAAGTTCTACAATTTAAAATGGGCTTGAGAGCATAGAGACATTTAGAATCACCAAAATGAGGATATCTATAGCTCCTAAACCGAAGTCCCCAGCATGATTATCTTACTACGAATCACCTAACTAGTTTTTACTTCCAATTTTTCTCCATACCATCTGCTACCACCCAAGTCACTATCAAACCTGCCCCTTGGCGTAGCAACTTAGTAAGGGTGAACTAAGAATTAGCATTATTTTTGTATATTTAAACGAAAAGGCGTTGAGGAATTTGACTGTCAAAGAGAATCCAATGTAAAATAACCGTCATTGAAGAAATGAATCAATTGAAGAAACTACATGAAGAATAACCTTGCATATGCAATAACACATGCAGATTGAAATTGATTGCTACACACCAATAAAGGACATTCAGTATAATGCAATTAAATAGCTCACCCTTCAGGTAGATGTAACTTAGGGTAAAGTCTGTGCAATATCTTGTAAACCTCAGAATAGTGAGTAACTCCACCAACTAAACAATATCTGCCACTAGCAATGGGGTTCTCAAATGACAGAATGTGGCCCCGTACAACATCTCTAACATCAACAAGTCTATAAATTCCATCTGGAAATGTTTGAGTACCTGCAGCAAGGAAAAGAGATAAAAAATAAATAAATAAGTAAATAAGGAGAAAAGGGTTAACAATAGCATCACAAGAATCATACAGAATGATGCTGCCTTAAGGTCAACAAATTTCAACAATCAAACACAGCTCAACATTTCTTTGTGATCACTACGACCATCTAACACAAAGTATGCCTTAGAGTAATTGTTGGATGCTTCGCGTTAGATGGCAGTACATCCTGTTCAGAGCAGAAGCTAATTATGACCCCAATATTTTATAAGATGAGCATTTTGTAAAGGCATTTTCCCAGGCAGTGAATGCTGAGATCGGACTGCTGTTATCCATAGGACATGGATTGAATCTCAACCTATATGTTTCAGTTGGAATCAGAGGGTTTGGCACCATGCACACCAAGGTCAGGTTTTGCAACCGCCTTCAAGTGAATTCTAAGTTATTATGGATTTTTCACTTTCGTGGAGAGAAAATGGAACAAGGAAATGCCAAAGACAGCTATCCCTTGCCATTCGGAAGATCTGGAAGTTACAGAACTTCAACTTTTTTGGTTGGAATGGCACAAACCCTAATATGTTGGTGCATAGTACCACGAAAATGAGCATAAAATTAACAAAAACTGCACTTCAATGTTCATCTTTACTGTAGAAAGAAATACAGGACAGATAATGCTCGTTAGTCACTAATGAGTACCATCGACAAGCTTCAGAAATCCTTCCATGCTAAAAGTAGGAGTTGGCTGTATGAGTGGACCAATCACGAAGCCCGGGTTAATTACTACCAAGTCAATGCCATGGTCTTCGGAAAATTTCCAAGCAGCCTGCTCAGCTAAGATTTTTGATGCTGCATACCAGTTCTGAAAGAAACTTAAAACCTTTAGAAGAAAGTTCCTGTTTTCGTGGAATGAATTAATTGTGGGATTGAGAACAAAAGTAATTGCAATATGTGCAGTTGAGAACAAGAATAATTACAAAATGCATGCTGTTTGAATCAGATTCTAGAGAAATCTGAAACCAAGTCAACATCTAAATCAAGAACTAGAAGTTTAATATTTGGCAAAGCTTAAATACAGGAAAAAGTAAAAAAGGCTCAAAAGCTGACATGCTCTCTGAGTAAGCAAGGTAATGGTAGGACAATTTAGATAGAAGAAAATGCATGACTCACAGTTTGCAAATACTCTTCGACACTTCCTCATAACTAGAATATCATGATTGTTCTCTTAACAGAACTTCAATATGGTAGTATGTAAGAGTCAAAATAAAGATTACTTAGCGACATTGAGAAAAATTGAATAGCCCATAGTGTACCTTCAACTCTTTACACAGATCTGGATCTGAAAACCAAGTCTCATCTACTATCACATCAGGTGTCAAAGGCCGTCCATTGACCATAACTGAAGCCATAGAAGATGTTATGATCACTTTCTTGATAGAAGGAACTTTTGCACATGATCTAAGAACGTTAAGAGTTCCCTTCACTGCTGGATCAATTATTTCTGTCTGAGGCATGATAAAAAATGTAAAAATAGCTCAAATATGGATAGATTTATAAAACTAAGATATCAAAAGCAAAAGACTACTGGACAAAAAATTGAAAACATGCTATTCAAGCATGTTATGCAACACATGACGACACGTACCAACTTCTTTCATGCATGATTTATATAAAAGCAGTGGAATCAACTGACATAACTAAAACCTAGGAGTACAACTGTGTTCAATAAGTGTTGGTTCCAGCAATGTTGAGAAATTGCAATTGCACCTAATGTTGTGAACATGAAACATTCTCTTTCTTGAGCTATTATTAAAAGAAGAACTTTGTGAAAGCCTTGACATATATATCCTTTCCAGGAGTAGATATTACCTCCAGAAATGAGAGAATTTTCTCTCCATTTCCACTCTACTTTCTACAGTAAAGCCCTTCTCTCCCAAGGCCAGTAAAGTTCTTGATTTTACCGTCCAACTTTTACCACTATGCTATGTTGCTAATTTAGTCAATCTTGTACTAGCTTTAAAATCGTTGGCCAAAACACCATCGAAGTACATGTACTGGCATGAGATCCTTTAAGTTGTTTTAAAATCATCAAGTACAAACAAGCATCCACCTTAGTAGCAACAAAACTTAAAAGATTGTATCTATTACATATCTCGAAGGAAATAAAAAAAATAAAAAAATAAAAAAGATAATGAGATGAACCTGTGGATCATTTGCCACGAAAAAAACAGGGGATGCCAAATGAAAAATGCCTGCGCAGCCATCAACTGCCGAATCAAAAGATCCTTCCTCCTGTAAATTTGCTTTAAATAAGTGAAGTCTTTCTTTAGCCCCATCAAGTGCAAGTAAACGCTCAGTTTTCTTTAGATCATCTGTGAAATTTACGCACAGATATCACTTGAAATGCTCAACTTTTTAGCACCAAACAAATAAACTCAAGAAAAGAAAATAAAGGATAACGGATAACAACTCAATACAGATTAAATATTATATTGTACACACAAGGTAAATCTTCTGTTACATGCTACTCAAGATTAGCCACGCAAGAGTAACAAACGTGTCATTCTTGTATATCCAGTTGATGCGCTACCTATTTTGCGTGCTTGATTTGCACAAATCCACTTTGCGTTTTCATAAGCAAGTTATGGATTTTCAAAGAAGAAAAGGGCTGTGGGAGTGACTAGCGGTTTACGAATCGACACCACATCAATATATAGTTAATCTCGAAAGTAAAGAATCTTATTTCTAATCAAAATGACATGAAGTTAACAGTAGTCTAAAGCAAAGAAACGCAAGAGAAGTTTAGATTTGGGAATTACACGGAAGTCTAAAGCAACGAAAGTCGGACCCAGAATCTAGATTAAGCTGAAACGTTGGATGAGATGCAAAAATAGAAAGAAACAGCACTCACTTGGATCACGAACTGTAGCTTTGACAGTATACCCACGTTGAAGAAGGAGTTTCACAAGCCATGATGCTAGGTAACCCGAAGCCCCCGTCACGCAGACCACCTTCTCTGCTGTACTCATCCTCGCTCTCTCTCTCTCTCTGCATTGACAGTTCAAGCTTTTGAGTCACCAAAGACGCTACAAGAATCAAATATAAAATCCATGGTGACGATATTAACAAAAAAAACCCAGCGAAATTCGGTTCGTTGTTACGTGCACAAAGGTTAGGACACGTAACTGGTTTCCTTACAAGCGGGTTAATACTCATTTGGAATGGATTATGGTAACTTTGGATAAAATGGAGCCTTGATGGCATCTTCAGAGGGATACCGGAACTCTGTTTTCAGAAGGGAAAACAAACCAAATTCTTAGATTTCAAAAGCTACTTTCTTCATACATAACCAGCTCTTTCTATGAGGTTTTGGGTCTGCCATCAAAGGCACGTCTCCCTTACGCTTTTACCCAAATACAGACGCAACCCACTCCCTACGATCCCTATTCTAGCAAAAGTCACTCTCTTTACACAAAATCCCACGCCAACGCCCCGCGAACAGACAAGTTGAAATAGTCCCCAGAACTGAAACAGTCCTCTGATACACGCACGTAACATACGTCCACCCCAAAAATTTGATTCCCTCACAAAACCCAGAAAAAGACGATCGCAGAAGACCGTTTAAAGACAAAAGCTCGATTGTTAACAGAAATAAGCAAAATTTGAATACCTCAAACCAAAAAATGGAATTGGAACTTATAGGAAGAAGAAACAGGTACGTAACTGTAAAGCACGACCCTCCAAACAAGCGAGACAAACAATCCCAGGTCCGGCTTGAAGAAGTAAAGTTTACTTCTTTCGTTCCATTGACTGTTTTCACTCTTGAATTCCTTTCCGCCACACACTTGCGTCCCAGCTAGTGGGAAGCCTAGTCGGTAAGGTGGACCACATGAATTTCAGTACTTTTCTTTGTTTATTCTTTTCTTGCTTATATAATTATGACTCTCATTTTTGTAGAGTTTCCCATATTGTTAGAATATGAGTATATGAAATTATTTAAATTAAAAAAAGTTTACCAACTCTTGAATTAACTCTTAAGTTGAATAATAGACCTTTTAATATGATATTAGATATCAACTTTTTCATTTAATACTCCTATGAATGTAGTTAAATCTTTAGTAAGACTATTGATGGTCCAATAACTCAATGGATAGCTACATATTAATATCAAGTATTGCTCAAAAAATAAAATGTAGATCACAAATGAATATTCATTGACAACAAATATATTTCTTGTGTGAACAAATAAGATATATTTATTCTCAAACTGTGTATAAGATCAATCAAATTAAATGGTAGAAAGCAATTGTATGTAGGTCATTCTAACCACCATCACACTAGGTTTAAGTTCATGGAATTATGGTATAATTTAAGAGGAAATAGATTGGGTGAAGTTGATAGCAACTTAAATTTTCAAAGAGGAAGTCTCACATGATTTTGAAGAGAAAGTCTTCCAAGTTGGAAGACTTATAAATCGGTCATTAAGTTGTGTACCTTAAAAAATAACGAAAAGTTAGAGTGATATTAATAATTAAATATTAAGCTGTTTGAAAAAAGTTAAGAAGTAAAGATTGAGCGGATTTGACTGTCTTTGTTGTAGCCAAAGACTATATGTTTTTCTTACTAATTTAAACTATTAGGTAATTAACATCTTAAAATAATAGTAAAATTTAAATATTCAAGAAATGACTTAATAATTAATGCGTTATTATGATAAACTATTTTCTAATATTGAGGAAAAGAATAAATGAATGAAGTAGGTATCCTTTAATTTGATAAAGTTAATTTAGCTTATTTAAGCTTGTATGATATAATTGTTTTAATAGTACAGCATAGATTGTCACAACATAGCAACAGCGCGTATGGGATCAAGCATTGGAAAAATCAAAGTTTGCATCGAAATGTTTAATTTTTATAATTTGGTGCTACTTATTGCAGCGGTGAGAATGCTGCCACAATACACGAGAAACCATTTCAACTAAATTTAGCGTCAACTTGAAGTTGTCATAACATGTCATGCACATCCGACTAAACGACAACAAAATATGTGTTTCTGTGTGTCGTTTTATTGTTGAGGAAGGAAACAAAAGAAGAAAAGAAACAGTTATAATGTAGCATTGACAAACAAAATTATTTATTGCAATGATTTATTTCGTCATAACATGCTACATCCGGTAAGTTCATAATACATAAGCAGATTGCCATGTGATACTTTATTTGAATAATTATTGATTTATTGTCATAGTTTATTTCACCATAACATAATACATCCGGTGACTTCATATTGTGACTGCGGGGGATCAAGCAAATGGGTTGAAGCGAACAACTGGAAGGCATTTTAGGGGATGAGCCATGTGCATGAAAAAGCCCTTCTCGACTTCCATATTAACCTTACCTTCATCTCCTTCTCCACCAAGCTTCCAATCAAAGCATTGAACCATGGCTGCAACTGTGATATGCAGCGTACACAACGCCAACCTCGCGCCAGGGCATGCTCTCCTCCCCGCCCCAAAAGGAAGAAAATTTAAAGTCTCTTCCATATTTTCTTGTTTCTTAGAAGAAACTAGGAACCTCTCCGGCCAGAACTCGTTTGGATTCTCCCACAGATTTGGATCTCTCATGATTGTACACAAGTTGACTGCCACCGTCATGTTTTGGGGTATGTCCAAGCCGTCTAATTTACAATTCTCGCGGCATGCTCTTGTTATCACAGGTAATGGCGGATACAGCCTCAGTGCTTCTTTTACAACAGCTTGCAAGTAGGGGAGGCTTTCGACATCTGATTCCTCAACCAGTCTAGTTCTACCAACAACTGACTGTATCTCTTCTCTGAGCTTGTTGAATGCTTTTGGATGGTTGATGAGCTCAGCTATTGTCCACAAAATGGCCTCAGATGTGGTACCAGTGCTTCCAACAAATAGATCCCGCCGCATTTGAGTTGATAGAAAGACATGATAAAGAGATCTTTTATTCGGATGTCTAAAGTAGTCTAGAAATTTGTGTTTGAATTAATTCAATGGAACTTGAAGTTGGACATTCCAGTAACTGATGATGTAAAGCTTTCTAAGAAGAAAAAGGAAAGGAAAAGAAAAAACTTACAGCCAATAATGCCTTCAAATGGATTCTGGTCATCTTGACCTCAGCCTTGTCATCTCCATGCACCTTTAACAGCATATCCATCAAATCTTCATGGTCCTTCAAAAAATTTTCCAAAAGCCCATCGAACCTCGTAAGAACATTTTTGGCCTCCCTTGCAAACAGCCAGAAAGCTAATTTTCTGAGTGGCCCAAACATATCCCCGAGAAACATCTTTGATCCTAACTCAAAGCTTTCTTTCACCAACTCCCTAACCTCATTAGCTTCATAAGCTCAAACTATCTAGCCATGGTCACCATGAATGGTGTTCAATACTACTTCCTCTGCTTCCTTCTCTGCTTGCTCTTCACCATCCTCCTCAAGTCCTTTTTTAACAGCTCCACCTAGTCAAAGACCCATCTCGCCCTCCCTTCCAGCCCTCCGGCCCTTCCACTCATCGGTCACATCCACCTCCTGGGGCCACTCTTTCACGAATCCATGCAAAAACTCTCCTCCAAGTATGGGCCTATTTTCCATTTTCGCCTTGGTGCTTCTCAGATGGTTGTTGTTTCGTCGGCTGCCATGGCTACCGAGATATTCAAAATCCAGGATCTTACTTTCGCTGAACACCCGAAACTAGGCTTCTCCGATGAAGTGCCGTATGCAAAAAATGGATTTTTCAGCGCCCCATATGGAGAATATTGGCGCTTTGTGAAGAAACTATGCACGACCGAATTGCTCTCACCCAGACAGCTTGAACGCTCGTATGCTATCCGAAAGGACGAGCTTGACCGGTTTTTGCATAGAATTCTTGAGAGTGCTAATAAGAAAGACGTTGTTGATGTGGGTGCTGAAATTACCCATGAGCACTAGAAGTAATCGTGACCGTGGAGTGTTTAACATGGCAACGCGAAGCACGTAGGCTGGCCATTTTTTAATGTTCATACACATTTCCAAAGATTTGATTAGTTTGTTGTTGTTGATTGTCTTAAAGAACAATATGCGGTAGGTGATGGACGCATGGCTATTTTTCTTCTACTCTCGCTTTGCTTTTTACTCGTTCCTTATTTATTTATTTATTTTGCCTTTGTACAACTCATACACCTTGGGTGTCGAATTTAAAAAACATCTTACAATACCTCCTTACCATTAAACTAAGCTAGACAATTCAATTTATATTTTAGCAAATAAGCATTATATGATTCTCCAAAAGCAAATAATCAATTCTACTTTTTGGTAGAAGCTAAGTGGGATATGAGAAAGGACTAGAGAAGTACATTCCAAGCTGTATAACGAGATCAAATATTTCTTTCCCTTGAAAATTGGTATCACGTAATGTCAAGTTGAAGAAATTTACTCGGGATACTATTAAAGATGTTAATGAAGTAGCACTGGGTCACGACCTGGTTGTTTAAGCTGTGCGGCGCCTAGCCTGGCTAAGTCAATCTTACCCATTTATCATGAAAAAAGAATGAAGGACAAACTCTTTTATTCCTCCTTAATGGATTACGTGTAGGGAAGTATCATATTATTCCCATGAAGGAGATGAACTCCAACTACAAGATCCCCATAGAGACCCACAAAATCTCTCATAGCCCCTCGGTTACAACCATCTCTCTCTTCTTGCCCTCTCCCCGAGTACAAACGTGTTCCCCATAAAATCCTCCCCGTGGCTTTGAGCTACTTAGACGAGTCCTTAAATGCATTGATCGATCTAACCCTCCTTCTTGGCTCAACCCCTCCCTTCCACACACTAGCCAAGCTCGAACCCAACCCTTGATCTTCCCAATGGAAAAGGCATTACAACTATCAACCCCTCTAGTAAACCTCATTAATGGAGGAGGCCTTTATTCCAGCCACCCACCGTCCTGATTCCTCGGTTCACCTCTCCTAAGTAGAGAGGACCCTCTATGCCATCCTCTAGCCGGCTATCTTCGGTTTGTATCTATAAACAGAGGAAGCCCAGCTAGAATTTCCTCAAGTCTGTTTTGTTCCTAGTTGTGAAATTCCGGTCTTAACAAATTACTGGTAGCAGTCCAATGGTCTTCTATCCATTGTGCCCCGTTGACAAGTAAGTGGAGCCTTGGGTTGAAGGTCCAACACATATTGTACTCGTGACAGAAGAGGTACAAGTTGTAGCATATTTGTGCGGTGCATCGTAGTTAGGCTGGGTGATTAATGAATGTCATAGTGTTTGGAGTCACGACATACATTATTTTGCAATATTTGAAGCCAAAAGACAAATCATACACCATGAGGAAGATGAAGTTTTAATTGCATGATTAGGTTTTTTTTTTCTTGTAGATTAAATATGGTCTTCACACAGCAGACGTCCATATTTCAAGGCCATACAATTTGTTCACAATTATTTCAATCCGCACCCCATTATTAACACATCATTCAGAAGCAGAGGAAGCCCTTCTGGATCAAGCTTTCAAAAGTATCTTTAAGCGACACCTCCCAGGGAATGAAGTCGATACCCTAACTTTTTGCTTTCACCTTGGATAACTGATGCCCCCAGTGGAAGGCTTGTTATCACTTCTGCCCCCACTGACGAACAAACTCTCTCAGAACTTGTGTCGTATCAGAAAATTGATTTACTAGCAAATCAATAGTTTGACGAAATAACATTCCCGATATTGTTGATGATTAAACAATGAAACCAAATGGATTCTTCGATTAAAACAAGTATTGGCAAGCTAAATCAAGTAGTGATCGTAAATCATTCCTGATAAGTGGGACAACAACCTTTATGGTAAACGAATACTTCAAATCGCAGAAACGGTGTGCAATGAATAAATCTGTAATGTCTATAGACACAGAAAATTTTTAATAGTGACAAGGCAAAAACTGTACCCAAAAAAAGCAACAACAGTTTCCGACCGTTACGTGCTCCTCTTGTCTGACAGAAGATACATAGAGAAGTAATGGGATGCAGAGAATTGTGTGGCTGAAGGCCGTGTGGATCTGATCTCACAGTTGGTTTTAATTAAGCATCATGGTGGATGCAGAGAATTGTGTGGGTGAAGGCGTGCAGATCTGATCGCACAGTTGGTTTTAATTAAGCGTCATGGTGGATGCAGAGAATGGTGAATACAGTTGTTTTAATGAAGCGTTATGGTGGGAGGAATGAGTAGTAGTGTCACCCATCTGTGGGCTTCCTCTGAATTCCTCTGCCCCAGTAATTAGAAAGGTTAGTATAAATAGGGAACATAGGGTAAAAACGAAGGGAGGCTTTTGTACCCCACTTTGCTTGTAACCAGGGAGACTTCTTTCTTTTGATCAGTACAATCTCTGCAAGTTTTTGCCTTTATTGTCTTATGTTCATCACTCACCATTGGGAAAAAGATCCGCCACAACCCTTGGTTTTATAAGGATTTCCTCGAACCCAAGCCAGTGAAAAGATCCCTAGCCTATGCACGTAACACCGACATATAACAAGAACAAAAGGCGTTCGGTGTTGAAAATAATGATGACTTTCTTTTCAGGAAGGCAAAAAGCTGGGTACAGCTCTTGCAAAAGCTTCAGAATCTTAGGAAGTTGTACGACGGTATCAACCAAACAATATCTGCCTGAGGCTGAAGGAATTTGTTGCGTGCAGAATCTTCGGATGGCCTCGAGGGATGAATAACTTGCAACAGCCGATCTAAGCTTAGATCCGGCTTGTTCCTATTCTTCCTCCTGCCAATGATTATAAAAGAGAATAGCCAAAAACAGCAACAGCACTCCACATCAAAAGGGACATGGGACCTCTGCATCTAAGAAAAGGACACAGGACCATAAACATACGAACAAACCGACAACTTCAATAGGGATTTCACAATGCCCTTTTCCTACACGTTTTCCCCCTTTTGGAGGCAGCACCTTCCTAGTGCCGAAGTTACCCCTTTTAGTTAAGCAAAATAACATTCTAGCCTCTGGGCTTTACACCACTAAGACCCATATTACAAAACAGTAACGCATACATATTAACGTACCATAATCCCCTATAAGCTATAGAAAAAACAGCACCTCTACATTACAGCTTCGGAAGGCATGCGACAACTCATTCCCCCTTGTGAAAGACCTTGTCCTCAAGGTCGAAAATCTGGATACCTGGTATGGAATTGCTCTTCTAGTTCCCAAGTAGAATCTACAGCTATCAATCCCTTCCACCAAACCAACACTTGATCTTCCTTCTTGTAGACCGTTTTACCTATGATGGCTTGGGGTTGGGAATCAACATATCTTCTGACTCCAGATATTGCAGTAGCTCTTTCTGAACTTGTACACCTTGTCCTACACACTTCTTGAGCAAGGATACTTGGAAGATTGGGTGGATTTTTGACGTACTCGAGAGCTTTAACTGATATGCAAGGCTACCTATCCTCTCTACTACCTCAAAAGGCCCATAATAACGAGAATGCAGTTTCTTATGATAGTTCATGCTAACTGAGAGCTGGCGGTAAGGCTGAAGCCTCCAAAACACTAGATCCCCCACCTGAAATTCTTTATCAGTCCTTCCTTTGTCATACACTTTCTTAAAACGGTTCTGTGATTCAGCTAGTTTATGCCTTAACAATTTGAGCATCTTGTCACGCTCTACTAGCTCTTTCTCTGCTGCCTCCACTGACGTAGCCCCTGGAATATAATCTAGTAGAGTCGGGGGTGGTTTACCATACACTACTTCATAAGGACTTTTTCCTGAGGATCCGTGTTCACTCGTGTTATAGCATAGTTCCGCCCAAGGAAGCCATTTGAGCCAGTTCTTGGGTTGATCTACTGTAAAACACCACAGGTACATCTCTAGGACTTTGTTTACTACTTCTGTTTGCCCATCAGATTGGGGGTGATAGGCTGTGGAGTAATTCAAGCGAGTTCCATGTAGATTAAACAATTCCTTCCAGAATAAACTAGTGAACACTGGTTCGCGATCAGATACAATTTTCTGGGGCATTCCATACAACCTGTAAATGTTTTGGAAAAAATTCTCAACCACTGTAAATGCTGTACAAGGGTGATGGAGTGGGATAAAGTGGGCCATTTTCGACAACTGATCCACCACTACTAAAACACATGTTTTACCCTTAGAGTTGGGCAACCCTTCTATGAAGTCCATAGAGACCTCAATCCAGACCTCCTTTGGGATAGGTAATGGTTGTAGAAGCCCCGCTAGTAGGGTATTTAAGCTCTTGTTCCTCTGACACGTCACACATTGCTGCACAACCTCTTACACCATCTTCCTCATACCTCTCCAGTAAAATACAGCCCTGATCCTTTGAAGCGTTTTATGCAATCCCTCATGAGCAGCTGTATGTATTTCTTCCACCAAGGTCCTTGTTAGTTTGGAACTCGGGCCTAAGTAAATTCTGCCTTTATAAAAAATCAACCCGCTCCTAACCTTCCATGTCTCTTTCAAAATTCCTTCCTGTATGTGCTTCACCTTTTCTTGCATTTCGGGGCTCTCTCTAACTTCATCTTTAATGGGTTCTACCCACAAGGGCACGGGGGAGGATATTGACACCAAGGTTCCTTTAGTTTCTGCATCTTCTACCCTTTCCTTTTGTGATAAGGCATATGCAGCTTTGTTCTCTTTCCCTGGTTTATACTCAATAGTAAAGTCATATCCCATGAATTTGGCTAACCACTTTTGTTGCGCCGGTGTAGTGATTCTTTGCTCCCATAAATGTTTTAAACTCTTCTGATTTGTCCTCACTATAAATTTTTTGCCCAACAAGTAGCCTCTCCACTTATTAATTGCCAGGACCACAGCTAATAACTCCTTCTCATATGTAGACAAAAGAGTATTTTTTCCCTTTAAGTGCTTGATTGAAAAAAGCAATGGGATGTCCTTCTTGTGATAAAACCGCCCCAATTCCTTCTCCTAAAGCATCGCACTCCAAGACAAAGTCCTTCTCAAAGTCTGGAAGTGCAAGGACTGGTGCTAAAACCATGGCTGTTTTTAGATCATCAAAGGCCTTTTCAGATTTTGGATTCCAAACAAAGTTATTTTTCTTAAGAAGCTCCGTGAGTGGGGCTGCAATCTTCCCATAATTGGCGATAAACCGCCTATAGTAACCAGTGAGCCCTAGAAAACCCCTCAATCCCTTAAGCTGTTTCAGTTTAACCCAATCAACCATATCTTGCACCTTTTTCTTATCCATGGCTACCTTTTCCTCACTAATAACATGACCCAAATATCTCATTGAACTTTGGCCAAAAGAACACTTACTCTTCCTAACATATAATTCATGATTCTTGAGTACCCCAAAAACTTTCTGGACATGTTCCAAATGCTCATGCCAGCTTTTGCTATACACTAGTATATCGTCAAAGAAAACCAATACAAAGCTTCTGAGGAAGTCTTTAAAGATCGAATTCATAAGGGCCTGAAAGGTGGATGGGGCGTTGCATAGTCCAAATGGCATAACTAGATATTCATAATGACCTTGATGGGTTTGAAATGCTATCTTATAAATATCCTCATCTTGCATTCTAATCTGGTGATACCCCGATCTCAAATCCAGCTTTGTGAAATACCTCGCTCCATGTAACTCATCCATCAACTCCTCAACTATGGGGATAGGGAACTTGTCTTTAATAGTTTGTTTATTCAAAGCTCTATAATCCACACAGAGCCTCCAAGAGCCATCTTGTTTCTTTACCAAAAGTACCGGAGATGAGTATGGGCTAGTGCTAGGCCTTATAACCCCCACCTCTAATAGCTGTTTCACTATTTTCTCCAACTCTCCCTTTTGGTAGTGAGGGTATCGGTAGGGTCTTGAGGCTACCGGTTCGCTTCCCTCCTTTAGGGGTATTCTATGATTATATTCTCTAGCTGGAGGCAGACCTCTGGGTTCTTCAAACAAATCTTCAAACTCATCTAACACATCCCTTAGATCCTTGTTAACATTCTTAACATACCCTGATTCCAAGGACTGCAGCTTGCTCCTTACATTCTGGGAATTTTCTGGTTCTTTTGTCCCATTGTTATGCACTGCTATTACTTGCACTAAAAGCCCAAATCCCTCTTGTTTAAGCTCCTTACAATACTTATTTTCACTCACCAGCAAGCTTTCCCCCTTCCTTAACCCTTGTAACGTGACTAATTTCCCCTATACTCTGAATGCCATCTGCATTAGTTCGAAATCCCAAAGGATGGGGCCAAGTGTTTTTAACCATTGAGCTCCTAAGACTGCCCCAGTTCCTAGCATATACAGTACATAAAAGTCGAACTTCAATTTCACCCCTTGTGTAGTCAAGACTAAGTCTTTACATAACCCTTCACTTTTCACTTTATCCCCATTTGCCACTTCTACCTCTAAATCTTTACCTTCACTAACTTTCAGCCCCCATTTATGTACTAACTGGACACTCACAAAGTTGTAGGTGCTGCCAGAGCCAATTAGTACACATACCTTGTTCGTTTCTCCCCCTATTGAGCCGGGTTAACTCTCATTGTTTGGGGGTCGGTAGACCCTTGCATGGCCTTAAGGGACACCTTAGGTGGCTCCTCATTCACTTCAGTTTCAGCTTCAATCAATTCAAGTAGTACACTATCCGTCTCATCATTTTCCTCCTCTCCAAACAACAAGAACAGTTTCTTTTTACAACGATGCCCCATCGTATACTTCTCATCACAATTAAAACACAACCCATTTTCTCTTCTCTCTTGTACTTCCTTAAGGGATAGCCTCTTAATAGAGCTTGGAGAGCCCTTATTCTTGTTCCAGCTAGTGTTTTCTTTTCCTCCATACTTTTGAGCAGTAACTTTTTCTTTCCTATTATTTGCATAATCATCCTCCCATAAATAAGCTAATCCTATAGCATCAGCTAAGTCTTATGATTTTCGGGACAATACTTCCTTCATCAGACCCTCCTTTAACCCAGCTAAGAAAAATATCACTTCTTGTTCTTCATTCACATAAGGAATTCTTAAGAGAAGTTTCATGAATCGTACCTCATAGTCTTTTACAGAGCTAGATTGTCGCAATATGATTATATCCAAGAGGCTTTTTCTGTATGTCGAAGGACCATAGCACCTAAGGAGCTCGGCTGTTAATTGGGGCCAAGTAATCAAACGCCCATCTGCCTTCCTTTGTAGCCACTCCACACACATTTGTGCCTCCTCCTCTAAGTGCCACACTGCAATATCAGCCTTGTCTAGTTCGGGTATGCCATTGAAACCAAAAAATTGGTTGGCTCGATTAATCCATCCTTGGGGGTTAGCTCCACCCGCAAATCTTGGAAAATTGAATCGCACCCATTTTGCCTCGGTTGTCCATGCGGAACTCTATTCCCTCCTCTTTCAAAGTTTCTATTTTCATCCCGAAATTCATCATAGAGCTCTCAGTTTCTGCCTTCTGGAACCACCTATTTCTTTCTTGGAAGCCTGGCTGGTTTTCTCGGTGTCCTCCCCACCCGAAGGGCCTGAGTTGCTCTCGGTTGGGTTCATATTGTCCCCGGTTCCTACGATCATCAAACCCCCGATATTGATCACGGACAGGGTCTTGATTTTCCTAATTTTGGCGCCCCCATGACTCGTTTGGCTGGTCCCGGTTTAGATCTTGACCCTCTCGGGTTCGGCCTTCCTCAAATCTACGAAAAGGTTGGCGAAAACTAGAAAACTGATTTTTTGGATTTCTGCGTTCCTTGGACCACGACTGAGGCTCCTAGACCTTCAGCTGGTTACTTTGAACACCGTCAATTTTTTTTTCCTCTTCTTCCCTTTTTATTTCTTTTTCCTTGGACCCCGAACTAGAGTCACCAATTGTTGTATCTCCTTTTCCAACCGATGTGAGAATCAAAGCCTAAAGCTTGTCAAACGACTCTTGGAATCATTTTTCTACTGCCTTCTTTCTTCGATCCCATTTTTCTTCTATACGGTGTTCATTCTCGGTGAACCTACGATCAATCTCCACATGGAGTTGGGCGATTTCTGAGGCCATACCTGATGCTGGTAAATTGTTGCGTGCAGAATCTTCAGATGGCCTCGAGGGATGAATAACTTGCAACGGCCAATCCAAGTTTATATCTGGCTTGTTCCTATTCTTCCTCCTACCAATGATTATAAAAGAGAATAGCCAAAAACAGCAACAGCACTCCACATCAAAAGGGACATGGGACCTCTACATCTAAGAAAGGGACACAGGACCATAAACATATAAACAAACCGACAATTTCATTAGGGATTTCACAATGCCTTTTTCCTACACGTTTTCCCCCTTTTGGAGGCAGCACCTTGCTAGTGCCGAAGTTACCCCTTTTAGTTAAGCAAAATAACATTCTAGCCTCTGGGCTTTACACCACTAAGACCCATATTACAAAACAGTAACGCATACATATTAACGTACCATAATCCCCTGCAAGCAACAGAAAAAACAGCACCTCTACATTACAACTTCGGAAGGCATGCGACAGAATTTCAGGCACCAAAATGCATGCATTTACAACATTTGTAATATCTACAAACCTATAGAATGGAGTGGGAAATGTTTGCGTACGTGCATGCAGAAAAGCCTTAACTGTCAGGCGCGAAGTTTTAAGCCAAATATGTACTACTCTTGCTGGTTATTCATTCAGCCGATGAATGATTAACTAGAAAAGGACAACTAATTGTAATTTATGGAAAAATCCAAGTAGGATATGAATGACAGGTTGTCATCGTTAAACACATACTAAGCTGTATAACGATACTATCTATTTTTTTACCCAAAAATTTTTTTTCCCTTCAATCTAATACCTTTTATAGAAAAGAAAGAGATAGAAAGAGAGATTTTTTCTTACCTTTTTGCTTTCTTTTTGAAGATAATAGAGATAGTGACTCATATTTATGCATCAAAGATCAAGCAGAAGGAAAAACTCCTAGCCAAATAGATGGATGCAAAGTCGAAGATATCACTTGGGATAAATCTAGACCTACATGACTTAAGAGGATCCCAGTAAACTGATTCCAAGTTTCTAATATGCTTTATAATTAGTAACTAAAACTAAAGAACTAGTTGCTCAAGTGTAAAGAGTACCATTTGTAAGTTTCAGAATCTTCTCAGGAAAAGCTAAGCGTTGGTTGCAAAACATGCCCAATCACATATCCGGGGTTTATTGTGATCAAGTCAATTTTGTTCCCTTCTGCAAATCTTCAAGCAGCTTCCTAAGCTAAGGTTTTTGAAAGCAAGTACCAACTCTGAGATAGAGAAAGATAAAAAAAACCAACGTCATGATCGATGCATGTTAAGTTCCTCAGTGATAATGTTTCCAATCCAAAACTACCTAGCCGTGGTTGATTGGAAATGAACACTGTAACACTGTATTTGCTTCATACTTAGTAATAGTTTTGACTGATCCAATTGAAAATTTCTCTAACTTTTGTTTAATGAGGCATAATTTCGATATTAGTGAATGGTGAAATAGATTTTCACCATGACTGGACTTGTATGTATGAAGGGAATATAACTAGTACAACAAAAACCAAGCATAAGAGCTGAACATGGTTATGTTCCCATGGATTTTGCAGTAGAAAGCCACTTCTATAGCCCAACAGAAGTAAAGAAGAAGAGGAAAGATAACAGTATAAATATCCTTAAAAAGAGGCATTAGTTCAGAGTTACATCTGCTGCTTAACGGAAGTAGAGAGAACGCTAGCAAAAAAAATGTCGAGAAAAATTATGGAAATAGAGTTTTTGAAGTATTTTGTATGGCTCCGGTGCAGCAGCAGACATGGTGACAACATTGATGTACTTAAGATACTTCATAGCGACATAGGAAGAAGACAACTTGCAACGAGATGATAAGTACTATGACATTGACAGAAGCACATACCTTCATTTTTTCACAAAAAAACTGCATCTGAGAACCAAGTCTCGTCAACTACCACATCAGAGGTTAGAGGTTTTCCGTTGTATGCGACTGCAGCCATGGAGGACGTTACGACCACTCTCTTCACAAAAGGTACTTTTGCACATGATGTAAGAACATTAAGTGTTCCCTTCACTACTAGATCAATTAATTCCTCCTAAAATATAAAAACACCAAAGGAAGTAACATTTTGCATCAACAGATCCATGATACCCAGCTATTGAAAAGCTATCAGAACAGTACTGAACTTGTTCAACCATCTCAGTGCCGTGTATTGGATTTTCAGTCATGTACTTACATTCTTTAAATGCAAACCAAAAAGAAGTTGGTTATGTTGGAATTAGAACAAAATTTAGAAAATTAGGATCAAAATTATTCCTCCTCGTTTCTCTCAAAGCTAAAGGCCGGGTACTGATATCACCTATTGGTCACTTCATAAATGGCCAAAGAACCAGAAAAGGGATCTTGAGCGACTATGTAACCATTCCCCTGGAAGAAAAGAGGACCTTAGAAAAGCAGTCGGATGAAACCTACAGTTAACGAAGACCTACTGCTGTAAGAAGGACTTATTATAAACTTTTATAACGTCTACCTTTTACGTGCACTAACTTATTGTAAAACTATGTATATGTAGAAAATATGGTTCTCTTCCACCATGATAGAAAAGCTTGAGGCCAGAAAAAGAGATCAAGCCGCTTTTTGAATAGAAGAAAGGAAATTTTATACTTGTATAATTCACCAACGCCTAGAAGCTAGAAAAAAGTTAATGTAAGGGTATTAATTGGATTTCACCAGCATAATGAAACTTGCATGTTGGAATTTCCCAAGATTATGTAATCTCCAATTTGATGATGAAGAGAAACATAATTGAACTTACAAATTAAGAAAGGAATCCAAGAGAATACTTGACACTTTACTCAAACAATCAAATGATTAAAAAGAAATGGCAAAGAGTTGTTATGCTTTTCTACTCTACCAAACACTACATGGAACCTTGCCTTTATTAGACAAAATTACAATAGAAAACCCTAGAATTTACAATGAAAAGTTCGTTAAGGTGCCACCTTTGATATGAATCTTTGCTCCACTCGTATAATGGAGAAAGATTATATGAATCCAAACACTAGAAGGATTTCCCATTTCATTTCTCGGATTCCAAATGGAAATTAAGAGGTGCGTGAAATACGGACCTTAGAGGATTTCCCAGTGGGTCTGGGGCACGTGATGTCAAGCACATGCAGTACAGATGCCTAACCGAAGTGTATATCCCTCTAATGGAACGATGCTGCTACATCAATAACCCCTAACAGATCAGTGTTGTTAATTTTACACCAAAGAACCAACATCCTTAGCTTCACCAAGAAGTTGGCATAAAAGTAAAACAACCAAGAAAGTTGCTCCACTTTTTCCACTTGATCTAACTCTTAGAAATGGTACTAGAGCTCCTAAGGTTGATTAATTCTACAGTAAGCTAATTTTGGCCAAAAAACACTATACACATCATTTTTTTTCACATCAATCCATAGATTTTATTCCTCCAACTACAGGTCACAAGAAATTAAAATACATGGATACCAGTAAATTCTTCATATTTTACATTATCCATGTTTTTTTGTCATGCAAAAAACCGTGTGCGCTTTGATAATCAAACATGTTGAGACAAAACAAAAACCACACAAAAGCTGAAGTAAAAACTAACTTGGGTCCGTAATGGTGGCTCTGACTGTGTACCCACATTGAAGCAAGACCTTCACAAGCCATGAAGCAATAAAACTGGAAGCACTAGTCACACACACAACCTTTCCAGCTCCACTCATTCTCCCCCTCAGTCTCTCTATCATAAGTGATACAGCTTTAACACGGTATGGAATCAAACTAGGATATGAAAAAGAGACACGAACAAGAACTTGAGGGAGCAAAGTGGTTTTAGTTTCATTCATACAGCACCAAGAGCTTAGAGATGAACTTTTACAGAGCCAAAGAGAGCTAAACCCAACAAGTGCAGATATGGAGCTCACGGCTTCCATATATGCTCTACATAGCTACATTACAAAGCATCAAATCAAAAAGCAAAAGGAGTAGGTCAGAGTCCCTATCACCGTGAGGTTACACCATGCCTCTTCTGCACTAGGTACTGCACATACCATGCTTTATCCAACTACTGCATAAAGGAGCTAATTCCAAGTCATGGTAGCAGAGTTACTTCCGTGAGCCCTAATCTCACTTCAGCTAGAAGCACGGCAACCCTGTCATTCTAACACCCTTCCTTGACAGGGTTAGCCACAACCCCAATCAACTCCCTGAGAAATTCATGTTGCGCTCGAGGCAGACCTTTTGTGAAGATGTCTACTTGCTGGATTTCACTTGGATAGTATTCAAACTTTACTTCTTTGGCTTCAACCAATTCTCGAACATAATGGACTTTAATTCCAACATGTTTGGTCCTTGAATGATGATTGGGATTCTTGGTCATTGCAATAGCAGACTTGCTGTCACTAAGGATGATAGTTTCACGATCCAGCTGGAAGCCCATTTCCATGAGTACTCTTTTGAGCCATACTGCTTGACATGCAGTAGTTGCAGCACCCACATATTCAACTTTAGCAATTGATAAGGAGACAAAGCTCTGTTTCTGTGCACACCAAGAGAACGCTACTGATCCTAAATTAAACACATACTCATTTATGCTTCTTTAGTCCTTTGCATTTCCTCCCTAATCACTATCAGCATACCCAAGCAATTCAAAGTTTTTAGTTTTGCAGTAGAATACTCCAAAGTTCTCTGTCCCTTTGAGATATCTCAAAATTCATTTCAATTTACTAAGATGCAACTTGGTAGGTTTATGTATAAACCTAGACAATAGAGTGAATGCATACATTACATCTGGCCGAGTTGCAGTGAGATACAATAGACTCCTAATAAGGCTCCTATAGGCTTACCCATCGGCCTCCCCGGACTGATCTTCAGCTGTTGTTTTCTCCCTAGCAATTAATGGAGTATCCATAGGATTGCAATCAGCTAGATGATGTTTTGTAAGAAGAGCTTTGGTGTACTTTGTTTGAGAGATGAAGATCCCTTCCTGCAGTTGAAATACTTGTAGTCCAAGAAAGAACCTCATGGAACCCAAATCATTCATCTTAAAAGCCTACATCATATCCATTTTGAATTATGCCAATAACTTAGGATCATTTCCTATAAAAATCAAGTCATCCATGTACAAAGATACTAGCATGATAGAGTGTGTTCTGCGAGACACAAACAAAGTTGGTTCACTAGCATGCAGACAAAGCCATGGTTGACAAAATACGCACTTATCTTACTATACCAGGCCCTTGGAGCTTGTCTTAGACCATACAAGGCCTTGTTCAACTTTAGAACTTTGTCTTCTACTCCAAAAACTTCATATCCTTTAGGTTGTTCAACATACACCTCTTCCTCCAAATCACCATTCAAGAAGGCTGCCTTTACATTGAGCTGAGACACATGCCAACCATGCTGAGCTACAATAGAGAGCAACATCCTTATGGTCTCCAATCTAGCTATTGGAGAGAAAGTTTCATTAAAATCAACACCTGGGATTTGAGAGTATCCTTTAGCAACTAGTCTAGCTTTATGCTTAACAATGCGGCCTTCAGCATCTGTCTTAGTTTTGAAGATCCATTTCAGCCCTACTACCTTTTTCCCTTCTGGTAAATCTGCCAGGGACCATGTTTTATTTCGCTGAATGGTTCTTATTTCCTCATTCATAGCATCTTGCCACTCCTTTTCCACCAGTGCTTCTTCATAGGAAATTGGATCCAAGGTTGCCATGTTACAGCTTTCATATATATCTTCTAAATCCCTCATCCTTACAGAAGACATAATTAAGAACTCCTTTTCTATCTCTAGTGATTGCATGCTATTAGCTAGAGATTGTTGTTGAGCTGGAGTGGTCATCCCAGTTTCAATTTTTGTTGGAACTTCTACATCATCCATCGTGCCATCATAGAACTTCTTAGACAGATCAGGAAGAAACATTTTGCTCGGCTCTTTCTTACTTAGGGTCCAGTTCCATGTAGCATTTTCATCAAATACCACATCTCAAGTGACTTGCAACTTATTTGAGGACAAATTCAGCACTCTATAAGCTTTGGAGACTTGAGTGTATCCCAGAAAAATTCCTTGTTCAGCTCTTCTTTCCAACTTGCTTCGCAGTTGTGCTAAAACATGAATGTAGCACACCGATCCAAACATTTTCATGTTCTCTACACTTGGTTTCCTTCCAATCCAAGCTTCAAATGGAGTGATCTGATCAAGGGCAGTTGTGGGACTTCAGTTCAATACATAGATTGTTGTGTTAACAACCTCTGCACAGAATTCTTTTGGTATGTCTTTCCTTTCTAGCATGCTCCTAGCCATTCCCATAACTATGCGATTTTTCCTTTCAGCAACACCATTCTGATGAGGAGAATAACTTGATGTTAGTTAATGCTTGATTCCATTCTTACTGCAGTAAGTGTCAAATTGTGAGGACAGGTACTCTCCTTCTTTATTAGACCATATAACCTTCACATCTCTATGACTTTCCTTTTTTGCACTGGCTTTGAACTTCAGAAAAGCCCCAAATGCTTCTGATTTCTCCTTGAGAAAGTCCACCCAGTAGAATTTACTTGCATCATCTATAAATAGAATAAAGAATCTTGTCCCTTCCTTGGTGGGAGTCCTCATAGGGCCACAAATATTAGTGTGAACTATTTCTAGAAGCTCAGTTTTCATTCTTTTCCCTTTAATAGGAAACATTTGTCTACTGTTTTTTCCAAATTGACATTCTCCACATATTGTGTCAACACGCTTCACCTTGGGGAGACCTTCTACCATATTCAGGTTATGCAGATCCTTAAGGGACCTATAATTCAAGTGTCTGAACCTCTTATGCCATAGTAGAGATGTGTCCTTAGTTACATGTAATGCACTCTGGTTAAAGTATTCAAATATGAGGGGAAAGTTTCTTGCATTTCCCATATCAATAGCTACAACTTCCACATTCATGTCTGCATCTTCAAAGATGTGGCACATTTTTCCTTTAAACAGAAGAACATATTTGTGCTCCATCATTTGCCCAACACTAAGCATATTTGAGCCTAGAGATGGAACCAGCAATACATCCTTGATCACTTTCACTCCTTTGCTTGTCTACACCGACACATTACCTTTCCCAACAATCTCAACATATCTATCATCTCTTAGCCTCACTTTAGATTTGAAGCTACGGTTCAATGAGCTAAATACACTCTCAAATGGGGACATATGACTTGTGTAGACACTATCAACATACCATAAACTTGGATTGACACTCATGACTAAGAGACTTGTAAAAAACAAGGTATCCTCAACAGATTCTTCTTCATTCTTTGCAAAGTTTGCTTGTTGTCCACTCTTTAACCGACAATTTTTCTCTACATGCTCGATTCTTCCACAATGATGACATTTAGGTTTGTCTTTGTACCAACAAAACTTCTCAAGATGATTAGTTCTATTGCATATTTTGCAATGAGGGTATCTACCCCTTCCATCAACTGAAGTGTCCCTCGGTTGAGAGGTTCCTTCAGATTGTTTGGATCCGAGATTCAACCTAGTCTTAAAAGTTGTTTCAACATTCATCATGTCTCTCATTCTCATTACCCTTTTCTCAAAAACTTCCAACGACCCTACTAGTTCTGATACAGTCATGATTTTGAGGTCTTTAGTTTCTTTTAGGGTGGTTACTGTGGAATCAAACTTATCTGTGAGACTCATGAGTATTTTCTCTACTACCCGTGAATATGGAATATCCTCACCCAAAGCCTTCATTTGATTTACTATCTCATTAATCCTCCCAAAATATGCCATTACTAACTCCCCTTCTTCCATGCTAAGCCTTTCTAAATCACCTTTAAAGCCTTGAATTCTAATAGCATGTACCTTAGGAGTCCCTAGGAACTCATTTTGAAGTGCAGTCCAGGCAGCTTTTGGAGTTGCTGCCTGAGCTATTCGGTTGAAGGATGCATCTGTCATGGAGAGTTGTAGCATGACCAGTGTCCTAAGCTCCCTTTCTTGATTTCTTCTCTCGTACTCATGCTGATATGGTGTCAACTCTATATATGGTCCAAGACTTGGTTTACCATTCTCAACCACATCCCACAACCTTTGATACTTGAGGTAAGTAGTCATATGGATGGACCAATTTTGATAATTAGCACCATCGAATGTTGGTAGCGGAAGTTGTGAAGTGGAAGTAGGTAGTGGTGGTGGTGGACTGGAAGCTACAGAGGAGGAGGATGACTCGTTGGAAAAGGATGAAGCCATGGAAAACTAAACTCAAACACACGGTGGGCACTTTTTGTAAGAGCTGGTCTCTAGAGCTTGTAACCTAGTCGTGATGCCATTAATACAACTTTAACATGGGTATGGAATCAAACTAGGATATGGAAAAAAGACAGGAATAAGAACTTGAGGGAGCAAAGCAGTTCTAGTTTCATTCATACAATACCAAGAGCTTAGAGATGAACTTTTACAGAGCCAAAGAGAGCAAAACCCAACAATTGTAGATATGGAGCTCACGACTTGTATATATGCTCTACATAGCTACATTACAAAGCATCAAACCAAAAAGCAAAAGGAGTAGGTCAAAGTCCCTATCACTGTGAGGTTGCACCATGCCTCTTATGCACTAGGTATTGCACATACCATGCTTTATCCAACTACTGCATTAAGGAGCTAATTCCAAGTCATGGTTGCAGAGTTACTTCCGTGAGCCCTGGTCTCACTTTAGCTAGAAGCACAGCAACCCTGCCATTCTAACAAGAAGAAGGGTCTGTTACATTAGCTTGGCTATAGTTTCTGCTTAAGGTGGGAAATAAGGAGGGGGCTGTTGACTAAATGTGTATGGTGCAACACGGCAGCTTGTTTTCAATAACTATAGAAGATTTGATTCATATGTCTTTTAAGCTTCTCTACTCAAGGTTGGCTAATCTATTTAGTTTTTAGTGATAGTTTACCAACGAGCTTAACCTATTCTTTTGTCCGTCATTTGTTTAAAATTAGTAAACAGCCCACACAATGTCGTAAGACATGACGGTTTAACCAAGAAAAAGACAATACAGTTGAACTCAGGGGACGAAGGTATCGGCAGGCAGGCCAATTCTATCAAAATTACTATTTAGAAAATGATAAAAGTCTTGTGGTAGACTTCTTGCTCCATTCAACCATTTCACATGTTTGACCATGGAATTTGGACCATTACTTTTATTTTGCCTTCTTGTTCATGTCTTAGTATCCATGTAAACGTTCACTTACAAATCAATAAGATTTGCTTTACATATTTCAACAATCTTTTGGTTTTTAGCAATGTCGATGTTGTACAATTGCAAGAATTTGGAAGTCAATTGTTGTTGTGAGAAAGTGTGACTGACTAGGTAATTGGATGATTAGAAGGGTGGACATCCAGAAACAACTCCCCAGCCTTTTCTTCTTAGATATGTTGAAAGCTAGAAAGATGAACACAACAAAAGATATTACTTAGCTCTTAGTGGGAAAGCCAGCCTCCTTAAAATTTCATTCACAAAGCATGTTGAATGCATACAATTACCCTGCTTATAAGCTACTTCCCTCTCTAGCAGGCAAAAGAGGAATAAGCGACAGAAAACTACCCTACCAAATATTTCTGCAGTGCACTACTTCCTGGTGCATCCAAAAGCTTGCCATGCTATCGCATAAGCATGAAATAGGGAAGATCCCTACCTAACACAAGAGATTGTCTTGTTAACCTACAAATAGAGGACTGAACTGCATGGTTTCTTATGACAAGCCAACAATTAGCCTCATCTATCCATCTAGTTAGCCTTCCTATCCTTATGTTGCTTTTGTAATCTCCTTTAGAATCGCACTTCTTTCATTGACTTCTTAAGATGCATTAACATCTTCTTTGTAATTTTCCGCAAGCCCTCCATAAGAAGTGTTCTCCTTATCTTGAATTGTCTCCCATATTTTCACTTGGTTGCTCTTCTCAGTGGATAACTTTGACTTGTTCCTCCCATAGTCAATTGCAAATCATGCTTCATGGATACTTTCCCAATAATTAATGGAACCATAATTTTCTTGGCAAACTAATACTACACCGATCATAAATAAATGTAGTAATAAGGCAAAACCTGATCCAAGAAAACAATATCAATGACTTACATTTGCAACAAGTGCACAAGAGATTGAAAAAACCTACTATTTGTCCACTTAAACATAAAAAGGTAGTGGAAAAAGTACATGGAAGTGTGCAATCACAGCACCTCTAATGTGGAAAAAAGTATGGAATGAAATAGAAAATGTTTGGGCCCTTACATGCATAAAAGCCTCCACTCTTTAGAATTAGATATATTGTTGTTAATAGAAGAAATCCAGAATTTTACTCCTAAATTCAAATATGCACTCTTGCTAGTTACTCGTTTTGGCATTTTATGATTCTCCAAAAGCATATAATCGATTCCACTTTTTGGCAAAAGGTAAGAGAGATATGAGAAAGTATTAGTCATCATTAAGTACATCCCAAGCTGTATAATGAGATTAAGTATTTCTTTCCCATAAGAATTGATATCCCCCAATTTGATGCCTTTTTATGAAAAGAAAATTCATTAACCCAAGCTAACATTGGAATAAGCGCGATTGACAAACATTAAGTTGAAGAAATTTAATTAGGATACTGTTGAAGATGTTCATGAAGCAACATTGTCCCACTAAATAGATGAATATAAAAGCTACCTACCCTTCTGTAAATACCAATAACCATTTTGACCATCATCCCTTATTTTGTTTGAACATGAAATGACGGTGCATCATAGTTAGGCTGGATGATTAATGAATGTCAAAGTATTAATGACCGTGGAGTGTTTAACATCGCAACGTGAAGCACGTAGGCTGGCCATTTTTTAATATTCGTACAGTTTTCCATAGATTTGATTAGTTTGTTGATGTTGATTGTCTTAAAGACCAATATGCGCTAGGTGATGGACGAATGGCTATTTTTCTTCCTACTCTCACTTTGCTTTTTTACCCGTTCCTTATAGTTTTTCCTCTTTTTTTCTTTTTCTTTTTTTGACAACTCATGCACTTTAGGTGTCGAATTTGAAACATCTTACGGTACGTGCTTACCATTGAACTAAGCTGGACAATTCTATTTATAACATTCTATGATTCTCCAAAAGCAAATAATCGATTCCACTTTTTGGCAGAAGCTAATATGAGAGAGTACTAGACAGGTGCATCCCAAGCTGTATAAAGGGATTAAGTATTTCTTTCCCCTGAAAATTGGTATCACTCAATCTGATGCTTTTTTATGGAAAGAAAAGAGAAGCTATGCTTCCTTTCTCTTTCTTAGGTAACGGAGACAGAAACCCATGTTAATGTCAAGTTGAAGAAATTTACTCGGGATACTACTGAAGATGTTAATGAAGTAGCATTGGGTCACCGCCTGGTTGTTTGAGCTGTGCGGCGCCTAGCCTGATGGGAGGCTAAGTCAGTCTTACCCATTTATCATGGAACAAGAATGAAGGAAAAACTCTTTTGTTCCCATGGAGGAGATAAACTCCCGCTACAAGATCACCATAGAAACCTATAAAATCTCCCATAGCCCCTCGGTTACAACCATCTCTCTCTTCTAGCCCTCTCCCCGAGTACAAACGTATTCCCCATAAAATCCTCCTCCTGGCTTGGAGCTACTTGAGGCGAGCCCTTAAATGCATTGATCGATCTAACCCTCCTCACTGGCTCAACCCCTCCCTTCCAACCATTAGCCAAGCTCGAACCCAACCCTTGATCTTTCCAGTGGAAAAGGCATTACAACTATCAACCCCTCTAGTAAACCTCATTAGTGGAGGGGGCCTTTATTCCAGCCACCCACCGTCCTAATTCCTCGGTTCACCTCTCCTAAGTAGAGAGGACCTTCTATGCCGTCCTCTAGCCGGCTATCTTCGGTTTGTATTTATTGCTTAAAAACTAGTAATCACTGGTGGCAGTCCAACGGTCTTCTACCCATCGTGCCCCGTTGACAAGTGGAGCCTTGGGTTGAAGGTCCAACACATTGTACTCGTGACAGAAGATGTACAAGTTGTATCATATTTGTGCGGTGCATCATATTTAGGCTGGGTGATTAATGAATGTCATTGTGTTTTGAGTGACGACATACAATATTTTGCAATATTTGGAACCCAAAGAGAAATCATACACCATAAGGAACATGAAGTTTTAATTGCATGCTTAATTTTTTTTTTTTTTTTTTTTGGTAGAGTAGATATGGTTTTCACACATCAAACATCCATATTTCAAGGCCATAAAATTTGTTCACAATTATTTCAATCCGCACCCCATTGTTAACACATCATTCAGAAGCAGAGGAAGCCCTTCTGGATCAAGCTTTCAACAGTATCTTTTAGCGACACCTCCCAGGGAATGAAGTTGATACCCAAACTTTTTGCTTTCTCCTTGGACACCTGATACTCCCCTAGAGAAGGCTTGTCATCATTTCTGCCATCACTAACAAACAAACTCTCTTAGAACTTGTGTTGTATCAGAAAATTACTTTACTAGTAAATCAATAGTTGGACGAAAAGCATTCCTTCCTATTCAACAATCCTAAATGCAGTAGAACTTCCTAACATTCCCGATATTGTTGATGATTAAACAATGAAACCAAAAGGTTTCTTCGATTAAAACAAGTATTGGCAAGCTAAATCAAGTAGTGATTGTAAGTCATTCCTGATAAATGGGACAACAGCCTTTCTGGTAAACTAATACTAAAAATTGCAGAAACGGTGTAAAATGATTTAGGGTCGATGCAGAAAATTTTTAATAGTGACAAGGCAAAACTGTACCCGAAAAAGCAACAACAATGTCCGACATACAAGAACAAGCGGCGTTCAGTGTTGAAACTAACGATGACTTACTTTTCAGGAAGGCGAAAAGCTGGGTACAGCTCTTGCAAAAGCTTCAGAACCTCAGAAAGGTGTACGACGGTATCAACCAAACAATATCTACCTGAGGCTGAAGGAACTTCAAGCGCCAAAATGTGTGCATTTACAACATCTCTAATGTCTACAAACCTATAGAATGGACTGGGAAATGTTTGCGTACCTGCATGCAGAAAAGCCTTAACTGTCAGCCATTAGATATGGAAAAGCGAAGTTTCAAGCCAAATATGTACTACTCTTGCTGATTATTCATTCAGCCGATGAGTGATTAACCAGAAAAAGACAACTAATTGTAATTTTTGGCATAATCCAAGCGGGATATGAACGACAGATTGTCATCGTTAAACACATAGTAAGCTGTATAACGAGACTACCTATTCTTTTCCCCTGAAAAAAAGCTTCCCCTCAATCTAATGCCTTTTATAGAAAAGGAAGAGAATAGAGATTTTTTCTTACCCTTTCTCTTTGAAGATAATAGAGATAGTGACTTATATTTATGCATCAAAGATCGAGCAGAAGGGAAAACTCCTTGTCAGATAGATGGATGAAAAGTCGAAGAAATTACTTGGCATAAATCTAGACCTACATGACTTAAGAGGATCCTAGTAAACTGATCCCAAGTTTCTGATATGCTTTATAATCAGTAACTAAGACTAACGAACTAGTTGCTCAAGTGTAAAGAGTACCGTTTGTAAGTTTCAGAATCCCCTCGGAGGAAAGGCTAAGAGTTGGTTGCAAAACAGGCCCAATCACATATCCGGGGTTTATTGTGATCAAGTCAATCTTGTTCCCTTCTGCAAATCTCCAAGCAGCTTCCTCAGCTAAAGTTTTTGAAAGCAAGTACCAACTCTGAGATAGAGAAAGATAAAAAGAACCAACATCATGATCGATGCATGTTAAGTTCCTCGGCAATAATGTTTCCAATCCAATCCAATCCAAAACTACTTGGCTGTGGTTGATTGGAAGTGAACACTGTAACACTGTTTTTGCTTCATACTTAGTAATAGTTTTGACCGAACCAATTGAAAATTTCTCTACCTTATGTTTAATGAGGCATAATTCGATATTAGTGAATGGTGAGATAGATTTTCACCATGACTGGATTTGTATGTATGAGGGGAATATAACTAGAACAACTAAAACCAGGCATAGGAGCTGAACATGATTATGTTCCCATGGATTCTGCAGTAGAAAGCCACTTCTATAGCCCAACAGAAGTAAAGAAGAAGAGGAAAGATAACCGTATAAATATCCTTAAAAAGAGGCATTACCAGTTCAGAGTTACATCTGTTGGTTAACGGAAGTAGAGAGAACGCTAGCAAAGAAAAATGTCGAGAAAAATATATGGAAACAGAGTTTTTGGAGTATTTTGTATGGCTCCGGTGCAGCAGCAGACATGGTGACAACACCGATGTACTTGAGATACTTCATAGCGACATAGGAAGAAGACAACTTGCAACGAGATGATAAGCACTAAGTCCTTGACAGAAGCACTTACCTTCATTTTTTCACAAAAAACTGCATCTGAGAACCAGGTCTCGTCAACTACCACATCAGAGGTTAGAGGCTTTCCGTTGTATGCGACTGCAGCCATGGAGGACGTTACGACCACTCTCTTCACAGAAGGCACTTTTGCACATGATGTAAGAACGTTAAGTGTTCCCTTCACTGCTGGATCAATTAATTCCTCCTAAAATATAAAGGCACAAAAGGAAGTAGCATTTTGCATGAACAGATCCATGAAATTAAGCTGTTGAAAAGCTATCAAAACTGTACAGAACTTGTTCGACCATCTCAGTGCCGTGTATTGGATTTTCAGTCATGTACTTATATTTCTTTAAAGGCGAACCAACAAGAAGTTGGTTAAGTCGGAATCAGAACAAAATTTTTGTAGAAAATTATGATCAAAATTATTCCTCCTTGTTTCTCTCAAAGCTAAAGGCCTGCTACCGATATCACCTATTGGTCACTTCATAAATGGCCAAAGAACCAGAAAATGGATCTTGAGCGACTAAGTAACCATTTCCTTGGAAGAAAAAGAGGGTCTTAGAAAAGCAGTCGGATGAAACCTACAGTAACCGAGACCTACTGTTGTAAGAAGGATTGTATTAAAAGGAAAAATGACTAAAAATTACCTATATGCAAAAACTAAATTTATTGCTCACAAATTGCTCAAGCTATTGTAATTGTGAAACTTCATCTTTCTAATTTGGCGGTTGCCTACATAAATTATGGAGATCAACATCGTGTTATAGATCCTGCAGGAACTTTTTGGTATGAAGTATCCCTTCTTGAACAGAAAAAGAAACCACCAATAGAAGAGTTTTATCTAAAAGTGGTCTTCTTGATCTAAGACTTTATTCACTTTCGTAGAATTTTTCAAACTGTAAAGAGTGAAAAGAAATATGGAAATCAAACAAATAAGAAAATATCAGTAAGCAAGTCCAGCAGTGCTAGAAGATTGGTCGAAAGATCTACAATTTAAGACATATAATTAAATGAAATAAAGAGATTATATTTGAATAAAACCTGTGGGTTAGTGGCTGAAAGAATTACAGGAGATGCTGTGTGAAAAACACCTTCACATCCATTAACTGCAGAATCAAAAGATCCTTCTTCCAATAAATCAGCTTTGAGCAAATGAAGTCTTTCCTTAGCCCCATCCAAGGTAAGTAAGTGTTCTGTTTTCTTTGTATCATCTGTTTCATAAATTATCAGAGGTGCTGATGAATATATGCTAGAAACGTTCAAGTAAATAAGGCTACTCATCCTACATTCATAAGGAAATATAAGTCTTAACTCAATTAGCAACGCTAGTCAGCCAAAACTCAAAATGTTAAACTAAAATAGGATCAAGAACAATGGATGTATTCGTTTCTGAGCTATAATGAAATGATAATCTTCGCTTGTTTTATTTTCTATCTCCATTTTATGACATAGTGTATTTCATTTCGTACTCAAAAATCACATCAAAATTCTTGCTGAAGTGGGCTCTTAACCAGGAAACCAGTAGCCAGGTCAGCCTTGCAAATGGCTTTGGATGATCATGGGAACACGATTCAAGAACATAAAAGCTTGCATAAAATGTAAGTGCATTGTGTTGCAAGGATCGGAGGTCAATGCAGATTTTAGGCACACTTCTACTGCATGCTCAAAATCACTCTTCAAATATGACGGTTCAGGTAACATAGGCAAGGATTACATATTTTGTAGATGATCATGGACTTAAATGGAGATGAAAGAAATATTAGACCTGTAACCTCAATATATACTTCTACACTTTCAATACCCTGAGCAACGGTCCGAACCAAAAGTTTTCCATGAGAAACACATTTATTGGTAACTTTTGACAGGCAATGGAAACTTTATAACGTCTGCCTTTTACTTGTACTAACTTACTGCAAAACTATGTACATGTAGAAAATATGGTTCTCTTCCACCATGATAGAAAAGCTTGAGGCCAGAAAAAGAGATCAAGCCACTTTTTGAACAAAAGAAAGGAAATTTTATACTTGTATAATTCACCAACGTCTAGAACCTAGAAAAAAGTTAATGTGAGCATATTCATTGGATTTCACCAGCATAATGAATCTGGCATGATGTAATTTCCCATGATTATCTAATCTCTAATTTGATCATGAAGAAAAATATAACTGAACTTATAAATTAAGGAATCCAAGAGAATACTTGATTCTTCACTCTAACAATCAAATGATTACAAAGAAATAGCAAAGAGTTTTTATGCTTTTCTACTCTACCAAACAATACGTGAAACCTTGCCTTTTATAGACAAATTTAAAGTACAAAACCTAGAATTGACAATGAAAAGTTCATTAAGGTGCCGCCCCTGATATGAATCTTTGCTCGACTTGTATAATGGAGTAAGATTATATCAATCCAAACACTAGAAAGATTTCCCATTCCATTTCTCAGATTCCAAATAGAAACTAAGGGGTGCGTGTAATACAGACCCTAGAAGGATTTCCCAGTCCGTCGGGGGCATGTGATGTCAAGCATATGCAGTGCACATGGCTAACCGAAATGCATATCCCTCTAATGGAACGATGCTGCTTCATCAGTAACCCCTAACAGATCAGTGTGGCTGATTTTACACCGAAGAACCAACATCCTAGTTTCACCAGGAAGTTGGCATAAAAATAAACAACCAAGAAAGTTGTTCCACTTTTTCCACTTGAACTAACTCGTAGAAGTGGTACTAGAGCTCCTAAGGTTGATTAATTTTACAGGAAGCTAATTTTGGCCAAAAAGTACTATATACATCTCTCTTTTTTTTTCATGTCAATCCATGGATTTTATTCCTCCAACTACAGATCACAAGAAAGTAAAATACATGGATACTAGTAAAATTGAGGCAGTAAACTCTTCATATTTTTGCATTATCCATGCTTTTGTCATGCAAAAAACCGTGTGTGCTTTGATCATCAAACATGTTGAGACAAAACAAAAACCACACAGAAGCTGAAGTAAGAACTGACTTGGGTCCCTAACGGTGGCTCTGACTGTGTACCCACGTTGAAGCAAGACCTTCACAAGCCATGAAGCAATAAAACCAGAAGCACCAGTCACACACACAACCTTTCCGGCTCCACTCATTCTTCCCCTCCGTCTCTCTCTCTCTCGGAAAAAGGGTCTGTTATATTAGCTTGGCTATAGTTTCTGCTTAAGGTGGGAGATAAGGAGGGGGCTGATGACTGAATGTGTATGGTGCAACACGGCAGCTTGTTTTTGATAACTATAGAAGTTTTGATTCATACGTCCTTTAAGTTTCTTTATTCAAAGGTTGGCAAATCTGTTTAGTTTTTAGTGATAATTTACCAACGAGCTCAACCTGTTCTTTTGTCCGTCATTTGTTTAAAAATAGTAAACAGTCCACACAATGTCGTAAGACATGACGGTTTAACCAAGAAAAAGACAATACAGCCGAACTCAGGGGATGAAGGTATCGGCAGGGCAGGCCAATTCTATCAAAATTACTGTTTAGAGAAAGTAATTGTCCAAATTCCATGGTCAAATGATAGTCTTGTGCCAGACTCATTGTTCCATTTGACCATGGACTTTGGACCATTACTTTTATTTCGCCTTCTTGTTCATGTCTTAGTATCCATGTAAACGTTCGATTATAAATCAATAAGATTTGATTTACATATTTCAGCAATCGTTTGGTTTTTAGCAATGTCGATGCTGTACAATTGCAAGAATTTGGAAGTCAATTGCTGTTACGAGCAAGTGTGACTGACCGAGTAATTGGATGATTAGAAGGGTGGACATCCAGGAACAACTTCCCGAACCTTTTCTTCTTAGCTATGTTGACAGCTAGGAAGATGAACACAACACAAGATAGTTACTTAACTATTAAGAGGGAGAGCCAGCCCCCTTAAGCTACCCTCCCAGACATTTCTGCAATGCGCTACTTCCTGGTGCACCCAAAAGCTTGCCATGCTATCGCATACGCATGAAACAGGGAAGACTCCTAGCCGACACAAGAGACTTTCTTGCTAGCCTACAAACAGAGGACTGAACTTACTGCGTGGCTTCTTATGACAGGCCGACAATTAGCCTTTTCTATCCCTCTAGTTAACCTTCCTATCCTTCTGTTGCTTTTGTAATCTCCTTGGAAATCGCACTTCTTTCACTGGCTCCTTGAGATGCGTCCACATCTTTGTAATTTTCCGCAAGCCCTCCGCGAGATGTGTTCTCTCTATCTTGAATTGTCTCCCCTTTTTTCACTTTGTTGCTCTTTCGGTGGATATCTTTGACTTGTTCCTCCCATAGTCAATTGCAAATCATGCTTCATGGATAGTTTCCCAGGCTTCTTAAGACGCGTGCGTCGTTGCTGTTCCCGCTACTTTGCCGACTTCCACTCAAATGCGCCCTCGCTTTTCCCACGAGGGCTCGTGACAATTGGCATCTGACATTAACGCGTACATGATTTAGAAGCAACTTCGAAATTTCCTCCGTTGACGACATTTTCTTGACTTTAAATCGAGAAAATCGTTTAATAGCTTAGCTTCCCAAACCTCGTCGGTGGCAATCGAGCTTCTGAGTCTTCAATGGCGATAGAGAGCAGTCAGAGAGTCACTTCATCTTTAACAGCAGGACGCACATATGATGTTTTTCTCAGTTTCCGGGGTACAGATACCCGCTTGAGTTTTGCAGATCATGTCTATTCTGGCTTGAATCGGAAAGGTCTTCTAGTGTTCAGAGATGATGAGAAGCTAGAGAGAGGAGGAAATATTTCGGAAGAACTTTTGGAAGCCATACAAGAATCTGAATATGCAGTTATTATAATCTCAGAAAATTATGCTTTTTCAAAATGGTGTTTGATTGAGCTAACTGAGATCTTGAAATGTAAGAGAGAGAAGGGCCTTAAAGTTTTGCCGGTTTTCTACCACGTCGAGCCTCGCGACGTAGGAAAGCAAGAAGGCAGTTTTGCAAGAGCATTTGCTAAGCACATAGAAGACAAGGTTGCCGAAGAGCGGATGACGATGTGGAGAGTTGCTTTAAAAGAAGTGAGTAAACTCGCTGGAGAGGATGTTCGTGGCAGGTATCTTTATTTTTCTTGATCTGGATTGTCCATGAGTTAGTAGAACAAGTTTTATCTAGTTTCTTAGTTAAATTATAATTATTATTTTACAGGCATGAATCAAAGATTGTTGAAAAGATTTGCAGTGAGATATCTAATGGATTAAGTCATCATACATTAGAAATTGCGGGTGATCTTGTTGGAATAGAATCTCAAGCAAGGAAATTGATTACCTTGCTTCATACAAGAGATAATGATGTTCGATTTATAGGGATTTGTGGGATTGGAGGCATTGGTAAAACTACACTTGTCCAGGTCATTTTTAATAAAGTTTTTTCTCTATTTGAAGGTCACTGTTTTATTTCAAATGTTAGAGAAGTATCTCAAAATTTTGGAGGTATGCTCCTTCTACAAAAAGAATTCATTTATCAAATCCTTGGGGAAAAAGAGCCAAAGATACACAATCTTTTTCAGGGACGAAGTATGATAGCAAGTCGGCTAAAAAACAAAAAGGTGGTTATTGTATTGGATGATGTGGATAAAGAAGGCCAACTTGAAGAATTAGTAGGGAAACACATATGGTTTGGTGAAGGAAGTAGAGTTCTAATAACTAGCCAAGATGGACACTTGTTGAAGAGATACATGGACGAGATCTATGAGGTTGAAAAACTCACTGAACGTGATGCTTTCCAGCTTTTTAATATGAAAGCCTTCAAACATCATTCTTATGAAAGAAATCATGCAAAATTATTAAAAGATATTGTGAAGTATGCAGGAGGGCTTCCTTTAGCTATTAAAGTGTTTGCGTCTTCCTTATTTGATTGCACAATAGATGCATGGAAAAGTGCCCTTGATCGAATCAAAGTAGGTCTTGATTCTAATATTTTGGATAGGCTTCAAATAAGTTTTGAAGGATTAGACAATCCTCAAAAAATGTTGTTTTTAGATATTGCTTGTTTCTTCAAAGGAGAATGGGTAGAAGATGTTATCTATAAACTAAAAGCTCTTGGTCACTTTCCAGAAAATGATATTCCAATTCTTGAGAACAAATGTCTTATAAAGATCTCAAAGAACTACAATAGAAATAAACTTGAGATGCATGATTTGTTACAAAAAAATGGGTCGTCAAATTGTCCATCGTGAATCACTAAAGGAGCCTGGCAAGCGTAGTCGATTGTGGTACTATGAGGACATCATTCACGTATTTAAGAATAATAGTGTAAGTATATTCTTATTGACATAATTTGTGAGAAGCATGTTTTATACCATTCTTATGAAAATTTGTTAAAATATTTAATCATACTAATTTCGTTGTTCTTGTTTTTTAGGGAACTGATACAATTGAAAGCATTGTCCTAGAGATGCCTTTTCAAAACCAAGTAAAACTAAGTTTTGAAGCATTTTCAAAGATGAAAAATTTGAAAATGCTTGTAATTCGGCCAATATGCGGATTTGAAGCATTTTGTGATGAAGTAAATTTATGTGGTTTGAAATGGTATGAGCATGGCATGGTGGAATGGTGTGGAAGTCCTTCAGAACTCATTATTATTAATGAATTATGCATTTTAGAATGGTGGGGATTTCCTTTAGAGTATTTCCCAAGTGGATGTGACATTGACAATCTTGTTTTCCTTAAAATGCCTATGAGCCACATCAAACAACTATGGGATGTGAGGAAGGTAAGATTTTGGCTTATCCAAATGCTTGTTTTTTTCTTCTTCTTCTTTCTATTCCCTTTACTTTCTTTATTTTATTAACAATCTATAAGCCTATAACAGACTTCCGACAAGCTAAAGTACATTGACTTGAGGCACTTGCACAATTCGATTGAAACGATGGACTTAAGCAGAATTCCAAACCTTGAAGTTTTTGATGCAAGAGGGACTATCCTAAGACAACTCCAGGCCTCTACTACATTTCCAAAGAAACTTAGCATTTTACGTGTTGAAGGAAGTTACTCAGATCCCATTAACATATCATTCTTGGGTTCAATTTCACATTCAAGTTCTTTAGTAGATTTAAAGTTGAGACATTGCAATATGGTGGATGGAGTATTGCCTTATGATCTTGGTTGTCTATCTTCACTCAAGCATTTGGATCTAACTGGAAACAAATTTACAAGATTACCATATAGCATTTGTCAACTTTCCAATCTCTTAAAACTTTTGTTGGATGATTGTACTCAGCTTCAAACATTGCCACCTGATATCTTTCGACTCTCCAAGCTTTTTTGGCTTACATTGCATAATTGTACTCAACTTCAAGCAGTGCCATCAAAGCTTCCGTTGTGCTTAGAATATATGGGTATAGACTTTTGTTCATGGTTAAATTCAGAAGTAAAGTTGTTGACCAGTAATTCATCTATTAGGGGCACCTATTTTGGTTACGAAGACAAACCTTATACCAACCTACATTTGGTTCCATCAAGTGATCTAGAAAAGGTAAGTCTCTTGCCCTTTTTCATGATATGTATATCATATTGTTGAGATAAACAATATTGCCTAATAGCTTAAAATAATTGCAATTCACATCTTTCTCTTTCGATTTTTTTAATCCTTTTTTTTCTTTTGTAATGGTTTCAGACAACTTTTATCAACATAGCATGCGGCCCTAATTCAACTATTAGGGGCACCTATTTTGGTTACAAAGACAAACCTTATACCAACCTACATTTGGTTCCATCAAGTGATCTAAGAAAGGTAAGTCTCTTGCTCTTTTTCATGATATGTATATCATATTGTTAAGATAAACAATATTGCCTAATAGCTTAAAATAATTGCAATTCACATCTTTCTCCTTCGATTTTTTTAATCCTTTTTTTCTTTTGTAATAGTTTCAGACTACTTTTATCAACATAGCATGGGGCCCTACCTTGAAATCTCAAATTCCAAAATGGTTCAACCAGAGAAGTACTGGTTTCTTCGGAAAAAATCAATTTCTTGAGATTCTGGATTGGCATGATGCACAATCTCCGAAGACGGCTAATTCCAGGCTCAAGACAAACTTGTTTTGGGGATTAGCTTTGTTTATTGTTTATGAAATCCACGAACTTGACAAATGTGAAAGAAAGGAGGAAACACAGGATGCTGTTGAGTGTGGGAGTTCAACTCCTAGAATACTTTATGGGAATAATTCTATTTGTCCAATTTTTGTTTGTCAGGTGAAGTTCGGAGAAGGCGATTCAAGAGTTCCCATTGTCTTTCGTGTCCCTGGAGTCCCCTTTGGACGAAATGGAGTTTGGGTATCTATAAGGGACACAAGGGTATTTTCCAGTAAGCGAATTGTGAAGGAAGGGGAAAAAATTGAGGTTTCAATTAAAACAAAAAGTCTGAATGTAGAGCTGATGGAGTGTGGGGTGCGTATCATACCTATAGATCATCACAAGGATTTTCATAACATTCTTAAAAGTATTTCTCCACGTGGTTTACATTGTCCTGAAAGTCTTGATATTGGCTTTGACTTTTCCATTAAGCATGACCAAAGGGACGGACAGAAAAGGTCAAACATGGATGAAGTGATGGATGAAATGAAGGGTGAATTGGTGAATAAGAAAGATATAATAACGGAAGAAGTGATGTTTGGACTGATGGATAAAAAAAATAGAATAATGGAAGAAGTAATATATAGACTGTTGGATAAAATGGTTGTTAAATTGATAGATAAAATAGTGACTGAAGTGAAGCATGAGCCGATGGATAAAAGAAAATTAATAAGGGTAGAAGTGCTAGCGAGAGTGTTAAAAAACAGAAGAAGAATAAAGGAAGAAGTGATAATTAGACTGATAGATGAAATGGAAGATAAAGTGATGGATGACATGATGAATGAAATAATGGATGAAAAGATGGATAAAGAAAATAAAATAATGGAAGAAGTGGTAGTTAGATTGATGGATGAAATAGATGATAAACTGATGGATGAAATGATGAATGAAATAGATGATAAAGTGATGGATAAAATGATGGATAAAAGAAAGATAATAGTAGAGGAAATGGTGCCGAGACTGATGATGAATGAAAGAAATAGGATAACGAAAGAAGTGATGGAAGAAGTGATGGCTAGGGTGATGGCTAGAGTGATAGTTAAAATGAATATAAGAGAGATGAAAAAAATGAGGAAAAGTAATGGATGAAATGATAGATGAATTGGTGCTTGAAATGATAGATAAAGTGTTGATTGAAGTGAAGGTTGAAAGGATGCATAGGAGGAGGCTGGGTAGGTATAAGATGCTGGGGATAACGGATGAAGTAGCAAAGTTTCTAGCGCATCTAAGAGGCCCTATTTCAGGCGGAGATGGTTTTAATTTGTCAAGTAGAAGTGCTGTGTTGATGTGTAGATTTTTTTTATTGAACGTAGTAGTTTAAGAGAGTAAATATACTGGGAAAATTGTGAGGATAACAGGGAGATTTCGCTCATTCTGATGACCTGTCTGAAAGTGGATGTATCTGTATATCTAAAGTAAAAGGAAGACGAAAGAGTGGTCGTTGATTTTGATCTGCAAAACCGTGGGAAGTTTTTTCCTTCTCTGGCTCTCTTTAATGAGACTAAGCTTTCTGTAAATTTTCTTCTACTTTACTTGTGTGTGTTTTGGTTGTTTGCATCTACTGGTGGTCACGGCGGAATCAGTGATAGGCGCTGGTGGCTGCAGCCCAACTGGGTTATCCGGTGGCTTGCTGTTTCATTGTGTATTCTCCATTGTTTGCTTGGTTGAAAATGATTGATTTTGGTTAAGTGCTGTTCTGTAACTGCGGGATGTTGAAGTTGATTTGGGATAGTTGCTGGTAGTTGGTTGTTATTTCTGGAAGTCGGTTGCTTGTTCCGAGGAGGCTTCGTTGCTCCAATGTTTTGTTGTCCTGAGTATTTGGATCTGTAAATTCTTAATTGGTCTGGGTGTTGGATTGTACTGGCTGTTCGTTAATTTGGTCGCTATGGGTCCTCTTTCCTAAGACACTGCGTTGAATATGGTACATTTTGCTTTTTTTCTGGATTTTTTTTTATTTTTTACTTCTTTTTTCCTTATTTTGATTATCTTTTGCTTTAATTAAGTTATATTTCTCTTCCTGGTTTTTATTTTTTATCACAAAATAGATTGACATGGATGAAGACGATTGAGCCAGTTTCATGACTAGACGGACTGGATGAAGTGATGGATGAAGCCACGATGGAGCCCTTTTTGCAAAGAAATTGCATTAAATATGGTACATTTAGCTTTTTCAGTCTTTTTTCTTTCTCCTCGTTTTGGTTGTCTTTAATTGAATTAATAATTTTCTTTAACTATGTTATATTTTCTTTTACTAATTTTTTTTTAATTACCACTATGGATTGACATGGATGAAGAGACGATTGAGCCCATTTTCCGAAGAAGACGTGGTATTAAAAATAGTACATCTAACCTTTTTTTAGTCCTTTTTAAAATTTCTTTTATTTTCTTTTTGTGTTTATTTCTCCTTATTTTGATTGCCTTTTGCTTCGATTGATTTTTTTTCTGATTTTTATTTTTTGTTATGAAATGTGAGCATGTTGTGGATATTTGGCCATTAGAAAGAACAGCTTTTTTGTTTTTTGTTTTTTTCCACCCTCCATTGGCTGGTTTTTGTATTGAGTCATATTTCTATTTCTTTTCTTTCTTATTAATTGCCAAGATTTGATTGAGTTGAGTTTGTCCCTAAACAAATAATCCTAAAAATTTCAAATTCTAAACAAGAAATATAAGTGAGATATATGGATACCCTAAGACATCGTAGTACAATATTAACCTTATTTTTAATAAGGTGTTTTCTGAAATCTTAAAAAGGAAATACCGATCCATAGCATTTTATCTTTGTTCCTATGTACACTTTGAGGCTCTTTCTTTTTTCTCGTATTCTTTCCAATTTTTTATTGGTCATTTCTTATGCACCTAATGACTTTTGAACCTATGATCTCACTTGGGGAGAGAAATCTCTTTGGAGAATTTACCTGAAGAGCTCCAGAGACATATAAGATGCCAACTCTTCAAATTCATGAAGGAATTAAGCGTCATAATGTCCTAGATTCATAACATGACCAATTTCTTGGATGAAACGATTATAATATAGTAAGTTTCCTTTAAGTTCTTCTTTTAACCTAACCAAGAAAGCCTTTAATAATGTTGTCTTTGTCCACCAATGGGTTTTTAGCAAGCACTTTAACCTTTGTCTATCAAACTCCTTAGTATAAGTGATCATTGTGGAAGTTTGCTTATGTTAATGAAATTATCTCATTATTCCTTTCTAATCTTTCATTGCAAACTTAAATTGAGTTCAACTAACTCATCTCTTTTTCATTAAGATAATTCCTCATACATTCAGTAACTTCATTCTTAAAATAAACTACTGCATACTTTATTTTCTCATACTCATCCATAGGGTCTAGGTATAAATAAAACTCATAAGTAATAATCACTCTTTTGGTTTAGGATCTCTAAAACTTAAAAAAATTAGGAGATTGAGGACCATATGTTAAAATAGACATTTAATTTAACACTGACAAATAAGAGGCCAATTATGGTTTAGCTAGGAGTCAACCACCTTCGGGTTATCTTGACATCAAGGAATAGTGATGATAGATCTTGGGGGGCGAAAGCTTCAAAACCGGGCGAGGACATGTGATTTTCCATAGGACATATCATGGGCTCATAGATGCATGCCAGAAGAGAGCAAGAATTGTTCTATTACTATAATGATAAGTGAGTCAAGTGATATGTTTGTAAAAAGCATTAATTATTTTTTATGATAGAAGATGGGGAACATGTTGAATAAACTAATGGTGAGTTGGCATTAGTGCAACAATTCCCAATCTCAACAATTGAAAATAGTCAAGCCTAACAAACACTATAATACTACGATGCTACCACTAATATACTCTTATCACTACATAATGAATATTACTATGACTAAAGCTAAGAAACTAATGAAACACAAATTAGGTTTTCTTAGATGGCTTGTCTCCACTTAACAACTAACTCTTTCTTATATTTGCTTATAATTTATTGCCCTAGGTTATTTGACTAAGCCTCCTCTTTAATTTGTATTAGGTTTGACCAGGTCATAATAGAATGATGCTGTTTCACATGATTATGTAATCTCCAATTTGATCGTGACGAAAATCATAACTACACGAAATTGTGAGACTCAAATAATCAATTGATTACAAATAAATGCCAAAGAGTTGCTACAATTTTATGTGCAAATTTACGGGAGGAAACCCTAGAATTTACAAGGAAAAGCTTCACTGCAGCGTCGCCTTTGATATGTGTCCTTGTTTTGCTTCGTATAAGGAAAGAAGATTGCATCAACCTAAATCTTTGAGGGATTTCACCATTTCGTTTCTCAGATTCGAAACAGAGACTAATGGGGTGCATGTAATGTCAAGCACGTGAATTGGACGCTCCTAAAATGTGTAAACCCTTCGATGGGATGATGCCATTTCATCAGGAATCCTCGCCAGTGTGGTTAATTTTACCCCAAAGAACCAACATCCTTAATTTCATCAGAAAGTTGACACAACAAAACGAGGAAGTTCCTATGATTGGTCGACTTTATTCCTCGAACTACAAATCAAAGAAAGTAAAATGCCCGGATGCTAGCAAAACCGTGTGTGCTTTGATTATCGAACATGTTTAGACAAAACAAAAAGATCTTAGAAACCGAAGTGAGACTTAACAACAATTTCTAAGCTTCTTTAATTAAGATTGACTGATAGATTGTTAGTTTCTAGTGATAGTTTATCAACGAACTTGACATGTTCGTATTGTCTGTGATTGCTTCAAAAATACTAAGCCTCAAAGGGTCGTAAGACATGACGGCATAACCAAGAAAAAGATAATACAGCTGAACAGAGAACTAAGGAATCTGCAGGCAAGGCCAACTATACCAAAAACTACCGTGCTATGTTTTAACTCTTTCGCCACTTTTGTATCAAACATTTTAAGAAGAACGGAGTTTCCTTGTAATTCAAGTTGGTGCGATATAGTTAGATTCCACAGCTATAAGCTTGCAGTAATTCTTAGTCTGAGCAACATTCCCGCACAGCAGAAGCGGGTCATCCTCCTATATTTAGAAGGAAAGGGTTCTACCATGGAAAAAGTAGGAAAAGTTTATTTACAACCTACTAGAGTTGTGAACTACTGAAATTTCAATGTTTTATTCAAAATCTACTTCAAAATTCATATAGTTATGCTTCAAAGCAAAAATGTGGAAACATGCTTTGTACCATCACCATACAAAGTGTGTACTGATAATATTACAATATTAAGTTCCGAAGAGCAACCAGTTCTTCTTCAAATCTTGTTTGGAACAATAAAACGGAAGAGAAGGCAAAGTTCATTCGCCATTATTTGCCTGAGTTGCAGTTAAATATGAAGAATCAGGCTAACAAGAAGTTCTCCTTCAAGCTTTCGACAGTATTCTTTAACCTTACCTCAGCAGGAGTAAAGTTAAGGCCTAAACTTGCCGCCCTCTCCTTGGATACGTTGTAGGTTGACACGAAGGGCTCGTCATCTGCACATCTGCAATACATAAACAGGAGATGCGAGACACGTTACAAAACAGGCTATCCAACTAAGAAAACCTGGATTAAAAGTGACTTTTTTTTCTGGTTTAGCTCTTTAAAAAAGAAAAAGAAACTTCAAAACCAGGAAAAAAGCTACGTCAATACAGGCTATCCAATTAACAAGTCCTGGACTCACTAGAACAAGTGGCGTTCACTATTGGAAATAATGATTACTTACTTTTCAGGAAGGCGCAAAGCTAGGTACATCTTTTGTAAAAGCTTCGGAAACTCAGAAAGGTGTACGACGGTATCAATCAAACAATATATACCCGAGGTTGAAGGAAACTTCAAGCTCCTGAATATGTGCATTTGCCTCATCTTTATCGTCTACAAATCTATGGAGTGAAATGGGAAATTCTTGCACACCTGCATGCAGAAAAGCCCCAAATGTCTGGAATTATATACAATGTTGTTTTCAGGAGAAAAATAGAGTTTTAAGTCAAATATGCACTACAATTTCTGGTTATTCATTCAGCCAATTAGTGATTAGCCTGAAAAAGACGACTAATTTTTTACAGATCCATGTGGGATATGAGCCACAAGTCGTCATCCTTAAGCACATCCTAAGCTGCATAATGAGATTACCTAATTCCCCTGAATATAGAAAGGAAGAAAATAGAGAATTTTTCTTACCCATTTGTTTTCTTTTTAAAGAAAATAGAGACAGTGACTTATATTTATGTATGAAAGATGGAGCAGAAAGGAAAACTCGAAGCCAGATAGATTGATGCAAAGACGAGGAAATCACTTGGGATCGATGTAGACCTACATAACTTAAGATCATCCTATTGCACCAATTCTAAGTTTCTGATATGCTTTATTAGTCAGTAACTAAAAATAATGAACTAGTTGCTTAAGAGTAAAGAGTACCATTTGTAAGTTTCAGGATTTCCTCCGAGGTAATGCTAAGAGTTGGTTGTAAAAAAGGACCAACCATGAATCCGGGGTTTATTGTGACCAAGTCAATTTTGCTCCCTTATGCAAATCTCCAAGCAGCTTCCTCAGCTGAAGTCTTTGAAACAATATACCTATTCTGAAATAGAGAAAGATAATAAGAACCAGTATTATGATCGATGCATATTTGGTTCCTCAGCGTTAATGGTTCCAGTCCAAGCCAATCCAAAACTACTTGGCCTGGTTGATTGGAAGTAAACGTTGTAACACTTGCTAGAGATTAGTCAAGTTTTATTATAAACTTGACTATTTTCACTATTCACCTCCATCAGAACAAAAAATAAATGATGTATTTGTTTCAAAACTTGGTATTAGTTTTGATTGATACATTAAAAATTGCTCTACCTTACATTTAATGAAGCATGATTTTGATATTAGCAAAGGTAAGATGGTTTTTCACTATGCTCTACCTGTATGTATGACACGAATATAACTAGAACAACTAAAACCAGGCATAGGAGCTGAACATGATAATGTTCTCGTGGATTCTGCATTTGAGAGCTACTTCTATTGTCCACCATGATAAAGAAGAAGAAGAAGAAGAGGAGGAACGATAATAGTACAAATATCTTAAACAGGAGGCATTACAAGTGCGGAGTTATAGCTGTTGGTTAACGGAAGTAAAGATAATGCTAGCAAAAAAGAAAGAAATGTTGAGAAAAATAGATGGAAACAGAATAACAAGAGTATTTTGTATGGCACCAGTGCAGCAGCACATATGGTGACACTACTGACACTCTTATGTTTAGGAAATAACTGGTAGCAGAAGCTTCAAAAACATTGTACATAAGATGCTTTATAGCGATATAGGAAGAAGATAACTTGCAAAGAGATGATAAGTACAAAGATCTTAACAGAAGCACACACCTTCAATTTTTCACAAAAAAACTGCATCCGAGGACCAGATCTCGTCAACCACCACATCAGAGGTTAGAGATTTTCCATTGTATGTGACTGCAGCCACAGAGGACGTCACAACCACTCTCTTTACAGAAGGCACTATTGCACATGATCTAAGAATCTTAAGTGCTCCATTCATTGCTGGATTAATTAATTCCTCCTGAAATATAAAAGCATAAATAAAATGCTAGGAACTGACCCATGAAGTCAAGCTATAGAAAAGCTAATCAAAATTGTACAGAACTTGTTCAACCATCCAGTGCTGTGTTGTGGCACTTCAGCCATGTACCTACATTCTTCCAGGCAAATCAACTAGAAGTTGGTTAAGTTGGAATCAGACAAAAGTTTTGTATCAAATTATGATCCACTTATTCCTTCTTGTTTCACTTAAAAAGCCCGGGTACTGATATCACCTATTGATCATTTCATAAATGGCCAAAGTACCAGAAAATGGATTCAGGGCAACTCTGCAACCATTCTCATGGAAGAAAAGAGGATCCTAATATAGCAGTCAGATACAACCTGCAGGTTGCAGAGACCAGACTGCTGTAAAGGATATATTAAAAGGAAAAATGACTAAAAAATGATCTAACAGGCAAAGACTAAATTTATTGCTTCCGGCTTTCTTAAGCTATTGTAACTGTGAAACTTCGTTATTTTAAATTTGCTAATAGCGGTTGCCTATACATATTGAAGAGTTTTATTGACAAGTTCCTCTGTGTTTCTGATCTGAGAGCATTTCTTCTCTTTTGTAGAATCTTTCAAACAATACAGAATGGCTTGCATATGCCGACAAACAAGCCTGTGGATCTTCACATGAGTGTGAAGATGGAATCAAAGCACGACCAGATTGGAAATTGAGTAAGGGTCAGAACCATACGCGTGCGTCTCTGCTGTTCCCACGACGACGCTGACCTACCATTCAGATGTGTCCCCCGCAAAAGTAGCGTCTGACTTTAACGCGTACAAGATTTAGAAGCAACTTGGAAATTTCCTCCGTTGACTACTGCTTCCTGACTTGAAATCCAGAAAATAATTTGCTCAAGAAGATAGCCTAGCTTCCCAAACCTCGTCGGTGGCAATCGAACTCCCGAGTCTTCCATGGCAATAGAGAGCAGTCAGAGAGTCACTTCATCTTTAACAGCAGGACGCACATATGATGTTTTTCTCAGTTTCCGGGGTACAGATACCCGCTTGAGTTTTGCAGATCATGTCTATTCTGGCTTGAATCGGAAAGGTCTTCTCGTGTTCAGAGATGATGAGAAGCTAGAGAGAGGAGGAAATATTTCGGAAGAACTTTTGGAAGCCATACAAGAATCTGAATATGCAGTTATTATAATCTCAGAAAATTATGCTTTTTCAAAATGGTGTTTGATTGAGCTAACTGAGATCTTGAAATGTAAGAGAGAGAAGGGCCTTAAAGTTTTGCCGGTTTTCTACCACGTCGAGCCTCGCGATGTAGGAAAGCAAGAACGCAATTTTGAAAGAGCATTTGCTAAGCACACAGAAGACAAGGTTGATGAAGAGCAGATGAAGATGTGGAGAGTTGCTCTGAAAGAAGTGAGTAAACTCGCTGGAGAGGATGTTCGTGGCAGGTATCTTCATTTTTCTTGATCTGGATTGTCCATGAGTTAGTATAACTCGTTTTATTTAGTTTCTTAGTTAAATTATAATTATTATTTTACAGGCATGAATCAGAGGTTGTTGAAAAGATTTGCAGTGAGATATCTAATGGATTAAGTCGTCGGACATTAGAAATTGCAGATGATCTTGTTGGAATAGAATCTCAAACAAAGAAATTGATTACCATGCTTCATATAAGAGATAATAACATTCGATTCATAGGGATATGTGGGATTGGAGGCATTGGTAAAACTACACTTGTCCAGGTCATTTTTAATAAAGTTTTTTCTCTATTTGAAGGTCACTGTTTTATTTCAAATGTTAGAGAAGCATCTCAAAATTTTGGAGGTATGCTCCTTTTGCAAAAAGAACTTATTTCTCAAATCCTTGGGGAAAAAGAGCCAAAGGTACACAAATCTTTTTCAGGGACGAAGTCTGATAGCAACTTGGCTAAAAAACAAAAAGGTGTTTATTGTATTGGACGATGTGGATAAAGGAGGCCAACTTGAAGAATTAGTAGGGAAACACATATGGTTTGGTGAAGGAAGTAGAGTTCTTATAACTAGCCAAGATGGACACTTGTTGAAGAGATACATGGACGAGATCTATGAGGTTGAAAAACTCACTGAACGTGATGCTTTCCAGCTTTTTAATATGAAAGCCTTCAAGCATCATTCTTATGAAAGAAATCATGCAAAATTATTAGAAGATATTGTGAAGTACGCAGGAGGGCTTCCTTTAGCTATTAAAGTGTTTGCGTCTTCCTTATTTGATTGCACAATAGATGCATGGAAAAGTGCCCTTGATCGAATCAAAGTAGGTCTTGATTCTAATATTTTGGATAGGCTTCAAATAAGTTTTGAAGAATTAGACAATCCTCAAAAAAGGTTGTTTTTAGATATTGCTTGTTTCTTCAAAGGAGAATGGGTAGAAGATGTTATCTATAAACTAAAAGCTCTTGGTCACTTTCCAGAAAATGATATTCCAATTCTTGAGAACAAATGTCTTATAAAGATCTCAAAGAACTACAATAGAAATAAACTTGAGATGCATGATTTGTTACAAAAAATGGGTCGTCAAATTATCCATCGTGAATCACCAAAGGAGCCTGGCAAGCGTAGTCGATTGTGGTATTATGAGGACATTATTCATGTATTTAAGAATAATAGTGTAAGTATATTCTTGTTGACATAAATTGTGAGAAGCATGTTTTATACAATTCTTATGAGAATTCATTAAAACATTCAACCATACTAATTTTGTTGTTCTTGGTTTTTAGGGAACCGATAAAATTGAAAGCATTATCCTAGAAATGCCTTTTCAAAACCAAGAAAAACTAAGTTTTGAAGCATTTTCAAAGATGAAAAATTTGAAAATGCTTGTAATTCGGCCAATATGCGGATTTGAAGCATTTTGTGATGAAGTAAATTTATGTGGTTTGAAATGGTATGAGCATGGCATGGTGGAATGGTGTGGAAATCCTTCAAAACTCATTCTTGGCAATGAATTGTGCATTTTGGAATGGTGGAGATTTCCTTTAGAGTACTTCCCAAGTGGATGTGACATTGACAATCTTGTTTTCCTCAAAATGCCTATGAGCCACATCAAACAACTATGGGATGTGAGGAAGGTAAGATTTTGACTTATCCAAATGCTTGTTCTTTTCTTCTTCTTCTTTCTATTCCCTTTACTTTCTTTATTTTATTAACAATCTATAAGCCTATAACAGACTTTTGACAAGCTAAAGTACATTGACTTGAGGCACTTGCACAATTCGATTGAAACGTTGGACTTAGGCAAAATTCCAAACCTTGAAGTTTTTGATGCAAGAGGGACTATCCTAAGACAACTACAAGCCTCTACTACATTTCCAAAGAAACTTAGCATTTTACGTGTTGAAGGAAGTTACTCAGATCCCGTTAACATATCATTCTTGGGTTCAATTTCACATTCAAGTTCTTTAGTAGATTTAAAGTTAAGACATTGCAATATGGTGGATGGAGTATTACCTTGTGATCTTGGTTGTCTATCTTCACTCAAGTATTTGGATCTAACTGGAAACAAATTTACAAGATTACCATATAGCATTTGTCAACTTTCCAATCTCTTGAAACTTTTGTTGGATGATTGTACTCAACTTCAAACATTGCCACCTAATATCTTTCAACTCTCCAAGCTTTTCAGGCTTACATTGCATAATTGTATTCAGCTTCAAGCAGTGCCATCAAAGCTTCCGTTGTGCTTAGAATATATGGGTGTAGACTTTTGTTCATTGTTAAATTCAGAAGTAAAGATGTTGACTTGTGATTCATCTATTAGGGGCTCCTATTTTGGTTACGAAGACAAACCTTATACCAACCTACATTTGGTTCCAGAAAATGATATGGGAAAGGTAAGTCTCTTACTCTTTTACAGAGTATGTATGTCATATTGTTGAGATAAATAATATTGCCTAATAGCTTAAAATAATTGCAATTCACATCTTTCTCTCTCGAATTTTTTAATATATTTTTTCTTTTGTAATAGTTCCAGACTACTTTTATCAACATAGCATGGGGCCCTACCTTGGAATCTCAAATTCCAGAATGGTTCAACCAGAGAATTACTCCCTTCAAAAAAAATCAATGTCGTATGACTCTGGGTTTGCATGATCCACAATCTTCGAATGTGGCTAATTTCAGGCTCAAGAAAAGCTCGACGGCTTCCACGCCCGAGAAATACTTGACGGCTTATCCCACGCTCGAGAAAAACTTGGCGGTTTGTTCCAGGCTCAGGAAAAATTTGTTTTGGGGATTAGCTTTGTTTATTGTTTATGAAATCCATGAACTTGACAAATGTGAAAGAGAGGGAAATGCACGGGATGCTGTTGAGTGTGGGAGTTCAACATCTAGAATACTTGATGGGAATAATTCTGTTAGTCCAATTTTTGTTTGTCAGGTGAAATACGGAGAGGATGATTCAAGAGTTCCCATTGTCTTTCGTGTCCGTGGAGTCCCCTTTGGACGAAATGGAGTTTGGGTATCTATAAGGGACACAAGGGTATTTTCCGGTAAGGAAACTGTGGAGGAACTGGAAAGAATTGCGGTTTCAATTAAAACGAAAAGCCTGAATGTAGAGCTGAAGGAGTGTGGGGCGCGTATCATTCCTATAGAGCATCGCGAGGATTTCCATAACATCCTTAAAAGGGTTTCTCCTTTTGGTTTACGTTGTCCTGAAAGCCTTGATATTCGCTTTGACTTTTCTGTTAGGCATAACCAAGGGTACGGACGGACGGATGAAGTGATGGGTGAAGTGCTGGATGAAGAGAAAAAAAGAGAAAAAATAAAGAAAGAAATAATGCCTATATTGATGTGTGAAGTGATGGATGAAAGAGAGAAAATAAAAGAAGAAGGGATGTATAGAGTGATGTGTGATGAAGTGATAGATAAAATAGAGAAAATAAAAGAAAAAAGGATGTATAGAATGATGTGTGATGAAGTGATGAAGTGATGAATGAAGTGATTGATGTCATGATGGATGAATTTGAGAAACTAAAGAAAAAAGTGATGTTTAAAGTGACGCGTGATGGAATGACGGATGTAAGTGAAAAAATAAAGGAAAAAGCAATGTTTAGCGTGGTGCCTGGTGGAATAATGACTGACGTGATGTTTGGCGTGATGGGTGATGAAATGATGATAAAGTGAGAGAAAGAGTGAAAGAAGAAGTGATGTTTAAAGTGATGCGTTATGAAGAGATGAATGAAAAAAAGAAAATAAAGGAAGAAGTGATGTTTAAAGTGATGGCTGATGTAATGGATAAAGTGAGAAAAATAATAAAAGAAGTGATGTTTAGAATACTGTTTAACAAATAACCAGGCGAAAATGATATTTAGATAGAGGAATGAAAGAGATAGAATAATGGAGGAAGAGAAGGTTATACTGATGGATGAAACGAAGATGAGAGAGATGGATAAAATGAGGGAAAGTAACGGATGAATTGGTGTTTGTAATGATAGATGAAGTGACGATTGAAGTGAAGGTTGAAAGGATGCATAAGAGGAGGCTGGGTAGGTATAAGGTGCTGGGGATAAGGGGTGAAGTAGCAAATTTTCTAGTGCATCTAAGAGGCTATATTTCAGGTGTAGATTTTTTTTCTTGAACGTAGTCGTTTAAGAGAGTAAATATACTGGGAAAATTGTGAGAATAACAGGGGGATTTCGTACATTTTGATGACCTGTCTGAAAGTTATGTTTCTGTATATCTGAAGTAAAAGGAAGACAAAAGAGCGGTTGTTGATTTTGATCTGCAAAACCGTGGAAAGTTTTTTTTCCTTTTCTGGGAGTCTCTCTTCAATGAGACTATGCTTTTTGTAAGTTTCCTTCTACTTTACTTGTGTGTGTTTTATTTAGTTTTTTGCATCTATTGGTGATGGGAATCAGTCAAAGGCGCTGGCAGCTGCAGCCCGATTGGGTTATCCAATGGCTTGCTGTTTCATTGTGTATTCTTCATTGTTTGCTTGGTTGAAAATGGTTGATTTTGGTGAAGTGCTGTTCTGTAACTGCGGGTTGTTGAAGTTGATTTGGGATAGCTGCTGGTAGTTGGTTGTTATTTCTGGAAGTCGGTTGCTTGTCTAAGAAAAGTAAACATGCGACTATTGGAGCATGAATCTAGGAAAAATTATCTCTAGATTCTTGATTAAGAAGAAAAAGATACATATAATTAGAAAAAAAAATTCTAACAGGCTTAGGTTTGTCCCAAGTCCAACTAATAAATAATGTGGACTAACCCAATTTTTACAACTCAATTACAACTTAACAGCTTGTTCTGAGGAGGCTTCTTTGCTTCAATGTTCTGTTGTCCTGAGTATTTGGATGTGTAAATTCTTAATTGGTATGTGTCTTAGATTGTACTGGCTGTTTGTTAATTTGGTCGCTATGGGTCTATGGTACATTTTTCTTTTTATGTTTCTTTTTTTTTCCTTATTTTGATTGTCTTTTACTTTAATTAAGTTATATTTCTCTTCCTGTTTTTTATTTTTTATTACCAAAATGGATTGACATGGATGAAGACGATTGAGCCCACTTTATTTATAGACGGACGGAAAAAGACAAGATGGAGTGACTGGGTGAAGTGATGGATGAAGCGATGATGGACCCTTTGCAAAGAAATCGCATTAAATATGGTACATTTAGCTTTTTCTGTTTTTTTTTTTTTTTTTTTTTTTTCTTTTCCCTTTGTTTTGGTTGTCTTTCGTTTTAATTGAGTTATATTTCCTTTTACTAATTTTTTTAATGTTACCAGTATGGATTGACATGAATGAAGAGATGTTTAGAGTGACGGATGAAGAAACAGATGAAGACATGGATGGAGAGACGGTTGAGCCCATTTTCATGACTTGGTATTAAAAATAGGACATTTAACTTTTTTTTTCTTTTAATTTTTTGTTTCTTATCTTTTTTATTAATGCAAAAAATTGATTGAGTTGAGTTTTTCCTTAAACAGATAATCCTAAAAATTTCAAATTCTAAACAAGAACCATAAGTGAGATTTATGGATACACTGAGACATCATAGTACAATATTAACCTTATTTTAATAAGGTGTTTTCTGAAATCTGAAATCTGAAAAAGGAAATACCGATCCATAGCATTTTATCCTTGTTCCTGTGTACACTTTGAGGCTCTCTTTTTTTTTTCTCATTTTCTTTTCCAATTTTCTATTGGCCATTACTCACGCACCTAATGACTTTTGAGCTTATGATCTCACTTTGGGAAAGAGTGCCATTTGATTATTGACAACTTGAACCATGTGGCATCTCATGCAAATGAACACGACATGATGAAAGGTACTATAAGGCTGGCACTGAAGGGTTAAGTGAAGAAATCCCTTTGGAGAATTTGCCTAAAGAGCTCCAGAGACAATATAAGATGCCAATGCTTCAAATTCATGAAGGAATTAACCGTCATAATGTCCTAGATTAATAACATGACTAATTTCTTGAATGAAACAATTATAATATAGTAAGTACCCTTTAAGTTCTTTTTGTAACCCAACCAAAAATGCCTCTGACAATGCTTTCTTTGTCTACCTCGGGTTTTTAGCTAGCACTCAAATCTCAACATGTCAAACTCCTTAATAGAAGCAAATTACTATGAAAGTTTGGGTATGCTTGTAAAATTCTCTCATTATTTCCTCCTAATCCTTAATCGCAAACTTATTATATACGTCTTCCTTAAACTAAATTCGACTAATTCATCCCTTTTTATTAAGATAACTCCCAATCCTTCAACAACTTTATTTTTAAAATAAATTATTGCATTTTCTAGCTTTTCATACTCATCTATAGGGCCAAAGCGAAAATAAAACCTACAACTTATAATTCCCTCTTTTGGTTTAAAACCTCTAAACCTTAAAAAAATTAGGACATAAAGGATGGGATCCAAAAATCACTCTATTTCTAGTTGGCAAATTTGGCCCAAATACATAATGGGATTCTAGTGGTAGAACAAATGCATACAATTCTAGATCTCATCCTCGATGTTCTAACTTTTCGAAGTTTAAAGGTCCTAAATCGAAAGGAGTGAATTACTAGTTGTGAATTTTATTTCCACTTTAATCCTATAAATGAATGTGAGAAGGTAGAGTATGTACTAGTTTATTTTAAGGATTAAATTGCTAAATGAATAGAGAATTATCTTAATGAAAAGGGACGAGTTAGTTAGACTCCGTTTAAGAAGGATGTACGTGATGAGTTTGCAATGATGGATTGAAAAGGAATAATGGGAGAATTTCATTAGTATAGGCAAACTTCCACGTTAATTGCTTACATAAAGGAGATTGACAAACAAAGGTCTAAAGTACTAGCCAAAAATCCAAGGTGGACAAAGGAAACATTCTTGGAGCCTTCTTGGCTGGGTTAAAGAAAAGCTTAAAGGACCAGTTACGGTGTTGGAGCCCTAGAACCCAAAACATACATTTAAGTTAGCATTGATGAATGAGAGGTTCGTGTAGCCCAAGAGCAAGAGGCCAATTATGGTTCAAACAGGAGTCAACCGCCCTCAGGTTACCTTGACATTAAGGAATAGTGATGGTAGATCTTGGGGGCTGAGAGCTTCAAAAGCCAGCAAGGACATGTGATTTTCCATAAGGCAGATCATGGACTCTCAAATGCAGGTTAGAAGAAAACAAAAATTATGCTATTGCTATAGTGAGAAGTGGGTCAAAGGATATGTTTATAAAAAGTATGAGTTGTTTTTATAATAGAAGATGGGGAATAAGTTGAACAAACTAATGGTGAGATGGCATTAATGACACAAATCCCAATCTCAACAATTGAAAATAATCAATTCTAACAAATACTATAATATTGCAATACTATCACTAATGTACTCTTATTAATACATATTGAGTACAACTATGACTAAAGCTAACAAACTAATGAAAGACGAATTAGGTTTTCTCAAATTGTTTGTCTCCTCCTAATGACCAAGTCTTTTTTATATTTACTTATAATTATTACCCTAAGTTATTTGAGTGAGCCTCCTCCTTAATTCACATTCAATCAGGCTAGGTCATAACAGAATGATGCTGTTTCATATGACTATGTAATCTCCAATTTGATGGTGAAGAAAAACATAACTACACGAAATTGTGAGATTCAAATAATCAATTGATTGCAAAGAAATAGCAAAGAGTTGCTACAATTTTATAAACAAATTTACGGCAGGAAACTCTTGAATTTACAACGAAAAGCTTCACTGCACCGTCACCTTTAATATGCTCCTTGTTTGCTTCGTATAAGGAAAGAAGATTGCATCAACCTAAATCTTTGAGGGATTTCGCCATTTCGTTTTCTCAGATTCCAAACAGAGACTAAACGGGTGAATGTAATTTCAAGCACGTGAACTGGACGCTCCTAAAATGTGTAAACCCTTCGATGGGATGATGCCGTTTCATCAGGAATCCTCGCCAGTGTGGTTTATTTTACCCCAAAGAACCAACATTCTTAATTTCATCAGAAAGTTGACACAATAAAACGAGGAAGTTCATAAGGTTGATCGATTTTATTCCTCGAACTACAGATCAAAGAAAGTAAAATGCCCGGATGCTAGCAAAACCGTGTGTGCTTTGATTATCAAACATGTTAAGACAAAACAAAAAGCTCTTAGAAACTGAAGTGAGACTTAACAATAATTTCTAAGCTTCTTTAATTAAGATTGGCTGATGGATTGTTAGTTTCTAGTGATAGTTTATCAACGAACTTGACATGTTCGTTTTGTCTGTTTGCTTCAAAAATACTAAGCCTCACAGGTCGTAAGACATGACGGCTTAACCAAGAAAAAGACAATACAGCTGAACAGAGAACTAAGGAATCTGCAGGCTAGGCCAATTGTACCAAAAACTACAATGCTATGTTTTAACTCTTTCGCCACTTTTGTATCAAACATTTTAAGAAAAAGGAAGTCTCCTTGTAATTCAAGTTGGTGCAATATAGTTAGATTCCACAGCTATAAGCTTGCAGTAATTCTAAGTCTGAGCAACATTCCTGCACAGCAGAAGCGGGTCATCCTCCTATATTTAGAAGGAAAGGGTTCTACCATGGAAAAAGTAGGAAAAGTTTATTTACAACCTACTAGAGTTGTGAACTACTGAAATTTCAATGTTTTATTCAAAATCTACTTCAAAATTCATATAGTAATGCTTCAAAGCAAAAATGTGGAAACATGCTTTGTACCATCACCATACAAAGTGTGTACTGATAATATTGCAATATTAAGTTCCGAAGAGCAACCAGTTCTTCTACAACTCTTGTTTGGAACAATAAAACTGAAGAGAAGGCAAAGTTCATTTGCCATTATTTGCCTGAGTTGCAGTTAAATATGATGAATCAGGGTAACAAGAAGTTCTTCTCCTTCAAGCTTTCGACAGTGTTCTTTAAGCTCACCTCAGCAGGAGTAAAGTTAAGGCCTAAACTTTCCGCCCTCTCCTTGGATACGTTGTAGGTTGACACAAAGGGCTCGTCATCTGCACATCTGCAATATATAAAACAAGAGATGCGAGACATGTTACAAGACAGGCTATCCAACTAAGAAAACCTGGATTAAAAGTGACTTATGTTCCTAGTTTAGCTCTTTAAAAAAGAAAAAGAAACTTCAAAACCAGGAAAAGAGCTACGTCAATACAGGCTATCCAATTAACAAGTCCTGGACTCAATAGTATTAATGTATTGTGCATAGGAACATACATGGTAAATCTTCAACGCTTAGCCAATGTCTATGAACAATTGACATTGAAAATTAAAATAGATGAGTTTTAATGTTGAGGCAAATTGGATAGGATGTAGAGTTCTTTTTAACTTTTGAAGCTCATGGTGAGAGGCTGTTGATTAGAGAAGTAAAAAGATGATGCTAGTCTTGGATAATTATGGATATATAGCTTACTTTTCAGGAAGATTCAGATCAGGGAAGAGTTCGCGCAAAATCTTCACAACCTCAGAGCAGTGCATAACTCTTCCTACTAAACAGTATCTTCCACTAGCTGATGGATTCTCGAAGGCCAGTATATGTGCATTTGCAACATCTCTAACATCAACAAATCTGTAAGTTACATTTGGAAATGTTTTGGCCCCTGTACAAAAAAGATATCAGCTTTCCATATCAAATAAGGCTTTCTTTTAGAAGAGGGAATTAGGCAAAGCAGTAATGTTTGGGGCAAATTAATATATTTCAAAGGTTTTGAAATGTACTTTTTAGAATTACCTTCAAAAAAACTATCTTTGCACCTTAGTTACATTCTATTTTAAATCAACTTTCTAAATAGAGAAGTTAACTTAGAACTAAATTTCCTTATTTGTCTCCAAATTCTTTAAGCAAGTAGACAAATATTATTGTATTGTATAAATAGTGCAGAGCAAATGTTGAATGCCAATTTAGTTTTTTTTTATTTTAAAAATATTACAATACACATAGAGGAAGTGTCGAACCTTATATCTCAAGATCGGAGTTCTTACTAAATCATCATTGAGCTAGCTAACTAAGTAACAATGCTAATTTAGTCATTGTTGGAATAGCATGATTATGGTAAAAGTGAGAGGAAACTACAAGAAGTTCCATGTGATGAGAAAAAACTAAAAATCATTCAAGATTTATGTATATATATATAAAACAATTATTTAAGATAAAATAAATCTAACTGGGATACTAAGGCATGAAGCTAACAATTTTGTGACAGAATTTTTAATTTGTTTCTATTTAAAACCTGTAATAACCTTTTGCTCCCTTATTTTTGTGATTAGGACGAGAATGAGCATAAGTTATGTCTTGCCACCTCTAACTTAAGGCACCATTGAATTCAGCAAGTGATCATATATCCACATAATCTACCATCCCCGTATTCAATACCCCAAGGAGTTGTAAGCTTCAGGATCTAATAAACTGAATATGAAGACAAATGTAAAACATTTGAACGAAGTAGATAGACAGGAATACTAGTGACAAGGGATACCCCATCAGACTAATGATTCAAGAAAATAACTTTTGCTAGTTAAAAAAATATTGGGCCACAAACTCGTTCCTTTTGTGTGAAATTTTAGAAGTTATGACACGTTAAAGCTAGTTTTGAATTAGTAAAAGTTGGAAGTGTAAGAGAGAGAATTCTGATAGGATTCATACATCTAATGCAGGCACAAGATACTTTGTCCTGAACGTCTCCATTCCTCCTATTTAACAGATTGCCTGCCACTTTGTTGCCTTGGTTTTTAATCACTTGTTATACTCCTCAAAAGACAAAAATGAAGTGCCAAAAAAAAAAAAGAAAGCACTTATTTAACTCACAGATTTGCTTTTAGCAGATAAATAACCCAAGCAACCGCTCAGGATGAGCACATGACTGCGGTGTCCATCCCTTTTCTACAGTGGGAAGTGTCAATTGGCCCAAGGGCCATTGCAAGGTTCTTCAAAGAGTTAAATTCACATATAGCTTTAAGTATTCTAGAATATCAAAAGAAGGGCAAACAATAACACGCTAGGTCAAGAATACCATTTACAAGCTTCAAAACTGGCTCCACGCTTGAGTTAAGAGTCGGCTGTAAGGGAGGCCCAATCACCAATCCTGGATTTATTGCTACCAAGTTAATTCCATTCTCCTTTGAAAATCTCCAAGCTGCCTCCTCTGCTAAGGATTTTGAAAGCCTATACCAAAGCTGATGAAAACAACTGATTGACGTAATAGAAGTTTTGGTCTGCAACAACATTTATTTCACCCTTATGCAATACTGTTGATAGAAAGTACATGTCACACGACAAAACCAAATACAAAACAGTGAGCACCACATTAACTACCTGATATCCGAAGGGTAGCGTGGATAAAAACTTTCAATTCATCCCCCAACTCCCCCCGAGAGAAAAAAAGAAAGTTTATTGTCAATACTATTAGGTGTGAGCTTGGAAGTACATAAAAATTATATAACACTGCTTGACTTTTTACCTTTTTTTTCCTCTCAATTGATCAGAGAATGGATATGAGTGTTGAATAGGAGAATGAAGATTGTGACGTGACCAACAAGAAGGTCAAAGTCAGAAAGCAACTTGTAGGTGGACTTAGACCCGCAAATATGATTGAAAAAAGGCAAATACAGCCCAAAAAAGAACGAAGTTATTTGTTTGTAAATTAAACCTTCAAACTACAGTTTGCTCTTCACAGCCAATCATGATGCTTTAATGCATTGCATACTTGCTGTGATGTAATTTTCTTTCTTTTTTCCTTTCTCTTTTTTCTTTTTTTCCTCTTTTTGCAGGGTTTGAATCTCAAGAAGGCTGAACATGAATGCTGATATGTACACAAAAGATAAGTGAGAAACCATCGAAAGGGGAAAGGAAAGCCACAAGAAATAAAGAATGAAAGAGCAGATAACATATTTTCTGACAGGACAAAACAGACCCCCAGGTCTATCCTCTATGCATCTATTATGGCAAGAGTAAAAGTCTGTAACTAAAACATTCAAATCCTCGAGTGTATTATTTGGTAAAGAACATGAAAAAGAGATGGTACAACAAGAAATTTGCTCGCACATTCACCTTTGATTTTTCACAAATAGCTGGATCTGAAAACCAAGTCTCATCAATTATTACGTCAGGAGCAAGAGATTTTCCATTTGTTGCAACTGCCGCCATTGAGGATGTCAGAACCACTCTTCGAATTGATGGAACTTTAGCACATGATTTTAGAACATTGAGCGTTCCCTTCAATGCTGGGTCAATTAATTCTGCCTAAAATAAAGTTAAATAGATTCATGATGTATTAGGCATGCTAAGAAATGCACAAGTGAATTTAATTCCAAGGATCTACACAGACAATCTCATTTTGATTCCTTTTTGATTTTGAATCAGTTCAAACATATATGAGCAAGACTTGCACGCAAATGCTTGAGCAACTATGTACATTGTACCAAAGAGATAGAAAAGCGTCTGGCAAGCATCAATAAGCACTTGGGACAAGTTAAATGCAAAGAGGGAAATTATGATGAGAATAAAAAATGAAAGGAAAAAGATAACAAGAAAAGCATATACTGCTTAACTACTACCACAGGACACAGAAAGTGTCATATACTTCTGGTAAACCACCAAGACAAACTATGAAATTAGTTATTTCTGTCAACTAACGGATTGGCATAGTCCATAGTAGTCGCACTAATTAAATTCAAATGAAACAGAATGTACCTGTGGATCAGTGACTGTGCTATAGAAAGGTGACGCTGTATGAAAAACTCCCTCACAACCATGAACCAAAGAATCAAAACACCCTTCTTCCAGTAAGTCAGCCTTAAACAAATGCAGTCGTTCCTTAGCTCACCATCTAGCATAAGTAAGTGCTCTGTCTTCTTTGGATCATCTGTGGCATTCACATAAAGCAGAACCCATAAACTATCTGTGTTGCATCTTTTCAGAGATTATACTTTAACCCATCTGAATATGACCAATAAACTCTATCTTTTATTTATCAACAACCAGATTTATAGACACTACATAAAGGATGATATAAGTCCCCCTTTAGCGATTCGTAGGAAGCCTACAGAAAATTCAAGTAGCTGTCGATGAAATCCATGACGCAAACAAGCAGAATGATTCGAGCAGCCACGAGATTTAACTTAAACAATGCTTTTGGACAAATTCTAGCATAACTTTCTTTCTGGAAAGATTTCAAACATGGTTATCACAAGCCATTAAGAGAGAAAAATAAAACTTGTCCCATGGCGCCCCTCCCCCAAACCAAAAGGAATGAAATTTTGCCTGATACATGAAAGGCTGCTAAATAAGCTTGTGAAATGAGAGAGTTGAATACTGACTTGGGTCACGAACCGAGGCTTTCACAGTGTAGCCGCGCTGGAGCAAGAGCTTCACTAACCATGACGCTATGTAACCAGACGCCCCCGTTACACAGACCACTTTTTCTGCTCCACTCATCTCTCTCTCTTTGCAAATATGTCAAGCTTGCACTTTTTAAAATAATATTACAACTCAAATGAATTTGCTTTAAATTTGTTTTAACTTTGTATTAAGAATAAAAGTTAGGATTTTATTTATTTATAAAATTCCTTCTCAATTTGTAACTACTTTCTTAATTTTCCTAAAAATCTTTATTTATTTGTAGATATCTGTAGATATTAATGAGACCGTGAAAGCGAGAGAGTGTGAAGATGAAAGCAAGATTCTATGAAACTGAAACGTGCTCCCGGATGAGTGGATCACGTTGTCCCTCGCATGCGCCATAGCCGCGCGTGCACCGCCTTCCCCTTCCGAGTTGCCGTAATCACGCGCCAGCCAGCGGTAAGTAAAAACTTGCTCGGCTGCCCGACTCTCTCTCCCGCTCGCTCTGCCATGGCTCTCTTCACTTCAGTATCCACCACCGCACTATCCATCTCCGCCCCGATTTACCGCCACCAGCTATATAACCGTCCACGGTTTTGGTGTCCAAGGGCTGCTTTGAGCTCCCCCTCACCATCTTCCCATGAGTCAAGATCATCACCACAAAGTGACAACAAGCTTCCATCCACTAGTTCATCAAACCCCTTTGTCGTTGGGCCGTCAGACTCGAGCTTCAACTACGCGTTAGCCAACCCAAATGGCCACCCGATTGTGCGGTTCCTTCGGTCCGCCGAGTCCAACATTGAGAGGGTAAGCACTCCCAGCGCTTGCTTAATTCTTTTCTTTTTTGCTTTTGTTTGAATTGAAAGTCAATTGAAGTTGAGCTCGAAACGAAAGCGGGCTATATTTTAGAGAACGAAGTCTAGAAAAACTAGTAGTAATCGCTACTTGGGTGATTTTGATGAGTTTGATGGTATTAACAATATAAAGGACCCCCCCCCAAAAAAAAAAGTTCTCAGGTTTGTAAGTTAGATATAGTCTGCTCCATCCTCCACCACCTGTGACAAAAACTTTGAATATAGGTCTTTATGGAAATGCCTGAAGAAGAGCCTATTCAATAATTCAGTAGTCCACTATTTGATCCATAAAATGGTACCCGCTACTCGCTCAAATATCATTTTCCATGTGAGCTTAAGTGAGCAGATGAAGTATTAGAATTGTGATACTGAGGATTGAGAATTGATGCTTAATTTCGTATGTGGCTCCAGATTTGGTAATTGGTCAAAGAGAAAACGGTTACTAAGCATCCAACTAAAATGTCATTCTTGTTGATTGACATATAATAAAATCGTACTCCTTCTAAAAGGATGGGAATTTGCAAATGTGTCCCGTTTTAACAAAACAAATAGACATAATAATCTTCCTTGACTGTGATAATTTTCTTCTTCTTTTGCTTTGGTCCTGTTTTTGTGGAGTTTACACATAAATTAGCAGTGCTTTTCTTCAGCAATTTTCATATTTTTTTCATATATTCTAGATTTTGCAAATGACTTCTTACTTCTACATTACTGAGCAGGCGATTTTTGACTTCCGCTTCTTGGCACTTCTGGCTGTTGGAGGCTCGTTGGCTGGTTCTCTGTTGTGCTTTCTTAACGTACTTCCTGTTCTCCCATAATTCTTTCAAAATTAGTAAGAGACAGGCATGACATCTTATCTGATGGATATATTTGTCTGATAAGTCTTTTGCGTTTGTTCATATATTTTTGAGTTTCTTTCATATGATTCTGATGACAATGATGATGATGTCACTGATGGTTTGGATGTTTTTCATTTTAATAATCATTGATGAATCATAAGTTTCAAGCAGAAGTTTAAGAGAACCAAAAGAACTGGCATATCTTATGTCCTCAACCAAAGTCAGCAATACAGTAATCAACTATCAATTTTCCCAATGCTATGAGTCACAGTACAATAATCGCAACATGTGTGTAATTCCTTATTCCCATTCAATGATCCAAGAAAAATTCCATATTTCAGTCACCTGATAAAAGTGAATGGCAGCAGGCTAGCAGCAAAGACACATCTGACTTTACCTTATTGCCCTCTTAGAAGTCACACTACCTTGGGAAAGAGCAACATCCACAGAGTATCTTTCATTCTTTAGAATTGGGTCTTTATTTTTTTTTTCTCTATAGAAGCCCTTTAATTAAGATTGTCTTTAACCTGAATCATCCTCGTGAATCTCAACTGTAAGATTTGGATCATTGCTTCTCTTCGTTGTTCTTTACTGCCAGCAAAGTTCTTACTAATTACCTTGCAGTTCCTTTCTAAGCAGACATGACAAAAAGATGCAGCAGAAAAAATTTATGCATCCAGCCGCCTATAGTTTTTCTTTTTCTGCCACTCTTTTCAAGCTAGCTCTCAAACCATTAGTGGGTGCTAACAATTGGGTCCAATTGCTGGCTATTCTCAGTACTGCCACCACTTGACCGTGATTTACTGAACTTAGAGTAGCATCACTATTGTTCAGTTTTAAGTTGTCCCTGAAAGCAACACAAAGAATATTCTTCATCTCGGGATTGAATTTTCTATAATCCCATTTGTTACGGCCAAAGTAACTCTTGCAAGAATAGATGGAATGGGTGTTTTACCTGAAGTGCAAAACACAAGGTGATGAACAAGATCTCGTCATTTTGATAGATATACTGCTAAAATCTTGCTTATTCTCGGGTCCTCTGAAGTATCGTGACCAAGGAGTGTTCCCATCAAGGTTCAGAAATCACCTTGTTTCTCTCGCTTTCTTATTAGAGAGCATAAATAACAATAATTCTCAAAGCTGCTTCCTTGCTTCGTGCTCCTTTGAAGAATTAATTCCTTTTGAAGTTGAAAACTATATAGAACACTATCCAACAGAAAATTTTGGTGGAAGTTATACTCAACTGTGTGTTATTAGAAGGATGCTCTAATGCACAAGAAAGATTGTTTATTCCCGGGGCATCATTCCGTTTGTGGATGTATAAGCTTTGTGGGTTTCTTACTGTTTACTCAAGGATTAACTAACTGATACTTGTAATTTTCATACTCTGTTCTTCCAATTATGTAAACCAAGTTATATATAGATAACATGTTCCTTTTCTTTTTATGACTTTTGGAGGGTAAATGATATTCACATTATACAACACAATTATCTCGTGTAGATGTTACATGAACGGGATTATGCATTGTTTTTCTATATATTTGATTATCAATCCTGGGGGATTTTGTAGGGTTGTGTTTATATTGCAGATGCGTACAAAATCTATTGGTCAAGCTGTGTCAAAGGGATTCACACAGGACAGATGGTTCTACGACTAGTTGAAGCTATTGGTTAGACTCTTAGGAACTCACTTCACCAGCTGTTTTCCTTCATATTGTTGAAGTATACTCTCAAGTTATTTAGTAATCCTTTTAAACATGAAAAAAATATTGAAAAATTATTGCCAATGCTGAAGTATTCAGAATTCACATACAATTAACTTTTATGGTTATAAAATTTGGGAGCTATGTGCTTTCTTTAAAAGGGTATACTCTTTTGCACCCACTCTTACCTTTGCACACAAATGCTTATTCTTGTAGTCTTAAAATTGAAGCCTCCTGTTGGTAATGTAATGATTATGAAATCTGTCTGCTGCAGATGTTTATCTTGCTGGGACCGTCATGTTGATATTTGGCATGGGCTTATATGGATTATTTATCAGTAATGTGTCCCCTGATGTCCCTGCCAGTATTGATCGTGCCGTCAAGGAATCTTCTTTGTTCGGAATGTTTGCTCTCAAGGTGATCTTACTTCCTTTTGAACAAAAGAAATACTCTTTGCAGTTATCATGACACACTTCCAGCATATGCATGGTTCATTATAACCCATTTCACTAGCTATGGACCTAGTCTTGCACCGGTGCATCATTCCATGGGTAGTTTCTCCTTTTGATTAAGTTGGCCTGTTACCTCTTAACATTGGACTAGACTTAACATGAATAGGACCACAAGTGTTCTCTCTTTCCAAATAGATATCCTTGTTTCTAACTTTTATCGTCTACATTATAAAACCAAATCTGCAGAGACTCAATTCTTTTGTGCTTTATCAGGTGAGGCACACAAAATGGAAAGTACGTTATGATTAGAGCCCATAGAGGATAGAAGACATAAGTCTCTCCATTAAATACTTACCGTAGCATTTGAATCAGAGTGGAGAACTTTCATTCATATACTTTATTGCTTTTAACTGCGGTTCCTTCTAAATCAGCTGGAGTTGCTGACTTGCTGATAAGTGGTTACCTAGACGGCCTTTTGTTCCCCCTTCCGTTTATATTGTTCTCTTTACAATACTTGACTTCCTAATGAAATAAATGATTGTTATTGATTTGCAGGAGAGGCCAAAGTGGATGAAAATTAGCTCACTTGACGAATTAAAGACAAAAGTGGGACATGTTATCGTCATGATTCTTTTAGTTAAGATGTTTGAGAGAAGCAAGATGGTTAAAATTACCACTGGTTTGGATCTGCTGAGCTATTCTGTGTGTATCTTCTTATCATCTGCCTCCTTGTACATCCTTCATAATCTGCACAAATCAGATTAGAGATGTCAAATTTGTAACAGCAAACTGTGTAACATTAATTCCCGCATCGAAGCGAATGTGTATATTCAAAAGGATGGCTTGTGGGGAGTTAGGAAAAATCTCTGCTGTATCTACAGATCACTTAGATTCTTGCAACTGTTGTCTGACTCCATTCTGTTGTATAAAGCACTTGAAGGTCAAATCACAGTGTGAATGATTCTGCTCATAGCTGGAAAATTGTGAATTGATGAACTGGTCATCCAAAATGATGATGGGTCTCATGGAGAAACCTGAGAAGTGTTGAAATAGCTAGGAGCCACTTGCAGCAAACACATTTCTAGCTCCAGTCAACCAGCTACTTGTTTTCTTTCATATTAAAGCAAGGCCTGCGGCAGAGGCGCTGATAGGGACTAAAACGGTGGCTGGAGTCAAATTTTGCGCTTATTCTGCTGATTGCGATCGCAACTTATCACCAATGTGTTAAATATCTTTTATTTCACGGTCCCGCAAAAAGACTATAAAAAAAATGCGTCTGCCGGGAGTCGAACCCGGGTCTATTGCTTGGAAGGCAATTATCCTAACCGTTGGACTACAAACGCTTGCTTAGAAGTAAGGTTCAAGCTTAATATTTCTATATTTTTCTAGATTTTATTCTTTTTTTTTCAATTTATTATCACATGGGTTATAAATTTGGAAATAACCACATTTGGTGTCACATAAATATGGTTACAAACTTGGGCGCAACCCATGCACCGTCCTAAAGTAAACTTTAATTATTAATTGGAAATTATAAAGAATGACTCATATCTTTCTTAAAATAATAAATGAAGAAACCTACTATTTATAAATTATTCTTCAAAATTTTTATATTTTTCATGTGAGATTGAGAGTATAAAATTTCCTATATTTCTTAGACTGACGAAGGCCTAAAAAATTTGATGCAAGAAAGGGAACAGTTCGTCGTTTTCACATTATTCTGTTTTCCTCTGTTCTAATACTGTTCGTCTTTCAGAACATCTATACAACGTAAAATTCTATATCTGCAGCAATATCCATCTGTTGTAACTTTGACAAAGCAATGATCTTTATCTGTCGTATCCTCTCCCTCGAAAGCTTTAGCAGTCTTCCTATATCCTCACATGACTGTGGAGGCTCTCCATTGAGTCCAAAGCGTAATCTCAAAATGCGTTCCTCTCGTTCATCGAGTGTCTTGAGCAGTTTCTCCACCACTTGCTTCTTCAGTTGCTTCTTGACCATTGTTTCTGGCATCGTTTCGTCTGGTCCGCTTATGATCGACTGCAACATGAAGAAAAAGCTTCGTTTTAATGAAAAGGGGATTCATAATTTACTGAAGTCTAAAATGAACTTGAAGACAAGAACCTGCAGAGTCATGGGACCTCGATCAGTTACTGCTTGATCCAGTGAAATCGGGGGCCTGCTTCTCTCAGAAACAAGCTTCACAATTGAAACATGCACGTCGAGCATTTGAGCGATTTCCCAGTGGGTAGGAAGCCGCCCTAGTCTTTTACTCAAGAGGTTTGTAGCCTCTGCAATTCTCGCCACCATTCGGCATATGTGTCCCTACAGATAACAAGCTAACCATACATTTACTAATTAACAGTTCACCTCCAAAACAATCATACAGGGCGAAGGAGAATCTACTAAAGGAGAAGGAGAATCACTGTTTTGAATCTTGACCATTGTTTCACGAGAAGAATCACAGAGAAATATGCTGAAACATTGATACTTTCACTTGCTGACATACCGGTAATCTCACTACTCTAGAGTCATTCGCCGCTTTGGCCATGGCTTGCTTAATCCACCAATAAACATATGTTGAGAGTTTATACCCTCTCTCTGGCTCAAATTTCTCCGCCCCTCTCAGAAGGCCAATGCTTCCTTCCTGCTCAAACAAGACATATCGTTCCTCAGCACATTATGGGAAGCAACATTTAAGAGTAAAATGTATAGCAACCTGAACGAGTTCTCTGAAGCTTAATCCTTTGCCTTGGTAATTTTTTGCAATGGATATAACCAGCCTTCGATAGGTCCGAGCAATCCGCTCTCCTGATTCCCTTCCATCACACATTATCTTCTGTACACTCCTTTTCGTCCCTACGGCCTTGGCCAACTGTTTCGAGGTCGGCTCGCTGCCTTGATCTTCGGTGATTTTCCTTCTTGCGGCTTCTAGTCTTGTTCCCTCCTATGAATTTGCAAACACTTTACTTTTTTCCTTAGAGATATACTAAGTCACGTTTTCACTTGAAACTTTTATAATGAGAAATGAGCAGTTTTATTGCAAATTGGAGTAAAAATGTTCTTGAGATTCTGCAGAACAGCTTAGAAAAGCCTTGTTTGTGAACAAACTTGACATAATTGAAGTCAGAAAACTATATCACATCAATGCGATGACAGTCAATTAAGTATTGACCACTGTGGAACTTCTTCAAGTAGACGTACCTTGAGGCTCAAACAAAGTTCTGCCTCCTCTCTTCCGCTCAACCTCCTGGTCTCCACAGAACAGCATGGACATCTCTGAGTTACACCATTTTTATCCCCCAGAGATCTTCTCTTTCTCCTCCGCACTGGAACACCACTCATACCGCTAACCAACAAATTATCACTCTCTCCGCCACTCCAAAGCTCACGAGCCTCAGCTGCCGCCAACGCTGCCTCTCTGGCCGCCTGCGAGGCAGCACGCGCGAGGGCCACTGCCTCGGCGGCCGCAGCAATGACTAATGCATCGTTGGAGACCAAGTCTGCCCCAAACTTGGTGGAAGAAGAGGAAACTGTTATCTGGGGCGGGAGAGGATGGTGGGTTTTTAGTGCTGAAATGGCCGGGAGAGTTGGGGAGTGAGTTGGGGACGAGCATACGGTGGGAATGGCCATAAACGCTGTAACAAGCAAGTTAGCGGAAGCTCAGGTTGCCACAAGATGGAGATCTTTAATGGTTAGATATTAATGTTGTGCCATGTGGGACAAATTCCTCGTCCGTTTCAGCTCTGCAGCGTTGAAGATAGAGGGCGTTGGAGCTCTCGACATGTGGATGTTATTTATCTTTTTTTTTTTTTTTCTTTTCCTTTTCCAATATCTTTCTTTGGCAAATGGATTATGTTGCAGAAGCTTGAGGGTCCAGGATACATCAGGCTTACAGGGCCAATGTATGATGATATATAAGAACAATTGAAATTATTAAATTAACAAGTCATGATCTTTTGACTAATAGTTTGGTTCATTACAATTGTTATCATAATTAAGTTCCACATCCAAAGTTCAAACTAATGAAGGGGACATCGTGGAAAGAAGTATATTACAGAAAATGTTATGGGCTTAAGAAGATCCTAAACATGTAGGGCCAAAGTTAAGTCACTTAGTAGAGCCATCATAAAATGGGCCATCGGGGTATCCATTGTAGAACATGGTGCAATTATTTTCAATTTATGAGAACATAAGATACATTAGACTTATATAACTAATGGATGATAATATATAAGAGTAATTGAATTTAGTAAACCAATAGGCCAACCTTTTAACTTAGTAATTAAGCTTATTACAATAGAAATAAGAATATCACTAATTTTATATGATTTAGAATAAATTAATCCTCTGATTCATAAGAGAACAATCTAGTGTAGCTACCATGGTAATGTTTTGATGGCCACGACAATCAGCATTGAACAACATCTGTACTTGAAAAAATAAACAAAAATTTGCGAAAATTGTCAAATTTACTTTGTCAAGATATAAGTTGATTAATGACGATAAAACGGAGGCCAACTCCTGTTGGATAAACCTATGGAACTAGGAATCAGTGGTGCCGAACCAATTTAACTTGATGTCTAGTTGTTTTGCCTTGTAAACATACGTCTTAATATTATCGCTTTTAGTTTGTCATTTAGGGAGTGTTTTTGTCGGATGAGGTCTGATCGGAGGGGCTGCGGATTATGAGTTATCATAAACTTGCGTTCTTCCGCCTCCTTTTCCTGTGGAGGAGATACCGGAGTACTTATCAATTAAAACGTAATGAAGTACAAGGTTGGCTTCATATTTATTTATGTTTGCTTAAAATAAATATATTAGACATTTATTCCTTTCAACAAAAAACATATTTTTCTTGAAAAAATATAATTCTTAAAAGATTTCTCAAATCCGAACCACGTCAAAACTCTTCTCAGCTCTTTTTTTTTTTTTTTAAAAATCAAAAATTCAAATTGAAAAAACTTAAAAGCACTTTTTGGGACTAACCAACAACCACTTTTAGAAATTGTAAATTTTTATTAATTTATTTATTTTTTAATAATTCACATACCCATGCAAGTATTCACTGTCAAACTCCCAACCTAATGAAAAGAAATTGTAATTAACTTTTCGATAATATATTGCTAAATAACCTTTTATTTCATTAGGACTTTCACAAACTTATTATTACAATATATTAGTTGCAAGGCTTGCCGGTTAAGTAATAAGCTAATAAATACTAACTACCATTAAATTGGGGTGGATGGGTGTGAGTTAATTAAAAAAAATATCACGGTACATTATTTTGAGTAACAATTATTAATTAGTAAAAATTTAACAAACAAGTTTATACTAATAATCAAGTTAGGACACAATCAAATAAGAAAAATAAAATATACAGCTAATCTAAAACCATAAGTAAACTTGCGTTTAAGCTATGTATTTCTGGTGTGTATTTTTTGCTGCAATAAGAATTGCCCTAAATAATAGCTTCCTTTGGCGCCAATTCTTGCCTCTAGATCCTCCCTCTGTGTCTCTCCACTGTGGAAGCCCAACTCTCACGTCCATGTCGCAGACCAAAGCACCTAGGGTTTCACAGAGAGAGTAATCTCGTCTGCCAATTCCCGAACGCCACCGTTTTCGGGCAGTCTTCCTCAATGGCCGAGCCTCGCGCAAAGCGCCCCAAGCTCACCAGGTCCGTTCCCTTTCCCCTTTCACTTACATACAATTGAATTACGTATTTACGTGTGCTTGGTGCTCTGTCAGTGACACGGTGACATTGAGTGTATCACATTCCTTTTTTCCCCCCTTTTCCCTGGCTGATTATGTGCGGAAAGCTCTGTTTAGTGCGAATAAATTTGGTCGAAACTGGAAAAGGAATTGAATTGGTGAAAGTTGGAATTTTGAATTCGAGGGTTTTGGTTTTCTGCTATTTCGGAAAGAGAGTTTCTGTCCTTTCCTTGGTTTAAGTGTCCTTGGCAACTCAGAGAAGCGGAGGCTTTCTCATTTAGCCTTTAGCTTTCAAATTTCTGCTATCACTCACATTTGCTTGGAAGCCAAGGAAGCTTCTTTCTCACCACTGTATGCTTTGTTTTGCTGTAAAAAGGAGTACTGAGTTGCAGAGATAAGTATAATTATTCAGCTGAAACGAGTTGTTATTTCATGTTTACTTTTCACGCGATGTAGTTGGCACCTGAGATTTTATATCCTGTAATTTTCTGCTCTGTTATGGAAGTAAGGTGGTATAAAATTAATGCTTTTCAACTTGTTCTTTCAGAGGGGAAGATGATTATAAGCGTGGAAGTATAACTGAGATAGAGCTCCATAATTTTATGACCTTTAGTGACCTGAAATGCAAACCAGGGCCGCGTCTGAATCTTGTAATTGGGCCAAATGGATCTGGGAAGAGCTCTATCGTATGTGCCATTGCACTTGGTCTAGGTGGTGAGCCTCAGGTTAGTTCAAGACTGGCACAACTTTGTAATTATACTACTCGCTCCTTTTGTAGTGATGTGAAGTTTGTTTTCACAGCTGCTTGGAAGGGCAACAAGTATTGGAGCATATGTGAAGCGTGGAGAGGAGTCTGGTTATATTAAAATTTCCCTAAGGGGGGACACCAAAAATGAGCAGATTACCATCATGCGTAAAATTGATACACGTAACAAGACTGAGTGGTCATTCAATGGTAATATGTACTTCTTTATGCAATCTCAAGTTTGACTAAAGTTGTTTGTTTTTTGACCATTAATTTAACACTTTATTGGTTGAAGTTTACTAAGACTGGCATGAATAGAAGGGGAAAAAAGAAAGAAAGATTGTGGTGATTTTAAGATGTGAACCAAGGTGGTTTTTGAGCTGGTCAAGTCCAGCCTGGCTTGAGCCCAGGACAATCATTTAAGGAATTTATATTGGATATCCTATATTCAACTACCAATCATAATTAATATATGTTGAAGATAAGATAATATATGCTGTAGGTTGGGCCTGTATGTAAGTGGTCAAATCTGAGCCTGAATGAGATATTTTGTGCAAAAAGAGAATGCACTCAACACGATCTTCTGATTAAGCACTTTTGACTCAAGCCTAAAATTTGGGCATGGGCAACAAGGTGTAAATCCATCCCTAGCTGCAACAGAAGGAACTGCCTTAGCTTTCCTCTTACCAGGGCCTTCATTTATCTCTAACTTGACATAAAATTATCATAAAGCAGGAACTTTTGAATTGCTAGTTGAACCTTTCAGTCCAAAGGATGTTATCAGCTTCTGGTGGTTGCATTTTCTTGCAATTTTGAAAATTTAGTTCCTTTATATGTGCATTTTTTTTTCTTATCTGGCAATATTATTCACGTGCTATAATTCTTTATATTAATTTTCATGCAGAAATTAATTGATTTTGATTTTTTTTTTCTCATCATGACATCCTCTTGTAATGTTGTGAATGCGTGTTCAGCTTGCTTCTCTTGTTAGTGTGTCGATATATAGTGTGACAGCATGAGGGTTGTCTAGTAACGTGAGATGATACTTAAATTGTACATTTGAAGAGTTTATTAGATAAAAAGAGGGGAAAACCCTGATTTGGGTGCTAAATCAAGCAAAATGTTCTCAAGAAGACTAAAAGCCAAAGGAAAATTTCAGTGCTACTTAAAGTAAAGGGTTACATCATTGCATTCATGATTTCTTGTTATATCGAAAGAAAATCTTTTAAAAGAAAGGAATGACCAATGTTGACCATCAATCTAATCTAATAATGCCATATCGGACATAAACAAAAATGATTGGGAATGCACAAAAGCTCTGTTTTAAATAGCATTGCTTATTCATAGAATTGTTTTATTAATACTTCTAACTATCTGTTTGCTAGAATTTGGTCTTTTGCACATTTTTATCTCTGTTTTTGTGAAGCCTTTTTCTGTCTCTCTCTTCATTATGCTTATACTAATCAGTGAAGAAGTATCTACTTAACCTGAGAAAAATGGTTTAGCTGTTGTAACCCAAAAAAGAGAGCATATACTCTAGCTTTCTATCTCTTATCCTCATTTGTTGGTTTCAGGAAAAGCAGTACCTAAGAAAGATGTAGCTGAAATCATTCAAAGATTTAACATCCAAGTCAACAATTTGACTCAAGTGAGTGAGTGAGTTTGAATCGCATTTGATGTATTGACTGTGAGTATATTGAATTGGTGCAACTTTACTTTTCACCTGATTTTATTTTTATTTTTTGTTTATTCCTTGTCATGGAAGGATAATGTTGTTTTTGAAACCAAGTGCATTGGAAAGCATGTGCAAATGGTTCTGTTTGCATTTGTTGTGGAACACTTCACAAGTGTTTATCTAATACCATATCCACTGCCATTAACCGCTGCCCTTAACCACAAGTTCCAGTTTGTTGGCATTAAGTACCCTTACGGCCCTTGTGATATGCTGTTATAATTCCATGCTTCAATATATGACCATATTGAGGTTTCTTTGTCACACTTGTGGCATTGTAGCATAATTGTGTGGCCTTCTTAAACAGGTAAACTGTGCATTCCGATGTTGTATATGAATGTTGTATCTCTCCTTTTTAACATATATAATTTATTACACACTTCCATTCGAAATCCCCTTTTCAGCTTAATGTATGGCTAACTAGGAGAGTAAACTATCTGATAGCCACTGTTCCTTGTTTCTGACCTTGATCCAGTAATCTAATTATTTAAGTTATATTTTTTTCAGACCACCCTTGTGATGCATTAATTATGCTGCATGGGTTTTGATCATCGGGAGATTTGGGCTTTACTAGGGCCACACATGGGGCCTGCATTGTGGACAATCTAAGTTTGTTAGCTTTGACTGGTTACATATATTATACAAATATGCACAATCATGTTTCTAGTTTTTTTGATGAGCAGTAACATGCTAAATAGAAAATAGTAATATGTACCTTAGCACATGAGAAATAGATGTGCAAAAAGAAAGAAAATCCAAAGATTTAAATTTTATATAGATCTAAAAAATCCAAATGCAGGAAGAAGCAAACTCCCTTAATGCTGTCATCTGATCCAAAGCTGGTATCTAAAGTAAGGATTTAATATCCCCGTAGGAGTCCTAACAGTTATTTCCCTCCCAAACTTCACAACAAGAATAATTAATAGAAAATGGTAAGATTTTTGGTTCCCTCCCACCTCTAGCTGTTTTCTGCACTTCTTTGATTTGTGTATACTCTCTGTTGCATAGATTTTTAATCATTCATGAATGGGCTCTTCTCTTTCTTTTCTGTACATTCACCTTCCCACCTTTTACCTGTCACATGGATTTTTTATTTTTTTTTAAAACACACCCTCTAAGTGTCGAACCTGGGACCCCTTGGTCCTAGGCAGCACCTACTCCCAACTGAGCTAGGTGCTTGTCAATCCTATCACATGGATTGTAATTGATATTCATGATATGTATTGCAACTTATTAGTTGGTCATGACTTAGCATCAGGTTCTACTTAAATTTCTAATTTTTACTCTCTTTCTTTCCCTTGTTATGGGTTGCAGTTTTTACCACAAGACAGGGTCTGCGAGTTTGCTAGACTAACTCCTGTGCAACTTCTAGAAGAGACTGAAAAGGCTGTTGATCCTGAACTTCCATCCCAACACCATGCCCTTGTTCAAAAAAGTTGTGAACTGAAGAATTTTGAGCTAGTGAGTTTTTAGACTTTTCATGATCTGAAATTGTTGAAATTGCACAGTTATTAGTATCACGATTTTACTGGTGATATCTATAATGACTATTGTTGATAACAAAATTCTCCATGATTTAGTCAGTTGAGAGGAATGGAGAGACTTTGAATCAGTGGAAGGCGCTTAATGCTGAATTAGAAAGAGATGTTGAGCGTGTCCGTCAAAGAGCAGACCTTCTAGCAAAGGTTTGTTTTTCTAGGTTTTATTAGTCACTATTTGTATGCTTGATGGTACATCAAATGTACCTTTTCTGTCATGTGCAGGTAGAGTCTATGAAAAAGAAATTACCTTGGCTGAAGTATGACATGAAGAAGGCTGAATATATGGAGGCTAAGAAGCAGGAAAAGGATGCCAAGAAGAAGTTGGATGAAGCTGCAAAAACTCTGAATAACCTTAGAGAACCAATTGAGTATGATGATTTGGGTTTACCAATTTTACCACACCTACCGTGCATACAATTATCTTCTATTTTGGAAAGTAAATGTTTGACTGGGAATAAAAAATAATTTCATGTTTTATTGTTGAATATGAAGTTTGCGAATTGTTTCAATTAGGTGTCTTATCTTAGTGACAGACATTTACTGATGGAGTATTAGGCATTATAACTTTTGTGATTGTTTGAGACACCAATCACTATAATAATATGTCCTTGTCCTTCTAAGTTATTGGATATACTCAGGACCAATCAATTGTTTGCAGGAAACAAAAGCAGGAAAAAGCAGCATTGGATGCTAAATGTAAAAAAGTTAGCAGCCTCATAAATGAAAATTTGAAAAAACGTACAGAACTTATGGCAAGTGAAAGCCATTTGGTACGTAGATGTTATTTTTCTTTTTCAGTCTCTTATATTTTTCAGTTTCTGATGTATTTGTTTTACATTTAGCATTTTCTGTCACTTTGTTATTTTACAATATAGGGGGTGCAAGTAAGAGGAAAACACAATGAAATGGAGGACCTCAGGAGGCAAGAAGAATCTCGTCAACAGAAAATCTTAAAAGCTAAAGAGGATCTTGCTGCTGCCGAACTAGAATTTCAAAATCTGCCGCTTTATGAAGCTCCAAAAGATGAACTTGTAAGTTGCTCTTTCTAGCTTTAACCAATCATTTGTCCTGGCAGTGTGGGCTATGATGTGAATTAGATTGGTTATTTGGTTGGTGCCTACAGTGACAAGAAATTTTAAAATAATTACCACTTCAAATATAGGCACCTGAATTTTCTGCCTTATCTATTCTGAAGTGGTTTCTCTTATCTGGTTTTCCTAAATATTACTGGTGCAAGCATAAGTAATTTTGTGGTGATGGTTTGCCCATAAATGATGTGTAACATATGACTAACAATACTCTGATGCTATTTGATAGATACTGTAAATAAAAATTGCAAGTATTGATTGATAGAAATTCATGCATGTTATCAATGGAGGATAGTGTAAGGTGATCAGTTTTATGAACATCGTTAGTTAACAATGAGTTTCTGCTCTTTTTGACTTGGATAATGCCTCTATTCTTATTACTAAATCAATTTGTAAGGAAAATTTAAGTGCTCGCATTCTGGAGCTAGAAGTTTCTGCTAATCAGAAGAGGTATCAGAAGTCAGAGAAGGAAAAACTTTTAACTCAGAAAAAACTGAGCCTTAGGCAGTGCCTAGACAGGTAAGATTTGAATAAGACTAAATGTTGGATATATGTATTTTCCTCTATCTTTAAAACGACTTTTTGGCAGGCTAAGGGATATGGAAAATACACATAACAAATGCCTACAGGCATTAAGGAGATCTGGAGCTGAGAAGATATTCGAGGCTTATCACTGGTTGCAAGAACATCGTGATGAGTTCAAAAGGGAAGTATATGGTCCTGTTTTGCTTGAGGTACATATTCTAAAGCTCAGAATGTCGTGGTTATGAATCATTTTTCCTTTCCAATTTCATTTTCACAATCTTGCTGTCAGGTTAATGTTTCAGATCGAGTTCATGCAGACTATTTAGAAGGTCATGCCCCATACTACATCTGGAAGGTATTCACACCAATTTTGTTGAGATCTTTGTCTATCCCAGAGTGTAAGGTTCTTGAGTTTGGGTAAAGCATTTGCTCAGTCTTGGGTGCGGAATATATCAGGTTCTTCAATGCCTTAAAGGTTTTGTTAATTTCGAGAGATCTTAGTCACTCAAAAAAGCTAAGTTGGGATAAAGGTAAAATGAATTGCTCGGTTGAAGAGTTAAGGGTCCCATAAAATTGGGATAAAACTCAGTAGGCTATCAAAATAAGGGGCTTTGGTTAATGATTTAAGAAGGGTCCCATAAAATTGGGGTAAAACTCACTAAGCTATCAAAACAAGAGACTGATAAATAAGGAAATGCAGGAACATGTAATTTTTCTGGGACATGTGGACCATGGGAGCATATATGTATTAGTTTCCCTCATTTGGTGACATACATACTTAGAAACATTATGGCGATCTTCACACCAAGAGATAGCAAATTCCCTATTGCTTTCCTTGTAATTTACTAATTCCACTATGTTTTAGGGTGTCTGTGGCCTTAACTCCAATACTTTACCATATGGTCAGAGATTGAGACCCTTAGTGTACAGTCAATAATCATTATTGCTTTAAGTTGCTATACTATAAACTCCCTGCTCACTATGGTATTAAGGGATGAAATGTTAGGGTTAGATTGTATTGTATACATTTTTTTTTTCCAATGCTGCATTGTTCCTCTCTGTTTTCTAATATTTTAGGGGCCAGCATTAATTTATTTTGTTACAATTTGCACATTCCATGAGATTTGTTGTTACGGTAAATGGAAAGTTATGTTGCATGGGTGTTAGTTTCGAGGGATTAATTTAGTTTTCCTATATCTTTTACTTTGAAATTTTCTTGCACCAGGATTGTGTAATTGCATATCAACCAAAAATAAATATTCTTTTTGGTGCGAAACTTATACTCCCTTTTGTTTCTTATTTCATTTTGCTGGATTTGCAGTCTTTCATAACTCAGGATCCTCATGATAGGGACTTATTAGTAAAAAATCTAAGGTCATTTGATGTTCCGGTCTTAAATTATATGAGCAATGAAGGTCGTGCAACACTGCCCTTTCAAGCTTCTGACGAGGTTTGTGTAATTGGTGCTTCAGCTATGTACCAAATTTAGATAGCCTTGATTATCTTATTGTCTTTTTAATATTTTTTTTATTATATCAATCAGATGCATTCGCTTGGCATCTATTCCCGGCTTGATCAAGTTTTTGATGCTCCTAATGCTGTAAAGGAGGTTTTGACTAGCCAATTTGGTTTGGATCATTCAGTATGCCTCTTAAGCTTTCTTTTTCTATTTGTGATTGATTTAAATATCTGACCAGTTATAGGGCCAAGTCTCATGAAGTTAGGAAGTTATAAATTATGGTTTCCGATTATATTTGGCATCTGAGGCTTAGCTATAGTTATGACTAAATGTTCTCGATTCAGTATATAGGGTCCAAGGAAACTGATAAGAAGGCTGATGAGCTTCTAAAGTTGGGCATATTAGATTGCTGGACTCCAGAAAATCACTATCGATGGTCCAAATCTAGATATGGCAATCATTTTTCAGCTAGTGTAGAAGCAATACATCGCTCAAGTCTTCTTTTGTGTAGTATGTTTCTATAAACCCCTTTTCTTAGTCAGCTTACTATCTAAAACCATGATCATTGTGTAAGCTGGAAATTTTTTCTCTCTACTTCAGGTTTGGATGTGGGGGAAATTGAAGGGATGCGGGTCAGGAAAAATGAGCTAGAAGAGTCTGTTACTACTTTGGAGGATAGTCTTAAATCATTTCAGACTGAGCTTAGATACCTAGAGGATGAAGCTGCTAAACTTCATAAACAGCGGGTATGCTGACAGACATACACAATTCTACCAATGATATTACTGATATGTGACTTCTTTCACTTCTATTTTGTTGCTGAATTGACCTTAAAAATTAACTTGTTGGGGAGTTGGTCTGACCTTCAAATTTGCATTTGTTCTATATTCATGTGTAGGAGGAGATAATCAAGATTTCACAGCATGAGAAGAGAAAACGGCGAGAACTGGAGAACCTCATTAGTAAGTATCAAACTGTTCTTCAGATCACTTTTGCATCCATTCCTTTCATTGTTTAAAAAAGAATTAATATACTCTGGTGATCTTAGTTCAGAGGAGAAGAAAATTAGAATCGATAGAGAAGGGAGATGACCTGGATGCTGTTATTGCAAAGCTTATTGATCAAGCTGCAAAATGCAACATTCAGCGGTTCTGTTGTGCAATTGAACTTAAGGTGAAGTTGCTGTCATGTTCAGACTTTGTGCTGCTGTTTTGCCATTTTATGCAGTGACTTTGTCGCGTTACATGTTGAATAAATCAATTGATTCATTCTTCTAACTATAATTATTGTTGACAGGACCTACTCCTGGAGGCTATTTCTTACAAACAGAGTTATGCAGAAAAACATATGGCATCTATTGAATTTGATGCAAAGGTATTTTTAGGGATTAATTGTCAAGCCAATCCGGGAAGCCATAAACACATTATTAAAATCCTTTTTGATTCCCAGATACTATAAATGGAACTAAAAATTGGCTTTAGAGGATCTGAAAGCCACTTCAATAGGCTGGGAAGATTATGTTATATTTGTTGAGACCCTTTTTTGGTATTTGTGTTATTCCAATAGCTACTGAACTGGCAATCTTAGAAGACACATTAAAAATACAGTGTTCTTGAGGACCCATTTGTGGAATGATTAAGCATGTGATAAAGGTCTTAGCTTGTCGATAGACCAATAAGTTTTTGTTGGTAAATGTAGATCTGTTTGCATGATAGTGAAGAGTGATGGGATCAAATTGCAAGATAGTGGCTGCAGATGATGCTAGAACAAGTTGGTTTTACAAAATCAGGAATTTAATACCCATAAAACATTTGCAACACACATATGGAAGGATATAAAGGCATTTAGATGTGGTGATAATGAACTATTTTTCCCAGAAACTTCACCTGTAGGAAATGCTTGTATCTTATTATAACTATCTGTTTGCAGCACTTATTAATGTTGAATTACTTACATGGACATGTTAAATAATTCTGGAATATGTTTGAGACAGTTGAACCTAATTTATGTAGAAGCCAGAGAAATTGAAAATGGCTTGTGATATGGCTTTCATGTTGACTTATATTTGCTTTAGTTTTAAATTACAAGGGAAACACGGTCAAATTTTGTCTTTTGGATGTAAGGGTTTCCGCCTCTTTTTCCCTTCAAAAGTCCACAATTTTAGCTTTATTCTTTACTTTATGAAGTTACGCCACTCATATGCAGGAAAAGAGATTGTGATGAATTTTTTTAATTTTATTATTATTATTATTTTTTTTTTGTGGAGATATTTTTCATGTATAAAACTCAGAGCTTGATGTTTCTTGACCAATCACAAAGCATCCCCTTGGTGCTTTGATGAAGTTTTCTTTCTTCTGAAATGAATCTCTAGGACCATCTGTTTGTGATACTTATATCATTTCTGTTTTTGTTGAAATAATGTCATACCAAACTGAACAGTACATGTCTTTTCTGATCAATGTTCTTGATTTATGTTGCTTTTTACAATTTCTCAGATCAGAGATATGGAAATGGGTCTCAAGCAGCATGAAAAAACTGCCATGCAAGCATCACTTCACTATGAATATTGTAAGGAGTTACTTGAATGTAATTTTGGTTTTTTAAACTTTCTTATTGAGGTAAGAATGAGCTGTTTTATTTAGCATCTTAGCAATAACTAGCAAATAGAATATGAAAATGATTGGGACACAGAATATCTTGGCTAAGATGTCGACCTCTCTATTCAAAATTTTAAGTTGTTCTCAAAGGATAGAGGGAGGTATGTTTGGAGATAGAGGCCATGGCATTATATTGTGTGGAGTATTATTTATATGGAACTGACCATGTACCGTTTTGCTTCTTGTTAAGGTAAGAAGGAAGTAGATGATTGTAGGCAGCAGCTGTCAGTTGCAAAGAGGCATGCAGAATCAATTGCTATGATCACTCCTGAACTTGAAAAGGAATTTCTTGAGGTTTGTGTTGTGGCTTAAAATTAAAACAAGGAAAAAATCATCTTTAATTTCATGAATCAACATCTGCTACGTGCCTCAAGTTTTGGTCTCATGCAATTAGTTTCACTTTTTTGCAAAGATTATTCTAATGTCCCTCAGGTTTAATTTAGATGCCTTCTACCATTGAGGAATTAGAGGCTGCTATTCAAGATAATGTTTCTCAAGCCAATTCCATTCTTTCGCTAAACAACAATGTTTTGGAAGAATATGAACACCGAAACCGTCAGGTAGCCTTCTGCCATAATATGTATGTGTTTGTGTCTTTATTTTATTTTTTTAAGGCTTTCACCTGATTGTGATCCCATTGCAGATAGAAGCTCTGGCAACAAGACTTGCAGAAGATAATGAGGAACTGAAGAGGTGTTTAGCTGAAGTTGATAATCTGAAGGTGAGTGAGGTTTGGTTGATCCTGTCTTGTGATAAATGATGTAACAGAGAGGGCAATATATATTGCCACTCATAATTCAATACTGAAGCCAAAGACTATGGTTTTAAGAATGTGAATGATGGGAAGGAAATGAACATGAGTTGTCTTGTGTTGCTTGGTGAAATCTCTAATTATTGCAGAGGGTGACTGACTCTTTCCTATTATTCTTTTTTTTTTTTTTTTGGCTTTCCAACCAAGAGAGCATCATTGAATTGGCATACCATAAAAATGTTTCTCTTCTTCAATTGAATGTTATCTAGATCATTTGCCTTGTGGTAGGGACGTGATTCCTCATTGCATTAAACCCAAGTCATCACTTTCTTTTCTGCTTGTTTCCCTTTTTTCTTCTTTTCTTTTTCCCCCGGGGGGGAAGAGAAAACAAACCCTGAGATTTTAGAAAAAGTTTCCTTTGGTTTCAATAACTCTCTCTTTGATTTTAAGTGGATAAAAATGGCCCACAAAAGTACATACATCTTTTTTATGCATTGTTATTTTTCCTTTTTTAACTTCTTTTGCTTTACTGAAGTGTACGTTGGTCTTTGTGCTTCGTTTTTTTAATAATTGCATGTGGCTGCTAAATCTTTTTGTAGTTTGGTCAGATAGTCCAGTCAGCTTATGAAGTGAAAATGTGATCTAGGATGTTAGGTTGAGTAACTTTTGGTTTCAATCAGACTGTACACTGGTTGCATCAAGACTTGAGCTGCGAGAGAGACCCCACACGGTGGCCCTCGGGGTTTTGTTGTGTTTTGTTTGGGAGGGGGGGGGGGGGGTTCAAAATGGTCCAAGTGTTTGATTTTTAGTGGTGTAATATGGTTTTGCTTTTGTGATGCTGTGTTAGTTATTGCCATGAATCTCATGAATGTCCACCAATATGAATATTGTATGCTTTTCACTTTTTAAAGCCTTTTTACTTTGTACTGTCACTTCCTCCATGTATTTTATGGATTTGGTCAGCCCATCAGTGTACTTGTTTGATATTGATACATATCCTGAGGTTGTCTATCTTCATTTGAGAAACATCCTAATTTTGAGTGGCACAGGAAACTTGGCTTCCAGCATTGAGGAATCTTGTTGCTCAGATTAATGAAACTTTCAGTCGTAACTTTCAAGAGATGGCTGTTGCAGGAGAAGTTTCATTAGGTATGGATTGCATCTGATTGAAGACAATATACATGATTATGCGAAGTCTTTCTCACTATTTTTCTCATGATGTTTCTCCTCCAAAGATGAGCATGACAAAGACTTCGATCAGTTTGGAATTCTCATAAAAGTGAAGTTCAGGTAACAGTAGTTAGGTTATTGTAAGTTTCCTCTTTATATGTTTTCCTATGGATATTATGCCATTGATTGTTTTAACAAATGATTTTTTGGCTGTTTTGATTTGGGTGTTACTGTTTATGCTACAATCGTGTAGTCAAAATAATAATCAAAAGACATTTAGAAGCTTATATTTTACGAGGGACAGAGATGAGATGAACACTTGGATCCCCTAAATGCCTTTGTTACTAAATATTTTCTCAACTACTCACTGAACATTTACCATAGACTTTCATTAGTTGCTGCCTTTGGTGTTGGAACATTCATGATCCCATGGCATTGATCCTAGATAATTCTATGAGGTGAGTGAAATGCTAGGAATATACCATTATTTAACCCCTTCAACTGAGTTGGTAGCTGAGTTGTTGCGTGATTTTGAACCAATAAGGCAGTAGGTGGCATTAAACTGGTTAGTCTTTAGTGGAAAGACTTATCTGACTGATAGAAAAGATAGCATCAGTGACTCATATTAGACTTATGGTGAATTTTGCGCTCTATTGCTGGCAAAGAGTGCCTTGATTCTATTGCAGGATGAGAGGCTCCCTGAGTTATCCGTAAACTGGATGAAGAAAATGCTTAGGCCAAAATTAGAGACCAACAGTGTTGTGTGCTGTGGATTTCATGAGGATGTGGAAGAAACAATACTTTTCCATGATGTAACACTTTTTCTTTTCTAATTGGTATCCAACAGGATTATTGATGATGAAGTAGGTTTAACACAAGGGAATACCTTTTCCTTTTGTCGTAGTTTTGGAAACATCAAGTCTAATGCTAGAAGAAATTTATAGACTGGGAGGATATCCAGATTTCAAGTTGGTGTGGTGCATGTTTTTTAACTTATTTATGCTGATATTTCCATGGTAATCTGTGGGGGTAGAAAAGATTTGACTTCAAAGATTGAGTAGTGTTCTTTGCTCCTAGAGACTCCCATTTTCTAGGTAGATGTTTAGCTTGGTGTAGTGGAGGAGGCATTGTAGACTCAGGGTTATTCTTCGATGTATCTTGGTTATGATCTATTACCTATTAGGCCTTTTTGTTTTTCGTTTTTGACTCTGGCAATGTGAGATCTTGTTGAGGCTTACTTGGGAGACCAACAATATGGAGGAATCATACTCATCAAAGGGGAGCTGGGGGGTTCTATTGATCTCTCTGGCCTAACTACCTATTCTATTTCACTTTGTACTATTCAATTTAAGGGCAAAGGGCAGAATCTTCCATCATATTTCCGTGTGTGGACCAAGCTAGGAGATCAAATCTAAACTAGTTGATTGGAGTAAGGAAGAATTCTAATTCCAAAGACCCTGAAATTCCTTCTGCAGGAGAGTTATGCAGGGTTGTTGCAATTAAGGAGGTGCATATTGTACATCAAGTATGATCAAAGAGTTTGTTAGTGCACTAATTTGTTTAACAGGTGTGATGTGGCAAATTCATGCGACATGTCAATTGGTGGTAGTTTTTTCTAGACCCTACTATTTTGTTACTAGGGCTGAATGTTTGGTCTGGGAGGTACCTTGACGTTTTGTTTTGTAAAGATATGCAAGATCACAGAAGACAAGGAGGTTAGGATGAAGAACTTGGGTGACTTCATTATTTTCCTTCTCCTCTTCTGTTTTGGGGGGGATGGGAAGTGGGCATGTGGGAGGTGTCATCTGTCTCAAGTTTTATTCGCAATTTCAAAGGTTAGGAGTTGTAGATTGCAGTAGGACATTATTTGGCTGTGATAGTAGCAGTAAGAACTTCACTCCGAAGTTTTTGATAAGCTTCTCATGGGAGGGAGACTTTAAAGTTCCCAGCGAGGTTCTTTTTTACCCATGACGATGGATAGAGAAAAGAAACTAAGACGGATATAATCTCTGTGGAAACCTAGTTCTTCGCTGCCAATGTGATGTCCTGTCTTAGTCAAGTAGTCGTATGCTGATCTGTTACCGTCTCCCTAAACATCTAAAGTATTGCCCTCGAAACTATCAATCTGTATTCGACATTATCGGATGAGACTGACAATCATTGAAGAGAGCACTTCGTCTACACAAAATGGTTTTAATAACAAATTTCATATCTGCTTTAATATGATGTAGTCATTTGTTATCACCTGTCTTCGAAAGAGCAACCAAGAGGTTTTCTCTAACCCAATTAATATGGGCACACTCAGGACCATTAAAAAAATTTTCTAATAATGTCTAGAAAAATTCTTTTGAACAATGGCACTATGATCCAACTCATCACTATTGTTGGTAACCTGATGAGGTAAATCATTTCAATCTTATGCTAAATCCACGGAGTTAGGGAACCATTGATAACCTTTCTGCACAGTTTTTCTAGCAGGGGAGTTAGCATGCTTCGTAATCTTTTTGCTTGAGAAATAGGCGACTTGGAAAACCACACCACGTTGAAGTGGTATTAAAAGACCCAGTAGGGGCTTTTTTATGTGAAAAGGAGATATTTTCATGATCTCGAAGCTGATAGTCTTAGAGGCCACTTCTCTTCTGGTATTGAGGCTTATGATAGACATATTTGTCATTTTATTATCAACATATAACGTGGTAAATAGGAAACGCCACACCCATTCTTTTGAAACTGGATATAATCATATGCCTTATGCTTGTTTATTTACTTCTTAGAAATTATGAGGCCATATTTGGTGTGTGAAGTCTATAGTCTATGGTGCTTTAGAATTAAACATATTGATGAGTACGAGATATTTATTTTCTTATTTGTAACTTTATTTTTTGCTGTACTGCTTCTGAATTAATACTAGCCACTTCGGTTGGCACTTTCATTTAATTTCGTATTGTGATTTTCAGGCAAGCAGGACAGCTTCAAGTTCTCAGCGCCCACCATCAATCTGGAGGGGTATCACATTTTATTAACTCAGTGTTCTTGATTGCTAGTATGAGTATTCTATCATGTGATTTTCTGAAATTTCCATTATCCAGGAGCGCTCAGTTTCAACCATTCTTTATCTTGTTTCTCTTCAAGATCTTACAGAATGCCCATTTAGGGTTGTTGATGAGATAAATCAAGGTTAGTTGATACGTGAAGTGTTTTTAAACTTCTCGTTAGACTAATACTGCTCATAAAAAATAATTATGGGTGCCAAATATTCTTCAGGGATGGACCCTATAAATGAAAGGAAGATGTTCCAGCAGTTGGTGAGAGCTGCCAGCCAACCAAGCACACCCCAGTATGTACACTAATTTAATGTGATATTTCTATCTCCATTTATTTTGCCAAGTTTGTGGATGTCTTGACTTATCAAGTTCAAACAATGGTTTTATTAGAGGTTTTTATAATGACATCACTAAAAATGATCAACGAATAAGGATATTTTGTGGTGATTGTACTTGTTACTGTAGGAGTGTTGCAATACTTTGTTGAAGAGAAGCATATAACTGCCTAGATATATGGATACTGTATATGTCAAGTGTTCAGCCAATAAGACTAGTTGTCCCACATGCAGTGTACAATTGTTGCCAGAATCCAAATATATGCTATGTAATGAAGGGCGCTGATCATTTTGTCTTGCGAATGAAACAATCATGCTTTTGCTGAAATCACAAATTCTGAAACAGATGATAAAATTGAGCAGTTGATAAAAGGGCTATCTTCCTTACAAAGAAACAATTTGGAATCTCTCTTTCCAAAATGTAGAGGTGGCTGATGCTTTGGTTTTCATTGATATGCAGGTGTTTCTTATTGACACCAAAACTGCTTCCTGATTTGGAGTACAGTGAGGCGTGTAGCATTCTTAATATAATGAATGGGCCTTGGATTGAGCAGCCGTTGAAAGGTAGCACTACTTTCTAATACATCTCTATCTATTTACTTCTTTTAAAGGTCGCTTACTTGCAATTTTATATTGTCTTTTATATAGTGTGGAGCGGTGGAGATTGCTGGGCAACTGTGGCAGGTTTGGTTGGTTAAAGGCAATGCTGAAATACCAATCTCAAGTTAAATTCTTGCTAGAAAAGAATGTATGGCGGCTGGCATAATCCATCTGAACCAAATCGTATTTTGTTCGGTTTCAGATGGTTTTGTAAAATAAGTTCTGATATGTTGATCATCCCTGGACTACTAAATATCTTGTCGCTTTGTAAAAATGATACACTATTTAACGTCCTAATTCATGAAGCTTTATGCATGTGATGGTGGAGCAAATAAGACGAGTAAAGAGCTTTATTAGGGAGTTTTCAGCTGTAATTTTAGTAGATTCACTCTTAGTTAGTGAGGTTAAATTTTGGATATAGAAAGTCTAGAATACGCAAATTCTTAGGTTTATATATTGTAACAAAGCCTGGACTATTGTATTTACTGCCTTGATTAGAAAGGGCCAATTTGGCTGACATTTGAAACAGCTTGTAATTTGGCACCATGGCTTTTCTTGTCAGTGGGTGAATGATTATGGAGTTTGGTGCACCTAGTTGGCCGTTTATTTGCTACTCAGGTAAACCCTCCTGAGACTCCATTTACTTATAGTAAGGAAAGTAAGAATTGAATCATTCCACAAACAAAATTAGCCAAAATGATGGTGCGTGAGACATATCTACCCAAGAAGGTTCTTGTGTAGAACTAAAATAGATAAAGAAGGGAACATAACCCAGTAATTTGATAGGCACGCAAAATCTGAGATGCCAGGGACTTCAGATTGCAATTTTCACAGATGTTTTGCCTGCTAACCAAAATTCCAGATTGCAAAACAAGAAAAGGTAAGAAAATTGATAATATTGATCAGCAAAAATAATACAAAGGGCTTTCCAGGTCAGTGTAGAAGAGGTAGTTTGCACATTTGTGTGACAGCTCCAACCTAGACCCCCACCAGTCTTCCCCTTTTCATATTAGTTACTCTCCTACCATCTATACTAAACTGGTAAGATCTGACAGAGGCATCTGAGGGGCTGATCAAACAAATTCAACACATTTACAGAGTATGGCGTTCTTCACTCCTTCGATGTAAGCTTGTAATCGAGCATGTCCCTTATATTTAACCGAATAGAAGGCCCCATTGATGAGCAAATGTGAGCACTTTTCCAGTAAACACCTTTTGCACCTGATGGCTTGTTGGATTCTATAGATTTCTGTCAGGTGAAGGCAACGGACCAAATTAGATTTGGATAAAGAGTACATGCATTTCAGGCACCTATAAAATTAAGGAAAGAATGGAGAAACGTACTATTGCAGCAAGCAAGTTAACAAGAAGGTCTTCTTCAGAAAAGTCAGCTTTTCCAAAAGGTAAGTGAACAATCCCAGTTTTATCCGCTCTGAACTCAACTTTGCCCTGCTTGAATTCTGCTATAGCCTGAAACAGAGAACGAACTCAGCTTCTTTAGTTAAATTTATTACTGCTAGCTAGCCAAAAACCCATGTCATTACGATGCTGTTAATTGACAAGAAAAAATGTTCCCGTCATTACGATGCTGAAAACTCTAAAAGAAAGACTATGAATAACACTTAAAGACCCAGAATCAAGAACAAGTGTCAACTGCCCATGCAAAAAGATGGAAATGACAGATCGAAACTCATCTAAATTCCAATTCTTCTTTTACCTGAGTTGGAAGAAAATTTGGTCATTACATTCAGTTTTTATAGAATGACAACATTATCCCCTTTGTGGAACCATATAGATTCTAAATCCGAACAATTTAACCTTCTAAGTTCAGAACCAAAAACCAAGAAAATAACTATTCTTTTTCTTAACCATTGGAAAACCATCTTTAGTCAACCATGGCTTTCATTCAAATCCATGTCCATCAGCCTCAAATAAGCCGTTGCAATCCAGCAACAACTATCCATTAGTGTTACATCCACAACTCACAAAATTGACATGATCACTGACAATGTTCATCATGTATCATAAGCATCAGCCAGCAGGATATATTTATAAATACAAATATGAAGATAAACAGCACATTTGGACATCTAATAATTTTGCGTAGCAAAATAAGCAATGACCTTGTTCTAGTAGTGCTTATTAAGCACAACCAGATGATTTCTTTGAACTAAACCCACCTCCCCACACCCCCCCCCCCCCCAAAAAAAAAAGAGAAAAAACCCAAAGAAAAAAAGGGTCTACTAATCATGGACTCCCACCTAATCAAAACACTCAATTAAGGTTTCCACTTTCAACCATCATCACTGATGAGTAAAGCCACCGGAAGGTAAGGGCAATGCTTTTTAACTCATACTAATTACCGGTAAGAGACAATAAAGATTGCACTTCGTGGTAATTACCAAACTTGGGAGTACTCTCGGGACTAGCAACCAAATGAGGAACCTACTCGTAATTCTCAAAAATGAATACATGTATACATATATATTGATTGAAAGAAATAGAGACTGTACCTGAGGTATATTGGGCGTGACAGTACCAGCTTTTGGATTTGGCATCAGCCCTCGGGGTCCCAGAATCTTTCCTAGGCTTGCAACCTGAGACAATCAACAAGTACACATAATGAAATCCGCCAGACCAGAATAAGACCACATCAAATGCAGATATACATTGCATGGAAGACCACAATGCACATTACAAACCAGAATCACTTATAATTCAGGAGAGTTTGTATTTGATTCTTGAAACATTCACCATATAATGCAACAGATTCAGACTTCTGATCACCTCAACACATGGAATTCATTAATTTACACTGAAGCCACTTGTGCCTCTAGATAAACTTTATGACTGCATTAAACCAAACAACTTGACCCACAGCAAGAACTAGTTGACTGAGCTAATTGAAAAAAAAAAAAAAATGGTTGGAAGTTTTATTTCCCAGCCCATCGAGGGGAATGGCTGGTATCATCTCGCTTTGCATTCTTCTAATTGATCATAATATATAATCATTCCGAGATGCTTTCACTTGCAACGTCAGCAACAGGATAAGAAATAGAAATGATATACAAATTAAAATGTGCCACTGGCAATCTATTACTAGAGAAAACAGCAGTAGCCTTTGCATTTGACTGTTACAGAATCAAACATGTAGATAAATATTATTAATCTTTTTTCTTTTGTGGCCCCTGGGCACCCCCTGCAGAGGAGGAGAGAGAGAAGGGGGGGAAAGGAGGGTTGCGGTGGTTCCCGAGAGAGTACTGAACGAAAAAGAGCTTCAAGGAAGTTATAAGTCCTTTTTGGCAGGACGTACTTCCAGTACCAAAGAAACAGGATGAAAATCCTATCAGCACATGCAATAATTATTATTCCAGGCTAATTACTGATTTTCACTCAAATGAAATAAAGACATTTCTTAGCCAATTCATTTTCTATGCAAAAACTTTTGAAAGCACTTATTTTGAACATAAAAACCGAGAATATTTCAGTTTGCCCTCTGGATATTTCAAATGCGTAATGGCAATCAATATAAATAACTAGAACAAGATAAATCAGAGCTACACCTTGGGCATCATATCTGGTGAAGCAATCAATTTGTCAAATTCCATAAATCCTCCTTTTATCTGTTCTATCAAGTCCTCTCCACCAACCAAATCAGCTCCTGCATTTTTTGCTTCATCGAACTTCTCACCTGTTGATGTTAAGCTTAGCATAAGAAGCACCCAGGTAACAGAAAGAACTAATAGCAAATGAAGATTATAACTTTTATGCACATGCTGAATGGAGAATTGGCACAACTAAAGGTACTATCACTTTCTAATACGGGGAAAAATAGTACAAGGAATATATTTCAACATATTAATCCTCAAAAAGAAAATCTTAATATGCTAAATAGACTAAAAGCAAAAGAATATATAGCGGAAAGCCCTCTCAGATGAAGAAAGGAACCAAGTTTGTTTAAACTTGGGCAAAGCAGTTGACAACACCTTATAAAAGAAGATCCACGAGTTCAAAATTTGAGAGGCATGTGATATTCAAAAAGACATCGTTCAAGTGAGCAACCCAAATTCTACCTTAGATCATCTATGTGGTGTCAAACTCTACATTTCCTTTCAGATACTTCCTTAACAAGAAATTGTATTTTGACGATCAAAAAGACATTTTACTACTGATAAATGACAACGCCATATCACATATGACAATTGAAAGTTAAACATGTATCAAGAATGAAATTTTGAGAAAAGAAATTACCTTGAGTAAGTACAGCCACTTTAACAGTCTGTCCAGTTCCCTTGGGCAGGTTTACCTAAAAAATTTCCAAAATAAGAAAATTAAGAGAAAATAAAACATAACATGACCTATATCAGTTTAAAGCAGTTAACACAAACAGTATTATAGTTTCCCCTAATCAACTAGAGACCAGAGAACTCACAGTCGCTCTCAGCTGTTGGTCATTGTATTTGGGATCGATATTCAGGCGGAAATGCGCTTCAGCTGTTTCCACAAACTTTGTACTGGCCATTTGTTTTAGCAATGATAGTGCTGTCTTCAGGTCATATTCTTTTTTGTTTTCCCTCAACTTTTGGATTTCCAAGAATCTCTTAGACCTCCTCTGACATTGTTGACAATACAACTTTCAGTTTCAGAAAATCTCAGAGGAAAACAAAGTAAATTATTAATTCACAGCCCATGGTTACAGTTTTTAGGACTACCATCAAAACACCCCGGGTCTAAGGAAGAACAAAATAACACCAATAAAAGCTTCGTTTATCCCACACAACAGTTACAAGTAAAATTCAATCGTTATGAATTTAGCCATTAAAGTGAAATGAACTGCAAACACGACTTGCAGTGCACAACTTCATTCAGAATCATTCAGAAAATTAACTTTCACGATAAATTTACTAATGGCTTTCATTTTCTGAAGTACCTAAACTTGAAGTGATTAATTCTACATCAAGGATATGAAACTAAGATGGTGATACCAATTTTTCACAGGTAATTCAACAGGCCCTAATCACTCAATCAATTCAAAACTTTAGAAAGTAAAATTAGCTTAAAGAGTAATGGTAACCAAAAATATATTGCCTCTTCAGAAGCAATAGAGGTTACTTCTTGACCTAAAATAACGGGTGATAATCCACAGGCCAATCAATCAACCCATCAAGTAAATCACTTAATTGACACAGTTAATGAAATGGCAACAACAAACACAGATAGAATAGCAACAACAGGAAAATCATTAGGCAACTGTTTCTGAGAAAAACAAAAAGCAAGACGAGAAAAAACATTAGGCATACTCTGTCAGTATAAATTGGTACAAATTTCTGAAATCGAAATCCGAGAGCAGTAAAAAAAACCTACACCAAGCAAAACCCAGAATCAAAATATTCAACAGAGCCCCCACCCCCCAAAAAAAAATCACAAAACCAAAGACTAAATCACCAAAAGCTAATAAATTTCTCCTCACATACTCTGTCTCTCTTCAAAGGCAACGCCGCCTTCCCTTTCTTTGGCTTTGTCACTGTAGCAGTTCCAGTTCCAGTCCCAGTCCCAGTCCCAGCCCCAGCTGCCGCTTCCACTCCTTCCTCCTCTTCCACAGCCTCAGCCACCTCGGCCTCCGCAGCCAAAGCAGCAACAAAAACATGTGAATGGTGGGCACCGCCATGCCTGAATTCTCTCTGCAAATTGAAACTGACCCAATTGCCTAGCCTCCTTTCTCTGGGCTTCAACACCAGAGGGTAGAGGGAAAAAGTGGTGGAGAGCGGTTTGGGCTTGAAGGACAGCAGTGAAGAAGATATGTCTTGGGTGTTCACGGACGAGGCAGCGTACGATAACATCAGGGATGAGGGAGAGGGTGCTGTACACGTAGCCATTGTTGAGCTATGCGTAAAGGAAGTGAAAGAAGCTTCTGTTATCTATCCATACAAAATGGTGCTGATAAGAGGCGCTGCTAGTGCGTGGTGGAGTCTCTCTGGATTCTAGACCATTATTTCAGTCTGCTACCAAACAAAACATTATGAAATAATGTAAAGTAAAATAATACAACTCTTTGCCTACACATCTTTCACTAAACAACTCTAAAGAATGCAAGGATACCCATCAAGTTATTTTTTTTTTTTAAGGATATTTTGAACTAATTCAAAATTACACATACATTTCCATTTTCTTAGAAGTTCTTTATTATTAAACATTTATCACATGATTGGTAAGTTAATAAAATTTAAAACCTCTTAGTTCTAAGTTTAAAACACAAATATATGCATTTTGAAACATAAGTAAAAAAACATAATTATTAGAAATTATCAAGCATGGATGCTTAGAATTATTGACCATGTGCACCCAACACCATTGAGTTGGCAAACCTAGAATTATAAAGCTTGCATGTGTAGAATTATTGGCCATTGTGCAAGAATTATTGGCCACTCTCCACCTCACGCTCTTTAGCTCAGTTAAACTCCAAACGAAAGTTCCAACTTCTTGAGCTGGGAATGGACCCAGGCTTTGTCTTGCAGCGAATGACTTGACCAAGATACATGGTCCTTAATTTTGCGTGTATTTATGTGGCTTCTAATGCAGAAGGGAGTGCAAAGTCATCCATGTATTTCGAACCACGTGTATTTTGTAGAAAAACATGCAATGGGTGTCAGTGTCTTCATAATTTTAATCTTTCAGATACCGTCTCTTTGGCCAAATGGCATCCAACCGATGAAGTGAATAGGAAGATCAAACGTAAAACGGGATTTCAGTTCCAAAAGTACATGTCTGAAGAGAGTTTCTGTTAGATCGGATTGTAAAACATGGTATGAATGTCTCCTAAGTCGTCCAGTATATAGAATGATTTGACTGCAAGGTTTGCTCATCACACGCCATCTACCTCCTCCTCGACCACCACCACCACCAAACAAAGCCGAAACCGGACACCCCACAAGCCTCCAACTCTCTTGCAGCGACAGCACCAGGTCCTTCTCCAATTCTCCCTTTCTCTTCTTTAATGGCAATCACTTTCTCCAACTTTTCTCTCCCTTCACCAACCCGACAAAACCACGCCTTAACCCAGACATTCACCGTCATCAACCGCCGGTCCGCCACTGCAACTTTCAGGTTGTTTAGTCCCTCTGTTACCTGCACTACCTATTATTGTAAGAGGACTATCATCTACTCAACTGGAAATGGCAGTGGAGGCAGAGGAGCTGGAGGTGGAGGTGGAGGGGAAGGAGGAGGTGGTGGTGGTGGTGGTGGTGATGGTGAAGAGGAAGACCGTGACAAGAACAGAGAAGAGGCGATGATGGCCTTGGGAGGGGCTGGGAGGTCGGTGGAGAGCGTGGATAAGGACTTGGCAGCGGCCATAGTAGCTGGAAGAGTACCGGGGTCGATTGTGAGGAGGTACTTTGAGCTGGAGAAGTCAGCGCTCTTCCGATGGTTGCTTCAGTTTGGAGGGTTCAAGGAGCGCTTGCTGGCCGATGATCTTTTCTTGACCAAGGTTGCAATCGAGTGTGGTGTTGGGATCTTCACAAAGGTCTGTTTTTTGTTCCGCACTCTTTACCATTCTTTGCTTTGTTTTGTGGGCGGCTCCAAGTAGTTGTGTGATATGTTTGTACAATAAAAATGTTAAGATAATACTTTTATGCACCTATCAACTAATATGGACCTAATCACTCACATTCGCACATCTAATAGTTCCCCATCAATTTACTTTCAGACTGCAGCAGAGTTGGAGCGGCGAAGAGAAAATTTCACAAAGGAACTAGATTTTGTTTTTGCCGATGTGGTACGTTCTTTTTTTTGTTTACACCTCAAATTTCTCTGTTAAGTTTTATGTGATTCCCTTCAGGCTCTTAGATGGAAAGTTATAGAAGTGATTGATCCAGTGTGCATGCATAATTGGGCTATAGCAGAACACTACTACAGATTTACGTCAGGGACATGCCTTTGATTTGAGATACTGATTATATGGTTTTAGAAAAGAAGCAGAGTCTATAGTCCTAATATCGGTGACCATGCATGTGCCTTCAGAATGACCACCAAATCATGGTTAGTGGGAGCAGATCGGTAGGGAATTATAGGCATAAAACAGATTTTAACACATGGTTCGGTCTGCAGAAAATTCTAATCAAACTATGCTGCCGTTGAATGAAGTGTGGTACAATGCATTGGCTTGTAAGCTTTGTTACTTTGGGTTTCTTTTCACTTGTAGAAGGATTTGTAATGGTTCCCCATCTTGACAATAAACCAAATTAAAGGCTTGTGTTTCTTTGTGAGAAACAAAAAGAAAATAAAGGAGAAACAGTCTTGCTCCTGTCTAGTCAGGCACATCTATTATAGTCAAATTCCACATCATTAGGTGCTTACACCAAGGACAACTTTGATCTTTTTATTTTAGACTGGAAGAGCATGGCGTGCACATTGTATCTTGTACTTAGTATGATATGTGCGCAAGGGATGGTCATTAACATCTTTAGTAAAGTGAAAACTTAGTCCTTTATAGTTAACATTCATATTAGACTCTGTAGTAATTTCTATATTTTGAATGTATGAATTTATAGAAGACTGTGTTATCAGCTACAGAATTCTTTTGAAAGAAAAATTTATGGGGCTGCTTGATTTTGATTAAATCTACAATTATATATACAAATTGGCTGCCTAGATAGTTAAAAATATAAAGCCATTACTTTTCGTATCTTAGGTGCTTTGACAGTGAGACTTTGCTGAAATTAGTGGAGTTAGAACATTAAGATCTAAGTTTTTCTTGTCCAATTAAACGTTTGCTACATGCCACCCGTAACCCAACAGATAAGCGGATAAATAAAACAAAAGGAAAAAAAATGTTTCACACGCTTCATAGGTATTTAGTCATTCCTATCAGAATGTTGCAGTATGGCAAAGTCTCTGCTGCCCTTATACTTTTCGAGTTCTTTACTGAATAGTTCTTGGTTCTTATTTCTGTCATGTATTAAGTGGTATATATCCTTTTGATATCGTTTTTATCTTAGGTGATGGCCATCATAGCAGATTTTATGCTTGTCTGGCTTCCTGCTCCTACTGTTGCTCTTCGTCCACCTCTTGCAGTCAGTGCTGGCCCTATTGCTAAATTTTTCTATGGCTGTCCTGATAATGCTTTCCAGGTTACCCAGCATTGACTTACCTATTGTTTCATGTTACTGTCTTGACATGACTATATACCTGAACCTAATGTATACATTTTTTGCTTTTAATGTACTGTCTTCAGGTGGCTTTGGCTGGAACATCTTATTCATTTTTACAGAGAATAGGTGCAATACTGGTACGTCTACGATGTCTAGAAGAATTTTAGCCGTACTTTACAGTACATCAGGAATTCATGTTATGTCAATCTCTTGTGCAGCGTAATGGAGCCAAGCTATTCGCAGTTGGGACTGGAGCATCTCTGGTTAGTGAAACTGACTTGTTTTGAGACGCCCCATATGTAGGATTCTTTGAATTCTACGTATATCATATCTCAAATTTTTTATGATGAAGTGAGACTTTTTAGTGCTCCTTTATCTGTCAGAAGTGAATTTGTTGCCATCTACAAGCCACATACATCATGGATAAAAGTGAATTTCAAGAGCATGTTTGATTATTGTTTTAGAACTATCTGTATATTTCAGGTATTCTTTCTGGAAGACTTACTTTTTGAGTATATTCACATTCTTTTTCTTATTAGGTACACCAAACATTTTGGTTTGAGAACCAGAAACGTAGTTCACCAAGGCAATCTCAAATTTATTTCATGTGCAAATTATTTATAGGTTTCAGAGTTAGGGGTAGTTTATAATAGAAGCATACTACTCAAAATTATAACTCCTGTAACTCAAATGCTCAAAACTTATTGAGTGAAAGAAAATGCATTTAAGGATCAGAGATCGGATCAAGAACTTAGAACTTTTAATAGATTCTTTAATTTATGATATGCTGTGGACAAATGTTTAATGGTGAAGCAGAAGATATCAGTCTGCGGAAAGTTCTTCTGGTGAAAAACTTTGGTATATGATAGATGATATCCATCTATTTGTTATCATGTTACTGATATCCGCATTTTTCAGATTGGTACAGGTGTAACAAATGCATTGATTTATGCTCGCAAAGCTATTGATAAATCATTTGCTGGCGAAGCAGAGGACGTGCCCATCCTATCAACCAGTGTTGCATATGGTGTCTATATGGCAGTTTCTAGCAACCTAAGGTATGTGATGTGACGAAAATAAGTATCATAATTGACCTCAGCTTCTAGGAATTTGCAGTTTTCAAGTGCATTTGAAATCTTATTCTCTCTCTCGAATACCCTTTTCTTAGAGTGTCAAACCAAATATAAGTCCCCCTGAATAAATTTCATCTTGAAGTATCTAGCCATTCCCCAAATGTTAAATTGATCAACAGTCAACCCCCTCACCCAAAAAGAAACAAGTTGGACGCCATTTTCTTAACATGTACTTCAGAGAGTATTACATCCTTATCAGAATCAAATAGGTAAGGCTAGTTCTAGTAGATTATCATTTCAATGTGCAGCTAGTTTGGAGGACAAATTATATGCTGTCTTTGTTTAACAGGTACCAGGTACTTGCTGGTATAATCGAACAAAGATTCCTGGAGCCCTTGCTGCACCAACACAAACTTGTACTAAGTGCAATTTGCTTTGTTGTTCGAACTGGAAACACATTCTTGGGGTCGTTGATGTAAGAAATGCCCTCTTTTAGGATGGCATTATATTAATTTGTTGCACTTCCTTCTCATGTTCTGCATATGTTCTGCAAAACAGGTGGGTGGATTATGCACGCTGGACAGGAATCCAAAAGATTCGAGACTAGAGCACATTCTGGAAACTTGTTACGTCATTGTTGCAAGTGAACTCTACATTTCAATGGATGACATTTTTGTGGCATTGCAGAGGATGATGGCAGATCAGTTTGGGTGCTTTTGTAATGTGTTTCTGTGCAGAATTCTGGCTGTAAATTTATTACTGAATTTGCAGCTAGAATTTCCTTGTGTTCCTGAATGTCACCTTGATTAGGGGACCTTTCCAGATGTTCGATTGTGTATAGAGTTGCATTGTATGAAACAGACATATTGAAAGTTTGATATTATTTGTTTGTTTTGGAGTTGGGAAGATTGAATTCTAATGTTTGCTTTGACGAACTGGAGCCAAAGTATGGTTACATCTCTTCAATGTCAATCTTTCTGTTTTTAAACGGATTTCACTTGGTATTCCTCATGGTCCGTTAGTTCCTTTTGAGTCACAATACTCTCATTTGTTCAACTTAAATTCTAAAACATCAAGTGAGGAAATACATTTCTTTACAAATTACAATTCCAAACTTCACTATTTTTTAGTAAAACTTAACATATCCCCTTGCCTTAAGTATAATGCAACATTTCTTATAAAAAACTTTATCCATGAGTAAAGTGTAAGAGATAAAACCTAGATTTCTAATTAACTCCTTAGCAATGTAAGACAATAACTCTACACTATTTATTTAACAAGTCACTTACCACATAGGTTCTAGACTCGGCATAACTAGATATGGTGCTATAGAAGCAAGGGTTTTGGACGTAAGAAAAACTTGGGTTTTTGTTTCATGTTAAAAATTTATCTAGAATGGTTCATATTTAACATAAAATTTTAAGACATTAAGTGAATGAAGTTGGCTATTTATAAACTATTATTGGGGGGCAACACGTGGACTAGGCCCAGAAAAGCATTGACGGCGGGCCTGTTGTTTATACTGGGATGATTTTCGGCCCATTCTCTCCATCAAAGCAAATCCTAACCCTAGCAAAAACCCTCAACAGAGACACAGGGGGAGAGCGAGAGAGAGAGAGAGAGAGAGAGAGAGAGAGAGATGACGCAGAAAGCAAACCTATTCAAAGGCCAGCAGAAGAAGAAGTTGATTCCTCTAAATCGCCATGGCAAGGCTCCTACAACACGAAAAGGTCCTCCCATCTTCATCATGCGTTAATTTATGTGTTTTTTAGTGGAATCTATGTAATTGACGATGTAGTTTTTTCTTTTTTCTTTTTGGGCAGGGAAGAGATTTGTGAAGCCGTCCAAGACTACCCAGGAGATGGATACTGATCGGGTATGTTCTATTTTGGCTTGAATTTTCCTTTACCTTAAGTACAAGTTGCTTAATTTAAAGATGAATGCGATGGAAAAACAAGTTTTTAAAGCAATTGCGGAAAGTAAGTGAGATTCTGTAGTCAATGTACACTAGCATACTAAAGCGCAAGGCAGAGTAAGGGTTTAGTCGATTGTAAAGAGAAAAGATTGGCGGAAGGCTGATGACTTCTTGTCACCTCTACTTTGTTGGATTTTCTCTGGAGAAGAGGCTGTAGTGATGAATTCTAATGCGTAAAATATTGGACCTCTTCTGATTTTGATAGACAATTTAAGTTTCTCGAGGTAGTGTTCCGTGGTCATGGTCTTATAGACTTGACCTGGCGTTCGATTTTTAAATTCTGTTTCTACCATAAGCTGCCAGTTAAGTTAGGGAATTGTTTGCTTGATGGATTACGTTTGGTGCTTTTCTCACTCTAACAATGATGGGGATCTTGGGCTGGTTTTCTTCCGTTTTCACCATTTTAGTGGAGATTTGAAATTCAAGCATTGGACATCTCGAGGTTTTAATGGGAGAGTTGTATTTGGAAGGAATGTCTATCTTTCTGTATATATTTAATCCTTACAGAGATAGTGGTTGTAATGGGGAGTCTTTGTGGGGTTATCCAGGATGAACTGGCTGTGATCCTTTTGCTGTTTGTTTCAGATGCCCAGTCTGCTACGATTGCTAATTTGTGGATTCAATTGTGCTTTGATACTGATAATTATACTGGTTAATTATGGATATATGTATTCAATCTGGTTTGAAACTGGGACTTGCTATTTGCATGGTGACCATATAGAAGGCTTGACGCAAATTGGGAGCTCCTGATATTTTTCCTGGTCATAAGATGTATGGAGGGGCATTGTTCCTCTTGTTCCTTTCTTCAACTTTCAGAGGGTATGAGGGAAGCTTAACAAGAGAGAAGATATTCTTATCATTATGCTAAAAATGATCTATTTCATGGAGCTTGGAGCACATTGAATCTTAGTGATTTCACTTCTGTTTGACCTTTTGCAATTCTTTACTTGTTTGAAATTTCTTTCGTGGGTGGAACAGCAATCATACTGGGCCTGTCTTGTTGTTCATCTGATTCTGCTAGTCTTTTGGGTTTCAAGTGCCCTGTTTTTTCTATTTTTGTGATAATTTTGAGTCATATATTCATAATGATCCTCTCAACATGTTAGTTATTCCATCTACCTGATATGCAAATAGATTGTGAAACAAGTTATTCAGTTTAATGTCCTATTCAATTTCTTTTTATAAGTGTTCAATTGGGGCAACTAACTCCTATTAGTATCCGATATTCTTTCAGTGCCATTTTGTGTTTTAGGTGTGCAGAGAGAGATTCAGCACATAGATATTGCTGTGCTTTATTTCATTACATAAAACTATACTTTCTGACTAATTTGTTTGTTGCTGTTATACATGTTTAAGTTCATTATTAGTTGCATAATCTGAAGCATTAACTCGAACACTTCCAAGCTGTAAAAATCCAAATCGATTGTCGATTTCTCTCTTGAACAAAGCAGCCTTATGGGTATTGAATGATATGGAAGTTATGGGCATTACTTGTTTCTTTAGGGTGACTGGAAACACTGTTATCATTAATTTTATCCTATTTTCAAACTAGATAAGATCCTTGATAAATAACAGGGGAAACTAGTTGCTAAGGAAAGCCAATGTTATATTTTTTGTATACTTTTTCCATGCACCCTAGAATAATATATTTATTCATGTTAGTGATGATATTCTCCCTTTTTGACTTCTCTAAATCAGGAGCTTAGCAAGTTCATTAATTACTGCAATGAGGTGAAAGCTGCCACTGCCGCTAACAAGGATGGCGGCCAACTAAGTATTGTCAAAGTACAGCCAGAGTCAACTTCCGGCGAGAAGAAGCAGTAGATTATGAGACCACAGAAGTATGGATGATGTAAAATCAATTTTGATGCAGCGGTTCATGTAAGCTTGTATCATAAGAGGGAATTGCCTAGAATGTGAACTTAATTGCTTATGTTGCAATATAGTTGTCTTCTTGCTTTGTCAATGTTTTATGTTGATTTGTGTGATGTGATTGGAATTAGTAGCGAAATCTTAGCAGTCTCCACGTTTGAATAGTGACATCCGGATATAATGCATTATCTGCTTCAAGGGCCCCCTATTCACGAGGGGATTTTCTCGATAAAGTGGATGATGGACTGTTAGGCCGACACTGCGTCAGACAAGATGAAGTGGATCCGAGTCATCCTTTCTGACGGCTGTAGCCCACCCTACGGTTGTCGCCCTCATCTAACGTCACACGTGGACACTTGTGCGGTTTGGGCTAGGCCCATGTCAGAGGATTACACGCGAGAGATTCAGTGCAATATAATGCTTGTCTCTTTCCTTTTATCCTTTTCTTGAATGGAAGCGTCGACCTCCCAAAAATTCAATTTATGGGTTTTATTAATTTTGAAGTAGGCTCTGACTCCGAGGCGATTTCGGCAACCTATAACCTCCAGACGTCGTCCTTCATTCAATCTTGACCGCTAGAAATGCAGAAAAAGATAATCGAGAAAATGAGGATGAAACCGAGGTGGGATCAGTCAAAACTTCAAGCTAAGTGCACGTGTATGAAGTTCATTTGTTTAAAATCTTTTATAAACAATGAAAAAAGATAAAAGATCTTTTTAGCAGAACAGACCATGGAACAACGTAAATTGCGTGGAATGTACATCCAAAGAAAACATGTCCTAAAAGCTAAACCTTTCAAAGAAATATGTTAAACGTAACGTCCGCATAACGATCAACATGGGATTCAATCTGGTTTGAAACACTTGTAAAGGCGTTTGCTAAGGTGGTAATGCCTTATACGGTCTGGAAGTAGAAACGTACAGGACAGGAAGCTGATAGGTGGACATCGTTGACTTCTGTCACGAGGTCCTTTGCCATCTGCCGTCGTTGTCGTCATCCAGAATCTGGGCCGTCCAATTCGTCCCACTTCCCGTACTTTCAAACACACCGTATGGCAACCAGGGACAATTAGAGATTTAATTTTCACCTGTGGAGCCTATACCCAATTGGTGCGTGTTGTGTACTCGCCGCTGTTTTGGGCACGTTTGCGTTTCACTTATGAATGGCCTGTGGATTCTGATTCTGATACCCTGAGGTAAGGAGTAAAGGCTATGTGAAGAATACAGTATATTTGAAAGCAAAGGTTATCTCTGACCAGCAAGTTTTGGAACAGCAACGTCAGCCATAGCGGAACTGAGCTAAAGATAAACTTCAGCGGACCACCATCTCAGCCGCAGCCGCCATTGATGGGTGCTACAGAGCCTGTATGATGTTCGCTGTTTCTTTTTCTTTGTTTGTTTCTTTTTGTAGTTTTGTGTGGATGTGCTAATAGTTTGAAATGTTGGTGTTTGGTGCTGGTTTTAGGTGGAGGAGAGACAGAATGATGGGGGTGAGGATAGAATCGAGGATGAGATGAAAGAAGAGGAGGAAGTGAAGGATGTGGAAAAAGGTCAGGTGGATTCTAAACCGGCGGTTGTTGGGGTGGATAACCATGGAGATTTTCATGTGTCAAATTTGCGGACGTTGAACCTCTCTAACCCTCTAAGGATCGTCGTTAACGCTCCTTCTCGGTCTGCTCAGCCTGTTCGCTCCAATCGGCCTCCTCGACCTCCTCGGCTTTCTCGGCCTGCCCAGCCTGTTCAGCCTGCTCAGCCTGCGCCGCCCGCTCCTTGTTCTCAGCCTCGCTCTACGCCGACCCCACAAGTAAGTTGTCTCAAGTTTGCACGAAAATATTTTGGATCCGATGGCTTTTCAAGTTTTATTCCGGAAATTTGTCGGTGCCTCTGGAAAATGTACGATTTTTCCGGATTTTTCATTTTCACTTTTCAAGCCATGGCTGTTTCTGAAATCTGCCATTATCGTTTCATGGACTAAAAAAACGATAGTTTTTAAAGTTTTTTCCAGCTACTTATCTGAAACCTTTTCGATGGACAAATTTAGATTAGAAAATCTAAGCTAGACTTCTGCTATTTAGAAAGTAAAACTCTGAAGCTCTCTCTCTCTCTCTCTCTCAATTTTTTTGTTTTAACTGAAAAAAGAAGTACGTTAAAATTTTGATAATTTTTCAAGTATAAGTGATTTTCTGGGTCTTTCTTTCTCAGCCGTCAATCCCCACACTGAATTCAAGAGTGTACACAAATAAAATATCTCTGTTCCTGTTCCTTCTGCACATGGTTGTGGCTGTTGGGCTAGTTTGTTTTCTTATATTCAAGGGAGTTCAAGGGTTGATTGAAGCGTCAGCATCGGTGAAGAAAGCAGAGAAAAGGGTGCTTGTCCATTATCTGCCGCAGGTTGAAGCTGCATCTCTATTAAGCATTACTCTTGCTTTCACATGGCAAAAGGCTGTCAGGCAGTGGCCGAAAATCATGATTCATTTTATCCTTTGGAGCTCTTTTCTCATGTCCCTGTCTGCCGGAATTCTCCTCATTTGCTTCCAAAAACCTGCCACCAATGGTCTCGGAGTCTGTTTTATTGCTTTTGCAATAGGAAATGGATTATATGCTTGTTGGGTCACTCAGCGGATCAGGTTTTGCTGTGATGTCTTGGAGAAATCACTTGAACCCGTTTCAAAATTCCCTGATTTGAATCAACCTATTTATTTGATGCTTGGGGCTGGGTTCCTGTGGATGTCCCTGTGGATTTTAGCTGTGGTTGGAGCTTTGAATTTTTCCCTCACCCCATTGATCATTATTCTACTGGCCTTGAGCTTGGCTTGGACTGCTGAAGTAATGAGAAACATTGCAAATTTAACAGTAAGTAGGGCAATTGCTCTGTATTATCTCCGGGGAATGCAATCTAGTACTCAATTCTGCTTCCAAAGAGCCTTGACTATCAATCTTGGAAGTGCTTGTCTAGGTTCTCTCTTTGTACCTACAATTGAGGCCCTCAGAATTGTTGCTCGAGGCTTAAATCTGCTTGAAGGAGAAGATGAGTTCATGTTTTCTTGTGCACATTGCTGTCTCAGAGTCATGCAGTCCATCTTCAAATTTGGAAATGGCTGGGCTTTTGTGCAGGTACTGTTACTGAATAGTCTTTTATGAATTTTCCTCACTTTAGTGCCAATAGGTATTTGATGATTCACCACTACTGTTGATCAGGATACAAGTTTTCTCTAATGAGCTTGAGAATTTCATTTTGAGTTGAACTCTCATTTGTCATTAGTCAGCAAATAATATTAAACTGGTCAGTTTCAAGATTGCGTAATGGAGAAAGGTTCTTAAGTTTCGCACGATGATTCTGGATTACTTCCAGAAGAACCTTGATATCCTTTTGGCTTTGCAAGTTATCATTCTCACTAATAGTTTATGGGGCTACCTTAAGCCTGCCGAGTAATTTACAGCCCCATCAGTATCTGGATTGTGATGGTCAATGCAGAGCACCTAAACTAATCACAGACTCAATTTTTGGTCAATTGTTTAGAAATAATCAATTCAGTGACATTGTTTACCCTTTGCTACAGATAGCAGCTTATGGAAAAAATTTCGTAAGGGCATCCATAGACACCTGGGCACGCTTTGAGGAGCGAGAGATGGAATCCATTGTTGACTCCGACATAACCAGCTCAGTCTGCTTTCTAACGGGAGTCTGCAGTGGCTCTATCTGTGTCATAGTTGTGGCTGCTTGGACCTCCAAAATAGACCCAGGTTTCATAGCCACCATTTCTCTGCTTGCTCTCTTCATTGGATACCTCATGGTAGGCTCCTTGAATTGACCAGTCCTACTTTTTTGATTCTATCTTTGCACGTTCAAATCAAGTTAACAACTTGGCAATTAATTACTTGTTATCAGCTTAACCCAATGGATTATTTTTATCGAGTACCAGACCCGGATCGCCATGGCCGTTCCACACGCCTGCGTGAGCTGTTATTACGTCTGCTATGCAGAGAACCCGGAGAACAGGCTGTTCGATACACTAATAAAAGATCGGCTCAACATGGTGAAATCTGGCCGCGACGTGGTTGTGCCCACACCACGAGTGCCCCATCGGTTCAGAGAGGCGTAGCCCGGACTCATCTTCTTCTATAAAGGTTTCCCAATTCCGGGGGCATCGTCATTCTGGTAATACTGCCAAGATGATTTTCCGACCCATCTGAGCTCAAGCCGGTGGGTGGCCCTGACAACGATCTTGAATGCGAAATTTGACCAATAGTGGGTGTTTTGGTATTGGAGGAAAGGTGGAGAGCCCACTGAGATTCCGATGAACGAGAAAGCTACAGACCAAAGTGTCTTGTCGGACATGGCCTTTGTATATTGCATATACTCTTCGGATATTCGAAAGGAAGTCCCAACCATTATTTGACACCCCCTTTTTGTCTTCCCCATTAAAACCCACCATCGATTTGTTTATTTGTTCTCAAATTTTTAGTATCTCCATGAGTTGTACATGACGCTCGTCCTTATCTTTGCTCAGAATTTAAATATTTTTCCCCCATGTAAATAGTGCCAACAGATGACTTTGCGTGCCACCGGGGATGTTAAAAAATGTGTTGGTGCAGATAATGTCTCAAATCTTAGATTTTTACCCCCAAAATTTAGTTAGGTGAAAAGGACTTGAAGTATTTGGAACCTTTACTATTAAGTAAAGATAAATGATAGTTTTAGTGAACTAGTGAGCAGGTAACTTCAACCAATGGTCGATAAATAAATGCTTTAATAAAGTTAATATTATAAAGTCTTTAGGTTATCTAATATCTTTATTTCATTATAGGTTGTCAATAATATTAACTTAAATAAGAGTTTAGTTTTGATATGGATGTTGACACCAAAATGGTAGGATTATGATGTTGAATAAGAGATTATTTTATGTGTGATGTATTCAATACCGGTTGTCTTTATTTTATACAAATTTGTTTATGGTGAAGCACGTAAACAATGACATCATTTTAGCAATTATAATAATAATATTTCCCATATCTTAATATCCAAGTTTTCCTTCTTTTTTTCCTCCTAGTTGTATGTTCGCAAGTCTTCTGCAAGGACCCAACTTTAATTGCATGTCAATCTAGTCAAACGGATTGATGATTCATAAGACTTTTCTCTTATTGCTCTCCTTTCTTTCCTTGCTTTATTGGCCTTTCTGAAAAGGAGCCTACGAAAAGTCCCTTTGGATAAACAGTGACACCTTTCTGTAATGCATGTACGCTGTAAAGCTTGGTTGTAATTTGAGTCTAACACATGCTTAATGGAGGTACTTGGCGACCCTTCAATATACTTTTCATTGCTCCACCTGGGTCCTGACTCATCGCGCAAAGCCTCATTTAATTATATAGATCTTTGCTCTCACAAGCTTCAACCTCACTTTACGTGTAAAATCTTCTCAAATTTTCTATCTTCCTCTAGAATCTGCGGGCAAGGGCATGTTTGAAAGATGACAGCCACCAACTGGGGCTTTGTACTTTTTAAAGTATTGATTGTTCCTCGCATGACACTAAGATGTTTTATTAGGTGTTATCAATGATAAAGATTCGTCTGGTGAGTTTCGGAACGTTGAAGAAACAAAGACTTTTCTGGGCTTTCTATCACCACGCTGTTCCCACGTCATTGTACATGATTTATCCCTTCACGATTCTAGATACCCGCTACTTCCTGCCAACCCTACAGAAACCCAGGCAATTAACATCCTTTTTTAGACGTGGCCTTCATGTTATTGACCAAAAGTATAATACAAAGAACAAGTAATGAAACATGCTGAAGAAGGAAGGAATATAAGGAACTACAAGTCCGCGTTCAGATTGAGATAGCTTGGAAGGATCCGGTGCAATGAATTAGTGCATTATTGGGTAAAGTCAACCAGGACTCCGATGAAAGAAGGGAAATCTAATTACGTGCAGTGGAAGCTAAGATATATCACTTTCAGTTGGTTGAGAGTGCAACATTTCTTGCTTTTCAATTCTTATAGTCGTCAATGATTATGGTCAAGATGATATCTCATTGCGCAAGCTAGGTGTGAACTTGGGTTCAGGATGAGTTGGTGGGTTGAAGATTGCCCCACACTTCCTACTTCTTTTATCCTGCTTTTGACCTGTTGGCAACGGACTCGAAAAGTAGGCCATTCTACTTTTGTCTTTGCCTTTTCCTTCTGTTGTTGGACACAGAGGCATCAAACTTTCTATGCCAGATAACAGACAGAAAATTTGAACAGGTCTCTGATTGGTCCTTGGTAGATTTTTAGCTGGAAATAATCCAATGATTATTTAAAGACGAAGTGGAAGGTAAAGTTTAGACATCACGACTTTGGACTTAGGGGCTGTGAATATAATCTGTTTTCCGGTTACTTTTAGGTAATCTTCGAGTTAAATTTTGGTTTTGGTCCAATTTTATTTAATTCTAGTAAAGTTCCTTTTCTGATCATGTATGGTGTTCCAAGTCGTCTCGACATTCAATTCAAATGAATTCGACGCACGCCACTCTAGAATTCCATGACAACTTTTACACAAGCTTTTACCGCTTGGCTGACCAAGTGAAGTTGTCGTCCACTTTGAAGCAGGCTGCGTTGTGAACATGCTTTTGACAATTCGTTCATTGTTTACTTTAGTGCTTTCCTAAGGACGGAAAAAGTAGCGGGCATAGAAAAAAAAAAAGCCTGGTAATAATTTCTTTACACGTCCAGAGAAAAGTTGAAGAACAGAGTGATTGACTTGGGTCGAACCCAAATCCCTAGCAATCCCTAGCTAGCTCGAGATTGAGTTTCCTGTTAACTACTCTCTTTTTGGTTGGTGGCCCAAACCAAAAAACCAGAAAGCACACCACATGTTCGAGCTTGTTCCTGGTATAGAAAAACCCCGCGTAATCCTTATCGAAAGGGACATCCAGCAAACCTCGGATGAATTATCCCAAGTCTTTTAAGATTGAAAATAGATGCTACTCGACGTCGATTCCACTTGAGTGGACATCCAGAAAAATATAGTTTTGATTATGGCTGCCTACTTCTAATCTCATTGGCAATCGACGTGTGCCTAACAAGAGAAATTCTACGTCAATTTTGCCGCAATTTCTCCAAAATAAGAGAGAGAGAGAGAGAGAGAGGGAAGAAAAAAGAAAGAAGAAGCATTGGTCCAGGAGGGTAAGAAGTTAAAATAGACTTCAACTATGGGCTAATAGGAATCACATTGAGGGCATCGCACCCAAGTAAAACAAGGGCCCAGAGTTACTGAGAAACTCATTGCAACAAAGCTACGACTAAGGAAATGACTACAAAAAATAACATCTACAGAAGTTGGCTAAAGACAAAATTTAGCTCTTCCCGCTGTCTCTGCTAAATTATCAAAGTCTTAATTTAACAATTAAAATCTTGAGTTTCTCTTGAGAGACAAACAAGTCACTTTTTCAGATTTTCTACATGACAGTTTATGGAAAGACTTGCCACCTGTTATACTATCTACAATAGGCCAATTCTTGTCAGCCTTTCACGTAAACTATTAAGGTTGGAAAAAAAAAGGGGAGAGACAGTAAGAGTTGCCTTCTCATCATTCTCCACCCTACAGGAGACGGTAAACAGCGACTCTAACCTTGTAAAGAGGTGATAATGGTGCTTCAACTTTGATGTAATATAATATTGTATATATTCCCACCATAGGGATATGCCTCTAAACATCTACAAGATAATCTTATGTATAAAATTCTTTTACCTAACCAAAAAAAAGAAAATAGAAGAAAACAGTGGCCTCAACTAGTCCGTCTTTAACTCCTGGGAAAATGGAGCTCCCCACCTTCACAATCTTCACCATTAGAGAGGTTAGTACTCGCTCCCTCTACCCTTTTAGAGGTGAATCCTTACCCTTACTGCCATTTTTGCAAGATGAGTAGGACAATCTCCCCCTATTGCCTAGATCTCCATTCTTACCATCCTCTTTCCTAGATGTCCATGTAACATCCACCGTCAAAATAAGTCCCCACAGAGACTGCTTAATGATACACCACTTACTGGAAACTTGCTTCAAGACCCAGAGCCATCTCGAAAATGCCTTATGTTTTTGTACTGATCAGACATTTAAAGCTCTACCGTTCCATGGTACAGCAAGTTAGCAACTTCACTTTCGCTAAGATCTCTTCCTAGATTTCTTTAAACTTCCACACTGAGTTTAGCTCCTCACCATTATCATCATCTCTACTTTCAACTCGCTATTAGTTTAACAATCAGAAACATCTCTCTAGATGTCCATGTAACATCCACGGTTAAACCAAGTCCCCACAGGGACAGCTTAATGATACACCACTTGCTTCAAGATCCAGATTCATCTCGAAAATGCCTTATGTTTATGTACTGATCAGACATTTAAGGCTCTACCATTCCATGGTACAGCAAGTTAGCAACTTCACATTCATTGAGATATCTTCCTAGATTTCTTTAGACTTCTACACTGAGTTTAGCTCCTCACCATTATCATCATCTCCACTTTCAACTACCTATTAGTTTAACAATCAGAAACATCTCGGAAGATACCATCAAACAGACAGGCGTTTTCATTAACACATCCACAAAACACTAAATATAAATCTCCCAAAAGAATGGCCTTAGACCAGCGCATGGTGAACTAGAGAGACAAGTAGAGCATAGCACCTATTCTAGCCATAAACATATCACCTACTGAAACTTTTGCATAAAACAATATAGCTTTAATTCCTCTCCTGAGAGTTGGATGGAGGCTGAGATCATGGATTTAAGACCCTTCTTGTGCATGTCTAAGCTGCCAATATAAAGAGTAAAAAGTACAACATCATCAACGATCCACAAGGGAAAAAAAGAAAACCTATTCAGCCAAAATTCACCAATAAACCAAAACATTTTGCTTGCTTCTTTCTTTAGTTTAACTTTTTTCTGTTGGCAAAGAGGACCGTACTTATGTGACTTCCACGATATCATATAAATACTCCAAAGAAAGCATCTAGAAAAGCAGTAGACTGTCAGGCTACCTTGTTCCAAAGACAAGCTCCTTCTCAAAGAATTGTATTCTTGGTCTAAGAGGCTATCGTTATAGGGACCAGCTTCCGCATCCAGCAGATGAACTTGTTTTCTAACAAAGCAAGAGACAAGTTCCTGCAATTTCAAGACATTTCTCGATAACAAACCAGCGTATTTGGAGACATTACACAAGGCAAAAATGCCAAAGATAGTGCTTTTCCTTTGCAGTTCTAGAATCATTTGAAAGCACCATACTTTTCCTCAGTCTTTTAATCAGAAGACATTCAAACTGGAATAAAGGCAACTCTCAGCAATGCATACTCATGATTCTAGATAATAAGCCACAAAGATCCTAGATAATAAGAAACAACCATCCAACGTCAAATGACCAATTCTCAGAAATCTCACATCTGTCTGCTACTGCCATAACCCTTTAGGGCACCGTAAATATTCAAGCACAAAAACCAAAAGTTATATAAAGATGTAATCTTGGAAAAAGAAGCCAGCACAACCTACATAATTGAAGTGCAAATAACACAGTATATCCATGTCCATCCTACTAATTGTCGTCATATTATTCATCATTCCTCACAAAAGTAACCCAACAACACAAACAGAACAGAAAAGCTATGAGCAAAAAGAACCGAACAACACCAATTCCCACAAATCCTCATCAAATAGCTTTACCTTTAACTCTCATCATCATCACGTAGCCTTTGCTTCCTTCTTCCCACTCCCTTTCCCCTCCACACCAGAACAAACTCCACCGACATGTTCATGATGGTGCTCATGATGATGACCATGCCCATGCCCATGCCCATGGCTGTGTCCATGTCCATGGCCTTGGCATTGCCCATGCCCATGATCATGATGGCCATGATTATGCCCATGATGCCCGTGTCCATGCCCATGCCCATGCCCATGCTTCCCCTTCAACTGCTTCCTCATATCATACGCGTCCTCCCCATCCGCATAGTACTTCGCCTCCACATCATGAATCTTGTACCCCAAAGTCTCCGTGTACAGATTAAACGCTGCCCTGTTGCTCTTCCTCACGTGCAGCGACACATACTCCGCCCCAAACACCTGCTCCATCGCGTTCTGCGCAGCACTCATGAGCTTCGTAGCTAACCCAAGCTTTCGGTGCGTCCTTAGCACAGCCAAGGACGTGATGTGGCCGTGACACTCGTTGCTCTCTTCCTCCATCTTGGCCAGAACGTAGCCAACTATGCGACCATTGTAGTCCTCAGCCACGTAGAGCAGCTGAGGCCATGAGAGGATATGGTAGAGGTAGTACTTCATCTGGTAGTTCTCGGGCAGACAGAAGAGGTTGCAGGTCTGCATTTCCAAAAGGTCATCGATGGTGGCCTTGCGTATGCACACCATTTTTGGATCGGTCTCAGTTTCTGCTACTTTGGAGTGTCTCTGGAGGGTTTGTGGGGGTTAAGGTCAGGGTTTGCTTATGGAAGTTGATTTGGGGATTTTGTGGGTGGAGAAGAAGCTCGTGTGGCAGTGGAAGGGAGGGGGTAGCGGGTCATACTAGAGTTTGAGCTTGGGCCTTTTCAAATCTGAGCATCTAATTAGTGGGTTAAAATTGAGGCTTCAATAGGACTTGGAATGCTTTGTCGCGGGCCTAACGGAAGTAGGAGGCTGAACTCAATTATCATGAGAAGAGTGATGATATTTGCCTTGGATAAGAGGGAATAGATTTTCTTTATAAAGAGTTTAATAAATCCATGTGATATTAATTTTTTGGATTAGAATTTAAGTTTGTGACAAGATGGTAATTTTACTCTAAGTGTACTAGATGTCACGTGCCTGAGTTATGTACCAAATAATTAACCTAATATGAGGAGTAATCAAATCCTTTATTTAGTCAATTCTATCACTTATCTTTTTCATGTAAAAGAATAAATTTGTAAAATTTTCTCTCACCCAAATCGAGATCACCCTCGACATGGATGAGGTTCCTTGCCTACAACACACAAGGAAATGATAGTTGCAAGTATTATTGGGTTGGATTGTGGTTTGGCTATGATTTTACTTGCTATAAATTTGAATTCCATTTAATGTGGAAGAATAAAGTTTATTACATTAAGTCTAACTAGGTTAGGAGGAGGCTCTTTAATAAGGTACAATAAGAGAACTCAACCACCAAGGCAAGGGAACATGGTTATGTCGAGGGCGATTGAAGTTGAGAGGCCGAAGTCCAATTACGAGTGAGAAGAGTGATGACATTTGCGTTACTTTGAATAGTAGTGAGAGATCTTAGGATCCATAAGTGTCTTGCTTACCATCAATCAACAACAGTTTTCAAACGGTGAACGATTAGGATTCTTGCGGTTCTTTTAGATGTAGCTATCAATTGTATGGACCATATCTGCAGTGATCAATTTGAACCTTGGTAACAAATCCTCTTTGTCATCTGAGTGGATACTAGTCATTTGATAACACATGACCTTGGCTGCACCTTCCTGTTATCATTCAATGGGTCCTTGTGAAAAAGGATTCCATTGATTACTTCTTACAAATAGGAGTCATCTTATTTAGCGATAATGAATGGTCCACAAAATTACGAACAATTTTCTCAACGAGCGAGATACAAGCAGAGACAAAATAGTGGTAAAGCCAGCACAGGTCCCTTTGTAAACTTCCACACTAGAGAAAGGCAGTCAATATTGAAATGAACCCAAAGATTTTTGTATTTGGAGGCTTTTGTGTGCTAACTACCATGCTTTTATTCAACGATTACGAACTGTATCTCCTTTCTTTTGTAAAATAGTGTTGCAGAAATTCATCAAATCAAATCACCCACATAGAGATTGAACCTACAACCATTAAAGTGCAAACACCCAAACTCAATAAATTTAAGAAATTTAGGTCAAAATATCATACATCTCTTATAGTCTCTTAAATTTTCTTGTATTCTCTCTCTCTCACATCTCACAAATTATCACATAATCTAAAATCTACAGAAGAGACTTTCTCAAACAACCAGCCAACCCCTAAAGGACTCTCTTGTTAAAATAACTCATCCTCTAGTTTTTTCTTTTGCCTCCTCTATTTATTTAGAAAATCCTTAGTTTTTACAATAACATAAATGTTTACTATTATACTAAGTTATTACAATTATGCTTTGTAACCTAATATTTTCACTAATCTAAACAAATAGTATAGTAATTTTATTTAAAAAAGAATAAAATTTCTACATAAATGTTTGGTACATTTACAATTATAAGCAACAGTAGTCGCTCACTTATTGAATTTCCACAATCTGATGTAGCGACTATTATGTGTGGTAACAACCTTCTGCGTCCCAACAGCCAGGCATGTAATGGGAGGTCTGGCACTCCTAGGAATGCTGTCAATGCGGATATCTTCTGAAAGCCTTCTTCCTTTTCTCCTTTCAGGAGCTCCATTTGTGTTCCGGGAGCTCGATACTACGTTACCCTCCATAATGCAGCTTGATAGAACTTGACCTGTATTTTGATCTAAAATACGTAGCACACCATCTATTCCACCCACAACTAAAGTTGAGAAGTCATTTCTGAGATGTTGCAAAGAATATACAACATTTGGACTAACACGCGTTTCCCACAGACATTTCATTGTCCTGAAAGGTAATGGCACTTCCTATCAACATAATTGAAATCTGACCAAAGATATGAATCCAAACAGACATTTCTAGAATAGACCTGGATTCCATTTACTGCCTTTTTGTATGAAAAAACAAATGAAGGAAAAGATAAATTCACGATCCTAGTCTTATATCTGTTATTTATAGACATATTACAGTTTCTCTTGGTTCAAATATACAATCAGTTTTTTGCATATCTCTCTCTGATAAGTTTTTCGATTTAATTGGTCAATTCCTCCAATCTTACCAAACGTTTAACATCATCATTCTACCCACAAGGTCCCCATCAATGAAATAGACCAGTCATGCATCACCTTATGGTGGCCATTGTCATACAGAAAAAGAGAAAAAGAGAAAAAGAAGAGAAGAAAGGGAAAAAGAAGAAAGATGATCTCTCATCAAATAATAAACACTATTCCCTCGGAAGATTGGCTTATCAGTTGTTATTTAGTGAGGAAGACTAAAAAAGTAAGCAAACTTACATATTTAAAAGGAGAGCAAGCACGAGTTGGGCAAAGATTATGTAGTTTTATCTTGGATAATTAATAAGTTAGATCTAGCAGCCAAACCTATAATATAGTATTTGAAGCTAATATTTACATACCTAAGGTCCCAACAAGATGTATATCCAGCCGTTGATCCAGCAAACACTAAATGTGAGCAAGCATGGTGAAACAAAGTGCTTATGCCTGCACGGGAAGTTGGATAACAAAAAATGAAGCGTCTGTAAGTCCAAAAGAATTTCACCAAAGCAATAAATTAAATTCAGACCGCAGATCATGACACAGGGTTCTACTTTTTAATTTCTAAAAAGAAAGAAAAAAACTGATCCAACAAGGAATGCAACACACCCACTTCTAAGAAATATAGAACAAAAATGATATACCATAAGGGCATGTGGCCCATGCAGAAACGAGGCTTAACACTTCTTGCTGAGAGCCTATGGCGTAGCCTGACTATAGAGAAAAATAAAAAATTTGTACAAGAAGCAGTTCAAATAAATCACAGGTACGAACAGAGACAACCACAGAAGCACAGTTTTTTCCTCTCCGCATATTGAGGTTGGTTATCATCACGGCAGAATCAGCAAACATCCCTAAAATCTAAGCTCAGCTGATTCTCAGTAGTGCATTAAATGCATATACCTTGCATTTCGTGACAGCTTAATCTACAGACACTAAATGGTTTACCAATCAACACGGTGTCAGTGTATGGTTGTTTCTGAAGCCAGAAAAGAATTCTGATAGAGGAGAAATACAATACAACCTGTTGAGTTTGTTGATCGCAGCACAGCTACCCGCTGATCAGATGAAATTCCTGAGACTGTGATGCTTCCAAGAGAGGAGCCGCTAACTATCAACTGATCATCACTCACACATAAGCATTTTACTGGACCAGCATGCATCCTACAATGAGAAGTTAAAAATATCTCGTATGATTGTCATATAAGCCGCTGAAATACAAATGCATATTTTAGTAACATTCAGCCCTATAGAGTAAAACAACCACTCTTAATCTTAATTGGACTAGAATAAAGCGAGAACTCTTTCTCATTAGCTTCCACAAGGTCTCTTTAAATAAGTACTCTCTATAAGCCAGTACAGTAGGCAATGGCATGGTCATTTTGAATCCAAAAGAGAAAACAAACTGGTATTCCACCAACTGCCTGTACAGCGACCATGACATATTCATCCAAGTGGACTCCACTCCTGCCTCTGCTATGTATAGTAATGAGTGAAAAGTGCGATGAGTGCATAAGCCCATTGTACACGGTATAAGCAACTAGGAGACACTGGGTTCTAAAACAGTAGTACCCAGAAACAGACATCAGTGAAAGAAATCCAATCTACTGGTTTGAAATTGACCAGGTGACTGAGACATACCCTCAACAAAACCATAGACATCACTCCAGATGATCTGCAATAGCATTTTGGACTCGACAAATAGATTTTAACCTTTCAACTCAGACTCATTCTTCTCTTAACTTTACTACAATCAATGATCCTAATTTAGAAGATAAAATTAAGATTAGGATAAAAACTGAAGGTATACAAATGAAACTCAATTCTCATGACCTTTTTTAATTCATTGGAAAAACCATCCATAAATTGAAAAAAACTAACCCAAATTTCTAAAATATCTCAACAAGGACCTTGTAGAAATATTTGAGCCTAAACTGTTTGATAATGAGATTAGTCTAAGACTGGATGGTTGGAAAGATTCAGGAGTTCCTAAACAATTGACTTATTAAGTGATATTTCAAAAACATAATGTCCAAAACCTAATTTGGTTGCTATACAAGCTTCCGCTACGAACTTGTACTTCCTAATCTATAAATCTCACAAGTGGACACCAAATGTCCATTCTCAATAAGACACTTAAGAAAATTTGTCAGAATGAGCTTTAGTCTACCAAAAGGAAGTTGTTAAAGGAGAAAAAGCAAAAAATAGTGGCTTTAACGAAGAAGATATTGGTGTACAAAATAATGCCAAGTATAAACTACCTGAAAGAAGAAAAAGAAGAAGAAATAAAAACTTTTCAAATATAAAATGTCCATACGGAAAATATATCTTTTCCCTCCAAGGTAAGAAAAGATACATGCATAGTGTTAAAAGAAATTTAATTTTCCATGATTGTGTTTGTGGTTTCTAGATGATATGATTATAATAGTTTTAGTTTGAATATGAAATTTTTGTAATTGTAGCAGCTAGAGTCTTTCCTCTATAAATATAAGGAGGATAGAGGAATCCTAATCTGACCATTAGGAGAGAGTGTCCAATGTCTAAGTGTTATGGTAGCTACTGTTGCAGTTGAGAAAAGTTATGAGATCAGTGCACCACAAGTATTATTCATAAAGAGGCAATTTCCATGACACTTTGAATAAATTAGTGTAACATCCCAGCATTATAGAATATTAACAAATCCCTACATTATCCAGAAGTGTCTTTCCAACATAAGCTCTCATCAATTGTGCCACTCTTGAACTTTGCCTCTTCTTAGACCACGCATCTCTTAGGTCATATCTCTTGTGGTCATATCTCTTCATGAGCTCTTCCAGGACACGTCTCTTAGGCTATGTCTCTCTCTAGGTATCTATCCCTCTCTTTTGCACCAGCACATCATAATGGGCTTCTCATTTCTCAAATCCTCCTCCGTCTCAAGACCATCATAACTCTACAACAATAGTTAAAACTATAGGAATATCAAAACAATCAACCATTGGAGACTTTCACACCTCATTCAAATTTGAGGTCTCTAGCGTTTTTCTGAGATCACCCATTGGAGAATTACACACCTCAACCGGATTTCCAACAGAATGAAGAAAGAAAAAAAATCCCATTGTTTTCAAATTAACATCATCATTGAAAATGGAGCCTCACAAAGCTGCCCCTAAACAATGATTTTTCTTGATTTTTTCCACTTCTTCTCGCAGCCAATCTTTTTTATTTCACCCTTAATTCGGATTTATTGCGCATCAAAATACTGGATTTGGAACACCCTTGAGAAATGCACAAAAATTTGACTCGAAAATAACCTCAAGCTTTTTGTCTGGCAGGTGCACTTCACATATTCTCTACATGTTGACACATGCACTAAACGCATGACTATTGCACATGGGATAACTTTTCATTTGGCTAGATTTGCTTGACCCATTTTCAACTTGATCATGACCTGACTCCTTCCATTGTCATCTATTGTCATGCCTCTCAATCTTTTGACACAAACCGATCTAGAATGGGCGTTTATCATCCTCAACAATCATCTTTGTTGATTTAACACCACTTGTCGGGTTTCTTCCATCATATGTGTTGATCTCTATCTGACTTGACTTTTCTAGCCACCTCCCTAAATCAAGTGGCTACCTATCCTTTTTAGCCACATGTACTATATCAAAAGGCATCGTCATATCTCCTTCTTGGCTGTCCATCTCAATCTCCTTTGACATCAAACTTCGATAACTCCAGCAATCTCTACCATCTAATGCCAAAAGTTGAGCCAAATGATTCACATAGTCACAACAAACAATATGAAAGGTCTAATTTTCAATTTAAAAATATCAATTATCTTTAGACATGTCACACTCTTCAAACAAATGACAATTAAATTAGGCTAACAAATGCTCAGCTTTAAGCAGAGAAGATTTAAAAAATCTCATTCATTGGTTGTTGTAGCCACCTTGGTCAATTCTCTCGAAAGGTAGTCACAACTTGTTGACAAAGTTCCTAGTTGAAAGAAAATTTTGTTCATCGAAAAGAAAGTGGCACCAAATTACTAATGTAGAAGAATTTGGGTGTCGCAAACTCAGCAATCTCTTCTATAAATAGGGAGACGGTTTGTGCTTACAGAAACATGAGATAAGAGAAAAATACAATATCATGAGAAAATCTAAAGAGAGTGGAAACATTTGTAATATACTATGAGGGGTGTATTTTGGGTGTAAGTTTGAGAGAAACATTGTATTGTATTTCCAAGTTTCTGTAGTAAAGTTCTTCAGGTTCCACTAGGGATGCAGGCTTGAATTAAGCCAAACCACATAAATTTCTGCGTTGCTCCTTTTATAGAATTTCATTGTCTTGTTTAACCCACTCTCTCTGAATTTTCTCACAACACACAATCAGCAATGTGGCGGCAAGTCCAAAAAGGATTTGATAATACAGGGCAAGTCTAATTAGGAAAGCCTAATTTCTGAAAATTCTAAACTGGATTTTTTTAAAATCAATGATTTCTACAACTCTAAAATTCTCAAGCCGTTGTATAGGCATTTTAACGGAGTCTGGAAATCCTCGATTTTAATCTCTCTTTTCTAGTAAATGAGGTGATTACTAGCCATATTAAAAGAGGTAACAAACCTAAGCAAATCATATATTTGTATGAATCCTTTATCAAAGGCTTAGACATAATTTTCAAGAGACTAGACTAGTCATACATATAGGTGATAATTGGGGTGTAGTGGATAACTGAAATTCTTTCTTGCCTAACTGGTGTGAGACTTATGTTACAGAACTCATCCCAACTGTATAACAGCCATATCCGTCTACTGGAGAGTAGGCCAGCAAAAAGCCCACCACTGCATGACAAAACTTTGAATAAAATTTATGGATAAGTCGTGTGGATTTGACCAACAAACTAACAAAACTTCAAGCCACAGATTATCATCTCTTCAATAACTTTCTATACATAACTATTAACATTTTGTTGCTTCCTTCAAGAGAAAAGAGCAATATATTTACCAATTTATTAATTTCTTGCAAACATACCTTATTATCCGAGAACACTTCCTACTGTACATGTCAAATACACGAGCTGTCCCATCCTCACATCCAACCACTGCCTCAGGGTCATAGTAGCTGCAAGCAGAGAAGGAAGGAGATTATTTTTGCACAGAACAAAGCTAGTCTCCAAATAGATATAACATTCTTGTTTGGCTGTTTAATGTCTGATAATTCCTATCATAAAGTCAGGTGATAGAAAAGTTTGATTTTTGAGGATGAAATTTCTTCGTACATTTTGACATAAAGTATCCGTTAGCAAGTGGAACAAGCTAGAGATTTTTGTTAAGTGGCGATGGGAAAATTTATCTTCAGAGTGTTTTTAATCATCGTTCTTACCAAGAAATATCAGGCTTGGTCCTAAGCAACCTCAGAAGTCCTTTTACCTCAAGATACTTTTTATATTCACTCCCACCACAATAGCATTGTCCCCTCTCCCTTAAATGACAAAAAAGAAAAATGCCACCTTCCTAATGTCCCAGCATCCTTTCCCACTATAGTCACTGAAGTAAATGCCAATTCCACCGGCAATTTCTTAAGCAATGAAATCACTAATGATATTAGCCTCCCTCAATAATTTAGAAACGAGTTTAAAAGATGGTGGTAGACTAATAATGTATCCATACACCAATCTAATGAAGCATTCAACAAGAATTTAATCGTGAAGAAGAGTGACTTAGATAGAGTGACAAGATAATACATTTCAACAACACATACAAAAACTTTTTTTTACAGTCCAGAATCTCCTTTACAAAGGGGAAATCACAATTAAGAACCACAGAACTTGATCAGAGCACATTGTATCCATTACTTTGCATGATTCAGGGGAAAAAAGTGGAACAATTTTCCAAAAACTACTCGTACAAATTATATTTTTCTTATTTAGAATATTGTAAACAACAGGATCTTGACGGGTTTGTTGTCTGAAAGCAACACTAGTGATAACCTTTTCAAATTTATTAAGAATTTCAATTATCAATTCAAGCACAATCGCTGACAGTTCATTTCGGCAGAAGCCAGTATGTAGGTAAAGGGTCAGACATTACCATACAGTAAAAGAAATGATATATGATGCTCAGCGGTGCAAAACTTTCTTGGCATTAAATCTCTGATTCATTCAGTCATAGCATTACTCAGCCAGTTTAAATGTTCATACCAAGCCCCTATTACTGATTCCATAGTAGTGTCCCAGCTAATTTTACAATTCAGATAACAAGGACATTCACATACCGCAAGCATAAACCTTTCACAAAGATGCCACTTGACGGAAAAATACTTCTTTTTCCATTCCGCCTCCATATGCATATACGGGTACCAAGCAAACCAACAATCTGGAAAGATAAATGACAGACTCGCAGAGATTAGAGATTACAAATTAGTCCCTAAAGAGCATTTCAATAAAATAATACAAGAAAATCCTTCACAAACTTCATTAGCTATGGAGACCAAGGATAGAATATCAAAGTAATATTGGGCTAATTGGCCTATCACTCATCATAAAGCTGAATTAGCGGGACGTATAAAAGGAAAAACAATGTGAAATAGATCCTTGCTACATAAACTTCCAGAAACATGTTGGATGCAACCTTTGAATGTTACTCAAGAAACTTATCCCAAGAAAAAACAATTATTAGAAACATTTTGAATGGAGGTGTATTCGTGACTATGGTCCCTCAAAAAGTGGCAATCATATAGGAAACATCAACAAGTCTGGTTAAAATACTGATGCATCAATATTAAACCTCTCATTAATTGGTTGATTACAGTTGCATTCTAGGCAAGTCTGACACAGACAAACACATAAACAAATAGCAAATTGTTTTGTTCATCTTACCTTGCTCTCATCGAAATCAAAGTCAACTATAGATATTGGGTCCGGAACAGGATACTCTTCCACACATTTGTAGCTTTCTAATGACCAGAGACGCATCATCTATCATCATCCATGTGCAACTAGTTAGTCTTATTAGGGTACAATGAATTGCCAAAAACGAAATGCAAATCAAGATCCAATCTTGTGTAATATATGACCAAGCAAGGGAAATAAGAGAAAGCAAGCAGGAAAGGTTCAATCAGTGAAAAAAGACCAAGTTTAGTCTGAACAAATAAACTAGTTTGAGGGCATTACAAGGATGAGAAGAAAAAGTAATGAAGCCCTTGGGCTTTAACTCGCTAAAAGAATGAGGTGGGTTGGGTAAGCGTTGCCAAGCAAAAGGAAGAAAGACCAATTTCAGTTGCAGTTTTAGCTTGAGAGAATAGGAAATTCTGCCACATTTTACCTTTACATAAAAAGAAACAAACTTATAAAAACAGCCTTCCCTTAGAAAACATATAAAGCAGATTGAAGCTGAAATAGTTTGGATATGAATATGAACAATTTTAACCTCAACCCCACAACAAAATCAGTGGCCAAATCAAATACATTGTTCACAAGAAAGGCATATCAACAGTAACCAATATTTCTTAAATACCTGCTGTTAGAACAAGTCTGATAATTCCCCAAACTATCAACATCTAAAAATGAATTTCTTAATTTGTGGAAAGCATACACTGGTTAATTCTAGAACATACAGGACAGATCCACAACATATAGGGAAAAAAAGCAAACAACTAGGTTAAATGAGTGGGAACAAACACAACGGTTATTTATCAGAAAAGTTAAGAATTCAGATTCCACCCTAAAACGAATAAATAATGACAAAGTACCCTCAATTACCTCCAACAGTTTAAACAAAAAGTGTAAGCAGCAAATAGCATGGGAATAAATTCAACATGCCATCAGTCATTGTTTGAATATTTCAGATATAGAGGTTAACGCTGACCATTTATGTTCAATGCAGACATTGATCATTGGAATAATTTGAACAGACAAACAGAATCTCCTATCACAAATTAGTAAAAGATAACTCATTCATCAAAATTTGTCTACTCTAGATTGCTGGCAAGAGTGAGAAAGCCTGCCCAGTAGCTGTTCCAGTCAAATCCACTCCCGTCAGGGAGAAACGTAAAAGTTGACTTTTAATCCCTATGATTGTTATGGATAGCATCAGATCTATTGCAGCTAGGATTATACCTTATCGCCAACACCAGTAAGCACCAAGCCCATCCTCATCCGACACTGATTGACCCTGCCAGAAAGCAAAGTTAGAAATTTAACACTAACAGAAGATTCGCCAGATCAAACTCACACACCCCCACAAACCACCTGCAAACAGAATCTAGACACGTAACTTGTGATTTTGTATAAAATTCTGGGTGTCAAAAATCTGCGGTAATAACCTTATAATTCTCCTGTAGCTATAATGCATAATTATACCATACAACAACAAGCATGAAATTCCATCATTTACCAACCTTTTTTTTTTTTTTTTTCATTTTCCTGGAGATTATACCTTTCTCCCAGATAAATTTTGTTAAAGGACAGGATAAAATTCACTTTTCGACAACACATATACCTTGCAAAAAGCATCAACAAAATCATCCTTTATCTATAAAAAAAAGGCTGAACCTCATCCTTTTACAAAAATTAGCTCTACTTATAGACAAATAAGAACCTGCATTGAGTGGCAGTGGTCATAGTGGAACCAATCATGGTTTGCCAAAGGTATGGAGCTAGTAGCTGCAAGCTAATGGCAAAGATGATAACGGTTTTCATGCCAAAAGTGGTGAAAATGATGATGCCACCTTGGAAAGTCATTGTATTGATGGTAGCAATGCAACATCTGGGTATCTGATGGGCAAATCTCTATGCTTAAAACTTCTGATCACCAGCGGAACATGATCTACTTTCACTACGTAAGTTGATGGTAAGACACTCATACGTTGCCACTCAACAGTTGATAGTAAGTTGGTATACATAGGGAAAAGGAACGTGGGCCATTTGGAAGTCAATCTATCTGATCCTTCCAATTTGAGATCTGATTTTATATGTTACCAATCAATGTTGCTGAAAGTTCTATCAAACAGCCCATTATTCTTTGATTATCTCCAAAAATCAATCCCACGAATTACTACACGGCCAAGCATCTTCTTTAGCCATATTCCTTTTATTGGATACTTTAACTCCATTTGACATGTGCTAACAATTTTCAATTACTAACGGAATATTCCATCACAACCAAGGAAGCACTAATTATATCTGTGTGCCTTTTCAAAAGACCAGTCAAGTTACAATTAGATCTCTTTGAAATTACTTATAAAGCCTACTCTCCCAAATAAAGAACTAGTTGGAAGATAGCATTCATATGACAACTCCACAATTCACCCACCAAACGAAATAGTATTTCCTTGAGGGTCATAATATTTCCCACTCAAATTCGCTTCTTTGACAAGGCCCAAGTCAAGTTGCAGTGTTTTAGTATTTATAAATGTTACTAGCTTGAGTCTGACACTTTCTATCACAATATAGAGAAATGCCAAAAAGCTTAGCCCCACCTAATAAAGAGTTAATATGAAACTTAGCACCCACACAATATCTTTTTGATCCACTCAACCAATATGACGCTAACTTATTGAAGGATCACATTGTAAGTATAACATTTATGTTGTTTCAGGAGTCTGATGGTTTTACTTTCAATCTCGAGGTAAATCCACTATCTCAAAGATTTAGTGCTTCAAATGGACCATTACACCTTAAATTTTACCAGGTTAAAACAAGATATCAATGAGAATTTGAATGCAGACACGAATATGTACCCTCTTGGAAGAACTATAAAAGCACTACACAGAAAATCATCAGGTATAAAGAACTTGAAGGAAAATCATGAGTAAACAAGAAACTAAACAGGAAGAAGAGAATTGATAACTCACCCAGTTGAATGACCTTTCCATTGAGCAATATCAATTGGACCTTCTTGTAAGGATAATCTGTGATGCTCCATGGCCAGGTCCTCTAAATATGTCTTCCATGATGTCACTGAACATGTAGAGTTATTGGAAAAATTCGTATAGTCCCTTTGCTGCTTTGAGTAGAATAGTTGCAATAATTGTGATTTACTTATAACTGCATTCCTTCACAAAAGGCATCGGTCAAGTAATTCAATCAGATGTATTTTCTTTGGGTGATTACACATGAAGATGACATGACAATAAATTTGATGAAGGTACTGTTAAAAACCCATCCACAGCCTCTTTTAACGTAAGTTTCCCCAAAAGTGATTAGAATCAGTATACACCTATACTGCGTTCCAGCTCTGTAACTTCAAATGGAAATGGCTATAGTTCTTACAAATTTGTCAAATAACTGATGCAGCATTTGAATTATTATGTTACGCATGTGAAAAAATCCCACTCTCCCTGAATTTGGCATGCAGGGTACACAAACCGGTGGGTGTCACATGTTCATTGCCACTACAAACATAAAGCCACAAGAGTTTAGCACAAAAGTACAGTGGTTGCATCGCTAAGCATTACAACTTCTGATACAATTTCATTACAAGCTAGAAGCATCAAAGCGGCACAACCTTAGGGGATCTGCGAGTGCCACCCATTCACTCAGCACGACCATATACAGCAACATCAACTTACTACAGAAGTATAGGACTAGTAATAGTACATCAAACATCATGAGAATCAAGTTATTATGAAGATTAACATCAATTTTCTAGATGACCTTATTAAACTTCAAGACTATCTGGAGTCAACCCACGTTTCCCTAAAGTTCATCTGGATCATAACATCAGCATTTTCCTTTAAAAAAGCATTATACTAATACATTGCACCATCTGGTAGAGTATATACGAGTATATTGAAAAATCATAAGCATTGTCTAGCTAATACTCAAAGAAAATTTAAAATAAACAAAAAATATTTCTTCTTTTGTTCTTCAGAGTGCTCGGGAGATATTAAAAATGTGCATCTTCTCGAGAACGCCCAAAATAAATAACGAGAAAAAAAAGAAGCTTGGAAAGTACCATAATTTGCACACGGCTGAACAACGAGCCAGGTCGAAGAAGTCGAGCAACGCAAAAATCATGCAGAGGAGGTCCGGGGCGAGGGACTGGATAGAGGTGGTGGTCGTCGCAACCCCTGATTTCCTCTTCTTACTCTTGCAGGTTTCACTAGCAGGAGTCAGACCCATCGTCCCCAACTCGCTCCCGGCTACGTCTCCTGCGGTGACACTCGCCCTGCCCAGAACCGAGTAGCCGGGGACGAAGACGAAGAAAGGTTCTTTTTTTATCGGCCTGCCATTTGACGTTGTTTCCTTTGTCAGAGGAGGGTAAATAAGCCTGAACATTTACTTTTACCATAGAAGCGGACAAAAGAGCTTTTTTTATTTCTTTAATTTTTACAGTGATATTTTTAGTGAAAATAATTTATCAGAGTAAAGATGGACTAATACGTGAAGGTTATTAAATGACGTCGTTTGAGTTTTATGTGGCTGTGGGTGTCCCGTCGGATTCGACTTTTATTGCCATTTTCTTAATTAATAATTAAGATTAACAAAGAAAATAGAGTTCTATCTTTAATGGCTCGTAATTTGTAACTCAGGACCCTCCTTGTTATTAAACCAAATTGGAAAAACTCAGGTTTGACAATTGTATCAAAACTCCGAAATCTCTTGTAGAATCCTAAGATTGTAACTTAGAACATATTGGGCTTAATCTTATGGGAATTCAATTTAATAACAGTATTAAAATGAAATGATTCTTGATTAACCTTTAATTTTATGACTTTTAGCTTAATGAATTGAATAAAGAAATTTCATCTTCAAAAATTGGAGACAATTTTTGAACGAGAAAGGATTCTTATTTTCAACAATGTGGTGTTAACATGTTTTTATGCGTTTACATCACAAAGTAAAGCTTGTACACTGCACTTGGGAGGTTATGATATAACCTTCCCTCATCACATATTCTATTTTGTTGTTTTGCCAAATCTTCAAGACATGTACAAAGACTTATGTATTTCATTAAATGGGTAGAAATTCAACAATATTTAAAGATCTAATAATCTTTTAGTTCATGCCTAAGAAGCGTTACGTTTGTTTTGTTTGGACCAAGATCTATCGCCACAATAACGGTTGAAGTAATACGAGCAGCTGATGCAACAAGCTTGAGGTGTAACATAATATCTCGACTAAAAGCACCTAACGTAACACGACTTGGAAGCTACATGTTCGACTTTAAGCTAAAAGGTGCCATTTTGAAAAGGATAATAAAGGCTCCTCATCCCCGAAGAAGTAGAGCCCTTTCGCATCCTCATAATCTGCCTTCTATGGAAAATCTATGAAATGGAGAATATTTAGGCACGGCCGAAGGCAAGAACTGCAACAAGGCAAAGATGGAAGATTGACAAACTAAAGTAACAAGAAAAACATCAAAAAACACATAATTACTGTAGTAACAGGAACATTAAAAACATAGTTTCAAAACCATAATCGCAGGTTAATCTGCCTTGCTACAACACTATACAGAGCCGAACATTGCTGAGAAACCGATTGTTATACAGAGGCTTTTTCTGTTTCTTAACACACACTTCGTTTCAGCAGCATTACACGGCATTTTATAGATGTTGATGTTGGAAAATATGGCCTCGAATAAGGCTTTTAATAGAATCTATACATTAATCACGAAGAAGAACTGTGAGTTTTGTGTAGAATTTAAAACAAGTTTTAAATACATATTGTATTTGTCCATAATCTTCAAGTTCTAAGTTGAGAACTTGAAGTTAGATTTTTCTTCTTTATTCATTTCTTGAACTGGCTCAATGAGACAACTAAAAAATTGCTACTTAAATAGTGGAAGATAGTGAGAATGTGACTGTGTGATTCGGCTCTCTCTCATGTGTAGAAACCCTTAATTGAGTTATGTGTTCAAGTCTCTTGTGAAGTGGGTGATTCAAGTATTTTATTAAAGAGAAAGCCTTAAAGTGGTAACATGGCAAAATGTCATGTGGGGCATTTTCAACATCTAAATGCAAATAAATAATAAGCATTGTTGTCTCCATAATTCTTCCAACAATAGAGTTTAGTGTACATTATTGGAGATCTAAAGGGGAGACTTAACCTATAAATTTGTTCATACAAGTTCTAAATACATACCATGGGTTTCATGTAGAATTCAAAATAAGTTCTAAATACATATCAACTGTTTGGTCTCGCGGATCGTGCATAATTAGCCTGACTTTGCTCTGCACTAGTGATGGAAGACCCTCGAAACCATTGGATGAGATGCAAATACTTTTGTGGGAAAAGCCTTGCTGTTGATTGATGTCCCAGCTTCCTCTTCACTGTTTTACTTTCTTCAACGGCTTCGACACTTTTGGAAATCTTCCAAAACCATGCGATGTCAATCGCAGCCTTCTTTTGAAAAATTGATCCGTTGGATAAATAGATAGAAGTAGAAAAAGCTGCAACTGAAGCAGCTTAAAGACGGCCCTCCGATCATTTTTTCAGAACAACCAAGACTACGCAGAAATCTTGTTCTCACGCTTACTCCAGAAAATCGGTGAAATCTTCACTATTTGTGCTTATTCGTGTTACTTTTAACATGCTATGGGCTAATGCTGGACATATAGGATAACGTTGAAGCAACATGGCATGTAAAAGGAAGTCTTTTGACCGGGTATAGACAGTTTGAGTAGTTCCCGATAGTGTAGCGTAAGGAGGGAAAAGATGAGCTAAAGCACAATTCTCGGAAACATAAAGCAAAGTCTAGCGTGCTGGTTGTGGAGCCATAGAGCTTACTACCAGCTTATGGGAATTAGGGTAGCGTATTAGTTGTTGAGCAAACCCTCTATGGACACTCAACATAGTAGGAGGTACATGGTGTAATATCTACCTCTTGTATGGAGGAAGAAGCAATATGAAGCGGTGGGTCTATTTTGCTAAGTCGACCCACTCCATCTAGTAAGGAGGCATCCCTCTCCTAGAGATCCTTGCAACTCGAACATAGCTAAGAAAAAGGAGTTCTTAAAGTTGTTCCACCAGGAACAGCCAATCCAAAGACCTCAAACACGATCTCAAACTTTGGCCCACAACACAACACGAAAAATCACTTGCTCTTTGATTATTGATCAGTTGGATGAATTTCCGCGTTAAAACTACTATGCTAGGGTTTCATCAAATTTGAGGGTTTTTTATTTAACGCAACCTCACTTGCTTCTTTTACTTTGGGAAAAGCGTTCCTAAGGTATTTGATTAACACTGCACATTTTATGCAAATGATGTGAGATGCGGATGTTCCTTCACACATTCTAATTGTAAATTGTAGAATCTGAATTGATGGTGAAGCAATGAAAGTTTTGTGAATGGCAAAGCCATAAAACTTTCAACTCTCCCTCTGTCGGATGCATCCCTTTATAACTCGAACTTTAAAGCAATTTCAGATTTCCATGAAGTTATAATTAGGTTATCAAGCTCGTGCATACCCTTCATGTCCGCGTATACAGAAATTCAACCAATATTTGGAGCTGCTTTTGTGGTTATAACAGCTTGATCACAGGGGTCAACTTTTAAGTAGTATGTGTTCTGATAGGAGGCAAAGTAAATGTCAGGAGGCCTTGTTCATGCAGGAGATATCTCGATTGCGTTTGCTTTGTTGAGTTGTTAAATATATAAAGCTCAATCCAATTATTTTAACAAGTGGTAAAAAGGTAAAAAAACTAAATTGGGTTTTGCTCTAAATAGAAACCTGCTAGTGCCCTTTTTTTTTCCCCCCCCTTCAATTCATAGGAGTCAAAACCAACCTAAAGAAGAGTAAATTTAACCCAGTAAGGCAGGTAACCAACTTAGTTGAAACCTACCCCCCTCCGGCGACTCAGCTGTTCTTCTTACTGACGGGAAGAGGTGTGCCGGCAAGAAAATGCTTGATCAAAGAAAGTGCTCTGACGGGCTGGAAGCTCGGCACTTGATGCCCAGCATCTCTTACTGTTACCAGTGTTAGCTTTCCCTCGTACACTTCTGCGTAGCCCCCAACCTGTGACAATGAATCATTCAAGAAAAATAGTTGATAATTTCCATAGAGGCAAGAGGCATTGGTGGTAAGCCAAGAAAATTGGGAGAACGCAAGCCTAGAGAAAAGAGAAGCCAAACCTCTTCATTGAGGTACCAAGGATGCCAAGCAGTCTCGACGCGGAGATTCATTTTCTTTAGCGAGTACTTTGTTGAAGTAATAGGAACCCTTCCATCAGTGTCGCCACTGCAGTTCATCCAACAGGTCATTTTAGATTTGCATAATATATGTCAGCTTCTTCCTTATTGAAATGATCAGGAAGATTTCGGATGTCATTTTTGGCATGAACAGATCTAAACTATGGCGAAAGGTTAAGATTTTACATTGATTCTACAGGATTTGGGTTCACAAACATTTGGTCAATAGAAGTTCTTTTTCCTACAGGGAGATCTAGAGGAGAGAAATGAAAAGTTTGTGGTCCAGCCAGTATCTGTAGGCATCTTTCTGGCAATTAAGTACCAGAGAATACACAGGTCATACTGATGCACGCAATAATGAAATGGGTGTTTCTTTACCTGAAAATCCAAACTCGAAGTCCATTGGCAATGAACTCTCGCAGATCGGGGATGATGGTTGATGGGCTATCCAACCACTTTGATATGATGTCGCTGCATGGCTCCCAGTCATGTGTTAGTTTAGTTACATTGGCATGAAGAGCTTCTTGAACATCAGGTCTATTCAAATAAGCATATACATAATAGTCGCTACACGGATCAAACTCCAGAAGCTGCACGAAAAACAATGCAAATTTCACTTCAGTTTTTCTAGAGCAAAAATGGTATTTAATATTGGTCTATGCGGTCATTTTATTTCCTAGTTTCCTTTTCTATACAGAAATTTTTCTTAAGGCAATTAATTTGGAACCTAGCTCACCCTTTCTTCTACCTCCTACACACATGGGGTCTCTCCTAAATCTCTTTGTTGCAATCCGAAAGAAAATGGCCACTTACTGAAGCTTTCTTTGGCCGAGCTGTGACATTTTGAGAGAAGCACTGGGGAGCGTAGATGTTGTAGATGTTAAGGTCGTCAATGTTCTTTTGGATGGCTTCAGAGGCAGCTGCGCACACCTTAGCCTGATTTTGGCTATTAGATGAGAAATCACAGTACTTTTGTACTATAGCCACATCACTGTCCGAAACCAGAGCATGGGTCGCAAAGTAATCGTACATGCCTCGTTCATCAGTTTCATCATTGATGACTGCATTTCCAATCTGCATAATGTCCAATAGATTAATAGTATTCCCATATTGAGTAACACATGCGCTATAAGAACAATTAGTAGGCAGTCTGTCCCTCAGATACTTGGGAGAAAATCCACTCTCATTCTCAAGAATTCTGCACCGGCCGAAGTGGCAGATCGAAAGCGACAACGGTCCCCAGCCCCTCCGATCCAGAGCCGGAAAACCCACGATGAGTATCTCCAATTCCGCCATATAATCATGACAAACTAGAACAATTGGAGCACTCTTAAGTGGGTGATGGCCCGAAAGTGAACCGAAGATGGCGTACGGCGCAGCCCAACTTGTACATCGTTTTCCATTGCCCCGCGACGATGGCCGATACAATCATGACAATCTAGAAGGAATAAAGAAAAGAAACTAAACAAAATAGCAGCAATTATTGACCACTTGAAGCTAGCGAAATTGACCAGCACTCGCAAAAGGGTTGCCCCACTTCGACATCACTGTCCACGGTTCATCTTGTTAGCATGAAGATGAAGTAATCACTGGCAAAAGGGGGTTGTTTCCGTAGGCTCTCTGTCATGGGTTTTGGTCCAATCTTTAACATGTTGGGACCGATGTAAGGAGCAATTCTATCTTTGCGTGAAGAAAACTTGATATACGAAAGCGAAAAGTGAAAGAGCGACTGAAGTAACTTCTAAGTTTCAATCATTTATCCGTGCTGAAAAGCATAAAGATAATCATTTTCGTGTACGATTCTAATTATTGGGCCTAGAACCTAACCAGTTGTTGGTCTTTTAGTTTATGTGAGAGAGGGAGGGAGAAGAAGAAAGGAAGAGAGACGTACAATGATGCCTTTGAGGTTGATGATGGTCTTGTTAGCTTTCTTGTTGTGGTGGAGAATGGTATGGGCAAGTTGAGGAACATAATGCCCAGCGTAACTCTCACCGGAAATATAGAATGGACGGTCCTTGTACTCGGGAAACCTCTCAAGCCAGTTCACCAAAAACACATAATTGTCTGCTGCAGTTTTTCTATCTCCACAATTGCCATAATCCGATGTTCTATTGGAGTACGAAAATCCCACCCCAGCAGGCGCCTCAAGGAACAGAACATTTGCAGCTGAAGAGAAAATCCCACAACACATTTGATTTTAACCTTCCTTTGTTACCAAAGAAAACAAAAAGTTAAGCGCTGAGTCTACCATGATTCCAAGAAAATCTGTTTCTGTAAAGTGTTTTGCCGTCGCTGTACACGCGGAATGGTCCCAGCTCTTGCATTGCTCCATAAGCAAGAGAGGAGCAACCTGGGCCTGTACAGACAGTAAGCAAGCTTAAACATCGGAACGTAGGTATAATACGAAAGAGATCATCATGTGAGCTTGAAGTGCAGGTTAACGTTGACGATATACTAGAGTAAAGAAGTGGTTTTATCAGCTGTAACGTTCAAGCCGAGATATCTTCCATGGGAGTGAAGCATGGGATTCGATCCCGAAAGCCCGCACAAAAAAGCGGCGGAGGACGCCACCCGGCAGGCGGGCTAAAAAGTGTCAACGGTAATAATAATTTAAATAAAATAGATCTTCTCCATCTACTCCCTAACAGAAAGATTAGGGTAACAAATAATTTATACTCGTACAAACTTGAAAAAGAAGACACAAATCGTGTGAGATGGAAAATTTTTCTCAATGATTTGAGTCTCAAGAGGAGGAGAGAAAAGTTAGAATTAGGCACATGTGGTTAATGATGAGACATGATTCTTAATCCATTATGCTGCTCTCGGAATCAATGCCATTTCAATGATGACAATACTTAAACAGGAAAAATGCGAAAATTACGCGGAGGTGTGGCCTCACTGTCTAGGTAGAGAGAGGGGGGGTAGGAGAGAGAGTAGGTGACACTGCCACATCAACGATGAACATGCCAAGAATTGTAGGTCAGGTTCAAAGACTTTGGATGGGATATTTTCATGTTCGGTGCCCCAACTATCTTCCTTGGTGGAGAAAATGTGAAGAAAATACAAAACAAGGAAGGAGCAAGAGGACAAAATCCATGCATTGCAAAGGTTTCTACTGTTTGTGCAAGCGATATGACATTGGAGATAAGGATTAGATCAAGTGTGAATACCTCCATTAAGCCAAAGAAGAAGAGGCGTTGTAGGCTCAGAATGCTGGGCTTCAACAAAGTAATAAAAAAGGGCACGACCCGCCGATGCATCCACCGTCACATAACCACCATACTGAGAGAAATTCACATGGGGTTGTCCAGGCAGTTCCGTAATCTTGTCTTTCTCCTTCAAGCCCTCCTGCGGATGAACATGGGATTCCTTGACTTCATAATCATTAGCCAGGAAAAGACTTGTGTCGACACCGTAGAGTGGCTTCAAGGTAGATGTGTAGAGATGATGGAGACCTTGTTCTTTCGTTCTTCCATGAGTTTGAGCCGCAAAGCATGAAAGAACGAAACCGACCAAAAGAACCCAAGAAGAAGCCTTACATTCCATAGTGCTGTGCCTCCTTTCTCTCTGGAACGTAAACCAAAAGGAGAGACAAAAAGGAAGGAAGTGTAAGTAAAGGAAGAGGTAACAGTTTGAGATCCAACCCACTTTTTGGCTTATATTTATAGAAGAACCAAGTCCTTAACGGCATAAGATTGAACACCGTGAAGGGCTAGGATAGTTCCGATTGTTTTATACAATAACTACTGATTGTATGGACCAAAAAGAGAGCAAGTTTTTTCCTTGCCCACCTATGACGTTTTGCCGTGCGAGTCGCGTGAACGAAGGGCTATGGCATTTAATAGCACATGAAAATTTTTAGAATTGACACCTTCCTTGAGGAATCGGCGTAAAATCTGGATGCTGTTGATTATCCCGTCGAAGATCGGATCATCTTCCACCGTTATCAGAAATTGAGTCAATTTTCTAACGCAATATGGAAATTTAACAGTTGTTCCACTAAGCTATAATGATCTATGATCAATCCGCTGAGATACCCCGTTGGAATCCTATAATTTATTCTTTTTTATTGCAATAATGCTGGCTGGTGGACCAATAACGGGAAATAATGAATTTGTTTACTAAATTGCACGGCAAACACTCACCACAAGTAGTTTGATTCAATTAGTTAGGCCACTCGTGGATGTTTCTGTTCTTTCTTTTTCTTTTTCTTCTTTTTTTATAACCTAAAATCTCACCAAACTTCGTTTGATAACTTAAACTAGGTAATAGTGACTTGATTCAAAGTATACTCAGATTAATTAGAAATACAGCCAAGTAATCTTTATGTACATTCTTACGGAAATAACAATTTATCTCAAAGTATACTTACGTCAATAAAAAATGTAACCGAGGAATATTTATGTACATTCTTATACAGTAAATGCATATTTCACAGCCAGAAAAAAGCCACCTGTTTTGTCCATTCTAGCAATTGATTCTCTCCTATCACTGTAAATGAACACACATATATCGGAAATAAGAACAATCCGTAGGGGGATGCACATGCCCAATGGACCTAGCTAGAGATTCCTGCAGACATGCACTAATGTCCTGTTCTTGACACGATCTGATGGCGACGAAAATCAACTACTATTGAAGATTTAAATACCAAAATTGAACCTAACATTCTTTTTTACAACTATGGGGATCGAAACCGGGAAATGGGAGAGTTTGAACAGAGAAACTGGAGACTTTTTCAACCTGGTTTTTGGCTGTTGTGCAATGATTGAGTTGTGGGGCATATGCAATTGGCAAAGGTCCTTCTCCAACAGAAGAGATGACATCGACATATGTGGAATCTTTGGTTAGATCAGTGCAATGACTAGTGGTATAGCGTTCCCTTTGGAAGGTTTGTTGTAACGAATATGTTCAAAAAAATTTCAACCGGAAAAAAATGCTTGGGGACAACAAGAGTAGTTTCAAAGACAAGATCTTGAGTTGATTTAGTTTTTGACTCGATGCATAAGGACGGAAAAAGAGTGTTTGGTCTTGTGTGTGAACGATAATGACCCAATCAATCTGCTGGAAGAGCCTATTTTTCTGAGTCTCCTACGTTCCCAATGGTAACATCTCAAGGCTTAGGTGTGACCTCGCAAGTTGCAGGAGATGTTCGACGTGACAAGCAGCGGCCCGCTCGGTCTATATAGTAGTAACTGAAGATAAGACGATGTTGGCACTCAGATACTATGAAGTAGGCACCCTACAACATCTAAAGAAAAGATGACGTTATTATTAGTAAATGATAATAATAATTGTTTGTCTATCAAGAATGACTTTAAACAACTTACACCGATTGTCCCAAAAAACTGGTAAGAGATTATGTATTTTATATTGTCAAGATGTTAATTTGTTATGCTTCTTATATATAAAAATATATATTTAATTTATTTTTTTAAAAAAAATAAAATTTTAACATAATATTCAACTTCAATTTTCAAGTAAGATGTTTCTTTTGTTTGTGAGTTTAATGGGTTTTAATGAAAAGTATTTTTTTATGCTTATATCACTGTCAAAATATTTACCAATTATATTTTTCATATACAAAAGTTTTCTGCCATTTTAAAAATTAATAGAAGAGTTTCCTTTGAGAATTCAACGACAAAAATTTCTACCGCTTGGAGAAAGGCAGGAGAACATGTTGGCCTCCTCTTTGGATCAAGAGTTTGACCTTTTGAGGCCATCAATTTTCCGCAAAGATTCTTCCTTTCTTTTCCGGGAAGCTTCGACGGAGACGGAAAGGAGATGGGCAAACTTTATTATTAGAAACTACCTTCGGGATTCACACCCATGAGTCATTTGTAAAGTTGTTTTCTTTTGTTATTTATTTATTTATAATGTTGTTTTCGAGATACTGGGATTTCGAGAATAACGTCATCACCCCAATTAAAATATTGCCATAACGCCTCCAAATTCCATGTTCCTCCAATTTGGTTCGATAGATCCATCACTCATTTGAAGGGCCAACTTGAAAGCACATACCATACTTAACTTTATCCAAAATCAAGTATGGGACGAGCCTTCTCGGGATGTGAAGAAGTACGCCAAGTTGAAACGGGGGGAAAAGATGGGTGCCTCGTCCATTTGACACCCTTTTTCTTATACCCATACAATACAGAAGTCCTTGTAGGGAGCTACAACAATGCCTGACGTGGAAGCTTACCCAAGAGAAAGCCGACGGGTTGCAACAGTATTCGGAAGTCCGGTTGTCTTTTCCGGGGATGCAATCATGTCTGTCCCTACATCGACCATGGGAAAACATTCAGAGGGCTTTCCAAGACGTCTTCTCAGAAGTTGCCGCCACGGACCCGTCTTTTAGCGGCCTTTCAGCACTTCGACAAACAGTTTAGCAATGCAGGCCTTGTAATAAGAAAAAAAAAGAAAAGGTCACTGATTTCGTTATAGTAGGGCCTGAAAAACAAGATAAAATGCATCAGGTGAAACTCCAAGGTTACTTATGAAAAGTCCTCGAGAAAATCGAGCTTTTTTTTCTTTTTCTTTTTTTGGGGGTAGTTTTCACTCCGGTTTATGTTGTGAAAGGGGTGAAAGTAATTATTCATCTCTATAAATTGTTGGGAATTCGTACACTTGTCACCATGTAAGAAAGGTTATTAAGGCTTTTCTGAAATTTTGAAGTCATTAGTTGATCGCCTTAATATAATGCCAACAATTATGCTCATAAAACGGAAAAAAAAAAGGAAGCAAAAGATGACTCTTGTACGTGTAAGGACTCAGGTCCAAAATATTGTATTTATAACTAAAGTTCGAGTTCCTAAACCTCTTTTACAACTAAGTTATTGGATTTTCTTTATAGATAAGCTATATATGTATCTAGCAAGATTTGATATACATTTGCATTCTCAGTTGAGTTGTTTGTTTTTCCCTACAAATTTGTAGCTCTATTGTATAAGCACATAATCAAATCAAGAAATCCCTCTTCATATAATGTTCTTCATATTTTTCTAGGGTTCATATCTTGTTCTTGAAATTTGTTCACGAAATCCTCTAATTTCGTGTAATTGATTTTTCTAACTATTTTGTTTTTGAAACCAAGGTATATTTGTGATACACAACACCAAACATATAAGATTTAAAAAAAATTATTTTTATTAGCTTGTTACCATCTCATTTAACACATGGGCAAGAGAAATCTACCTCGCCCACAACATCATCTACTACGTGGTGAGTGGACTTTATTGAGGCTGACATGGATAGCTTCTCAAGATCAAATCACTGTCATATCCAATTTTAATAATTAGAGTTAGATGTACGACGCTAGATAAGATACATATAAGTTCACCCAAGTCAATTGCTCATGGTTGTACCATTGACACGGAATAATTGGCTTCAAACTGAAGGAACTCTGTGGGTTACTATGAAATTTTTTAAAATGAAAAATGGAAGTGCTATGAGTTTTTTATTCTTTTTCTACTTTTCATATTTCTTGTGGCTTGAGGGGAATTTTATTTCAACTTTTTGAGATCTCCGAGGATATTTGAGACTTATGATGTTTTGCATTTTTGAAGAGAGAATATATTTTCCAATTTCAAATTACTAAGAAAGATGTTTCTAATTTCTTGGGGATAAATAGGTCACTTTCGCGTTTTGGGAGCTGAACCTTGACCTCCCCCTGCCACCCGTTGGGTTTAGCAATGAAGGCGAAAAAAAACTCATCTTACATGTTAGGACATGTAGAAACTTCTTAACATAGAGAATTTATGTCAAAATAAAGCGTGAGAATCCTGTTTTTTTCTTTTCCCCTAAATTTTTTGAGTTACAAGGTTTTGTTAAGGTGTACTATGACGACAAATTGGTGTTTTCAATTTTGATATTTTCTATCTTAAGGAACTATGAAATCAGGACAATGAGGCTTGAAATATAGATAACACCTTTATTACTCGCTCTCAATCCCTTGGCATTATCTTATAACAGGAACTTCCAAACGTAATAAAGTAATATCAAACATGATCAACGTTACATTATCCATGGTGAGAGAGCATCAGCAATTGCAAAGACAGTACCCTCCAATGCACAGGCTGGGGCATCTTGGGCCACGTTTAGCACAACCTTTGATACACTCTCGATCATGTTTGCATTGTGTTCCAGGTGGTATCTTTCCCCCACCGTTTGCTTGTGCCCCTGATGCCAAACCTGTTAGCCATCATTCCAATAAGTTAATGCATATTTTTTTTCACTTGAAGTCACAGATTGACATAAAAAGGATTAAAAGAGTTGTATTAAATATTTGGAGATCAAGGAATGATGAAAGACCATTTATCTAGTGGTTGCATCATCTTGAGTACAAAACTTTAAAATTCATGAAGGAAAGTTATATGAGCGCAATTCTGGCTGAATAGAAAAAGAGCCATAGAAAAAGAGAGCAAAAGAGAGAAAGATACCAGAAATATTAATCAAGAGCACAATCAGGAAGATTGATTTGAGAACAATTTTTGCCATCTTCTTAAGATTTTTTTGTTCAATATGAATATGAGGTTGGATTCTACCATCTCATCTCTACTTAAATAGAGAGGCTTACAATTTTCTTGCCCTCTATAGAAACAAAGAGAGATGGAAAGAAATATCATAAAGAGTGATCAAGAGGAAAATCAGGAAGGTTAATTTGAAAACAACTTTTTTCATCTTCATAATGTTTGTTTGTTTAGTATGATTTTGAGGTGAGATTGTACTTTGTTTTCTCTGGTTAAGTACTAAGGTTCCTATTTTCTTGCTTGACACACGCACAACCAGTGAGAAAGTGAGAGAAAAACAATAGGAAGATTGATTTGAGAACAACATTTTTCATCTTCTTAAGGTTTGTTTGTTCATTATGATTATACCACGCTCTCTCTAGAAGCCCTACATTTTGGCACTACCTCACTCCTTTTGGTGTATTTTCTTGTCGTAACTTGGGGAGGAGAAGTCCTTTTTGTGCACTTTGGCGGTTCAACTGCAGAATGTAGTTGTAAAAATTTTAGAATTTTCTTATGATAATAGCTTTGTTGTTTTCCGAATTTTATTTACTAATTTTCATCGTGAATCAGTGACGAAATGCATGGCTCGTAGGGAGTTGTGTTGCATAAAACACGATCCCTTAAGAAAAATGTTACGTTAAAGAAAGAAATCCCTTGTCCAAAACATTAGTGGCAAATTCTGTAGGACAAAATTTTACCATGGTTTCGTTTTCAAATTTTAAGATTTTTTTCTTAATGCTATTCCTTCCATACATATTTTTTTACCACTTTCTAAAACAAAACGTGTTGTCATTTGTTCAAATTACAAGTTATGATAAATCTTATCTTGAAACAAGTAAAAATGTAACGACCACTTTAATGTATCATTAATGATTTTTTATTACGTCTTAAACGCATTCATCTTCCTTTCTCACCCCACCTAGGATATTAAATAAAGCTTCTTTGAACTCTTTACTATTATTATACCATGATTTTTTGTATTGTCTAACCTAATAAGAAAAAGGATGAAAAATTGATTTTTTTTTTTTTTTTAACCTTGTTTGATACAAAATTTTCATAATATTTATATTTTTAATAATTCAATTGCAGCGAACAACTTAGAGACACATCAACAACTAGCTCAAGAGGGAGAAGCTGAGCTGGATTAACCTTGCTTTCATTGAGTCATGTCGTTTTAGTCTTATATTCTGCATTTTCTGATTCTGTAATAAAGCACTATAATACCCAGTGTAGTATAAAAAGGGGGTTGCAACCCTGAATAGGCATCTTTGGAGTCAATACGGTTGTAATTGAATTTGGGAGGTTTAAGTTCCTGCTAACGAATCCTTACAAAATTCTATCAAAGTTCCTTGAGTCCATTTCGAGCTTCATTCCTTACAATCAAGATTGATATAAATCGAGGCAAATTAGAGCACTCAATCAAGATTTCTCTGTCCAAACTTCTTATCCATTGACTCAATCATTTATGAGAAAAAGAGCTGCTGATCTTAACTGCTACAAAGTGGTATCGGAGATGGCCACGAACTACCATTGACGAGATCTAGAGCTTGATCAAAGACTGGAGGCCAATAACAACACCATGCAACAGCTTTTCTCTACATTGAATGCTAAGTTTGATGCTAAGATGGATAGTGTGGTTGCTAGGATGGAGAAGCACCAACAAATTTTGGATGAGAGGTGGACTCTTCAATGGGTAAATTTTGAAAAGTAATCTCAATTGTTGTTAGAAGTCATTTAATTTTTATTCTTATTGATGGCCTCATGGTGGAGGAGGTGCTTGAATGGAAGAAGCCCATATTGATGTGTAAATGCCTAGAGAGAAATATTGCCTAGGAAAGGTGTAACCTAGAAGATGCTGCATCAAAGGTGCCTAAAAAGGCATGACTTAAGAAAGACATGATTTAAGAAGAGGCAAGGATAACATAGTTGATGAAAGCTTGTTTTAAATAAAGTTTCTCTAATCTTTCTTTTTCAAAAGACTATGGTTGTAGAAGTTGAAAGGAGTTTCCTCAATTTTTTTTGTCCAAAGATTGTAGCTATGGAAGTTGAAAAGAGTTTCTCTAATTTTTTTCACTCCAAAAACTATAGTTGTATAGTTAATATAATTGAAGAGATTTTCTATTTTCCCATAGTGTAAGGATGTTGCACTAATTGATTCAAGTGGAAGATTGTTAAGGTTGGTGGAAGAATTAGGTAAGAATATAAGATTTTAATAGGTATTGTAATTAAAAGTCTCTATTTAAGTGTGGAACTAGGGGTTGTCCTCTTATTGTAGTGAGTTTTCTTAGTAATATCCAACTATGAGTCTTTTAGATTTTCTTTATAAATAAAAGAAGTATAAAAAAAAACCTCATGGATGAGTAGAGAGAATCCTCTTAGGGTAATTAATGGAAAAAGTCTCTCTCGTGAATCTTACTTGACGAAAGAATCCATGAAATACATGTTTGATAAAAGAAAAAGTGCAAAAAAATTTAATGAGAAAAGACTATAAAAGATATATTATATTGGTTTGAACCTCTTAAATCTATGGTATTTTAGTGTATATATTCTTATGATTATGTGTTCAAGCCATATGTAAGTGATGCATTTTATTGAATTTCTAATAATTGGTATCAAAATTACTTGAATCCCCAAACCAGTGGTAGAGAAGAGAGGTTGAATCCCCAATAGATAGTTCAAGGTTGGTACACCATTTGAAGACTAAAAAATAAAGGTAAAGGTATGGGAAGGGGATGTAAGAGACAATGACCTTTTCCAATCGTTGAAAAAAGTAATTTTATTTGTTGAGAAATCTCCACGGTTTTGTTGAATAGTTAAACCTTGAAGGGTTCAAAGTTCAAAATTTTCGTTTACTTTTCTCTTAAATATAAAATAGCTAACTTGTAAGACACTAAATAGAGAAGAAAATCAACGTTTGTGTAGCTAGAAGATAACACATATGTTACAGGCTACATCTTGCTATTTCTTCACCAATAAGAAAAGGATCTCAATCTTATATTTATAGTCAAGAGCAGTTGAGTAAATTGAAGTGTGTGAAAAAGTAACATTGACTATCGCAAGAAAACTACGTGAAATTTACAATGACAATAAGGTCAGTTGGTCGGTGCCTCCCTCTAAACCATGTGAAGTAGTGTAGCCATCTGATGTAGATAAAGGGACAATGCCTCCAGTTGAATGAATCATCCTTTGAAAACAAGGGGGTGCTGCCCTTTTTACATGTCTTATGAACTTCCAGGAAATTTACATAAACTTCAAGATAAGGTCTTCACAATTGAACGGTGTCTTCATTACACAGCAACTTCCTTGGAAGCTTCATTCAACAACTAGGATATTATGGCTAGTAGGACCGTGCCACCACATCAACATGTTCATCCTCAAGACTTTGGTCACCTCTCTCCACTTGGTCAACTATAATGGCGGTTTGAGGCTTGTTGCTCAAAAGAGAGAGTTGATTGGTGGTTGACTTTGAGACAATCCAATACGGATCCTGTCTCTTGGCAGAGGATAATGCAAGATTCTTGACTTGATTCGGCTTTGGTCCTTCCGTCACCTCGATTGCTCTAACAGTTGGACGCATGCATAACTCAAATTTGGGTCCCTTATAGTTGATTGAAGATATGTGATGCTTATCTGGACAGGCTGTTCGTTTTTTTTTTTTATTCCCACAAGTGATTTCTTTGACTGTTCGTTTGTGCGTCTTCCTCCCGGAGTTGTTGTCCACATGTCAATTCATTCTTACAATGTTAAGTTTCCTTGCCACACCCTGACCTGGGTTTTCTTGTCCATTCCCGGCGGCCATCTTTGCTGGAGGATCGGAGGCGCAAAAGAGAGAGGTATGTGCTTCTAATGTCCATCTTTGTTGGTGGTGACCTGATTTACTTGTGGAATGTCACCGGAATCAAATAATTTCCTTGCCTAATACCTACTGCACTTTCTCCGTCTAATCCTTTTGTTTTAGCTTTTTGCATACTTAAGCGATTCAAAAATCAACGGTTTGATTTTTGTTTTCGCAGCACCTTCCAGGAGTCAACGAATAATTTGCATATTGCTTCTGTTATCAAAGTGTCTTTCATCATCTGGGGAGAAGGCATCTTGATTATTTCATTCATCATCTGGGGAGAAGGCATCTTGATTATTTCATTCATCATTGAGAAAATGATCTTGTTCTTTTCGTAGAATACCCACGTAAGGCTTCGTGTGTAATCCCAACTTCTTATTAGTGGCTTTCTTTCCTTCTTTCTTTCTTTCTTTCTTCGGCATTGTGGTTGTCCTTCATAGTATCTCTTAATCTGGGTATAAACCAGACATTTTTGTAGAGCGCAGGTCTGGCAGAACGGATATTGATGAACCTTATGACAAGTTTTTGCCCTTTTTTTTTTCCTAGGGAAGTTGATGTTTGCGTAAAGATAAACCATAACAACTGTCATCTTGTTAGGATTGTTAAGGTATATTTCGTTAAGATTGTTGTTAGTTGACTAATATCAAATAGGAATATTACTAATTAAATAGTTCAAATTAACTATAGTTAGGAACCTTAAATAAAGAATAGTCCAAAATGTGAAAAAACACACACGCATGCATAATATTTATTTATCATACACTTACTAGTTCACATTCTTCATCACTTATCATGTTCTTCCACTACGGATCATGGCACCAAAACCCCCAAATTTTCTCATCTCATAGTCGGCACCTTGGCCGAACCTGCAACTTTACTTTATCTTTAGTTTTTCACTTGGTTTTTCATGAGTTCATGAGTTTTCTTTTCAATAGGGAATAATACTATATAATTTAAATATATTTGAATATTAATACTTAATTCTTACATCCTTCCTTCTCTAATTATAGACTTTGAATATTCAAGATGACTCACAACTCGAGGGTAGAAGAAGAAATCGACGGAGGTGTGAATTTCATGTTGTGTACCGTGTTCTTCTTCTTTTCCTACATGATGTGAATGAGAAGGAGGTTTGACATCGAACTCCCACTACGACTTTAAGATGATGGGATAAGAGGGGGGGAACAAGAAAAGAAAATAGCTGGTCTGCATAGCAATATTATATTTCTTTTCCTGCAGGGAGATATATGCATAATTTGGCCTTCGACTTTCATGATTTATTTTTCATCCTTCACGGTTATTGTGCCCCCTATATCAAATCCGAAGTCCCCAACTCGCTGACTTGCTTTTTGCATTCATTCTTTTGAAGTGAGAGCCAGAGGGCCTCTCTTACCATCTTTTCTTGCTTAATTTGGTTTCTAACTTCATTCCAGTGACATTTAGTCTAGTCCGTCATTAAACTAGGGAGATCTATCCCTTGTACTTCCTCGTTACTTCCTACGACTCATTCTCATTGCAGTTTCTAGTTGTCTTTCCCTGGTGCTTCACTTGGTCCCCACTTTCTCAACAAATCGATAAGCAAAGCAAAAAAATAAACAAGAATGGAGATTGTTGCTGCATTTGCCAATGAAATTTCCAGGTACACAGTTGCACCACTCAAACAGTGGCTGTGTTACTCGTTTCAGTACCAGAGCAACTTGGGAAGCATGAAGAATCAGGTAGAGAAGTTGCAGCATTCTAGAGATGGTGTGCAACATTTGGTTGATGCTGCTATCAGAAACGCTGAAGAAATTGAAAGTGATGTTAACAAGTGGTTGGAAGACGTGGATAAGACTATGGAATTGGCTAGGAAAGTTCTTGAAGGTGAAGAAGAAGCAAACCTGAAGTGCTCTAATGGGGCATGCCTTAACTTGAAACTGCGGCATCAATTGAGCCAAAAAGCGCAAGAGATAGAGCAAGCCATTGGTGAAGCCCTAGAACAAGGCCGATTTGACAAAGTCTCCTACCGTCCTGCTTTGCAAGGGATGGTGACTTCGAGAAATAGGAATTATGTGGACCTTGAGTCAAGAATGTCAACTGTGAAGGAACTTTTGGAAGCACTACGTGATCCTAATATTAACTTGATTGGTGTTTGGGGAACGGCAGGTGTGGGAAAGACTACAACGGTGAAAGAGGCTGCAAGGCAAGCCAAGGAGGAAAAGGTATTCAATGAGGTGGCTATGACACATGTGACACAAAGCCCAGACCTTAGACGAATTCAAGGAGAAATCGCGGACATGCTGGACTTGAAGTTTGATGAGGAGACTATACTCGGAAGAGCCAGTCGTCTAAGGAAGAGACTATCACAAAACAGCAAGATACTTTTACTCTTAGATGATATATGGGGCAAACTTGACTTGGATGCGATAGGAATTCCTTCTGAGGGATGCAAAGTAGTGCTGACATCCAGAAATCGAGATGTATTATCCAGTGAAATGGGCACCCAGAAGGATTTTGGACTTCAAGTTTTACCCGAAGATGAAGCATGGTATTTATTTGAAAACATGGTGGGTGATTGTGTTAAAGACCCCACTTTGCGAAGCACATCAATTGAAGTCGCTAAAGAGTGTGGAGGTCTACCTATTGCAATTGTAACAGTTGCTAAGGCATTAAAAAATAAGACTCTGTATGAATGGAAGGACGCCTTACAGCAACTCAGAAGACCTGCGCCTGGACATCTCACAAGAATGCAGTCAAATATATACTCTTCTATTGAGTTGAGTTATAGTCATCTTGAAAATCAGGAGGTCCAATATTTGTTTTGTCGTTGTGCAGAAATGCATTTCTCCATTGACTATCTGGACTTACTGAAATATTGTTATGGATTGGGTTCGTTCTATGGTATCACTACTCTGGACGAAGCTAGAAACAGATTATACAGAATAATTCGAAATCTGAAAGACTCCTGTTTGCTACTAGATTGTCCACATAGTTCTGACAATTTTCATATGCATGATGTTATTCGTGATGTTGCTAATGTAATTGCATCAAGGGATCATAACATAATTGTCGTAAGAGATGGTTATGGTCTCATAGAAAGGGTAAATGTGGATGTGCTCAGAAGATGCAAAGAGCTCTCTATTTGTGGTAGAGATATTCATGAACTTCCTAATGAAATGGAATGTCCAGAACTAAGATTTTTTCATGTGGATGGTGGAGATCAGTCGTGGCATATTCCAGATACTTTCTTTCATGGGATGGGAAATCTCAAAGTTTTGGACTTGACAAAATTACAACTTTCATCACTTCCTTCCTCACTTCTTCTCCTTAGAAACCTGCAAACATTGTGTTTGGATACTTGTTTCTGGGAAGACGTAACTATAATTGGAGAGCTCAAGAGTTTGAAAATTCTTAGCCTTATTGGATCCCAAATTTCGCAATTGCCAAAAGAAATTGGGTTATTGACTCATTTGCGGTTGTTGGACTTGAGTCGTTGTTCTAAGCTTGAGTTGATTCCACCAAATGTACTGTCAAACTTGGTAGAGTTAGAAGAATTGTACATGAAGGACTCTCGCATTCAATGGGAGGATGAAGGGCTAAAGAGTGAAAGAATTAATGCTAACCTTGGTGAGCTAAGACATTTGCTAAATTTGACAACTTTAGAGGTACATATTCAAGATGCCTGCAGTCTACCAAAAGATCTATTGTTTGAAAAGTTAGAAAGATACATAATACTTTTGGGAGATATTTGGGATGGGTCTGATTGTAAAACCTCAAGAACATTAAAACTTAAGGTGAAGGAAGGCTTTAGGTTAGGGGTTGGGATTGAAATGATGTTGAAGAGAACCGAAAATCTTTATTTGGATGAGTTTAATGATATCAATAGTGTTCTACATGAATTACTTATGGACGGTTTCCAACAACTGAAGCATCTCCATATCCAAAATAACCCAGAGATAAAGCACATTATTAACTCAAGGATGTTGGTAAGTGCCTTTCCCGTCTTGGAGACTTTTCTTTTAAAAAATTTGACTGGCTTAGAAGAAATATGTTGTAAGCAACTTCCCTCGACGTCCTTTCGTAGCTTAAGAGTTGTCAAACTAGACCATTGTGAGAAGTTAAAGTTTGTCTTCTTGTCATCAATAGCTGGGGGCCTTTCACAACTTGAAGAATTAGAGGTAAGAGAATGCAGCATGATGGGTGCAATAGTGGTGAAAGAAGGTGAAATTGTGGACGGAGATCTGATCTTGTTCCCTAAACTGCGTCGCTTGTCACTCTGGCTTCTTCCAAAGCTCAGGAGATTCTTAAGCACAAAAAGTTCATTCATAAATGATTCTGGAGAAATCATTCCGGAGGACAAGATTGATTTTTACTTGCCAATTCTACATGAAAAGGTACATTAGAACTTTATTCCCTACATTACACTTCTATACTTACAGCACGCAGCACACTCTGACATCGAAGTACTGAGAACGCTGCTTGAATGATAAATATTTGAGCAGTGAGTAAGCAATAGGTACAGTAGCATTTAATATTCACTTAAAAATTACAAGCATGGTAACTTTATGGATACCCGTATCAGATTGTATAAAATGTTCGTAAAAAAAGACCACATATAGTTCTTCTACGAACTCATAATTAGATAATACATGAATTACGAAAAATGTGATTCCTGCTTCCTGTTTTAAGAATGCCTTTTTTCCATTTGTAATGTACCTACTTATTTGTGTGGTATATCACTATGCTCAAGTAAGCTGGTCTTCTCCTACTATAAAGAACAATATGCATGCCCTAGCTAGTCCATCTTGTAGTTTGTTAAAGAATAAAGAGTAACTGTTGTTGCAGGTTGTTCTCCCCAACTTGGAAAGTATGGAACTCTGCTCAATAGGCTTGGAAGACCTACAACACAACCAACATTGGGCAACAAGGTCCTCTTGCATACTAGAAAGCATGCAATCCATGTCGAGGTTTCATAATTTGTCACTCTTGGTGGTGCAGGGCTCTGCTAATATAGAATATCTACTGTCATTCTCTGCAGCCGGATTTATGGTACAGCTCAAACACCTTCACATAGTGGAATGTAAGGTAATGAAAGAGGTACTAGTTACAGAACAATTAGGAGTGGAAGAAGAAACCACTCGTAACGAGTTGTTCCCGCAGCTAGAGTTCTTGCTACTAAAAGATCTTCCAGTGCTCGAAAGATTCTGCTCAGTAAGTCGTATCAGATTTCCATTGTTGAAGAGCTTCATAATAGAACACTGCCCTAAATTTAAGACTTTCATACCCATCAGTTCAGGCGTGATGGCCAAAAAAGAACAAAAGGAAGTGAATTCAGAGGAAAATCCTCAAACGGCTATGCAATCTCTCTTTAATGAAGAGGTAATTTTTTTAACATCTTAAACTGTATATCATCTTCCGTCGTAGTAGCTATGAACATAATGGGATGTATCTAACGTTTACAATTAATCCCACAGGTCGCCTTCCCTAATTTGGAAAAGTTGGGAATCTCCCACATTGATGAATTGAAACTCATATGGCAGAACCAATTTGGTCAAGACTCCTTTTGCAAGCTTAGGATGGTAAATGTTGAATTTTGTGAAAATCTTACCAGCGTCTTTCAGCACCATATTCTTGCAAGATTTCAGACCCTGGAGGAACTTACAGTAATTCACTGTGCCTCACTTCAAGAAGTATTTGAACTGGATGGGCTAAATGTTAAAAAGGCGGATGCTGTAACAAACATGCAGTTGAAAAAATTGGCTTTGGTTCATCTACCCGCAATGAAGCGCGTATGGAATAAAGACCCCCAAGAAATTTTCAGCTTTCAAAACCTGCAGCACATATACGCTGAAGGATGTGAGAATTTGAAAAGTTTCTTTCCAGCTTCAGTCGCGAGATGTCTCAGGCAATTGAAGACACTCCAAATAATTAAATGTGGGTTGGAGGAAATTGTTGGAGGGGAAAAAGAAACCGTAGAAAGGTTCGTGTTTCCTCAAGTAACTGTCTTACATCTTGAAGTCCTACATAGACTCAAGTGGTTTTACCCTTGGAGGCATTCTTCAGAATGGCCAATGTTGGTAGACATGTTGATAAATGGATGCCAAGAAGTTGACATATTTGCGTCTGAACCATTGAGAGAAACACTTCAAGGAAGCCAGCCGCTTTTCTTCGTTAACGAGGTAACAGTCTTAACCAAACTCATAAGATGTTAACATTCTTAGTGATAAAATTTCTATGGGGGCTCCAAATTGAAAAATAAAGGAGAAAGGGAGAAGAGGGTGAGACTATTGAATATGTTTTATCGACCTAAGTTAGCTAACACAAAGTAGAAAACCAATATTTAGACGTGCTAATGTTGGCCATGCAAAGGTACAATGCCAATTTTTTGCTCAGGTTAAACAATGTCACTAAGAAAAACAAAGAAAGAACTTTTACTTAGAGCCAACTCTAAAACCAAATTGAAAAAGAAAAGGTAAATAGGGCCCACACGTTTTATGAAGTATCAAATCTCAGCACATGAATTATTATAGTCAAAGCACTAATATCATGGCCTGGATTTTATCTAAAAAATTCAACTCAATAAGAGGAGTAGCCGTACCCCCTTATATGGCTAAAAACTCTCTTCTTTCCAATCTGGTACAAACTCCACACTATGACACTAAGCTTCTTTACCATTCTACCATATCACCTTAGCTATGTCTTCATAAATCATGCTAATGATAACGTCAATCCGTAGGGTTGAGAGAGATGTGATTGCATCTTTCTCATCTGTATCCTCTCATAGGTTTTCCTCCGTCTTTCCGTTTTCTTGGCATTTCCCGCTATTTTCTTGCAGAGTCCTTATTAGATGGGAAGATTCTACATCTTTCCCTCCAAGAAGAGAAGTTATTCTTGCTATCAAACTTCTCAATCTCATATTTGGTACTTTCCTTATTTAATAAAATGGTTTATCTGAATCCTAAACCTTCATAAACACACTATATATTATGCCTCTTAATTAGTATTCTCTTTAATGTATTGGGACTATGTTTCTACTAATAATTGCAGCTGATTCACTAGTGTATTCCACTTCGGAGTCCGTAAAATAAATTCTAAGAATTAAACTAAACTTCTTGAGGGAATTGAATATTAACTCTATACATTCTTTGTTGCTTTGATTCATTTACAGCATACGTTCCCCAACTTGGTGAAGTTGATATTGGCACATATTCGCAGCAGTATATGGCGTGGCCAGGTTCTAGGAGAGTGCTTTTCCGGATTAAGAGCTATTGGCTTCATCTGCGATTCCAGTCAATCATGTCCGCTTAGTTTGCTAACAAGATTACACAATCTAGAGTTTCTTGTTGTGATTAAGACTCGATGGGAAGAAATATTCCCATATGAAGAAGTTCTTCGACAGGAAAACGATGAAAGGATACTTCCAAAATTAAAAGACCTGAGGCTGGGTGAACTACCTATGCTGACGCATTTGTGGAAAGAAGACACCCAACCATGCCCGGTTTTTCGGCGTCTGGAAGTTCTGAAGGTGTCAGAATGTGGTAAATTGAAGTGTTTAGTGCCTTCCTCCGTGTCTTTCGAAAATTTGTCAGAACTGGGAATCTCGAAATGTCATGGCCTAATTAAATTAGTAACATCCCCAGTAGCCAAGAGTCTGGTGCAGCTGAAAAAAATGAGGGTAAGTGAATGCAAATTGATATCGGAAATTGTAACAGGGGATGGAGATGAAATGGAGGAGGTGATTAATTTCAGAAAATTGACATACTTAGAGCTTCAGTGCTTACCAAAGCTCACAAGCTTTTGCCCCAGAAGCTATTACTTCGAATTCCCATCTTTGGAAGAACTAATTGTGAAACAATGCCCGGAAATGAAGGTTTTCTCTTGCGGTGTCGTGAGCGCACCAAAACTAGAAAGAATAAAAGAAGAAAAACAAGACGAAGGGCACTGGAAGGATGACCTGAATACCACCACACAATGGCTTTGGAAGGGAAAATTGTTACCATCATGCTAAGGTTTTTCAGAGAAAGGGTGAGCATCTTACTTAATAGAACCTCTAATTTCTCACTCCATATAATTTAATATTTAGTGCATTAATGTATAGCCACGAGCAACCAATATACTCATCCACTTGATACCTATCCTTGTAAAAGTATGTTATTACTGTGAACATGGTGCCATTTATTGTTACAAGCAATCCTAAAAGTCAAACAACTTCCTTACATTTTATGTGCATCTATGCCCATATGCATGGCAACCACTCCCCAAAATAACGTTCTTAATTCAATAGAGAGGGATGACTATGGTCCTTTTGTTCTTTTCTTCCTTACATAATGTTAAAAAAATAGAAGATCAGTGCAATTGCACGTGGTTCTTCGTGATTCTTTTACAAAACACATCCTCGATGATACTTCGATGTCAACGCTTCTAATGATTGATCCTTTCACATTCAATATGTTGCTTTCTTACCAGCCAAGGTTCCGAAATTCTGAAGAGCACGATGATCATCCTTATGCAGCAGCTGGAATGTGGCACTTCTATGCATAGTTTGTAGGCTGAGTCATTTTCTTTCTGTTGAAGTCGGTCACTGGGATTGTTGTTGATCTTCATGGTGAAGAGAAAAACTAGCATTTGTGTAAGGATTGCTTATTCTACTATTGCTTCTTTATTTTCTTGTCTTGCTATATTTATGATAAATTTCAGAAAAGAACGAAAGGAAGTGGCAAAATGTATTCGTTCGATTCCATCCATACAACATCACTCTCTACTTGGATTTCTTCATTGTTCTATTTGCTTATACTCGAATGTTTGATTGATGGAGTGCTCAGGAGTTATGGCTCTTCAATCTCGATAATCTATGGTGAAATTTACTTGTAGGTTATCTTCTAAATGTTTTTACAATCAACTTAAGTAGATATGTTCAGCGTGCTTGTTATCTGAATAGTTTATTTCATGTATAACTATCACCAACAAAGTTAAAATTTGACATCCATGGTAATGGATGTAGAAGCTTGACCAAGAAGTGGAAGCTTGTTACGAAAGCAAATGCTTGCATCGACATAGTCAATCTCTTGTGAATCAAGGGAGCCATGAGTTGGCTGTACAATATTACTGTCAGTTAGTGCCTTCCCTCCACTCGGGGGGTCACAGTATATCCACTAAAATGAATTTGTTTGTGAGAGACAGACGTGGTTTAGCTGCCAAGGGGAAATGAAAAGGGTCTTGTTGTCATAACCAATGATGGTCGAAGTACTTATTTGATTTTAAGCAAAAGTTAGCGAAATGACTAATAATCATGAGTTATATATGTAATGTGTAAATTATTGAAGTTGGACGTATAAGGTTAAGCTTACTTCTAGTTCAAAAACGGAAGTTGGTACCATGGAATTTTTATTTTAAAAAGTCAGAATCTAGCTTTCTTTAGGTTAAATAATAGCACAACATTCAGCTAGAAGATTGTCCACCACGCATGGTCAAAAATGACTACCATTGGAAATAAACTTAGCCACGTCATGTCAATTTTTTACTACAGTGAAACATTTTTACAACATAATACTCAATTTACACCTCAACTGTCACACTATAAAAAAACATGGAAAGCTTCAACTAGATTGGGTTTCTGGTCCCCCGTCTAAATCCTTCATTCCAGGGAATCATTGCTTCTCTACTCTTTCTTATGTTTTCAATGTTTTTAGCACAATGTTTTCAGTGGACTAATCACTTCAGTAGCTTTCATTTCTATGCTTAATTAAGTTTGCAGCGGCAAGTGCCCTTCCAACTACATCTATAGAAACTATTAGAAATATAGGCTCATGTGTACTGGGATGTACTCAAGACACCATCTCTCTATTAGCTTGTAGCATTGATTAAGATCATAGCTGCCAACACCAACATCCTAGAAAATTTGCTAGGACCTAATGCTTGTGCTCTTTAACACCGGACTGTCTTTTGCACTAGAAGATGGCATGCTACCCTACGAATGTATGGATGTTGGACTATGTACAAAATCGGAGGTTAACTTGTAGAAGATTACATGGATTAGGAGGCCAAGTATCACTTTTCTAATTTGTGTTTGTTTTAATTACCTTTCGTAAGTAGAGCTGATTTTATTTCTCTATTTTCATAAGGGAAGGTTCTCTTTTGAATACCACTTATTGTTGTGCTTCCAATAGAACATCCTAAAAGATCATTACTTGAATAGAGCATTGAGAACTTACTTCAAATGCAACACACTTAAGGAGCATTGTTCTAATATCTCTTCAAACATCCATTGAACATGTTTTGTGTGACCATGACTGAAAGGGAAGGAATTGGAACACAGTGAGGTTTTTACAAGCAAGAGACATGGCAACTAAAAGATTACGTGGCCAATATGAAAAGTGGACCAGGAGAGAATTTTCAAAATAGAAGCATGAGATTTTAAAAAGAACGTGACTATTTTAGTTAAGAACATTAATCCTTTGCAATAAACCATGTTTTATGGCAACGTAAAAGGGACAATTTCATTATTTGCTGCATTTAAGCTAATAGGAAAAGAATTTATAAGGTGATAGCTGAAATATGATAATTTTGACAAATCAAAGGCTATCAACTTGTAGGAAAATAGTGTAAATAAACAACATAAGGATAAGTTGTAATTCAAACCTATCTCCATTATACTAAGGTGATTAAAAAATGTAAAATCAGTCAATCAAATGAAGACCCCCTAATTCTCCTCCTCCCTTTCTTTTTATAACAAAAACCCAAGCTGGGCTAAAAGCATGACTCATCCCACTTAACAAATAAGCATGTAACAATTCATACCTCCTTAAAAAGAACCTTGCCCTTAAGGTTCCAAATACAAAATATACCAAATAACTAAGGTCTAACTAAGAAAACCTAAAACAACTTATATCCAAAACAAACTGAGGCTAAATAAAAGAATTAAAAAAAATTAAAGCCTAAAAAAAAAAAAAAAAACTCAAAATAGGGTAAGGGTATTTTTATCCTTTCAAAAAATAAACTCCTTGTGGCTTTGGCAATCTTCCTTAATGGAAGAATAAGAAATTAGTAATTGGCCTAGTAAACAAATTGGAGGCCAATGATGGCTTACGTGTGTATCACCATTTGGCTTCCTTAGGTAGTTTTTCTCCTTATAACCTTTTGGTGGGTTTTTCTTTCAACATTATTTTTAATACTAGATCTCGTCATTTTGGACAGCTTTGATTCTAACGGTGATATTTTTCCTCTAAATAGTGTCAAATCTCAACTTCTTTCTTTTTCTAACAACTTTGCACTCAACATGAAGTTTTAGCCTCTTTCTAGCAAGTTGGCATTGGGTTTTATGAATAGACTTGGCTTGCTTTTCCTTTTTTTTAGTATAAACATTGTCTACCTTCTCTTTAGCCTTAGGCTTAGACAAGTTAAGATGGTTTAAAGATAAAGTTTTTAGCTTCCAATTCTCAAGTTTCATTCACCAATTTAGCACATCAACTTTATTAGAAACCCAAGCAAATTTCATCTCCATCATCATACCCAAGAGCTTGTTGAACTTCCTATCTCGATTTTCAAGACACTTTACTCTACCTAAGTGATCGAAGGTAAAGAATTGATCATTTCTAGTACCAAGTTGTTAGGAATAAAAATCATAGATTATCATTAAGATAAATACAACTTTTATGGGAGGTTGTCACCAAATCAACATCATACAAAATGTTAGCATTGGGAGAACACTCTAAACATTTAACAACCTAAACCTTTCAATTCTCCTCTTCTCCCCTTCTTTTGTAACAAGACCATGAGCTTAGGCTAAAAGCATAACCCAACCCACTTAACAAATAAGCATGTAACAATACAGCATATTGTTAGGATTGTTAGTTACCACTACTAAGCCAAAAGTTGTTGCTAGTAGTCAGGGTGCTACCTTATTATTGTAACACTCCCACATATATCATGCCAACCACTTGGGGCTTGAGTACTTGGGCTAGCTCATAAGCCCCCTCTGTACCAAGTCCACTGAACCCCCATTTATAACTAACTATTGGCAGTGCAAAGCCCCACATTAAGTAGTGGGTGGACATAAAATGTTGCACCTAACTACATGCTAGATGCTGCAAGTTGGCGATTAGCCCCATTCTAGTATAAGGAAAATGTTAGGCTAGATAAACCCAATAATATCCCTCCCCCTCAGCATTTGCTAAAACTCGAACCTGTGATCTTACTTTGATACTAATTGTTAGGATCATTAGGCATTACTAGTAGACCAAAGGCTATAACAGTAGCTAATGACTATCTTATTATCTTAACACTCCCACACAAGCCATGCTAACCACCTGGGCTCTAGTACTCGGGCTAGCCCATATGGGCCTTTTCACACAAAGTCCACTAAGACCCCCCTTTTGTAATTAACTCTTGATAGCACAGAGCCCCACATTGAACAATGGGTGGGCATAAAGTGCTATACCTAAATATGTGTTAGGTGCCACAAGTTTGGTATTAGTCCTACTCAAGTACAAGGGAAATACTAAGCTAAATAAACCTAACAATCCCCCCCCCCTTCAGCATTTGTTGACACTCGAACTTGTAACTCACTCTAATACCAATTGCTAGGATCGTTAGGCGTTATCATTAAACCAAAAGTTATAATATCTTAACACCCCCACATAGTTCATATTAACCACTTGGGCTCTCATGCCCAAGCTAGCTCCCATTTGAGCTCCCTTGCACCAAGTCTACTTGGATCATTTTCTACAACTAACTCTTGATAGTGCAGAGTCTCACATTGAGTAGTAGGTGTTAAGTTGGTTCCAAGGATCATTAACAACGCACACATACTTGCAAGAGTATGTAGAGTGGTTCGAGCCTAAAAAGGTACCTTAATTCCACTTTAGGGGCAGTTCTTTCTTCTCCGGTGGGGTTACAAATGAAGCCAAGCTTCTCTTGTTACAAACTCTCACCACACAGCAGCAGCTCACTGTCTCTCTCCTGTTTCACTCACTACTCAGCACACCAACACACCACACACGGTGTAATGGTCATTCACTTAACAAATGGTGAAATGACCAACAAGTCCCATCACTATATATATTACAATATATAACAGTAGGTGAGCATGAAGTGTTACACACATAGGTGCTACAAGTTGGGTGATTAGTCTCATTCGAATACGAGGGAAATGTTAAGCTAAATAAACCCAACATACATAACATTTGATATTAAAGCAAATCTCACATCCCAAGTTTAAATAATAAATGAGGTAACCTAGCATATAAACAATACAATAGATTGAAAATGTGCCCAAATGCCATAGTGAGGCTAGATGGGCCGCTGATGTATCAATTGCAAAGTGTGATAAGCTATTATGGGTTTGTAGGAACCTCTAGTGGGCTTGAGCTTATAGAGGCTAAGGTTGTATGATATTCAAATAAAATATGTCAAGACTAGCCTTTGAATATAGTTCTTTTAGCAAAGTAATTAAGGCACATAACAAATGATATCAAAACCAATCTTATGTTCCAAATTCAAGCCATAAAAAGGGCAATCAACATATAAATGGTGTTAGGAAGCCCAAAAAGTGCATGTATGTTGTAGTGGGGCCAAAGCAAAGGCTTTTATGGGCATCAATAATGAAAATGTGGTGGGCTTAAAGCATATTAAAGTATTTTTGAAGCTAAAATCATAGGGGTTTGTTAAGTAAGAAGTGTATATATTGATTTGTAAAGTACACATGAAAATTTGCTTCAAGATTGAAAAAGCTTGAGGAAGATTCAAATGAAACCCGAGTTCAACTTGTTAACTCATTTTGCTTTGTGAAGCTCCAAATGACTGATTTCAAAATCTAGATGAAATAGGAGTGTTTTGGAGTGCAATTTTGAATGGGATTGAGACATAAAGCCAGTTTTATCTCCTTTTTCCCATACAAGCTCAAAAATAGACAAGAGAATAAAAAAAATGGAAGCTCTAACAAGTAAAAGATGTGATATTGCTCAAAGATGTTAGAAAAGCTCTTTCAAAGTGAAAGGTTAGTCCTTTTGATGTTATGTTAGAGAAGAAAGGTGAAGAACAAAAATCAGTGAAAAGTAAGCATCTTTCAAGAAACTTATACTTTTTTCTTAAGTTCATCCAACTCATGGTTTGATTCTTCATTAGATGACTATATTATGAGTTTACTATTGTTCTTATTTACTTCTTAGACTATCATTTTGTGCTTCAATACATATTGTTATTGAGTTGATTTCTACAAGTGAACAATATTGTAGTTTAAATGAAATCTGAGGCTTCTATCCAAATTATTCTACATTATTTTTCTAACAATTGTTAAAAGCTTCTGAATTATATTTTACATATCTTGTAAAAGATAAGTTCAAAATTTGTAACATTAAAGTAAGAACTTATAACTGGGTTTGAGAGATTAGTTATCCCTTATAATCAATTGATGAATTGATTGGAAAAGTGACTCTAACAAGTTGCTATGGTGGGATGAAATAAGTGTTGAGGTAGTTTGGGCCAAACCACGTTCAAAAGACCAATGTCTGAAGGTTAATCTTGACATATTTCATTTAAATATAATATGCCAAAAATTCTAAATCTAAATCAAATATCATTTTATTTGAATATCAATACTAACTTAGGGCCCTCTAAGTCCAAGTCCACCATGACTTAAGATCATGACATCTCACCACATTTTCACAGTCAATGCCTATGAAAGCCCTTACTTTGGCCACACTATAATGTACATGCACCTTTTGGGCTTCCCCACATCGTTTATATGTCGATTTATCTTTTTGTGGCTTGAACTTGAGACAAAAGGTTGGCTATGATATCATTCATTATGTGCTTTAATTACTTTGCTAAAAGACTCATATTTAAAAGCTAATCTTGGCACATTTCATTTGAATATCATACAACCTTAGTCTCTATAAGCCCAAGCCCACTAGAGGTCCCTATAAACTCATAATAACTCACTACACTTTGTTGCTGATACATTAGTAGCCCATTCTAGCCCAATTATGGCATTTGGACACCTTTTCAATTCTATTGTATTGTTTATATGCTTGGTTACCTCATTTGTTGTTTAAACTTGAGATGTGAAATTTACTTTAATTTTAAATGTTATGCGTGTTGGGTTTATTTAGCCGAACATTTTCTTCATACTCAAATGGGACTAATCACCCAACTTACGACACCCGACACATAATCAAGTGCAACACTTCATGCTCACCTACTACTTAGTATAGGGCTCTGCACTACCAAGAGTTAACTGTAAAAAATGGTCCAAGCAAACTTAGTATGAAATGGGCCTCTTGGGCTAGCCTGAGCACTAGAGCCCAAATGGTTAGCATCATCTATGTAGGAGTGTTAAGATAATTAGGTCACAATTTGAGAAAAACACATTAATCTCTTCAATTTAATCCTCCTTATGTAAGTGTGAGTATAAGTGCATCACTAATTTTTTTTCACATAATTGTTTCATCTTTGATGCCTTTTGAATAGTGTAGTTTTTTGCTATCATTTAAGTAGTTGTCAACAACCAATTTTAATGGTAACATTGAGCTGGTTGAACATGGGTCTTTAAATGGTCATGTAGGTTGTGGAAATTCGTAGGTTACTCCTATTTGACTTAGGTCATGCTTCGCAAGTCATGCAAACTGGCTATAGCATTGTTAACTTGTAGAAAATCAACTTAACAACAATATATATTGAAGTATAAACTGATTTTTTAACAAGTAAATAAGAGTAGTAGTAAACTCATAATATAGTCACCTAATGAAGAATCAAATCTTGAGTTGGATGAAATTGAGAGAAAAGTATAAGAGAACACTCATATGTTAGCATGGGAGAATACTCCAAACATTTAAAAAGCAAGACCTCCCAATTCTTCTCCTCCTTTTTATTTTATAACAAGACCACAAGTTTAAGTTAAAAGCATAACCTAGCCCACTAAACAAATAAGCCTATAGTAGTAGGCACATTATTAAGACTGTTAGGCACAATCACTTGGCCAAAAGTTATAACTAATAACTAAAGTGTTGCCTTATTATCTTAATACCCCCACATAGATCATGCTAACCATTTGGGCTTAGGTACTCGGATTAGCCTACGAGACTACACAAAGTCTATTAAACCTCTCTCTATAACTAATACTTGATAACACAAAGGCCTATATTAAGTAGTGGATGGGCATTAAGTGTTACACCTGACTATGTATCATATATCACAAATTGGATAATTAGTCTCATTCAAATACAAGGGAAATGTTGGCCTAAATAAATCTAACAATCTCTCCTCTCCCTAGCATTTGTCGATACTCAAACTTGTAACCTCACTCTAATACTAATTGTTAGGATCGTTAGGTATTACCATTAGGCCAAAAGCTATAGCTAGTAGTTAGGCACTGCCTTATTATCTTAACACTTTCACTAAGCCGTGCTAATCACTTGGGCTTAGGTACTCATGCCAGTCAACGGGGCCCCTTCCACACCAAGTACCTTGGGCCCTCCTGTACAACTAACTTTTAGTAACTCAGAGCCTTATATTAAGCAGTGGGCAGGCATGAAGTACTACACCTGACTACATGTCAAGTGATGCAAGTTGGGCAATTAGTCTTATTTGAGTACAAGGAAAATGTTAGACTAAATAAACCTAACACATAAAATATTTGGTACTAAAACAAATCTCACATCCCAAGTTTGAACAACAAAAAAGGTAATCTATTATATAAACAACACAATATGATTGAAAAGGTGCCCAAATGTTGCAACAGGGGCGAGAGTGGTCGCCAATGTATCAATTGCAAAATGTAGTGAGCTATTATAGGTTTATAGGGACCTTTAGTGGGCTTGGACTTATAGAAGCAAAGTTTGTATAATATTCAAATGAAATGCGCCAAAACTAGCCTTTAAATAAAGATTTTTTAGCAAAGTGGTTATGGCACATAACAAATTATATTAGAGCTAATCTCATATTCCAAGTTCAAGCCATAAAAAGGGCAATCGACATATAAATGGTTTTAAGAAGCCCAAAAGGTGTCTATGCATTGTAATGGGGCCAAAGTAAAGGTTTTCATGGGCATCAATTGGGAAAATGTTTTTGCCATGTTTTTGTGTTGTGATGGACTTAAGCTTAGGGCGGCCTAAGTTGGTAATGATATTCAAATAAAATAATCCTTGATTTAGATCTATAAATTTTAACATAATAATATTTAAATGAAATGTGTTGAAACTAACCTTTAGACATTAGTCTTTTGGTAAAGTCGTTAAAGTATATAACAAAAAGTAACAAGTCAACCTTCATGTCCTTAGTTCAAGCCATAAGGGGATAACCTAGAGCATAAACATAATTATGGGACCCAAGGAACGCCTAAATGTTGCAATGGGGCCAAAGTAAGGATCATTGCGGGCATTGACCATGGAAGCATGATGAGTTGTCAAGATCTTGGAACATGGTGGGCTATAGTAAAAGTTTTATATCACTTCAACAAGGAAAAATTTCTTATTATTCAAAATAATCCAAATTCATTCTACATAGGCATGAATCAACCTGCTCAAGATTTAGTTACATATTCTGACTATCAAACACATAAGAAAAGATATTAAAAACATTGATTTAGCAAAGATGACTCGCCAATGAATTGCTACATCTCATAAATGAGACTAATCTTAGGTGGATATTCAAGATTAGGTGAACAACTTGCTCATTAAGTTCGATGAGACGTGAGAAATTTTTCGAAGGCAAGAAGAAAAGTGGCATAAGCATAAAGATATATGAGTCTAGAAGGCAAAAAAGGTAGACAAGCTATGGCTCATCTCAAATCCTTGTTAAACTCAAGAATGGGATGAAGAAAAAAAGCCTTCTCCCATCCTCTGTATGCTTGACCAAGCTTATATTCACTTAAACATTGATTTGTTACTAGAGCCAACTCAAAGGATAATGGATGTGCAAAATTCACTCTCAAGTCCAAAAATGGAAACGCAAAACCAACCACGTACAAAGAGACATAATTGTCAACATCAACCATACCAATTTATCAATAGGGACTTACAACTCCCATTCCTTTTCTCCTAACAACTCTTCAATGTTTATTTGTCATCAAGGATCTTGGCCTTCTTCATTACTTCCTTAACACTAGAGTCTAGTCGACTTCACAAGATCTCCTCCATCATCAAGTTAAATTTGTGTTGGATATTATTTCTTAGACTAAAATGGATACCGCCCCTTTAGTCTCTACTTCATATACTATGAAGCAACCTCCATCCATCCATTATGATGATCTTTTTCATAACCTAACAATTTATCACAAAACGTCTAATGCCCTATAGTACCTCACCTCACTTTTATCTGACCAAATATAACTTACACTATCAATACTACATGTCAATTTTTGCATACCCTAACTATTCACCATTAGGAAGAAGTCAATCAAATCCTTCGGTTTCTCACAAACATGCCTTGCCATGGCATTCTATTCAAAAAAAGTTCATTTTTTGAATTTTATGCTTTTACTAATGTGGAATAGGCTATTAATGGCAATGACTGCAAATCTATTAAACTTTATGTATATTCTTTAGTTTTAACCTCATATCATGAAGTTCTCATAAATAACATACAATTTCTTTCTTTAATGTGGAACATACATATAAGAGCATGGCCAACACTACTACTAAACTTGTGCTTAATGAAGTATAAAGATAAAGGCATTTGGATTACTAGATGGAGCTATGGGACAACAAAAATATATAGAAAAATATAAATCGTCTAATTTAAACAAGAATTCCTTTAAAAACTTCATTTTTAAATGAAAAAAATGCTTTCATTTTCAAGTTGTGGTTGGTCAATTAGGCATCAATAAAATATTTGATATTACATATATGAAAACATATAAATGAGACAATATTGCAATAAATTTTATATGTGAATGTAAAAGAAAGCAAGATTCTTTAGAATTTTCGAGAATCCTGTCATGATATACTTTTTGAAAGGAAATGTTTGAGATTTGGTGATATCAGATTCGTGATTCTAAAACACCAAATACAGTGAGCCCAGTATTTGTCCAGGGAGGAGAGAACATAAAAAGATGATTTCAAGCCCATTTATGTTGGGCCTAAGGTCAGCCCATTACAATGCTCAAATAGTAATTCAATCTCACACGCAAATTATTTATTTTGCAAAGAAGTCAATGCACCTCTTTATTTAAAACTCAGGACCCCGAAAGAAAGCCATTTTTTTCTGGAAATAAGCAAAGAAATGGGAAGAACTTGAAAAATACCGCTGTGTTCGCCAGCAAATCAGGCCATTTGAATATGAAACCTTTTTTAAAGCCATTTCTTTCACATGATTGTGGTCAAACGACATTATCGCCCACGTGGTTGAGACCAGCATCTGTTATTTCAAGCAGAGCATTGCCATTATCTTATTGTCATTCCTTGATTGTCACTAGCTCAAAAGGATTACAGAAAAGGAAGAACAAAAGGCAGCACACTTCTGCGCTTGCCCTTTCGCATATGGAAACATGCCAACCCACAACTCGCTTTGGGCTGACAGAGAAGGGAACTTCATCATGCCTCCCAACACTGCTTCAGTTGTCAATCAATAAAAAAAGCCAAGTAAATCGGTTGCCAATCCAAGCACACAACTTTCCTTTTTTTTTTTTTTTTTTTTTATGTGTTTCAACACGACTTTGTTTCAAAGTCTCCCCAAAAAATGAACATGGTTATCCCTTCCATCACCTTCCCAGAACATTTAGAAAGACCAGCGCCAGCTCAAGCTGTCACATCAGTCGACTTAAGAACAGCCAACGTGTAAACCAGGCTGACAAAATACCTGCTCTGTGCAGAAAAAGTGGCATTGAACGACAAAAAAGGAGCGCTTCCTTAGTGTCGTGGAGCGAGAAGGTCATCAATACATCACTCATCACGTCGGAAGCTCGGCTTTCTTAGGGGACAAGGTCCTCCTCCTCCCAACAGTCTCCAAATCCTTAATCTACTCTATGCGATTACGTATCCAACTCCATCACAACCATTGTTACAAATGCTATCTCATTGTCGCTGTCAAGGTTAAAGTACTTCAGACATTTGTCAAAATCAACAAGTTATTGTAGATGGCTTATTGGGATTGTCCTTTCCCATTGCACGATCCTCCTTCGTCCACCCTATTTAACACTGCACTTAAACTATCAAAGACAAGTCTTGTTTAAAAATAGAAAACATCTTCTTAATATGCGGGTGGCTTACATAAACCAATGGCTCCTCTGCAACTTGCAGTAACGTTCCCGCTTTAAGTGCAAGCATTATCCAGAATCTACTATGTTTACGATTTGAATGCTTCCTTAGGATCCTTCCATGGTCTATTCAACGCGGCCAAGCGTGTTATACGTCGCAAGTGGAACAAGCTGTCCACGAAGCGTGTGCAAGTGATAAGCACTATTGACGTTTGACCAGCCACCCTCTGTCCGTAGATTTGAATTTTCAATGGGCGATGAAGTGTCACCGAAGGTGCTGTGTGTTACGTGAAAGCAACACGTACATGTTTTCAACTCTTTTCAAGCGGAGCTTCTGTATAAAGCGCCAGCATCTAACCTGGTAAAGGGAATAAATTCTGAAAACTTATTTGTCCTTAGTTGTTCTGTAGATGGTTCTGTTGTTAGAAAGGATTAACAAGCTCTACTCCAAACTGGAGAATCATCACCACCACCACCACCACCACCAACCCTGCGTTGGTCAAGGCCAACCTGAAGCCCTGTCGGCTTCTCTACAGGCTTTTCGATCCGATGTCTCGATTTGCTTAAACCAGTTGAAACCCGGATCAGAGAATCTGTCCTTCAAATGGCTTCGACAATGTTTTGGCGTCATACCCACCATCAACAAAGCTTTTGCAAAGCTAGTTGTGGATATAGACTATCCAATTGATAAGTGGGAAGCTGCTTCTGTGGAAGAATATCTTAACTACAGCTTGAGTTTGCTGGGTCTCTTCAACTCTACTAGCTCCTCATTAGCGTACCATGTTCAAGCCCGGCTTTCTCTTGCTGTCGCTTTGAGCCATTTGGATGATTCGCCTTCTTCGGCAATAGAGCGTCTAAAACCAGTAGAGCCGCGAAATTTCTGCGAAGATCTGGGGAAAGGCGAAGCAGAGGTAGAAGATAAGGAAAGGATTTCTTCAGGCGAGGAATGGATCGTGCATCAAGCTTTAACAATCATGAAGGGAATCAGTTTCTGGGTATGTGGGCTTGTCTTGTCTTGTTTATACGGTGATAGTAAGCCATACTTGGAGATGAGAAAATCAGTTGATGGGATGGTTGATTCTCCATTTGCCGAACTGGATTCCGCCATATATGAGATTGTTATGAAGAAAGGAAGCGTCCTAAAGGAGGTAAACGAGCTGAACGATGCAGTGTCTTGCTTAGCTGCTGCCTTGGTCAGCGAGAAATCTAGCGAAGCATCCCAAGAATTGGAAGCAAAATTGGAGGTCTACGAAACATTTCTGGATGGTTTGCGGAAGGAAGTTGATCATCTCTTCTCTGAGGTTTTGGCGAACAGAAATAAATTGGTTGATTGCCTTCGACACCCAAAGCAACGGCAAGATGTGTAATTCTTTTAGTTGTATACAGTTCTATGTTTTTTGAACTCTGTAATTATCTTTGTAGCTATGTATGTACTTATGATTTGTTTGTAAGCAATGAACACCTCGTATCTTCCAAAATCAACGAACAAGTTACAAGGAATTAGCATTATAGAATTTAATTTATCTGAAACAGCAACTTTTGTAGCTTCTTCAGGCTAGAAATGTTAAGAAAAGAAACACTGAACACGAGCTTAAGACAAGGCAAGCACACAAACAAGATAGAGATTTAAGATAACGGAAATCTCATTCTCTTCTGCTTTCCTTAAGATCTTCCATAGTACGAAGAATGCATGCTTTTACTAGGAAGTTAATATGTTTTTGGAGCAGAGGAAAAACATTTTGGAACTTCAGGAATTCGACTTCTAACTGAACGAGAACTATCACACAACATTTGCTTGCAAAGAAAAATAAAAATTGTTAAGAAACGAGTAGGTAAAAGTTAGAATCTAATGCAATCATTCAACCCTAGCTTCCACTTGCACATGGAGGAAATAGTCGCCACACACTGACCAGAAGAGAAAAGGATAACTTTGTAAGAGAAACTAGAAAACTAAAAACCACTTCTGATGTACACTAGACAGAAAGCTACAACTATAATTAGCAATACAGATTCTCCATAGCTTAAAAACTGTAAAACTAACTAAAACTCGTTGCTTCTCCACACAGCCAAACCTCTAAGAGGGAATATCTATACATCCACTCTGATGGTTTTGGGTCATCTAAGGATCCTACTCTTCCATTTTGTTTTACATTGCTCAAAGTGACGCATCAGGAACTAAACTAGACTCAACTGTATCAATTTCATTTCAAAAGTGCTGTCATTTCTATGCAAGCAAAAGGAAATGGCCGGGAATGGAGAGATCAGAAGAGGCCCATTTGACTCCCGGAATCGTTGGAAACGGCATCTCTTTCAAGCTCCTTCATTTTGCGGTAACCATCGGTTGCCAACCTGGGTAGAATGAAGAGCAAGCATGAGACTGAAGTAGCAGAAGGATAAGTTGATATAAGCAACGTCTAACAGATAACATATTATATCTATGTCTTGCCTTCCTTTTTCTACTTCGCCTTTGTCTTTCCATATCATACTTAGAACCTTACCTTTCACATGAATACATAATTTCAGACCGTAGAAGGGAAAGATAAGTAGACAGCAAGGACAAAGCCATTAGCAAAACCTTGCAAACAACCAATTCTGTGGCCTTAAGCCAGCACGTTCCTTACCCAGCGGTTTTAATTTCAAGATAGAACTAGATAGGAGTTGCTAGGCACTAAGGAATTTTGTAGCCAAATAAGGATTTCTGAAGCTAAGTAGGATAGGAAACAAAGGTATTAAATAAGAATCACCAAATGACCATATAGTTTCCAAGATCCATCTAAGTCAATATTCAAGCTTGGCATGCAAGGAAACACGACTGAAACTGTGGAACTTAAGTACTTCTAATAAACATTATGAGAAGATGCCTTCAAAAGCATTATCTGGAAGTACTCTGTAAACTGCGTATTTGGTCCAGAGCTCTAGAAAGACAGCAGCATATTGCAATTTAGTTTTAAGAGCTAATCTTGAAGTAACAAAACAGCAGTACCCCAAATGCAAGGTTGTGTCCGAATCCTCCTTCTCAATTTGGTACTTGCTGGGCACATCGGGGCTCACAACACAATGATTTGCAGTTGTATTTTTCCTTTCTGCTGGGTAATATTCGCGATAAGATGGGACTGGGTGGTCAGCTGGTGGAAAGAAGCCTCGAAGCTCCTCAACCTACAACACAGTAGTCGAAAATTGATAACTGACAGATAAGTAAACAATCAGAAACTCAGATGTGCATCAATAAGAATATTGTAATGCCTGTCTGCGCAAAGTTTCATTCTCCAGCGTAGCCCGCTGCTCCTGAACAGGAAAGAATAAACAAAATAACCATTCAAAAAACAGTTAAAAGAATTTTTTTTTTTCCTTTTATTTGAGCAGAACACTAAAAAATTTTTAGTAAATTTCCTTTTTCTGTCTTTTTAAGACTAGAACCCAAGGCCTGCTTTAGCTTTCCCCATTCCCATGCCATCCCACTAGAATGCTCATATTTCGTATAAGCCTTTGTTCAGCAATAACTTAGCTCAGTAATCAGTATGCTTTAATCATTTTGAACAAATATACAGAAACCAAACATGAAACCTTTCCTCTCCTTTGCCAGAAGAACCTAGAACAGGTTAAAGTCTTCTGTTAAGCAAAGGCATCGTAGTTCTTTAATTTGAGAAGTTCTTTATTTGAGAATAAGCATAAACATAATATCAGTCGGTAAAGGGTGCAGCTATCAGATCAAATGAAGACTGCAAATTAAGGGCTCCAATATACCTGCATTCTTGATTGCTCCAGCTGCTCCATTAGTAATTGCTCCTGAAACGAGAGAAAATATTAGAGGCCTTTTAAACCCTCAAATAACTGGATATTGATTACAAGCAAGGAATCCTATATATGGAAACAATTAAGTAAAATAATTCATTCACAAAAATCAAAGATGAATATAAATTCACAGAACCTTTCTCTCCTTAACAGACAGCAACCCTTCACTTAACTGCTGTTCAAGATGCTGCAGATCTTTTAAGCCCATGCCAGTTAGGTCCTTACCCATCAGCCATCTACATGATCCAAAAAAAAAAAATTACTATACATAATCATACTTAATCCATTCAAGAACTCTAAATAACCAGAAGTACAAAAAATTTAAAGACTACTGATCACGTACAACTGTTTCCTTTGTAGCTTTGCAATTTCATCTTTTAGAACATCCAATTCCTTTGAATCTTGCTTCTGAAGAGAAATGTATAGTCCAATGCATCAATAAACACATGACTTTAGGGAAATTGTATAAAAAAGACTGGACAAAAATTTCAAGGAAGTATATGATAGAAGGATAAATGTAATTGGATATTTTAATAAGTAACCCAGATAAAGGTACACTTAAAATGTCAAATATCAAAAGCATATAACCGTGCTGGAACCTTGGACAAAGATAGAACCAAAGCATGAGAAAGACATAACAATGTCTGCATTCAATATAAAGACTATTGAATCTTTTCAACGGATCAGTTTTTCAGTAAGAAGATATGTGGCTGTTATGTAGCTTAGAATTTATTACATTTCTAAAATAACGTTTCACTTCAGGCAATGGAAACTTATCACACAATAAGATATTGTCTACCAAATTAACTTGCTGTAGTAGAAGCTCCAAATCTAAGAGAACAGTCTTCCATAATTGCGTATCCACACAGCTTAGGACCCTTCCATCTGAGTTACAGTAATCACCTAATTATGATTCGCCCAAAAAACCACTCTCATTTTCTCACCAATGATTGATACAATAGAGTCTAGTTGAAAGAATAAAATACATGAATATTCCCTGAAAGAAGTTGGTTCTACAATCCATCAAGCGTCACAGATAGGAGTTAGATGTTACTCATCTTTAAAGAATATGCACCACTTTCAGGAGCTGTTTCCTAACAGACTTCCCCCAACATCTTTATTCACCTCATTCTTATCCTGGGGCTAAGAATTTGTTTTCTGTTTATAGTAGAACAATTTTGAATACTCTAGTTTTACCTCAAGGCAGTGAACTAGCACCAAAAGATAGCTTGCTAGCATGTTTCACTTCTTTTCTTCTATTCCTTAGATGTACTATGAACACCTTTGGCAATACAAAGCTTACAGCAAGTATGTTAAAGAGCATTAGTCAACCAAAATTATATTAGGCATCTTCTAGCAAACAAAATGACACAAGGAAACTACATTGTTCAAGGATTCCAATTCTACAACTGATTCACCATTACCTATTATATGCTTTTTATGCATTCCATAGCCTAAATAAATATGGGAACAACAAACGTTCCAGCAGCGTCAAGGATAAAATTTTACTACAGTATCAGAGATGACATGTTGACTTCCCTTCTGTCTAACCACAAAAACCACCTATAGTTTCAAGCAGAATAGGACAAGGATTCGGAAAAAAGATTCTTGAACTCATTTGACACAAAATCAATTGACTAGAGTGACAAAAATCAGAAGTTATGGATGATATCACCTATTGGAGTCAGTAGTGATCTCAAACCAGTAGCAACTGTCTATGATTTCAGGTAAAAGTCCTAGAGACTAAGGGTGATGTCAGTGTGACCTGCAATAAGGCGTTTCATGGTGAACATTGTTTGGCATGACAATTTATGGAAATGTAGGCACTATCACTGTAACTTGTAGCTTTTGCATGAAATAGTAGGGTTTGAGATCATAGAAGAGTAGCGGATCATGTCAGAGTAGCCTGCAATGAAACAGTACATGGCAAACAGTGTTGCATGAAAGTTACAGAAATGTTGACTCATGGCAATTTATAGTTCAACAAAACAGATGAGTTTCAAAAATGGGTCTTGCACCTGTAAAGACAATGAAAGATCTAAACCATGTCTTTTTCCTTTAATTTGAAGTGTTGAGAAGAATATTAAGTTGGATGCATAATAATATTTTCTCTTTGAGGAACGATAGCCAGTTTTGAGATCCTTTTATGGGGGTCAAATAAGTGGGAAAAATTTAAGAAACTCATCATAAAAATAGAGAATTAACTTGTTCAGAGACTTCACCTTTCATTCATGATAAATAAGCAAACTGGTATACATTCATTAAGAGAAACCACACCTATATAACTAACACAAGATATTCCCAAGAATGTGATAACAGTTTTTTCCGCTCAAGATGTTCACTTGATTCTTTCAAAAGCCCACTTTAGAGTTTCCCAAGAATGGATATATGGAACAATGAAACAGATATTTTTGAGTATATTTGCTCTGTTGAAATCCATAATAAACGAAAGTCTAACTGTCCGACAGGGGAGGGGCAGGGTTCAAGAACGTAGTATCAAGCAAAGAGATAGAACCAAGGCAAAAACTAACAAACTTGCCCATATACGATATCTTCCACAGAAAAAAAGAAAGATGAAAAGGGAAAAAAAAAAAAAAAAACACACAAATGTCAAAACTCTAAACGTGTGGGGCATAGTACCTCTGTTCTGTAATCTACTAGAGCAGCCTGAGGAGACTCTAGACACTTGTTGTATCTTGAAAGTGTTCCCTTCATGCTGCAAAAGGTAGAAGGAGGTGAACATAACTTATAACTAGACTATATTATAAGAAACAAGGTACCTCTTCTTCATACTCCACTTCCCAAATTACTTTGCATAACCTTGAACAATCACAATAATATCAAATAAAAAGGGGGTAATATGCTTTCTTCAGCTCCAAATTCAATATTTTTTATAAGATTTCCAATTATTTAGCCCTGCCTCACTAAAATAAAGTTCTTTCATCCTCTAAAATCAACAATACCGTGATTAATTGACACCAGGATATCTAAACCTCTTGCATTCTTCCCCTCACCCATTCAAGTAGAAGTACAAGGAAAATTTAATTTCTCCCAAACAACGGACTAGTTTGCCTTCCCTCAATATATGTACATACAGTAAGAAAGTCCTCTACTTATATTGCTTCTACACTTCATGAAACAATTTTTTTAAAAAAAACTGCACTTGTACCCGTTGCCCCAGATCTATCTTCCTACGAAGGATTTAATTTCTTTTTGCTCAAGCACAAAGTGAAGATAAAAGAGATTGGAAAATAAATTACTGTTACTGTCTATAAACAAAAGAGAAACAACTAGCGACTTATAGTAAATCTTAAAAATGATTTCATATTCCGAATAGCAAAAGAAGCATAACACAAAACAAAACAAAAACCGAAATCCTTTTTTAAATGCATGACGGAATTGCATAGATGGTAGAACTACATAAATCTAAGGAAACTATCAGGGAGGTGCAAAGAGCCGCAATCCCCAAGGATTTAAACCATTATAATCTGCTCCATAGTGCATGGTCTTTCCAGTTAGCTCTGCAGGAGGAAATCTAATAAACCCACCTTTGCTTGTTCGATGCTTCCTCTAAAGCTAAATGCTGTATTGATGAAGTTTCTCTAACCATTATTTCCATACAATATGACCTTAATATCTAAATTACCGAAAGCAATTAGAAACTATATGTGGTTCGTTCACAACTAATGTTTGGTGAAAATAGTTTAGGAACAAGGTTCCAGCCAAAACGAGGTACGTTTTACAAATAGCAGGATGGAAGAGGCACCTTGGTTAAAATGAGAGAGAAAGAAGCAAATTCTGAAGAAGGACAAGGGCACGCAGAAGGCATTTAAAAGCTCAATGATGGGAAAGTGGGGTGAACAACTTATGAAGGAAGCTCATTATGCCGTCTGTGGCAGGAAGCTTGCATCTGGAGAAATGCAGGCATAAGGAACCGCAAGCAGTAAGAGTTTCCAAATACAGATTGGAAGCTTCTCTGCAAGGTAGTACGTCATAGGAGCCATATCATGTCACAACGAAATGCACCTATTTAAATCCTCTAGTATCTTGCATGGGCTTGTTTCTGGTACAACGCCAAAGCTCTTAGACCATATCACAGTTTCTTCTATATGCCACGGTTGTCTGCTAATAGCAAGAGAAAAGCTCATCTGAACCTTAGACATCTACTACTGGCCAGCATCCACCCATGTAGATGCTTCAAGGCACAACCAAAGTCAAGCCAACTAGAATCTCTTGTAGGCAAAAATAAAATCAAACAAATTGTAGTGGAAATCCGAGTCAAATAAAACGTGGGAATAACAGGAAATAAAGATGCATAATTTAAACCTACTTTGACAAGGGGACCGTATCTAGTTGTATATATTAAGCTAAGGGCAAGATGGAAGAGTCCAGTCCTGGGCATCTGATCCCAACTCAATATATCTTTTAAGCATGTTGGGACAACCCTCCTCCAGCTTGAATCTATTTGGGTTAATCAACGAATACATTCTGCTTGGAGGATTGCAAGTACATCTGCGTTTCTCAGGGTCAGGTAGAAAAGAACAATTCAGGAAACTGACATTCTTGAAAATAACAGAGAAGCAAACAACTTATTTTCTAGTAAATTCCACATCTTTCTTCACAGCAAAGGTTAACATTTTTGAAAAGTAGAATAGCTCAAAATCTGCCTCATTTTCTTTGGGAACAAAGTTTAATAACTCAACCTCGATGAAGTGCCTACAGGATATCCCAATAAAGCCAAGTAAATTCCAATATTTGGTTTCAAGATAAAAAAATATTAAAATAATAAAATTAAAGGAGCAGATTACCAATATAACCACGCAGTTCAAAGCGTATCAAAGAACAGATCACCCAGAAAAAAGAATAAGATAGTTTAGATAATACATTCCCTTCATAAGTCAAGTGGAGCTCATTGGAATCAGACTGAAAGGACCATTTTATTTTTAAGGCATTCAACGTGGCGCCGGGGTTAGGGACGCTGGCGTTAGAAGGAAAAATAAGACATAGATCACTTTAAACATCATAAAAACAAAGACAGCGATTATATTCCGCAAACACATGCAAGCAAGTACAAAGTTTTAAATCTCTGGATAAATCCAGTGAACTTCAGCAAAGAGATCACAATGTCTATTCGACAGTGTAGGGGACAAACTCAAGAAACCTGCATTATTATGTTGAAGCTCATAAAAACATTTCCGATATTGAAAATTTTCCAAGGAAATCTTGGAAAAATAAAAAACAGAGTGGCCATTAGCTACAAAGTGCTCTGGAAACAAAAAAAAAATCGCATCAATGTTTTTAGCCAATAATTCAGAGAAAAGGAAAGACTCCACATAGATTCTAGTAGAATCAAACTGATATGATAATCTAAAGATCAAAATCTCCTAAAAAACAGAGCACTTACAAACAGAGAAAACAAAACGACACATGCAAACATCTAAAAGAAAAACTTTTCAAATTAGATCAACAAAATCAAGAACAAGAGCTGCTACATACCCAGAACTAGAAAACTCAAAGAGCTTGCCAGTATTGGAAAAGATAATAACTGCAACCTCCGCATCACAGAGAATTGCGAGCTCCTGAGCCTTCTTGAGAAGGCCAGCACGTCTCTTTGAGAATGTGACTTGCCTGCTATTGGCGTTCTCGATTCTCTTGATCTCAATCTTCCCTCTACCCATTTCTGAGAACTTCAAACCCCACAAACTCAATCGATCAAAACCTCTAAAAACTCAGAGAAACGAGACTAATCTCGGTCGATATAATCTCTGCTCATTGCTCTTCAAAAAGAGCTTCCTTTGGCTTTTTGGGCTCCCTGCTATACTTGGGAAAGGTGGAGAGGTTGCTAAATTTAGAGAAGGAGAAGATAGAGAGGCGTGATAGAAAGAGAGAGAGAAAGAGAAAGAGAGCGTTTTTACCCAAATGGCGAGAGCCTGGAAACGGCAACTTTGCATGGCTCTGTATTCTATTTAGAGTTTTTGCATGACCCTGTTTGCCCCATTTGGAGTGTTCTTCTGTTGCATTGGTCCCTTCTGGGTCCCACTAAATATTTTATTTGTTTAAATAGAATACCATATCTTTTGGGCCCCACCATTTCTTTTTTGTTTGGCTTACTCTTTCCGATTTTTTTTTTGGATGTATTAATTTATTTTATCTTTTTATTACAATTCACACAAATAAAAAAAAAAAAAAGTGTCTCGAACCTCAAACTTGTTGCATGAACAAGTTAAAGTGCTCAAAGCTTTTACCAGTAGTTCAAGAGGAACACCCCCAAACAAAGCTTATCCCTCATATTGCTGTTTAAAGCTTCTCCCTCGTATAGTAAATCCCACTGCCAAATTAGGAGGAGTCCATGTCTCTGTTGTTTGCTGTTCTGTTTAGGAGAAGTCCATGTCTTTGTTGCCACTTTTAGAGTGTTTAGCTGCTATAGGGTCTGGGTGGACCCCTCTCTCATTTGCCTTATTTATTGGTTGCTTTTTCTATTTCTGATGCATTTAGGAAGTCACACTGCCAAACTTAGACGGCTATACGGATTTGGGCTTCCCATTTATTTTCCATATCTAGTGCTTTTGGCTACATATAGCACCCCTGCACCATATTTAGATTTTAAACCCAATTATATACATAATCCCTAATCTCCAATCTCTACACATGGCTAATGCACAAATACGAAACGTAGACTTGCAAGAGACTTTCTTTATTTTGCATAAACCTTTAGTAAAGTAGAATTTAGACCCATTTGGGATGCAAAGAAATAATGAATCTTTTAAATGGGTCTTAATGATTTGCACCAGCTTTGGCAGTGCTCTGATTTAATTCTAAAGCAGTGTTGCCAAATTTAGATGGGCAGTTGTAATGGCTAAATTGTGCTTTCTCGAGAGCTTTTAGTGTAGTATTAGTAGGCTCCTTTTGTTCTGCATTGGGGTCCCTTAGAGCTTTGCTAATTTTAGCATTCATTTACTGCTATCCCAGACCCTGAACCTTTTACGATTGTGACTTACTCCTAGACTAACTATTTTAGTGAAAGACCATGTGCCTGCCCTCCATATGTATGGACCTTTTGTCCAACCTTCGTACTCCACTCATCCTATCCCATGTCAAGCTCTACTTAGGCAACTTCTAAAAGCATTCTCAATGTCAAGACACGGAAACTCTGTGCAAGATCTTTTAGGATAATTAACCATTCATGAATGTTGCATTTCCATCTTTTCCAAAAAAGTAAAGTACAACAAAAGAATTATTGTCAGTTCTGGAAACCAGACAAGACTACTTGAAAAGAATACGTAAAACTCATTAATTGCTAAATCTGTCCTGGTTCGGTGCCTGTTCATCCTGGACCACGGACGCCAAGTGTCCCTGCTATGTCGTGGGCTTATAATTGCTTTGTGGATGAGAGCTGGCCTGACTATCTCATCTGATTGGATAGGAGGCAAATCTCTGAACTTTACAACATTATACAACCCACACGAACTCAAGGATAATGGTAAGCTAGGTAAACTTGCTTGATGCTGCCAACTTGCGGTTCTTCTTTTTACTAGTCACTTCAATAAGGTTACGTGTTTACCAACTCAGAGCCATAAATAACGGGCTCTGGTTTTTATTTGATCATTTTTTCCAAGCATGGTGGGTGGCATGTCTTTGACAAATGTCGACTCAATTAAGGGTAGGTTAAAACCTTTTAAGATAATGGCTATTAATGATGGATGTAGGAAAGTGCATCACAGTCCATCACTTAAAAGTAAAAATTACTTAAAGCTTCTGATGCCAGATTCGACAACTGATACATTCATAAGTGTGTATGTTTTAAAAAAACAAAATAGCAGGTGACGGAATTGACACCGAAAACCTATGGATGTGCCGATCACTCATAAAATCGATTACTTCTGCGACAGGCAATCAACGTAGATTCCAGCCTACAAGCATTTCATCCCATTAAGATAGGCTACAATGATACCTTTTCTTCTTTTTGGTAGCAGACAGCAAGGCATACAGGTTACAGTAGTACCAAGTAACAACAAGAGATAAGACATTTGGGTCAAGACAGCTCGTGCCTCGTTCTACTTGCCTCTGCACAACCCAGAAGAGGAACTTCTCCATCTGCAGCTGTAATTCTGATGAATATCGAAAAAGAGAACAAACAAACTCTCGCTTTCATTTGTTGTTACCATTCAGTTCCAACACTTGTGTTCTCGTTCAAGTTGAGATTTGCTAGACTTACCATATATATTGCATGAAAGCTTTGCCATTTCAGATTTCTGTCACACAAACAGAAAAGAAGCCAACGTACCAATGAAATACTAGAAAACAAGTTTCGCTCCTAAAATTATAGTAGGACACGAAAGGGATGCTCATCTCGCTATGGTTTCTTCAACAGGTTTCATTTTCTTTCTCCATAGATGTTCCTCACATCTAAAGCTAGCCTACAATTTCAAGTTTTATTGTATCTTTTACAAACAACTCCCAAGTATTGCTAAAGACTAGTCTGAATTGTACATTTCGTAATAAGAATCAGAAAGTGTGATGCATGTCGAAGTTTGTAGACAATCAGCACTTCGCTCTATGCGATTCTACAAAACATCCTCTGTTAACGGGTAGATAGACATATTACTTAACTCTTTCTCATCCATCTTTCTACACACATAGATAAAGTGCGAATCTGGATCTTCCAAAACATAACTCGGTGAAAGCAACCCCTTCTCAGTGGTGGGAACAGGTTCCAAGTACGACTTTCTTGATGTATCACGACTTTCAGGCTTCTCAAATCCCGGTCTGGCTGTGAAAGGACGGAGAGAAAAGACAAGAAAATCTAAGTTGGGTTCCTTTCTTTAGTAAGGAACATTTTCAATCATTGCTGATAAAGTATAAAAAGAAACATCAAATGGGCTTCGACAAGAACATGTTTATAATCCATTTTGATGATTCAGAGTAGGTACCATGTTAAGAGAAGTCAGAGAATATAGACGCACAGACGGTGAGCTAAAACTGCTGATACTAAATGCTGTCTACATGCTATTCGGTGTAAAGACTGCATGATGCTGAGCTAGCACTGGGACTTACTACCGAAAAAAATACAGAAATAATTTGCTGGGAAGATATCACATGCATTCCTGAAATCAGAGGCACCAATATTTCGATAAATATATTCCTCACTAATATCGTCATGACTTCCAACGTAACATGCAGTAGCAATAGCAAGCCAGAGATAATGAGTGATGGATCCAAAGCAATTCCTAGAACTAAACCTTTGAAATCTCACAGCATGATGCTCTTCAGATCCTTGATCTCATACGTAATCAGTCTCAGAAATGGATAACCAACTTCCAGAATAATAAGTCCTTATGGAGAAAGAAAAAGGACGTCTTCTCTCATTTGGAATATTAGCAATTACAATTGAAACAAATTAATGTATTTGTGCAGCGTGCCAATTCTCCTTCTTTGCGTGGTATCAAATGATGCAGTGAACAAGAAGATGCAAGTCTTACTTGACGATCCACAACAAACTTATTACCATATAATGACACTGCCCTAAGAGTTCACCTAAACACCAACTCACCCTTTAAACAGGATCATAGGGTAAAACGCATGGACTAGATTCAGGAACTTTAGGGCATCAATGGAAAGCTGCCACGTAGCAACTGGTATAAGTTGTCGGAATGACATTCCAGTTGATCAGACTACCTTCCAATTGATTAGGGGATATGTTAACGCCTTCCCTACTCCTTGCCATGGAAGGACTTTGCAGCACCTCCAAAATGTTGTACCAGTAGGACTGGAATGCTAAATCATGAGACATATAAGAACAGGTGCTCTTAATAGAGTTCCGTCTGCCCCCTTTTGGCAGAAACTGTAATTTTCAAATTCTAGAAACATGAGATGCGATGATGATGCACTCCACTCATGCCTTAACCGAGTGACCAAAAAGAAGAAAGAGCTTAAGAAAAGGTTAGTGGTGGTAATATGGCTGAGGTTGAGGCAAGTGATGGGGTAAATCATGCCTATCCGAGAAAAATATAGATGTCATATCCACTATAATATTATGCAATAATGTTTTTATCCTGATGATATTGCTGTCAAAGGAATTATCTCAAAAAGGGTGCAGAATTCAGTGAAAAAGAAAAGAAGAATGAAGTTACTACTGAACGCTAAAAATGCTCAGTTAGGGTAATCAAATGGGGTAGAGCTGACAGATGCATAGCCACAAACAGCTACATGCACGAGGCCTTCATGGGCTCCCTTCATGGCATGATGTACTTAAAAGCTTTGTAAAAGTAATAGACATCAACAAGCTGTATCTCAATTTGTATATAACCAGTCCTACTCCTGTATCAAAAGTAATAGAATTCAAAAAATTCTAACACTTCAAAATTGAGTCCAAGATTGATTCATTTGAAGCGATTTCAGGAAACTCCAACTGTGGATTTGACTAGGCTTTTGCAAACCTGACAGGAGCTTTACATAAGCTGACATAAATGTAACTCAAAAGGTTTAGTTAGTATTATGAAAGTTTGCTTTTTGTTTAAGACTGTCACAATTCACCCACTAAATATGAGACTTAAAATTCATGGCGTGTTTTTTAAATTTCTTGTTTCTGAAATAGTTTGAGATGTTAATAGCTTGCTCTACTTGGATGATGGATACAGCAAAGAGCTAAGTTGCTATCAACTGTTCGTAGTTATAATATGTTCTCCTTTGATACTCTGTTTTCTTGTGCTTTCACATCATTGTTATAAGCCAGATACCCTGTTTGGGATCAGCATACTCATTAATGTTAGGGTCTGAATTGTTTCTGTTTTCCTTGCTATGGTTTGGCATCGTATCCAATATGAGCATATTATGTATCTTGTCTTGACATAGTTTGTGCTTCAAAATTGAGTCCAAGATTGATTCATTTGAAGCGAAACTAGAGCTTATAAGTGATTTCAGGAAACTCCAACTGTGGATTTGACTAGGCTTTTGCTAACCTGACAGGAGCCTTACATAAGCTGACATAAATGTAACTCAAAATTCAATAAAATCATGCAAATGAAAAAGTAAATATGAAACAATAAGCCCAAAGCATGACTGGCTTGTAGACAACTAAGGTAACAAATAAAGACAGAGATATTAATAGCATCAAGGGAAGAAAGAAAAAACTTACGTATAATATACAACATGACGTTCCAATTGTACACTGGTCGTCTCAGATGAGGCATCCTCACTGTAGGATCACCATACGTTATCTGTAAATAGCAAATTAGGAACGGATCATACACTGAATGAAGGACGAAAAGAAATAACTAATCTAAGTTTAATCTATAAGCATATAGTTACCAACATATAGATCCCTCCAGGTTTAAGAAGCCTACAAGAAAAAATGAACTATTCTGAGTAGATTACAAATAAGTAAACTAAAATAGTCAAAGAATCATAATGTTCTAAGTATGTAGCTCTAAAATGATAAAGTCTACAACCTACTCACTTCCCCTAGCATTTGAGCAGCACTCATTGGAGCATCGGTGCCACACTGAGAATGATAATCATACAAGAAAATATTAAAGCCTGCTAAGCGTTGAATACAAGGAATACTGACAACACATGAAAACTACCATACCATCAAAGAGTCGAGCGTTCCTAGAGCAAGAATTAGCAGAGTACAAAACAGCAGAAAAACAAAATATCATCAATGAAGAAACACAAAGTCACGTATTGTAAATATAGAGAACACAATTAAAGGGACAGACTCAAACCTTTGTCAATGACACCATCAAATGATTCATCTGGGAAGTGATTCATATCCCTAACATCCATTTGCATGTCTATTGAAATCCATGAAGAAAAACTAGCCCGTGTACTTTTGTGATCACTTAAGAAAACATAACATAAGAAGTCAAAGAGAAAATAAGTTAATCTTCCTGAAGGATACATTTCAGCTGAGGAATGCATTCGTATTTTCTTCTCATCATGTCAATGGCCACTGATGAAATGTCAATGTTCATTATGTCTTCATATCCATCCTTAACCATATCCTCTGACATCACTACAGAAAATATCATTTTACCACCAGTAGTTTTGAAAAATGAAAAAGTAACATATAAAAAATAAATAAATAAAAAGAAGAATTTAGTAGCTAATTAGCAAGAACTCACCAAAATTAGAAGCTACACGGTTAAAGCATTAACAACTATTACATAAGTCTCTCTTGAGAGAAGTCTTACAAAGTTCACCAAATCACTGTTTGAGGTTATAATATTATTTACGAGAACAACTGTACATTAATTGTCAAAACATGCTATCATTTCCAAAAATAATAAACAATACAACAATATTTATCCAGCTTAAGAAAAACCCATATCGATAATACTATATTGTAAATTCTTCGGGCCTTGATCTTCTTAGAAGGGCACTTTTTATTCAAATTCGGGGTAATGAGGCTGTGGATTGGGTCCTGCAACAAGCCCCCAAGCAAAATGGTATATAATACAAAAGGCAATAGGATTTTATCTGTCGAAGAAGAGAAAAAAAAAATGAGAAAGGCATCATGGCGACATTTTCCCCAAAGAACTTAATATACAACCAGGCAGAATCCCTTAGGTAACATACAGGATCATTTTTTCAAGGACGCTGCTGACAATATTTGGGCAATTGTGTGACAAGAGGTATAGGAAATGGTGAACAAAGCTACTTGGGTTTGAGATCACACAAGGCCAGAGAAGTAAAATTTCCGAACCTGCCCCTTATTCCATTTGTTTATTTTATTAACCCACCTTACCCTTGTTTTCATTTGCCAATATCACTGGTATTAAACCTCACAATCAAAATTCCATTTCTCCCTCGCATTTATTTATTCACACGAACAACCCAGCAAGCCTTCCCACCGATACACCATGTAATGATTCAGTTCGCATCTTGAACTTCTGCCTTCCTTCTTATAAGATCCCCATTATCAAGTCAACAATGGTCTATTGTCCCGAGTCACCAAAGTTTGTCAAGCTTTTCTGATTCATGATGTGCTCATTGCAACAGTAAATGCACCTCAAGAATGACCAGAACATGGTAATTCAGAAACCTTAAATTCACAACACACTGCCCTGTCCCCACAATCCTTGGGAACTCCACACTGGAGTATCCAACAAACTCTGCCACTTAAAAATTTGGTTTACTGTCAAAATTGACGTTTCTGCCCACTGCATAGGCCTAACTAACAGATACCGGCACCCTGTTGATTGCTAAAAAAGAAAGTTTTGACCCCTTGCTCTTTTGATTTCCCAAAATCAGAAAACTCACACCTCACGTAGCTTAATTATCCCAGATGCAGCATTAACATTTTATTACCAGGTCCCACTTATAAAACAAGCAATCACTTTGCAAAAGTCTAATTACATCAAATTTCACTGACTAAGCATCTTAATGAAAGAAGCGTGCACACACAAACCATAGAGAAAGAGAGGGGGAGAGAGCAAGAGAAGGAATTAGAAAAATATATAGCTAAAAAGAGGTAGGGCCCAAATCTGGCCAAAGGGCGTGCAAATTTTCTCTTATTTATCTTTTTCTCTAAAGTCTATCTTCTAGACAATAAGCTTCTACAGCTTTAAAAAATATACTTCCTTTCCTTCCTATACATTCTTTCTATCAACCAAACATAGACAGGTCAAATAGAAACCATAAAAGCTCAAAACATTCCCCCGCCTCCCTCCAAGTTTCCTTTCTCTTCCTAACATTTCCCAGCTAGCAAAAACAGAGTAAGAAGATGTTAAAGGAAAAAAAAAAAAAAAGGATTAACTCAAACAATGAACGCTGATATTCCAGAAAGACAAAACTTGTTTGTTTTACTATATTCTCCCTCACAGTGTCACCTAAGAACCAAACAGAGAAAACTTATTACATAAAATTCCAAATGCCAGCACAATTTCTGTTTTCACTTTTGACTTGCTAGGAACAGAGCAAACAAATCAAGATAGAGACCCGAGCAACCAAACCTTGAAAAAGCCCTTTTGTCTTTCCACTTCTCATCCAATATATTCCCACAACTTTCCAGCATCCGAGCGGAGAAAAATTGCAATAAATACTATGATACTTGAAGAAACCCTAAACTCTAAACCTCAATTCCCTCTCTCTTCACACATTCACCAGCAAACAAACACAGCAGAACTTCAGTGACCCTGATAATAAAGAACCCAAATCCAAAAATCCAAAATCATTTTCTTTCATTTCTTATTAGTTTCTCGCATATCCCCAGAACCCAGACAGAGCAAAAAACTTTTGACCCGAATACCACAGAGAAAGTTACCAGCATTGCCGCAGCCGACCATGAGGACCCGAGAGGACGTGGGTATATACTTGCGGACGAAAGGGCGCAAAGCAGCGTAGCGCTGGTACCAGTCAAAAGAGCCGCCCTCCTGGACGTACCGCGCGTTCCAGAACTGAGCGTCGCCGTAGTTGTACGTGTTACAGCTCGACGTGTCCCTGTACATTGTCGCTGCTTTTGCTTCTCCTTTGCCCGTCGGACGCCAATATGCTTCGCCGGTTTTGGCGTCTCCCTACTGTGTGGCTGGCTTCTGTTGGGTTGTGTTAAAAGGCGTATGAAGCAGAAACTATGAAACTGCTTTATATATGTTGAAGAGATTACAGTGAATGTCTTAAGCTCTGGAATGTTCTGGCGTTAGGCGAGGTGGGGGGGGGGCTTTTTTCGGTGCTCGGTCCCCCCTGTAACGGTGGTTAGACCATCTGGTAATTACGTTTAAAACACTCGAAGCGTCGTTATTGTTAAATTGGGGGCGTTCGGTGTCGTTTGTGCTTTAATCAAAAGACATAAACTCATCATTTTTTAAATTTTCTCTCGTTTTATGGATTTGACACATTAATTCATTTTCAAGTTTGAGATACACCCATAAGCAAATGATAATATTGGAGGTGCATGGCTATGTGCTTTTGGGTTCGCATTAAAATTCAACCATCAATGGTACCATAATAAATAAATTATGAGTATGTTTCTTTCTATATGAGTGTTTTCTTGTAATATGAGATAATCACGTCATAATACTCTCTTTTATCATAATAAATAAATTTTCAATTATCAAAAGTAGCATGTCTCAACATAACAATTTTATTATTCCACGTCGAAAATTCAAACAAGATAACTTAGTTATATAATAGTACTTAACTTTTATTCTTATTGTGTTATCCTTTTAAGACATAATACAAATTCGTAACATTAGGCACATAAAAGTGCTAAAAGAATAATATAAATTATAATATTATGATAAAAAATTTAAAACTTAACTCAATAATTAGGAATAAGTTCTATCTCATTAACTTGCTTGCCTATGTTCTTCTTGGAGTGCCAAAACTTTGGGGTTAGTGGATTTCTTTGTTGAAGAAAAAAGGAAGTTTCTCGGTCTTCGTGTTTCTTGATGGGCTTCTCCCCTAATCACACATCTCGACATGTATGTTACCTTCCTATTTATGCTTGTGAGCCAAGAAAATGGCGATGGCTTCTTCGGCGCCCAACAATTCTTGAAACGGCGGCCACCGCCCCAACGACACTCACTACTAAACAACAATTTCAGCACCCAGAAGTAAATTAGCCTCGTCACCAGAGGAAACGAAGATGTCTCCTGCGTATACGCACACGTAAAAACATCCATGCAATCTTCCCACCACGTGTCTCGTCTGACTGTCCCTGTCACTGTCACTTGCCGTGAGGGTTTTAAGCAAGAAAACTTGGCCTTCTTCGGTCGTAGCAGACAAGATAGTAAGCAGGCCGTAGAATGGAAAAGAAAGAAGAGTCTAATGGAGAAGCGAGAAGCAATGGGGAAACCACAGAGAAAGAGCAAGGAAAAGGGAAGGAAGAGCATCCACTCCCTCTAATGGCGTTAAATCACGTATCAAGACTTTGCAGAAATGTGAAAGAATCCATTGAGTTCTACACTAAGATTCTGGGGTTCGTGTTGATTGAGCGGCCACAAGCTTTTGACTTTGATGGATCGTGGTTGTTTAACTACGGAGTTGGGATTCACTTGGTGCAGTCCGAGGATGAGGATAGGCTACCTGAAACTGATCACTTGGATCCCATGGACAACCATATATCGTTCCAGGTTGAACTTTACTCTTCTTTTTTGAATTTTACCGTTCTATTTTCACTTCGATCTTAACCTCCTCATCCATTAGTCCTCGAAAATATATCTCTTGGCACGAGGATTAGCGTTGTGTTCTGTTCCTCACATCTTGCATCCGGCTTCTTGAATAATCGAGACTCACGAGTTTTGGTCTAGATTAGATAAAGTTTGCTTTAAGTTATGGTCATTAATCTCATCTGGGGATTATCCAGCTTTTATTGTAGGAAAGTTAACTGATCTTGCATAGGATTTTGCTTCACAAGCATAAAATTTTTACGGGATGTAACAGAGCAGTAGGATGCTTGTTTAAATGAATACCATTTGACTGAGTTAATTCGTTTTTGACAGTTCATCATCATCTTCCATTCTTTCCGGTCTTTCATGTTTTCTAAATGCTGTTCCTGATTTGTTTTGGCGAGGGATGATGGTAGTGTGAGAACATGGAGGAAATGGAGCAAAAACTGAAAGACCTGAACATCAAATTCATGAAAAGGACAGTGGAGGATGAAGAAAATGGGACGGCGATCGACCAGCTCTTCTTCAATGACCCAGACGGGTTCATGATCGAGATATGCAACTGCGAGAATCTCAAGCTTGTTCCAGCTGGTTCACTGGGCAAAATAAAGCTTCCCTTCGATAGGCATAATCCTCCTGTAGAAATGGAAAACCGGGACGACGCACAGTAAGCTTCTGTTTAACAACAGATGGAGCTGAGAGGCTTACAATTATTTCCTTCTCTTTGAAAGTGATCGGAAATTGGTGTGTAAAAGAATGTTTGCATGAGAATGTTTTGCAAAATACCTGCGATAATTAGCGGTAAAGCAGCTTGGTCGGGTTCCAAAATTAGAACACGTCAAAAAGCCTTGGCTCATATGGAATTAAGACAGCGTGCGACCAAAAGAATACCAAAATCTTGCAAATGCTTATTTGTCAATACTCGTCAAGACAACGTGGGACCAAAGAAATACCAAAATCTTCCAAATACTCGTTCGCCAATATTCGTTGGTCCGTGGCTTTTGGGTACAGTGGGATGGTAAAAAGGTTTTCGTGGAAAATCTTGTAAAGTAAGTGTTTTAGTTTAAAGTTTTTTAGTTATCATTTTCTTATTAATTTAAGCATATTTAAGAACAAATCATTGTTTTTCAAATTAAGGCACTAGAAGTTTTAGATAATAGAAAAGATTTAAAAATAAGAGTAAAAATACTCATCGGGCCATGGATCCTCAATCTATAGTATGATTTACTACGGTTCTTAATACTTTTTTGTCATAGACATGAATAAGAGGATTATCCATAGTATATAACTTAGGTCCACTTTTGAAAAAATGAAATAACATTACTATTTTGAATTGTCTTTTTTGTTGCCATTTGATCTCGAATGCGCTAGAATATGAAAAGAAAACTAAGAAAAAAAAATACAATATATTTATAATCCTTTCAATGTTTGGAAGTTGTTTATTACCTTAACTACAAAAGACGTAGATGGCATAGACATGGTTTATGATAAAAGGGTATTGGAGACTATAGTGAGAGGGAATAAAATGAAGTCATTTAATTCAAGGGATATTGAAATGTCGAGTATTTTATATGTTATAAAAATGTATAATGATTAGTGCAATGTTGTCTTATACTGTGAAAATGTGAATGGCCTTGTGGAATGGTTTATATATAATACATGTTTTTTTTTTGTTTTTGTTTTTGGTAAAATGATTAAGTTTTATAATAATTATGTACTAAGTCACTAATTCTACGTTAATAATACATTTTTAGAATAATATTGATCCCTTTTTGTTATATATGAGAATCACAAGCTACAAAAGTCTTTCACAATGAAAACGTGTTTACATAACTACAACATCGAAAAAGAATAGCGATAAATGTTATATTTTTTTCTCATATAAAAAATATTATCCGATTTCAGTAAAACAACTATTTCTTTGCAGAAGCTATAAACACAATTCTATAAAAAATGACGAGAAGCGTTTGATTTCTGTGTTCTTGTTGCAGTTAAACGAACATCTTTAAAAATCTAGCCTCGACAGCAAATTACGAGACGAGTCCAAAATGCGTGTAAATAACTAATATAAGTGCTAGAATGGACGAATAAATGAAATCCCTGTAAAGGAAACAATATCGTTTACGTGGTTATTACCAGGGTTTTAAGAGCAAACTAACTGAGTAGGTTTTTAACTCGAGGACACATGTCTTGTCCTGATTCGGTTCACCACGCCATCTTTCCCGAGCCGTGTTCGGCTGTAACTTCCTCATACAACGAAACGCGAAAACCAATTTTACCCCTCAATTTTTACATTTGACAAACTACAAGCACAGAAAATGAACTTAGTAATTAAGTAGTTAAATTTCTTAACTTGTAATTTTATTAATATTTGCAATAAAATATGATAATTCTTTAAATATTATATAGGACAATGAATCATGAACATTTCGTCGATTAGTATTTACCCCCAACGCCCAGCAAAGTCGCTTTGAAAGCCCTCTAGGAAACGCGGAAATTAAACACAAACGTTTGCAGATATCACGTTATACGCATCCAAGGCTCTCCCACACACAACAAAAAGCGCAACGAATAAGAAAGGGATTACGAAGAAAAAATACAGCTAGAGAGCCAGTGTGGCACACTCTTGCGAACACACATTACTAATCTCTCAGATCAGATCGTGAAAGACCAAGCTAACGACGCAAATTCCTGCCCTGGATTTCGGTTTTCCTTGGATCCGCTCTTTCTCTTTATATAGATTTTAGGCATTCGGATATAGGTACGCACATTTGGTGGTGATTTGGATTTGGATTTGGATTTGGCTTTGGTGGATTAGGGTTTGTGGATTTGAGGGTACGAGGAGATGGCTTGTATAAAGGGGGTGAGTAGATCGGCGTCGGTGGCGCTTGCGCCGGACGCGCCGTACTTGGCCGCGGGGACCATGGCAGGGGCGGTGGATCTGTCCTTCAGCTCGTCAGCGAGCCTCGAGATCTTTAAAGTCGATTTTCAGTCAGACGATCGGGAATTGCCGCTCGTTGGCGAAGCACCCAGCTCCGATCGTTTCAACCGCCTCTCGTGGGGGAAGGCTGCGCCGGGATCCGCCTCCGAGAAGTATTCGCTCGGCCTCATTGCTGGAGGGCTTGTGGATGGCGCCATCGATATCTGGAACCCCCTGGCTCTGATCCGGTAATTGGTTTGGTGGAAGCATGCGTGGAAATTCATTGTTGTTGTTTGCAAGCAAAGCAGAGATTTATGATTTGCATGCATTGTTTAATTGAAATTCGTAGGATTTAGTTGATTGCGTACAGTCAAATTATAGAAGATTTAGACTGAATTGAATTGAATAAAGTCATGGTGGCAATTTCATTTGAGTTGAATTAGTTGGGGAGGTTTCTCTTTTTGAGTTAATTGGAGTGTGTTGATCATTTCTTGCCAGTTTAATATTGAAGTAGAAATGCTTCATCCGCCGGAAAACCTTGGTTTGGTTTTTCAGTCATTAGAGTTTCAAAATTTAATCAATTGCACTGTTCAATGATGGAGAATGTATGATTTTGACTAGCTTGCAAGAGTTATTTAATTGATTTAGATGGGCTCCAATGTGGTGTTTGATTGCTGTGGATTGAGTCGATGCAACTAGGATTTGTTGTTGAAAATTCATTCTGCTTTGTTTTTCTGGCTGGCGAATGGGAATAGAGTGAATGAAACTTTTGAAGTTACGATGATGTTGGAGAACCACAACGGCTGTTAAGAACTTGCATGTAGTAGCTGTGAAAGTGGCAAAAGAGTGAAGTGTTGGTTTTTAGCCTATGATCAAGAGAATGCAGGGTTGTAGGTGGTTCGATCATTACCCGTATTTGGGTTGAAATGTAGGCCAAATGATAACTTGTTCTTAATGCTCCTTTCGGTTTTATTACAGACATTAAAGAGGGAGCAGGAAAAGTGTAATTTTTTTTTTATTTTATTTTCGGGTAATATTGTTTCTGCATGGAGGGTATACTTTCCTTATTTGGGGCTAATGATATTCTGAATTGCAGCATTTAGTCTTTTGGTGTTTATAGCTGATCAAGTTATTAAGTTGGCTACCAGTGTATTACTGTAGGTTTTTCCTTTTGAACTTTATGGTTTTTACTCTCGAGTTATTTCTGATCTATTAACAGAACCTTGGATATAGGGCTCGTCTGATTCTGATGAAGTTTAATTTTTTTTGGTCTTTCTTTTGTCAATTCATTTGATACTTTCCTCATAGATTTTCCTTAGAATTTAACTAGTCGCTTTTATTGCATACATTTTTCTTTGGGTGGTATGTAAGGACAAGTTTTGTCCTTCAGTTAAGTGGTTGTTGGAAGTTATTAAAGTGAATTTTATGTTAAAACGTAGGTTGTTAGAATTCTGAGCGGTGAATATTAATATTTAATTTTCTTTGCTTATCTTTCACTTGTCTTTGTTAGGAGCTTTTGTTTTTAGGATGCTAGTCTTTTTGATTTGTAAATGGATTAATTATTGCAAAATGATGTTGTTTTGGATATTTTTAAGTCTTTCTATTCCTGACTTCCTTATTTTGGTTATTACTCTTTCTTTCTTTCAGTCCTGAGGCTAATGAAAAGGCTCTTGTTGGACATCTCTCAAGGCATAAAGGACCAGTAAGTTTTACGCTTCTGCAGTATTTAAGCCATCTCATTGTTGAGATTCTTTAATTACTCAGACGGAATTTGTCGAACTTCTTTCAATTTCAGGTTCGTGGTCTTGAATTTAATGCCATTGCACCAAACCTGCTTGCATCCGGTGCTGATGATGGCGAAATTTGCATCTGGGATATGGCAAATCCTTCAGAACCCTCTCATTTTCCTCCCCTTAGGGTAGGTATCATTACTTGTCTCTGATGCATTCAAAGCCTTATTGTTCACCATAGGTATTTTTTCTACTTTTTTTTTTTCTTGGTGCTGGTTGGCTTGGTCCTTGTTTGCGACACAAAAATTTACTTGTCAGTATGCAGCTTTACATTATCAATAGACATATTAGCATAAATTTCTGATTGTCATTTGCTTCCTCCACTCATGAATTAAAATAAGTGGTTTGAAATTTTGGGTGTGAGAATAAGTGGACTCCTGAATTTCATTGAAAGAGAAATCTTTAAGAGCTGAAATCTGTTAGCCCACAAATTCGATTATCCATGGGGCTTGAGCTGCACACCTTTACTTGCAATTGGTAACTGAATGTGTAAATGATTGCGGAAACTGTTGTGTTGCATACTGACCTGGGAACACAGCTCTCAAGTTGTTTTATTTAACTTGTAACATTTTTTCCTTTTTCTTGATAAGTAATGTATTGTGTCAATGTAATTTGTTTTTAATATCATAATGTCTTACTACGAAGATTTTACACAGTTGTATTATCTTGAGGTGGGAGATTCTGCGATCAACATCAACTGTGAATCATACTAAAATATATCTACATATATTTACACACACACACACACACACACACACACACATATATTGTATCTGTCGAAAGGGAGCATAATTTATAGTTGACATAAAAAATTACAGAGCATGGGAAAATTAGTTGAAAGTGGAAAGTGATAAAAAGACCAGAAAAGTAGCTTCTTGTTTGATTTAGTATTTATTGGCCTTAATAAGTTTGCGCATTTAAATATATGAGTATAGAGGAAGTTAACATTTTCCAAGACTTATGAATGCACTTCATAGTTGTAATAAGATTAAAATTTACTTCTTTTATCAGAACTGTGTAAGGGAGATAGCTTTTATAAACTATTGGATAAAAATTGAGTACTTTGAAAGTTGGGTCTTGCGCACTTTCACCAAAGTTGCACATGCCAGTACAAATCTCGTGATTTTATTAATATTGTTGTAAAGTTAAATTTGATCCAGTCTGTACTTTTTAAAGTGAAAAGTGTGACCTACAACCATGAAGGGGAAAATGCTTGATACATCTTTATTAGTAGAGAATAAATAAGTGTTCTATTGCCTTTCTTTACTGTGAAAGAAACAATTAAGTGGGAGGCAGAGTGAACCTAGTATTATTCTTATGTGGTAGGATATTCATTTAAAATTTTCTCGTTTGTTACTACTAGTGCCCTCTTTTTTATGATACATTAAATGCTATCCATTGGAGAACAAGTATCTTATGGAGTTCCATTAATCATCATACCCAACACTCCAGAGACAGGAGTCAAAGCTTGACGTTTCACCTTCTGTTTTTTCTAACTTGATTTGGGAGATACGGGGAATAGAGAGGGTTTTTTTTTTTGGGGGGGGGGGGGAAGGGTTTTGTATGGGGGTGTAGGCAGGAAATTCCAAAGTGTTTTATTACCCTAAATGTATTGCTGAGTATGGTAGACTTAGTTGCTTAGCCCTGTTTATCTATTTGGTTGATGAAAAACACAAATTCTTGCCCTGGCTCTGATATTCTCTCTTTCTCTTGTATATTCTCCATGTTTCTAAGTATTTTGTGAAATCTTTATGCAGGGGAGCGGTTCCGCTGCTCAGGGAGAAATTTCGTTCTTATCTTGGAATAGCAAGGTTCAACATATATTGGCTTCTACTTCATACAATGGGACAACTGGTAATGAAGGAAATAAAGTGTAGGCATTTTTTTTTTCCTGTTTACTAATGCTGATAAGATGTTCTATGAATATGTGTATGTATTTCTGTTACAGTGGTGTGGGACCTAAAGAAGCAAAAACCAGTAATTAGGTAACATTCTGGCTATTAATGCAAAGTCCTTCACTTGTTTTGTTTCCAGTACTTTTTGTATGCTGTAGTCTGATATGGTTTCCTAGTATGATATCTTTACCTCACTTGGACTATGTCAACTTACAGCTTTTCAGATCCAGTCAAAAGGCGGTGCTCTGTGTTGCAGTGGAATCCTGACATTGCAACTCAGCTTGTGGTTGCATCAGACGAAGATAGCTCACCATCTGTGAAGGTATTGACTATGTGATGGATATTGCTTTGCTTGGGATAAAAATGTCTCTTTGGTCATGTGATTTGAAAGTAAAGATTTTCTGTTCAGTAACTCTAGTGATGTTTGTGCAAGCAGCTGTGGGATATGCGTAACATAATGTCACCGGTGAAAGAGTTCACAGGGCATACTAAAGGTAATCATGCTTGGTAAGATGGCATATCATTTTGAATGTGCCAGTGTCTTTTGAATCTCCCTTTAGATTAATGCCAGGTACTCTTGGTCTTGCATGACTTGTCAAAATTTTGATTCTGTCGATATTTTTGTACTATAGTCTGAACTAATATAATTGGATCTGTTGTCATGTATAGACACAATGAAAATCGTTTTTTATTAGATTCTTGAAAAGATTAAATTGGCAGGTCTTAGATCCTGATTCTATAACTACTATGCTACTGTAGTTGTTCTAGTTATGCAGTTCCTGTACTTTCAAAATTCCTGATATGTTATAATCACTTTAGTTTTCTCGCGCTTGCTGTTGATCTTTGCACCTTTTGACTGTGTTATGTCAGGTGTGATTGCAATGGCTTGGTGCCCCATTGACAGTTCCTATTTGATTACTTGTGCCAAAGATAGTCGAACTGTATGTTGGGACACAGTTTCAGGGGAGGTACAAACTTGCTCTTACAAATGGAAATTTTCGTCTTTTTATTTCTCTTTTGGTATACAGTGTCAATGTATAGTACTTTATGCCGTGGTGACAGTTCATGTTTAATTTTGACTTAGATTGTCAGTGAATTGCCTGCTGGCACCAACTGGAATTTTGATGTACACTGGTACCCAAAGATACCTGGGATCATATCAGCATCTTCATTTGATGGCAAAGTTGGCTTTTATAACATTGAGGTATCCGCCAACTTTATTTTTATGATTCCACAAAATGTTTGGCCTTTTTTCAGCCTGCTGACAAGTAATTGTATATTGGCAACTGTTATAATTGAAACAATTGATTGGAAAAAATTATGAATATTTGGTATCCATATTATATGCCATTTTTCTCTCTGAGGTGAATGCTAAATTAGATGACTAGGATAAATGGGACAGTAATTGGATGAGTAGAGCAACGCATGGAATACAGTTTTGTGGTGTATGGGGACTCTGAGAACAGCAATAATTTAATGAGAAATCAATGCAACGATCTGAATTTGGATGTGGTGCTAAGTTAAGATCAAGGTAGTTTATCTAAGCTGGTGAGGTTTTGGAGTAAAGTTTCCGTGAAAGCTTGATCTGTAATGCTAGAACAACGAAGAACCTTGATATTACTTGAATATGATCAGAAATGTTTCAGTTCTTATATGCATATATATATTCTCTCCCATGGTATTGTGTTGGTTTTCTTATGCTGGTAGAATTGGTGTAACTTGTAATTTTCTTTTGTTGCCTTCTGTTATAACGGATTTTATGTATTCTTTTGCAGGGTTGCCGCTATGGTGTTGGAGAGAATGAGTTTGGTGCAGGTATTCTACTTATTAGGTGTTGTTAATTATTTAATTTTCCGCAGTGGACAACTGTACTGGTACACACTTATTACATGATTTCGTCTGACTTTTCTTTTTCTTTCTCCTTTTTTTCTTCCCCTGTCTTGAGCTCAGTTGTTGATTGGTTCTTGTGATGGTAGGTTTTGAGTTGACTAGAAAAGAGTATGAAATTTGGATCCTGAAGCCTTTTTAGTGTGTTTTGAACGATATAGCTAAAGAAATTCTTTTGCATATATGTAGAATATGTGTTTTTGGGATGGTCAACAAGGTAATTGTCTATGATTTTTAATTTGGATCACCAGGGAAACTTCTTAAAGGATGTGGTTGAATTTGGCGCTGGACAATAGAGGCTTACATGGTCTGTTCTATGTTCTGTTGTGAATGAATGTTGTTTGCAGTTGAAGGCAACTAAATATTTATCTTGTGGGATGTAGAGGCTAGTCTTTCTTCTGCAGATAAGTCCATTGGATATGGTAGACCTAAATGGATTGGAATGGATGATCCTAACAAAGGACTTAGGCTTTCATGGTCTGTTCTATGTTCTATTGTGAATATTTATGTTGGTAGCAGTTGAAGGCAATTAAATGTTTGTTTAGTAGGCTTTAGAGATTAGTCTTGTTTCTGCAGATGAGTCCATTGGATATGATAGACCTGAATGGCTTGGCACGGATGACCCTAAAAAAGAACTGAAGGAACAGGAATAAACTTTTAGGGATGCTGCCATGCTTGTACATGGTTGTAATTCTTGAACTTTACTTTTTGAGGGTGTACTAGTTATTGGAGTTGGCGGTGGGAAGTATCTAAAATAGAAGTAAATTAATGGTTGCTTCACCTTGAACATTACATTGTCAGGACCAATTTCTATGGAATTGTTATAAATTTTAGTAGATGCTGTAAACTAATTTCTTGTGGACAATTTTGGGACTAAGTTAAGTTTTGGTTTCCATAGTGGTTAATTTTAGGAAATATTGCCAGTTCTATATAAAAGGGGTGGAAGCCTTTCTTACATGCTCTTTGTTCCAATGATGTAACAATTGGGTGGAAGGACATCAGGTGGCATCTGCTTGTACTGTTGTACTGTAGTACCTTAATTATACACTTCCCATTCTGGCTTCATCCTTTCATCAATGATTTTGTCTCTAAGTAGCTGGCACTTGGTCCTTTCTGGGTATTGGACTCTGCCCTGTGGGCATTTTAATGTCTCAAAGTCTGGAACCTCTTACTTCAAACAAATTTAACAAGCTCAATTCCATAAGCACTATTTTTAGTGAGGAATCCTTTTATGCCATAAGCATTAGCTAGACCAGCCATTGTTTGAAGTCATTGGACTTGGTGTCAACTCTCTCCCTTTTTCCATATTTCCTTCTCTCCTAGTTCCTATCTTGCCTTAGACTTTGTTTCAACTCTGAACAAAGGTGCTAAACTCTTCTTCAGAAAAGGAAAACACTTTATATGAGATTACAATTATTTGTTTTCTTGTTTGTACCTCAGTGGGTTTCATTTATAGATTTCACATGTTTAAAACTTCGCTGTTCAAACGTTTGTTATCAAACTGGGTTAGGGGGGAATTGAGTCTGGGACACTGTTGGATTTAGTTGTCATTCTACGTCCTGTATCTTGTTCTGCCATTGTAAATTCACTTGCACAAAACACTCTCTGCAGTATGTTAACAAGCTTGGCTTTTGGACCAAATGCTGGTTCTAGGTCCTGTAAGATTGGGGTGTTTGGTTCTCTGAGGGGTTTAAATCACATGGAGACAGTGTTGTTGGAATGAACTGATTTAACATATACTCATACAAGGATACTGGTTTTCTTTATTTTGTTAGAAGAGTTTCATCTGCATTTTCCCAATCCAATATAGTACTTTCTACAATGGTGTGTTTAAGTATAGATGCCTTGGTTTTATGTTTGTTTAACCTGTCTCTTTGTGGAAGCAAGTTTTGAATTTTGTTGGGTTATTGGAACAGAAATAATCATTAGTTGATGAATAGGGCATTCATATGGGGAAGAAAATAAATTTTATTTCCTAAGAAGTGTTCTATGAGTTGCTATATGCACAAATGATACCTCTTTTTATATCCATCTCCTTCATGCAGCTCCTCTGAGGGCTCCAAAATGGTATAAGCGTCCTGTTGGAGCATCATTTGGCTTTGGTGGTAAGCTTGTATGGTTTCACCCTCGGCCTTCTGCTACAGGTGTCCCAGCTGGTGGTTCAGAGGTATCTTTGTTGGTTAGTCTCTTTGTTCATTTTAGACGTTTTTGTTTGTTCATATTCCCCTCTTGGTCCCAGGTTTATGTGCATAACTTAGTTACTGAAGACAGTCTGATGAGTCGATCATCTGAATTTGAAGCTGCGATACAAAATGGGCAAAGGTCTTCTCTGAGGCTGCTTTGTGAAAATAAATCACAAGAGTCTGAGTATGTTATCTTCACTGGCTGCATTTTTTATAATTTCTCTTCTGTAATAAGCAATAATGCAATCACTTCTGCATTACTTGATTCCTTTTGATTTCTTGTAACAGATCTGAGGATGAGCGTGAAACATGGAGCTTCTTGAAAGTTATGTTTGAGGATGATGGCACAGCGAGGACGAAGCTGCTTGCTCACCTAGGGTTTAGTTTATCTATTAAAGAAAAAGATAGTGTTCAGGATGCTCTCGATAGTGTTCAAGATGCTATTTCACAGGAAGTAAATGCTCTTGGACTTCAGGATACAGTGGCTGAAAAGGTCGGATATGGGGGTGATAAAGAAACCACCAATTTCCCCACAGATAATGGGGAGGATTTCTTTAACAATCTTCCGAGTCCCAAGGCTGATACACCTTTGTCAACCTCTCATGGTACTTTTGCTGCTGGGGAAGCTTCCCATGGTTCAGAACAACTGCAGCAAGAACCAGATGAAGTTGAGGAGAGTGCTGATGCAGCATTTGATGATGCTGTCCAACGTGCTTTAATTGTTGGAGATTATAAGGGAGCAGTTTCCCAGTGCATATCTGCAAATAAAATGGCGGATGCTTTAGTTATTGCTCATTTTGGTGGTGCATCTTTGTGGGAGAGCACGCGTGATCAATACTTTAAGATGAGTCGTTCTCCATACCTAAAGGTAGTTCTAATCTCTAGACATAAATTTGCTTTCCATGTTCTGGCGTTATTCCTTAATAATAAATTTGAAGGCTTCCCATGACATGGTTCGTTTTCATTGTCAGGTTGTCTCTGCTATGGTGAAGAATGATCTCCTGAGCATTGTGAACACGAGACCCCTGAAGTTCTGGAAAGAAACACTTGCCCTTCTTTGTAGTGTAAGTTTCGTACTCTTGTTGAAGAAAGTGTTGTTTTGTGATATTTTAAGGGACTTCAATAGATGATCTTCAAAAATTCAAGTATGAACATTTTGTTGTGGCATTTCCCCTCATTTCAGCACCTGGTCTGCTATTATTTGCGTGCTTTGGAGTTATGTGCATTTTGTGATATAGGGATTTCAATAGACTGTTCTTCATAAATGAAAATGTGAGCATGTTGTCGCTCAATTTAACCCCATTTGCACACCTGGTCTGCTATTTTTTGTATGCTTTGGGGTTGTTATGTGCATTTTATGCATGCCAGTTGCAAAGGATTGCTGCATGGATGACGTCACTGTTCCTGTATCTTTATTTAGTTGCAAGAATTGCTAGGGTCTTTCTTTTGGCATCTTTTGACTGAACTATCCTTAAATAGATGATAGTATTACAAGGAATCAACTGTAAACCATGAAGTAATGAGTTTAATATCTAGGTTTTTTTGTGGTTGATATGATATTTTTTTTTTCCTGATACCAGCTTCTGTACCATGGTCCAAAAGTCAGACAAACGAAACCTCAACTCAATTTTTTATTTACTTTGCAATGAGGGGTGATGGTGTCAGTTGTTACATATAATAGTTTCATTTCAAGCTAATATTTATTGATCATGAAGTTATTGCCACTAATATGATTTGTCAATTTTCTTAATCATCTTTGATGAACAGTTTGCACAGAGAGAGGAATGGACGACACTCTGTGACACACTTGCTTCTAAACTCATGGCTGCGGGTAACACATTGGCTGCTACTCTTTGTTATATATGTGCGGGAAATATTGATAAAACTGTGGAAATTTGGTCAAGGAGTCTTCAGACTGAGCATGAAGTGAAATCCTATGTTGATCTTCTTCAGGTCGATTTGCTACCTTGAGAGCTGTATTTACAGATGTATAATCTGGCCTGAAAGATTATTTATTTATTTTTTCTCAATTTATTTTCAGGATTTGATGGAAAAGACTATTGTGCTTGCCTTGGCCACTGGGCAAAAACGGTTTAGTGCATCTTTGTGTAAGCTTGTTGAGAAATATGCTGAAATTTTAGCTAGTCAAGGGCTTTTAACAACAGCATTGGAGTACCTTAAACTTCTGGGCTCTGATGAATTGTCACCTGAACTTGTGATCCTAAGAGATCGCATTGCATTCTCTGCAGAACCTGGTATGTGCTTTTGCTAATACCTTTAGCGTACTGTTGGAACCCTGTGGTTGCTGGATGAAATTTTTTGTTGTTTCTTGTTCGTATTATAAATGGCGCGTGTTATTTTTTTAAACATGCTCCTACTCCCTATTTGTTTTGGCTGATATTGCAGTTAACGTTAAAGGTATACATTTGGAGTTTTTTATATAACCTTAACTCTTTGGTCTAATTATATAATTAGTAGCATCAGATGGTATTTGTAACTGATTTTGGTTTTCTCTTGCTTGAATATTGGGTATTTGTACCTTCTTTTGTTGCATCAATGTTTCATGGTATGTTTTATATCCAATTGATGATTTGGATTTTCTTGCCAAGATTTTCTTAACTTGGGTTTATCTTTGAGTTTAAATTGAGATTCTGATTTATGTCCACAAGTAATTTGACTAAAGTTTAGCACCATCGTTGGTGCCCAATGTTCAAACGTTATGTTTAGTGTTACTTTTCTCGTTTACTGATTATATGACTGCTCAGCTGTGGTTCAATTTGCCAATTTCACTATATGTAAACAGCTCTAAAGTAAATACCACTTGGCTTGCTTGGGTGCTTAAGTCCCTGCATATTTAAGATTGTTTAAGCTTTCTGGTGATCTTTATCTTTTGTTTATGTTTGCAGTCATGCATGTATAATGACACTGGAGATTAGTACGATCTCATCATATTCACTTTGGCATCGTGACAAACATCATTTAAGATCTGATGTGGTTCATATATTAAACTAGGAAATTGATTTGCTTCTTAATTGGTAATTGGAAGAGATTCATTTCCATCATATCTTCAAAGATAGATGACTTTCCAAATTTTTTTTTAATAAATTTATAAAATCAGATACCTAAACTAGTCTCCTGGTTGAGGTAGTTTTGTGGGCCGTAACCTCTGCTTGTGTATTCTTAATGTTTGCATTCACTTGATGAATTGGTTTTGTTTCTTTGTTGCAGAGAAAGAAGCTGGGGATAGGGCTTTTGAAAACTCTCAAACACAAACTGGGTCAGTTTATGGTGCTGATCCTTCCAACTTCGGTGCAGTTGATGCCTCTCAGTCCTATTATCAGGTGTTTTATTTGTGCATATCATTTTCCATGTAGAAGTGGTTTCGACCGCTGTTCTTTTTGTTGCTTTGCTCTGAGGGTATTCTTAGTGTCTGTTTTTCAAATGATGTTTGTGGCTTAGGAAACAGTACCTGCACATCTGCAGCCAAGTGTTTCTAGCAGTCAGTATGGTGGAAATTATCAACTTCAATCTAGTTCTCCTTATGGAGGAGCATATGGTGCTCCGGCCTCATATCAGGCACCCAACTTATTCCTTCCATCCCAGGCACCCGCTCAGGTACTTTGTGTAATTGGGTTAATCTATTGCTGTTAGTTTCTATTTGGTCTCATTTGCACCCTTCTTAGTTCCCTATAGCTCTGCTTTGAATAAGTTCATTTGTAGTGTATGTTTATGCTGCTTGATGTTACATGTACCAATCACATCCATGCCCTTACAGCGAGAAGAAGTTTACTTATAAATCTTCAGAATGAAACTTTTGACTTCTCAATCATCTTTGTGAAAATCTTTAAAGGTTATATTTGCTTGTCATTAAAGAAATTTCCGGCATTTGACATATCAATGCTGTTGGGTAATTGAATTTTGAGCATCAATTTTCTTTTTTAAGATGTTTCTTGTGATTGTAAATGATCTGTTATATATGATTCTCATGTTTTCTTCCCCCCATCTACTAGCCAAACTTTGCTGCACCTCCTGTCAATGCTCAACCAGTTGCAAGGCCCTTTGTTCCCGCAACTCCCCCTGCTTTGAAAAATGCGGAGCAATATCAGCAACCTACGTTGGGTTCTCAGTTGTATCCTGTATGTAGATTTACTTCTAATCTCTCTGTCCCTCTTTCTCTATACAAATACATAGCCATATATGATATACAAATATATGTATTTATGTGTACAGATATGTATCCAAGTTAATGTATAAACTTCTCATTAAAATTTCCTTACATGTGTGTCAGGGAGCCATTAACCCTACATATCAACCTATTCCCCCTGCGACTGGTCCAGCTGTCCCTCACACGTCACATCTGGGTTCAGTTCCTGGCCATAAAATGCCACAGGTTGCTCCCGCCCAGCCTCCGAAGGGATTTATGCCAGTTAATTCAGGGGTTGGTCAAAGACCTGGAATGGGTTCAATGCAACCAGCGAGTCCTACTCAGGCTGCAACAGCACAACCTGCTGTTACTCCTCCAGCACCTCCACCTACGGTGCAGACTGTTGATACTTCAAATGTACCAGGTAAATTCTTAGACATGCATAGACGCACACATACACCAGCACGCATGTATATTTTTGAGTACTCTTTACATTATATATTCATCTGAGAATTACCAAACGTACTATGTAAATTCTTGGACACACAGATGCACACATACACAATCATCTACATTTATATTTTTGTGCACTTTGCGTTGTATATTCATCCTTTTTAGAGTTCTGAGTAACATTACTGGGCTTTAATTCCATTGACTCTTTGAGTTAGAATTTAGGTTTACTTTATATAACTTAATCAAAATGTTATCTAATCCGTGGGAGCAGGGAAATCATTATAATGATGATTCTCTGAATTTCGAGTTACTTCTACTTTACATAGTTTACTCAAGTCCAATTTAATGAAACGATAACAAGAATAGCTGTGGTGGTAACATGTCATTTTACACTTAGGAGATGCTGATGACGTTAGGTGTTAGCTGTTGGAAGTCCCCAAATAATAGTGGTTGGGTTGGGCTTAGCAATTTTCGTGTCCACAGCAAAGTATCTTTCTTCTCTGTTTAGATCCAGAAAATATACACGAGGAGTTTTGATGATTAATGGTGCACGTGTTTCATTTTTTTTTTTTCTTGACTGAGCACCCAAATATGCACGAGAAAGAAGATTTCTCTTAACATGGAACTTGTTTTGCTCCAGATAGTAAATTGTTTTGGAAAAAGGTTGTGATCGGTGGACAAAATGTTACTGTGTGGAACTAATCTCGGCGTTTAACAATTTTGGTTGACAAAAATTCCTGGTCAATAGTTTTTGACGTTGTTGGTGTTTAAACAAAAAGGCAATGAACAAATAAAGGAGGCTCAACAAGCATCTTGTCTTTTTGAAGTATTTTGGTGCTTCCTGGCATTCTTTTCATGCATCTTGTTTTCTGACTTCATAACACGCTGCTGGTAGTTTCATATCTCAGGTTTTTACTCTACTTGCTGTTATTGTTCTCCTTGCTGTTTATGCTAATGTTGTTTATCGTTTATGGTTAATTTCCCCAGTCCACCAGAAACCTGTCATCATGACGTTGACCAGGCTTTTCAATGAGACATCAGAAGCACTTGGAGGTGCACGTGCAAATCCAGCTAAGAAGCGTGAAATAGAAGACAATTCTAGGAAATTAGGTGCCCTGTTTGCAAAACTGAACAGTGGGGACATATCAAAGAATGCTGCCGATAAACTTGTTCAGCTCTGCCAGGCTTTGGACAATGGTGATTTCAGTACTGCACTTCATATACAGGTATGGTTCTTTTAAGATTCAAAGGCTTGATTCGGTTACATAACTTGAGAAGTAAATTCTGTTTGTTTTCTTCTGTTTCTGCCTGATTCAGGTACAACTTACCACTAGTGAATGGGATGAGTGCAACTTCTGGCTTGCTACACTAAAGCGAATGATTAAGACGAGGCAGAGTGTGAGATTGAGCTAGAAGATGTAGACTCATACCTGATTCTTGGTTTGAAACTTCCTGCATCTTAGTGGTCATCTTTTTGGAGTGATATTTTTGGATGCTGTCGGTCGAATTAGTTCTCAGGACTATGACGGACTGTTGCTGATTGTTTTTAAATTTAATACTTGTAGTATTGAGTAGCTTTTTTCTTTTTCTTTTTTATTTTTAGAGAAGTTAAAATCCATAGATGATTTTCTTTTTCTTTTTGACTGCTCAGCCTTCTAGTGAGCCGCTTAATAGTTGTTTTCTGTCGTCTCCCAGTGTCATTTTTTTTTTCTTCAGGAAATTGATCTGTACCACCCTTTTGATTTTATATTATTAGTATAAATGCAAAAGTTTGAATAATATGACAAGATTCATTGAGGTGAGCGGTATCTCACAGTCATTGTAATTTTTAGCATTTATGCTCCTTTCAAGGGGGATGCTCTCTTTTTAAGACTTCGACATCCACTTGCATGAATGTTATCAAGTATTTTTGTACCGTCTCACATCAACTATGTAGCCACCAAGAGTTAATAATGGGGAGTCTAGAACAAAGTACAGAAATAGAGAGTTATAAATGTGATCCATTCGCTTTGATGCATTCAATGTCAATCACGAGTTTTCAAATCTATTGTGGTGTCAAAATATAATCTTTAATCTAGATAATGAACCATTTGCGTCAGCTTTTAACAACTCTGGATAATGAGGGTATTATTAACTTTTGAGTCAGTTTTTGAATTAAATAATGAACTTTTAATATGGAAATATAATAAAGGCTTCTCCTTAGCTCTATATAGAAAATACTAAATTCTAATTTGCAGAAAGGTATTATTGATGGACTGATATTGTTCATAATGGGTGATGGGGGTGTGGAGTTGTCCAATATTATTAAGAGATGAGTCTATGGAGTTGTTTAAATTAAGCCTTAAGGTTTTATAGGCTCTTGAAAAATCAATTCCACAAATAATATATTAAATAATGCCTTATATTAAAATTTTAGTACATTTTTCTAATACCAATCGGGATTAGTTCTCTCTCTCTCTCTTTTGTTCTTTTTTTTTTTTAATTTTTTGGTTATTTTGTTTTTGGTTCCATTAGTTAGATCCTCATCAGCAGAATGGATTGCCGCCTATTAGTGGCAAATAGTCTTTTGTTGCTGGATTAAAGTTGGAGTTCTTTGGAAAGGGGAGTCTCAACTTGGAGAATATGACTTAAAGGTTCTAAAGGTTCCACTGGAGCTTAGGTTCAAAGTTTTTGGTATACAACTCATTCCTAAACCTTAAATTACATGGTGGTGCATGTATAGCATTCCTCAACTTCTATGTTATATATATATAAATTTTCAACCATATTTTGTTTGAGTGAGGCGTGGATCTCTTACTTGCACAAAGTCTCATCTATAGAGAGTTGCATTTCTCGTTTCCTTTGCATAATTTTCTATTATTCATTGTTTGTCTCGTGAACCCTTTTCTCACCAATAAGTAAAAAAAATATATAAAAAATGACTTGATTTTTGGATTTAGAAAGAAGCGAATCCTTGGACAGCTAAAATATTATAACCTAAAAAAAAAAAAAAATTATCACTTGATTTTGCTGAACGAATTAATCAAAAAGAGTTGGTGACCGAATACAGCAGGCACGTGGTCGAATCGAGTGCCTACTTGATGATGTCCCCGTCCTTCCAGAAAGTGGTCCTTCTCTCCTTTATGTTTGACCAGAAGGCGGATAAATAATTAAGGGACCCAGTTCCAGAATCGCATCATGGTGATGAACAAGGCTTTATTGACAAATTCGAAGCAACTGGATTCAAGCCAAATATCCACTAATTAATTGTATATAAAACATGAGGTTGTGGAAATAATTCAATTGGGGTGGCGCAAGCAGTTGGAAAAATTGAGAGCTGTCAAACCTTGACTTTTGCGAAAGGGATATTAGCTCCCCCGCCTGCTGCTAACAGCTACAGACACCAACCTTCTAGTTTTGCGAGTTTGTGACAATCTTTGGGCCACTGTCTCTTCGACAACTCTACTGTTTTTGTCTGTTCTACTAATGTAAACCCCCAAAAAAATGAATGCAAGGCTGACAGTTCTAGGAGGGCATCTCCTTTGATGTCACGGACGTCGAATATTTTACTTGGTTTTCACATAGCAAGCGACGAATAACATGCTATGATTCCTTATGATCAAGAAAGGCTGAGAAAATGACTCTTCTGCCTCCTCTTGTTCTTTCCTCTTGTTACTTACTGTTGTTTGAATCAGTGACAATCTTCTAATATAGTCGATAAGTACCTAATTCAGTAATAAGTATGAGGTTTAACACTTCAAATATATAGAAGTATTTGATTTCAAAGGAAAAACTAAAAAGGGTGTTTATTACCTAAGAACCCCACAAGTTCCCATTTCAAAATCTATAACTGGACTAAGGGGTCATTTGTGACCTTTACGGGTTGATTTATCTGTGACCCGGAACATCCGTTGGAGCATTTTCCTTTATTGGTCCCATCTTTAACCAAAGCAAGAATCGTAAATTCTTTTTACTGCAGCGATATGATTGCCTTCATAGGGTTCTAGCTGTAACTTTGGCAGCAAAGTACCCTTAACAGTCCACGTGATTAAAGGGGGCCGTGTAGAAATGAAAGAGATATGATAATTTCAACCATATCATCAGCATGTGGAGTTCCAACTATAAAATTGAAGATCAATGATCACGTAAAGAATGCACATCGATTAGGCAGCTCAGAGCCTTAAGCATCAAATAATAATCATTTCAAATAAATTGAATAACTCTTTGGGTCAAACATTGGTTACCAACCTCGGTATCCCAGGATGCCAAATGCTAACATATCAGGGTTTTCCAACTCAGTCATGCCGACATGAGAAAACTAGTGATAATATGAATATAGAATCCAAAGATGAGCCAGACAGAGGTTGGTTTATACGACGTTTCAACTACCTGCTCTTTAAGTAACTGTAAAAACACAGACGAGGTTTTCAAAGGTGCTAATATATGAGGACAAAGCCCCTGTTATGGTAGGTGAAGAGGATAAGCAAGAAAGGGAAAGGAAAATAACAGCTCCACCGCACTGATTTAATATGGTATGGGGTGCATTAGTGGAAGGCAGGCAACTTTCACATTGGATGAAAATGACCTTAGGTACCAACTTGCAGTCCTACAACCAATACGATATCGACCATATCTTAATGGAACTTGATATTCTGCGAGAGAATCAAAATCACTCTGTTTTACATGTTTGTTGAACATATGCCTTCAAGGAAGTACGCATTAGTCTTCATTTCCCATCAAATTCGAATCGATGCAACAGGTGGGTAATGTGATTGATTTACCTCTACAAAAGGAACTGAAGGAGTAAATCTGTAGGTAGACCATGAAAAGGCACCGATTCTACATGGTATTAGAGACCATTTATAGTATGCAGTTCTTAAACTTCTTGTTATCATCTGTTGCACACTCATCAGTAGATCAGGTTGGTGGAAATCACCTCAAAAATTTCCTGAAGGTCACCCCATGGCCCACATAATTTACTTTCAGGATGGGATTCCACCCGAAGTTGTCCTCCACCTCCTTGTTTACATTAAAAATGCCGAAAGCCTCAGGACAACTTAAACATTTTTGCCTATGCTAGAATCATGAACAGAAGTGAGACCTGCAGCTGCCTTTTCTGATCAATAAATACGTCCAGAAAGCTGAATAATATATGCAGGTTCTTTAAGTTTGGAACAAAGAAGAAATTATCCAGTAAATTTAAGAGGGTATTTCACTGAATATTGAAACGTAAGGCCAAGTTTTGCCCATCACAATGAGAGTTAATAAAACAACGGTGAAAACAAATATGTCACTAACGACATTCATTTTCATTAAGTATTTTCGTTTACATCAAAAGAAGGATAAAATGAAACGAAAAGAAAAGAAAATAGAAAATCAAAATACAATTTGTACCAGAGCAGCATATTTTGAGTACAAAGGTATGATACCACCGAGAAGATGGATTTTTTGATATGTATTCAGCAGCATTTGTCTTTGTACATCAACTTTTTGTGACAGAGGACTACCAACCCTACAGGGGGGACATTAGCTATGTACCCTTTTATCCACAATGTGAAAATAGGAACACATTGAAATTTGAATGAACATGGAATTTGATTCTACAAATCCAGAAAATATTGAGCTAACAAAAAATCTACACCAGTTGAGTTCGCAAGCAAGAGAAGTCTTACAAGACTGAGCTTCGCTCCATCGTCCAATTGAATGTTTGGAGATCAATTAGACATATCTCCAGCTGCCTGAGAACTAAAGTTCAAGAAACTACATTTCCTGCCGAAAATATTTCTGAACTTCCCCCAGCTGATTTATTTCGCCTCAAATGGAAAGCATCGTCATTGTAACCACCGGTGTGGGATTGATTTCTCCCTCTGCGGAAATATCTCCCACTGCCAAATTTAGTACTAAAATTTGCTGTTCGAGCACCAGGTTCAACCCCATCAACCTCCACATCAGGACCAGCCATAAGCTCCATCAAGTTGCTCCTGAAACCCAAGTCTGAATACACTCTTCGTGAATTCCTCGTTGACAACCGACCAGATTTCCATCCATGGCGTCCAGACCTCCTTCTACATCCTCCACTCCCCAATTATTCACAGTTTTCAATCCTACTGGACCCCCGACAGTCTCCACCATCATACATGGATTGTTAAAACCATTCCATGAATGAAGCGGGACCAATTTACTCAACCCACTAAGCCACTCAACAATCTCCTTCATCGCAGGCCTCCTCTCCCTACAAGACCTCACACACTTGGAGGCAATCACTGCCAGTTGCTTCCTCACGATCAAATCCTTAGGAGGTGGAATCCTTGGATCATAAACGGCGGTAAGCTTCCCTTTCTTTATAAGTGGAATTGCCCAATCCACTATCGAAGGCGGCGAATGCCCAACATCGATAGCCTTCCGCCCACTAATGATCTCCAACAACAAAATCCCAAAACTGAAAACATCAGTCTTTGTGCTCAAATTATCTGGGGTCACATAGCCAGGGTCTAAATACCCCATGGTCCCCGCAGGAGGCGTAGACCTCAGCCTATAGTCATCAACATGGCACCTAAGCGCTAACCCAAAATCACCCAACCGAGCATTAAAGTTTCTGTCTATTAACACATTAGCAGACTTTATATCTCTATGAATTACTGGTGGGTTTGATGAGTGCAAAATGTCAATACCTTTTGCAGTCTGCAAAGCCAATCGAATTCTTCGACCCCAACTTGGTGGTCGAGTTGTGGAGTGAATAAATTCATACAACGTACCATTGCTCATGAACTCAACCACCAAAAGTCTATTATCAGAATCATTGGAAAAACCCACAAGATTTACCAGTCTTGGGCTCCGGATTTGGGACAGGATTTCAATCTCGTTCTCGACCTCGCTGGTTGAGACATTGGCCTTGACAGAGGGAGCTCGAGAGGGCTTCTTGACGGCAACGTGGCGGCCGTGGAGTATGGCCTTGTAGACGTAGCCATGGCTGCCTTTGCCCAAGAGCTTTTGGTCTGAGAAATTGCTGGTAGCGGCCTCAAGGTCACTGTATTGAAAATGCTGGATCTTGATGGGTTTTTTGTGTTGTGGGTTACGACCAATTTTGGAATCCTTAGATGGGGTATGCGAGTTGGCGATGGAAATGGCCGATTCCGCTTTGCAAGAGAGGTACCCCATCAAAGAAATGACCGATTCTGCTTTCCTTTCCTTCTTTCCTGGGCTCTTCTAGTTTATTCAGGATTTGAACGTGAAGATGCTGGATAAGATTACATATAAATTGGTGAAAAGTTTTGCTCTTCTCCTAGTTCAATACAACATGACAAAGAAAGAAGAAGGACGAAGGAAGAAGGAAGAAGGAAGAAGAAGGAAGAGGCCCTTGCGGTTTGCAGATGTCGGGAAGGGACAACTGTTATGAGTTGTTTCTTCGTGTTGAGAGAGAGAGGGATGGGTGGCGGATTGCAAGGATGTTGCCTCGGGAGCCCACCTGATTGGAATCCCAATGGTGAAGTAATCCTGCAATCGATTTCATTATAAAATGTGCCATCATTTATCACTGTGATGTTGAAATATGTGACCACAATATATCAATTACTCAGCTCAAGCTTTTCCTTCCCTGATATCTATATCTTCTTTTGGAAAACAGAGCTACCTTGAACATGCCTTCTCTAAGATTTATGGTAGAGTTCTTAAAATATTAACTATTGTCAGATAAATGTTTGAACAGTAAATTTTAGAGTAAATGGTAACTTTAAAGTTCTACTATTTATCCTAATTGTCTCCTTAATTTTTTCATGTAATCGTAGATAATTGAAATTTGCATATTTTGTGAGAGTTGGTGATATAAAAAGTGATTTTGTCATGATGATTTGCAAATTGGTGTTAATTGGCTACATCATACACAATTAGAAAAAAGACCAAAACAAAAAGGAAGACCCGTGAAAGCTTGCGTATGTGAAGGCATGTATGACTTTATCATCCACGGTGCCAGCTGCTGGGTCAAACGAAGGCACAAATTTTGATCTTTTGGAGGTATACAATGTCATTTCATTATTGGCAATTATTTCTTCTTCCTTCCCTTTTTGTCAACTAGAAATTTAGGCAAACTTCCTTTGGCTTTCAAAGAAACTACTCCATCAGCAATAGACTAGTTGCAGAAGTCTCTATTTTTCTCATTTTAATAGTCAATGAGAAGAAAATCACTAGAAGAAGGCATAAAATTGGACGAAGATTTTCAGAATAATGTTGTAAGCATTATGTAAACAGTGGTTTGGATTTAAAGGTTGAAACCCGGTGAAATGAGTGGATTCTTTTCTACAACCATTATGCTAGAAAAGAACATGTAAAATGATGCCTTCCTCTCTTCATCTTAGATCTCATATCTTGCTATCACTTTTCTTTTCTTTTTTCTTGGATGTAGAGTGCATGAATGACAATCATGAATTTGTGTCGCTTGACCTAAAACAATGTGTTTTTTCTTTTTCTGGGAGGAGGAGAAATTTGTACTATAATTAGAGTTGAGGGAATCGATAACAAAAAGGGTGAACTTTTTGAAATCTCTTGCAAAAGCCGAAAGGAAAAGCACAAATCTTGAACTACCCAAGACGAATAGTTTGTGTTTTCCAAGCAAGGGAAAGGGTTAATTTTGTTTATTTAGAATTCCCACAATGAATGCTCTTTCTGCTTGTGTTGGTTTTGGTGCTTTTACTCGGCTGTACCTCTAACCAACAGTGTGGTCACAATCATTAGCGGACACCTACCTCTTGGCCACACACCAACTGAATTAGGCAAGACGTGCCTTTCTAGCGGGCACCAACCCCCATCCTAGGCCTACATCTTTAACTTTCACCACTGATTTTTTTTTATAAAACATATCCATGAGTGTATATGCGATCAATATTGTGCTTTTCTCTCCAGATTTAGTCTGACATATCTAGTGGTGGTACGACAGGTTGCTCCAAAAGAAAGAAGAATTAAAAAAAAGAAGATAAAGGTAACTAAAGAAGAGAGTTTGAGATTGGACAAAGTTTTATTGGCTTTATGTTTCCAAATTGATTAGCATGTTGTTCCATGGTCTACTGTCTCTGACAGGTGGGCTCCTTCCACAGCAGCCATTGAATTGATTTTTTGGCTTTCTGGTCCGGTTACTCCTTTGTCAATGTTGTAATGATCCAGCAAGGGAAGGGCTGGCGAATATCTTCCAAAAAGGGCTCTTCCTTTAGGTCCACGTATTTTTTGTTGCTTCTAGTTGTCGGCATATTGGCTTCTTCTTGGTTGTAGTTCCATTCCGAAACTCACCAGAAAGTACAATGTCTTCTCTCCCCTTTTTTCCCTCTTCTTTTCAATACGTTTTTGGTTGGGCCAATATGATAAAGCAGATGTTAATGGGACTGAAATCTAATCGAAGCTTTCAGATTACCCAACAGCTCATGGACCTGGTCTAATACATACCAAGAATTGCTTGATCACACAACCTTTTTTGACCTCCTTAACCAGGCCTTCATGTTCCCTCGTGCTCTACTTCGGTGAACTACTTAGTTTTACGAATAATTGAACCCAACACTCTCCTCTCGATAGTCCTTGAAAGCTTCCTCCTAACTTTCCCACGAGATTCTTATCATCCAAACGCTCGGCATATGTTTTCGGCGAAGTTAACAGGCTTCATTAATACTCTAAATAAGATTATAAAAATAAAATAAAAGAAGAGAAATGGCTTGCGAAAAAAAATAAAAAAATTGGCGTCTCGTTTTGGAAGAACAAATAATCAACTTCCTTTGCACCACATACGTTTTAGTAAGCTGGTAAAGGATATGCTCTCTCCCGTCGTCTTCTTTGTTTTTGTGTATTGAACTTTTCTCGTGTTAATGAACAACGAACACAATGCAATGGTGGTTTGAAACCGTTGTGAATTCAGTGTAAAACGGAGTACAAGTGTACGTGGAAGTGCGTTGCTTAGCTTACAGTCTCAGTGCGTTAGAACCCCAAAAAAAATTAATGAATTGCAATGTACATAGAGATTAAACAGATGGTGTAGAAAAGACTCTGGATTCACAACCTGCGTACAAGATTTAGGTCTCAAACAAAAACATAATCTTGGAGTGAATTTTAAATAAAAAAAGTGTCCTTTTAACCTTTGAGTTAGTTTTTAAGTTAAATTTTAAATCTTTTAACTTGGATCAAAGTTTATGTTAAATATATTTCATCTTATATGACCTTGAACCTAATATCGCTCATCATATAAGTGTGTTTTCTTCTCTATTTGTTTTGCTTTGAAAATAGAAAGAAGCAGAATACTTACTTATGATGGGACAACAATGTTACGTGGTATCAGATTCCACCAACAATGGGAATTTCATGTGAGACAGACCAAACCTGACACTTCTTCCATTCATTAAGCCAAAAAATGAAGGAAAAGCTGCGACCAACCATCTTTTGTTGATGCCATTAAGCCAAGCTGGATTCTGACTTGGCCTTCACTGTTAACGAAAGACAATGGTGGAAAAGCCTTTTACAGCCATCGACCAAAGGACAGAAATATTCGACTATAAAAGCCTGTAAACCAATTTTTTGGTTGATTATTTATTATGCTTTTACTAATAGGGGGGTTACTGGCTAAACTTCCAATGAAAGAATAATTTTTTTTTTAAAAAAAAAAACACAGTAGGAGAAGTAAGGTAAATCAATATGAAGTAGGCAAGATAGAATGAGATTTGCAAGCAAGATAGAATGTCACAAGTAACATATCAAGGCAACATTTAAAGAGGCAAGTTAGAAAGCATTGTGGATTTGAACCTCTTGTTATTGCCTTCATTGTTAAAAGATCCATTATTTAACATAAATGTCTATTCAAGAGGTAACAGAACTCATTATTATTCTCTAGCAATGTAAAAGCCATTAGTTATATCTTAATACATTTTCTTATCATAATGCATGGTTATTTGCTCATCACCGTGCATTATATAAATAGTGCATAGACTTAAGTCAATTGAAATCTAATATGGTGAAGGATGTTAAGGGGAATCTTGACTCCAATACTATGTTAAGAAAGTTATTATCTAACTTAAAAGTTAACTTAAAATTAATATTAAATAATTTTTTTATATATTTTTTAACAATATGAAACTCAATAATTATATCTTAACATCAATTTTTATTGTGGAAGAGGAAGAAACGTTTGGAATTCAGTCTATTGAGTAGTGCAAATAAATATATGCATAAAAAAATTTAACACAATCTCAAATTAGATGTGGGAGAAATTATATTACAAATGTAACTATTCTATCACAAAATAGAGGGTACATTGCCTTACTATAACGAAGCATAACAGGCTAAACATTCTGGCATTAATATTTAAACACCATAAACAAATCTATTGAGATGGTATTAGTTAGGACCTATCATCAAAGCAACGAATATGCACAGTAGGCGTGCCCAAAGAGCAGTATAATTGCAGTATTTAATACACAAGATATGGAAATCGGCTTTATCATAAGTAGTCTCGTTGTTGTTCACCATATATAGTGAAATATTTACATCTATAGAGGTATTCCTCCCCCGAACGTCCATAATTTGCAATGAAAAAGTCCCATTCAACTAGAATCTGTTACTTCCGTTGATCTTTTGAAGGCTATAGAGAGAAAAACTACAATATATTCGAAATTTAAATCATAAAGTATTTTTCTCTATCAATATTTGTTGCTACTATGTGATTAATGATCAAAGATTTCTTAATAATGTTTTATAACAACAGATTTATAGACAATTAATGGTTTATTAAGCACGAAACTTAAATCATAAAGTATTTTTCTCTATCAAGTTTAAATCATATCACGTGCTTCATGTATTGTCATTGAGGGCAATTCAAGAAGAAACAAAAACCAAAGCGCAAGCTTATTGCATTCTATGTATTTCGCCATACAAGATGTTGCTTTTAACGATGAAGGCCTACCAATCGTTCAAAAAGATTTGCCATGTCGAAAGTTTCGTCCTTCCCACGCGGGGTTAAAGAACGGGTTATCTATCTCACTTGAATTCACTTCGATTCTCTATTTACTCGTTGATTTTGGGTCTATGCTTCAGTTTTGTCTCCCTGATTCTTAGCACGTAGATGGACTGTGTTCAATTGTAGTTCAGGTTTGATCGAGTAATGCTCATGTAATTAGTTTGCTGCACTAGTTGCTTACTGTCTAGTAAGCTTCGAGACGTGGGGATATCATTTTTACTAGTTATATCGTGAAAGTCTACAGCAATTTAACTTCAAGAAGTTCCTATTGGTAAATCTCGATAGACTACTCCATTAATGAAGTGAAGATAGAAATTTTGCATACGTTAATAAACTAAGGTAGAAATTCACGTGCTCGTAATTGCATTACCAATGACTTAGAAGAAGATAACTTTTCTAAACTTCCCTAAATCCTACCTCCATTTTCTAATTTCTACAATTATAACCTTACTCCTTAAGTAGTAGCCTTAATCTTCTAAGGTAAACCCAATACTCGTTGCACCTTTGGTGCGCACAGAAAACTGTTATACCAATGAAGTCTGTGAATGAGCAAACTCCCGGGAGGGGGAAGGTGGCTCGTATTATGCTTTCTGATGTGCCAGCTTAACAATTAGAATAGCTTCTGATTACCTAAAGTGTTTTTAAATTTAAAGCATAAAGTGTTTTTCTCTATCAAGTTTAAATCACAATTTCACTAGTGTGGCATGTGATGTGTTTCCTATTATGAACGTGAAGTTACACATGTATTAGTTAACATCCTCTTTCTTTTTCTTTTTTTTCGTTTTTTTGGCTGAACCAGGTAACTTTTTTCTTTAGAAATTGCGAACCACATGTTTCCTATGCTTTTGTATGATATATATGAGATAGAAAATCCATACTGAACAGAATAACTTTGACGTTGCTTCATTTCAAAAATGTAATGATCTATGTAAGCCAATTTGTAGGCTTAGATGCCAGTATTGAGTTTTAAACTCTAATTATTGAATAAGTTTTCCTATTTATCTCAATCCATTAATGTTCTTGTGTTAGAAAATTTGCGGTATTAGTTCCACAGAGTCCTGTAATAGTTCATTGAACCACAAAGAAATTTATACTTGTGATAATAAATACTTGTTTTTCCACTATGTAAATCTCTAAAACCTGCTTCATATCTGGATATTGAACCTTTTAGTGCGCACCTTTTCTTAATCCATCATTCGGTACGACTCATCCTGCTATGTTTTCACTACAATTTTATCTCATAAAGTGATTTTTTACTGTTCTAGCCATTAGCTCTCAGTTTTGTATTGATTGTGTTGCCCACTTGTGCTACCTCCAGTATGCTGTGACATGAAAATTGAGTCTTTTATCATGTGAACTTCCTGTTTCACCTGGTCATTAGTTATGAATGATTTGGAAATGAAATTTTATCTGCTAGTTGCTTAAGCAGGGCCAACATTGTTATTGTTTTAGCCCACATCTCTTTCTCGTACTGATTCTAGATTTTGGAATTGAACTTGTTAGTTTATCTTGCCTTTTTCTGTGCTGTTGTACGCATTTATTTCACCATCTTTCTATAAGTTGGTGGTTTATACAACAGAAAGTATTGAAATATCTTGCCAGCTTTGCCTCTGCCAATTAACCTGTATATACGTAGGTGACTGCAGTTAATGGGCAATTTCCAAGACCGATTCTCAATGTCATTACAAATTGGAATGTTGTTGTTAATGTGAAGAATGGCCTGCATGAACCAGTGCTTATCACATTGCTTAGTTTAATGCAGGAATGGCATACAACAAAGGAAGAACTCTTGGAAAGATGGTGTCTGAGGGACCAATTGTCCAATTCCTGCTGGTTGGAATTGGGCATATCTGTTTCAAGTCAAAGATCAGATTGGAAGCTTCTTTAATTTCCCTTCCCTGGGCTTCCAAAGAGCTGCCGTTGAATATCGAGGAATCATAGTTAACAATAGGGAAGTGATTCCATTACCCTTTGGAATGTCAGGTGCAGATATTACAATCTTCATTAGTGACTGGTATTCAAAAAGTAAGAAGGCTGGTGTAAATCTTGTTGGCTCACTGGCTGTTGACTGAAAACTGGCTTCCTCTACTTGTTTCCTCGGTATTGAATAATGCCTTTGTGTAAACATGATCTAAGGGAGGCTGTTGAAAAAGGAACGGACCTTGGAGTCCCCGATGGTATTGCTTACCAGATAATAAACGTGGAACCTGGTTTTTTCTGCAATACGTATGCTCATTAAGTAGCATTGACATGCTTGCGTGAACCAGTTCTGGAACAGTTTAAAACCCATCTAACTTTGATCCCAAGGTATACTGATTTAGAATTCTAGGTGGGAAAGAACTAGCTGTCCCACATTTACATGACTCCACTTTGTGTTAGGAGTTGGTAAAGTTACGTCTACGTCTCATAGTGATGGTTGAATGCTGGAAGTGCTAGTTTGACCTAATTCCGTTTGATGCGGCAAGAGTAAGCAACATAAAACCAGCGTTAACCAAGGAAATATGAGTTCTACTTCATCTCCCACGCACGCATACCCCAAAAAAATAGGAAATAAATAAATTACGGCAAGCAATTAAGGAGAGACAAGTAGCGAAAGCAAGAAGGTTAAGCTATCTAGACAGCCAGAAAAGCTCAAAATTACTCGAAACAAGAAGAGATTTTATGTAGTCGTTTTCTGTTCTTCTCACTCTACAAACAATTGATTGACCTATAGAGGTACTTAAAACTATATGATAACCACCTGAGTAGAGGCACTTAATGTATGAGTGGCTTTAGAACCAAAAATTATAATGATGTAGCATAGGTTTTTGGACATCTCGCCCTCTTCTTTTTCCTGCAATGATACAACTGAGTTGCAAGATGTTCTTTAGGTGCATCACCCCTATTATGTATTTGGACTCATTCTTAAATATGCCTTTTACTTTTTGAGTGCTTTTTCTAAAGGGCGATGCATTTATTTGAATTTGGTACTAAATTTGAATAATACTTTTCAGATCTGTTTATAGGTTTGCGAAGGCAAGCTTAAATCCATATACCTTCCAGTGCCTTTGAAATTACATATGAAGAATTATTATTATTTTTTTCTTTCCTGGTCATTTTCTGTCTTGTCAAGCTTGTTTGCGAACCCCTTTGAGGAGATTTTGTGGTGCCTTAAAATACTTTCAGTCAAATGGAAGTGATCTGATTTAATTGGTTCCCATGTATGCCAAAACGAAATCAGTGAGGATTCCTGCCTCTCTATACGGTAGGTGAGGTATTTAAACCTGCAATAGCTTTCTTCTGTAGTAGTTTTAAATTCTATCTCATAGGTTTTCTTCCAAGGGGCGTCCTCGCTGCAACATATTATAATTGATCATCCCGCTGTGGTGGTTTCTACATGCGCAATGTCCTGCTAGCATGAACATTTATGCACTTTCCTTTGTTATGGTTTTACTGATTGCTGGATGTTTTTCTATTTCCCTTTGGCACAATATTCTATATATAAAATCATTTTAAAAGAGCTTTTTTTTTTTCTTTTTCAATAAACAAAATAGTGTTTTTTTTGTCTAAATTTATTTTTGAAATGCACTGCACCCTTCACATTATTTTTACTAAACGTTTTTGTAAAATGACTCTTAGCTTTTGATATGATATCATTAGAATGCTTTAATTATTTTTCTTGATCACTAGTTTGAAATTTTTGTTTTATCAACTGTGCACGATTTGTCGAGGGTCGCATATTAATTGTATAACTACTTTAATTTAGGCTCATGCCCCTTGTCAAAAGACATAACTTCAACCAAAAGTCAGTAAATTAGAATGTTATCATTTTCCAAAAGCCAAAATGTTTCAATAATTATTTTGAACAAGAAAACTTGTTTGTCTCTAATTCTTAAATAAACTAACAAAAAAATTATTTTACTGGATTAGGCTCATGTCCCTTGTCAAAAGACATAGCTTCAACCAAAAGCTACTAAATTAGAATGTTATCATTTCCCAAAAGCCAAAACGTTTAAATAATTATTTTGAATAAGAAAGTAAACTTTGTTTGTCTCTAATTTTAAATCAACAAACGAAAAGATTACTTTACTGGGGTCAAGCCATTAAATAAGGTTAATGACTAGAGATTTAATCCCAATAAACTGTTTAGGTGCTAAACTTACGGATTACAGAACTTGTGGAGTGCTGATGGCTAAGAAATTTATGAAAGAACTCATGTTGATGGTGCTGATAGAGTTGATTATTTTCAAACTTGTCGAAGTTCAAGCTAATGACCTGCAGCCTCTGCGCCTTCTTCGTTCCCGTGAACCCAACAGTGGGGAGAATGAACCTCAGCCGCCATTGCTTCGCTGCCTTGAAAACAAAATTAACGGATGTAAAACGAAATATGTGCTTGAAAGCAATCAATTTATGGGGTGCATGATTCATCATTTCTACCTGTGCTTTCTTAAGCACTCGACACATCGGAAAGGTAGGGACAAAATAATTTTTTATCTCCGCAAAAAGTGCATGGGATTATGCTTCGACGAGCCAATTCCCACCATCCCACGGGCGATTTGCTTATTAGAATGTTATGAGAAGCTCATTAAGCCATTGACGTTTAAGGTTTGCTAACGTTTCCCAACTACTTTTTTCTCTTTATAGTCATGAATCTGCACACTCAGGAACGAGAATGCTTATGTACATACATTTGCTTCAAATGAGGACTTTTCCTGTTCACTATCAGTTATTTCTTTTCATTTTCCCAACATCAGAACATCTTCCCCTATCCCTGTCGTTATATAATTTGTACACTAAGCTTGTCTCACTTCATTTTTTGTTGGTGATTCCAGCATCCGTAGCATGAATTCGAGGTTGGTTGAGACCCTGGACGTGATGTGGATGAAAACTCTTCGGTTATATAATGTGCTAGATCCATCTGTTAATGACTGCTTGTCATACTGCTTCCAATGACTAGAGTGGGCTGGTTGGAAGGGTTGTTTCTCATGCTTGTAAGAAAAACACAAGTATTTCCCATTCCACAATAATTATGTATGGAATAATAGTAGTCTGCTTTTGATTTCTATCGACGAGGATGTCGGGTGCACAAAACGAGATCCATAAAAACATATGAGTGTCCTTTTGGCCATTCTATTTTGTGTCTACGACTACTGTGAACACATCCATCCAAAGGTCATTCTACTTCTATATTACTTTCACGTATATTTCTCCTTGAAATCATGCTATCCTTGGTGGCAACCGCTGCTCGAGCCCTACTGCAAGTACAGATAGAGCCACATTTCAACGAGCGATACCTAACCTCCTCTCTCCAAGACTTCAGGAGCATGAGGTAGAACCTCATCGTCACCAACTCCTTTCGCCTCGCCGTGTATGATTCCACTCGCCACACTGCTGAGCGGATCCTTGGCCACAAGTGGTCCATGCTACTAGCCATCCTCTTCACCTTCTTGATGTCGGGGCTCATGCATAAGCTCGCCTTCCACTATTTAGAAGGCACGAGGTTCACTTGGATGACCACATGGTTCCTCCTTCTCCGAGGGTTGTGTTTGACATTGGAGATTGTGTTGAAGGTGGCCATTTTTACTGGCAGGTTGTGGCTGTCGGGGCTAATCTCGGGGCCCCTAACCCTTGCATTCCTGGTGGTCACAAGCGTTTGGCTTTTCTTTCTCCAATCACCGGGCATAAGGTTGATAAGAGGTCCTTAGAAGAGTATGCTCCTTTAGGCGAGTTTGAGAAGAATGTGACTCGTACATTAGCATATCAAGTTTCAGAATTCTCTACATGTTTAGGGCAATTCTAAAATAAGATCCGTTGTTGTCCTTAAGTCTATGTTAATGTTTTATCTTACATTTGATGGTAGAAAATGCTTTTGCCTCACCAAAAACTTCTTATTCATGGTTTCATCCTGTGAGTCCTTTTATGACTCTTTTACATTCAATGAAAAAACCCTGAGAGAAGCAATTCAATTAACTATCAGATAGTACTCAAATAATCTGCATTAATTAAGCACTCTTGTTAACTTTGACAAACTTGTAAGTGATAGTTGAAGAAATCCCTGTGGTGCTTAGAAAGTTTGTATCATTTGTAGATTTCCTGTAGATCTAGTCTATGCACACATCACAAGTACATGTATATTGTTAATGTATAGTTATCAAATTAAGTTTTTTTGTTTAGTAACTATACATCAATAAATTCGAGGATGCTACAAATTTCATTCATTGCCTTCAAAGCATTGAAAAGCTTTTGTTAATTACAACTTACATTCGGGACTGTGCATCCCTTGGTTGAACAATTTCATAAGGTGAACCAAGTCATTTTAACCGTTGACCTCATGGCTCAGCTTCTTTCTCAGCCACTTCTTCCCTCGTCCATCTGTGCGACAGTCGAATCCCTATAAAGAAATCCAAGAAGATGCATTTGAACCGGGGAGGCCCTTATTTATTTAATACGCAGCAGTGCAGGAGTTCTTGAAAAGATCACCTTATCTTCCACTGAAGATCCCTATGAAAGTGGATTCTCTAATATAACAATATGCATTGTGAGCCATGTCCAGTATTATTATTATTTTTTCCATATCTAGATCCAAAACTCGTCAGCTGTTGACCTTTTATGTGCTTGTTAACAGGGTGTAACTTTTCAAAGAAACTTCCTGAGATGATTATGGTCGATTAGCTTCAGGTGAGCTCAAAAGAAAGAAATTAAAAAAAGAAGAATCAACCTGATGAGAATTGTGAAGACGAAATCTGAAGGATTCATCAGACTAAAGCGTTCCTGGTGACCAAATTGTTCTGTGATCTATAAAAGCCCTTTTAAAATCAGTGCAAAGAAGCAAACAACATAAATCTTAATCATCTCACGTTAATAAAGCTTTACAACTACATAACTAGATTTCAATCCACTAATGAGAATTTCTCTAGTTCTTGAGTGATGGAGGTAGAGTGCAGGTTTCAAGTGGCCTTGGTGGTAGGAATTGTATGAGTTAGATGCTTTACGAGGAACAAAAATTCAATTGAGATGTTTCGTGCCATCCGATGTAAACACAGACCCTTGTACCTATTGGCTGGTTCCCTAAGCAATCCATCCATTGTATCCCAACAATCCATCTCCCAGTTCCTGCTTTGTCTGGTTTGGTTTTGACACTACTTGATCGTGTTGGAAAAAGCTTTGTCTCAAACGAGACTCAAACCAGGATCTGACATCAATTATAGGTCGATAATGAGTTGAAATAAAATAAACAAAACGAGAAAACGTACCTGAAGGTGACTGCATCTTTATAGAAGGATCTTGAGCTAAGATCTTACCCTCTATTACTTAATCGTGCTAGCCGATGAGAAGCTGGAGCTCAGAAACGAAATCAGATCAACAAAACGTGGTCGGGAAGTGTTCACTCTATTCGGGGTAGCATAAACGAGAATAATGTTTCTCTTTGATACTGTGAACAGTGTCCATAAACAGTACATGCACTGTGCGTGAACAGTACGTGAACAGTGATCACTATGAAATGACCATTATACCCCTACCACCAACATTGATTCTGTATACTGAGCCTAATGCACATAGTTTAAGTTAGAGGGGGGACTTAGCCGATATAACATAACACGTGCTAACTAAATAGTCCTGACTCATCACAGTTCTATAAAGTGCACTAAAGCCCACACTGGCTAGCACCATACTCGCAATCAAGGTCAAAAAATCTGTCTAATTAACTGAACCAATATTTTTACATTAACACACCCTCATAAGAGAATTATTTATGCTCATTGATAAAGCCCACATTACATGAGCTTACAAAATAAGCTAACAGATCGGAATTGTGCCCCCCATTTGTAAACCAATTGAGATGCTTCACTGTATTTATTTGGAACATGTATTATCCCACCCTCGAGGGCATTTACATTTGTTGTTTTTCCGTGGGTAAACTGCACACGTCAAGTTGATCTCAACACATGTTTGAGAAGGTCTATTCTCGAAATTATTATGCGAAATACTTGCAGCTTAAACTTTGGTGAATAAAGAGGACAACTTCAAGATGACATCGCCACTTGACAAGAAGCCCCTGAAAAATAGCAAGCAGAAATCTGAGACCCACAGAAGTCCTTGCAATTCTTCACTTAAACATGCTCGTAAAAGCTGAAGTGAGCAGTAAGTGGAAGCTGAAGCTGACCATTGAAGATTGTGCTGTTTCTGAGTTCAGAAACTCAATTTTTGCCGTTCTCATTATGGAGGATCAAGGATGATACACGTTTAACATGGCCATTTCTGTCTTGGAGTAAATGACATCAAGTAAACATATAATACGTTGACCTACAGAGACAAGGATCGCCACCACCGTCAGCGAAGCTCGAACGCGGCAAGTTCTTATCTTCGTCCCTACACATCCCCGAATTCCCTCTCTCTTCACTTGGAAAGCGAGAGTCCTGAGGAATCAGGCCCGTCCGTTCCCTTTTGCTCTTACTTAGGTGGCCGGCGGCGTGACAGCAGGAGCAAGAAAAAGAGAAGTTCCCCGACCGCACCACCAATGTCAGACGAAGTTCTACTTTTTAAATGCACGGATTTCGCTGCTCATTTCACGAACCGCACATGTAGTCTTTGCGTTTATAAATAAATAAACCCCACGCTATTCATCTTCATATTTTATATTTCCTATTCAACTTCGGGCAACGCTTTTATATTCAGAATGCATAGCGTTGATGTTCCAGGTTTCATTGCCACTTGAAATATAAAAAAGCTATGATGTCGTCTTGCAGATTCAGAAGGTCGACTTTCCTAGCATTCATTTCTGTATATCAAAGTTTTCTTGTGTACCCCTTGACTCGATCCTCACTTTCAGATCTTAGCCTTCAGCACTACAAAGATCAAGAACAAGTCGAAATGGAGGGCGACATAATCAACTTAATAAAGGTATGGCTCTCAGTTTTCGTCTGCCTTTCCTATTGCCATGCAATCGGTAAGTTAGTCTCCAGCGGTCCTACAAGACTCCTTCTTGTATTCCCTGTCTTATGTATCTTCCTCTTCCTTCCTCTCAATCTCAATTCCGTTCAGCTTCGAGGCAACATCGCATTTTTCCTTGTTTGGCTTGCCAATTTCAAGCTTTTACTCTTTGCTTTTGGTAAAGGTCCTTTGTGTTCTGACTCATCAATCTCTCTGGGACGATTTGTGGCCGTTGCTTGCACTCCAATCAAGATCCAGCAAAGCATGTCCCAAAAACCATTTGAGAAACCCAGAAACAACCCGTATAGAACACAAGTTTCTCCACCAAAGTCACAAATGAATGGTCAAAGCAAAGGAAAGCCACCTCCAAAACCACAAGAGAAACCTAATAGTACCCACTCATCTCCATCAATATCGAATCCAAATGGCAAAAACAAACCAAAAGCTAGTTCCAAGAAGTCTAACGAAAACCATTTTTTTTTTCTGAGGTATGCGGTAATGGGTCTCCTTATGGCCATTCTATTTCGTGTCTACTACTACAGTGCCCATATCCATCCAAATCTGATATTGGTTCTATATTGTATTCACATATACCTGCAACTTGAAGTCGTCCTTGTCTTGGTGGCTACCGTCACTCGAGCCCTGCTAGGAGTGGAGCTAGAGCCCCACTTCAATGAGCCATACCTAACCACCTCTCTCCAAGACTTCTGGGGCAGGAGGTGGAACCTCATGGTCACCAACATCCTACGCATCACCGTCTACGAGCCCACTCGCCAGGCCGCCGAACCCGTGCTCGGCCGCAAGTGGTCTCCACTGCCAGCTATCCTCACCACCTTCTTGGTATCAGGGCTGATGCATGAGATCATGTTCTACTACATGGGATGCGAGAGGCCCACCTGGGAAGTCACATGGTTCTTCCTCCTCCAAGGTTTCTGTTTGTCATTGGAGATTGTGATGAAGAAGGCTATTTTCACCGGCAGGTCTCGGCTGCCGAGGCTGATCTCGGGCCCCTTGACCCTTGGATTTGTGTTAGTCACAAGCGTTTGGCTGTTCGTTCCTCAGTTTACCCGGTGTAAGATTGACGAGAAAGGACTTGAAGAGTACACTCAATTAGGCGAATTTGTGAAGAACACAACTCGTACATTAGCATATCAGATCTCAGAATCCTTTAAACTCTTAGGGTAACTCTGACATGAGATTCTTAATCCTCCTCAGCCTATTTTATTGTGCAATAAATGTTTTCTTTTCTCTAACTTCTAATTCTGCTCCTATGTGAGTCTGGAATATCATGTTTCAAATTGCATTTGTCAGCACAAAAACTACTGCCCACTTAGACAGTCATTGCTTGACACGGTCTACGAATGATATAACTTCGTCCAATGAAAATTATGAGAACACATTCCAAACAACTTGATAAGAATTCGTCATTACTAAACCTGAAGAGCACGGCAGAGTGAAGTGCTACAAATAAAATCAGATAACAAGGGAACAGCTTTTGCGAAAGACTGTCATGTAATCTAAAACCATATAAATCATGCAAGGTAGCGACCACCATGATTTTAATTATTTCAACGTACTGGACCCTTGCAATTAGCTAACTGAGGGGGGTGAGGGTGGAGAGCCATTCAGTTGGATTCTGTTTGGAGTTTGATCTCAGCTTGGACAATACGTCACAGTCGGGGTTATCATGTTATGCTTTTACATAACATGATAAAGGTATTCAGCCACATCTCGCTAGAAGTTCATAGTAGATATGTATGACAGATGGAATTAAACCACTGATATGTGTTCCTTCACATAAAAGATACTCTGTTTCTTAACAGTAAGGAAATGAGTACATTTCGATGGTCTCCAACATGGCATGGTCGTTTCAAAATTTAACAGATGGCATCAAAAAAATATACAGTTAACAGGTTGATATATAACATTTTCAAATTATATGACATATTTGAGCATATTATTGCAATTATTAAGTATCCGTGAAAGAAAAAATGATTTACAAATCAGTGAGGATCCAATTGCCAGTCAAATTCTAGGTTGCAGCAATTAAACAAAACTTTAACCCTATTCAGAGCTGCTTGCCTGTGCTGCAACAGTAGAAGTGAGGTCTCATCAAGATCCTCTGGCACATCTCCTTTCTTCCCCTTGCGGGGCAATTTCCGTGAAAAGCTTTTCCATTTAGACTCAAACTCACAAGCTATACATATGATTAACAAAATAGAAGAGTCAGTTACGACAGCCCCAGCAAGTCCGCTGTTCAACATACAGCAAAATCTTAAGAGCAGCATGACAAGTTAGTGAAGATACGAAAGTTCATAGGGAGGGTCTATATACAGAATATTGTTCCAATCATCAAGGGGTATATGTAAAGATCAGATACTAATTTGGAAAGAGGATTATATGTCAAAGAAAAACACTAAAGAAATGGCTGTGGGAAGATAGTTTATAAAAGCAAAACAGGCAGCATATCCTACCAACTAAATGCGGACATTCAGTTGAAAAAATACGAAAGAGCCCTCAAATGTTATTGTGGCAATTAATTTTAGCAACACCATAATGCGTAGCGATATCAAGAACATATACTGTAAAATTGTCCACTACAGTTGAAACTTAATGTGTCATGAAGAAAAGCTAATGCTTAAGCAGGTGACCTATGTCAAGGAAAAGATCATCTACAGTTAGACGCTGTGTACCAAGTCAAAGTGATAACATACCATTTAGCCACTTCCATGGGCTTTCTGCCTTTTTTTTTTTTCTTTCCTCACCATAATCAATATGACCAGGAATCCTTTCAGTTTAACTACACCAGCTTTAATAAACATAGTAGCATATTTTTTGAAAGTATCACCGGAAACAAGCAGAAAAATATGTAGAATACAGAGTTGCGGATTCAAACATATATTGTGATTGTTGACAAGATCCCAGAAACTATATCTAAGTGCATTATTTGCAACTGCTAGCACAAAATCTAGGATATCAGACAGCTTAAGCTAACAGAATGCTTCCCCCTATGATGTCTGAAGAAGTAACAACAGCATAGCATATTCTGTCTAAACATCACAACTTAGATAATACCTTGACTTCGGTCCTCAAAACCTCGGACAAGGCATGCACATATCCATGGCCTTCCCGCACGAGATGCTTTTGCACCACCTTTAAGTTCACCATTATGTTGTTTCAGCCTACAAGGACAGTTCCACCTTGTTATACTGCATATTATTGGGGCTTGTCTAATCTGAAGGGTTCCCATCATTCTACTCTAGGAAAAATTAAGATAGCCCAACAAAGAAGGAGAAGTAGATTCAACCCGAGCGGACAAAGACAGTGAAATAAACATTACACACAGCACATTGAGAGCGAAAATGTTAATTTCATTTACCTAAATCTAGTGGAATCCTGGACCTCTTGGAAAGTGATCGGTCTGCCAGACCCAGAAAGGAAATTAAGCTTCAGTTCTTCCATGATCAGATATTTTGTTCAGATTTGATTAGATAGATTCAATTTTTATCTTACTGTAAGCCGGTAATCTGAAAATCTGGAAAATGATCGCTTTCCAATAGCAGTTATGATGAATTGCGGAAACAATTGCTGCTCCCGTAGCGGCTTCAGCGGCTGGATTAAAACTACACAAAGCCCTTAACAAGAAACAAATCCTTTCTTTTCCTTTTCATTTCAAGAATACAACTTTTCCTTTTCATTTCTTTTTTTCTTTCTGTTATGCGCAACATCCATCACGAATCCTTATTTATTCAATCTAACAACCAATTTGAACTCCTTATCAATGGAATAAATTGGATAGTACTAAACCCAGAATCAATACTGGAATAAATTAGCTAGTATTGAACCCCTTTGATTCAACTATATCCATAGAACTTATCCCTTGTCCGCAATAAATTAAACAAACTAAGATCGAGCCAGATTACAAATTTCAACCAATCTATCAAAAGCCTTCTTTGAAGGAACAAAATCGTGCCAGAAACATATCAAACGTACCGACGAGGGAAATCGTTGGTGACCCCAACATAGGTTTTGATGGGGGTATTGGTGGAGAGAACGAGGTAAACGCACCATGATCTTGAGCTCAGTGTAGGCAGAGAAGCAATTCTTCTTGTTGACAGCGATGATGGGGAGGATTGTGACGGTTGTGAGGATGATTTTAACAGGCCCGGGTTAGCGCTTGAGCTTTTACAACATCGAAATGTACTGGACAGCATCCTCGCTATCTTCGGTATTATGTTTTACTTTGGAAAGTTGGTTAAAGGAGTACAGAAAGGTTGGATGCAAGCTGAATTTGCAGAACACAATACAAAAGCATTTTACTTTGTTGGGGAGAACCATGAAGTGGGTTCAACATGATCAAATTTCCACCTTTTGTGTGTCGAGTTGCAAATGATTCTAATGCAGCATGACAAGTTTTTGTAGATCAAAAAGGTTGGAAAGTCTTTTTCTTTTCTTCGGTAGATACATGGAATGGGCTAAATTATCGTTTCTGTGTGTCCGTATATTATATATATATATAGCCTGGTATTCTGTCGTGTTGGAGAGAGATTCACCCATTTTCTGACAATGGCTGGACAATTCCAAGGAGAGTTGGTGGCCGTCTGCGGATGAAACTATGGGCTGGTTACGCGTTCGTACCTCAAACGCAGGAAAGCTTTAGAATAAAGACCCTTCATTTCATGAAATTTAGACGCGGGGTTATGGTGACAAATATTAGCTTAGCGAACAGTTTTGAGCACAACTAAGCTCATGATCTACAACTACTGGTTTCACCATGAATAGCTTCATATAGATAAAAACATATAACAGAACAGATTATTAAGATATCCAGTGACCTTAGAGCTGCATTGATCTAACTACACTAATATGCCCAAAAGATAAAAGAGAGAGAGATAGACTTCATCCAGAGGCAAGCTGCAGAAATATGTAATGCCACTCTGCATGTTGCATTTCTCTTTCACTGCCCTGGATTTAGTTACACTACTGCTTTTCTTTTTTCTTTTTTCCGGGAGGGACTGTAAATAGCCATCTTTGCTGGAAGAAGCTTTGATTAGTAAGTATTGGATAATAAATAATGGGATTGACGAATTGACTGAGTCCTGTAATACAACAATAGGTCAAAAATATGTTACATTTTCAGAACTATTATGCTTTGGACAGACGCAACATTGGTGCCTGTATCATCCTTCGAAATTTGAATTGCCAAAGTGAGGTTTGATTAAAGATGTTATCCTGTTCCACAGTGAGAAGCTGGATCCAAAGAAACGCACGCTCACTGACTTTCTTGATCCATCTCTCACAAATTCCAAGTCCCTGGCAACACTATTCTGGATACTTTCTCCATCATCGAGCAGAGGTAATGCCACCAGACCCTCGGTCTCTACATTCTTTATCCACCCACGTAATAAGTAATTCACAACCTGGATTACACGCACAGTTGCTAGTCAAAAATCGATAAAAGAAAAAAAAAGTAATCCAGAAGAAAGAGAAAATTTTATCCTGCATGATTTATTTTCTTCTTGAAGTGGCAAATTCATTTCCTCTCTTTTGTTCACTTGCATAGAAGTATAGCTAGGTCATGCATTTAGAGGAGCTTTCTTCACAGGCGGTTGACGTCTCTAAATTCCCCCATTTTTTCCATTTGATGAAAAAGTTATGTAAGTCACACAGTTGCTATCATAGTTTCTCCACAGCGGCCAGTTACCCATCCTCATAATATGAGTTGTGCACTGTGACTACGCATTCTACCAAAATAATGAACTTTCTAAAACCAGAATGACAAATAGCTAGAAGAAGACCCCCACCTGCCCACCCCACTCCTCACTGAAAACAACAGAGAAAAAAGGGGGGAAAGGGGAGAAGGTGGGGAGAAGGAAAACATCCATTTACGACAGAAAAAAATAATGAAACAAGTTGACTAGTTGCTATTACCTCAGGAACTTCATCATGAGGGCAATGACCAGCGGGGCTGATCTGATAATATGGAGCTTCAGGTACCTGGCCTTTCACCTGAAGACCCCAAATAGGTTTCACCCAGGGGTCTTCCTTTCCATACGTGAGGCAGATTGGTACATTGTTCATCTTACATCTACAAATAAGAATGCACTGCAAATCCATAATTTAGACCAGAAAAGGGGAAAGAAGACATGAAAGACATGTTGCCGTTTGGAATTCTGCACTACCCACCTAGATAAAGCTTCCCCGAAAGATAGTTGTCCCTGAGGAGCGAACATAATTGAGGCAAACGATGCAGCAGCAGCTGGATGCTGTGTTGTCTCGAGTATACGAGAAAACACCTTGTCAACCTTTGTCGAATGATCAGCATAAACTTGCTCGAGTATCTTTTCAATACTTCCCGGATCACTTATTTTCTGCCAACTGAAACCACAGGATACACTATGAAGACATTGCATATGGAGAAGGGAACTCGAAGCAGCTTATGTTGTTAGAAATTGGGGACCTAAACATGTCTAGAATGTCCTGAAAACTTCAATCTCAGAATGATTTGAACACGTAAATTCTTAAATTTACACTTCCCCTTGGATGAATGTTTACATGATCAGGATGTAAAAATAGTTTACAACCTAATCAAATAATGCTGATAAATATAAAAAAATGGACACATCAGCTGTAAGCCACAGGTAAAACTTACATGAATTCTATCAGCTTTCTTACACTGGAAGGCAGAGGAAATGTTCCAGCCCATGGGAATACTTTTGCTAGTCTAGGAGATCTTATGGGGTTAGGAAGAAATCCCCAGAAAGGGGTTGCATTAAGCAGGGTAACACCTTTCACCAAACGAGGGTTGCATGCTGCAAAATATAGAGCCACGAATCCTCCAAGTGAGTTTCCAACAACATAGACGGGTTCACCAATGACCTGAGACAAAAACAATTAGTTCAAGAGCTGTCCACTGAACCAGTGCTTTATGCAAAAATATCAGTATGAAATGAGAAAAAAAGTAGTATATTGTTTTAATCCAAGCTCTTACTATGCCCAGGTGGGATATTAAGAAGTAAGATACATGACTTCAAGTGCCATGAAAAATTCCTTGATTGAAGAGGAAATGCCAATGATAGCAAGATCAATATGGAAAAAAAAGGATTGCCATCTCAGTAACAAAAAATGATGAGTCACTTAAGTTTACACTGAGGAGACCAAACTAACCACAGCTATAAGATTGTTTACAGCCACTGATTTGCTGACAATTTCGAAATGACACATTGGATTCCTGACAATGTACAAAGGGATGAGCGACTATGAACTAAACCAACAAGTTTAGTGTTATATAATGTCTATCATTAATAAATTTAGTATTATACATTACTTAGGCCAGATACATTGAAAAGAAAGTCAAAGTCAAACCACTTTAATTGGATACTCAATTAAACTTAGTTCAGTGCTTACTTTGGTACTACATCAAGAAACAAAATGACAGAAAGCAAACTTCAAGCCAGGAAAGAGAAGGGCAATCTACCTTCAAGAGGTTATACCACAAAATACACGCCAGCTTATGTGCATAAGCATTCACAGAAAATGTATTTTAATGATTGTATGCCAAAAGAGAATGATGGTTATCATCACAGAACACAAATAAACGAATATTGGAGCAGTAATGGGTACCTCTTCTATAAAATATTGAACTTGATCTCTCCATAAATCAATTGAGTAAACAAGATCACTTGCCCATGGTTCAGTTTCATCTCCAAAGCCCCAGGCATTATCTTTCCTCACCGATGTATCATGTGAACTAGAGTGGGGAGTAGGATCTTCCAATGGCAATGACATGCCTTGCCCAAGAAAATCGATTGCCCAGACTCTAAAATCACGTCCTAAATCCTTCAGTTGTTTCTCATAATGAAAAGAACCAACACCAAAACCAGGAAGAAACAGCACTGGCGGGGAATTCACATTTTTACACCCTGCTTTCTCATAATGTACGTTGAATTTGGGCTTCCATTCCCAGAAGCAACTACTAACTGGAGCGCCGGGTTCACCACTGGAGTCGACTGGCAGTCCTGGAATAACAACCTTTGTCCCCGACCTCTCTCTTTCTGATATATCACCTGCATCCTGTTCCCTACCAATCACAATACCATCATAGTTTCCACTCAAGACCTTTGAATCAACATTCTTAAAACCTCCAAGAATACGCTGTGATCTGAACCTGCCCTGGTGGCTTGGTCGCTTCAAGACAGACTGATCTATATTGTAAAATCCCGAAGACCCTTCCCTGGAGTCAATTTTGCAACACCAAAATTTATGTTTTCCAAAGTTAAGCCTTGGTTGATGCAAGTTGGATTTTTTCACGACCAATTCCAATCTTAGGTTTACAACATAAGAGCTAGTTGAACAATGATACGAAAGAATTTCCATATCCAGAAACCTGTAATGACAGCCAAAGCAAATGAATTAGCAAATATCCAACTTTACCTCCTACCGCTTGGCCACAGGGAAAGAAAGAAGAATCCAAATATGTAGCTTGGAAGTCATTAAGTTGTAATAGTTTCTGATAAGGCGAAATCCAACTATTACAGGGCGAAAAAGAGATCACACGGGTGCAAAGTAAACAACATATAAGCTGAACTTTATATTTGTTTAACATACGAAAGACCAGACGAAACATGAGGCTTTGAAAATACAAACAACTTCCATTGAGAACCACTAGGTGAAGTCCTGAGATTAAATCAAACCAAACTACGGCATGTAAACTAATTCCCTAACTCTTACCTTTTCCCAAGCAACTAATTTGGCAAGAATTCAACTCCAAAAGCGAATATAATAGAATCTGAATCCTTTATCGCAATTTTTTCTTACTTTTCCAATATCTAAAGGAACTATGAGCTATTGATCAAATAGCTTTGCGACGCAATTCAAGACCCATATTAATGACATCTTATTTCGAAGCCCCATGTTATGGGAGCCCTAAGAAGCTCGAAGCAAAGAAGGAAGCAATTCCAAACAGACCTATACGAAGAATTCCAGACAGCCAGAAGTTCTACCACCCGTGAAGAGCTCTAGGCGCATTCAATTCAACTCTTCATTCAATTTTCAGTAACTAACTTTCATTTGTAAATTAAACGGGGGCAGAAGAGCTTATGCATCGATAGCTTATTAAAATTCAATTACCAACTCTACCAAACTAATCAAAAACACCCACATAAGCCTAAGAAGATACTAAAAACAACTATGCATGCACTCCTACTAACAAATCAACAGACCCAACATCGAGCAAAAGATAAAAGAGGTTCTAAAACATATTTCTACCTCTAAGTTGCAGGGACAAGTGGCATCAGCCTCTGATACTCTGAAATTTTCCTAGCTTTCCAACTACTTAGGAGATTCCGACAAGATCTAGAGAGTCTGGAAAAGGCACCCAGTTGCTTGAAAGCTTCAACTTCCTTTTAAAGCCATGAAAAAAAAGGGAAATATTAATATTATCAAAAAGCCCAATCTGATCTGAAGTGCTTGTACCTTGTACTGTAATGCTTGTACTTTCCATTATTAATGATACAGCCTCGTCATTTATCCAATATTTTCTCCTTTTTTAAAAAAGAAAAAAAAAGAAAAGAAATATCTAGTGCCACTTAAATCAGCGTCATTGGCTTGTCGAGATTCCTTCCGTCACGCAATCGAGCGCGTGGTTCTCTGCCGCGAGAATACCCACGTTTGCCACAACCAACGTCCAGCGGCGACGTTTTGTCATCTCTATTTCGCGTGGCATGCTTTCCCCATCTGGGTAGTTTGTATAAGAAGGCAACAGCTGCGGGGAAGCAAAACCCACTTAACGCGACGGTCGTGATGGACTTGCGTAACACCACGGTTGACTGGCGGCAGGGCCAATCAACTAAGTCTGGACGTAGCTAGAGATACCAGTTGAATCATAAATATGTCTTTCCCGAGTCCCGAAGGCAAAGAGTATCAATCAAAGGATTCTCCAATTGTTTTTAGATCCTTAGAATTCAAGTTAAATATCACCCATCTGTTTATATTGATGTCATCTAAGTAGCCTCTAAAACTATTAAAAGAGTAAAGATACATGGGAAAGCTAACAAAAATATTTACATTAGACAAAAATAAATGAGCAAAAATTAAATTTGGGAGACCATAATTATAGGGTGGAAGGACCCTATTTTAAGTCGACAAATGATTAATTCAGTCAAAGCATATGTTGTATAAGACCAAAAAGTTCCAAGTTCATGTGTGTAATTTATTTTTTTTAAAAAAAGATTGTACTTCAAACTACATACAATTAAATATAATGTTGAAACCCTTTGCAAAAACTCTTTTTAATCTAATAAAATGAAACAAATGACAGAAAATGTCCATTAGATGAAGACACTAATCTTACACTTGGGATAAAGATTTTTGCTCATTGATGATTTAGACAATAATATTTTATTATTTTTAGACACATCTTGACTCTTGATATTTTAGTCATTAGGTAGTCCTTTTTACAAGTTGTTATTTTCGTAATTTGAACTTAAAATATAGAATTTGTCTCTCATACTAATGGTAACAAATCCAATAAAAATATTGACATAATAAGTTCAATTACTTTTAAACACATATAACAACCACTTTTTCAACAAGCCTAAGAAACTATGACCAATAAAAGCATTGGAGATCACATAAAGAAAAAAAAAATGTCAATGACAACTAAGAAACACTTTTCATTTTGACCACAAAAGCAAACAATGAAATTGTTAGGGTATGGAAGAATAGTGTCTAGCTACTCAGAATTCAAGAAATCTCTCAACAATAACATATAAATATGCCAAAACGCGAAATAGCAATTTTCAACACACATTTGGCTGCTAGGATTTCAATGATTTTTGACATAACTAGATTCTTCTCTACTCTTCAGTTGACCAGCATATAATAAATACTTCGACATCTAATAACACTTTTGTGGAAGACAAAAATTTAATGGCAACATACACAACAAGACAAAACGAGCTTTGCGCATGCAAGACTCAAACAAAAGATTTGAAAAAATAAGAAATGGTTGGGTTTACATGAAACTTAATATGCACATGTCACGTTCAGACTAGGGAGTAACCTATAGACTTTTATAATAGATAATATCAGTATTTATTTTTCAAATTTAGAGTATTTAAATTGTACAAATATTTGGCTTGAGAAACAATATTAGATGGGCTAATGTTACCCCATTTACGTTGGAACTTAGGCCCACGTTCATGGGCTGTTATTATGACCGGATTTGTATTGTTTAGTTGATGCATATTGCAACACTTGTACAGCATAGGTAGAAATACAGTTTCATGGTATTAGTTTTGATATATACATTAGTTGTAGGCTTTATACATGACATTTACACACAATTTTGGTTATTGAGTTCAAAACTTTAGGCATTCTAAACATGCTTTGTTCATTCCAATAGCAACATGGGGGTTTGGCTTCACTTTGCACACTTGCCTTTATTCATTCAGATTTTCCACTATTCCTTGTGACAATTAGTGAATATTAATAGAAATAATGCCCTTATCATCTATTGTCATATTAGATCTCCTAATTGCATTAGTATTAGTTGTTTTATTTTATACTAATTACCACGTAAGTTTTCAATCATAATGATTGATGTCAAACTCATCCATTTTTGGTAATAATGCAAAATCAAACAGGTAGATAACATTTCTTTAGTCAACCTCTACCAATCAGTCAACAAAGTGTTGCTTAAAACTCTTGACTATCACGACCAAGTTCAGGATTACTGTTTAGGTTTCTTAATTGTTTTTCTTTGAATAATTTTCTTACTTGGTGAAGATTTCTTTTTAATCGAGTTAGTTTCATTAAAAGTTAGGGAAAAGAATGATAAAAATATCGTATAAGGATGTAAAAGGAGGTATCAAAATATAGATTACCCTTAAATTTTGTAACTTCCTTTATTGATTCAATATCTTGCAAGTTGTCAATGAAGGAAAGACAGATTTGAGTGCCTTTGTTGTATAATCCCTTATGTAAGGTAGAGTGGGGTTTGGAAATGGTTGCAAAGGTAATTTCTCCCCATCTAGTGTTGGATCTAGCCAAGGAGGATTGAGGTCATATTGTGAGCATTGTCATTGCATGGGATATACAAAGGAGAGATGTTTTCAGTTGATTGGGTTTCCTAATAAACCTAAGAACCAAAAGAAGAAAAGAGGTAATAGTAGCTCAACACATGTAGTCACTTTTGAATCAAAAGATCAAAACCCCACTCCTATGAGCAATGTAGTGGCAGTACAGACAACTAATTCTAAAGGCCAAGCTCTTACACCTGAGTAATATTAGTTGCCGGTCCAGCTTCTTAGTCGCTTTGGACCCAATGAGCCCATGGGGAGCTTTGCAGGTATTACTTCTACCTTAAAAAACTCATCTTTAACTAATTGGATTATCGATTTAAGGACTAGTGATCACATCACGTATGATCTCACATGCATGGAAAATATTAGATCATACATATCAAATCCCATTTTAGTTAAATTTCCTAATAATAGTTTAGTGGTTGTCACCCATATTGGGACTATTCGCATCTCACCTTCTATCATACTTTATAATGTCCTTTACATGCCTTGCTTTAAGTGCGAGCTATTGTTTGTTGCCAAGTTTGCTTTTGACAGTTCTTGTTAGGTCCTCTTTTATCCATAATTTTGAATATTATAGGACCTTTTGACTTGGACGGTACTAAGGCTGGGCAGGGTTGAGCGTCATCTATATCACTTAGCCTCCTTGACAGTTACCACGGTGGATGTTTATTCTACCATTATTAAAACTTTTGAATGTATTGCTCCTAAGAGAGCTAATGTGTGTACGAACACTACATATAAAAAGAATGTTTTGAGTAATAAACAAACACTATGGCATTGTTGTTTTGATCGCTCATCTTGTTATTCTACTATTATTCATGCCATATAAAAGTCAAGCATTGTCCTTTCTACGCTCCTTTACTATGATAGAAAATTAGTTTGACTCTCGTATTCATCACTTACGTTTTGATAATGGATCTGAGTTTTTTAGTTATGAGTATACCTCATTCCTTTAGTTCCATGGCATCCACTATGAGAGTTTATGTGTCTACACACCATAATAAAATGGTGTGGTTGAGTGCAAACATCAACACATTCTTGATGTAGTGCGAGCTCTGTGCTTTCAGGATAACATCCTTTATTATTATTAAGGAGAATGTGTTCTTACTGTGACTCATATTATTAATCGTTTTCTCACACTTGTTTTGGAGGGTAAGACCCCATTTGAAATTCTTTTTGGTAAACCACCACTCACATCACATCTCAGGGTTTTTAAGTGTCTATGTCATATCACGGTAGTTCCATGTGGGCATAAGTTTGCTCCACGTGCTATTCCTTGTATGTTCATGGGATATCCTTCATCACATAAAGGTTAACGTATCTTTAACCTTGTCACTTGTACTTTCTTAGTCACCCAAGATGTTATCTTTCATAAGACAGTCTTCCTTTTTGCTCAGCTGTAGTTGCCCTCTTTGATTCATACTTTTAGTGAGGATCAGTCCTTTGTTCCTTTAGACCTCGATCCATATTTCGTTCCACCCACAGGTAACTCTAAAGAGGAATCCACTTCCTTACTTGTGTCTGAACCAGTCTTATTAGATGCACCTTCTTCCTCTATTAGTCCCATTAGGTCACCATCCACACCACCTTTTATGGATGCATCTCTTTCCCCTTTGTTAGCTTTTTAGATTGTGGATTCACCCATTATGAATCCATGTTCTAACACTCCATTCCGTCCATCTTTGCCAGGTATTCAAACCATGGATTCACCCCACCCTCTTAAGGTTGTTCTTGCTGCATCTCCACTCCTAGTCCGACATACGACACGAGCCTCCAAGCCTCCAATTTGGACCCAAGATTATCACTATAATTACATTCCTTCTATCTTTAGTGAAAATGGCTCGAGAGGGCCTCGAGATATTCCATACTCCATCTTACATTATATGTCTCTTGCCCAGTTATCACCTTCTCATTGTGCTTTTATTACTTCTATCTCTTCCATTAAAGAACCACTTTACTATCATGAGGTAGTTCGAGTTCCGAGATGGGTAGATGCTATGGCTATTGAGCTCCATGCATTAGAAGCAAGTAAAACGTGGATGTTGATTGATTTGCCTCCAAGTCGTAAGCCAATTGGGTGTAGATGGGTCTACAAAATGAAGTACCATGCAAATGGATCCATAGAGAGATATAAGGCCCATTTTGTGGCAAAAGGATTCACTTAAAGTTATGGGGTTTATTATGAGGACACCTTTTTTCCAATAGCAAAGATGGTAATTGTCAGGTGCATTATGGCTCTAACTTCTATGTTTCATTGGCCTTTTCACCAGATAAATGTTCATAATGCCTTCCTCCATGGCAACTTGCATGAATAGGTGTACATGTCCCTACCTCTAGGGATACGGACTTCCACAACAGGCTCGTCAAAAGTTTGTCATCTGCTTAATTTTATATATGATCTCAAATAAATGTCATGGTAATGGTATGTCAAGTTCACAATTGCTTTCCTTGAGACTGGCTTCCACCAATCATAGCTTGATTATGACTTATTTACACTTCAATGTAGGTTAACTGTTGTCGCTATTTTGATTTATGTGGATGATATGCTTATTACAGGCAACAATGAGTAAGCCATTGCTCGGGTAATATCTCAGCTTTCCTCTAGATTCCATATAAAAGATTTATGGTAGCCAAGTTTTTCCTTGGCATTGAGATTGGGATTAAGAGTGGGATTTGTCTTATTCAACACAAGTATGCATTAGAGTTGATCTCAAAAGCTGGACTTTTTGTGATTTTGATTGGGCAGTTTGCCCTATGTCTTGCCGTTCCCTCATTAGTTTCTACATCAAGTTAAGAGGTTCTTTGGTTTCTTAGAAGACCAAGAAACAAGCCAATGTCTCTCAATCATCATCTGAAGCTAAGTATAGGGCTATGGCTATAGTTGTTTGTGAAATTGTTTGGTTGCATGGGTTGCTTGGCGACTTGTGGGTGATTGTTCCTTGGCCCATTCCATTGTTCTGTGACAAAGACACAATTGTTCACATCGCTAGTAATCTTATCTTTCATGACCGAATCAAGCATATAAAGATTGATTGTCACTTCATTTGAGAGAAGCAGTAATGAGGCTTAATTCAGACTTACAGTATACAAACTCATGAGCAACTCGCAGACTTGTTGACTAAGGCTTTATGTAATAGATAGCATAATTACCTTCTTTGCAAGCTTGGTGTATATGATGTATACAAATCACTAGCTTAAGAAGGGTTGTTAAGAATATAGTTTTATATTCTTTTTGTGTTCTTTATTTATTGGTTGCATCGGGCCCAACACATGTTGATGCCTATATTCTTGTATTGTTTTGTTCATCATTCTTCAAGCAAGTGTTGATAATGAATAAGAGTTTTTACCTTTCTCTTGTCTAGATTTACTGAAACCTTGGATGCAATTTCATTTCTTAGAAGTTCTAATGCCTTCAGTCATCGCGGACAATAGGTTTCTTCATTACTCTTAAAGTCTCCAAGATTCCTATTCTTGCTTCTTTGTTACTAGCTGCCTAAAAAGCATAATGCCTACCATTTTACTATTTATCTCCCTTTGATCTCCCTCTATTAATTTTATTTTGTCATTTCATAAATACCTATTTTATTTGTTCTTTGGTTTGCGTGGGATGAAGATTGGATCATGCAATGAAATCTGTGAGAAAGAGTTGGCATCCACCATCGGTGATAGTTTAACATGAGTTGGACATTTTCGGAGTTGTTTGTTCTATTTGGAGAAAACAAACCCTATGCGGGATGTGTGCGGGTTGCATGGATCTCTTGTAGTGGGAATGTGGGGCTAGGTGTTCAATCGTGGCTTGCACACTATAAGATGTAGATAAAGCAATTGACATGGGTTTGCTTTAATCGACTCTTTACTTAAATGTTTGAATCATTATTTTAATACTTCATTCATCTATTGGCTAACTTTCTGATAGCCCACAAATCGACCAAGAAGTAAATGAAATTAACTGTCAGACTCTTTAAAGTTAAGTATGTTGTCACCTATACAATTTGAAGATATTACTTAACAAGAAATATTAACCAAACAAAAATAGATTCAAATTGTTGAGTACAACGCATCTAAAAGTTGCAACGATTTGGCCAATGTTTGCAAATTAAAAAAACTAGAAACTATAAACAAAATTGATTCACCTTCTCAAGAATAATGCTCGTTACTAAAACTACAAAGGAAAAGTTGATGAATTCTGCTATTGCTATTATAACCAAGATTGTGTTAATCAAAAACAGTTTTAAGATTTCAATATTGTAATTTAGGTTCTAGTATATGATCAATGCCTTCATATTATTATACAATCCCATACAAGATTAAAGGCTTTTTAGACTTGTATCACCGTCAAGCCCTAAGGAGTTTGCCACTATGACCGTTATTGATAGTTTCATAATTGGAATTACCAATCCAGACTACATTAAATGGTAACAATGAGATCAAACCACTCTTGGGTGGGTCCTTAACACTTGTTGGAATTTCATTGTGAGTTCTTTAATATCCATGGAGCACTTTTCAAATGTCTAGTGCACTCCAGCGATTGAATTTTCCTTTTATATCACAGGTCACAGATCTAGCCTCAAACTACATATCCAATTCATCATAAAGGGTTATTGCTCGGTCTTTGAATTCCTACAAGAGATTAACACCCTCATCGATGAATTAGACACCATCAGGGAACAAATTGCTAACAATGAATACTTAACTCACCTCTTTCGAAGTTTGGGTGCTCCTACTCTCCTTTGGCCACTTGTTGTTCAACCAATGATCACTAACATCACTAAAGACGATCTTTATGGCCTTCTGCTCACCTAGAAGGCCTAACTAGAACTTCTTGAACAAGCTTACCATTCTCTAGCAATCTTTAACTTTAAGAATGGTTATCCTTAATGTATGGGTCTAACATTCGTGATGGCTACACTCCTAGAATTTATCTAAAAAATTCAAATTGATAGAGAATAAACTAACCAACTAAATTTAATAAAACTTAATAAAAAAAATATGTTAGAGCATATGACTTCACCATAATTACTATGTATTAATATTGATTATTTATGCTTGCAAAAGGGATAATATCTATGTGATGACGGAATTTCCTAATTTATTTACTATCCTATGTCTAGGTATAACAAACCTACTTAGTTTATTAATTCACTATATCTCTATATGTGAATTGAAACAAACCAAATGCATTAGGATCTATGAACATTCCCAGTTTACATCGAAAGCCACACAAACAATATGGTATATGTCTATCCATATTTAATCTATGGTTGCATATTACAAGAAGCAACTGCATGCTATTTCATGTCGGTCTCTAACATGCAAATCAAGTCATCTAAGTGGTAGCTACTCACCTAAAAGCATTAAACTTCGTAATATGTAACTTCACATAAATAAAATATCTTGTAAAACATAATAATCATAAGATTCATACCATCATAATTAGGTTACATCGTAGCTCTAACAAAAATAAACTAAAACATAAAGAAATAATGAGGAAGAATGGTAATAAGAAATAAAGAATGCATCTTGAATCTAAGAACAAGAAGTCTTTCACCCTTTTTGTCTTATCTTCAAGAAAACCTTGAATTCTTGGCCTCTTTCTTGAGTTGTGCTCAATTTCCTCCTCCTCCTCTTCCCCCTTTCTTTTGCCTCTTCTCTTCTCTTAAATAGGGTTTAGGTTTAGACCTACTCTTATCCTAGTAGAATTGGGTTTTAGAGATCTAAAACAATTGGGTTTTGAACTCTTAATTTAATTAGATTTTGAACTCCTAATTTAATTAGGCTTTGAACTCCTAATATGATTAGGTTTTCTAATTATTTAGAAAACCCAATAACAATAAAATCTAATAACAATCATCCAAAGCTCAAGCACATCTTGACTCTCTTGATCTTGATATTACGATTTTGCCACATCATCCACTATTTCCCACCATGACAGAATCCTTCATCAACTAGTGAATAGGTTCATCCACCACCTTTTACTAGCAGCTATGTTACTCAATCCAACGACAACTACCAAAGAAACCCTCAATGTTAAATCTACAAATGCCATGGACATTGAGCTACTCACTACAAGGCTCGCTACAACCCACTAACCTAGACCAACCCAACTCATTAGGCCAACTACATAACTCATGGCCAATTCTCCATTCCAGCCTAGTATGTGCCAAGCTCTCCTTTCCATTCTAATGCAACTTGGTTTCCTTATTCCAGTGTAATCAATCACATAGCCATAGACTTAATGGGCCTAAACAACTTAATCCCACATTAAAACCCAAATTAGGTAATTGTTGGAGATGAAGTAAGCCTCCCTATCACCCACACAGGTAAGCTCTCTAACTCATTAAACCTAAATATTTCAATACTATAGTGGTACATGTTATGTCTAAAAATTTATTATCTATTTCTCAAGTTGTGCATTTATTTTTTATCCTAATTTTTGTATTGTTTAGCATCTCCCTATAGGTTGGACTTTACTTTATGGGCCACTTAATTGTGGGTTTTATTGTATTCAACCTAATAAATTAAAGCAATTGCCCATCACACTTATATTATCATTTAATATGCTTGAAAAATGACATCTTAGATTTGTTTTTATCTAACTATACTGAAATAATTTCAAATGAATGAATTTTTCTTTTTCAAGTTGACCTTCCATCTTTGTATAATGCTTGTTAGGTTAGTAAAAGTGCTAGACTTATATATCCACCTATGAATCATAAATCTCGAGCCTTATTGGAATTAACTTATTTTGATGTTTGGAAGCCCTTACTCATACAATCTCATAACAAGAATAAATACTACATTGCCTTTATTAATGATTGTTCCAAATTCACCTAGATCTACACATTCCAAATAAGAACTTAATTTTTATCTATTTTTTGGAAAACTTTGGAAATTAATGGAAAATCAACTTGATAAAAAAATTAAAAACATTCAATGTGATGGTGCCATTGAATTTCTTTCTCGTAATGTTACCACCTTATTATCTTAATTGGGCATCCATAAATGAATTTCTAACCTATATGACTTCTATCAAAATGAATTGGCAAAATGAAAACATCGACATATAGTCAAAATTGGGCTCTTACTACTTAACCAAGCCCATGTCCTTCTTTCTTATTAGGACTTTGCATTTGAATCTCCAATCCATATTATCAATAAACTGCCAACCCAACTATAATTAAAAAAACCTTTTAGGAAATTCTCTTTTCACAAACACCCCTTAGTTCACATATAAGGGGATTTGGATGCCTTATCTATCCTTATTTTCGAACTTATAGTAAACACAAGTTACTTCCACATTCTACTCCTTTGTGTTTTCTTAGGCTATCCTTTAAGATACAAAGGCTATAGGTATCTTTGCACTAAAACTAATAAAATTTATCATGTTACAAATGGTTGCTTTGATGAAAGGGTTTATCCTTTTATTTCCACCACATCAATAACTTTAAATTAGGGTGTATCTTATATTCCTCCATAATTTTCTTTCTTTACATCTTCCAAATCTATGGTTCCTCAAATTCAAAAACCTATTTCTCCAAATTCAACAGCCTTTTTGTCTTCACTCATCACTTTTCAACTGATCCTTTAAATGGTGATATTAATCAACGCATTGTTTCCAGCCCTCCTCAAGCTATGCCTATGCCTTTTCCACCCATTCCTAGTCATCCAATGACCACACATCCTAAAAGAGGTATCATCTTTAGATGTACTTTAACTTAAAATCACACATACACCTTAATTGCTTTGGCTTATTCCTATAAGGAACCTATGTGTTTCATCAAAGCTTCATCTCATCCACAATGGAGGGATGCTATGGTAGAAGAATATACTGCCTTAATTAAAAACCAAAGGTGGGAATTTGTTCCTCCTCTACCTAATGTTGTTTTAGTAGGTTGCAAATGGGTCTATAAAGTCAAACTTCACTTAGATGGTTCTCTTAAGCAATATAAAACTTGCCTAGTCACAAAAGGCTTTCATCAATGGCCTAACATTAAGTATAACAAAACCTTCAATGCTATAGCCAAACCTATTACCATCAATACATTATTATATATTGCCTACGCCAAAGGTTGGGTCATTAAACAACTTGATGTTAAAAATGCCTTTCTTCATAGTTATCTCAGTGAAAAGGCATATATGCAACAACTACCATGCTTCATTGTTCCTTAAAAACCCATTTAGTATGATGTCTCTATCGCTCTCTTTATGGATTGAAACAAGCCTATCGAGCCTGAAACCATCGGCACAACCAATTTCTTTTCAAGCTTGGCTTTATAATGTCTAAGGCTAACTCCTCCTTCTTCATTTTACATACTTTCCATTACACTGTTTTTCTTTTAGTGTATGTGGATGACATCATTCTAATTGACAATACCAATGCTCTTCTTTATCATATTCTTACTTAACTCCAACACAAATTTGATATCAAGGATCTTGATCATCTACATTATTTTTTGGGCATTGAAGCTCTGTACACTTCTACAGAACTTCTTCTTCATCAATCCAAGTTTGCCCTCGAAATTATTACAAGGGCCAAAATGAAAGATGCATGTTTTGTTGCTACACCATGTGCAACAAGTTATCTTCCATCTATTATTGATGGTGAATCATTTTTTGATCCCACTCATGACAAGAGTATTGTTGGTATTCTCCAATATCTTACCCTTACTAAGCGTAATATTGCCTATGCAATTAATACTGCATGTCAATACATGCACACTCCTAATATTGCTCATTGAACTTATGTTAAACGTATTATTTGCTTTCTTACAAACACTCCTCACTTTGGCATTTAGATCACCAAGAATCAATCTGATGATCTTCGAGCCTTTTCCAATACCAGTTAGGCTTGTGATTAAGATGATAGATGTTTTATTAGAGGATTATATGCTTACTTTGGCTCTAATCTTATTTCATGGTGCTTTCAAAAACAAAAGACCATTGTTCATTTTAATACTGAAGCTTAATTCAAAAGTCTTGTTCATATCACCATCGAGTTTATTTGGATTAAGCTTTTCTTTGTGATCTTCATCACCTTTTATAACAAGCCTTAAAATTATAACATGACAAGCTCTATGCCATGTATCTTTCCTTCAACCTGATGTTTAATACTTACATGAAACATATCAAGATTGACTTCCACTTCATTTGGGAATGCAACAACTTTTCATCCATTTCATATCCACTATGGATCATATGGTAGACATCTTCATCAAAGGTCTTTCTTCGAGATGCAAACTTTTATAGGACAAGCTTATGGTTTATCTTGATCCCCTAGCTTGCAAAGGTATATTAAATGGAAAAGCTATCTGCCATATCATTAGATCTATGTCAACAACGTGTGGATCTAAATCACTCTTATTAAACCATGTGGAAGGCCATTAGGAACATGCTCATGTTAGTCTTGCATTCACCTCTCATGTGATTCTCTTTCCTCGACAATGCCAAATGGTGCCACATGCATCCACTAAAAAATCCAACCAGATTTTGACATTCCTTAAAGGAAAATCCTGCAGATCTTCCACCAACCTTTGTCAAACCTAATAAAGGGATAATTTGTCAAGCATTTGCATAGATTTTGCAAGAATTTCAAGAACTTCCCCAAATACCAAAACTTCTTCCAATTTTTAGCATAACTTGAATTGGCTTGTTATTAATGTATATTTTGTGTATGTTTCTTAGTGTTTCTTTCTCTATTTCAATTACGTATCAAATGCCCATAAAAGGTAGCAACATTGTATAGCCAAAATCAAGCAATCTAGACATTTTTGATTTCTCACAGCAATCAAGAAATTCTTTGAATTTTTGAATGCAAAACTTATAGAGGCATTTCTTTCAAAGGGATTTGATCAACCTCAACATGATTATACATTATTCACTAGAAAGTAGGAAGTATTTTTATTATCTTTCTTATTTATGTGGATAGCATATTGATTATAAGTAATAAAACAATTTTCATTTTAGATGTGAAGCAGTATCTTCACTTCACTTTAACATGAAGGATATGGATTAATCCAAATTCATCCTTGGCATGGAAATAACTTGATTATGAGATGGTATCTATCTTAATCAGTTCAAGTACTTGCTCAAGCTCATTTTTTAGACAAATTTGTCATGCTCCAAGCCCATCATAATTTCCATAGGGCAAAATAAGAAATTTACATAAGTGAAGTATGATGCTAAATTTAATCATAAACTACATGATCCAACCTTTGATGATTCTGCAATTGATCAAGCACTAGTAGGTAAATTGATTTTATCTTACTATGATATGGCCTAATATCAATTAAGTAGTTCAACTTCTTAGCTAGTTTATACATGTTTTGAAACTTTCACATATAGGGGCAACCTAAGAGTTTTGAGATACTTTAAAAGCTACCAGACTGCTTTTTCCTTCATCCCTCAATTGGAGTTGACACCTTTTATGGGTTTGAGTGGGCAAAATGTCTAATGTATACATAATTCATTATTGGCTATTGTGTTAAGATGTGAGATTTCGTGATATCATAGAAAAGTAAGAGGTAGTCTACTATTTTTAGATCTTCCATAGAATTTGAGTAACAAGCAAGGTCTAGCACAACGTGCAAGATTGCGTGGACTCTTGATTTGTTTAGAAACCTTAGGGTAATTCTTTTTCAACACATCTTATTATATTGTGACAATGAAGTGAAAGAGAACATAGTGGTCACTATGTTATTTCATGACAAAACAAACTATACAAAGATCAACTATCATTTCGCACAAGATAAAGTATAGGAGGTCTTGTTATGCACACGTCACATTCGGACTAGAGAGCAACCTATATACTTGTTGATGAAGGCCTTGTATAGTGGAGAATGTCAACATCCATTGCTCGAGTCCAGAATATTTGATTTGCACAAATATTTGGCTTGAGAAGCAGTATTTACGTTGGATATTCGTCCCATATCCTTGGGCCACTATTATGACCGGATCTTTATTGTTTAGTTAGTGTAGATTGCAACACTTGTACAACATAGTAGAAATACGGTTTCCATGGTATTAGTTTTGATATGTACACTAGTTGTAGGCTTCATCTATGACGTTTACACACAATTTTGGTTATGTTAGAATTCAAACCTTTGGGCATTCTGAACATGCCTTTTTCATTCCAACAGCAGCACGCGGGATTGGCTTCACCCTGTACACTAGCCTTTTTTCGTCCATATTTTCCACTACTACTCACGACAATTAGTAAGCTGTGACATGTTATTGGGACCAAAATGATAATAGTAATAGAGAAAAGAGCAATACAAGAAGCTAACAACAAAATATTTTCACTTTGGAAAACTTCCATGGTCTACTACTATGTGGAAAGTTCCAAAAGGGAAGAGCTGTCTTCTAAGAATGAAATTTTCACATTGGCAGTCCTTGCTTAGGTAGGAAATTCAACTATAGGATCTGGAGTTTGACACCCCACATACGTAATGAGTATGCATGCTTTTTAAAAAAATCGGGGAGTTACCTAAGTAAACGGCGGGAGGACATACTAAGTCTAGAGAAAGTGAGAGCTACCTGACAAATTGCCATGATGGACTATTATCATCCCCCTGAACACGTCAAAAGACTAGATAGCCGAAACTAGGGTTTGATGTATTCCAGTCAAATGGGGAAGCCCTTTAGCCACGCTAAATTTTCAAACACACACAAAAAGTTTGAAGGCAATGCCTTTCCAGGTCTTCAAGTGTATCTCTCTTCATTAACCACGAAGACCCTGTGGTAAATAAGTCAATTGTGCCACTGCAGTTATTCGCCTGATGTGTTCCAGTCAAATGGGGAAGCCCTTCAGCCACGCAAAATTTTCAAACACCCACAAATGTTGTCCCAAAGGCAATGCTTTTCCGGGTCATCAATTGCGTCTCTCTTTATCAAGCACGAGACTCTGGTAAATAAGTCAATTGTGCTACTTCAGCTAATTCGTCATTATCAACACATGGGAAGTGCGTTGGAAGGTTTCGGAGGTAAAAGTCAAAAGGATATAATTTTTTAGTAGTATTTAAATATAAAAATATTTTTAATTCTTGATCTATTTTTTAAGTGGAACACAAGACTATTTTTAATAGAAGGAATGAAACTAGCATATATTTATGTCACCTAAGCAGCCTTTGAAACTTCATCCATGCTGCGGCTTACTATTTTCTTATTATTGACTCAATCGTATCCTGGATCTCCTCTAGTTTGGTTCCTCCATTGTACTAGTTTCTCCTGCCCCCAAGCTCAAGTTATGCGCCCATCTTGCTGGAAATGAGCATTGACTCGATGTAGGCATAACCTGGTCTCCTCTTCTAGCTTCGGTTGATGTGATATCCCTCGACCTCCCCCACGTCATCCAGGCTGTTTTGTGGAACGGATCAAAACTGGATATAGGAAAGTCATGGAATTGGAAAATTTTGTTTACGTATGACTTTTTAAACCATTGAATTTTGCCTTCACGGGGATTTTATGATCTTCCCTTTCTCTTTCTCTTTCACAATCCATCAAATCCTTAAATATTTGCAACGACACAGCACTTAGCCTCTCACAGTTCTGCTGCTTGTGATCTCTTCAGTCTTCCCTTTCACTTCCTTCATTTCTTACCTTTGCAAAAGAGAGAACATGGCTGCGGAGTTGGTGGGTGGAGCTTTCCTCTCTGCATTCCTTCAGGTGTTGTTCGACAGGATGGCTTCCCGTGAGATTGTGGAGTACATGAGAGGAAAGAAACTCAGCGATGGGCTGCTGAAGAAGTTGAAGATTACCTTGATGTCTGTCAATGCTGTGATCAATGACGCGGAGGAGAAACAATTCCAGAGCGCTTTGGTGAAAGAGTGGCTACACGAACTCAAAGATGCTGTGTATGATGCAGAGGACCTGTGTGATGAGATTGCCACGGTGGCTTTGCTGTGCAAGCCGCACCCTAAGTTGGAAGGCAGTGTCAGTCAGGTACGTTAATTCATCTCCTGCAGTCACAGTCCATAAAATTCATAGTCCAATGAGTTTTAGCATGTTGCTTCACTAGATATCAAACAAGACGCATCATAGAATCCAACAAATCTTACAAATAGTTGATGAATTTTTGTCCTTCTCATGTAGTTGAAACCTTAGATTGGTGACCATCTACTCAATTATCATGTAGTTAAAAGATGAGAGTCCATTTTGGAAAATAAGATCCATAAAGTGAAGTTTAAATTAAAAAGAGATTATTTAACTCTTAAGTTAGTTTTTGAATTGTTCATTTAAATGTTCTAACTTGGCAACAAAGCTTAAGTTAAATTACTCCACTTCATGCAATTTTGAATCCAATGATGTAAGAGGAGAGTCCCATATTAGAAAATGAGATGATTGAAGTGAAATTTAAATTGAAAAAGAACTTTGTGAGCCTTAAATTTAACTTTTAAATTGAGCTTTTAGACCTTCTAATTGAGAAGACAAATTCAAACCTTATCATAAATTAGCCTCCAAAGCAATTTCTCTGCGGGATCTCAATGGTCAAAGAACTAATTCTTTTCATGAAGACGTTTTCTTTATGCAAGTTCAAAAATTCACCACATAGTTAAAAAAAGTGAATAAAGTCAATCAACTCTATACCCCTTTCAAACTGCTCAGTCTTTCAGTAACCGGTACCACTGTTAAATTTTTCTTTTAACTTGAGGAAATTCTTATACAAGAGCGCGATTGGTTGCTTAGATCCTTGCTGAAGATTTTTGTAGAAAGATCATCATCATAGATGGAGTATTCCCAACCAAAACTGGGCCCCAGGTTCTGGAACTTTACGCACCAAGTCCAAAATTTGGTACTTCTTTGGAAAATTTCATTTCTCCGTTTGATTTTTCTGTATGCTTATCATTTCCAGACTTTTTTGATTTTCGAACTATCAAGAAAATTCCTACTTATTTTTTCCTCCTTTAGTTGACATTTCTTCGCAGCCTCTTATTTTGTATCCTCTTGATCTCATTGTCAATGGACCTGACTGTCTTTGCATAATAACAATAAATCACAAATCAACATGCTTCTGACCTCACAACGATCATCCATTATTGTAGTTCCATGAAAGAAAACTAGCAAACAACGTTAAAGTCTGAATCATAAGACTTAGAATTCTCAAAACCATAAACCGAATCTTAGAAACTTTGGTTAATTATTAGCATTCAGGGTGGACGCTAACTTGTGACTAAATCCACACATCTTTAATAAAAAGATCACTTTCAGAAAATGAAGAGTCAATAATACACAGATTCAGACTCATATAAGATGTAGTAATACTAACTTAGCTTGGTTCTACTTCTAACAGATAAAGCTGAAGTTAGAAGAGATCCTTGACCGGCTAGAATTCATTGCGAAACAAAAAAAGGCCCTTGGCTTGAAAAATATTCCTGGAGAGAAAGAGTCGTGTAAAATAGCAACAACTTCTCTGGTAGAAGGATCTGATGTGTATGGTCGTGATGATGATAGAGAGACCATAATCAACTTGTTGCTATCGGATGATCTCAATGGCAGTGGTATACGTGTGATTCCTATAGTGGGCATGGCTGGCATTGGCAAGACCACCCTTGCGCAAGTTGTGTACAACGACGATCGAGTGAAAGAGCACTTTGAATTTGCAGCATGGGTGTGTGTTTCTGATGGAATTTGATGTTTGCAGGCTGACAAGAACCGTTCTTGAGGCAGTGACTTCAATATCTTGTGATATCAAGGATCAAAACTTGCTTCAACTTAAACTAAAAGAGAATTTGAGTGGGAAGAAATTTCTACTTGTTCTAGATGACGTTTGGAATGAGAGTTATAGTAGGTGGGAGGCCTTTAGGAAGCCTTTTATCTCTGGGGCAAAAGGCAGTAAGATCATTGTGACAACACGCAATGAAAATGTTGCAACTGTCATGCACACTGTTCCAATTCATCATCTAAAGCGGCTGAAAGATGAAGACTGTTGGCTGTTATTTGCAAAACAAGCATTTGAGAGTGGAAGCTCTAATTGCTATCCAGTCCTAGAAGGAATTGGTAGAGACATCGTGGGTAAATGTAAGGGCTTGCCATTAGCTGCAAAGACACTCGGTTCTTTGTTGCGTTTTAAGCAAGATGTTGACGAATGGGATAAGATACTCAGGACTGAAATATGGGAATTCTCAGATGATGAAAGCAACATTCTTCCAGCCTTGAGAATAAGCTACTATTACCTTCCCTCACATCTGAAACGATGCTTTACCTATTGTGCAATATTTCCTAAGGATTATGAATTCAAGAAGGAGCAACTAATCCAATTGTGGATGGCAGAAGATCTTCTGCGGTATCATAAAAGAAACAAGGGAATGGAAGAAGTAGGAGATGATTACTTCCACGAATTATTATCAAGATCATTATTTGAAAGATCTGGTAGTGACAATTCATGTTTTGTTATGCATGATCTTATAAATGATTTGGCTAAATTTGTATCTGGAGAACTTTGTTTTAGGTTGGAGGAGACCAAGTCACAAGAAATTTCAGAAAAGACTCGTCACCTATCATATGCTATGGCATCAGAAGATCTCTTCAAGAGATTTGAGATTTTTTATAAAGCAAAACGTCTTCGCACTTTTCTACCACTATATTCACCAGATGAATTTTATTGCTTATCAAATAAGGTACAACATGATCTATTGATTAAGTTAAGGTGCTTAAGAGTGTTATCTTTGTCCAACTATCATAGCATTAGCGAATTGCCTGATTCAATTGGTGAACTAATACATCTACGATACTTGGACCTCTCTCGCACTTTGGTTAAAAAGTTGTCTGAATCTGTGAGTACTCTTTACAACTTACAAACACTAAAGCTGGCATATTGTTACCGTCTGAGGCAGTTGCCCAAAGGTATGCATAATCTTATTAACTTGCGCTACCTAGAGATACAAGGAACTTGTATAGAAGACATGCCTGCACAAATGAGTAGACTAGAAAACTTGCAAGTGTTGAGTACTTTTATTGTGGGAAAAGGGAAGGGGATAAAGATTGGCGAGCTGGGTAAACTTTCAAATCTTCGAGGTACATTATCCATTAAGAAGTTGAAGAATGTTGTGAATGCTAATGATGCCTTTGAGGCTAAGTTGAAGGATAAGAAGTACCTTGAGAAGCTAGACTTGGAATGGGGCTATGGTAACACTTTCGATTCAAAAAGCGAAAGATGCGTACTTGAGAAACTTGTTCCTCACACAAACTTGAAAAGGCTCCAGATCAGTAATTATGGGGGCACAAGATTTCCCGATTGGGTTGGAGATCATTCATTTTCAAGTATGGTATCTGTCAGCCTTGATAACTGCGAACATTGCGTTATGTTACCACCACTTGGGCAACTAGCTTCCCTGAAACAACTTTCCATTGAAGGGTTTGATGGAGTAGTGATGGTGGGTCCTGAGTTTTATGGGAATAGTTCTCAGCCGTTCCCGTCTCTGCAAGTGTTGAAGTTTAGTTGGATGTCCACATGGGAAGAATGGTGTTCCTTTGGAATCGAAGATGAAGGCAGAAGAGCTTTCCCTCGTCTCCAAGAGCTTCACATAGAGTCTTGTCAAGGCTTGATCGGAAATTTGCCCAGGTTCCTTCCTTCTCTGAGAAAACTTGTGATTGAGTATTGTGAGCAGCTTGTGTCTTCACTTCCAATAGCTCCAGCTATCCGTGAATTAGAGCTGATCAAATGTGATATGGTAGTACTGCCGGAACTGCCATGCACTCTTCACTCCTTGAAAATCAAAGGATGTCCTGTTGTTGCAGACTCATTGTTGGAGGCAATGTCAATAGAAAACCAAACTTGTCCAAGACGTCTGGATATCTCCGACTGTTCTTCCTCAATATCATTTCCTGGGGGCCATCTACCTACTTCACTGAGCTTCCTGAGCATAAAAAATTGTGAGAAATTAGATTTTCCCGTTCAGGAAAGCCACACTTCCCTTGAACATTTGTTGATAGTAGATAGCTGTGATTCACTCATGTCTTTTCCATTGAATTCCTTCCCCAAGCTCTCTAGTCTCACAATTGGAAGGAGCAGAAGTTTCAGACTACTTTCACTGCCTGAAGGACCACGCCATCTCCTTGTATCTCTCACTTGCTTGAAAATCCAGGGTGCCCAAATTTCCTCTCTTTTCCCAGAGGACTATCATGTCCAAACCTAAGTTATCTTTGGGTTGATAAGTGTGAGAACTTAAAATCACTGCCTGAACAAATGCATGAGCTGCTCCCATCCTTACGAGAACTAAGAGTTTCAGATTGTCCGAAACTAGAGTCGTTTCCTGAAGGGGGTTTGCCTTCTAGCTTGTATTCACTTTACGTTGGAGGTTGCGACAAACTCATTTCCCACCGGATGAACTGGAATTTGAAAAGTCTATATTTGCTTACGAACCTTCGGAATCTCTGGCGAATGTGAAAACGTGAAGTTCTTCCAGAAGAGGAGCTGCTGCCCTCTAGTCTTACTTATCTGTCCATCTTTGGACTTTCAAGTCTCAAAGCCTTGAATGGCAGAGGGCTTCGGCATCTCACATCTCTCACAACATTGATCATCAATGGATGCCCTGAGCTCAGTCGATGCCAGAAGAAGGGTTGCCAATGTCTCTGGTTGATCTCATCATCCGGAGATGTCCATTGCTGAGAGAACGATGCCAGAGGGAGAAAGGGGAAGACTGGACCAAGATAGCTCATATTTCTTGCATACAGATGGAAGATGACTCTACTTCATGATCTATCCCTACAAGCATCTACGTCGTTGTGCTCACCAAGGTTTCACTCAGGTACGACTTCTACATTCTAATATAGACTTTAGCTTCTAATACTTAATTTGATTGGTTACCACGCCCTTTGTGATTCTTTAAAATCTTGATTCTTTAGAAATAGTCTTGTAAGCACCAAGGTCGATTTGGAGTGTGTTTCGTTCATTGGTGAGTTTTTAGGTCCTAACCTTCAAATATTTTAATTCCACAGCGTAGATAAATTAGGTGCAGGAGTTTAAGGAGGCTGAACTTGCCATTTTCATGACATACAAAGTTTTTCTGGCCAAAGGCTATGCTTATTCACTGGCTTGTCATGCGAGCATGATGAATAAGCTAGATGTTTATTCAGATTTCCTTACTGCATCTTCTACTCCTTTCTGCAATGTATCTGCAAACGATGCGATTATAATCAAATCCCTGCTGGTACGTACCCCAGTGGAAGATTTCAAATTTCTTTGGCCTATCTATAGTATGAACAACAATATTTTTTCAAGAATTTCAAAGTTTTGCTTTCTGCTAATCATATTTACAATGCATGCTCATTCAACTTGCTTGAAAATGTTACTAAATAAGCTATTTCAGGCCTTTCCTTTGCTTTCTAATAATTTGATGAAAAAATCGTAGATGAGTAGAGTACCATTATATCTTATTGTGTCCAGATTGTCGAGTCCACACCTTTCCATATCTAAATTTTTACCTTTGCGTCATAGCTTTAACTGATTCAACTTTGTTTGATTTTTTTTTTTAAATAGAAATGATTTGTTGCAGCTGCAAATTGCACAGGGTGGGACACTGGTAGGTCCATGAGGAACAGGAGGCTCATATCGAACTTATATCAGTGACACAGGGCTAGAAACCTAACCAAGGAGAGCTACATATTTCAGGTTTTCATTCAATATTTGCATCTTTTGTGGGAAGGGAGTGTTTAGTAGCTTTCTTTACAAATTATTATCTCCCCTTAGCACCTGAAACTTTTTTGTTTTTCTGTCTTTCAATGATTAGTTCATATGAGACATCAGAAATAGAGCAATTACTGGACATCTGAGTTTCAAGCAGAGATAGTTGAAGTAACAAGATAAAAGAAAGCTCTTTATGTTTTGTTTTGAAGCACAATGAAATTTTATGTTTTGTGTTTTTGTGTTTTTGTGTTGTGTTGTGTTGTGTTGTGATTGAACCTCTGCTGTATATTAGGCAACTGTAACGGAAGCTCGAAAGGCATATCATGATCTCTAATGATGGAACTCTTCTGAACATTTCAGTTCTCAATGCAAAACTGCTAACAATCCATGCCCATGAAGGTCCAGACGGAGTTAAGGATTCATGGAGCTTCTTGACGTGCTCCCTGAAGCTTAATGAATGTGAAGTCCATGATGTGGACTTCTTTTCTCTTCACGTAGCCGCCTGCAGCACAACGTTGTTCAAGGTCTTCTCATTAAGCAAATGCAGACTGGGCCTTTCTTTGTTTGCTGACTTGAGCTTTAGGTTGGGCTTCCTTTAAATTGCAAGCTGGCTCTTTCTTTTCGGTCCATTTCTTCAAGTCCATAAAAAATGTTCCATGAAAAGTACAGTGTCCATATAAATAAATACAAAGGCCATGAGAATAATTCATTCCTTAATACTTTCATGATTAAATATAATAATATTATTGTCAACTGAATTATTTATTATCATGAGAAATATTATTTATTTAAAGCACATAATCATGAAAATAAGCATAAGCTTAACAATCATCATAAAAAATATTAATCTACTTATCTCAACAAAAAAATGTTTAAATATAAAATTTTCTATAATTGAAATTATATATTTTAGTAATGGGTGTGAAATTTATAAATAATATTTCATCAACCAATAACTAAGTTATTAGTGATTGGTTTAATTGCTAGTCAATTAAAAGATTTGTGGGACAATTATTTAACTTAAAAAGAATAAGAACAAATTCTAAGAAAGGTATTCTATAGTTACTTGAGCTGGAAGTTAATAGTTGAAATATCACTTTCATCAAATTAATAGTGGAAGGTGAGCTTAAGGGAACTAGGACAGAGAACAAAATAGTTAAGAGTATGGTAGACTTTTATAATATTTTTATTCTTATTTTTTCAGTTTTTTATACGGTAGCTACCTATATTATACAATTGTTATATTGATTATTTCAAGGGAATCATTAGGTTCTTTTAATAATTGGTGTGTAAAACGACACCATTTTGTGCTTTATGAAGCAGTTTCATTTGGTATGTTGTTTTGTAGATTTTTTTGAATTGAATAACAGATAAGAGTTCCGTGTACGGCTAATTGATTGTTAACATAATCAAATCAAATCAAATCAAATTCAAAAACTTGAACTTTTAAAATTCGTAAAGCTAATATTTTATATTAAAAGTCTCGTTGAACGAGCCTTTATGGATTCTATTGTATTTAAACTGACAGCCGTACATAATGGATTCCTTTCACAAAGAAGTGATGAGACAGTCCTTTTCTCTGCTAGATTAACCCAAAAAGCCTAAACTTCCCTGTATGGTAAATCACATGTTTTCCTAGGATCTAGAGGGAAGTTCAGCCTCCAGTTATATTTACAACTGAAAAGTCACAGGTAGACAACCCTAACTAGAAAATTGTAGCTTCTCCTTCTACCTTGGAGATTCATGGCCTCCAAAACAAAAATTTTACTTGAAATTTCGATCGATTTAGCTGTAATTGGAAATGTCAAATTGTTTATCATTAATTTAGATGAACCAAATGCAAGACATGCTCATATTTAGGTTAAATTTAAGGGCTACAAATGAACTGAATAAATATTGAGAACAAAAGTTTTACATAAAAAGAAATACAATTATAGAGAAATATTTACATGTAAAAAAATGTCATCACAATTCATAAATTAACTTTAGAGCTAAATTTTGAACTTTATAATATAATATTAGATGAATTCACTTCAACTCTCATTTAACTTTGAGATTGTAAAAATTTATTTAATTTTGTTCCACTTGGAGTCCTAAATATGCTATGTACAAAAAAAATTAAAATAATTGAAGATAAAAGTTATATATTGAAAAAACATAATTATTGGATCAATTTTGAAGTAAACCTTTAATTTTTTAATAAAAAGTTTAGTTTTAATAAATATAGATGCAGTGATTTCTATAATGTTGAATTATGTCTCTATACTTCTCTATTTTAATATGTATGAATATGATTTATCTTTCACCCAAAAAACGATAGAGATCAAGACCAAAAAGAAAGAGGATAATTGGTAGTACCCTTGGACCTAATCACGATTTAGGGGTTATATACAAATATGAACAGAAGAAGAACATGCATTGCAGTTATGGGTCTCTTTCAACTCATCATGGAGCTTTGAAACTGACAAAACTAGCGAAAGCCCAAAACCACAGTCGCAGCGTTTGGGTGGAAGCTCATCATCGTAACACATAAAAAAGTTCTTGCCTTTTTACTACATTACTCCTATATTACGTCTTTCTGACACCTGCAAGGAGAAACCAAGTATATCCCCATGCACCTGATTAACACGTATGTTTTTTTCATTGGCAGTCAAATTGCGGGCAAAAGAGGCAAATCCAATGGTTAGATAGACTTACACTTGGTTGACATTCATATGTCTTTTGGACCCCACTAGAGTAGTCCCAAAAATTATAAAACGACGTCAGAGATGACTATTCTTCAATGGTTAGGCGCCAGATAAACAGAAACCATCATGCTCTGAGAATCCAACAGGAGATCAGGTAAACAAATCTCTTTGCAGCTGCGAAATAATTGCATAATCTCACCTTTTCCAATTTGATAAAAGCCTATTGCTTGCTTTTCCTTTGGTTCTTCACTAGAACTTCTGCTTTTAAATGTTCTATTCTGTTGCCCACTTGAACATTTGAAGCCTTGTATTCTCTCTATCAGTAGAACGATTTGAACATCAAAATCTTGTCTTTATGCTTGATTCTATCCCTTTCAGAGAACCTTTTATCTGGGTGTTCTTGAAATTGCTCAGAGGAATCTGATTTTCATATCTTAAGCTCTCAACTCTATATTTAGCTTTGGGGTTGGTTTCCTTATTAGTCATGAAAAAATAGTTAGTTGCTAGAAATATTTGTTGAATTTGAAACTGATGCTGTGTAACTAATTTCTTTTTCTCTGAATTGTGCTTCTTTGTAAGAATTTCGTTTTCTGTAATCATGGGCTCCTCCTTTGAGTGAAATATATTTTGACTTTGCTTCATATCTGCAGTGTATTCTGAATTTTCGTAAAGATTACTGCTCTGAGGGATATGTAGTGCTTACTTCTTCCAGAATTGGAAATTTGATGTTGCAGATGTGGAGCTTTTTGACTGCAATAGTCTTCATCTGAAGTTATGGAGGAAACCATGGATGGGGAGGCAGAGCTTTCAGATAATGCTCAATTGTTCAATCCTAATTCATCCATCAACTTGCAAGGTTCCACATCCATTGATTCATTTCTCGATGATCTGTTGAAGAACACCCGGACATGCACCCATTCGCACACTTGCAACCCACCGGGCCCTGAAGTTGCTCATACACATACTTGTTATCACACTCATACCCAAGTTCTTGCATCCGAAAAAGATGACCATCCAACCAATAAAGAGAATACCAGTTCAAGACGGAGAAGATCTTCAGGAAACAGAGAAGCGGTTCGGAAGTATAGGGAGAAAAAGAAGGCTCATACAGCATATCTTGAAGAAGAAGTCAAGAAACTGCGCCTATTGAACCAGCAATTGATTGTAAAATTACAGAAGCAAGTGAATATCGAAGAGGTTTTGAGACTAAGAAATCTTTTGCTAGATCTAAAAGGAAAGATTGACAATGAGTTGGGCGTTTTTCCCTACCAGAACCAGCGTTACCCTAATACTATGTTCAAAGAAGGTGACTGTGGAATGCAGTCTGCCGGTGGAGCAATTGGCCCACAGTGTCAGACTACTTTACCATGCTTCCATCCACATTCTGAGACATCATCATCGCAGGCTGGCATTGGCGGGAGCGAGAAAATGATGGTATCACGGCTAGAAACGTGTCAGCCTGCAGTTATAGATTGTCCAACCAACACAAGTGAGATGGTGAATGCTGAAGGGCAAACACTGGAGACAGTGGAAACCATAGTGTCATCTGCTTCACAAGCTGAGTAAGTGGCAAACAGATATCATTTGTAAGTTCCATGGATCTTTTTTGATCTTCCTTTTGTGAGGATTGGCCGAAATCAACGTTAGGTGGGGAGGACTAGTTGGCCGATTCGATGCTTGTAAGCTCGGGTGTTACATCAAGTCCATGTGTATTCCCATTGCCGTGGGACGAGATTAACTATATTAAGTCATAAGCTTGAAGATGGAGCTTTTAGATTTGACATCTCTCTACACTTGTCTTAAACAATGTAAATAATACCTGCTCTGGTTGTTCTTGATGGATATGTATATCAAATCTTGTGACTTTATACTCCTTGTAATCATGGAAACCATATTCCCAGTTCAATGACTGAAATTCCAATTGAACTTCTCCTCGTTGTTTCTTGATGAATCTGTTAATCAATCCTGACAATTTATTCTCCCAAGTAATCATGGGAAACTATGTTCTGAGTTCAACAATTGAAATTCAACATGGGTAAATCGTCATCACCCTTATTACCCTTGCAAGCTAACCTTTACATCCACTTGCGCACCCTCATTTTCCATTTTCATTTCTTCTGTTTGCACTGGAAGCAAGATCAGTCATAAAAAATTAGTAATATTTAGAAGCTGAAGCTAAGCTTGATTTTTCTTTATTATCTATTTAGTTGTAATCGGAATAAACTTGGGAAATTAAACTGACATTCTACTGAGAAAAGAAATTAACCTGTGGGAGGTTGGTTATTAGTTTTAATTAATTAATGAAGGTTGGTCAATATGGCTATGGTGCATGGACTTTTCTAGCACGCTTATATTGAAGAGTGTAGTTTGCCAATGTGAAACAAGCTATATCTTAGGTTGTAACTAGCTCTAGGAAAAACTCTTCATGATAATCATTTTTATTAGGTAATAATGATGGTGATTAAGTCTACAAAGCCTTATCGTCCAGAGGAAAAGCTTGTAATGATGCAGCCTTTGAGAAGTCAACCTGCCAACAAGTTGATAATACCAACTTGTTGGTATTATGGAGCTAATTTCCTTACAATCATGACATAATCTACCTCTGTCCACATCTCCCTTCCGGCCAGATGTTTCGGCACCTCTAAATGCAGAGTATGACCTGCAATCTTCCATTGCACCGGGTTGGACTGTCCTTTGTTCAACTGCTCACATAGCTTTTATTCAGGTTGGTTTCTTGTGGAAGAAAACTGAAAATTGAATTACAACTTATTAGCAGCTTTATACTCATAATTGCTGAAAGGTAGCATTCGCCAAAAGTAAACATCTTTGGTTGGAAGGAATATTTGGAAAACGTCTTGTGTGGCTTGTTCAACAAACATGACCCATAAACTATAGAAAAGGTTGGCGTGCAATAAAATTAATGCATTAACCATAAGTTTTCAGTGGAAGGAATATTCTTGTGGTGGTATATATGCAGTGTTGAATAAGCCTCAGGCAGCTTTCATGTAGGTCAGGCCGGCATGCCACTATTAAAGATTTCTTTTTTCTGCAGATGCACGGCGGGGCCAGCCTTTTTCCAGAGGAATATATATATATATATATATATATTTGTTCCTTCACGTCAAAAATGGACACCCAGTTATTACAAAAGAAAATTTCTTCTGAAGAGTACCTTCAGTAGTACGGCATCTCTTTAATTCCAGGGACTTCAACGGAGATGGAAGGCGACTAGAAAATGTGGTTGCTTTAGAAGTAGAATTAACTCTAGCATGCAGAAGTTCCTAAATATGACATTACAAAAAGTAAGAACCTGTCAGAATCCATCTTCAATGGATAGAGCATAACAACTAGTTGCATCAGTAAGCAGTCGCTATCCTTGCAGGGGGTTTGCTTTCTCTGAATTTTTTTAACTTTCTCTTGATTTGAACTATAAGTTTTAAATAAGGCCCAAGTGACGCCTCAAAAACCTCAGGGCCATGTGAGACAACTATAATTTCCAACATTTCCTCTTTCTATGGGAGGAGGAATCATGAGAAGAGAAGGCCCAAAAGAGAGACAATTCGAAGGTTGGACTGGTATATAACCCCTCTTCAATACCATGTTAAATAAGACCCAAGTGACTCCCCAAAAGACATGTTGGAGGAAGTCCATAAAAAAGAGAGGCAATTCGAAGGTTGGACTGGTATATAATCTAACTTCAATACCTAAGTGACTCCCCAAAAAACAAATTGGAGGAAGTGCAAAAACACCAAGTAATAAGGCCGAAGACTTGGGCATTTGAATTCGATGTGGGACAACTACAATTCCCAACAGTTAGCTCATTGAGCAAGTGCTTGGACGATGCAACCAGGGTCCAAAGTCATCGACCGCCGGCACTCCCGGCAGAGAGGATGATACACGAATGACAATTTTTGTCATGTTTTAGCGATGGGGTGTTACCACGGGTCTCATTATATACGCATGCAACTGTAGGCTAAATATGGGCCTAGAGTTCCGCCAAGATCCAATATGCCGCTAATCAACTTGGATCCAAGACATCCTTTTGGACTAATATCTTTTTCCTTATATTGGGGGCTTCCTATCATGTCCGTATTAGGGAGCAGTTACATGCACAAAACAGGGAAAAAGAGATCAAAATTATAAGAGAGGAAAAAGATTGAGATTCCTACTTTCGATAGCTGCTAAAACAGGATTGATACCCTCTTTTCTTGCTTTGATGCGATAGCTGAAAGTTGAGAAACAAATCACCTACTGTTTGGCTAATGGGAGGAAAGGGAGAGAAAATATGTATCAATAACCTGGGGGGATGCTTTTATGAATGATCCTTTTCTCTCCCAATCAGTCCAAGTATGATTTTGCACGATCCCTACATTTTCTTAAAGGGGAAACAGTTAACTATGCAAAAAATATCTTTTCCTTTCCATCCAAATCTTTTCACCCAAACGAAGAATAAGCAAAAGCACTGCAGAGCGGCGTGGCTATGGGTCCTTGCTGCGGGCTCAATCCATTAACACATGTTGTAGGCTGCTTGTAATGGGCTAAATGTCCAAAACAGAAATGCCTGAAAAGTGTGTCCTTACAAGAGCTTTTTGGCCGAAAAGAAAAGGTTTTTTGCATGATCTAGAAAACAAGAAAAAAGAGCTGGGATTTATATTACTCCTTGATTATCTTAACTATCTAGAGAAAATAGGTCTATTTTCTGGTGATGAACAGGAATGAAACCCCTCGTGTTCTTCATCAAGAGAGAGAGGTTTGAGCAGTGTTGCATGTTTATGACCCTTTTTTTCTGCAAGTGACCAAGTGCTACATGTTTTTTAATCACCGCAGGATCTTGTCCCCATATTTTTAGGTAACACCCATCTCACTGTTCATCTATAAACAAATTTCCTGAGAAAATCACCAATGATTAAGCAACAGATTAGGACTAAGGAAGCAGACCAGAAGTAGATTACAAGACAAGTGCAACAGTGCTTTGTCATATCCACGAAAGCCACTTCTCCTCTGTCTGTCTCTTTGTCTGTCTCTGATTGAAAGACTTTTCCATGCGCAGAGGACCCATATGGCTCAACCATGCTGCTGTTTGCCTCCGTATAAATTGCAGGCAACACATGGGTTTCGTTACTACGCCTTGTTCAACTCGTCCTCTCCCGCACGTTTTCCAGTTGAACCCCAACACTCAATACAACCTTCCTACCAAACTTCATGCCTCGTCCTGGCCCATATCACATGCACTAAAATGATTTGTCCTCTTTCACAAGAAATTTGCTGAATTTTTTACCATTTCACTTCGTTTTACCCTTCTAGAGGCAAGTTTCTTGGATCTCCGCAATCTAGTAAGTAAATATGTTTTGTCAAATTATTAATCGAGTTCAAGTTTTCCCTATACAAAAGCTTAGTTGACTCCAGATTGCAAAAAGTGGGAAGAAATAAATAGATGGTACATGAAAGTGATAAAAGCGAGAGAGGAGAGCCTTAGTATATTCAGCTGGACGACCTGCTCTCCACTAGCACTGAAATGACCTCCTTGGATTTTATATGTGGCAGAAACAAGCGAACAGGTTTGACAGGCTGCGTCAACTTTCTATCAGTGTGTGGAGCTACAAGTCAAAAGATCAGTTTTAATCGCATTCACCAAAGATAATCCACTCTTAAGTTGACACAAACTGGGTTTTTGCATGGAACCTGCATACCAATTCCATTTCGGTGGCTTTCCTTTCTTGCTTTTTTCTGCAAGTGCTTGAGTAAACTAATTCTCACTTCACATCGTTGATTTTGGGCGGCAACCTGGTCAGCCACGCCACGTATTTGTTTTCCTCCGTCAAAATGATTTTATAGGCCGGCCTTGGTGGTTGATTGCTTAGAGGTACAATGATGGCAGGAAGTAAATTTTGCTTCTTTTTCAGGTGTCCATCAGCGTTTGGGAACAAAAACAACCAGACAAGTTGGTTCGCCATCGATAACTTTGTAAAGGCTTTTAGGCTTCTTTTTCTTTTTGGCTTTCGGTGGCTGTGGCCTAGGCATCCTCCCTGGACCATGGCTTGATTTCTCCCACTACCAGCGACCATAAAATCTCGAGGACTTGTCTGAAATCTAAAGATATTGTTAAAGAATTTGTTCCCCATTATCAATAAGTCTTCGTTTGCTTCCACTGTTGGGATGGACAAAAGGAACGTGATTGTTATGCTTTTTAACTGCGTTCAAAAGATGTTGATCTTTCGAGGTATTTCCTTGAAATTGCTGAGAAAATTCGTCCCTCGAAGCTCTCTGGTGTAGTTCCATCAGTCCTGACACGTGTTTGTTTGTTCTCGAACTCCATTCCCACCTGCCATGAGGGAAAAAGTATGTTAACAATGAAGATAACTGGCTTGACCTGGTATTGGATGAAAACTCAACTGCGACAGACCAGTCTCTTTCCCAAATCTAGCAGCCGATTCCTGTTTGTTGTGGTAAAATCTGATTGATAAAAAAAGTGTAAAAAATGTCACATTATGATAGACATTGTCTTCCTCCATGATGCTAAAGATGACTTTGCCTAGTGATTTGGACATCCATAATATGTAATACCTGTCAATTTGAGCATGTTGACATACTTATATATCTATAAATGTATAGTTGTATATAGAAGTACTTGAAAGCGTCCCATGTTTTAAAACTTATACTACACAATGAGCAGTAGTTTTCCATCAGAACTCGAATAGCTGAGGTCAGAAACTCTTACTAAACCTGAGAGCGATTTATTCCTGTCATGATAATTGAAAGCCAACAATTATTGGCCACTTGCTCCACAAAATCGCATCCAAATCTCAATAAAACCTGACTTCTATGTTGCAGAACCAGCAATAGGATTGCTATTCATCCAAAACCAGAACCTAAAAGGTCTTCTTTATCAAACACCCACAACCAGAAAAGTCTTTCCCTCCTACGTTTAATCAAAGAGGTTGATTCAGCACTTCAATCATGCGGGCCACTCGATTGTGCCATCCCTGCTAGGCCTACTCTCTCTCTCTCGCTCTCTTGAGGGCATCAACAAAAACAAAGTCCTGTTTGCATAAAGTTCTTTTTCTTTGAACCTGAAGGAGACGCGGTACCCATAAACGACAACTCAAAATGATAAGCACCACCCTTTAACATATACGGCGGCAGCATCTCGTTTATCAACTCCCTTTATATATGGGTCTCGAACACACATATATAGGCGCATGCTTATTGAACAGTTCTGCATTCCTCTCTTGTCAGTCTCCCATATCATTCCCTGAGATCCTCGGATCTCAAATTTATATTTGGAGATTTTTAATTTTACTACAGTGTACAAGGATATCATTAAGTAAGTACATGGTATCAATTAGTTCATCTACTATTAGTATTGATGATACGTCTCTCTTGTCTAACATGCTAATCAATTTGCACTTGGCGTCAAACCTGGATAATTAATTACTTTAATTATTTTACTATTGAGTTAACAGGCGATCGAAATACTTTGTTATTGCAAATACATCACTATTTTCACTTTCCTTTTTTTCTTTATGAGTGGGTTGAATATTCTAAATCGAAGACCTGTCTTTTTGGCTTATTTTTAAATTTCTTTCCACATCACATCCTGGGCACCACCAGTCACGATGGATAATTAATTAAGTTAAGAAAATTAGAGTAGGTCTGTGAAATATTAAAAATTATGGTTGAATAATAAATTATCTACTTATGAGAGTTGTGTCATGTTGCCATCATTGCAGTCCAGGTTTACCCCACGTAAAGTCGTGTACGGTAAATTCTTTTCTTTCCAAAATCGTAGGAACTTAACAAGAGATGGGAGGCATTAAGCCTTATTGTATGATTGAAACTTTTTGGTATGAAATTTAGTAAATACAAAAGGGCATAGTAATTCTTCCCAGCTTATACTCAAAATACTGAATTTTTTAACTTGAAGTCGATGCATTACCTTTTTCCGAGCACGCGGAAAGAAAAAATAGATTTACTATTCATTTTTCAACTTCAATCACTTTGTGTAAAGTGATGGAAATCTATGTTCACGTACAGCGAAAAGTGCAGGTACTTCTGCATTAAAAAATAAAGGGCTATCTTCTTCTCCCCTCGTGCCTTCTCTATTGAGATTCTCTCAAACCTAGTGAGGGCTTTTCTTTCCTCGGTGAATGTAGCAGGCAGTAGGCATTGCTTTCCTCCTTGTTTCTTTCTCCTTCATCTTCTTTACGTTCCTGTTTACACTCCATGTTTGTCTACATTATGAAAGCCAGATGTATCACATGTCCGTTCCTTCCTTCGTCCATGTGACGCTCCATCATCTTCGTTGACCTTTGCTCCACCCCCCACTGCCCACACGCAACGGGCGCGGCGGCGCGTTTTCTGTTTCTGGCTGTAGATTTTTGACTCTCCTTTCGATCTTCATGGACGATTTCGTCGTTTTTGCTTATGAAGGTTTTAAGATCGAGTATGTAATGTTCACCACGCACCCGCCGTCCGGCACCTCGCTCGCTAGTCGCCACTTTGATGCTCCTCTACTATGGCTCTGGTTCATTCGTTGTCAAAGCTATCCTTCAGAAAGCAGCTGCCGAATTCTTTCATCGAGACAATGGGAGCTTCACAAGGCAGCCCATCTATTGGGTTGCCATGAAGTGATTAAAAAACTGCCGTTTCCGACGACCATTTCTTAGTATATTTGCAAACAAATTATTGGACCGAACCATATGGTTATCTTATCCCCAAATTTTTTAGATTTTTCTTACACTCCGTTGTTTGTAGTGGGGTTCTTGTTGGGGCACCCTTGCCTTCCTTCTCTTGTATTCTCTTCCTTAAGAAAATAAAAATGCATAGAGAGAAGTGCATGCATATTAAATGAAAGTGTCTTGGTGCTATCGACCAGTGTGAAGACAGAAAATTATTTTTGCTGTAGATTGTCTTTCATGGTGTCCTCGAAGCAGGGTTTTATTTATTATTGTTCATTGGAGGTAGGGTATACAATGAGATAAAACCTTCTTTCATCCCTCAATTCCTTCAGTTCCAATGAGAGGAAATCACGGACAAACGTGCAGAATCTAAAATGAGGTGGTGCCAATCGAGGATGTTCAAAGGAGATTGACTTGCAGTCTCACAGATCGCCTTCCTTATTGGTAGCTGGCGCAGAATGGAGGAGGTACATCAAAGTCCTACTTGTTCAATTATTGAGTAATGACAGTTGGGCAATCGCTTGAGAATGTCACAATCAACAAAGGCAAGAGAAAAGAAATTGTCCTAAATCTTTGCTCCGTTAATTAAGCCTAGAGATGTAGGGTAACTAGGGTAGGCCATGAGGTTAAAAATTTATTACAGCTAGTAAAAGTGTCATTCAACATACTTTGAATTTGGAATCCAGCTTGTCTTTTTTTGAGAAGTTATTAATTTATTAGTCCCATGTAATTCGAGGTAGATATTTTTTCTGCTCAGTGGGTAATCAGCTGAATGATTCTTCTATGAAGATTGAATAATGTATGCTAAGCAAAGCTCCTTATAGTTATTAGGCGTTTCCACTTGGATAAAGGAGCTTGGAATCTGAATCTCAAACAATGAATTACCATATGTTTGGTGAGAAGTATAATAAGAAGGGGGAACTACAGCACCAGACACTTCAATTTGGGAGTAAAAAAGGCCAACAACACCAGATTACATTGAAATGAATCCTTTGTGACCGAGCCATTCTTTCTATAATTGGACTCTTAATGCAAAGGCCTAGATACTAAACATTACAGATCATGGTTCCATATTTTGGACAGGGAGGCATAGGATCTCTGCACAGAAAAGCAGCTCTTTAAAAGGAGAACTTGTACACGAAGTCAGGAAAATGCCCATCTGCTACATAAATCGTTTCTTGGGGAAGCATATGCTGCTTGATGTATTCTTAATAGATATTATACACTGAGAGGCATACGAAGTGTAACTAAAGTTGGAATTACCTACTATAATTGGAAGTATCTTTAGTTTTGTCTTTCTTTTCTGTTTAATATTGGCTCTTTGCAGCTCGAAAGGGCAGGAAGGAACTGGAAACGTAACATCATCAATTCAATATTCAGTCCAGTGCTTTGACAAGTTTCCTACGAGTGGGGAACTTCATTTTTAACATTCTAAAGGAGTAGAGCCCAACTAATACACTATTGAAGTCTTCGTAGATGCTGTGAACCTAGGCATCTATTTATTGCCAGAGCTTCTTTAGGGCTCAGGACTCATGCAAAGTGAAGGACTACCTATGCCATTGAATGATCTTTCATTTTTTCTTTTTCTTAATTTTTGACATAGAGGCATTAGTATCTATTTTATCTATAAAAATAAATGGATACCATTATTAACTAATGCTATATTTCGTGTGCAACTATGTCATTAATTTGAAATACCTTCGATACACGTAGAGAGAAGAGACAAAACAAACCAATCTGTGGACCAAATCATCAACATCAGAACACACCTACTTATCGTCTTCTTTTTATCTTATGTCCAAGGAAAGGCACCTAACTTCAACACTGGATGTCTTAATCCTAATCCTTGTCTATCCAGCCCATTGCTTACTGGGCAGCAAGGACTACCTACCACTAACACTTAAAGAACAAGAATCCAGACGGAATCTTGATTAGCAGTCACTTAAAACAACACTTGATTTGATCGATTTGGTAACCTTAACTTACCACTCTTTTTGCTTAATTAGTGGTCATTTGAAATCTTGATTACTTTTCAATTTCACTGCCCGAAATCAATATTCAATATCGACCCATTTATCCAAACCTCAACCTTCCATCAACGAGGTTAAGATTTTCGTGGATCAAAACTTGGTTTGTCAAGATGAAGTTCGACAGTGATATTTCATTATTAAGAAAGCAACACTGTATGTAATAAGATCCTTTTTTTGGGTCAACCGACACTTTCTTGGATCACAAACGGATGGAATATCACTTTTGACAAAAGCCGATAACATTTGGCACACAGATTTTGCAGCAACATGTGCAGCAGAAAGAAAAGTATGCTGAGTTTCACCTTACAATGCTGTTACCATAACTTAATTATAGATAAACAATGAGTAGAAGTCCTTTTCATCTATGGAATGGATTTCTCACGAAGCTGGCTTTCGTGCTCATGATATACCCACCACGGATTTTGACATTTAGTGAATAAAAAGAGGATTGAGATGAGTTGCAAATGATAGCATGCTTATCTAAGTGCACGAAATTGGGTACAAGTTTAGTGACATGTAAACAGTGATCAAAAGTATTTCAAGTAAGCTTTGATTGCCACCACTTGGGTTCCGTTTCGGCAGACTCCCTGTAATGATAGAGAGAGGAGAACAGTTTGACAATTGATATATGATCCGACCACCTAAAAGGCGTATAATATTTCAGACAGGAGAGGCCAACGCATCTCCTCCATAGGTACGCGCTCATTCAGCATGTGATGTAACTCGCTTTTATATAATGCAAATTCTTTATCAACATGTTTGACTGATCAGATTGTTAGGACTCTTAATTTGTCAGGGAACATCGGTTGTTTTTTATTATACAAAATATTCTACAAAAAATAAAGATAACATAGAATCTGAACAGGGTATGATTAGAACTCAATTACAGTGATTCATTAAGATCCTTAATTGATTTTGGTTTTGTCATAAACTGCAGCATCATGCAAAGCCGACCAAATTGTTTTTTTTTTTATGATCCAGAACCCCACCACTTGCATGTGGCTCAAACTGGAGGACCCAACACTCACCCAAAGCATTTTGCCCATGTCAAGAATGCAGCCAACTGGTTTTGTAGGGAATCCCACACGAGCCTTTGCCAGTTGAACCACACCCTGGGCAGCCGACCAAATTGTTGTAAACAAAACAAATCTTGATCGGTTTAAGGACAACGACATTGGGTTTGTCGGTGTTATCAACGTCTTGATTGGCCTACTCCTTACTTCACAAGAATCTTCTCAGAATGAGAGATTGTCAAAGCTTTCGCTACCACTTACCAGAAAATGCTTGAGTTTATGTATTTCTACTGATGACCTTATATAACCCAGGAGTGGTAGTTGATGATACTTTTCTAAGAAGTTTAATGAGGAAGAGGATGACGGGCCATATGGTTGTATATTGAATACCAGCAGAAGAGCAGCTCGTTTGTCAAGGGAGTGGTAGCCATGCTTAGAAAGGTAAAGAGCACGAGAGAGAGCCCAGCGCCCACATCCCATGTGGAAGCTCCATGGTTTCTCATGAAAGCCATACTTTTATAAGTTCCAACTACTTTTGTTTCTCACCACCCATGGGGAGCCAGCCAGCCACTCATGCCTCTCTTTGGTACATATCACAGAGTGATAAACCACAGAAAAGATGAAGAAAAGTGACTGATCTCTGTGCTGTAAATTGTAAGGAGAGTGTGAGTCAGTGTTTGGAGAGAGAGAAAAAGGGGGAGAGAGATTCAGTCATCATTTATTTGCTGTGTGGAGCATCTGAAAAACGACAAGGAAGAAAGCAGAATGCAGGAGGCCTTGCCTATCCCCTATACAAATCCCCATAACTTTTGTAGTTTTCTACCATCAAAAGAACAAATCTCTCCTTCTTTTTCTCTCTCTCTCTTACATAATTAGACATTATAATATGATAATGTTCATCATCATAGCAATTATTTTTAAAGGGAATGAGGAAAAGGTCCATGGAGAGCAAAGGGGAGGAAAGCATAATAAGGCAGTGGGACAGGAGCAAAACTGTCCCAAATGATGTGCTCATTACATGGGGGAGCGACATTTCCTTTTCTTCTCAAGAGAAAGAAAAAGAAAAAGAAAGCAAATGGAATTCTCCTTTTGGGGTGAGGATTTCATTGGAGAGGCATCATTGACCCACTTCCCACAAGAACATATGATGACCCTGTTTCAACCAGGGCTGAGGAGCGTGACCCCACTGCCGGCCTCTGCACCTAATGGATCCCACAAACACACCCTCATGATTCCTATTGGACCGTGGGACACACAAATATGGCATAGCGGCTGGGGCTGGATATTTTTGTCAAGCAACTGAGTTGGGAAGAAGAAAAAATATTCAGAAAAGTTCGAGAGTTTTAAATGGGGAGTGTCAGAGGTTAGGGGCAAGTGAACGTGCACTATTTGAAGCGCAGATCTGGATCCACTCAAAGCACCAAACCCAACTCCACCACCCACAGGCCACAACACGAATGCTCTTTCTCTCTCTCTATCAGTCTTTGTTTTATACTTTCAAAGGAGAGACAAAGAGAGAAGGAGAAGGTGTGTGTGAAGAGAGTGGAGGTGTTTAGAGTGAGAGAGAGAGAGAGAGAGGGGGGAAAATCTTAAGAGAGAGTGAGGTGAAGTAGCTAGCTGCTTTCTCAGCTCCACTGTCCACTTGCCCAGAACCCCAGAAAAGCTTAGCAAGCAGCAGGTTGATGCCTCCTGAGCTCCTACTTTCTCCACTAGCTTGCCTCTGCTACCGGCCTCGAAACAAGGCGGTGATTAGGCTTTTGTTGCAACTTTGACTATAATTATTATGTTCGGAGGGAAAGAGAGTAGTAACAACAAAGAGAAACAGGAGGAAGACCTTGTTTCATGGGTAAGCCATATTGTTGTGTGGCAGTGATGGTTTTCAATTTCGATTTGGAAAAGAAGGGAGAAAAGGAAGAGTTTTACCCGCTTTATTGCTATATCTTGTATCCTTTTTTTCTGCTTACTTTTGTTCTTATGGTTTCTTTATACAGAAATTCAACCACCATGTCTTTTATTTTTTTTGGCTCTTTCTCTTTCCTTTTAACAAAGGCAACTCTCGGCATCCTCTTCTAGTCTCCTTTTAATCAAACCACACGGGAATACTCCTTTTAACGCTCTACTTTCTTTCCTTTCTCCTGTTGTTGCTTTGCAGGAATAAGAGAAAGAGAAACGCTTTGTCCCTGTTCGTCACAAGTCGTTAGGTAGGGTTTGTGTGTGGTTGAGAAAGAAAGTTTACTTGTACACAGACACAGAGAGAGAAAGAGAGAGAAAGAGAGAGAGGGAGGGAGTCCTTTTACTCTCTCAACTCAAAGGAACAAAAAGACTTAAACTTGAGGTTCGTTGGTTTGGTGTGTGAAATTTTGTACTAACCCCCTTTTCCACCCATGGATGGTTATGAAGCTACAAGAATTGTGTTCTCAAGAATCCAAAACTTGGACCCGGAAAATGCATCTAAGATCATGGGTCTACTGCTAATCCAGGACCATGGCGAGAAGGAAATGATTAGGTTAGCATTTGGTCCGGAAGCTCTTGTTCACTCAGTGATTCTCAAAGCCCGGAAAGACTTGGGATTGACCTCGAACTCTCCGTCCGCTCCTTCAACTCCATCTTCTCCATCTCCTTTCCTGTCAAGCAACCCGCTATCGGTACCCAGGCAGAGTACGTCCTCTCCTAACAGGCTTCTTGGGGGAATTAATCTTCCTCTTCCTCCTCCTCCTTTAAGCATCCCCAACCCTTCTTCTTCTGCTAGTTCAGCTACTTGGCCAGCCTTGTCTGAGCTTCAGAACTCAGATGATTTGATTAGTCCTAACAATTTAGCTGTTGGGCCCTCCTCTTCATCTTCAATGAACACTTCTGCTTGTTCTCTATCCTTCTATGGAAGTGGAGCCACCGATGTAATCGATGACTTTCAGCTCCAGGACCAGCTATCTTTCCTCAACGACGGTTCCCCACCTTTATGCCCCAAGAACCAAGATTTGTTTTACCCGCAATCAGATTTATCCTCAAGTCCCACTGGCGCCGGTGGCGACCCTATGCTTTTTCCTTCGTATGGAAATTGGGCTGGGTCTGTTCACCGCAGAAGTTTCTCGGTTAGCGATGTCTGCTTGGGGACTGAGGACCCAAGTGCTGGGTTCGGCTGGAAACCTTGCCTCTACTATGCTAGGGGGTACTGCAAAAATGGAGCCAGCTGCAGGTTCTTGCATAGTGGGCTTGGAGATTCGGTGGATGCTTCTGCAATGGTTGGTTCGCCAAGCAAGATTGATATGATGGACCAGTGCCATGAAATTCTCAGATCTAAGTCTGCTCAGCAACAAAGACTGGCTGCAGCCTCTCAGCTCATGGGCTCAGCTTCCTTTTCTTACTCTCCCAAGTGCATGAACATGCTCCTACAGCAGCAGCAGCAGCAGCAAAATGATTCTCATAGGTATACTGGCTTTTAGATTTTGATTATGCAAAGTCTTCCCGTTTCCTTTCGTAAAAGCTCTTGTTCTTAATTGTTTTGACTCCCTGCAGGGCGGCGGCAGCAGCTCTAATGATGGGTGAGGATATTCACAAGTTTGGACGATCCCGGCTTGAAAGAAGCGATTTTTCGATGAACGGCGGGACCGGAATGGTGAACCCGGCGTCGAGGCAGATCTACTTGACTTTCCCCGCTGATAGCACTTTCAGAGAAGAAGATGTCTCAAACTATTTCAGGTTCTATGGGGCTTTTTTTTTCTGACATTAAAGCTTGTAAGTTGAATTGGTGCTTCCCGTTGCTGACATGGTTGATTTTGTTGTTTGAAGCATTTACGGCCCTGTGCAAGATGTGAGGATCCCCTACCAACAGAAGCGGATGTTTGGGTTTGTTACCTTTGTTTACCCGGAGACCGTGAAGCTCATTCTTGCCAAAGGGAACCCTCATTTTGTCTGTGATGCTCGTGTGCTCGTAAAGCCTTACAAGGAGAAGGGCAAAGTTCCAGACAAGTACAGGCACTTTCTCACTCAGTTCTCATTTTATCTTCTTCTTTGTGCTTAAAGTAGTACAAGTTTAACGTTCGGTTTTAATGCGGAATTGCTTATTGTTTATCGCAGGAAGCAACAGGCACAAATGGAGAGGGGAGAGTTCTCACCCTGTGGTACTCCTACTGGAGCTGATGCTAGAGACCCGTATGATCTCCAGCTCGGTAAGCAAAGCTATCATCTTCTCTATCCGTTGATTCTTTCCCGAGTGAATAATGGAGATCACTAATAAAGCTCCTTTTTTGTTTTTTCAACTTCCTGGTTCTCTATCTGACTACAATACTACAGGAGCAAGAATGTTTTACAATACGCAAGACCTGCTGTGGAGGAGGAAGTTAGAGGAAGCTGATTTGCAGCAGGCCATTGAACTTCAGAATAGAAGGATGATGCTTCTTGATATTAATAAGCACCAGCACCATCGTGGTCTCTCCAGTGGCAGCCCCGTTCCGTCTCCCACGCATTCTCCCAACCCGTTTAGTCAAAATCTTGTTTTTTCTTCATTGCAGACCAGCCCGGAATCTGCTGAAGGTACGTCCCTGGCAATTTGGGTACTGCCTAGTGAGTTTACATTTGAAGGATAAGAATGAAGTTTTCAGGATTGCGATTGGTTGTTGCAGATAATTCTTCTGGTGCTGCATCGGCCATCTCTGTGGCTGCTTCCACCGATCTGCAGCAGACTACGGTCGCCACCGTACCTGGCAAAGATTTGGCTGACAATGGTGAGAATGGGGACGGGAAGCTGAGCCCCCCTCGTGAAGAAAGCGGTTTGCAAGAATGGTATCTAACTTTTCTCATCCGATCTAGTAGAAAAGCTTGCTAGATTATAAAAGCAGCTTTTTTGTTTCTTTGATTCGCATCAAGTTTCCTTATCCGATTTCGTTGTTTATATCACAATTGACTGCAGTTTGGAGCACAATCTACCAGATAGTCCCTTCGCATCTCCTACCAAAGCGGGTGCTGAACTCATCTCTGCCTTTGCCAATGGCTCTACTGAGGCGAACGACCCTGATGGTGCAGCTCCATCTACTAACAATAAGTTGGCTACTTCAGCACTGGATATGGCTTCCTTCAAAGCTTTCAACTGCCAAATGCCAAGGTCCTCCCATTCATTGCCATCAGTTCTACAGTTCCAGAACCCTAGTTAAACGCATACAAAGTATCTGTAAATTGAGATTTGGGTTTCATTTCAGGTTCTCCTCTGGGCATGGAGCCATCGGAATGTATGCGGGCACCACCGGAGGAGCCATTGGAATTTAGCTTCCTATGGACAAAGGCAATTAGCTTTGGAATCCTTTCCACCTTAACTGCATAATTGATTTGTTTTCTTCAGTATGCAAAGAAACTCTAAATGATGCTTTGTTTTGGCTTTTGCAGGAAGACAAACATAACCAAACAAAAGAAACCCCTCATATCAAACTCGATCTGTAGAGAATCACCGTCACTACCACTCACCGCCATCCATCATCATTGCCATCAAAATACTATACTACTTACTACCATACAAATGCATACGTGAAAGGCAGTGAAGGAAGTGGGTCACCCATTCCTTTCCTTTGTTGTTGTACTATTTTCATCTCTCATTTCTGTAGTTGAAGTTGAACCACAGGTAAAAAAGAAAGAACATAGAAGAAAGAAACACTGTCCATGTGTAGTAGTAACTTTCTGGGACTGTAATATCTATCCCTTTCCATTGTTTCCCTAGAAGAAGCATTACCCCCCTACCCAAATCTAGTCTAGTCTCAGTAGCCTCTGTTTTGAGGGTGCAAATCAAATCTTTGTACAGCAGAATCAAGTAAAGAGCCGGAGAAGCAGAGGTGAGGTGAAAAGAGGTGAAAACAGAATACCACCACTAGAAGCCTGATTGATCAGGTAAAACTTGCTGGAAGGAAAAAGGAGTGAAGGAAGGGAAGGTATGCTGTCAGCCAACTTCTGTTTCAAGACCATATAACAAAGTACAATGCGGAAGTCTTCTCCAACATCTTTTTATGTATCAGTATCACTCTTTTATTTGTAGTACTAGTTGTTATACACAGTACCAACCCGTTGACAGAAAAGAGAGACATGGAAAGAAAATTAGAAAGAAAAAGGTGATGAATTTTAAGTCCTTTGTTTCTCTCTATCTTTCCTCCACCTTGCTCTTGCTCTTGCTCCTCCTCCTCCTGAGTTATATAAAAAGAGGAACGTTCTTGTCTCTTTTCTGCTTCTTCTATGTTTTCTTTCTCATGGGCCTTTCATTATTTGTGGGGTCTATCTTTAATATTGCCATTATTGGAGGGGGGAAAGCAGGGTGGAGGGCCACCACAAGGCTCGATGTCACATGGCGGAGCTGCTGACACTGCGCGGTGGCCCCACACATTTATAGGATGCCAGGTTGTGTGTGGCCCCTACGCATCAGCACCCCACCCATGTGAGTGATGCCACACCCCATCTCCCTCCCTCTTACTTTTCTGGGTATACATAATAATAATAATAATACAATATAATAATATGCACCCGTAGCTTTTCCTTTTTCGCGTTGACAGGAAAGGACATGCACAAATCTGAAAGTAGATTGTAGATGTAGATGCCCACACACGTATGACAAAAGTGCACGGTTTCAAGAATCTTTTGAACTGGCGACAGAAATTGACAGTGCCTGTGGTGTTTTTATCCAATTTTAACTGCTCTGCCTTGGAGTTCGTAGCCAAAGGGTTGAGTGCCGAAAAAGAGGAACAGCCTGGCCGGCCGGCTGTGGATAAGTACAGGCCGTCAAATTCTTGTCATTCGACACGTAGCGAGGACCGTAATGGTAGGCTCGGACGGTGTTTCCTCGATAGTGAAGTGAGCGTTGTAGTTGTAGGAGCAGCGCTTTTCTAGATCCTATCTGATTTTTTCTGCAAAGTTATCATTAGTTTTCTGCAACAAAGCCCGACATTTTCTCTCCTGATTTAGACGTCTCCCTTCTGAGCCTACTGGTGCATGAGTCTCTGGTCAAAAAGCTTAAATTATATAAGCGAGGAAGCCAGCGTTCTCCTTAAATGTTCTTCTCTCTGCGTTTTCCCGGAGAGCAATCACCAACCATGCAAGACAATCATTTAATGCTTACTGTATGAGCGCCATCAACTCGCTTTCTTTTCTTCCATGTTCAAGAATGGACGCATTCCTAAATTCTGGCTTTCCGCTTCTTCCTTTCCTTTCCTTCAATCATTCTTGCTTTACTTCACATAAAGTTACCTGAAACCAGAATCCTAAGTCTGATTTGATTCCCCTTTCATGGTTATTTTGATACTCGGGGAAAAGGGAGACGAGACGTGTCCTTCAACCTGAGAACTGGAGGGCACATTTATGTGGGGTCCGTTTAGGGGGCTCTCCCCAAGTGGCTTCTTTGTGTCTAAAATATAAGATATCAATAAAGGTCTCACATTTGGACAATGTGATCCCGAAACTGATGAATTTCCAATACTGCTACGAGTACTTTGTAGTAGCATTAAACAGAAGAACCCATGAAAAACCAAGTACAGGTTAAGTGGCTCTTCCACTTGGGTTTAAGATGTCTCGTCCTCTCCTTTCTTTATGACCATCCTAGAGTTTATCCAAATTATTGTAAGTAATCAGTTCTGCGTTGAAGAGTGTCCAATATCTCCTTAATGACCCAATACAGTCCCAAAATCACTTGATAGGCCAGGTCAACACTATGGGATATGCAAAATCATCAATAGAATGAACAAAACATCAATCAAGCACAAGTTCATAGACTTTTGAAAGATTTGTTTTTTCTTTACTAAACCTTAAATTAGTCTTCCTAAAGCAGGATCGAGGTTAATTAAAGGTCTGGTCTGCAGCAGTGATGAGATTTTGAGTCAAATAGCCTACAACTAGCTCATCAATGTTGTTGGCTTAACTCAAGGGTGTCTTTCTCCTTCTACAACAAATCTTTCTAGGATTCCATTCTAGCAGGATGGAAAAGATTAAGTGAGCGTGCACATGGTTTGTAAAATTCTTTGAAAAAGTAGTGATAATTTCTTACATGGTTAGAATGATTGCGATAATCAATGGAGAGTTACAGAGAGAGGAAAGGGAGAATTTAGACGTGAAATCAACGGTAATCCCACATTAACTCCAATCAAATCCTAAAGATTTACCACATCAACCAGATCTTCTTTAACCTAGATAAGATGCTGCAACTATGGCCCAGTATATCTTAGGTTATGATCCATATCCTACGTTGTGGATCGAAAGAAAAGCTGGGTGTGAAAGAGTATGAAACGGAGAACAAGAAAGAACTGTGAAACCTAGCTACCGTAGAAGTTGGAGAAAGAAAAAGTCATGAAGATGAAGCATTCAACCGCAAATAATTAAGGTGGGATTGCACAAATGTCTTTCAAATGAATCGTCAATATACGCCCCAAAACAAACGGGTAATCATTCCTCTTGATGGCTAGAAAATGCTTGATGCCATCGCTAATTCCTTCTGATTCATTTGCTATAGACTTTTAAGAGATGTTCTCATTTTTTGTCATGATGTAGCCACGGGGACTTGGTAGTGGGCACCGCTTGGTGGTAGCGGGTGGACCTTCAAACTTTTTTCTCCGCTTTTGCCTTTGAAATCATTTGTAATTCACTGTCAATATACTTTTCAAGGAAAATAAATGTCCTTCACTTTCAATCATATCAACTTTCAGAACTTTTGTATTGGTTTTCACGTTCTAGCAATTTTCACTCTTAATGGTGATTCTTTAACCTCTTTTTCCTCGAAATAATGATCTTCAACTCAATTTAAGGGCAAAGGATGAGACTAACTATTTTTCATTTGGGTAATTATTGATACAAGATAACTTCCACGTGTCACGTATGCAAGTTCTAAATCTTAATAAGATATGCAATAAATCAAAATACTGAGTAGATTGTAATGAGCAAAGAGAGAGGAGAGAAATAAAGGGCACACAATGTTGAAGTGGTTTAGTGCTTAGAAAGTAGTCCATTGTTGGAAATTTTTGATAAGAGCGGATCTAGTTTTGTCAGGTTAGTCTATGTTTATTATAACCAGGGGCATTTATAAAGTTAATGTTGTACCACAAAGTAAAAGCATAGTACAATGTGATATGTAAACAATCTTTTGAGAAACTTAACTAACTCAAATCTTTTGTCAAATAGTTTTAAAAAAGGGTTACTATTTCAGGCAATTTTATTGACTCAAAGATCAATCTCAGCTGTTGTTATTAGGAAGTGAGTCCTTAACATGTTCGTGAATATCTCTCACTTTTCAATGCCAAAATGCACGTACTTTTATGTTGTTTTGAGTATATTGGCAGAACATCTAGCATACGTTTCTTAGCATTTATAGAAGTGCAAAGGTTATCTGCTTCCCATAAACTGCAGAGATTTGATTAATTTCACACGGCACAATCTCCTGTAAGCTTTTTGATAAGCTGTTGAAGATTATTGTTGTTGGACCTTATGTTCTTAGCCCACATATTTGTTTAGTGGGCTATTTTTATGTTGGACCGGGTGTGATCCAGTCATGCACATCTAACCCAGTAGTTCTCGGGAAGATAATGCATATAACTTGAGATCTTTTTTCATGTGTCCGTAACAATTATCGATGCTACGGTATTGGATGGAGACTAGGAAAGAAAAGGGACAAACAAATAATTACCCATTAACAGAAACAGGAAGAGAAAAGAAGAAGAAGAACAGCAACAACAACAAATAGATTTGAAGTGTGTCTCTTGTTTGTACAAGAGAAATCATTAATGTAAATTGTGTCTAGTTCTAACCAAGGTGACATGATAATGAGAGAATTACTAAGTTTTTGTACTATAAGGATATTTTTTATTATATAAAGATATATAATAAGAACGAGATTCTTCTATTTTCTTATAACAAGTGGATTGTTTATTATGCAAAGAGATATAAGAAAGAAAAGACTTATATCTCTAAGTGATCTTATTTATACTCTTTAACACCCCTATCAAACTCAAAGCGGATGGACCAATCTTAATAGAATTTAAAGAAATGATCCAAGACTATGCAAAATGTGAATTCATTGATATTGACAAAAGATTGTTGGGTAAAGCTTGCTTGAATTGATGGCAAGAAAACCAGAATACAAAAGGCTACAAGAAGAAGATGATTCCCGTGTATTTACAACGAATAAGGGCTAAATAATAGAAAACTTGATATACATCTAGGGTTACAAGATGAAGTAGGCTACTCTTTCGGCCTTACCTAGTCTAATAGGATTTTTCTTTTCATATTTAGCAAGGCAAGCTGTATCTTAGAGAGGATGGCTGGTAATTCTCCTTTACGGCAGATGCGTCAACTCAATTCATAACATGAGAAAGATAAATTTCATGATGTGTTGAAGGTGATTGACAAAATCAACTATTTTTTAATTAAAATTAACAACTAGGATCAAGGTGCTCTTTCTCTATATCTTTGTTCTATTCATTATTGAAATCAATCATTCAGTCAATAGATAAGTGGTTGGGACTCCCCTGGCCCAATGATAACTGGGTCATACTCCTAACCGGCAAGTTTATCCCGGGTTTAAATCCCTCTGTCCTCCTCCCCATGTGTATGATTTAAAAAAAAAAAAAAGATAAGTAGTTGAAGAAAGATATTCATCAGGTGGTTTCTTTCCTAGGTTGAATCAAAGGTGAGAAAATGACGGTTTTGATTTAACAAGATATAGTTTAAGAAATTGTAAATGCTGACTTAATTGGAGAGATCACACTCATTAAATCAAAGTAAAACAGCATGGAAAATATATATTTTGAAATTTAGGAAAATATATTCAAAAACAAGAATTATTGCTTTATTTTCGTTTCCCATGTATATAAATATCAGTCCTCGCCTCTCTTTCTCTCCCCTCTCTCTGCCCCATCATTCGCGGTATAGTTTGAAACCGTCGTTCCATACCTTAGAAAACGTTTTCTTTTATGCGGCGTCTCCCTTGTGAGACATACTCGCGTTTGGCAAAGATATGGAGGATTATCTGAGAGAGAACTTCGAGGTGGAACCCAAGAGGGCGTCGACTGAGGCCCTTATGAGATGGAGATCGGCAGTCGCCGTCGTCAAGAATCCCCGGCGCAGGTTCCGCATGGTAGCCGATCTCGCAAGACGCGCAGAGACCGAAAGAAAGCGTAGGGAACTCCAGGTTTCGATGAATCTCTCTCTCTCTCTCTCTCTCTCTCTCTCTCTCTCTCTCTCTCTCTCTTTGTGTTAAAGACTGTGAATGAGACGATGTCATTTTTTGATTTTGAGATTAGATCGATCGTGTTTATGACACAAATATCAACTTAAATCGTGAACAAGATAACTGGCTATTGTTTACGTACCACCGTTAGGTTGACGAGGAAAAGTTAATGGAAATGAAATGAGATTGATTGTCATTGTCTTTTTGGTTTTGTTTGTCAATGGTTTTTAATGATCTACATCTTGACACTCGGGGAAGGGATTAAATGCGTCCTGGTAGTGGAGTTTTTGAGCTCTGGATTTTGTCCAATAAATTTGAGAAGCAGCGTGGATCCAGACACTCCCGGGAAGCCAAACGGAGATTTTGGTGGATTAAGTTCTTTTACGTACGCCATTGATCAGATGGTGATCATTTCCAACTCAGCTGAATCAAAAGACGAGCTTGTTGCAATTCCAGTCAAATTTAGTTCCGCGTTTTTGGAGTTCAAAAGTCAAAAACCTCGAAGAAATTCGGATCATTCCCAACTAACACGAGAAAAGATTGGTGGTCACCCAACCAACCCGAAAGTTCGAAGAAAGAGAGGTGTAAAAACTATGCTTTTGTTCCTATAAAGCCGTAGTGCAATTGGCATGACTAGTCGTTCATGAAAAATGAACAAAAAAGGTTGGGCGGCTGGGCTATGTCATGGCATGTGCTTCGAGTTGGAGTTGCTCCTCCGTTTGATTCCTTGTTGGCAGGCTCGAAGTTTCTGTTGTTCAGCCTGGTTTGGAGACCCAGAAAGGTTGACATTTTATAGTCTGCACAATTCAAATATGATGCCCCACCTTTTGCTTCTCAAAAATGACTTCCACCTCGAAAAAGTTTCTTCTTCTCAAGCAACCTACTTCATTGGTTCTGTCGCAAGACATATAGGTTGTTTTTTTTCAATCCAGAAGAAATCCCAGTCTCAATTGCATTCTCTATCCTTTTTGTACAGGTTAAGGAATTTGTCTGTCATGAGATTCAGCAAACATGTTAAAGTCGACAAGCAACAGGAATCAAGGAATTCTTTGTTTCTTTCTCTTAAAATAAAATGATTGTCAAAAGAGAAGGAGAGAATATCCTTTATAAGCCTAATGATATGACAGTCATAGTTTGTGATTTAGAGACTGCTAAAACGGGAGAAGTACTCTCAGAAGCTAAAGAATATGATTTTCATCTAGTAAAAGGTGAAAGAAAATGAGCGTAAAATCTCTTTTCATGGGGTCTCGTGTTTCACGTTGTCACGTTTTGAGGAGATCATCTCTTTATACTTTAATGGGTTATTCTCAAAACAAAGGCACGGAAGTTTCCGAATGAGGTCATCAGCAGCCTCAGTTGGCCAAGAATCATTGCTCAAGGCACGCAATTTTCAACGATAGGTGGATCAGATACTTTACTATGTTTTTCCGTAGTCGTAAGCACTTGGGCACTTGAAAGTTGAATGGGCGCAATGGACGCCATAACTTGGTGAGGACCACGAATGTCTTGCTCCGGGTCTTTTTCAGCATTTATACGCTGTAGAATTAGCCCAACTCATACGTTACCACCATTTGCTGCCACCCACGACTTTCTGACCTCGGACCCATTTTCTTAAATTCCTCGGATAATGATGCCCGTAGAGTGTGGGCACAGCTACTACTATGTTCATTGATTTTTGTTTAAGGAATAACTGGACATTTTTTCTATGTGTACAAGATTAGCATAACTAGAATTTGAAGGTCCCACAGCCTTTTATAATTCTACCTTTTGGTTTGCGTGAACATTGTACATGTAACAGCGTAGAGCTATGGAGCTGCCAAAACGTGTATTATGGTTCAACCTGCCCTGCTTAAAGCTTATAAGCATCAGGGGAGCTTTGAATGCTTGAAATTTTTGCCTTTCTGTGCCTATATGTGGTCCTTGGCAAAGCCCATAAAATTAAAGAACTGCGCTCTTTTGTTTTCTCTCTCTCTCTCTTCTAGTACAAGAAGCATGGGGAATGAACCTCATAACATCGTGAGTATTTATGTTGCTTATGAACTTTCTGAAGGTCTTTTGTTTGTTCATTGTTCTTAACATCGTGAGTAATGCCAGAAGCATCCCTCGAACCACAGGCGTAAGACTGTAGAGCTATAATAATCCCATATACAGAGAGGGTTGCTATGGCAGTTGAGTTCATATTAGAGGCTATTCCTAATGAAGCATCATTTACATGGATTTGCTATGGCCTCGGTCTGGATAAGTTACGCTGTTGCTACTTGTGACCAGGAAAAGATTCGAATAGCTATATACGTGAACAAGGCAGCACTGCAGTTCATTGGCGGAGCACAATATGCAGGTGGGAGACAAACTCACTACAGGCTCTCCGAAGAGGTTAGGGAAGCTGGTTTCGGCCTTGATCCTGACGAAGTAGCATCCATCGCTCGGTCCGTTGATATCAAAGGATTGGAGAATCATGGTGGGGTTGAAGGATTAGCCAGAGACCTCTCTGTGTCTTTGAAGGATGGTGTTGCTTCAAGTGATATAGCTGTCAGGAAAGACATTTATGGTTTAAACAAATTTGTTGAAAAACCTTCCAGAAGTTTTTGGATGTTTGTCTGGGACGCCCTACAGGACTTAACTTTGATGATCCTCGTGGTTTGTGCGGCTATTTCAATAGGTGTTGGAATTGCAACTGAAGGGTGGCCAAATGGTATGTACGATGGGTTAGGAATCATACTTTGTATACTCCTTGTGGTACTGGTCACTGCAATCAGTGACTTCAAGCAGTCTTTGCAATTTAAGGAGTTGGATAAGGAGAAGAAAAATATATTTGTTCAAGTCACCAGAAATGGATGCAGAGAGAAGGTTTCAGTCCACGATATAGTGGTTGGAGATATTGTTCATCTATCAATCGGAGATCAGGTTCCTGCTGATGGTGTTTTCATGTCGGGCTATAGCTTGTCAGTAGATGAATCTGGTTTGTCAGGTGAGAGTGAACCAGTGAATATAACACGAAACAGGCCTTTTTTCTGGCAGGAACCAAAGTGCAAGATGGGTCTGGTAAAATGCTCGTGACAGCAGTTGGTATGAAGACTGAATGGGGAGGGTTGATGGTTACTCTTAGTGAAGGGGGAGAGGATGAGACACCACTTCAGGTGAAACTTAATGGAGTGGCAACCATAATTGGGAAGATAGGTTTGGCTTTTGCAGTGCTGACCTTTTTCGTTCTGACTGCAAGGTTTCTAGCAGATAAGGCACTTCACAATAAGTTCATGGATTGGTCTGCCAAAGATGCAATGGAACTCTTAAGTTACTTTGCCATTGCAGTTACTATCCTAGTCGTTGCGGTTCCAGAGGGACTACCCCTTGCAGTGACACTAAGTCTTGCCTTTGCAATGAAAAAACTAATGAGTGATAAGGCACTTGTAAGGCACCTATCTGCATGCGAGACGATGGGTTCTGCTAGTAGTATTTGCACAGATAAAACAGGAACTTTGACAACAAATCATATGGTAGTGAAAAACATATGGATCTGCGGACAAACTATGCAGATAAATGGAAGGGAGTCCGAAGATGTGCTCAAGACCTGGGTCTCTGAAAGAGTATCTAACCTCCTTCTGCAGTCGATTTTTCAGAATACTAGCTCGGAGGTCGTCAATGGGAAAGACGGTAAGCAAAACATCATAGGCACGCCGACAGAGACTGCACTAGTGGAATTTGGCTTGCATATGGGAGGTGATTGTAATGCCTTTGACGAGGATTATAAGTTACTGAAGGTTGAGCCTTTCAATTCAGACAAAAAGAAGATGTCCGTACTTGTGTCTCTTCCCAGCAATGGGGGCTTCAGAGCATTCTGCAAAGGTGCATCAGAAATCATTTTAAAGATGTGTGACAAGATAGTGGATGCCGATGGGGAAGTCGTTCCATTGTCTGAAGCACAGAGAAAGGACATCGCAGATATCATAAATAATTTCGCATGCGAAGCCCTCAGAACTCTGTGCACGGCGTTCAAGGATATGGAAGACGCTTCTGACCCGGATAGCATACCTGATGATGGTTATACATTAATTACTGTCATTGGAATTAAGGATCCTGTTCGTCCCGGGGTAAAGGAAGCAGTTAAGACTTGTTTAGCTGCTGGCATTACCGTGCGGATGGTCACGGGTGATAATATTAATACTGCTAAAGCCATAGCTAAAGAATGTGGGATCTTGACAGAAGATGGTATAGCAATCGAAGGGCCTGATTTCCGCAATATGAGCCCACGTGAGATGCAGGCGTTGATTCCAAAACTACAGGTTCGACAGTTGCTAAACATACATTTCTGGAATGTTAACCGGCATGAGTTTACAAAATTGCTTCTTTTACATATGTAGGTAATGGCTCGATCACTGCCTTTGGATAAGCACAAGCTCGTAACCCAGTTGAGAGGTGCGTTTAGAGAAGTCGTGGCGGTGACTGGTGATGGCACCAATGATGCTCCTGCGTTGCATGAGGCAGACATTGGACTTGCCATGGGTATTGCAGGAACAGAGGTTTGCTAGACAGCTAATCCTACCATCTGCAACAATCACATCAATTGTTAACTTAAGAATTAACCAAGTTGCATCGTTGCAGGTAGCAAAAGAAAATGCTGATGTTATTGTAATGGACGATAACTTCAGCACTATAGTGAATGTTGCCAGATGGGGTCGTGCAGTTTATATCAACATTCAAAAGTTCGTGCAATTCCAGTTAACAGTTAACGTTGTTGCACTTATGCTCAACTTCATCTGCGCATGCATATCAGGTATGCGTTCATCAATGGTGACAGCCTTTTTCACTTTCCATACTCTTCTCTTTTGGTAGTCCCGAGTCTTCTTTTATGCAGAGTACTGACAATCTTGTGAATTAACTTGAAGGCTCTGCTCCTCTTACAACTGTACAAATGCTTTGGGTAAACTTAATCATGGACACTCTTGGGGCTTTGGCGTTGGCTACGGAACCCCCACATGATGGGTTGATGAAAAGACCCCCGATTCAGAGGAATGCAATGTTCATCACAAGGACCATGTGGAGGAACATTATCGGCCAGAGCATTTATCAGATTCTCGTCCTTTTGATTCTCGAATTTGAAGGGAAGCCTCTTCTTAAGCTCAGTGGCCCAAATGCTGATTCCATTCTCAATACGGTCATATTCAACTCCTTTGTGTTTTGCCAGGTACTGTGTTTTTACCTTCTGACGTTTTACATGCATCGCCCTATGAAAAACAAACAAGCTTTGCCAGTTGATATTTGATGCTTTTCAATGAGGATTCACTTTCAAAATAGCCCTTAAACTCATTATGTTAAAATGTGGGAAAATAGGCCATTGACCTTATAAGTATTGAGGCTTTCTCATCTAATGCATTAAGGTTTTAGAATAAATTTTCACATTATAATATGCTGCATGTTATGTGAATAAACAATGATTTGTGTTTCTTTCTGATTCTTCATGTTAGGTATTCAATGAGATAAACAGCCGTGATATGGAGAAGATAAATGTCTTCCGAGGAATGTTCGATAGTAGGGTTTTCTTGATTGTCATGGCCTCCACGGTAGCTTTCCAAATCATAATAGTCGAATTTTTAGGCACTTTTGCCAAAACGGTGCCTCTCAGCTGGGAATTGTGGTTGGCCAGCGTCCTAATAGGAGCTGCAGGTTTAATTGTTGGTGTTGTCATAAAATGCATTCCCGTCAGAACAACCAAGTACACTCCTAAGCATCATGATGGTTATGAGTCACTCCCCAGTGGTCCAGAGCTGGCATAAAACCTAGTTCTCGAAGTATCACAAGGTTAATTCATTTATATTCTCCAAATAAAGCGCAGGAGTCATCTGAAGTTCAATGGAGATGCCACTCCGGCAGAGTTGCTTGGATCAGGAACCTGCAACATATTTTACCTTAACCAGCATAAAGATTCTTTAACAGTTTGGCCAAGGACGTAGTTTGTATTAGGAACTATAGAATTCATTTGCAACTTATTTTTGTTTTTGACAGAATTCATTTAAATTAAGTTCATTGAGTTCTTGGCTCGAATTAGTTGCAGAGAGAAATAAAAAGGAATCATTTCCCATCTTTTCTTTAATTTTCATACAAAACCTGTGCCCTGATTCCTCTAAGTTTATGCATTACATCTACATTTGTCCATCTTCCACCGGGCAGTAACACCTAAAAAATCTCTACCCATGGGCTAAGAAATAAAAATTTGTTGGATGTCATAAAAACCATCTGTAACATTTCATTCCGCATGAGCCTAAGGTACAGGATATGTTACAAATTATTACATTCTACAAGCACAAAATGTTCAAGAAACGCAGAAGTTTTCACAGAGGCCTTATCCCTACAACAATGTCTCAAATATCAGTTATGGAAAAATTCTCTATTGAGATGAGGGTTCGGATTGCTTTTTGACGAAAAGCTTCCCTATATCTTCTGTAACAACATTGCTCCTGAAAAAATAAATAGTCATCAGCAGCAGTACTTTTTTCGATTAAAAGAGAATGACCACGGCACAGTTTAAGCTTCTCGGTGAAGCAAGACAACAAAATGCTAGCATCCAATTGAAAACAAAATTAGGGGCCTTCAAACAGAACCATTATAACTAAATTTTCATTAAGGCATTCTGGTGGAGCTTATGGACCAATACATCCAATGGCAATTACAGCCTGCAACCATCAAGAAAAGAGGACACACCCCACAGCCAAAAATCCGTGGACACACCCCAACTTAACTATTCGAAAACACAATAACTCAGCTTTTACTCATGCCTACAAAGATCTGTGCATACCCCATTAAAAAAATATAATCAACAGATTTCTTTAAAAGTTATTCCTCTCTTATCATGTTAATATAATCACGGCCCTGGGGATCCCATTTTTATTTGTAATAAAGCAAGTGTCAATGTCTCTTCAGAACGTTACCACCTTCCATGAACTTACAGAGCTCAGGGAAATAGAAAGACTTAAAAATATAAGTAGATTATTACCTTTTAATCCTATTAGGAGAGCTGGCTTAGTGTAAATACCATCACCAGCAGATTCAACTAATTAAAGTGCCGGAGTCAGGCTATATTTCAGTAAGGGATTTGCTTCCTAATACAGCTAAAATCTGTATGCAAGTATTTGCCGATCCAAAACTACTTGCTTGCTTGACTAGAATTGCTAGTCACTTTTCCATAATCCAAAAAGGAACAATTAAGACTGTTCTATATGCCAAAACTAATTGATTACAAGCATTATGCTACTGAAGTGGGAGTGAACAGAATCAGCAAACAGCAAAGCCTAACATACGTAGAAAGAGAACTTCATGTTCTGCTATTGATTAGCAATCCATGAGCAGTAATGTTGGTCGCTAGGGAGGATAACGGAGGATCGTATTGGAAAAAGATATAAGGAAGGGGAAAAGAAAGCGAGCATGAGAGAGATAATCATAAGGTAGATTTCCAGGACGTAGAACCATGACCAAAAGCAACAGGTTTTGGGATTATTAAGACTGTAAAATCTGACTAATAGTGCATGGCCAGGGTATTTTGGGGATGCTGTCAAAGATCATGGATCACACAAATCTTGAGTCAATATTAACTAGTTGATACACAGGCAAGAGATTTCTTCATTTTGTCATCCCATCCAGAGAACAGATGTGCTCTTCCTAATTCTTTGTTCTTCATCTCACAAAAACCTACCTAATTGAAACCAATAGATCAGCACCGTCAATACACCAAAGTAATCCACTTCAAGAAAGAAGCGAAGATCTGTGTCTCATTCAACTAGCAATCAATTTCTTTCCAGCTAAGTTTTCAAAACATTCTCAGATTATGAGAGCCACTTGTTCGCATGAGAGATGGATGTGTAAAAGTAGCTGTACAAGCTAAAATACACTGAAGGTGCCAGCATGAAGTTCTACCTGGGAAGTATCTTACAACATATAAAAACTCAATGGCTAACTTGTTTCCCGAAACATGAATTGCTCTGTAAATAACTCTCAGCTTGAATGAAAGCTTCAAAGCAGCAAAGCTTGCAGCCTGCTTAGATCTTTGTCCCCATATGAGGTTGAATTTTGACCACAAAATAATAAAAAATGTTTAATCATCAAGAAATGGAAAATATTTGCTCTGCCTAATTCTCAATTCAAACAGATAAGTAATACTGGATGGAACACTTTTACTTGGAGAGATTCCAAATCCCATGTAACTGAATAATGCAACTAGCAAAAATTAAAATAGCAATTGTTCAATCAAGAAAAACATGAAAGAAGAAATTCCTCCTAGACATTCCAGACTAGGAAATTAGTATAATGGAACGAAGGGTCTCTCAGCTGAAACTCTATGAATCATAAGTCAGAACTCTGAAGAGCTAAAACAACTTGTCTTGTTAACAACTTTATACCGGTTGATTTTGAATGCAATAATTCAACCCTAATGCAATGCAATTGACCAAATAAAAAGAGTTTGAACGTGGTACATAGATGGTACAGCAAACTCCAACATAATACGTAACTAAATATGTCAAAACTAATGCATGAGCAGCGACCAACACTTAGGTAACACATCCTTTTGGCCCTTCAACAACTGTACTCAAACTTTATGCCGTTTATTCATGCCAACCCAATACAAGAGAAATGAAACTAAATTAACAACCATGTGCACGCATTCGTGGTGAGCAAAGACTGACACACTGGTACCTAAACACACAAATTAAAACCGTATATTCCCCAGATCCTCAGGATAACTTTAAGGTACAGTTGATAGACCTAAACATTATTTTCAACTCAATGGTTTGGATGTTACTGTTTCGGCATTTACTCACCTTTTACTTTGTCCCTATTTTATTGCATCTCATAAATAGTAAAAACTGAGCGGCAGAAAATATGAACCATTCGACATATATAAGTGGTACTTGGTTTTTCATGAAATCATATCACCTTAGAAAATCTAGAGAAACCTAAGCTAAAAGGTTACTAATGAAGTGTGCAATTACTACTAACTGACCTTCCCTTGAGCTGAGGCGGAACTAGCACGCCACCAACAGTGTCTGGAACATTCCTGGAATGAGGCAAGGTCCCTCTAGGAACCTTTCTTCGGGGAAGAACAGCAGAAGCTGACCCATTTGAGTCTCTCTTGCGTGTTGCATTTTCGGCCATGGCAGCAGCCACTCGAATCGAATGGTCGCTGCCATTCAACAAACTTGATGACATAGCAGGGGAGCTCAATAGAAGGGAAGCATCAGGAAGCCTCTCGATTGACGGTTCAGACGAATGCATTGCAGAACTTGTTATTTGCTGATTTGATGGTCCAAATGATACTCTAAACAGAAAGATTAACGGAAAAAGTGAGTTTAAAGACCAAAAACATCCCAAACCATGGTCTGATCCCAAAACCCAAAAACTCAAGTGAATGGATTTAGCAGGATGAATGTTATGTATAAATTACTCACTTTTGGCATTGTCAATAGAAATTTCACTGACACGAGGAAAATAAAAACGATAGAATTCAAAACTTCTTTCCATTTTCTTACACTTTCCTAACAAACAACCAAACAAGCAGGAGGCCAGAAGAAAAAAAAAGGAAAAATCTTTCTTCTTCCTTTATAAGTTACAGAACAAGTAAATGAATTACGATACTGAAAAATATCATTCCCAAATAACCTTTCATTACCCTCTAAGTTCTTACTTACCGAATCAATTAAAAATTAAGCCCCAAAAAATTTCAAAACCGAGGTCTAAACGCGAAGCCCCAAAAATAATGCTAATGGGTGGAATCAGGAAAGAAAAAATTCAAAGTTTTCTTTCCATTCCCTTGCATTTTCGTACCAACCACACAGAGCTTCACAGAGAAAAGGAACAACTTTTCCGGCTACAAAGTAAGTACTTCAATTACCAAACCCAAAACAATCAATTTCAAGAAAAAGAAAATTGATTGGTTCTAATCCATCAATTTGAAAATACAGAACTCAAAATTTTATAAGATTAGTTTTAATTAATTTCGAGAAAAGCGAGGCGTTACTGGTTTTCAGGAGCAACGGGAAGCTGCGGACTGTCATTCGTAGTTTCTTCTGGGTCGTTCTTGTGGTCTTCACCAGCTTCCGAGACGTCGTCGTCCGAGGACGAAGCGTAGTCTACCAGAGACATGTCTCCACTCCCTCAACCTCCCCTCTTCCCTCGGTTAAGCGCCCTCTTCGCGTGACAGAAAATGCAGAGTTTTGTCACTTCACTAAGCGGCGTCGTTTTCTAACATTGTTTTCCTCGAATATGTCGGGTTTTCCTCAATTAAAAATAAAAAGTATTAGTTAAGCTATTAGTATTAAAGTAATGGATTATTCTCCTGCAGATTTTTTCAAATATGATTTTAAATCATTTAGATTTTTCCGGCTTGATGTGTCAAATTTTATTGTTTCTACATAATATTTCACTTTACTTAGCTTTTCCTTAGGAGATAATGATAATACACAAGCCAAGAATTGTAAGGATTATACTATATACTTCAATTACTTTGTCAAAATTCAGGATTTAAATGCTAGTCTCAGCATATTACATTTGAATACTATCTCTAAACTGAGCCCCTATAAGCCTGTAATAGATTAAGATTGTTATTAGTTGCTGCTTGTCATCACAATTAGATATGTTGAAGGATGTGATATTCAATCTGTGATGTCTCATGGCACACAATATAGGATGGACTTGATATACAAAGCTTTTGGCATTCTTCCTTAATGGCACACAGAGAATAGAAAATCTTTCAACTTCTACTTGGATAACCGAAGCTTAACACACTTTCATTTCTTTTCTAAGTATCTTGCAGTTACGTGTAAAATTGAAGGATCGAAACAAACACAATCTATGACATAACATAACCCTTGTCCTCTCTAACTCAAAAGAAGAAAAAAATAAAAATAAATTAGCCTATAAAAGTTACACAAACCAGCTTATTTTTAACTTTTTACATGCTCTTACACGCAACAAGATTATGCACTGAGCAAATGGTATCAAGGCTGATGCCCAAGAAGAGATGGTCTGTAGAAAGCATGGGTTTGTGCAATCTCGATACGATCTCGGGGATCATTCATTGTCTCGTCCCTCAATGCTTGAAGAATAGCCTGACATGGACACTCCCTGCAAATATAAACAAAAGGGGATGATGCATCATGTTCACATGTAGAGTCACAAGTGATGGATTCCAATATATGAAGAGTAACTTCATAAACTTCCAAATTCACGCAAAAAGTAGAGACTTGGTGCACCTTATTATAAGTATCTTATATAACATCTTCAAGATGGGGCAAAGTTCAACTGGTGCAACAGGCTTATCTTCTTCAGGATGGAAGACGCTTAAGCTGGAGTGACAGAGCAGCTCATAAAACGCTTTAACGGCAGAGACTCCCTGCAATAAAACCCAGTTTATTGTTGTGGCTATGTAAGAACTGAAGGGTGTTAAAGGAAAAGGAAAATATGTCATCTACACCCGAAATAAATGGATCGATGCAAGTCATTACCAATATAAGTTGCATATAATATTCTTAGTAGAAGTTGTCATATAATATTTTGGTAACATTGGGAAGAAGTATGGTTATGCTCACTTGACGTCAAGCACAGAGAAAGTTGATAGGATTACTTAAAAAAGAAATTTCGAGAAGATAATATCATAGGGTAAAGCACTTATTCTATTCTAGTGCTTTAAATTAATCAAGATGGACACCTGAATCATTCCTTTGCCCTTGATGCTATCACCCATTTCTAGGCTCAATTCTCCTTTGGCCAAATTTTGTCCATACCATGCATTACGACCTTTCAATAGGGTAACATAAGTGTCAGCCAACAGAGGCCCGGCTAGCTTCTCAGGTTCTTCTGCCAAGAGATGCGTGATGAATATCATTTCTGATGTACAGTGTGCAAAGTATACGGATTTGCTGGTGGCACTCTCGTTGGTTAGAGCTGCTATCATTCCTGTAGAGTTGAAAATTAAAAAAGAGTTTATATCAAAACAGAATATATTTTTCAGACATGGTACCAAATTGTATATCATTTTTATTTAATATAAAACAGGATAATCCAAAGCCACAAGAACAACATCTGCAACAATTAAAGAGCCCTATTTGTCTTTTATTATGAACAGCAACTTCATAATTCCTCTCTCAATACTGCTCCATCATAACAAGCAGTTACTGATTACCTTGTTTTCTTTTCAAAGTTAAACAAGCACCTTCTGGATTCAGAACCAAAAATCTCACCCTCTTCCCACTCCAAAAAGGGATGGAAATCCCATTTGAGCCAGAGCTCAGTAGAACTGGTTCTGGATGTTCTTAGTTTCCTGCTATCCTCCCACCGATTTAAAAAGAATGGCACTGACTTGCATCAACAAGCAAAAATTTCTTTACCTCCTTGATACAAAGGTACCTAATTTTTTAACCTAGCAGACAAATATACCACTTTGGCCCCACCAAATGGAACTAAGAGCAATTCAAAAGTAGTTTATAAATTAATTTTTCTTATTTAATTTGCAATCTCATTCTTGGTACAAAAGCATGCAGGTTGTTCATTTCAGTTAGGAATGAATATGCACTTTTGCTGATGCACAAACACTGATGGAAAGAGAGAGTGAAAAGATTATGAAACCCAGGTTGTTTCACTAAAAACTGAAGCAGAAAACTAAAAAAAATAACGAATGAACTGTTGCCTTTATTTATTTCTATTCCAGGAAGAAGAGGAGAGGAGAAGGGAGGGAGAGGGTGAAGAGGAAGAGGAGAGAAATTATTGCGAGGAAAATACCAGGAGACGAACAAAATAGGAGTCAATCCCTTCAAGAAGAAAAGGAAAATGATATAACCAACAAAGAAAAATCAAGGGGAAGAGGAGAAAAAAAAGAAAAAGAAAAAAGGACATCGTGGTGGTAAGTGGATCCTCACAAGTCAAAGCACAAGATGGGTTCTTCACGGCTAAAGGTCTCAGATTTCACGTTACCACTCCACGGATCTAAGACAATGAACTACCTATTAGTGAAGGTTATCAAACAAATTTACTAATAATATGTCACAAACGTTTAGCAAGGAACTTGTGTTAAAGCTCTCCATCAATGTTAAACCAATTCCAAACAAAAAATGAAGAAAAGTGAGTATGGACTAAGGTTCAAAGAACCAGTGTCTACTCATAATCATGTAAATAAGATATCATATATATAGATCATCCTACTGGTCATTATGATACTGAACATTTATAATGCAACAGAGTCACTAGTTTCTTCAAGTCACCATGTTACCAGGCTCGAGAACATTAGTTTCAAGCATGGCAATCCCATGAATGTTTATGTGGCCCATGTCTAGATTTAAGAAGTGTCAGGGTTTGATGCCAATAATTATTATATTCATTGGCTTTTTGTCCGTATATCTAAGTACATAGCAAAAGAATTTATATGGACAACGCAAAACAGATCACACCTCAATATATTGTTTTCAAAACTAAAGATCCATGACAGTGTAGGTTTTGAATACTTCCGGACATTCTACATTTCGTGTCTTTTAAGTACTATCAGGCATCCTTAAGAGGTCATACACATTTTCCTCTCTCTAAGCTTCTCAATGACATAGATAAGGTCACAATTTTTGAAAGCTTCTCCAGAGCAGTCTCCATTGAGCTGTTCCATAGTGGACTCTCAAGTTTCAACAATATTGTTTTCAAGGTACCATGGAACTTTCTTTTTATTCCTCTCAAGCTTGAAGCTCAGCTAGGAAACGGTTAACATAAAAATCCAAGTGAATTAACATAGAAGAAGAAGGATCAACAGTCAGCCTCAGATCAACACAATTATTCTACTTGTTTCCAATTGTCCAAGTACTATGAAGAGACTGAAACTTACCAGCTCCAATGGCATAGACATTCTTTAGGCCTCCCATAACTTCATGAGTAACAAGGTCACCGTTATCCCAAACTATAAAATGAGACTGCCTCAAAAACTTTGCCAAGGGTCTCCTCCACTTTTCAGCTCCACATATTCGAGCATTAGCATATTCCTTGTTGTAGATCTCTGAGGCTATATTAGGTCCTCCAAGATAAAGAATGTTCTCCATGGGAACACCAGCTACAAAACATAACATCTTTTAACAGAAATGATGCTGAAGAAACCATATAAGATTAGGCTTAAGAAGAACCAGGCAAGTAACAAGAGAACAAAAGTACAAAAGAAAGACAAGGAAGGATATCAAAACTCTCTGCACAGGGAGACAGGTAGCAGTAATACCAACCGAAAAACCTTATTTTCCTAGAAACCTGAGAGCCCCTCCTTTTCTGCTTATTTGAGAGCTTGTTACAGTTCCTAAACTAAGTATTTACAAACTATTGCCCAAACGAATGATTAAAAAGTACTCATTGAGGGATGTTAACATGATAATGTCCAAACCATACTACTGTGTCCACACAGATTGGCAAGGGTTGGTGAGAGAACTAGAAAACTCACGGAGCTTTTACAACTACAATCAAGTATTTTGGAACCAGCTCACTGTTCTCCAAGCACCCAGTGAAGGGGAAGGTATTAGGGAATTTTAAAAAAATTCTGCTTGTGGGTAAAAACATATGGCTCAATCTATGGGCATCAAATGCCCCACTCACTGTTATATTTGAATTGGAACAAAATTAATTCAAAGTATACCACTTGCTAGTGTAATTAAGTGATTCTCAGTCCCTTCTAATGAAGCATTGGCAGGTAAAGGAATCACAAAGATTTGTGGCTAGCGAGTAGCAACACATGGTTCACTTGACTCGCATTAATTGTCTCATCCACTGCTCAATTTGATTGGAAAAAAGTTAATTAAAACTATACCAGTAGTTGTAGTTAAGTGGTATTCGTACCCTTTTAATAAAATAGGTCTTAGCCAAGTAAAATATGAAATGCCACTTTTGTTGATCAAAAAATTTGCAAACAGTCGTTGCGTTTCACGTTTGAAAGGAAAGAACAAAACAAGAAACAATAAAACCGGGGCAAAAGTAAGCCATCTATTCAGAGAGAGAGAGAGGGAGGGAAAGAGAGAAATTGCTAAGACAACATAAACAAGATAGCCAATTTACATTCAACAAAGGCATTTTCCCTAGAGAAAGTCAAATAACATAACCAAGAAAAGCAAGGAGCCTTACTTGCTCGATTGATCATTTGAGTGGGAGTTACAACACGTGGTTCAGGCCCCAATTCAGCCTCTACACCCTTGGCCAAGGAAATGATGACTGGTACTGTTATTCTCTCTTTCCAATATCGACTGATTTCCTCAAATACCTCACGGGTTTCTGTTGAGGGTAAGCCATTGATTACAATATCAGCATCCCACACGGCCTCCTGCAAGTTAGTGACGACTTTCAAAGGGCAGAGAGGAGTATCGATCATATTCAAGCAAAATCCATCCTTCAAAATCTCATCGGCATGAAGTGTTCGATCACCCAATCTAGCCTCAACATACTTCAAGTATGCACAACGCCGAATAAGTCTTCTCAACACATCCTCCCTTGAATTGATCACCTCAAATAGGTGTTCAGCTGTAGCTCTGTCAACAGATCTACCAGCTCTCCTCCATATCCTAATCTGAACCTTCTCTCTCAAATGACCATAACTGTCTTGCAACATAGCCGCAAAAACACTACCCCATGCACCCGCCCCTATACCAACAATCCTCAGTGGATCAGTCTCGGCTTTTCCCATAAGGCGACGAAGCTCATCAACCTTCTCTTCTAGAGCACCATTTGAATTGAGAGTAGACCCATTGGAATACGCACTATGATCCATGACTTCAGCGCTTCCAACCATATTCTTTTACCAATTCACTTATCTCAGGATTTCAGAGACAAATGCTATACAAAGACAACTAATGCCCGCAAACACACAGAACGCTTCTGGGAATTTCCTCCAGGCTGCAAACTCAAATTACCAGCCTCCAACCCTCTACTCTATATCAATTCTTGGAAAACATTGGAAATTTAGAACATGAAGAAAATCCAAAGCTGTTCAACCAAATGGGTTTTGGACGTCTCTGTTCCGTCATCAAATTCCATTCACACATGCAAACAAGAACATTGAAAATTTAGCCTGCAGTTTTGGCAATCTACCCAACGAAGCAGTCAACAAGAAAGAGTTAAACTAAAACGCAAAACATAAAGTAAGAGAAAGCGAAAACGTGCAGTACTTGTCCGCGGAGTCCTCAACGCTGCGATATGTTGGGTTCTCTCTCCTTGTGCTTTGCTTCAAGATTTAACGCATTGGTCGTGAAACACCAAGTGGGTACCCAACAAAGTGACAAAATACAATTCAGAAACCAGGCTTGGCAATTGGGTCGGCGTCAAATGCAATAGAATCCAAAGAGTGCTGAGTTTTCTTACCAGAATAGAAAGAAATCAGACAACTCACAAGCCTTTTCGAAGGTTTTTCACACGAAATCGTTATCATATTTATTATTTATTTTTCTTTTTGGGTATGTTGGAGAAATTCTCAGAGAACATGCGTTTGTTGCGTGATAAGCTATCTCTGATAAGTAGTCGCCTGGAAATGGACGGCATTTTTATTAAAACCTACCAATTAAATAGTTATTTTTTTACAAGAATTTTTTTTTTTGAAAAAAAGGTGCACATCTATTCATTTTTTCTTACAAAAAATTGTTCTTGATGAGAAAGACTCGGTCAAGATGATGGTGCTGATAATATGAAGATAAGCACAAATATGTATAGATGGCCTAGATGAATCTAATTAATCATGTTTTTATTAATAAAAAAGGGATTAAGATATATAATTATCGTCTGAAATTCTTAAAAGATCTTAATTATTTTTAAAAGCAAATAAACAGCATTTGGTTGCATGGAATCTCAATCGAGTTAAAAGGACAGTATCTGAGTTCCACTGTATGCACTGTTGGTTTATGGGGAACTCTAGATGATTGTCGTGCTTCTCAAACATCAATTGAACTATTACATATGAAATCTTTGCTCCACTTTCTTCTTCCTGTTGGATATGGCGGGTACCCAACGCCTAAAATGGGTGTGCTCTGCTTCATACATCTTCCTCCAAATGCACCAAAGTAGAACGCAAAATTCAGGGCCAAAGGAGAATAAACAGAGCTACGTAAGGTGTCTGATTCGTAGAGGTTTTGAAGATGGGTTTGTTTTGGTTTGTCTCTTTCTTCTCCGAAGTTGAATACTTTGGCCGATTGCAACTGTATCCATCTTCCTCATGCTCTATTTCTCTAAACAATGACATTAGCTTCGCATTTTATGTTTTGATAAGAGGCAGAGTGAGCATGTTATCTAGGTACACGCGCACAGTTTCTTCTAATCTTTCTGATGGGTTTGGCATGTTGACAAGTCGATGCATAGTTATTGTCTATGTTTCCTCAAGTAGGCTGCTTAATTATCTTGGGGAGCCCGTGTCATGGGTGAAAGAGAAAGTGGAATCTTTTAGGAAGAAGCAACAATTTGGAGGAAAAGAGTGGACTGTGATAGCAAATGGAGCGGACTTTAAGTATTTAACAATGCTATTAGTGCAGGATTGAGCTTGAACATGCGTGAATTGATGGGCATCGCGGTGGTGGAGATTACAGCCTTGTCTGCCTGGCATGATTTTCTTAGAACGATGTCATTTCTTTGATTCGATCTGCTAGGAGCTTTTAGGTGGATAGTTTTGATGTAACTAAATGCTGCAAACGGCTTTCCAACCGGGGTGGTCGCTTGTGAAATTGTCTCAAGGTAAAGATTTGCTGAATTCTTCACCCGATTTAAGAGAGCTCGAATACGGATCTTGCTTTATGGAAGACCATGTTTTGGTAGCCATAGAATATACACCTTCGTCCTGTGATTGATTTTACTGTTAAATGGAGGCAATTCATTTAAATTAACAACGCCAGTTAGTGTTCCATAGCTGACGAGTTTGGAGTAATTTAAGATATTTTGAAAGTATCTACGTATCACTTGGATCTTAATGTTAAATTGTTTTTTTTTTTTTTTTTCCCCTTGGCAGTAGAATGGGTAGTAGTTCAAATCTTTTAGCTGGAGCAAGATGAAGTATATTGATTGATTCTTGTGGAACCTCTTGGGATATAGTATTTTATTTTTTGTTATTTCTATACATGTGGTTTGGGCTGAGAGGATGCTCTTGGAAGAAGTCTCTCTGTGGAAGAAATTAAAGGACAGCCAAACCGGGAACAAGGTGTTTATACCTAAATTCAGAGGTGAGTCACTATTCTGCCGTGCTACGTATGGAGGAGCTTTGTGGATGATAAGACAAGGTTTGTTGCTTCAAGCAAGCAGTGAAGGAAAATCCTGATTGCAACAAAAAAAATATTTTTATTTTTGAGTGGTAGACTTGGTATGTTGTTCTCCGCTGGAAGTGGTCGAGTTTCTTGGGTGCAATGACTCACGTGTGTTTTTCAGTGGGGTGAAAAAGTCTCTGCATTTAGCCTGTAGTCCAGGTAGTAGGCTGTCAGTCAGGTGGTGAAGAACTGAATTGGCTTGGGTTCTGTGCTGATAATTTTCCTACAGTGTTTGAACCATTACTCAAAGATACATGGCCAATTTTTCTAACTTTCTTCACTTCCCCTTGAAGATTTTTTGCTTCTTTGTTGTATGCTGTTTCACACCCAAGTAAATTCATCTTGAACTCTTATATCAATTCAGGTTGACAGTTTCCAGATTAACAAGTTAGATTCCAGCCTGATTCTCTCAGTTTTTTCTTTTGTCTAAAGATGATTTACCCTTTGTGGGATAGATGCTAGTGCCGAATAACCGAAGCCATATTTATCCAAAGTTGCAACAATGTCAGGACCCTGTATTTGTTTGATGTTTCATATAAAATAAGAAACATCAATTTGTTTTTGTTTTTTTACTCTTTGGCATGTTACATACGCATCTTTGTTGCTAAATCCACCTGCAATTAAATATCTGTTTCCCTATTATTTTCCTCTGCAGCATTTCTAACCATACATATGACCCAACACCCTGGGCCTTGTCTTGGGCTCAGGTGGTCTCGAGTCATCTACATTTGTCGGAATGGCAAAAACTAATTAAGAATCACATGAAACAAGTTTCTTCATCTGATGCTCTCTATTTATGAGGTTGAACGGCCTGCAAACATTTGAAAAACAAAAGAGTAAAACGTCTCTTGATTAAAATCCTTTAGATTCTACTCACAGGATCTGACTCCTTAGGAGTTTTGCTGATTGTGGAGAAACATGGCAGTTACCTTTTTGTCACTATAAAATCAACAGATTTTGATACTCCCAGGTACCAAGGATTTCTTAGTAATTTTTAGTTTGGTATAAGGAATCATGCATCTATCATGCTTTCTCCATTGCCTCTGCAACAAGAGCACTGCAGAACTTATTGTGGAGGAGGTAACTCTATTTCTAAGAAAGTGCGCTCACAATAGTCCCCACCTTTGATGTCTTGCAGAAATCTAAGAGAACATTTATGTAATTATTATTGTCTGTCAATTATTTGTGTGAAACAGTATCCTCAGGTTAAAAAATTTCTGTTGATGTCACTTTCTTTATCAGTCCTTGCAATTTGTTGCTGTACGGCAGTTGTTCCTTCTTGACCCTAAGTATGTCAAAAGCTTTCAAGTCAAATTTGGAAGCTGACAGCAAGAAGGCATTTTGTGTCCCAAACACAAATATAAAAAAGATGTCTGACTTTTGCAAAGAAAATAGTTGCGATCTAACCCTCTTTAAAATTATTAAAAAAAAAAAAAAAAAGAGTTGTGATCTAAAAGTGGTGTAATAGTCATTGTTCATTGCCAACATCCTGTTCTATGCTAGTATGAAAGGGCAAGCAATTGCTACTCAGTTTTCAGTTACTGAGAACCATGACCATATCAGAGAATAAATTGTTGAAGCTTCGCCCCCAACACCCCCCTCCCCACCCGGCCCCCAATGACAATATTTCTGCATTTTACTTTCTATTCTAATAGTTTTTTATTTTTTTTGTTCTATAGATAGTTCTTTCGCAACAACTACTGTTTACACTTCTGAAATGAATAATACCTTGAAGCTATAGATAAGGGCTATGCCGTACATTAAATTATTTTCCTTTGCTCAAAAACATATGTACCCTGGGAAAGAAAGTGTGGCCTCATGGTTGCCAGCTAGATATGTTTGCTGTTGGAGCCAAACTAAGTGTGGCCTCATGGTTGCCAGCTAGATATGTTTGCTGTTGGAGCCAAACTGTTGATGGGAGATGTTTGGCAAGCCGTGATAGCGTCTTATATCTTATTTTAACAACTAAGAGGTATGAATTTGTATGAAATGGCCTGACTTGGAATGTCCTTTGTTAAAAAGGAAAAAACAAATATTTAGCAGAATGTGAAAAAATTCAAAAGAAAAACTTTAAAATAATCTCCTAAGCTTACCTTAAAGGAGAAGCCTAGAAGAAACTTCCCAGTTACTTGAACTCATTTTGGGGAATTTTATCCGAGGATAGTATGTACATGAAGAGTGTAATTTATGAAGTGTTGGTGGCTTTTCTTAGCAGAATTTAAGTTTTTGAGGAGTGGCAGTTTTTCTGATAATCTGCCAATAACACTGCTTGGATAACAGTAATTTTGCTTTATTTCTTGGTCACATAGTATCTCAACCCTTTTCAGCCTTGTCTTCCCTCTATGAAGGAAGGTGCAAAGCATAACTCAGTTACACTGGGATGCCTGGATTTTAAAAGCTGTGTTTCAACATTTAATTGTATTTTTTTCGTTTGGTGGAATTTTATTTGCATTCTGAGAGTTTTCTATCAAGAGTTAACGAGACTAGAAGTGTATTTTCATATTGTATAATTAAGTTAAATGAACCTGTACCATCCAAATATTGTAGGTATCTGGACCAATACAACTCTCTGTGAAGGAAACATCGACATAGTATGCCCAGCGTATTAGCCATTCATATTCTATTGACCACTATAATGTTATGTGTACTTCCTAATGATATATTTGCTCCTTGACCCACTGTTGGGCCCTGAGGAAAGTTGTGAGAGCTGGAATTATTTTGCTTTTCAGATTCCTATCTCGGTCTCTCCATAGCTATGAGTGATATTTAGTCAATTTGGTGCTGATTAAGTTTTTGAGTCTAGTTGATTTTGACAATTGAGTATAATGGAACTTTTTTTGGTGTCAGATTTTCCTGCAGCCCGTGAAATTGTCACCAGAGGAACATCAGAAAATATGCAGTGTCTTTATACAAGACACTACAGATTGTCTAAGGTATGTGTTGGCCGTGGTTATTTTAGCATCTGGCTTTTGCATATAAAAATGTTGCAAATTCATCATTAATCTGGTGGATCTTCACACAGAATGAGAACTTGCTACCCATAATCCTATTTCCTTATATCAACAGAGAACGTTATGAGCATCTGGAATGACTTGAATATTTTGTTGATTTAGCAACTGCCATACTGAATATGAGGTAGGTTCCTTGTGAATAGTACCAAGCTAAGTTTCTCTGGGTTCATTGGAACTGGTGCTTTGCTTTATGACGACATAAGTATTGTTTGTTGTCACCGGTAGTTTGAGTGATTTCAACAGGAAAGTCGAGAATCCCAAACCAGTGCGTACTGAAATTCTGAAGGTGGCCATGTGTGTCACTTAACTTTATACATAAAAGGTAAGGTACGGGGACTGACACAATCATGCCCTGTATGAACAATGAACACTTTCTGAATCAGAGATCCAGAATCTCTTCAACAGTCAAATAGTACTCTTTTTGGGTTCACTTTTGTTCTTGGACCTTTTCCTTTTAGGCTGAATGTGAATGTAGTGAAAAAGATTCGTTCCACTTATGATAGTTTCTCGAAAAGGCCAGGATAAAAAGAAGGGGTGGGGAATTTGATTAGTAAGGCCAGAGAAATAAAACCCTCAACATTGCATCTCAGCATCAAATAAAATGGTTTAGTTTGAGATATTTGTTACATTGACCCATTAGGCTGCTCTACTTACATAGGAGAGGGAAAGTGGAAGGAAAGTTGCTTTAGCTCCTTTTAGCCAGATGAATTTCAGTAGTTATCTGAATTCATTGACTTGAATTTAGTTTTGACAATTTGTTCTTATATTTAAATCTGTTACTAGTTGATTAATCCGAATCTATATCTTCTTTCTTTTCTTTTTGGTTTTGTGAATTTTTTTCTGTATTTGTTTTAACATCTTCTGCAAAGTTAATGAGTCAATAGATAGTTTTAATTGGTTTATAATCACATAGAAGCTTTCTTTTAACTCACGTTCCAAATCCTCCTGAGGGGTACGGTCTATATAATGATATATCTATTTACTTCTCTAATGCCTTCTTTATGATTCCTGCTTGAAATGGAGTTTTGCCTTTGCATCCAAAGATAAGCAGCATTCAGAATTACTTGGGTCACAAGCACTGATTCAACAAATTAAACCTGTCTTTTTGACAGGTTACTTTTGTAGATAATTTCATTATAAAGCTCCTACAGGAATCAACCCAAGTACATAGCCAGTCCTTTGGTTATTGTGATTAAAATTCTGTAAACTGAAAAAGAATGCCATATTAGGGACGCATCTATTAGCTTAAAATCTGAATGATCACTGTACCTTTTGATCTTTTGCCAAGCTAGGGTAAGCATGAGGCTGGTTTATGTTAGCTGCAAGGTTAAGAGAATACACTAAACCTATATAGTTAAAATGTGTATTTTCTTCATATAGGAGTTTGGCAGTTCTAATCATGACTAAATTTGCAGGTTGCAACAAATGGATAATTTTCTTCTTGGCATTTGGGTATGTCGATGTTTAGCTTTGCTTGATCTTTTAATGCTTTTGCTTGCTTGTAATCTCTGTTGGTGTAGCATTAGCTAGCCTTTTGTTTGTATTTGGTATGAAAGATCTACATGCAGGAAAACTATATTAAATCTTGTCTTTCAGACTGGTTATCATAGAAAGTAGATAGTGTTTACAAATATATACATCCTTTAATATGGCGGGGTGAGATCCAGTTTTCTACAATGGCAACTATTATTTATATCAGTGGTCGACCGTTGAAGAAATTTCTACTAGTCCCTGCAGCCTCCATGTTACAGTTGTCTTACACAAAAAGGCACAAAAATATGACAGTTATTGATTCGCTGGTTTGGTGGCTGAGACATTTCCCGCATGCTGTAAGGGCCTCCTCTTTAAGAAAGAAAATTATATTTTGCGGCCACTGTCATGAGACGCTTGTTGCCTTTTGAAATATTCTCTGGCCAGGAGCAAGTAATGCCAACGGGTCATAGGCGGATTTTCTTTGCACAAAAACTTCCCACCGAGGGCCAAAGTGGGCCTGCCACTCTTCCTGTGTACTGTAGTGGGGCAGATACTGCTTGACCCCAAGATGGGCTGTTTCACAGTATTCTAGAATTCTTTTGTTCTGAGTTAATATATGTTCCAATCCATCCATTCCGGTTGAAGAGGGAACTGCAGAGGTAAGGAATGCAACTAGGTAGAAAATTTCTTCCTCTGGAATGACAACAGAGGTTCTGTTATCCCACCTGGAATCAGGATTAAGTAAGTCAATATCGTAGCAAGAATCAGTCATACGAGAACTAATGAGAATCTTTGGAGATAATGATTTGGGTTGTGAAACTGTTACTTTGATTTGTTTACTGGATAGATGAGGACAGGCCCATTGCTTGTTTCTGTAAGGATGTTGCCGAAAACTTCAACTGCAAAATTGTGTATTTTGCTTCTAGGTATTAAAAGATTGAGCCATGGGTGTGGAACCTCCCACAAGCCTTTTGACCGTAATTTGACCTCTGACACATGCACCCTGTCGAGGAAGTTGACATACGTAACTTCTGATTGGAAAAGTGTTGATTTAATATAGCTTAACTGAGACATTAGGTCTTCAATTTCCTGCATGAATTACACAACAATATGTTAGTGCCATTATTTATACAAATTTGCCAATGGTTAGATAGTTCATTGGCTCTATCGCAAGAGGGGAAATCTACCCTGAAGGTGGGGCCACCGCATGCCTACCTGATTTGCTACTTCAGTCTCGTCTAGGTGGAAGTATTTGGCCAATTCCAGGCAGTAGAGAGTCTTTCCTTCTGACTTGAATTGGCTGGCTTGAACTGGGTCTTGCGGATTAAATGATGACCTCCAGTTATTCAGTAGACCAGTCCTGTTTATTATCACAAACCCTTCTACGTAATCAAACGTCTTTTCTGTAGATATTAGTTGCTCTTGGTCTGTGGTAAATGTCGTGAAGTCGGAGTACAGAACTCTAATCCATTTTACCTGTTCAAATCGAAAATTTTGTAACTAAAAACTAGCAGTCTTAACTATACACAACATTACTGTTGAACATCATTAGTCTAAATGATTTTACTTTACCATATCTGGTGCTGGTTCCAATGATATTCTTGCTCGGGTTATAATACCAAACTGCCCAAGTCCTCCAAGAACTCCATGAAAGAGGTCACTATTCTGCTTGTCCGAACAAGTTACAACCTCCCCTTTTCCTGCACAAGTTTTGTAGGCATGTTTCAGTAAGTATAAACATTATTCTTGACATTTAGTCTAGACTAATAGCTAAGTTTCTCCTGAAACTCAGATTAGGTGAAGACCAGCTCATGAAGTAACCTGGCCTTCCCGATTCTGTGTATCGTATGTATAATACAAATATTTACATGTTTTTTGGTTATAAACCTGTTACAATCTCCAGCTGGTGGACATTACTGATCTGGGGGCCATGGCGAAATGCTTGGCCGCTGATCCCTGCATTTGATAGAGTACCACCAACAGTTAGATGTAGGTAATCTGTCCATGTCTTTGGTGCTAACCCATACTTTAGGCTTTCATGTAGGATGTTTATCCACAGCTCGCCACCAGATACATCCACATATGGAGAATTTCCAGTGTAAACTTGCATATCTGGGCGGGGGAGTGATTCCATATTGATCACGATTCCTCTGTGTGCCTGTGACTGGCCCTGGAGTGAGTGACCATGGCCTCTAGCTGCAACTGTGAGCCCTGAATGAGGACCCATCTGCCAGACATGCTTTATAGTTGTGGTGATATCAGAAACCGACTTTGGATGGAGTACTGCTACTGGGAGGAACTGGTACCTGTTGCCAAAATCTCTGGCTGCAAGGTGAAGTTCCTCAAAGTTGAAATGCCCGTCAAGTGGAAGTGCTTTTAATGTAGAAGGGATGCTGGAAAAGCAAAGGTTTATTCTGATCGTGAAACAGCTTAAAATCAAGATCATGAGGCCTCTTATGAGAAGAGTGTTGTTTTGTCTAAGGAAGCTAGCTGGTGGATATCTCATTTTTTTTCTCTCCTTTTCAGTCTTGTCAGAAGAAATGGGGGGAAGCAAAGGTGAATGGAGTTTAAGCCCGCAACTTGTGTTTCTTTGTGAACAAAAGCGAAAGGAGAGGCGTGGAAGAGCCAGGGAAATGAAGGGGCGGGGGGGAGAATTTAAAGGGGAAAGGTTTGTGTTGGCTAAGTCAACGTATCTTCAGTAGTGAGAATCCGTATGAAGACTGCCTACTTGGGTGGAAGAGATTTAGGATTTTCTTTTTAGTTCTCCCTTTTAAGCTGTCTGTTTAAAAGAGAAGCCATCATACATAGGCCCAAGTTGGAGAGAAAAGTCACGAGAAAGAAGATTGCAAAGATCTTTGCACTTTTTTTAACAGTCGCAACCACAAACCCGCCTTTTCCATCAAAGACACGAATGTCTCTTGTATTCTTGAATTAACCAAGTTAAGTATCCTTTTCCCTCTTTAGTAAAAGAAAAGAAAGAAAGATGTCCTTCTGCCAGCAGGCGTATTTTTCTGCACCAGATTAACAGTGTTGCTATACCCGTGTCTTACTCACATGCATGATGATTATCTTCCTTCTGAATATTGTTGTCGGAGGCTTGACACCGTGTATCTACACTCAGGACGGATGAGAGTGACCAGGGGGCCGGCCTTTGATTCATTTCAGAGGGAGAGATAAGGACCCGTGGGGTCACAATGGACCTTAGGACACGTGAAATTCAAATGGATGATGGGTTTTTTTGTGGGGAGGGAGGAGGATTATTGGTCCCGTTGGGACCCTTTTGGGGCCGGAGTGATTCACTTCGGGAAGTGTTGAACATGGGGATCTCAGCACTCAGGAAACACTGAAAGATTGCTCTTTTGCCTATCTGTTGTTCTTGCTCTGAAGCGTTACTTCCCATCAACCGGACAAGTTTGAAGGATTCTCTTGTTTATATGTTTCTACGTTCGGTTAAATTGCTCCAGTGTTGTTTGTATCGGGTTCTCTTGTTTGTTTGTTTGTTTGTTTGCTTCTGTGCAATTAAGCAACCCCTAGTGCAATTATCGCTTTTCCACTTTCTGTTGCAAGTTGTGTATGATCACCAATAGCAAATCTACAACTCCAAGAATAAGCATCTCTCCCTTTCTCCTTTTCCCCATTCATGGGTTAATTAATCTGTCACCTCTCATTCTTAGTATCAAAATGCTTGCACAGTCAGTTATTCTGTTCTCGAAAGCAAGTTGCTTCCAGTATGGCTCTTGCTTGTGGCCCTCCAGATGGTATCTCTCAGTATCTTTTCTGCACCAAATCTTCTCGAGTAGCTTTTGACATCAGTATCCATGATTGCAGAAAATGGATCTGACAATAATTGAACACACATGCTTCATTTGGAGAGACATTTTCTGATTGAAAAATGCATGGCGCAGACAACATCCATCGAGTGTAAAGATGTTATAGGTCCTTGAGAATCGAGGGTGAACAGAGGAAGGATATCCCCGTGTCCTGAATGTAGAGAATACATTTTTGTTCCTACTCCACCAAGACTAAAACTTTTCTTCTTTTTGGCAGCAGGAAACGATAAACTTTGCTTGCTTTGGTGTGAAATCTTTTTTGGTAGTATGAACACTTGAGGAGAGTAGCTAGCAGCATTTTGCGTCTACTCGGGGCTAGGCTTGGAGGTTGGCCTAGTGACTCGATGGTGCATCATTACCTCCTCCAAAGAAAGAACGAGAGAGAGAGAGAGATTTTGGGTGCTAGAAGTTGAATCAAAGAGGATGCATAATCTTCTTGGATGATTCATTGGATTAAAACGACATAATCATGGTGTAAAGGACCATACCATGATTAAGAACCTCATTGTGGAATGCATGGTGGGCTATGTTAAAGTGGGTCTTTTGCCTGAATATAAAATTAAGATTTTTACAATTCGATGTAGGTGTTGCACTCAATTCCTTCCTCTTTTTTTTTATGGTTCCTGTGATCTTCAAGTGTGAACTCTAGTGAAATTTTCCTCACTTTTGTGGTGAAAAACCTAATCTTTGATCGCATGCTTTCTAGAAGGAAACCGACCACTAAATAAACAAATCAAGGCTCTATTAGTAGTCTATGGATGGTGCCGGAGCATCCAATTACACGTATCATGGGAGCCCCCACATGGGCCTTTCATGTCCATCCAATGCTTTATTTGTGGTATACAATATCTCTTTAGACGTGATTAATGTTGAATGAATCAACAAACATGTGTCGATTAGGAAACTAAGGGGCGGCAGGAGTGGTTCCCATTGCACTTTCTCTGCTCATGCTCGAGTATAATCATCGATCAACAAAATGCCATGTCAATGCTTTCTCGAGTGCTCGATTGGCTAGACAAAGATTGAGGGCGGCGAATGATAATGAGGCATGCATGCGGTGGGTCACCATCCTCATCATCATGCCCATGAGACAAAGGTTATGTGCTTGGAGGGGTTGTTAGGGTACAAAATTGGTTTAGGACGCTCAAAACCTATGAGATTATAAATTATTGTTCTTATCATGTTCCCTTTGCCACTTTGATTCCACTCTAATCAATGTCTCCTCGTGTCTTCCCATCCATGAGGTAAATCCAAAAGCCAGAATCCTGCTTGCTAATCTTTTGTCGTTATGCTTTGATCTTCCACCCTTTTTTTTTTTATTTTTGGAGGTAAACTAAAGTCATCACTTATCCCTTGTGAACAGCTTGCGAAAAAGCAGGAAAAAGATGACCACAGCTTGGAGCTGCTTTAGAAACAAAAACAAAAACCCAAAGCAACGAGAGTCTTAGTTGCAAAGAAGTTGCCAATGAGACGTCTGAAAGACATAAAATGGCTACTTTAAATTGAACCTGACCACGTATTTTCTGTTCAAATCCATGCCCTCTTCTGTTTTCATCATACGAGAGGTGAACATCATGAATCAGAATGCCAACAGAAATTATTTGTCTTTGCATTTACTGTGTGAAGGACAAGAATAGATTGACGTGTCCCATGCAAGGACAGTCACCAATCTTTCGGTAGATCACGATTAAAACATTGGACAAAAAGATGTCGGGATGCTACCTTAATCCAAAGGTTTAAAGCTATGGATTTGGACTCAATTATGTGCTACCTACTCCTCATTTGTTTCTATCTAATGTCGCACCTTCCATTGGACATAAAATCCAACATAGATTTTGCATTAATCAAATATAAAACCTTTTCAAATAAGTTGTAACAAAACAAGTATCCTCCATAAATTATTTTTTAGTTCTACAATATATATCACACACATATAGAAATTTGTGTGCAAAATGAAAGTCTCACATTGATTTTGTAACCCTTTATGATAAAATTTAAATAATAAAAATATCTCTCCAATTCTTAAGTTAGTTTTTAAGTTAAACCTTTGAATATTTCGAATATTAAAATTCAAGCGGAATATGTTTTACCTTATAAAACTTTAAACTTAACGATGCTCAATGTATGTAAAAGCGTGCATATAAGACAAAAGTCTCATATTGAGTGTATGATTCTTTATGATGATATTTAAATAAAAAAAACTATCTTTTCAACTCATAAATTAATTTTTAGGTTAAATATTTAGACCTTATACCATGCCTTCTAATAAAGTTGCAGGCCTACCAGTCAAGGAATTTGATTTACTTTTTTGCTTCCCGTACAGATAAGAAAACAAGAAGACAAAAAAGGCGACGGGTCATTGCTGCAACACAACCAAGTCAGAAAATGGGGCAGGAGGAGATGAGAATGTTGTACTACAAAGGATGATAGCGGGACAGAGGTGGGGTTGTGTGCGCAGGAGTTGTCAAAGTGGGTAAGATATTTCCCATGCCGAAGAGATTTACTAGTTTATATTCGGTACTACTTGTTTGAACTGAAAAGCTTCCCTGACACTCACATCAGAGTCGAATTCCAGACAATCCAGGCGGTAGGACCATTCAGGAGCTGATGTTGTTCTTTTGGTTCTAAACTTCAAACCTCTCTATTCCTTCACCTTCGTACCATACACACTAATTTGAGTTTTCTAACACATGCTAGAAGCTGATTCCTCCCAAAGTTAGGTTTCTCCTTGAGAAAGTTAATCACGCATTTCATGGTGGTGTAGTTCCTTGTCCAATGATCGTGTCTGAACAAAATTTCTAAGTTTTGATAGGTGGGGATGATGAACTTGTATTATATTGATTGCGATACTTGGGCATTAAACGCAGACAGGTAGTGTTCTCTTTTGGTTGTCATGAACTCTTCTGGAGTTCAGAGATTACCATGCACACACGTAATGTTGTTCAGGACCATCGACTTTTTCAATGGTGGGGAAACCAGCTTCACATTATTTTTCCACATATAACTATCGTGGGTTCCCCACATCTTGTTATGTGCTACTAGTGCACAAATAAAACAGAAACACATGTTAAGCACAAGCTTGACCATCAATTTAGAGCTTTAGCTGCGCAATGATAAGGTACCAAAGACTCTTAGTTTATTGGCTACTGATAGACCCGAAGACCTTGATATCCAGAAGCTCCCAGGCTCTGCAAATTGGCTCTAAGATTTGGTATTCTCTTTTAGATACAAAAAATCAAACATCACTTAAGCAGCAATTAGGTGAGTTCCCAGGAACAGATGGAATCCTGAGTTGATAAAGAAAGAACAGATAATGAACCATCGATGACCAATAATGCAGCTACGAGACCGAAAAAGTGAGGAAGAGTTATCCCTTTCGTCCCGTGCTAGTCTCCATATATTTCTTCTCTTGCGTAAGGGTATCATTCAGTCGTATAATAACTTTTTGAACCTCTAAGAACCCCTCTCCTTTTCATGTCCCGCATGTATGCACCTCCCTTTCAAGTCCCTCTCATGAAAAGTACAGGAAACATTATACAATCAAAAGGAGCATATCAGTCCGTGAAGAGATCCCTCTTCTTCTCTATAACTAGCTTTTTTTTTGGGGGGAAATTTCATTCATCTTTCGAATAAATTAAACACCCCATTGGTGCTTCGCTTCTTGAAGAACTTGGTCTCATGGTTGGTATACGGCAGTGCCGCCGTCACTTCAACATAATTATGAACGTGAAAAACTAGAAACATGGTGTCGAATACTTGTGCATATTCTAATTATAATGGAATTTCTACATGGATTAGCAGCTCACGCATGACGCAACTTTGAAGCCATCGCCAATTCAATCACTTGGCCTCACCACAAGACAAACACGTCGCCGAAAATGGGGCCCGTTGGAGACTTTGAATGTTCAAACTTTGAATATCATTTTCCATGACTTGGAGACCATACCAAGTCATTTTATACTATAAAATATCAAATGAGTGACTCCCGCAAGTCTCAACTTTGAAGAACGTCCCACTAGCCAAACAAAACTTAGTGCGATAATGTTTCTTTTAAAGAATATTTCCATTGATATGTTCATTTGTTGACTGAATTCCTAAAAGGTGTTCTACCATGATAATAAAACCAGCTTGACCGAACCAAAGTCTTCCCCTCTCTCTTGTTCTCCATCGCACAAGTCAATTTTGTGGTTTGTTTGTTCTTTTGTTTGTCGGCGGCAGATAAATCTTCAGGAAAATCATGTGCTGCATTAAGGTTGATTAGGTAGAGGCCCAATTCATAGTGTCGAGACTAGAGAACATATTTGAAAGGAGGTAGTGGTAGACATGTTAGCTTTCACGTAAGAAAGTGGTCTAGAAATGTTGAATATGGAGCCTCCCGCTTTTGAAACTCGTCATTTTCCATGGTTCCCATTATATGCACCATACTTGTGGTTCCGTAACTTCTTTCACTATCTTTAAGGCTTGCTTCTGGAAGACTAATACTGCTAATCAGAGTTATCCTGGACGAACGCAAATATCATATTGTGTTCGGTAGTTTTAGGATTTTGTAAAAGCAATGGCTCCAAAAAGTGGCATGAAAAATGGATTGTTTGGCTTTGCAAGGCCTAAACTTGCCAAGTACTCTGGTCTTTGATTCTCTTTTTGAATGATATGACTTCAGATGGCTGCTCTTTCTCGGAGATATGTTTCCACTTTTGATAAAAGTAGATAGCATGATCCCAGCAGAATCGAGGAAGGGAAAAAAAAGAAGACAGCATGCGTAAGGAGCTAGTTTGCAGAAGCCCATTTGAATAACGTGGCACATTGTGGAGTTACTAGAGAGATTGACGCTCTCAAGACTCATCCATTTCAAAATACACTTGAACTAAAAAGCATGACAATCACGGAATCCAGCTGGTTAGGAATTTGGAAAGAGTGCACGTCAATCGCAGCTTTAGTATCTTCTTGTACACGGCCAGAGGATTCGGCTGCTTTTTCTTTTTCCTGCTTGAGGGTGTTGTTTCGGGCATGTGTTCGTTTCTAAATTCTTTCCAGTGGAAGGTGGGTTCGGCCCAAATAATGCTTCTGCGATTGAATCTGGGTCAGAGAATTTAATGGGAAGAAAGGGCCCTAAAACAGTATGAATACAAAAAAAATGTTAAAAAGAAGAATTTGAAGCTCGGATCTTTTTTGAAGAAGATTTCTATAGGGTGTCAGAGATCATGTGCAGCGTGGAGGAAGGAAAGTTGTCAAAGGCTATTTGGGGGAGTCACAAGGAGCTCTTCTAGCTGGTCAAAAAGTACTATAATGATGCCCGCTTGTTTCCAACAAAAATAGGCATATGTACTTAGAATCTCGCTGCTAGATCCTTAGGTCTGATGCCCACAAGGTGGTTTCATCAATGAGGAAGTAGGATTAGGTTGGTTGTGGGACTGCCTTTTGTGCAGTTTTCAATACTCCCGCAGACTAACACCCGGTTTTGCCGGTGTCTGGTCCATTGTGTGGTCCACCGGGTTTAGAAGGTCATGGCTCTGATACCATTAGAAGGTCCCGGCTCTGATACCATCTAGAAATGCAGGGCCCAGTTGGAAAACCGAGAACTCGACGATCATAAGGGGCACCAGCACCTTTATATGGCGCAGGACTGGGTTCCCTCGCCCCGGTGTGGGACTGCCTTTTGTGCAGTTTTCAATAGAAGCATCCATGGTGGAACAGTCGAAAATAACAGTAAGAAAAGTTGATAGATTTCAACCATTTCCAGGTTGTATTTTTAGTGTCCTAAAAAGCTATCTGCATACAGAATCATGAGTCTCGTCTACTGATAAAACCATAAGTTCTTCCCCTAGATTTAGTTGTAACAAGCTACTTAATTAATGATAAAACGGCATGGTTTTCTAATGTTTCCTTATTCGAACTCTCTTAAATTACAGTCTTTGTTCTCCATTCCCAGCTAAAACACTGACCAAATCCTCTGAAATCAACTGGAGCCATCACTTCGATCCCAAATATGCAACGAACGCTCCAAGTCAAAGCTGAGATCCTTCACTATCCAGCTGGATTTTACGGGTCCTGCGAGGCCTTTCAACCTCGGAGATTTTTGCAGGTGACAACTACTCCTGCCAGTCCTCCCAGTGCTTGGCGTTTCAGCAGTAACTGACGAAGTAAGAGACAACTGATTCTTACATGGTGAATAGCTCCCAGAACGTGTGTCGAAACTCCGGGTCCTTACTTTCGGGCAGCTCGTGGATCTTGCTTTTGCTTTCGCAGATTCAGTAGCAGCCATGTAAGTTGGAACAACAGAAGAGCTTGACATTGAGTTATCATCTCCCACTGAACACTGCCTCCCGTGATGAAATGACCTTCTGGAAAAAGATACGGGAGAATCCAATCCTTCAGAGTTATTCTGTAGTCGGATATTTCTTAGCTTAGGTTGTCTTCTTTCATGATCCTCTCGTGGCCTTGGCTTTGATGTTGCAATTGTGTCCAAATCTTCGAGTTCTCTGCTTTTGGCAACTTGGGTATCCACCCATTGATCCAACCAGTACCTCCATCTTCCATTTACCTGCTTTCTTTCTGATTCTGCTGACTTCTGAAACATTTTTCAGCTGAAAACTCAGTAATCGAACTAAATTTGAAAATATTTATCAGCAAAGTAAGTAAATACTAAGGAGTTTACCCGATGAGTAAATGCGTAATCCTTTATCCGTTCTCTCTTGATCATCGCCACTTTCTTACTTAAATACAATGCATCTCCGTCTTCCTTTGACAGTATGCTATCGTCCCATCTCCTTTGACTATTTAAGTCCATCTGAAAATCATAAAACTTTGCCTCTCAAAATCGCATCATTCTAATTATCTAAAGGATATCAACTAAACATGCGACTAGACGTGCGGAAGCTTAGATTTTAGAAGAAGAGGAATGATAGATAGATAGATTTTGTGTTGCACATTAGAATGAGTCCTTAAGGTACTGATCCCCATACCCTTATTATCTTATCTCTTAAGCTCTGCATTTGCTTACTTCCATCATACTTCCAATCAGCTTCGGCCATTTCAAATCTTCTTGTGCAGGCCTGTGTCTGAATATTTATGATGGACTGCAAGCATTTTAGTGTAGTAATAGCTTGGCGCCTCACAGCTCTGCCTCGAATGATAGCTTGAAGCTTCACTATTCCCTTCAACGCTCGCAAAGCTTTCCTTGCCTGCAAAATTCTCCACTCAACTTCATCAAAACCAGGTAAGCCGTGAGAATCCAGATTTACTAAATTTGCTGGGGTAACGTAGATTGTGTTCTCAGTGCCAAATTCCTGAAGTATGTTTTCCACTAAAGGGCATTACTTTACTACATTTATATAGGTCTCCAACATTTGGCAGAAAGTGCTGATTGCGGTGATCAAAGAAGGGAATTCTCTTTTCAAACGATATATCATTTTATCAAGCAGAAACAACTGAAAATCGAGAAAAGAGAAAGGGAAAATGCTTGTTGAAACTCACAAGGTAACCCCGAAATGAAGTCTGAATTTTAGTGGCAGCCAATTCAAGGATTTCACGGTTGAATTGAGCGGCGTTAACTCCAACTTTCGTGACTGAAGGCTCTTCTTTTTCGTTTTCATGTTGATGTAAAACTTCGGCAGAAGCTTGAACAGTTGCAACAGCTGCTTCAGCGGCAGGAGTGGTGGTAAGAGCCAGAGTGAGAGCACTCTTGCTTTGGTCTTCATCTGCCTCACCTAAACTTACGGCTGATGGTGCAGAGAGTGAGGCTAATCTTTTGATCTTAAGCTTTCCAAACATCCATTTCCTTCTCTTCTCCTGCTAATGGTTCTAGCATTGAGGAACAGAATCAAAGAGCGAAAACAAAGAAGCAAACTATTTTACCTTTTCTGGCTTTGACTGCGTCTCTCTAGTAAATAACCTCTTTAATATATTGAACCAGCTCTTCTTCTTAGCCATTGAAGAACCAGCGAATCACATCGATCTGAGAAGGTGCTGATTGCTTCTCTAACTAAGTTGGAGGGGGTGTCTGGGAATACCACACGCGTCAGTAAAGAATAAATGGCTAAAAACATATACAAACACCATTGATCAGTGAAAAAGTAGGTTCGGCACAGGACTGATTTACAATTAGCAGACTCAAAACATTTTACTTGACATGAGAATTGAAAGCTGGAAGCGGAGAAGAATATGAGGTTGATCAGCAGTTTTATATCAGAAATGAAAACACTCACTTGAATGCTAACTCTTTCAAGAATGTGTAGAGAATTTGAGGTCGTTATCTTACCCAGCAGCAAGAAAAGTTGTATTCCCGTTATTCAACAGATCAAACAAGAATCAAGGCATAACGAAGTTTCTTTCCCGGAAACTTGGCTAGTACTCTCACGAAAATCAAGAGATGGCCTTGAAATCTGATAAAGTATTGTTTCTATTTAATGATATAGAAGTCCAGAAAAGGAAATGGCAAAAGAGAGAAGGCAGTATTTTTCTTGGTAGACAGATATCACAAACACCCAGAAGTTTGTTAGATGTTTTAGTTGACAAAACTTGAATTGGTCCCTGTCTTGTTCATCTATCTAATCATCCACATTTATCACCTGTTTAGATGATGGGTTTCTTCTGTTCATTACGTGGGCCTCAAGTGAGTGACTCTTGGGAAGAGGCGGAGCGCGCTGTATGGAGGGAGCCTTTTGGCCACATGGGGTCCTCTCCTTCTTCCCTACTTCCTACTTTCTCGACTGGAACAGACACGTTCATGTGTCTGTGGGGGGGAGCACAGAACTAGACTCAATTATTTCCAGTTTGAGGATATAACATGCATTGGGAGCCGACCATTGTCATCGGAATCCGCTCATTGATCAAAACGTTTTGGTAATTAATGTTGGTACGTGAGTTAGCTACCAAGCTAGTCCCAGTCTATCAAAGCTAACTTTGGCAAGATCTAGATCTCGTTCCTTGTTACTTCCATCGGCATTACTTTCCGCTGGCGGTAAAGTCAAAAAAAGTACTTCTGGAAGGTAAAGATCTCAGTAACTACAGGCCCCTGTTCCACAAACACGAGGAGAGAGAGAGGAAGAAGGGGGGTGAAGAGAGCGATAATTGAGGGAGGTGGGGGAAGCCACAGTGCGGCAGAGATGAGAGAATGTGGGGAAGCATAGGACCTCGGGTTGTGAGAAGTGAAGACAGCTATGCAAGGGCCCCGGAGGAGATGAGTAGTCATAATACATTCTCAACTTTTATGCAAGGACCGAAGAATCCTCTCTTGCTGCAACTGTTGCCTTCACTTGTCAACACAGTTTGACAGAAGCACTCAGCCTATACATAATCTCAGGTCATCGAAGCATCGCAGCCCAGTAATGGTTTCATGTTCTTCTCACGAAACTAGTTCCTAGATTGGTAAAAGTAAGAACTGTGACTAGAATGGATGCAAGGATGCAACCGGAGCTAGTTCTGGTTTTTCAGAATCAAGCGCTTCAAACCTGATCAATACAGCTCTCTTTATTAGAAGTAGATCTTAGATATCTCGGACTTGCTAAACCTCTATTCTTTAACACGTACGTTCTTCCCCTTAATATGAGTCAATTCATAACTGATAAAATAAGCAATGAAATGAAAACTCAATCTATAATAAGGTATTCCTTAAACTGATATGGCATAAGTCCTACATTGTCTAATTTTTATTTAGAATAATAGTATAAGAAAGAAAAATTATTCTACTCATAAGTAACTTTTAGTAGACTTTTTAACATTCAATTATTAAAGTCTAGGTTAAAGTGCAACACTTTTTGGTTTGAGGACAACAATTTTCATATAAAGTGTTTTCTTTTATACTTTGGGTCAGTAAGCATGTTAAAAATGGTGTAATGTAAGTTTCACATTACCTAAATCTTGTTTAAAGATTCTCTTCATAAGAAAAAATGATTCATTTACTCCTAAGTTGATTTTTGGTAAAAAATAACTTTATAACATAGTATTTCAACTTAGGATCAAAGAGACAAAACACCTTGTATCTAAAAGCCAAACATGAAATCCACAACTCATGTTAGTTATGAGAAAATGAGTTGGGGACTCCTTAAATTCCTAGAAAGAAGTCTCACATGGCTTTGGAGAGAAAATCTCTCAATTTGGAAGGCCTATATATAGGCTTCTAAGTTGTGTATTTTGAAGTAATGTTTTGGTTATCTAAAGAGAGTTATGAAATTAAAATTGAGTAAGTTTTACAATCTTTAGTCCATTCAAAAGATTACAATTGTAAAGCTTCGCTATTGGATTAATTAAGTGGAGAATTAATCATGTGGATGTAAGCAAGTTATAGAGGTCAAATTATGAAAAATTATTGTGTATGTATGTATGCGTGTTTATCCTTAATTCTAAGAATTATTGTTAAAATTGTGTTGATCCTTAATGAGTGGTATCAAAAAAGGTTGTAAACAAACACATAAGTAAAAGGGAGAATTGCACTACTTTACCATATAGTTATCCATAGAGCAATTACAAAAGAAAAGGTCATATAAGGAGTAATTATAATTACTGATGGAGGACTTGGTGGAGTTCAAAAAATCTAAAAAATAATCATAGGTAAATTTTGTATCTATTGGTGAGTTTTAGCTTAGGAAATGAATTCACTCAAAATAGTGATAAGTGGATTATATTTTGCTATTGAATCATTAAAATAAAAAATAAATTTATTTAGATATTCTAGTAGAGAAAATCTTGGTTGCATCATGATAGAAAATAAGGAGAAGATGAAAATAAAAGGCATTTGGAGTGTTAATTTTAAGCTTCATAATGGTTCTCTCAAAATTTTACAAAATATTACGAAATTTAGGCACTTACATGTGGTTATAAGTTATTTATTTGGGATAGTTTGATTCACATGGGTATAAATAGGTTGAAGGTTGATTGACTTAAAAATATATAAACAAAACAAAGTAATTATTTAATTTAAGCAAAGGAAAGGACAAAATGTTAGTTTCCTAAATTGTCAAATTATTTAACAGAAACATTAAGATAAGACAAAAAAGAGACTGGTGAGAATTATATTCAAACACAAAAGAACCAAAGAGAAGAAGTACATGAAGTTTTATGAAGAAGTGAAGGGTGTTTGAGAATTTTAATCAAGAGATGAATTTGTTGGGAACTCCTTGAGGAAGTCCCATATGACTTTTTAGAGAAAACCTTTAAAGTTGGATTAAGGCCTTTAGTTATGTATTTTAAGTATAACCCCAAAGCCTATAGAACACTAATAACAAATGTTTTGGGTTATTTAAAGAATATTACAAAATAATGGTTGAGTGGGTTTTACAATCCGATTCAAAATATCATAGTTGTAAAGCTTTGCTATTAAATATTAAGAGAATTAAGCCTATGGATGTAGGCAAGTTATGAGGCCAGACCATGTAAACTTATTACTTCTATTTGTACTTGTTTGGACTCAATTCATAATCATTATTGTTAGAATTGTGTGAGTTTTCTCAATAAGATGTGTTAAAAAAGTTGTGAACAATGTCTCACATTACTTAAATCATAATTAAGAACTCTCTACATATAGAAAAAAGCATCATTTATTCTTTAGTCAACTTTTTAATAAAATTAAGTTTCTGATAGTGTCATACTTAAATCTTGTTTTTTATATCATGTTATAAAGGATTTTCTTCTTTTTAAAGCGATTCTTAACAATAAGACACCTGAACAAATAAACAAGGTATGTTGATAATATAAGGGAAAAAAAGAACAGACGAAGCTTTGTTGGATAGAGCGAGCAAGAAAACTGAAGAAAGAACATGAAACGCCCACAGTATTGACACACTACAAAAGGTTTTCCAACTCTTCAAATTCTGAGGAAAAGGCCAAATCTTGGCTCTTGCTCATACAAGTCTTGCTAATGAGAAACGTCTTTTATGTCTCTTCTTGAAATAAAAGTCAGAGGGAATTTAAGGAGAAGGTTTTGCTCTTTGTGCACTTGGATCTAATGGGTAATTGGAGAAATCCTCCCCGACGAAGAATTTTCCGTCGTCAACAGGCTTCGTGGTCGTCCACTGAACCTCCTCCTCCTGGTAACTCTAAATTTTTGAAGTTGTTGATCGGAATTTGATGTGCTGAGTTTGTTGGTTCGCGAAGGTTTCTTTCTAGTTGATTTGTATATGTTTGCTATTTAGTTCCCTTTAGCGCATTGGGTTTTCATTGATGGCTTTTGTCCAAAATCTGGGTTCCATTACTGATTGCTTCTGGTTCATTGATAATGTAGCTTTTGGTCCCCCCCATTGAATTGGTTTTTGTTCTTTTGAACACTTGTCGCAATGATTTATTCGTTGTTCGATGTCGATACAGTTGTTGAACTAGATTTTTTAACCATGCAGAATCGTTGGCGTGGTTATTTTTCTTGATGGGCTTTGTCTGAAGTACTAGCTCCCCTACTGATTTCTTCTACTTTGTTGAGTGTTTCTTATCCTTTTTTTTTTAATCGTTATGGATTTCTTTTAGTATGGTAGAATCGTCTGCGTTGTCTTGTTTCTCGATAGTTTGTCTAGCTTTTCTGTTCGATTACTAATGTCTTCTAGTTTGTTGAATTTTTCTCATTCAAGGTTTTGAACCTTTTTCCTGAATTTGGTTTAGACATCAACTGTATTAACATTATCGACTGTTTCATTCCGTATTACCAAGAAAGAAGCCAGAAAGTCTGTTACAACGTCAGCATCCTATATTTACCGATTCAACGCCACGGAATTTCCCACTCATATGGATTTCTTAGTAATACTTTTGTATGTGCAGAGGCAACTGCTATAAGGTTTTTATGCCTTTTAGTAGGTTGAGCTTCTGGGCCAACAGGTTGAACTTTTGGATTTCTTCAGTCAGAAGTCCCATTCCTCCAGTATTGTATCTTAGTAGTATGTTACTAAGGTTAGAGATTTTAATCATAATATTTTGAATTTTAACCAGATAGTTGTGTTTCTTATAATACTCTTTATATGCTAAACACGGTATGTGGGGATTTAAAGCTATACGTCTCCTCCTGAAAATTAATTTTCTTTACTTGTGAACTTGTTCCAATCACTGGGTTTCTTCATTTTCACTTCTGCCCTCACCCCCCCCAACACACACAACCTTTTCCCCCTTTCTTTTGTTCTGTTTTGGTGCATGTTCTCTGTTCATTTGGAATTTTATATTTCTTTTTTCCTTTTGTGCAGAATGGCAAGATGGTATCCCTTTATGGGAAAAGAAATTTTGCACTTTGGTTGGATCAATACCATGGGGGAAGATAGTAGATACCAAGAACTTTTTGGATTGCCACAAGAGTGTACTCAGTTGGAATGATTCTGCTGGTGAAGAGGCATTTCAAAATGCAAAGAAACGTTTCTGGGCAAAGATCAATGGGCTTCAATCTGATATCTCTCTTCCTGATCCTGATATATATATAGATGACATAGATTGGAACCCAAAGATTGATCCGGAGCTGATTAAGGAACTGGATCAAGATTGCTTTGTTCCCGTTGAGGGAGGAAGGAATATGCAGGTGGGGCACAAAAACAAAAGGGCAAGAAACTTCAGTGCTGTTCCTTTAGAAGGGCATCCTATAGACCATGAAGATAATAATGACAATCCTTGGGAATGTAATATTAAGCAGGATATTGGAGGCTTGAAAAACAAAACGCAGGGATGGAATCAGTGGGAAGACTGCAAAAAATGTTCCAGAAATTTGAATAATGATGACAATCCTTGGGAGTGTGACCCCACTCAATGTGATGGAGGTATGATGGACAAGAGATGGGATCATTCTCAGGATAATACATTGGGTTGGAACAAGGTCGGAAACCATGTGAATCAGTCAAGGAACTGGGATACTGTTGATAATACTCGGGAGCATGGCTGTCAGGGTGTTTTCTTAGTGAAGGATAAAGGAGGAAGTGATGCTACGAATAGAGCTTGGGGCTGGAAGCAGCAGGCGCCAAAGAATTTGAATAATACTAACAGTACTTGGAAAAATAGATTTAATCTGAATAGTGGAGCTCTCAAAGTTAAGGGGTGGAGAGCCATAGATTGGAGCCCTAAGATTGATCCTGAACTGATTAATGAACTGGATCAAGATCGCTTTGTTCCCGTCGAGAGAAAAAGGAATATGGAGGTGGAGCATAAAAACAAAAGGGCAAGAAACTCAAGGTTTATTTCTTCAAAAGGGCATCCTATAAACGATGAAAATAGTAATGACAATCCTTGGGAACGTAAAATTAAGCAGGACAGGGAAGGCATGAAAAACAAAACATGGGGATGGAATCAGTGGGAAGATTACAAGAAATGTTCGAGAAATTCGAACACTGATGACAATCCTTGGGAATGCGGCCTCACTCAGTGTGATGGAGGTATGATGGACCACAAATGGGGTCATTCTCAGGGTAATTCATGGGGTAGAAACAAGGTGGGAAACCGTGCCAATCAGTCAAGGAGCTGAGATACTGTTGATAATCCTTGGGAGCATGACTGTCAGGGTGTTATCTTAGTGGAGGATAAAGGAGGGAGTGATCCCAAGAATAGAGCTTGGGGCTGGAACCTGTAGGAGCCAAAGAATTTGGATAATACTAACAACACTGGGAAAAGCAGATTTACTCTGAATAGTGGAGCTTGCAAGGTAAGGGGTGTGGAGGGAGTCCGGAAAAGATGCATGGGGTTATAAACAGTTGGAGAATAATAGTAATGAGCTAAAGCGTCTTGAATTTAGAAGAATCAGCGAAGGTTGGGGAACCTGGAATGAGGGTTGCTGCAGCAGGGAAAGTTATTCGATATATACAAGAGGTTCTGAAAGCTCTAGGATTCGAGGTAATGGTAATTGAAAGGATCAATTGCTGGAGGAGTTAGCTGTGGAAAGTCAGTTTTGCCCTCAAGTAGTCAGTGACTAAGATTAGGTCTTCTGGTTTTTTCCTTGTAGATTTTTCATTTGCCGACATTTCCATATCGCAGAACTCTGTATTGGAGTTGGGAAAACTGGTCTTCAGATGTCATGGAGCTGTATATCTTTTGTTTTTTCATACCTCAGAAGCTAGGGCTGGCGATGTGCTTTTGGAATGCAATTAATTTTACACCTCAAGGGATAACATATGAAAGTCCCTGGCCTGTTGAATGGTAAGGGAATCTCATAATTTTGTTTCTTCAGTAAGGGAGACAGGTAGCTCCTAATAAAGTCTAATACATTATCAATGTGGCTTGAGTTAGTTTCATTTACCCGTGTTGGGCGTGTTTGGTGAGTGCTCCACAAAATCATTCGTTCCACTGACAAGGGAACTGGTTGAGATCTTGTAGCAGATTCTGTTGTCTATTTCCTGCAGTCTTTTATTGCATTTCTTTTGCAGTTGGTGATGTCTCTGTTATCAAGAGGACAGGGTACCTTTTTGATAGATCAGAGTGCTTGAAAACATCCGAATGTACTCCAAAGTTTAAAGCACTTGAATTATTTGTGCTCGTTCTGATTTAGAGGTTAGGGGCATTTGCATTTACTCATTCGCTGTTTTGTTAACTGCAATTTCCATGATGATGACTAAACTCAATTCAACTACGTAAAAAATGCCATGGGTTTCTCCTGAAATATCATTTCCCCCTTGCTGCAGGTTTCATAAACTTTCCTTAATATTCGCCACAGAATAAAAACCTCTTCTTCTTGATAACACTTAATATACTCGTAAATGATAGAGATTAAGGTTGCAGTGAGCTCCTTGAAAGATGGAAGTCCAATAAATATACCTTTCAAAATTGTTTTTCAAACAATGAGAACATCACCGGCAACTACAAGCAATTGGTTTGTTAACAAGGCTATTTGATCTCTGAAAACAGAAGTATACAACATGGATCTACAAAGAGTCTAGACTGTCCTTTTAGGCCGGTTTCGAGAGCGTTGTATGGCAGGTTCCTTTTTGAAGGGAACGTCAATATCTTCTTCATCCTCTTCCTCCCCCTCCTCTTCTTCCTCCTCATCCTCATCAGCGTCTTTGATTGCTTGTATCATTGCAAGCTGTTTCGAGAACAAGAAAGAAAAAGCTCAGAAAACATATATTGAGGGAAATCCTTTTCATGGTGGCTTCATCACGACAAGAACTACTTCATAACTTAGATTTGACAAGAATTGATATTTGACATCGTAACTTAAGACTGCAAAATCTAAGATTGTGCTTCCCATTAACAAGAAATCGCGTCAAAATCTCTTCCATCAAATACGAAGGCAAATGTACAAGGTAAAACTTCAATGCCATCCGAACTTGCAGCTGAAACTGAGAAACTCGAGCATCTGGATTAAGCCAGTCGAATATAATAGCACACAATTGATCATGTTGTTTAAGAAAGCCTTTTTTTGATGGCCTTAAACTGGACTCCATTTTTAAAGCGTAAACAATTGGCAATAAAGATGTTTCCACTGAAATTTATTACTTCCATTAAATGTGAATTGGATGGTACCTACATTTTTGAAACCACGGTTCAATTTTAGCTACCATATGTGTGTGGAAAAGATATCACCTTCAGCTTCCAGTCCCGGCTCCCTAAACCCTAAATATGTTACTCGCTGCAAACTTGATTAGAGAACAACGGAAACAGTCTCATTTTTCATACTATAGCACCAAGTGTAACATCCCCCTTCCCCTAACCATTAAGAAACAAAGAGAAAACTATAACAAAATTTCGTGTTCTTGTTCTGATAAATACGAGTTTCCAAAAAAACATTCAATTCATTTAGACAAATTCAAATTTCAACATACAAGTTTCCTTGCCATTTTCCATACTTTCGGGGCTAGAAAAGCCAAACTTCAAAGGGCGAATTGCTGGTGGTGTTTGAGTGAGCATGTTTACTCTAAACCAATTGCGAAATTGTATCAAATATCGAATACACATGCACAAAATTTCATCTTATTTACCCAAAAACCTTCAATCATAACACAAACCCAAATAAGCCAGAAGCAAACACAGACAACCAAACAACAATACTCGAAGCAACAACAAGAAACCCATTTCAAGTAACGTCACGTACCTCCTGAAGATAATCCCTGTCGAGCTTGTCAGCGACCCTAATGGAGGCGAATATGGTGATAGCCAAAAGAGAGAATGGAAGCGCGAAAGCAAAGATGTAGCTGTTCGTGCTGGGGGGGCAGCACGGGTCACCGCCGTCAAACCTCTGGTCCTCCGGCGAAATGGGTCGACGGGAAAGCGAATCGCAGCAGGGTTTGACACATTCCAAGGTTTGAAGAAAGGCCGTGCGGGGGAAACAGGGCGTGTGACTGAGGCTGAGTTGAAGATGATGAGGCTCGCCATGGCTTCGAGCCTTTTGCTGGTCACCCAGTCTAGCAGAGTCAGTTGGACTGTATCTCTTTATATGTGTGAAAATTTTAGCGCCACGTGGATTTATTATTATCTAATCTATGAATAACCAATTCTTAATTCATAAAGTCATTTTTATTCATAATTCTAATGAATAACAATTATTTTCTAGTTGATTTATAATACATATGTTACTTTACTAGTTCAAGCTATCATATTTATAGCTAATATAATTAGTGATTCCAATCATTTGAGAGCCCCTTCATAGTCAAAATGAATCACCTTTTGTTTCTTCTACGAGATGGTTAGGTTTAGAATTAGATTAAGAATTTTTTTAGTAATTATTGTTAAGACATGAATTATGAGTCAAGTGGACATTTAAGTTATATAATGAGCATTTTTACACTATATAAAAGTTGATATTCCTTAACATCTTTACTTTATTGATTTTAACTTACATATTAATTTTACTGTGTCATTGTAATGGTCGAATAATTTGATTATTACGATGAAAAGATGTGTTAAAATGTGACTAGATGTTTTACATATTGAAATATATTAAGAATCTTATTTATAAAATAATATATTCTACCACCTTATTAGCTCAATTTTTTGACTTAGATAATAAGTCTCTTAACAATCATTTTTCTAGCTATATTTTAGTTGATGATACCTTGTAAGAGGTGAAATAATCAATATAAAAGTGGACTCAAATCCTCTTTCCAAAGCTGTGCATTTTCTAATGATGTTAATCCAAAGAATCATAAAATTCTTGCACAACACCCCTTTATTTCTCAGCTCAATATTTGGCAATAAAACAACACATAAATTTCTTTCTCCAATTGATCTTTTCACGGATGTCACCCTCTTGCAGCTTGTTTTGGCGTAACATTTGAGCAGGTATCACAGATGCAACCGCAGGATAAATAATAGAGACTGCAAAGTGCACAAAATAACAAATTTGTTGTAATATAATGTTGAGAGAAAAAAGAATATAAATTATGAAACAATGTCTTTGTTGGAGTTAATCTTGTTGGTTTTAGGGGGAAATTTTGTGCTAACTTCAGATGCAAGTAAAGAAAGAATGATCATTTTTGGTGGTTTTAGTCCCTAAACCGTGATGATCATAATATCTAACAAGTGCCAAACTTACAAACTTTCACAAAAGGTTCTCTGGTTTTCGTGGTCATGAAAAGTTCTGGCCTCCACCCTCACCGAAGCTGCAGCTTCATACATCGTTCAACATGGCCAATCAATTCAGGAATTTATTTACTTTGACCCAGAAAACGAAATATTAATCCAGGAAGAAATGTAAGGAGAAGAAAAGGAAGATATTGGTTCTGCTCGTGTGTGCCCGTGTGTCTATGTATCTGAGGGGGGAGAGAGGACCTGTTTGTCGCCGGACCTGGTGTTCGTCACCGCTTGCCGGAGATTCCTTGTTCTTTCCCAGCGCCATTGGAGAGCAAAAGTAGAACTTTTCCTGTCAAAGATGTGTTTGCTTTCCTAGCTCATCCTGCCTGCCCAGCGCCATTGGAGAGCAAAAGTAGAACTTTTCCTGTCAAAGATGTGTTTGCTTTCCTAGCTCATCCTGCCTGCCTGTCTAGAGTGTATATATGCATACAGCTGGCTGAAGGAATTTCAGAATAAGAACTCGACATCCTCTGTTTCAAGATAGTGGTGTACGCTAATGTTTCACGGGCTGCCTTTTTCTCATGGTGCCCAACTTCTGGAATCAGAATCTAAAGTTAAATTTCAATTGGATTAGACATAATGCATAAATAATAGATCTTTAGGACAGAACTTTAGTAAAATTTAGGGTGCATATCTAGGTACGCTGTTCATCTTCATTTTTAATGTCAAATCACCAATTTGTAAAGATAATCGAAGAGAGATCAGAATATGAGGTGCAACTCCACTAAAGTAACCAAAAATATGCTTAGGAAACTGAATCCTTTAGTGCAGAATATTAACAATCATAGCAGAACCTAAATTAAGATGGCATAGAGAATACTCCAAAGGGTGAGAAGAGCCATAATAATTACTGCCTAATACATGACAAATTGAGGCAAACATCCAAAAATAGAAAAGGGGGAAATTCGTGCTCTTAGTCATGACGTAGACTACGACTTTGAATCAATTCTCATTATCAATTGCTGGAAACCAGGAATCAACCTCTACTCGTGTTTGTTTTATCTTTGTTCCTCTTCTTATGTTCTAGTACTTCTGCCAACCGGAAGATTGACTCATCAATGTTGCTCTGTACAAGAATTATAGAAAACCACAAAAGTTACACCAATTGCTATTTTAAGTAAACTGGAGGTCCTCTGTTAAATGGCCCACCTATGTGGGTTCAATAGGAAATCGGTAGGGTAGAATACAAGACATTAAACAACAGTTACCTCAAATGTAATGGCTTCTCATAATATACATCTCAATTTTTCATCATTTTAGTTTCTATACACAAGAATAGACACCAAGGATTTCTGGCTACACCCCAGGTTCCCAGCTCAAGGCTGACCACAAATGAATCTCAAAATGAACTTGTGCTTGGATGGCGATCGGGAAAGACTAATGAAACAAACCCCTGTCAAAACCTCACTTGCTCTTTCTTTTCTCCTGATTCTTCCCTAGAAAGTGAAAAGACACGAGAGGAGGCGATTGTGCTAGGAGTTAGAGAGGTGGTCATCTTCCATTCCTGGAGGTGACAATGGTGGAACAGCTGCTTCATGGGATGCAGCTTCAATATCCAAGATCTTCCTAATAGTAGCCTGATGGTCTCTACTTCTACCAATCTTTCTCGAGGGAAGGGATTCTGAGGCAACAGCTCTAGATGAGTTGCTGCTGACAATGGACGACAAAAACTTTTCCTTTGAAAGAGTAGTTGGGGCAGATGCAATAACAGAGCTGAAGACACCAGACTCCCTTAGTCCTTGTATTATGGCCTGAAACACAAGAAGAAACATAGGGAATATACAATAAGAACCCTGGTGGAGAAAAATAGAGAACCATATACAATTACTGTATTTGCTTTACCTAACAAGATTCACTTTTTACGAAATCAAGAAACAAAACAAATAAGTCATTGTCATTTAGAGGAAAAAGAAAAACTAACATACAGTGGTTTTCTACTAGACACAGAATGGTGGAAATTATTTGATCTCATTTGTTGTTTAGGATCACATTAAATTCCATAACTTCAAATCTTTCCTTTAATCTATGACTCACTTTCTGCCCTTCACTTTTAGGATGAACCTACCATAAAAAAATCGGAGCTGGTATATTACTTATCAAATCTAAATCATCCCATCCCATCCCATCCCCTCTTTTCTTTTCTCCTAATTGGTAGGCAATCAGCTGAGAAGACCTTGCATGTTAGATTGTTTTCATCCAACATTGTCTTATTGGCTTTCTTTATATTTCTTTTCCCTTCTCCATTTAACATTTGCATCCCTCCCCCTTCTCTTTCTAAGGTTGCAGAACCATGCTTACCATGGGGGCATATATGCGAGTCAAAATACCCTTCCTCAGTAGTTTCATTTTTATTTCTTTGTCTCCCCACACAATGTGCTCCCGGTACCTAGCAGGGAAGAAAGGCCAGAAATTATAGTAATTCAAAAGAATCAAGGAGGCAGAAAAATGAATTCACAAGCATAGAGTTCCTCAGGAAATCTCACACCTGAATTGAAAGAATTTACAATGAGTTCAGAAGGAAAACAGAACATGAAATTGGGGAACGAATCAAAATAATTTTCTTCATTCAGATATTTACCAGTTGAGCATTTCCTCCTTGGTGGCGGTTGAAGCAATTATGAATGCCTGCAATGTGTTAGATTTACTTAGCACAATGAAGAAAATCCAATCCACAGCCAGCTGCCGGAAGCCAGGGGGGTAGTTTTACACCAGACCCCTTTTTTGGCATCATTTTTTTTTTTTTTTTGAACTACTTGAGATTGAATTTTATAGAAATTTCCAGGATGCTGGCTCAATTCTAGACAGCTACAAGGGAGATTAACAGGAAAACCCAAAAAAAAAAAAAAAAAAAGATGCCTCATTCGATAGCAGCATTGAGAACCACCTTTTTCAGGATTTCAAAATTTGCATATTATCACCACTTTCACCGGTCAATCTACATAAATTCTCACTACCTAGTTTGTATTTATTAACAAGAATTAGCATCATTAATTTGCTTGAACTTCGTCATTCTCATATATCTGGTTAGTTTTTAAATTATCCATTCCCTTTTCTAAAACAGCTTCTTTTTAGGCTTCAAGAATTTTACATCAACTTAATTTGTATGGTCAGTCTAGTCTTGCTAGATTAAGCCCTCGTAAAGCACATATAGGCTCCTCCTAGAAGTCACATTTCTGCTCTACCTTGCAGACACTAAGACTGTCTAGTTCAGTTATAAAAAATTTTCTACCTTTACTTGCTTGTCACCTCCCTAATCCTGTTTTTCACTTGTCATTATGCTTGTAGAGTAATAGAAGACAAACAAGTAAAGAAGATCATGAGAAGCCACTAGACTTACAGATCTGTCAAATTCCAACATGAAGCATCTTTTCACATCCTCCTTTGTAGGCTTGCAGCCACATCGATCACGTCTAGAGGTCAAGTCTGAGAACTTGGCATATGTATAGTGTAGTACAGCAGCCTCCTCCAATTTAATTTCACTAGCAATAGTAACATGAGTTAAAGTATTGACTTTAGAAAGCCCATTATAAAGATTTTTTCCTCTCCTCCAATTAGAAGATTCACTTACTTTGGAGTTTTCATATAATTGTGCCATCTGTGAGCACCATTAGGACGAAGATGATCCTGAATTCGAGCAACTGATTTCCCATTTCCATAAGTCAAAAAGTAATTTGGATTGCCACGAGTTGATTCTTTGTACAAGCCAAAGTATGTATCCTTTGGCAGATGGTCATAATTTCTCTTGAACATTGATACCTGTTAAGATACATGAACAACACATAAGTCACTGCTATAAAGTTATCTTTAAAGACATGCAAACACATGAAGAATTTCCTAGACAGTAAACCAAAATCTTACCAAATTTCTTAAACAATACTGGGAAATAGAATTATGCGAACACTTTACTACTCCTAAATAAATAAATTAAACATTAAAAAAAGAAAAAGAAGAAGAGCTTTTTGCTTTTTGAAATCCAAATTATACATTATACAACCCTTACCAAGTGTTCCTTCCCCTAGCCCAAATCTCCCTCCCAAAAATAATTCTTCACCGCCAATAATGTCAGAATACTATCCCTGCTTTGTACCTCAAAAACTTATCAAACACAGTTTCCTCTTTCTGGAATTTCCAAAACCAAAATATCAACGGACAAGCTTCACTTTGCTTAAATCCACAAAGAACCCAATTGAAAACAGTAAATAAAAGAATCCTCATAAGATAACTTCGCAAGTTTGACACAGAGGTCAATGGCTAGTTGGAGCAATAAAAGCAACCAAATTGGAGTATTTTAATTTGGAGTTTTAGTTGATTCTGGAATATATATTAATTGCTAAGGTGCCTTGAAATTTTACTTCTGGACACACATTGGAACAGTACAAAGCATACAACTAAACTGAAGAAAACTAAAGAATAAGAGATGATCACTTAATTGAAGTTTTATTCAACTGTAGCTGATATATCAATTGAATGACTGTTTAGGAATGATCATCCCCAACCAAGCCTTGTCACATTTACTTGAAATCATGGCAAAATACTGCTTGAATGATGCTCCAAGCTGACTTGAGATGTCATCTGACAGTCACAGGTATCTCCACCTTCAGCTCCCTATTATATGAATCCTTTTCAATTATGTTACAAATTAAATTTGATACAGAATATTGTGCCCATGTCCTATATAGAAATATAATTTCCCAATCAGATCATTGTTTCAAGAAATGATACAGCTAACAAACACTAGTATCAACATGCTCTATGGGGAAAAGGCTTGCAGTCCTTTAGGCACAAAAGTGAACTAGGTTAATGTTCTAAAAATTGTAATATTCTGATGTTGTCACAGGGTAATCGATCAAAGAATGATCATCACAGATATGAACTGTATCAATTGTACACATGCACTAACCATGTTCCCTTGCAGATCAATCAATCAATAAAATACTATTGGGGCCCCAGTGTTCTAACTGTCTCACAATCCTTAAGTTAATGAATTCATCATGAGACTAGTTATGAAGATATAAGCTTGTTACCTAATATGTTTGAGGAAGCAAGCAAACAAGAATGAACATAATAATATTCATAAAGGTCAATACATGTATGTTTTGGATACTAAACTTTGCCGTTTCTAAGATCAAATGTGTTGAACCAAATGAAAGCACAAGCAATGGATGGTAAGGGAGATTTACCTCACTAAAAGGTTCCTTGATATCATCTCTTTCAACACTGCTCTCCTAAACAACACGAAGATCAACATCAGTATAATACAAGTAACAAATGCCATGTCTCATTGTATAAGTTGGTGCATAAGAATGACAAAATGAGCATGTTTAAACATTGTTTACGAGTTTCCCAACAATATATTACCACTTACATATGATCACAATAAATCTAAATGGTTTCACTCACATAGTTTGGAAATATAACCATATCCACATTCCCGGGCACATCAAGAAGCAACTGTCTCAAGGAATATTCCCGAGCACCAGCTGGGTGTATTAACTCATCAGTGTCCAGATGAAGTATCCACTCCAAGCCAGCATCCTGATATTTTAATAAGCAAGAGCATATACTCAGAAAAATTACTCAAAACTTGTTTTTCAAAAGTAAGAATAAAAAAAGAGGCATGTGGTACATGAGATCATCATCTTTCATACCCGTGCCATTACAATAGCCATCTCCATATTGAGAGATTGCTTCACAAACAGCTCATAATTGCAAGGCTTGTAAAAGAAACTTGAAAGCCACGTCTCATTCCAAATCCGGCTGATGATACCACCAACAATAGGCAGTAAAAAAAATAATTAAAAGAAAAAAATTAGAAAATTTTAGCAGAGACAATAAAAAAATATGTCCAAAAGTTCAGAGAAGTTGCCTGTATCAAATACTGGAGCCAGTTCGGTCACATCAAATACATCAATAATACTCCAACAAACAAGAGAGCAAGAAAGACAGAAGGTGAAAAAGACCCAAAAATAGAAAAAAAGGAGAATGATCTAAAGTCTTTGGTATGCTAAGTACAAAAAGAAAAGGAGCTATGGCGCTAAACTTCAAAAGAAAATAGAAGTTATATATCATAAGAGAAGCAAAAATATATATGTATCACTCCTCTCCCAAGTTCAAAACTTCAAAAAGAACAGAAGACTAGCAAAGACAACCCAGAAAAGGTACTCTAATCATCTTCAAATCAGACATACAGGACACAAAAGTAACAGTCAACCAACCTCTTAGCCTGTTGCTCCTCCAACTCTTTTGTTCTATATATCACTTTTACTCCCTGAAGAAGAAACATAAAATCATGCTTGGTCCCTAAATTATTGATACTGTAAATCAAAAATATGCAGAAGAAATATGTGGACTAAAACAAAAGTCAGGCAGCCAAACAGTGGACACGTGTTGACTTACTGGGATAGATTCCAGCACTTTTGACACAGCCGGAGATGCAGCCTTTCCTTCCACAAAAAGGAAAAAGGTTGAGACTCCAATAACCTTATGATAAAACATCCATGGCAATATCTGCTCCAAGCCCGCTGATGTGCTTGTCGTAATACATATCTGCATATTCAAAAGCAAAATTGCACAGGGTTATATTAAATCATTTAATTCATGACCTGCACATATAGATATAGAAAAGCTATTTATTTCGCCTTCAACAATGGGCCATCTACCATTTCTAAATTATACATGCAGGAACTTGGTAATATTACTTTAAGAAGTAGAAACATAACTTGGAATAGCATCTGTCTCGAATACCAATTTCCAAAAAGAAAAATCCAAGACAAAATGAATCCAACAATCAATATCAGAGTGCTAACCAGTCTCTGCAACCCCCACTAAGACAGCAACCACAACATTAATTATGAGGGATTAAGTTATCATATTAACCAGTACATCGAAAAAAATTAGTTAAAAAATATAGCCCAGATTCAGAAACTTCCAAAACCCAACAATTCACCTGTAACAAACATTGAGGTCGCTGATCGGACCAAAGCAAGTGAGCCACCACTCAGCCAAGAATACTTAGTTGTTACCTTGGCTGAGCTAAGCTCCATAAACCATGAGAAGATAAAGCAAAAATTCAACAATTTGAGCTCGATTGATCCTCAGCAACAGGACACATGACTATTTTCAGTAAGTCACACAACAAATAAACTACCTCACATTACAAAACCTAGTCTTTATTTACTCCAGCCCAATCCAGAAAACAAAATCATAATCACATCTATCCAAAATCCAACAGATCAACAAGAACCACATTTTGCCTCAAAATCCAACCCTGAAATAGATCAACCCCAAAACCCAAGAGATTACTAAGAGTCAAAATTTTGGTCTTTCGTTGGATCATAAAGGGCAAAACCCAGAGACGAACAAAAAAGTAAAATAAAATAACCTTTGGCCCCATTCGGACCATACCGACACTAAATCTGAATTACAAGAAGCAAAACCCAGAAACAGATCAACGCCAAAAGTCAAAATATCACGAGTCACTTTAGGTGCAGATTGGAGTACATAGGCAAAACCCACGACAACCTCAAAAGAAAAAAACTTCAAATAAAAAAATCGCATTAGACCCGTAACAGCACTAAGCAGAACCTGAAACAGATCAGCCCGATAATCCGAATGCCACTAACATTCAAATGTTGGATCCTCAAATGAAGCATAGAGAGTAAAAGATACATGAAACCAAAATATCACTATGACTCAAACTTACAATCCTAGATTGGATAATTAAAAGCAAACCCAGAAGCAAATGCACCTCGAAAACGTATAATTTGACAGTAAAATCCAACCTTAGGCCTCAGATTTGACCCGGAGTCAAACTTCCAGCCTTGGTAGTACGGGAACGAGGGGGAAGATCCACGGCCGAGATTGACACAATCGGAGGAGGAGGAGGAGGAGGAGTGGTGGTGGTCGGTGGGGGAGAGAGGGGACGGGTCCATGCCTGGGAACAAGTGCTGGGATCCCGGAGGGACCCAGCGAGTGGTTGGGTCGGTGAGGCCTCCACCCCGCCATTGGAGGACGAAGGCCAAGGCGGCGAGAGTGAGAGGGAGGACGGTGAGGAGGAGGAGGAGCTTGGAGGTGAAGGATTGAGCAGAGGAGGATGAAGACGGTGCAGTGGAGCGGAGCAGCGCCTGGAGGTGGTGGTTGTTAGGCATGGTGGGTTTGCTTGTCGGTTGTAACAGCTGGTTTGAACTTGGAAATGAGTAAACAGGGCCCAAGTGAGGGACTTTGAGTGTAGTTTTTTTTTATTTTATTTCCTATTTTTCTAGTGTTTTCAAGGGAACCTTTTAAATTAAACTATTAAATTATACAGAAAGAAAAAAGAGTATCATTTTGAATGTCCTTTGATGTTGATATTCTATCCAATCTAGTAATACAACTCTTCCTTATATATTTCAATAGAAAATAAATAGAACCTACATTGTATTTGGGAAATGCATACTACCAAATTATTAATTTTGGCATAAATAAGAAAAATATTTTAAAAAATAAATTTTATTAAGTTAAAAAGTTTTAAAAAAATTATATATTCAGAATGCTTCTAAATTAAATAAACCAAATTTGATTTATTATGATATTATACGGTTTCATCATTAGAAATGTCCCTAACCTTTATGCAAGGAATTTTAATATATATTCAATTTTACTTGCTTATCAAAAAAATCTTATTTTTTTCAAGAATTAAAATAATAATAGTTATTATTGTTACATCTGAAGATAAGTAAGGATAAAGTTCAGAAAAAAAAAATTAACTTTTGAATATTTCTATTAGCGCAAAAATAGCACCTTAACAGAAAAAAAAATAATAGAAAGGTTAAAAAAATTAAGATAAATAGGGAAAACCTAACCCTAACCGAGGAATGAAACCACAGAATTTCCACTCTTTATCACTTCATCGCTCTCCTTGTGTGCTGTGGAATGCTTAGGCTTGTGGTTGATCAGGCGGGTCAAAGCAGGGAGGGTTTCTTCGTTACATGCTCTCTCTCTCTCACCATTGCGCACTGCCTTCTCTTCTTTTCATGTCTTCAATCGACGCCTTTCTCTCCTCTGCTCCTTCAGGGTCTCCTCCTAATACCCTATTAGACTCTTTTCCCGCTGCGCGCCTTTCCTTGCCTATACATAACTTTTTTACTTCGAAGTCTCCGTTTTGTTTGACGTTTCTGTGTTCGGATATTTGGTTTTCCAAGCAGCAATATGAGTGATACTAAGGTAAGTTTTAATTTTGGATTTTTATTCGTTTTATTATTTTCTCCAAAGAGAGATTTTTGTTGGGGCTTGTGTTTTTGGTTTATGCGTAATCTTGTTGCCATCGGATTTGCTGCATAGGGATGGTTTTGGATTATTGGTGTTTGCGTCAGATTCGGGAGAGAAATTTTCTTTTTTCTTTTCTATTTTGAATTGTGGGTTAGCTCTTGCATTGAAGAACAATGGATGGGCTCCTAAGAAAGAGCGAGAGCTGGGATTTATGATTGTTGATTTCCTTCCATGAATGAGAAATATGTGGTTTTACTTTGAATTTACGAGTTCTGTTTGTTGGCTGGTAAAGTATGAGATGTAAATACTCTTAAAAAGTCTTTTTTTTTTTTATTGTTTTTATTTTTTGTTTCTACTCTATGTCTAATGTGTATGCTGGCACTTATTGTTTTCACCACGAGTAGAAATGTGATAAACATGAGGTGAGTGGTAAGAAGTGTGCTGCAGCTGATGCTAGCATGTAAGGTTTGAAGGCAGTATGCCATCGACTCTTCAAGCAAGTCCTTGATCATTGGTAAAGTTAGGCTGAAATGCTTAAGTCTTTGCATGTGTTTTAGGGCTTTCACATGTCTACAACCAGTTGATACGAATGATATTTACTTTAGAAACTGTCAGCTGCTTAATAGATATTTGAAGGTGGCTTCCAAGTTATGTGGGGCATTTGTAGCTAGGTTTATAGCATAGCAACATTTCGGGAAAAAAACTTCAGTATTTTTTTTTAAAAAAATTATTGGGAGAGTTAGAATTCACTACTCTACATGTTTGCTATTGGTGAATGCTACTTCCCATAAGCTTATGTCATCTGTAGTGGTTGAAGTTGTTTGCAAATAAAGTGAAGGATCTGTTATTCCTTGTGAGTTGCATATAAGTTGAAGGACATATTAATGACTGTGAATTGAAAATAAAGTGACTCGTAGACCTTAATCCTGAACAGATGTTACCAGTGCATTTATGAGATACTGTCAACTTTTCATGTGGCACTAGTCAATGTCTTGGGTGTATCTTTCGTGTTTGGTTATGATTAAGATCATATAGTTAGGTTTCCAGTGTTTCTTGCGTGTGTTATGCTTGCTTGAGTAGTAGCTTCTCTTATTGGAACTCACTTGCTTCGCTTTGTTCTTAAAAGGTTTTAAACATCGAGCATGATGAAATATATGCTTGAACAAATTTTCCATGACATGTTTATCCTGCAATACCACTGTTATTAACTTGTTCATGTGACTCTTAAATACCTAGGATATGTATTGCTTAGCTTTGCATTGGTTTTTTGAAGGTTCAGTGACTCTATTATGATTTATTATTTTTCTTGACTGCCGGTTTTTGGGTATTGTTTTCTTCACTGTAGAAGGTGCTACTATTTGGGTCATTTTCTGAAGATGAAACCAAGTCATTGCTGCTCAAGCAGTCCCCTGGGGACGCTAAAAAGCCAGTGGAGAAGAGAGAGATGCAATTTGGTTCAGTTAATTTTGTCAAGGAAAAACCTTTGGTTGGTCTTCATGGTAAATCAAGCAGACAGCTGGATTGTCCAAAAGAGTTGAATGTTCTGCCTTCAAATCCGCTTAAGAAGGACAATGAAGTGGAGTGTGTTAATACAGTAAATGAGCATTTACCAGTAGTACTACAAACTCCGAAAGAAAATGGAACCACTGTTAATTTAACTGATGGCTTTCCTCATATTAACGGTGAAGAAGCCAAACCAGAGAGTATTGGTTTGACTTCATTGCACATATCCCAGAGTGAAGACAGTCCCTCAAATAAATTTCAGGACATGGAGCTGAATGGAGTTCATGATGATTCACCTGCATTCCTCCCCCAAGATGATGTTTGGAAGAAATGTAATGGGCCTGTTACATCTTCCCAAATTCTGTTACCCAGAGGTTTAATTAACTCTGGGAATTTATGCTTTCTTAATGCAACTCTACAGGCTCTTCTTTCCTGTTCTCCTTTTGTTCAGCTTCTGCAGGAATTGAGAGCTCGCAAGATCCCCAAGGTCTATTTTCTTGATGCAACGTCTGTGTATTAACTTTTCTGTAGAGATTGTGTATGTTCGGTGAAAGCTTATATATATATAGTCTCCATACATCCTAATCTTTGTGCATCTTGTACTTTAATTTTTAGGTTGGCTATCCAACATTAACTGCATTTGCAGAATTTATTGCTGATTTTGATGCGCCAAATAGTTCTTGCTTAAAGAAAGATATGGTTATTCTCGAGACTGGCAGCCCTTTCAGGCCTGCCATGTTTGAAGGCGTCCTGAAGAAGTTTACTCCAGATGTGCCAAGCGGCATATCAGGCAGACCAAGGTATGTATGTGATTTGTGTTGACACAGATCCGGTTGTTGCATTCTGGAGACTGGAGTGGAGAAAATGATCCCTTTCAAAATTTTGGCCTAATGATTCACATAGGATATTCTTCAGATATTTCAATCCTCTGTATGATGATTACAACTGTGGAATAGCATAGTTATAAACAATGAGAAAATATGCCATTTATGCTATCATGCATGAACTTGAATTATCTAATGGAAAACGTTCCTATTATAAGATGGGACAAGAATGTGACATGGAAAGAACATGTCTATAAATGTATGGTAGAAGAAGGTAGTTAGACAGACAAAAAACTGCCTTCATTCTGTGGAGTTTCTTTTCTCAACTGCGATTATCTTCTTTTTTATTCTATATCTTTCCTGAAGTTGTATCTTTAACTGCTGTTTAATGCTCGCTCCATTGGATTCTTGAGCCTTTTTGGTAGCGTGCTGGCACATTTGGGCTGTAAAAAGTTAATTTTTGAATAGATAAAAATGGAATTGTGATGTTGGGTCTTGGGTAGAGAGGGGCAATATTTTATTGGGTAAATTAACACCTCAGATGGCGAAATGATGCCTTCTCAATCTGTAACCATTACAGGGTATCTAGTTAACTTAAAGCAAAAAGTTTTCATGATTGATGGGTGTTGGATGTTAGATAACAATTCATTCATTTCATATGCTAAAAATTCTTTCTGTACTTGAGCATCTTTTATATGTTAGGCAACTTTTGGAAAATTTCTACTGAATGGTTTAAAGCTTTTGTTACGAAACTGTCATTCCCTAATGTGGACGCTGTGTATGGTTTAGTGATACACTTGTCAAGCTTTTCTAATGGAGAGAATTCCAAATAAGGGGCAGATAAGTTTGAAAAGAGAAGTCAAAGGCCTTCTGGCAAAAACTCTCAAACCATTAAGATTTGAGAACACTTTTCCCTGACACAATATTACAAACATTTTTGAAACCATTTACTTTTCAGAATAGAAGATACAAAGAATTTTCTAGAAAGCAAAAATCTGTCATATTTTAAAGAAAACTTGCCTTCTTTGATGTAATATTTTGAAAGAACCAATTGCTTATTATAGGGGTAAAGACTGACTTAATATCTTAAGACGTAAAACTAAAGGAAAAAAAAATTAGGAGAGTGGTGATTTTGCAGTCATCCATACTGATCATAGGTGTTTGTACAACCACCTAAACGAGGAACAGATGGTTACGGAACCACTTATTCTCCTCTTTTGAGGTAGCTGCATGGCTTCCTCTATTTTTCTTTTTCTTAATTTCTTAGTTTTTTTCTTAAAAGAAATTGAAAAATATTTAGGATTTATTACGTCTGGAACAGAAAATATTTTTCAAGAAATTTTGACAGTTTTCTTCTTAGTAAGAAAGACATATTTACTTGCTTTAGCATCAGTACTGGAGAACAGAAACAGAAAATAAAAAGGTCAACTGATGTACCGGTAATTATCTCTCAAGCTTAGTCAGCATTGTTGTCAGATTTGGTGAAAAAGAAAGAGGAAACCTATGAGACTAAGAGTCGGTACAAATAGTGGCTGAAAAATGCCTAGTAAAGCTAGCGTGCTTATCATCTTTACGCCTTATATTAACTTTGATTTTGATTTTTGGCCTTTGTGATTAATTCAAGCTGGTGTTTGATGTTATCTCTTTTAGGCAGGAAGATGCCCAAGAGTTTCTAAGCTTCATCATGGATCAAATGCATGATGAGTTGCTTAAACTTGAAGGACATTCTCAAACAATTAATGGAAACAAATCATCTCTAGTTTCTTCAGCAGACGATGATGAATGGGAAACTGTTGGCCGAAGGAACAAATCAGCAGTAACAAGAACACAGAGTTTTGTTCCTTCAGAGCTTAGTGACATATTTGGAGGACAGTTGAAAAGTCTGGTGAAGGCAAGAGGTAGCGCAGTTGTATTATTTATGTGTCTCTGCAGTGGATTTATTTTATTTTTTATTTTTCTGTTTGAGTGTTCAACTTCTTCTATGTTCTCCTTGACTCGGGTATACTGGTTACTTCTGTGCTGTCTTCACTGCCATTTTGACTCCTCATTTTCTTTTGTATGCTAATTAGAGACCATTTTATCCAACACCTCCAGAACCATTTATGGATATGATATCCAAAGTGGCTAGAATAGTTTTATTAATTATCTCTTACATCATATCCTAGTTGTTCTCTTCAGATGAACGTTTAGATTTGCTTCTTCAATTCCTGATGTTTTTAAAATATTTTAAATATTTGGGTGTGGTTTCTGCACCAGTTTTGCCTCTTATCTATGTCAAATGGCTCACTCCTATAGAAATATGGGAATGATGTCTCCATCTGCACCTGTTATGGAAATAGCTATCATCGACTTTACTCTTCTTGGATATATTTGTGGGAAAAAAAAAATTTCTATTGAAATGATTTACCACCATAAACATCCTTGATCGTGTACGTCCATTATATCTGACCCGTCTTTGTAATATCTGTCCAGAATTTGGAGTAATGTCTTGCCCTTTTTTTATACTTTTTTGTGGGGGTTGTGGGTGGGGTTTGTCACGAGTTGTATTTTCTTCTCTGATGTTTGTTTGTGGAACAGGAAATAAGGCTTCTGCTACTGTTCAACCCTTCCTTCTGCTCCACCTTGATATTTACCCTGAAGCAATTCATACTATTGAGGATGCACTTCGTTTGTTTTCTGCACCAGAATCTCTTGAGGGGTACCGAGCATCAACAACTGGAAAGGTAACTTTTTGGCTTTGGTCTTTTTGCCTTTTGATTAGGCCCTGGTGCATTTCTGTATGAAGCACGAAAAGCAGTTGGATGGTCAGTATGGTAAGAATCTCCAAGATCAGGGAGTGCATGTGTAAGAGAAGAAAAAGGAGCTCTCCAAATCCAACCTTTGTTTGAGGATTATAGACTCCTTTCTCTATCCTGTCCCCCGCACCCTTCCCTTTGTTCCCTGTGGGCAGCTGACTGATGCATATCTGCATAGATTCCTTCTCCGTGAATATAAGCATGTTTATCTGTGATCTTAGCTAAGTATTTTATTGACTTATATGGGCTTCTTGGTGCTGACTTTAAGAGGTTTAATTTTGATGGATGTCAGGCTGGTGTTGTGACTGCCAGCAAAGCTGTTAAGATACAGACTCTTTCAAAGATTATGATATTACACCTGATGCGTTTTAGTTATGGAAGCCAAGGAAGCACAAAGTTGCATAAGCCTGTACACTTTCCTCTTGAATTGGTGATGGGTCGTGAACTGCTTGCTTCTTCGACTGTGGAGGTGATGCTCCTAATCAATATACATCGTATCTCTGCAGGAGGTTACTGTTTTCTGTATGTTGCCAATATGTTTTATTGTGCATGTTCTTTGGAATTATCTATTCCTTGGCATGCTGAATATTGTAATTTTTCTGAAAGTGCCTGCATTTATAGTGCTTATTAACTTTCATCTGGTTACTTTGGCTGTTGGTAATGTGCTAATCTCAATACAGTGATCAAATATAAGTTTATTATGAATGAGATTTATGTAGTTGGCTCTTTTGTGGAAAACATATCATGGATTAACTAATTCAGGAGTCCTTGATTTACAGTAATTAGTAGAGAAGAGATACAAAGAATTTTTTAATGGATGCTTCTTTGTCAATCGCCCCCATTTTTCGATAGATTGGGCAAAATAGCTGGGTCTTCCCCATTTTAATCTTTTCAGGGGCAAGCAGGTGTCGAGTAATTTTCTTTCCTTTTTTTTTTTTAATCAGCTGAAGCTTTTGTTGCCTTATCATGTTGTTTTTACTGATACAAAGTGTGGTCAACATAGTTGAGGCTTCTTTTGTATAACATTTATTGATCTACTAGTTCTAAGAGGTGCTGACTTTCCTCCCATTCCATGGGCTCAGGTTATAGTACTGGGTTGTGATTGAGATAGGCATTAGGTTTGAACCTGGCATGGGAGATAACCCTTAAGACCTATCAAAATATTAATGCTTCTAACATGCTGGTGTTCATGCAGATATCTTAATTGTGTGGGAGTGCTGAAAAATTGGGCAACTGTGAATGTAGTTATACTTTGAAACCTTGCTTTGAATTCACCTTTAATTTCTGTAGGTCAACTTGTAAAAGTTTTGATGGGGTTATGTAACAGTAATTGTCCTGTTCTACTAGTGCATTTAGAGAACAATGACACATAATCTAGAATAGTGATCTCCAAGTGAAGTTATGTCGAAACAAGCTCATCATACATGTAACGCACTTCTAATCTCGATCAAGCTTTTGAGATTGAGAATCCAAGTATTGCTGCCAAATGGAATCTAGAATTTCTGGGCATTTGTAATCCTATTACAGATCTAATGGTTTTCCTCTTTCCTTGCTATGTACAGGGTCGAAAATATGAACTTGTTGCTACTATAACTCACCATGGGAGGGAGCCTTCAAAGGGGCATTATACAGCCGATGCTCGCTACCTTAATGGTCAGTGGCTACGGTTTGATGATGCATCAGTCACTGCTATTGGTGCAAATAAGGTGTTGCATGAACAAGCTTATGTCCTCTTCTACAAACAAGTATAGTGTGGGAACCAACGAGTTTGGCAGTTTCCAAGTCCCTTTTAAGTGGCCTGTCTCATTTATGTGATTTATGAAAAAGAAAAGACATGCCCCAACGTATCAGCTAGTCAGGGGCCAGCTGGACGAAGGCCCTGTTTGATGTAAGGTTGGTGAGTGCTTTGGGTTTTTGCTGTATCTGGGTGATTGGGGTGGCAATTGTTGTAACTAGTATTTTGGCCTATAGTCGTGTCGTGCAGTTTTGGAGTCTTGTGTTGATCATGTATTGAAGTTAAGTACGCATATCGCTATATCTGGTAGATTGCTTAACTTATTCATTCTCCCACTCATAATTATACACACTGGTTCTTAAGAATTTCAAAAGTAGCTGGGCTCCGGGGTTCCTTGGACATGATGGAAGACCCTTTGTGAAAATACATCTCTTCCATCGTTTTTTTTTTTTCAAAAAAAAAATATGTATGCGCCTAAAACTTAGGAATAAGTGATTTCAAGCTTGTTAACTTGCAATTGAGCTCGCAAGTGGTCGACAAGTTAAATGGGAGCTTTATTGTGTCTCGAATATGCAGATACTGATTACTTAAACGAAGAAAAACCTCTGAAGGTTGTTCTAAAACGCAATAGAATCCTGCTTGTCATGAAAAGGCCTGGCTTGCTTCCTATGACCTTGCCTATGTTACGCATCTTTACAATATTATGAGTAAAAACGAACTGGGGGAAAGGATTCAGGAGCATACTTCAACTATCATCTTATAAATTAAGGAAAGAAAGAGGAGATGGGTTTTCTCTCTCTGCATATGAAGACATTCTTGGCATTCTTTTTGAAATTCTTCAAAAAGGAAACATAACTTTTTTACATGTTTTCCTTGGTAGTTTTCGTAGGTGTCATGTGTGTCTTGAGTGTTTTGTACTCATGTAGCCATTATAAAATAACAACCAGGCATAAGGACAACCTTAAATACCGACGACCTCGACTGACCTATCCCCAAAAAAAGTTCTGACCATGGGAAGATGTAAAAATTTCCAGCATGTCAGCCCTTTGTTGTATGTGAGATATAAAACTATTCTTCCTGGATATTTCTGAGCCGCAAAAGTTTGAGTTATTTTACTCTTCCTCTTGCTTCCATGGCCCATCATTCTTGTACTTAATTTAATCCCTCGTTTGGATCGCGATGAAGATGCAGTAAGCCGGCTTAGCTGAACTGATTTTAAAATGTTCCTTCCTCAGAAGTGGCTGGCCAGCTGAGTTCAATTGAGTTTAACAGGTTCCTTTCAGAAATAGGTCAGCCTAGTTGCCCCCAACTTTTAGGATGGTCCCTCAAAGTCTTAGAAGAGACCTAAAATAATAGCCAGTGCGTATTGGTTGTATCTCTTTTGAAGTTTCCTTCTTGTCGCTCCAGATAACTGCTTTCATTTCAATCTTACTTATTGGCTGATGGAATGTTTCCTCCCAAAAAGTGGAGGGTGGTCCAAATTAGAGGGCAGTTGATCATTCTAGTTAAAGGACATAAGTGCTGAATAAAATATGGAAATATCTCCACAAACAAGTCACAGAAAACATGGAAAAAGGCTGTTTGAGAAACTGCTACTGTTGCTTTAGATAGTAGCATGCTGCTTTCACATGAAGCAGACTGTTTCATTAGTCCTCCTCCGCGGCCTTCTGTGGTCCAATAATGTGGGTGGTGGGTCACTTTTTGCTTTTGTACCAAACGCAGGGTATTAAATCCTGACCGGTTGTTGATCGGAGAATACTGTTGGTACACCGCCTGCGGTTTCAGCAAGCTGAATGCTTGCTTTCAGAGGAGATAAAGAACCATCTTTATCTTTTTTAAGGATGGGTGGCCCAATCAGGCTGCCCTGTAGGTAGCTGGTTGCACCATCTCTTTTCAAACCCTGCCCCGAAATCCGGCAAAAGGAAGTAAATAAATTGAAAGTTTCAAGGAAAGAGGCAGTTAATGGTGTTACAGTTGATTTGCACCGCCACAGAAAGTTCTTGACCTGGGGATTGGGGATTACTAAGAAAAATAGAAAGAATATGTTGAAGATGCTTTGGGAAAAGTTAAAGTCAGCTCAGCTGAGAGTCTCATTAAAGGGGAAGTTACTTGTTTCAGCTCAGCTGAGAGTCTCATTAAAGGGGAAGTTACTTGTTTCTTAGGTTACTAGCAAATCCATATGAAAGATTCAAGCCAAACCCTAAAACAGACTTGCAGAGAGTAAGATGAGATGAATAAATTAATCCTATATGATACCCTTTATGAAATGTTTTAGAGGAAACGTAAATATCTCCTGTGATCCACTGCATAAGATAGTTATAATGCCATCTCCATCTTCAAACAACTTATGGTTTACGGTTTAGGGTCCTTCAATTTCTAATAAAGCTTCAGTTAGATTTTCACCATTTTTATTTAAATTTATAGTTAGTTTCTATATAAAAGATATTTGTCTTCACAAAAGTTATGAAGGAAAAACTAAAAGTACTAGATGATTTAAAGATCCAAGTTAAAAGTTAGTTTAAAATTCAAAGGATTCTTCATTTATTTAAGTTTCATTTTAAGGATTTTATCTTCTAATGCAGGACTCTCGTCTTACACATACTCTCTTGTATACTGAATGTTATTGATCTCAAAATCGTATAAGATAAAATAAAATTAATTTAAGCTCAAATATTATGTTAAAAATATCAAAGGCCAAAATAATATGTGGATGGAAGTAAGGAATAGCAGCAAAGAAAAAAACCAGTTAGTAGAGCAAAGTTTCCTAAAGTCATTACCTATAAGAAAATATGTGTCGTGCTATTCCCCGGTTGGTAAAGCTCCTAGCATTTCTTCAGAACACCTAGGTTTCTTTTCTAAACTAGTAGTGGGGTAGCAATTTTATGCTGAAGGGTAACAATCCCATGTTCTAGGCTGTGGCTTAAGTTTGTCCCAATCAAGCATAGGGTTCCATTAGAATTGATTATTCCTCACTAGACTACAAAAAGCTGCAACATAATCATGAAACACAGCAAAGAATATAACTTAATTTTCATTGATTGATTCCCTGAAATCCTAATTACACTTGATATGAAATAAAAGATTGTAAGAACAAAAAAATCCAAAACAAATACACAAAACAATGTCACACCTCTTTACCATATCTCCCACAAGATTTTATCCTATAACTACACTGAAAATGCAAATCCCAAAAACGGACTCCAAGACATGATAGGCTTCCAATCTGCCCCTGCCTTTTGCCTGACTATGGACAAGACGAAACTACAAGACCAATTTAGGAAGCACTGCAGACACTGAAAAAGGGAAATGGTGCTTCAACACTCAAACCTTGAAACAATTTCCTAGTAGACAACGATAGGATTCTTTACTGTACTCTCGCTTTGGGAGGTATCATCTCTATTAACCGAGTGCTTGGGAACCCACCATACTCTTATGCTTTTATCAAGGCTTCCACTGTAGAGCAAGAACCCTCCACCAACGTTACTTGGCGATGCCTGCAAACACTTGACTGGACCTTCATGGCCGCTTATGTCCCCAACTTTACTAAGCTTGCCGTAAGCCTCTCTTTTCCAAATTCCTATACTCTTATCTGCAGAGCCGCTGCATAATATCTCCCCCATCAGGGACATACAGAGAACAGCCATTTGATGTGCTTTTGTCTCGCAAACCAGCTTCCAAACCTCAAAACTCCCACTTCCCTCCCATCCCATCACAAACCCATCTGACCCCCCTCCATATACCCATCTGCCATCTTCGGAAACTACCACTGAATTAAATGAAACTTCCTTATGACCCTCCACGATTCCCTTCAAAGAATGTGAGCTCTTCCCCTCCTTTCCCCAAGCTTTAATCTTCCCATCCGCGGAAGCAGAATACACAATCCCCTTGCTTGCGACCAACGCATTAATTGCATCATCATGGGCCTTAATCGATTCCAGGCACTTCAAATCAGATAGCCTCCACACCTTAAGTGTCTTATCCCACGATCCGGAGTAAATTAACCCATTATGGGCCGTCAAGCAAGAAATACTATCGGCATGTTCAATCCACAACTTCTTGTGGTGCCGCCGAGTTTGGACATAATTGCTTTGCTTCATGAACCTCCCCAGATAGTCCTTAGTGGTTGGAAGGGTGTCAACAAGCTTGAATATATTCTCTGAGCTTTTTGACACCTTCCAAACTCTGATCCTACTATCTTGGTGCGCTGTAAAGACCTTGTTTCCAACCGTTACAAGCGCCTTCACCGAACCATCTCCTTGCCCAAACTTCGCGAACAGCCTCAAATCAGGCTGCTGCCAAACTATGATGTCCTTGCCTTGTGAAGCACTCAATATGAATTCACCGCATAAGGCCAAACAAGAAACTGAGCCAACATGGCCCGAAAGAACCGCCAAAGACCGATACGAGCACGACCCAGAACTAGTTACACAGGACAACGGATGCTTAACAACCTGAAGGTCGAAACGGTGGGATGTTACCGGGCTCTCGTCGGTCTCGCTGCTGTTACTGCTAAGGCTGCGGCTGCTGCTGCTTGTTGCTGCAGACGACAAAAGGATTGAAGGCTTCGGTTCTGACGGTAGAAGATCCGCAAGATTAAACTGTTTTTCCATCTCTGAGTCTGACAGGAAAGAGTAGTGCAAAAGAGAGAGAGGGAACAAGGGAAGGAAAGAAGTATGGCGAGGTGGGTAACAGGGGAGCGGGGACGTAAAGATGGAGAATAAAGAGGGACTCGGATTTCTTGTTGGAAAAAGGGTCCAGTACTGTATATTTAACTGGGGAAGGGAGTGGGGGTTGCAACGGCTATTTTGACAAATATGATACTCATGAAAAAGTAGGTTATTAGAGGGTCCACCGTGCTTTTCCCATCAATGGAGCTGTGGAGGATTTAGCTGTTGTTGAGGTTTTATTATCATGATCATCTTTGACCAATCACACCCTGCCAAATCCGCATACCTTGGACGTCTGTCTAGGTTGTCTACCTTTCGTTCAAGAAACACCCTCACCATATTTTAAGGAGATTTTGAGTCTCCCAGCTCGCCAATGTTTTTTTGGTCCGAATGTCATTGGCAAAGGTTGTGTCCATTGACGCGTAGGACAAGGCATCCTCTGCATATTGTGATTCCCAAGGCTTGTCGATACGTTTCTTCAGGGTTAAAGACAGATTATTTATGAAAAATCTCCAAGTCTTGAGAAATACTCTTCTGAGTGCCCGTTGGAACCTGCAATCCAGGAGTGGTTAAGGCTCTTATGTCATAGTCTCATAGAATAGGAATAGAATAAATGATGTTTAAACGGCAGGATAATATTTGAAACGGATGGGTGCTATTTGAGCAAATCCAATCGGAGTTGACTGTGAAGGTCGACAGAGAACTATTGCCCGATATAAATAAATAAAAGATGAAAAGGGTGCAGCAGAAGGATGGTGCTTAGAAAACCAGAAAGGAATTTACGTACCCAATTGCTTTTTCTAAAAAAGTAGGCGTTTTTATATGTCAAATCCTATTTGCAGAGTTGAGAATCGAGTCTCTCTTCCATGGAAACTGAGATGCTAATGAATAAGCATATGTCATACACTTTGTTGCCTAACCTTTTTGATTTTGAATATATTCCACACCTAAAGATCATTAACCTTGGCCCATCGTTTTTGCTTTAGTCTTTATTATTTAGCTTGAATGCAATACAGCTAAGTTCTTGATAACTTTTCAATTTTGCAGACTTACTTCCACACGGAAACGGACTTTTTAAGATATGATATTCCGCTTTTATTGTGAGAGACCACATTCCTGGCTAACAATATTTTTTTTTAAAAAATATTCTCTTTAATACTCTTTATGTGTCAATAATCATAACTAGATTTGGTAGAGCCTCAAATTTGATTAGTTCACATGTGTCTCATGACCATTTTTTTTTTCACGTAATTATTGGCTCCTCCCACATTGTCAGAAAAGGGGAGAGAGAGAGAGAGAGAGAGAGAGAGAGGCATTTGTGCTTTGTTATTGCACTAATCTAATCGCAAGCCTTAGGTTCAATGCATAGAACAACCGTCTTGATTATTAGCACCGTGCAAGATTAGAATAATACCAATCTTGATTAATATACTACTAATCTATCTTTGTTCTTTTCTTCAAGCTTTAGAAAAACCCTTTGGCCTGAAAGAGCTACAGTGGTCGGCGGCAAGTCAGAAAGGAAGAATACGGGCTCCTACATCCCCTCCACTTTCTTCTCACATGCAAGATCCGCGTTTCCCAAGAAAATTGGAGCTCGAAGTTACCAGGAGAATGAGGGTGCATATAAAAGAGAAAAGAAAGAGTCAGTGCTTCACTTTATTTATTTTTTTAAATTAACCGAATGTTGACAAACTACTGAAAAGATTACGAATGGTACTGTAGTTAAACATAAATTACTCAAAATGTATAAAGGCTCTTAGTTTTACTTACAAATAGACAGAACAAGGATAGTCTAGTTTTTTATGTCTTAAGGTGCAATACAAGCCATGATGGGCGCCGGTCGCATGGCGGTGGAAGACTAAGATAAAAGAATGGCAGGGGGGGTTAGGCGTGGTCGGCTGCTTGATGCTATCGAGTTTTCACATGAGGACTTAGATAAAACACAAACAAGAACAATATCTTTTAATAAGGAAAAGTATCATTGCGGAAGGAAGGAATTTTTCAAAGACATGTAAAGGACCGAGAACGAGGTAGGCTGTTGATCTTCATGGCAATTAAGACATTGATGTATCAATGGATACGATCGTTTCTGTCGAATGAAGTCTACATCCAAATGGTTGTGAACCTTATCCCAGATATTAGAACTTAGCTGTCAAAATAGAATACTAGGATTAGTTACTGATGCTGATGTTCCTCGTGTTAGCTTATAATCGTAGGTCTCCGATGGATAATGAAAAGAAACGAAAGTATTCGGGTGCTTCCTCTGGCATTAGCTTGCATGAGGGCAAGTATTCTTAGCTTTGAAGATGTCATTTGGGAAAATGAGACCAATCTTGAGTTTGATTTATCCCCTATCCAACATGTGTAGTTGCTGGATTCGGTAACTCAGTTTAGTAGTGTTTCGCGAGGCATGCAAGTTGCCTTTAAACCAACTTGTATATGAAAAAGCTGTCGTCTTCAAGAGTTGCAACTTGAAGAGGTTCATCCTCATCAACGACCATTTCTGAACGAAACATATATAATCTGCTTCTATGTTGTATTTATGGGTTGAATGATTCGGATGAGCCGAACCCAACGTAGGCAATTGATTCAGGAGGTAACACAAGGCGCAGCTCCTACCAACTTGCCAACTTGTCAACTTGTACATGGTTTCTCATTAACAAATAACAAACCAGTCCACAGGGGATGAATAAGCAGGCGTTTTCGGAAGAAATCAGGCCAAGTTTGGCATTGAAACCGGGTTTTAGCTTCAAAATCCTTCAGGTGTGCCTGCCAAGCACCTAAAACCAAGTCGCCTATCACCTAAATTAATAAGCGTTTTCGGAAGAAATCAGGCCAGGTTTGGCATTGAAACCGGTTTTTAGCTTCAAAATCCTTCAGGTGTGCCTGCCAAGCACCTAAAACCAACCGAGCTTTGGTCTTATCCAAATTGTCATTCACATCCTCGACTGTCAGCCACAACGGGAAGCGTGAACTAAAATGCAGGGGCAACAATCTTAGATGAATTTTGGCAAGTAACATATGCATGATTTACAGCTAGCGGCCACCAGAAAGCTATACAAGGAAGCTATTATGTTCACATTGATTGAGGCAATTAAACTCGGTTATAGTTGGACATCAAGCAAGAGCAAAGGGTAAACTCCACACAGTTTCAACAAAGGCCTTCACAAACGGAAATGATGGGAAGTTCGAATATTTACAACCTTCTCAACAGCTGGACCATTCTGTTTACACAGTTCTAGTCAACTTCTTCAACCAGGCAAAGGAAAAGGACAAGGACAACGGATACATCAGAGTTGCAACCTTATGTACAAAGATCTATCTCAAAGTCAGAACATTCTTGTCAAAGGAAACTGATGCACTGAAGGCAACAACCTGACACTTTGCGAGAACTTCTTCAGCGAGGCTGCTGGATCCATCGGGGAGAGCATTTCGGGTTCACATACTTCGCTGGCTTCTGTAGGTATTTTGCAGGCCTTACTGGCGACTTTGGACCTCTTTCTTTTGGAAGTCTGGATACACTCAGGTTCTTCAATAAAGCTTTAGCATCCATTTCAACACCTAAATTCAGAAACCAAACGTATGAGAATGTCCTCTTAAGGGAGTCTCACATGATAGAGAACATATCATTATTGATGATGCAATTAAAGCAAAGACTAGGGAAGACCAAGATTTAAGTGTTATATAGATCAGAATTGGAAGAGAAAAAAAAAAAAAAAACGAAAGAAGCTCTGGCTTCGCATCTGTAATATGCTGTCTTACCTGTGGATATTACCACGGGACATAGAACAAAAGGACAAGGGAAATTATTCTTTCTCAAAGTTTTGAAGTACCTATATCTAAGCACATTCACAGGCACTTGAACGACATGACCATTATATAAAGATGAAGATATCATTTAAGAGATTGCTTATAAAAAACTAAGAAATGCAATAATACGATGGAAATATTCTATAAATAAAATTTAAAGCACACCAGAAAAAGGCTCTTCACCGTTTTCAGGAGCAGGGGTCCAACCCGTTTTTCCTCCACCTTCAGACGACAGGACCATTTCGTCAAACTGAGCTTCCAAAGTAGGGAACTCTTCAACAATGTCAAGATCAGAGGTTTCACGCAGCATATTGGCAATATAATCATCAGCATCAGCATTGCCTTCAAAATCATCTTCACTGTTATGGCTTAGCCAATAATCACGAAACCATGTTGAAGTTTTCACAAGTTCCCACCACTTGGGTGAAAAATCCTCCACTGCTCGGAAAGCAGCAGGTATGAAGAGTGGGGCATTGGGGTTCAGAGTTGATCTTTCTCCACAAACTAGTGCCATTGCTATTCACAAATCAATTGAGTGTTAGTCCTTTTTAGTGCTCCAGTCCATCCAAAATACCAGTTGGCAGAATTAGAAAACAGATAAAAATTGCATAAGTGATACTAAATCTCACCTTGCTGTCCAAACCAGACCAAAAAGATTAGATAAGTACAATATCCTATTATGTTATGAAATAAACGAAGGCAGGCATCCAGTTCTACAGCATCTTCTGTCCATTAAAGCATTTAGTAGTTTATAAAAAAGATGAAATCAGAAAGCAGGGAATAAATGACATTTTCCCCTCTAAACAATACGGTTGGATGCAATATCCCACTAAATTTATGCGCTTATTATTCTATATGGTGGCTGGTTTTAGCTTCATTTTCTCGCCAATCATGGGATAAACATGGGAAGGGTACAATATAGCTAAAATTAGAGAAATTTAACACAAAAAAAAAAAAGAAAGATGATACTACAACTAATATCGCATGCAAGGGATTTGAATGCTAAAAGGTGAACATTTTAGGAGAACATCATAAATGACCCTATACTTTAGAAGGATAAAGGTGCAATTTACCCAAACTTCAAATCCATCTATTAGGTATGACCCACATCAAATGGAACGTTATCAAATTCTTTGAGTTCAATCCCAAATACAAATCCCACCATAGAAAACTCTTGTGCGAAAACAAAGGTTTCTTTATATTTTCCTCCCAAAGAACAACGGATAAACACCAAAATGCAAACACAAAGCACCAACTAATCCAATAATGAGATAATATATTTTGAGTCACATATACCCGAGCAATGATGATTTGATAAAGAAACAAAAACCATATGGAAGCAACAGCAAACACGTATAAAAGAGTTTAAAACCTCAATAGTCCGTGGTCAGGGCTAAAGCAAAACAAGCGCCGAAGTTCAAAACATCTTGAAAGAGCCCCCATTTTCTCAATACCCAGATTCAATCTAAGATTCTACAGAACTATAACCAAAAATTTCATAAGCTTAATTAAAAGAAAAAAAATTCGTAAAGCCAAAACCTAGATCGTACTAAGATCCCCCACACCAGAACAAGCAACTTCATAATAGAACAAAGACAAACACAGCATCCGCCAAACACTGAAATCATCTAAGATCCCAAAGCTAAACAAGGAATATCAAAAGAACTTCAAAACATTTGCAAGAACAACACCCATGAATCATACAAAGATCACCAGAACTAAAACAACCAACACCATAACAAAACAAAAGGACAACTTCTGCTAAACAGAACTCGAAATCATACCAAGATCTCCAGCATGGAACGTAAGTAAAGCAGAGTTTCCAGGCAAAACAAAGCAAGGACTCACATATGCTGCACTTACCTAGATCACAGGCTCTTCTGCTTAGAGTGAAGTTGAAGTGGATAGAGTAAGAGTGAGGGACTGCTTTTAAAGGCCCGTGTAGACGTGGCGAGGTGGGTTTTGACAGCAGCACATCAACGGTAAAAAAAAGGAGGACTTTGGTTGGACGGTTGGATTTGCGAGTTAGTGAAGGATATTTTAGGTCTTCAATGATCGGATACGGCGTGCAGCTGAAGCTTCGAGAAATATGAATCAGTATTTTAAATTATGAAATAACTCTTTCCATGATTAAGATATGAATTATTCAAATGTCTTGATGACCCTTTTATGAATTTCTCCTTTCATGGTTCGATGTGGGTTGGTTTTGATATAATCTGTTATATAAAAATATTATATTTTTATCTCAAAATATTGCAATTAAATATTATTATCAACTTAAGTTTTTATAAACTCCTGTAAGTTCCTAATACCTATCTTATTAAAGTCTTTATCTTATCTTTAAATTTTTCCACTTGTGCTTATTCTTCTCATCCCACTTTCAATAGTAAGTGAATTAAGTTAGTGGGAAGGTAATTATATTCCCTTCATGGATGTAGCTTTCTAAAGCAATTGGTCATATTGGATATTGGTATCACACTAATGTCAAGCCAAGTGTATGATTACACAATAACTTTTAGGATATATTTATCTTCTATTAAATTAGTCTCGAATTAGATATAATTGTAGTAGATCCAAAATGCACAATTGTGAAACAAATTTTTTATTTTTTCAAAATTTTGAATCATTAAGGCAAAATTTTGAGTTAGATTCTTTATTTGTTTCTTTCATCAATTGTTAAAAATTTTATTATATAACTAAAATTTCTTATATATTTCTTAATAATATGGAACTTATTAATTGCGTCTTAACACCAATGACAAATCATCCTTGCTTGGTTAGATTGGGTAAGACTTTTGGCAATTCGTTTGCTTTGATTTTTGTAATTTTTTCATTCCATTGGCCAAACAAAAATTCCATAAGAGAACAAGACGATTACTTTTAAAGATATTCACTAGTAAGCACATACGTTTTAAGTTGATACAACGTTGATGCATAGGCCACCTGCATTTATTCACATTTTTCTTTCATAGTAGTACATAAGTCATAGTCTTGCAGGCAGCATCTTCACGGAACTTCACGGGGGAACCGTGTAACCTGCAAGAAATGCAACAAGAAACAAGCAAAAACAAGGTTGAGTGCATATATGTAGGGTCAAAAGATGGCCCAAAGAGATTAGTGAATGTTCATTCTTACTTCCACACTTCGACCCAGGGGCGAGAGGTCTGGCACAAGACTTGGCTACAAACACCACTTTCTCCATGTCAATTATCTGCTCAACCTCCCCAGTGATCCGCTGGCACACGCATGGAATGTCAACCGTCTCGATAACCTTGCAGCATTCTGGAGAGGGGTTCGTCCTTGGCGCACCCTTTCTCACGTACTGGGCACACTGAGTTATCAGGCCTGACATGTCACCTTGGCAGATTTGGCCAACCACCAGGCTTTGGGGGCTGGAAAACAGAACCACTGCGATGGCAAATATAGCTAGAGGCAAGATGTTACCCTTGAACGCTTCCATCTCTTGTAGAATCTCTCGTTTTCTGTTCTCGCTTCGGATTTGTGTTGGGGCGGGAGGTATGGTGGGGGGTCTTTATAGTGGTTTTGGGGAGAGTCGTCAAGGGGACACTTTGAAACGGGCTTATGCTTGCAGAAGTATGCGTTCCTGTTCTCAAGTAAACGAGTTGCATGTGAACCAACGGCCTCGTCGTGCTTAACATGCAGGCAAAGATTTGTCTGGTTGCTGATTGAGAATGGAGCCCTGCCATGCGGTGTGACATAAAGGCCGAAAACCCTGTGCCGTTACTTCGGAAAAGAATCGGTGGTGTACCCAGAGAATGAGGTCCTCGTGGCTTTCACGTGAAGCAAGAAGCCGGAACTGGCGTAGAGCACAAAAGGGATCGCCGAGAACGTCGACTCCAATCCCTCCAAGGCTTACTTAAACCTCTGCAACTCGCAGCCCCGATCAGAACCCTCAAAGACATCTCTGAGATCAAGTAACGCATTCTTTTCTGTTTTTCCTCGACTTTTCATGCAGAGTTGTCTTTTATCATAACTTGTGTCTTTTCTTGTTATGGCTTGCGATTTCCTGGCTCTGAGGTCATCCCTGAATCAAAATGCCATGAAAAGATTGCTTTCTAAAAGTTTTCCAACAGCATAGGGCTCGAAAACTATAGATTTTTAAAAAGGTTTCAAACTGGAATATAATTATCAGGTTTTGCCCTAAATTTCTATATCCATCTGCAGATTTCAATTTGACGGTTTGTGAAAATGTGGCATCATTCATTTATAGTACAGAGGATATGTCTCGGGTTTTGAATTTGACAAACTTGATTATTTAGATGTGAGACCTCTATCCACTTTTTATTGAATTAAAAATTCTAGGGAAAAAAAGTAATAAAAAATTGCAATCTGTGGAGGCAGCCTCCGAAGCCGTAGAGTTCTGACCTTGTGGCTGGTGCCATATGGAAGTCATGACTGGATGACAAGGAGGTCAACCTCCAAGGCTATGCCTGGGTGGTTCTATGGCCATTAAGATCAATCTCCACCGTTGTGGGCCAGGCTATTTCTCAGTCGTGACCTAGCTGTTCATGCACAGCCATAGTCATCGTTAGACCATGCTTAACAATTGGTTGGTTATGACGCTATTGCATGTCTTGATGTCACCTAGAGGGCATCTTATTTTTGGTTGGAATGGATTTCCTGTTCAACACTTTGCTTCATTTCATTGCCAAAAAAATACTTGCCTAAAGAATGACCTGGGCAGCTTTTGATTGCATTGAGTATTTGAGGTGATGGGACATAGATTCTTTCGATTGACAATGAGGGAACCAGGCTGGGTAAGTTGATGGTTCTAAGAAATGTCCATGGTTCTGCAGATTGCACAATTGATGGCTGCTCTTTAATGGTGATACATTACAGTGTACTGAAGAAAAGGATCCTTGTCTTTTATCAACGTGACACCACAAATTATGTACGTGTACAAACGTACATACATTATTTCCAGCCTCCATACTCTTTAACAGTAAGAAATTCAACATAAATCGTAACAAGACTATACTGTTCGGTTCTGGAAATAGAAGCTATTTGGTTGCGACTAGCTTATATTGTTCTTATTACGGTCTAGTTTGTCTTCATCCGTGATTTGGAATCTTTTTCTTTTCTAGATAGGAGATGTTGGCTTTTCATTGTCAGGACTATACTTCTTCTTAAGCTAGTCTTTCTGATCTTGTAGAATTAATTGGAGAGCTTCATCCCCAAAATTTCAGCACATTATGGCTTTGTGGTTAGACTTTTAGAAGTCGTAGCAATATTCCATGGTTTGCTATTTTTTTTTTGTTCATGTTTGTTTTTCGATTTTAGTTTATTTTTTATATGTTATCAATGCCTAAGTTAATCTATTACAACTCTCATTTAACTTTGAACCTTTAAAATATACTCAATGTGTAAAAAATATCTACTTTACTATGTTCAACTTTAAACTCAAACTATGCTTAGTGTGTAAAGAGTGTTGAAGATATAGGATCTTTAACCCTATAAAAATGTCTTGATCAATTTGTGAAACAAGGATTAGAATAAGATTACTAGTAGATAAATGCATCAATAAGCCCTATAAAGACTAGGGAATTCATGGACCTCTAAAACCTCCAAATTCTTTTTTATACTTCAAGAACTCAATAATGTTGTTAATTCTGTTTTATGGATATAGTAATTATTGCCTTACTATTTTATTTCAAACATTATATCGAAGAAGAAAATATTCCTTCAGGATTTGGTGCTAAGCCTATTTGAAACATGCCTCACTATGTCCATTTTGTCCCAACACTTAAGGTAAACAAACCACGTGCCCATATCTTCGTTTTCCCATCAAAAGAATAGAAATTTGACAATGATGGCAATTGGAATAAATTTAATTGAGGAAATTACAAGTCTAAGTGGATTATTATAACGAAATTAACAGCATGGAGGTTCGACATAAGTGTTATTACATAAGTTCTGAAATTCACAAGTAGATATAGAAGTGGGATTTCATTGCTAACATATAAGAACAACTTTAAGAGCTTATACCAAAAGTACAATCTGGTCATCAAGTTCTTGGAAGAAAATAGACAAAATTAGAAATAAAGTAACTTACCTTTTCGTAGAACAAAACGTAGAAATGTCATGGCGAGGGACTCTTCTACGGACTTCTCTTGGCCTTTGAGGCTGTCAAGGAAAAAAAAACATAAAAGTATTTAGTTAGCCATCTAAAGCATATCTTTCTTTTTTTTTATAGGTGAAAAGTCACAAGATTTTTTTTTAATAGTTTTTACCACAAAACTAATTTACTTCTTATTTATGTAAAAAATTTCAAGGCCGGCATTTCTCGAGGATGAAATACCTTGATCACGATATTGAAATGAGTCGATGCATTTCAAAACCGTACTTTTATTTACATTTATATTCCTGCTTGCTTGTAGCACATGTTGGTAATACCAATTAATAATACAGACCAAGCACCTACTTTATAATTGGATAATGGCTAAAACTCTTTTCTGTTCTTGTGCCAGACTGTTAACAGCTATTTGCCCCTAACAGGTCACAAAGTAAACTTTTTTTTTTTTAAAAAAAAATTGTCAATAATAATTATCATTACATGATGTAAACATCGTAAAAGTAATCTTCTGGAAATAAAACTTCCACGTGATATAAATTTGTTGGGAAGAAAAATGATCTGAAATAGCACAATCAATGGAGGCAAATTATTGAATGTAGTTGCAAGGCTTGCTGGCTCAATAGTAGGTTAATAGGGTCCACCAACTTTTAGATTGGGAGTTTGACGCCAAATACGTGAGAGTGTGTAAATTATTAAAAAAGAACTACTAAACGTAGAGAGACAGACAGATTTCATACCATATCTAAAAACATTTCCTCCAAACTCTAGACAACTAGGAGTCGGGGTGTCGGCTTTTGCTCGAGCTCTTGTGCGTCGAAGACAATCATCCATACAAACACGAGCATCTTCCATGTATTTCTCTTTAGTAATTCCCTTTTTATAGCATTCCCAATCACATATAAAAGCACATTTTACGTGATCACACCAAACCAATGGAGAAAGCGGCGGAGTACGAGGGAAAAGAGGAAATGGAAAGGATGGAAGAATCGGAGGATATGAGGGGAGGGTGTTGAAGAAGGAGAAGGAGAAGGGGAAGAGTCATCAGCTTGTGCAGCAGTTAGCACAGGTAGACTCACCAATAACAGCGCGGCCACAAGTCTTGTCAGACCATTTTTGTTCATGAATTGCATATAACTCTTCGTCTCTATGGTTTCTTAAACAGGAGAGGCAGGGGTAGAACCTCCTTGTGTTTTAGTTTCAGAGATTCTCAAACTAAAGATGCTTTTCTTTGAACCCGGCCACTATTTATAGTTCCATTGCCCAGTAAGCCGATCCTCAATAAGAGAAGAGTCTTCTTATACATATTGCAAGAATATTTTGAGAAGCTAAACATAAAAATATAAAAATTTTAGGGTCAAGTTCTTGTTCGACATTTGTTTCTTTCGCTTTTCATTTTCGTGATCTTTCACATAATTGTTTTAGAATATATTTGAAAACATTGATATAGAAAAAGACATAACCATTGCAAGCACTAAAAGACACAATATAAGGGAACATGTTACCGATTCAAGTAACCATTCAAAAGGTAATCCTTATACCCATATTAAAAAAATGAAAATCCAATTGACTGTAGTTGTAGTTTTTCATTTGTTCAATAGGTGAAGCAGTGTCTTATCTTTATCCTGTAAACAATGCAAACTAGTAACATTATGCTTTGTCATATCAATCCTTGTTTAATGTAAGTTCCAAAATCTTATTTTTTGTGGTTTTCTCCAATATAACATGATCAGCGCTAGATATGTATGAATACATTTCTTTGAAAGCTCATGATTTTCTAATTAATATATACTTTCACATTTTGAAGAGACATATGAAACCAAATTTGAGAATATACATTGTAACCTAACAATGATTCTTGTCTAATTCATAAACTAACCGTGTTTAATTTGTCGTCAGGTCATCATCGCACTTTCAACCAACAAGAAAAAAAAAAAAAATACTTGTCTCTTGCGGACCAAGAAAGTTCAAAATTTATGGCCGGGCTTTTTTTATAGCTACATGATCTGTTTTTTGGTTTTCAGAAAAATGTTTGAGAGCTACTGCATCTTTATGAGTGAACCAAAAGTGCATTCAACCTAAGCAATAGCTCCAACGATATGCAAATTTCACCATCCCCCCAAAAAGTTATTCTTGTTTCTATTTTCACAGTTGTAGAATTAAGCCGAACAATGTTTTTCCGTGAAGATTGGGGTGGGATGTGAAAAACATCACTTTTCATCATTTTTTTTCTCTCTCAAAAGTAATGAAGTGAAAAAACATTAGTTTCAATTATTCCTTAGGTTAAAAAAAAGGGCACTTGAAAAAGAACCAAAAAAGAAAAAGAAAAACTAACCTAAGCAGGCAATGACGTCTGTGCCAACGAAATAGAAAGCTTCGTTTGGTAATTTTCACTTCATTCCACTCACCCTGGCGTCAAGTTTCTGTTTTTCTAAGTAGGAAGGAGACACAGGAGGCAGAGTAAAAATATGATCAATCCAGTTCCAAGTACGAATATATTTCACTTAGTATGGGACAACTGAGTACTGTAAATCTACTCGAACTAAGCAACGATGGAAACATTGGTTGCAGTGGAACTTCAGGGTTTGCAATGTAAATTAGGACAGTTTGGGAACCCATTTTTTTTTTTTATTATTTTTTTTTATATTACAAACTCACACACCCGGGGGAAGGGGAGGGACGGGATTCGAACCCCTGACCGGTGGTCCCACCGGTCAGGGTTAGGCTCAGAGAACGCCACTGAGCCAGGGCCCCCGCCCCCAGTTTGGGAACCCATTGCAGAAAAGCTTTTGATGTTGTATAGTTAAGGGTCAATTCAATAAAGTTTCATCTTATAATATTTCTTAATAAGTAGAGAATCACGATAAATGAGTTCCAAAAGATATATATTTTTAGAATTATTTTAAGGAACCAGTAGCGAAAAGCAAAGTCTTAATCAAACGATCTCAACCATCCAACCTCCGGAGAACTCCTTCCAGTCTATCAGCCAGAACCCAAGTCTTCGTCACGTGAATGACGAATAAATCAAACCAACTTCACGTCTTTCCCCTCCACAACTTCTGAAACCGATCCAAGCTTTCCCAAAGGAAACCAAACCCTTGCTTCTGCCTTGAGAGCTTGGCTATCTTAGCAGCATCTCCTGATTCCTTCCTTTTCTTTTGAGAAAACCATGACTGTGGGAGAGAGAAGAAAAACAGAGTTTGGTGGGTTCTATGGTTTGGTTTGACTAAGTGAGTGAAAACGTGAAAGTATAGTAATGTAAAGCAAAAATTGGATGTTGGTAAGGTATGTAAGTGCAAGGGAAGCAAATATAAAATGAAGTACAGAGGTGAGATAAAAAAGCAAAAGAGAGAAAGATGGATTCCATGAACGCAGGGCCATTGGCCCTGCTGCAACTACACAAAGCCGAACATGGCTTTGGTGTTGTGATTGATTGTATTGAATTGGGATTACATGAGGCTTGCAAGAGGTTTGCTGGATGCCTTCTCTTAGACAAGCCGTGCCATTATATAGGCATTCTAGCACGCTTGTCACTTCCAAGCAATTGCTAGGAAGTTTACATGAGGACTTTACATAAAGTTAAAGGTAATTGTCCGGTCTTCACTCCTCCTTCACTTTCTTCTTTTGCGCCCTTTATATCTTGACTTTCTTGTCCATTAACTTGTGAGTAGGTGCAAGGCTGTATGCTTTTCCAAGTTCTGCAGCATGACTTTCCGTGCTTGAGACTTGCTGTCCAAGACTAGGAGACTTTGATGTCTCATGTTGGCCTTCAAACAACGTGTGTGCCAGCTCACCATCTTCATGCATGAACTTGGAGAATGTTGATATTTTAACAGAGAGGCGTTCCTTTCTGCCTTCCTTCAGGTGCTGTTTGACCGGCTGGCGTCTCCGGAGCTGCTCAACTTTGCAAGGCGAGAGGGACTTGAAACAAAGCTGAACAAGCTAAGGCAAAGGTTGTCAAGAACTTGGACTGTGCTTGACGACGCAGAAGAGAAGCAACACAATGATGGGGCGGTCAAAAAGTGGCTGGATGATCTCAGAGACTTTGCCGATGATGCGGAAGACATACTAGATGAGTTAGCCACGGAAGCCTTGAAACCGAAATTGACGGGAGGCAATCAAGCCAGCGCAGGTGAGCCATGGAACTTCATCCCTACTTGGTTGACTAATATTACTCATGCTGTTGTTGGCACGTTCGATTGTGAGTTACGATTTAAGATAATGGAAATCACTGATCGATTTGACAATCTCGTGAAACAAAAAGATGAACTAAATTTGAGACATAGTGCTGATGGGAGGTGGTCGGACGGAAGAAGGGAGAGACTGGCGCCAACTTCCATACCCACTGAACGTCAACTTCATGGCAGGAAGAAAGCAAAAGAGGAAGTGATTCAAAAACTATTAAGGAGTGAAGAAAGAAGTGACGCTGTATTCTCAGTGATTAGCATACTTGGTATGGGAGGTTTGGGAAAGACAACCCTCATGCAACATGTGTTTCATGATGAACAAGTGGAAACTACTTTTAGTTTGAGAGCATGGGCGTATGTTTCTGAAGACTTTGATGTTGTTAGGGTGACGAAAGCAATTTTAAGATCTGTCACCTCTAAAGACTTTGAAGCCAACAATGATCTGAATTCGCTTCAGGTCGAACTGAGAAAGCAATTAAAAGGCAAGAAGTTTTTAGTCATCCTGGATGATCTTTGGAATGAGAACTACCATGACTGGACTATCCTAACTGCGCCTTTTCAAACTGGGGCACCGGGAAGTTGGATCGTCATCACAACTCGCAATGAAGGAGTTGCATTAACGGCAAGTACTGTTCCAGTGTACCGCTTGGAAGTGTTGTCATATGATGCTTGTTTGTCATTATTTTGTCAACACGCACTACAGGCGAGAGACTTCGATGAACATCTAAACCTGAAAGAGATTGGTGAAAAAATCGTCGAAATGTGTAAAGGCTTGCCTTTGGCTGCAAAGACCCTGGGAGGCTTCTTACGCACTACGCGGGATAGTGATGAGTGGGAAGAAGTACTGAATAGCAAGGTCTGGGATATACCGGCAGAGAAAGGTGGAATTCTTCCATTTCTTATGTTGAGCTACTGCTATCTCCCTTCTCATTTAAAGAGGTGTTTTGAGTATTGTTCACTATTCCCCAAGGGCTATGAGTTTGAGGAAGAACAATTGGTTCTGTTATGGATGGCAGAAGGTTTGATTCAACCTCGTGAAAATAAGAAACAAATGGAGGTTTTGGGTAGAGAGTATTTCCGTAGTTTGTTGTCAAGGTCGTTTTTTCAACAATCAATTCATGATAATCAAGAAGTATTTTTAATGCATGATTTCATCAATGATCTAGCTCAAACTGTAGCAAGAGATACATGCTTTAGAATCGAGGACAAAATTGAGGGTGGAAGAGGGAAATTTCCCAGAAGGGCTAGACATTTGTCTTATTTTTCTGGCAAATATGATAGCACTAGAAAATTTGAGGCTCTTTCTGAAGTTAAACATCTACGTACCCTTCTCTCTCTTTCTCCCCACTATCTACCAACCTCTTACTTGTCTTATGATGTTCTTATGTTGTTGCCTAATTTACAATATTTGAGGGTGCTCTCTTTGAAGGGATACAGAATTGTTGAGTTACCAGATTCAATTGGTGATTTGAAGCTTGTACGCTATCTTGACCTTTCTTACACTCATATCAAAAGCTTGCCTGAATCTATAACCACCCTTTACAACCTACAAACATTGATACTACAGTGTTGTTATAATTTAAAGGAATTACCTTCAAGATTGGGGAATCTAGTTAACTTGCGCCACCTAAATGTCCATTCAAATTCACTGAAAGGAATGCCTCTGGGAATAGGTAAATTAACTTGTCTTTAGAAATTGTATAATTTTGTAGTGGGAAAAAGTAACTACGCTGCTATAAAGGAGTTGGGGCCTTTGGTGCATCTTCAGGGAATACTCCATATTTCAAGATTAGAGAATGTGATTGATCCCGAGGATGCGGGGGAGGCTAAATTAATAGGAAAGGCAAATCTTAATGCATTGGCGTTGGAATGGAGTAGACGATTAGATGTGTCACAGGGAAGTGCGACTGCAATGGAGATACTTAACATGCTACAACCTCACGAGGCTTTGCGGGAGCTCATTGTCAAGGGCTATGGTGGTACAAGATTTCCAACTTGGTTTAGCGGCCCTTCATTTCTTAATATGGAGACCCTAAGGATTTATATGAAGAAAAACAACGCTGCCTTGGTCCCACAAAGAAGAAGTCACCAGAATTATGTAGAAAATGAGGAAAAGAAGAAATAATGGTGTGGGACCCACGATAAAAGGAAAAACGTGAAAGGAGAATTATCTGGAATCATGGAGAACAACGTGAATGAGAAATGAATAAAGATCTGCCTTGGGCCCCATGTGAAGAAATTCAGAAAGAAAGAAATCTCTCGGAATTATTGATAATAAAATAACAGCCTCTGGAATTATCCAGAAAGCTGAAGACCGACTTGAGAAGTCGGTTAGGTAGTCTATATAAAGAGGGGAGAGTTCCACCTCAAGATGCGCCAAGAGTGCGCCAAGAGTGCACTAGGAGAGGGGTGCCCAATGGAGGCACCAAGTAAGGTGCCGAGGGGCACTAGGAGGGTGCCGAGCGGAGGCACCAGAGGGGTGCCGAGCGGAGGCACCAGAGGGGTGCCGAGCGGAGGCACCAGAGGGGTGCCGAGCGGAGGCACCAGAGGGGTGCCGAGCGGAGGCACCAGGAGAGGTGCCGAGCGGAGGCACCAGGAGAGGTGCCGAGCGGAGGCACCAGGAGAGGTGCCGAGAGGCGGCACCAAGAGGGGTGCCGAGAGAAAGCACCAAAGAGGGGTGCCCAATGGAGGCACCAGGAGGGTGCCGAGAGGAGGCACCAGAGGGGTGCCGAGAGGCGCCACCACGAGGGGTGTCGAGAGGAGACACCATGAGGGTGCCGAGAGGAGGCACCAGAGGGGTGCCGAGAGGCGCCACCACGAGGGGTGTCGAGAGGAGACACCAGGCGTAGGCGTCTAGAGTAGGCGCTAGGAGGGCGCCAGGAGAGTGCCAAGAGAAGGCATCTAAAGAGGGCGTCCAAAGGAGCATGGTCGTGGGAGCTGCTGGGAGAGAGAGCAGTCTAACCAACCCAAGGTTCGGCGATGTAGTCTCGTGACATGTAACACTCCACATGATTCGGTGAAGGAATGTGCGTCCAGTAAAGAGTAAGATAAGTGTTTTATCATTTATCTTGTAAAGAATTTGTAGTTGTATAAATTAAGAAGTATTGTATTTTTGTCCTCCATTTGTGTGCAATTGTTGGGCCTACCTGAGCTTCAACAAGTGGTATCAAAGCCCACGTTCAACATTATAACTGTAAAAATTGCACATCATTGCCGCCAATTGGGCAACTACAATCCCTCAAAATACTTTACATCAAAGGTATGGACAATGTGAAGGATATCGGTTCTGAGTTTTACGGGGAAGGTAGCACTAAACAATTTACATCCTTGAAGAAATTGGGCTTCGAGGATATGCAAGGATGGCAGAATTGGATCCCTTGTGATGAGTTCCCAAACCTAGTTCAGCTTTCTATTATGAATTGCTCCAAGCTATTGGGGAAGTTACCAAACCACCTTCCTTCCTTACAGGAAGTGGTGATAGAAGGATGTCCGCAATTGATAGTTTCAATTTCAAGTTTTCCGCAGCCATGCAAGGTGGAGATTGGGGGATTGAAAGGGGTGGTACGTGGAGGCAAGGTCGACTACAGCTCACTAAACTTCAACTATCTTTCTCGGACTATAGAGTTCTCCCGCCAAATAGAAGGGTTTAATATGGAAGGACTTATATATGTAGAAAACCTGACTATTAACAGCTGTGAGGGTTTGAGCCCAGTATGGTCAAGTGATGTGGGATTATTGCAACATCTCCCACGCCTTCAAGTTCTGAACATTTCTAATTGTCCCCGGTTGGTTTCTTTGGTTGCAGAAGAAGTAGAAGAACAACTACATTTAGGTATGCCATCCTCAATTAGAGATATCGAGATCAAGGATTGTAGTGCCTTGAAATCCTTACCAAAGGGTATGTACAACACATCATGTCTCGAACGAATTTGTATCTCAAATTGCAGTTCCTTGAGATCCTTTGCAATAGGCCAACTGCCTCCAACCTTGAAGCAATTGACTATAGTTGATTGCGAGAACATGCAGACTTTGTTACAAGAAGATGACATCAACAGTTTGGGAACTAGTACATGTCTTCTTCAAAGGATAGGTATTTCAAATTGTTCATCACTCAAATCTTTAACATTTCATGGACAGTTGCCTCCAGCACTTACAAACCTAAGCATCGTTTGTTGTCCAAATCTGGAGTCAGTAGCAGAAAGGTTCGAGCACAACTTGCCTCTTCAATATATTGTGATGGAAGACTGTGAAAACCTTAGATCTTTACATATGGGGATGCATAGCCTGAAGTTTCTACAAATGATTCGTATTAAGGATTGCCCCACCCTTGTTTCCTTCCCAGATGGAGGGTTGCCTCCCACCAACCTGAGAGAAATAGAAATTAGAAGATGCAAGAAAATGCAAGGGTTGCCCAACCTTATGCACAACCTCACCTCTCTTCAGGAATTAGTTATAGCTGAATGTTCAGGAATCGTATGCTTTCCAGCAGAAGGTCTTCCCACTAGCCTAACAAAACTTCATATATGTAATCTCAACATGAATGAGGCCTTGTTTGAGTGGGGTTTGCACAAGCTTACCTCTTTAGAGGAACTTAGTATTAGCGGTGGATGTACAGGTCTGGAGTCCTTTCCGAAGATGATGCTGCCTGCCTCTCTAGTTGAACTCAGAATCAACGACTTCCCGGACTTGAGATGCCTATCTTCTAGAGGCTTTCAATTCGTTAGGTCTCTTCGACATCTGAGTATCACAAAGTGCGAAAAGCTCACGTCCTTTCCAGAGGATGGCCTGCCTTGCTCACTCTTGAACTTGAAATTAGTGATTGTCCTTTGCTGAAAGAACACTGCGAGAAAGATCAAGGACGAGAATGGTCCAAGCTAGCTCGCATCCCTGTGGTTGTCCTCGAGGGCCAGTGAAGAGAGAATCGAAGTATGCAATATAATTTTAATTATTTGGCAATAGTGGTATTTGTATTGGGCCTATAGCTATGTTACTGATTTATAGCAGCTATCATATGCAATAACTGGATTGGTTTGGTAATTTTTTTGTTTTCCTTTTTTTAAGGATTTTTGTAAGAAGAGTTTTGGTGCCAAGCACCAGCCCAAGTATGCATACCCTCGGTCCAATAATTTGTCACCATAGCGTTGCATGTGGAAGCCGAAGCTGCTAGTGACAGGATGTTGTTCCTAGAAAGGATATTTATGTTTCTGTTGCTAATATATTATATGTTGTCTTTCATGATTTGTTCATGCGTATGATGATATCATTGTTGACATTCATTTTGAGATAATGGAGATAGTATGCGAAGAAAGAACTTTGTGAACTTGAAATGGGGTTTGGAAATACTTAGAGGTGTGCATCACTACAAATAGAGTTTGATTTTACTAACTCGGGCGACTTTAATTGAATGGTTGGTTAAGTGATTTGCCGACACGGTGCTCGTTTTCTTTTCTGGTCGTCGCTGTGCGAAATCCGTAGGCATTGATGAGAAATCGAAGACAAAGACTGAAATGATCGAAACGATTGTTGAGCAGGAGACAAAGATGGAAAGGAAACTTGATATCGTTTCCTTCAAAGTCAGAATAGGAAACGATATCAAGTTTCCTTTCCATCTTTGCCCTCCATACCTAAAGGATATAAAGTTGAAAGAAAAATTAAAGAAGATCAAGTTAAACTCTAATACTATTGTAGAAAGTTCATTTCAACCTAAATATATTTTTGTTATTCATAAAGAGGATTCCCAAGCAGTGTTTAAGCAATGCAAGACTTTGTCAGATCATACATAGCAATATGATATTGGTAATACAAAATAATAAGTATATTTAGTATGCTCCTTCATCTACAATATAAAATAATTAGGAAGATTCAATAATTAGGAAGATTCTATTACTCAACATAATGAAATCATAATAACTTGATCTATAAGTGATGGGCTATCATATTTGAATTTGAACTTGTATATAATGTTAAAAGTGGTTTAACCTTTTCTCTTAAAACTAATTAGTAGGAAAGAAAGATATTTGAATATATACATATCTAATACTTAGTTAATATATTAGCTACGTGGAACATTTACTATACCTAACATTCCAAAACCCGAATAATATGACTTTTCTTGTTCTTAGCTAAATGGGATTGCCACGAGTGTGAAAGGCCATGAACAATCACGAAATGCTTAGTCACTTCTTTGTAGTTTTTCTTTTTCAAATTTGTCTTGTCATGGGACCACTAGAAATGTCTTTACACAAAGGTAACCTTAAATCTGAACGCAAGAAAAGTGAATCAAATTCATATCAAATGATCACTAACCAATTTCTTTCTCAATTTTTTTATCTCTACCAAACATTACAGTTATCTTAATCAAAAATCTTGTGGATCTTTTTTTTAGTAAGTAAAATTTAATATATATTAATGATCATCACAAGGTTATTTGGAACATTCTCTAATGACAAGATTTTATACAAGATCACATCATATTCAATTGTTTTGGGTTGTTGTTTTTTTAACACACTAAAATTTAACTCTTAAAAATCTTTAATGACATCAAGAGTTACACATTTACAAATCATAATTTTCTTAAATATCCTATTGTTCCTTTGATTTCAAATGGTATGATAAGATTCTTCCAAAGCCACAGAATTTCTCTTATAGGGGTTTAGTCTTGAGGCAGGAAATGGAGGTTCTGAGATAAGAAAAGGATCTTCTTTATGCATATGATTTGTTGCTGCCAACTTTTAGCTCGTACGCAAGTTTAGAATCTATGCAAGTTGATAAAGGCACATACAGTTCATTGCAGTCACTTCTGTTCTGAGATTACTTTGTGAGTAAACATCACAAGGAAACAAAAAAGGCATCCATCTTTAGCATCTCTCGGAAAAGGTATCGCAACAAGTATTATGCCTAACCTCGAGGTTCTGTTCTGATCTTCAAAAGGAGAGGAATGTTAACATTATCCTAATTTCTACGAACATTTATGAACAAGTATTTAAACACACAAATGAGAATGCATTTAAACACTTGTCATATATTCATTCAAACAATGAAGAAGTAATTATTTTATTTAAATCACGAAAATCCTTACTATTATTTGAACTTTTAGAACTCTCCCAACAGTCACGCCTTACTTTTTATTGGGTCAAAAACTAATAGCGTAGGAACTAAGCCAGTGCATGGAACTGCATCAAGTGGATGCGAATCAAGCACAAAAGGCTAAAAGAAGACGAAGAACAGAAAAAACAATACATCAACGTTATAAAAGCAACAGCGGAAGCTCCCCATTCAACCGTATATCTTTCTCTTTCTCTTTCTCTTTCCCAAGCACGTCCCGGCATGTCTTGCCTAAGTCTGAAGCTTCCGATGGCCGGAAAGGTGTGGAGGAACCTTGCCAACAAATTGCAGAGCAAGCTGCACAGGCTCCAGCCGAAACCCATGAAGAAAAATCGAAACCGGCTCAAGAAAGCGTCCGGCGGCGTTGTTTCGCGCTCCCTCTTCACCAAGCAACGCAACAAACGGCTCGCCCGTTCCTACCAGCTCCGGCAAGAGTTCTTTGAGATGAAAACTGCACCTGTATTCGTCGATAAACTCTTCAAAGAGCCTGTGATGGCGGAGCAGTGTTCGCAGCCTCGGGTGACGGATACTCCACCGCCAGCAAAGAGTACCAAGCTTCTCGACCAGCAGGCGGCGGTGCCGGAAGAGGGTGAGAATAATTTATCGGGGGACGATATGTGGGAGTCTCTGGCGTTGGCCTCACCGCTGCTGCGTGAAGTGGATGAAAGAGCAGAGGAGTTCATTGCTAGATTCCGGGCTGAAATGGTGGTTCAGGAGATGTTGGCACGAAACTTGTAGTAAATATGTACTTATTTTATTTTCCTTAGTAATAAAATAATAATAATTTTTTTTTTTTTGGATTGCGACATGAATATCCTTTGTAACTCACGGGATATCTAAAGAAAAACACAAAGTTGTCATGTCATCAAATATAAAATTTATGTATAGAGTATGGTTGCAAAAAGGGATGGACAAGAAAACCAAAAGTCATAAATTGGTTATTTTAAGTATTATGAAAATAGGTTTTCGAAATTCTTGATGGAAAATTCATCTTCTTCGTAATTAAGATATTATAAACATGATTAATAGATAAATAGACATTGTACCTTATTTCATGCAAAAAGAGTATGGTCAAATTTAAGTTGTCTAAAATGGAAAGCTATAAGCCATAGGGGCTATGGTAAACTTGACTATCTAGATGCTTATTTGAGTTTATAGAAAAAATTTGGGAGATATATATGCTAAACTTCCTCTGTTTAGATTATCATTATGGAAGATTTGTGTAAATTTCTTTATCCATATGTAAAATAATCATATACCTTTAATTGTTACATTTTACATGAACTCATTGCATGGTTATATTATTGCCGAGAGTTATTTCAAATGGTGTAGCTGCTATGTTGAGAGAACTTTGAAGTTATGAAATGGACAATTTCTATTTCTAAATACTTGAAGGCATGCAACCTATTTTACCAAAATTGTTTGCATATATTTTGATTTTTTTTTCTGCTTTTTTTTTTTTCAATATTCTAAGAAATTTTTTAAATTTGTAATTATGTGGATCCATGAAATTTAAGGATAATTTCTCTTTAACATTTAGATTTCAATTTTTTATGATTTATTTGAGTGACAAATTATCCAAAAATCTTCATTTTGACATAATTATCATTGAGAAAGACGCTGGTATACAATGGCCATCAAAACGACATTCCGCTTCGTCACGTTTTTCAAAAATCGCCGACATACCTAGAGCGCCATTTCGCTGCTTTGCCCTTCACATTCTTGAATCTCTGCAAGAACCTTGCATTTCTTCGCCAAAATCCCTGACTACCAACCAACCAATCAATCAAAATCCAAAATGGATAATCAGAGGCGCGCGGTGGTAGTGGTGTGCCCGGAGAACGAGGCCCTTGTGGCTTACATGTGGAGCAAGAAGCAGGAACTGGCGGAGAGTCCTAAAGGGATCTCCGAGAACGTCGACGCCACTCTCTCGAAGGCCTACTCGAACGTCTGCAACTCCTCAGTCCCGATCAGAACCCTCAAAGACCTCTCTCAGATCAAGTAAAGCATTCTTTCCTGTTTGTTTCCGTGGAGAAAAGAAGCTTAATTTACTGGAAAATAGAATTCCGACCGCTTTGTGCGTTCTCTGTGATTTTCTTTTTTCTTACTTTGGATTCAGTCTTTCTCTTCTTTCCCACTCTGCCTGGGGCTTTGCTGTTTATTTTCCAGTAATCTACCCAGCAACGGAAATTCATCTTCTTGTCGTTAGGAATTTTCTGGAGGAAATGCTAATCGTGTGTGAATTTTCCGGTAAAACTTTGTGCTTTCGATTAAGTATCTCTCTTTATGTGTATTGATGGGTAAATTGAGAATTGGAAAACGAGTTTGATAAGGGTGTGATGGTCATGAATGCTCATGTTCATCTAAGGAAGTCGTCCTTGTTTTTGTTTTTTGTGGTCGTCGGAAGGTATGTATTGGGTTTTCTTTTCTTTTTAAAATTTTGAACTCAGATATACTTATTGAGTAGAAATTAAAGCTTGATGCCACTAGTCTTTGTTTGTTCCAGTAGAAAATGCTTGTCCAGAACAAAGTAATGTTTCAAAAGCTTCCTTGGTCCTTGGGCATATGTAATAATTCTATTCGATTTTATTTACTCATTATTCCATTAAGTGACACAATGTTTCTGTAGGGGTGTGGGGAAATGGATCCTAAGGCTTATGCAAGGGTTTTTTGAGACTAGTTCAGGCAGTTCGGAACCAGAAGGCTCGACAAAAGAAGGTATTTACGCAAATGGTTGGATTTTTGTAATTTTTTTAATTGATGTGTAAGGAAAAGCGTGTTGATAAATTCTTTGTTCACAATTATTAACATTTAGGTAACAAACATAAAGGCATCAAACGCTATGTACCGCAGAAGAATTCTGTGTCATATGCCTTATTGATTGCCCTTTTCAGGTAAGCTGGATTACATTTGGTTTGGTGGCCTTTTTACCATTTTTTTACTGAACCATGAATTGTATCGTATACTTCATTGTTAGAGGGACTGGAAATGGGAATGAATTTATGCGTAAGCAGGAACTCATTGATGCAGCTGAAGCAAGTGGGCTTACTCGTGTTCCAATTGTGTATGTTTATTCATGTGATCTGCATCTACCTTTCTTTCTCACTTCTTTTCAGGAGCCCTGGATATTGCAATTGATGTTTTTGAACTGGTCTTGTTTTTAGTCCAGACAGAGGAAAAGGAAAGCCAGGGAAATTTGGTAGTTCTCCGAAGGATTGGTATAGTGGATGGAATTGCATGAAGACATTGATAACCAGGGGATTAGTTGTGAAGTCTAGTTGTCCTGCAAAGTAAGACTTATCATTTCTGCGTTTCCTATTCAGCTTTCTATTAACAATTTTTTAATTTGATTCTGCATTCAACGATGTTTAAAGGCCTTCACATCTATTATTTCTTTAAAGGTAATGTAGCGGGTTATACCTTCAATTTAACTGATAGTTGCAGTTTTCTTTTTGTTTCCTTTGCAATGTTTCTCCTTTTTTGGGGTTCCCCTCAACATTTACGATTTCTAATTTCCTTTTACACTGTTGTGTAAACCTTGTAATTTCTATCTAGGTTAAGTTTTGTAGCCTATAGGAGGCCTCTATTAAACCTCATTTTTTCTTTGAAATTGTTAAGCTCACTATTGAGTTATCTAAAAAAGAAAAAAAAAAAAGGAAGAGATTTATTCGTTCCTTTTTTGTGGCATTCTCGAATGCAATGAGGAAAGTTGTCTCTTTCTCTGCTGCATCAGTGTTAAGTGAAATGCTGACTCACCTGTAGCACCTGTCATTTAATTGGAGCTTGTTAAGCATTATTGCAATAAACATTCAATGTAACTTGACATGCCTGTTTCACTTGAGGACCACAATCTTGGTCTGTCAATTCTGTAAGTTTGTACAGTTGGTGGTTGCTGATTTATGCAGCCATCTGTTCTGTCTGTTAAGTGAAATGTTGATTTACCTGTAGTATCTGTCATTTAATTGGAGGATGTTAGGGCATTATTGCAATAAATGTTCAATGTAACATGACGTGCCAGTTTCACTTTTGGGCCACAATCTTGGTCTGTCAATTCTGCAAGTTTGTACAGTTGTGGTTGCTGATTTATGCAGCCACTGGTACTGTCTGTTATGGTGCAGGTACATGCTAACACAAGAAGGTCAGGAAGTAGCACGTGACTGTCTCATGAGGTCTGGTTTAGCTGACCCCGTAGAGGGCTTGGCTAATGCAGAAGGCTTTCTTGATGAGGTTGAGCAATGTATGCGAGCTCTGGATTCTGCTCAAACTGGCACGGATGAAGAGGTGGCATCAACATCAATGTTTTTAAGTTCGCGGAAGAAGTCAGTTGATGTTCCAGTTGAATCACTTGAGAGGGTATATGTTAGGTTGCTTCTTAAAAGAATGATACTCCTATGTGAGGTTAAATAATCAAATTGGTGTTAATCTGACAATGCCTTGGGGATAGAAGCATCACTCTCGACAAGCAGTGAGTGGGCAGTACCTACCTAATCCCAAGATTTTTGCTTCATATGCTGTCTGTGATCACACACTCTGTTCTCATTTTCCAGAAGCCTGGGGTCTGCTTTGCTCTGTTGTCCAGCATTCGTTACCACCAATATGAATTCGCACTTTTTTTTAATTATTAAGCCCCGATATAACTAGTTATTATTTGCAGGATTTATGTTATAAAGTCTATAAAAAGTACCCAAGAAACCAGTTCCATATGAAATTTGCTTTTGCAGGATGCTAATCAGTGGTGTTATCCTATTTGATTTGGAGAGGGATTTAAAATTTGCGAGATACGATTCATGTTCTTTGCACACTGATAGAAAAGAAATTGTATTTTTGAAAGATAAACCATTGTTACTGATAAAGTAAACTGATAACCGTATTTCACTAGTAACTAGAATAAGGGTGACGAATCTTTAGTTTTCTACCTGTCAAACCGTTGATGAAATGGAACATTCTTTTCCTGGGTAGAACAAGAAAATCAGCACAGGCCCTCCATTGTCAAGGGTTTTATCTCTAGGTAGGTGTTAATATGTACTTTTTAGTCATAAGATTTTCTAGTCCTTTGTTCTGAATGAACATAATTGTGGGCATAATGAAAGTAAAATTATGTGTATTGAAACATAATAGTAACACTTGCCTTCTGTAATTTTTGCTTAGAAAAAATTAATTGAAATCCTTCATAACTGTTATTTGGATTGTGGTCAACTTATTTGTCAATGGAATTTTGCAAAGACAAACACCTACCTCACTGTGCTACTCTCTTCTTGTTCTTGATTTTCTTTTTTCATTGTCAGCACAGCAGTGAACAGGATATTTATGGAATAATATGCAAGGTCGCATTTATTCCTCTTTGTGGTGACTTGCTTTAATATATTTAATTTTTTAATTTACTTTGTCTTTTTCGCATTTCCCTTGCTGTAGTTTATGAACATGGGATTCTCTAAGGAACAAGTTCTTGCTGCTTTCGCTGAAGTTTTGGGGACTTCTCAGAAGAAAGAAATCTCATCACTCTGGCCAGCAGTTTTGTGTTGTCTGCAGGAGGGTCTAGTTTATGGTTTGCATTCTGAGTCCAGACCTCTAGGAGAGGGTTGCCTTGGTACATTGGATGGTTACACTAATCCAAATGGTAATAAAATTATCATTAAATGTTAGTGGATAATGCTGGGGATCACATTTTAATTTAAGCCTTACATGAACTCCCAGGTGAGCGAGATGTTCAAAGTGAAAGAATAATGATGGATTATTCTCATGATGGTGGACTCATGCCAGTGGTCAATGCTTCTAGTACTGCACCAAACTCTTTTACCTTAAGACCTTGCTCAGCATTTGTATGTGTGAGAAAACAATACTTTCCTTTGTAAAGTTCTTACTTTTTTGGCTCTCTGATAGTTAGTGTGGGTTCTCAGATATTACAACTGGACTTATTGAACTTATTAAGTGGAAATCCACTAAGATATTAAGTAGTTGAGGAACATCTTCAGCGGGGGCCTTCTTATAAATCATTGGAATTGGTGATATTTTGGTTTTTAATCATTTTGAATGAACCATTTAGAATTTTTGTGTCATTCCTTTAGGTATTACTCCATATAATGGCTTTACGAGAATCAAAATTTCCCACCTTATATGTTTGATGTCTTATTGTGAAATGAGCTATGTGCTGATAAATTTTGCACACACACACACACACACACACACACACACACAGTAATGTGCTTATCTGAAACTGTTTGCCAAGATTCAAAATTTTGCTTTCCCATTATAGTTGACGAACTGTATTCACTCGAACATTGTGTAAGGTATTGATAATTCAATGTTCATTATCCTACAATTTCCTAGGGTCATACTAAGCAAAAGTTGAGGATAGATGGCGTGGAAACTAGCATGAATGTTTTAAGTGCACCGCCTCTAAGCTTTGGTGAGAAATTTGAGGATGCATATGATGTGATCTTGATACTGGATGATCGAGAGCAGTTTGCCACTCGGAGGTTGGTGAACTTCATGCTTCAGGAAATTCGTTGTGGTTCTTGAATTCATTATGCCTTGTTTTATGCTTTAAATATTGCTTATTCGATATCTAAAATTTTTAGACATAAGATGAATGATTTTTTCCTGTATGCAGATGCATTATATGTGTTTATGTGGATTTAACTACTAGTTATCGAAAATTTAATCTTCTTCTATGAATGTTTTCTATTGTTAGTTGTTTGGTCTTTTTTTTTTTCTGGTCCCCTTTAATCATTACTGAAATTGAGTGTATTGTGCATATTTTACAATACTCTTATTTTCTCAGAAAGCTAGGATACATTATGAAAAACACAATGCTCTAGAAACACACTTCTTTTTTCTTTAGTGTATAGGGGCGGAGCCATGTGAAGGGAGGATGCTAATGCGCCCTTGCAATCTTTCTAAAGGTCTTTTTTACTAGAATTCTATTAAAAACTCCAATTTAATTGATTTTTAAAACTTTTACCAGCATTATAACCACACAGTTATCAATATTCAATTTCTCAGTTCCATGTTATACTATCTGCATTGAATGGATTTTTATCTATATCTTTTAATGAAGACTTTTTGAATGCTAAAAGAATTATCTATATAATTGCAAAATATTTTAGCTGAACAAAAGCCAAATTGTCCCGAATTATAGTAAAATTAGAGAAATTATAAGTAATATGTATTATTTTGGTAAAGTTGGTCGAAATTTCAAGAAATCAGGTAATTCTTTACTGAAACATAATAACTATGTTGCTAACTTTAAATCCAATTAAAGAAAAAATCTAGTAGAGCTAGTGTTCTTTTAGTACAAATGTTTCATATAATTTTTCAATACCATTACATAGTCTTATTTGTAGTTTTTATTCACTTTTTTGTTCTTTTTCTGTCGGAGTTTGATTGTTCTCTAAAACCTTAAAGGATACATGTACATGCTTTTTACCCAAGAATGCTCTGTCTTGTAGACTACTAATTGTGATATTAAGAATGGATAGGGCCATGAAAGAATAAATTGAAAATCTTTGACTGTAAATCAGAAATCATTGCAGAGAAGTTTAGTCTTTTTCTTTTCTCTGCAATTTAGAGAAGTTGAATTTGTGTAACAAACTTATCCTTCTTGAAATTTAGTTCTTGAGGAATGGTCTAAAAACCATTATCTTCTATTTAGTTGGGGGTGGGGTATGAGGGAGGGCTTGCTGCTGGTTTTGTAATTTCTGGTGCTATTGTTGCTCTTTATTCTTAGTGGATTGTCTTTACTGGTGAATGCAAGGGTTTTGATTAAGTTGATTTATTGTGGTTTTTTAGTTCAAGGTCCGGAAGAATTATTGAGAATGTTTGTAGTCAATTCAAAATCAAAATAGAGGTGAGTTCTCTGGATTTCTTTGCTCTTATCATCTGATGTGAAGTGATATACATACATAAATCTTATACAACACATTCACATATTCCTGCATGTAATGCTGTTATTTTACCTTTTGATCTAGTATTGTTTTGACACATTTTGCTATGTTGTATCAAAATTTTTCATTTGAAATGGCCAGTATTATGTGTAACATTTAGGAGTGATTTCTTTATTTAATGGCTTAGAGAGGTCTATGTAATTATCCTTTGACTTTTGATGTAGAGTAGTTTTCTATCAGAACTTTTACATGATATTGTAGACACTAGAGAGCTTTGAGCGTCTATTCTTGTTATGGCTTGCAATTTCCTGGTTCTAAGGTCATCTGTGAATCAAAATGTCACAAAAGAATCACTTTCTAAAATTTTTTAACAGCATAGGGCTTGGGAATTATAAATTTTTAGAAAGGGTTCAAATTGGAATATAAGTCTCAGCTTTTATACTAAACCTATGCATCCATCTCGGAATTTCAATTTGTTGGTTCGTCAAAATGTAGCATCTTTCATGTGACCTTGAGGCATAGCTTTATGTATATTATTTTCCCGACACAAATTGACAGGGATGTATCTGTAAGCATATTTGTGCAAAACCCAAAATTTCCTGTGCAGATTTGCATCCACCTGTAGATTTATATGTTATCATATGCTTGCAGTTACTGATTTGTGTACTGTGCTTTAGTTCTGAGCTTTTGTAAATCATTTGCTCCCAAGTTTTGTGGGCTATCAGTTGTTTGACCTGGTGGCAACAATGATATATATATTGAATCTTCTGCAGGTTAGGCGGTTAGCAGTTGGAGATGCAATTTGGATAGCTCGCCATAAATATGTTGGCAGTGAATATGTACTCGATTTTATTGTTGAGAGGAAGAAAGTTGATGACTTACGCAGTTCAATCAGGGATAATCGCTACAAAGATCAAAAATTGAGGCTGTTGGTACTAATTCTTATTCTTAGTATTTGGTTTTGGTATTAAATGTTACTTGTATAGTCATGCATGTGTGGGAGTGTATATATTCATATATGACACTTGATTTTATGTCATAAAGTTTTGCTGTTGTGGTCGTTTTGGGAATACTTGAATAGAGCATTTGAAATTCCCTTTCTAAAGTAACTTGAAAATTGATAATTTTTTTTAATTTCGTTTATTAGTTAGAATAGAGGATACGTCTCAGTTTTTGACAAATTTGAAACTAAAGTTGAGATAATTTAGAAGTGAGACTTCTATCTACTTGTCCACAAGATAAATAATAAAAGTGATGTAGAAACATGAATATACCTATCTAATTACAAATCTGGTTAAAACAAAAAAAAAAAAAGGAATAAAAAAGGTGACCTATGGGGGGCATGCATTGGGTGCCATGAAGGTCAGCCTCCACAGCTGCGGAGGACTGACCTTGTGGCCAGTGCTATATGGAGGTCGTGAGCTGGATGATAGGTAGGTAAACCTCCATGATTGTGGCTGGGTGGTTCTACAGCCATACTCATGATTAGATCATGCCTAACTACTATCATGGAAATTCTGGTGGTTAGTTCTCTGCAGCCTTGGAGGCCAACCACCTTAACAACTCTCTATTAAACTGTTCCCACTAAAAAAGGAATGAAGTTATTGCATTTTTGCTGAGTTTGGAGTGGGTCTTGAATCTATCATACTCAAAATGGGATTCTAATTTTAAAGCTGAATGTAATAAAAGAAGTATTATCCTCATTTTTTAAAAATGTATGAGTTACTTTAAATTGGTAACTTAGACACTGGTTTCACCAACATTTGTAGTGCGAATGTACTTGTGCATTTTATTCTTGGCACAATGGTAGTAGAATATCATATTATTTAGTCTTTTTATAAGATGTTTGAAATTTTGACCAGATATTTAAGGATACAAAACAATCAATTCTTTCTGAGGGACTCTTGCTACATTTTTTTTTTTGGGGGGTATTTGAGACTATGTTAGAGATACTGAAGGAGAAAATTGAGTTTCATTTTCTGTTGAAAATGTTAAAGAGTTACAGAAAGGGTGTGAATGTATTGTTCCAGCTCATCTGTGGCTTATGATTGTCATTATCATAATGACATTTTTTGGTGTCACATTGCATGTTGTAAGAGGTGTGGGCTTAAGAAGCTAATATATATTGTGGAGGGAGACCAAAATTCTTCTGAAGCTGCAGAGAGTCTCAAAACAGCGTAAGCCCTTTTCTAGCAGTATTTCCTAGAATCAGGTCTCTGTTTACTTGAAAAAGTGCATCTTTTTTATTTTTTATTTTAAATTAAACAGTTTTTACTCATAAATGTGTACAATACTCCAAATGATTTTCCCAGTATTCAAGCTGGGCAGTGTTTTTACGGTGTCTTATTTGCTTTTTAAGTTGGTGTGTACAGAGTTTATATCTTGTTGTGCTTTTGAGCCATATTGATTACATAATACATCTTAAACAGAAAGTTGTATTTGATTGTATGTATTATTGTAGTTTGTTGATTATTTGCGACATGATCAATTGGGATGGGGCTGTTATTGGTGGTGTTAACAATTCCAAATGATGAAACTTGGGGAAACTAAAGAAAAATTGGTTGGTTATGATGGTATAGCCTGTCTTGCTATCACCTAGAAAGGAGCTTATTTGTGGTTGGGAGTTATGTTCTGTTCAACGTTTTAGCTTTATTTATTTGCCAAATTAATACTTGCTAGAGAATGACCTGGGCAGCTTTTGATTGCATTGAGTATTTGAGGTCATGGGACATAGACTCTTTCGATTGACAATAAGGGACCAAGAGTGGGTAAGTTGATGGTGCTAAGAAATATCCATGGTTCTGGATGTTGCACCATTGGTGGTTGCTGTGGATATGGTGGTACATTACACTGTACAGAAGAAAGGGATCCTTGTCTTTTTTCAAAATGTCCTGCACAAATTATTTACAAGGACAAACAGTGCATACATTATTTCCAGCTTCCTTACTCGATGAGTAATAGATGCAAAACAAATTGTGGCTGGAGTATATGGGTAATGTTTGAAATTCGGATTGGTTGGTTCTGGAAATAGTAGTTATTTGGTTGAGTGTAGCTTTTTTTTGTTCTTATTACTGTTTGCTGTTTTTTTTCCCTTCTCTGTTAGGAGATTTTAGCTCTTCACCGTTAGGATTATGCTGCTTCTTAAGCAGATCGTTCTGGTATAGTTGAAATAATTGGGGAGCTTAAGCCCTGAAAATTCAGCAGACTATAGCTTTGTAGTTAGATTTTTAGAAGTCTAGCAAGATTCGATGGTGTTTTTTAATATTATTTTATTTTTTATTTTTTGATTCAACATACTAGCTCAATGGTAGTAGGTGCTGCTTAGGATCTCTTGGTTCTAGGTATGTGAGTGGGTGAAAAAAAGAAAAGGAAAAAAAAAAAGGACCCCTTTCAAGCCCCAACTAGTCTATAAGATTCTATGTTTCCAATCCCTGAAACAAACTACCTACCAGCATATTATTAATCCCATCGATATCAAGGAGTTTAAGGGTTTGAAAATGATGCAAGAAAATTAAAAACCTCCATTGAGGGATTTTAGCATATCTATATTGTTGACAGGAAACAAATGGCCTTCTTACATCATTCGAATGGTTATGGTTAGGCTGGGAACAGTGACATTTCATAGTTTTGGTGTAGTGATTTTGCTTTTGTCATATCCTACAAGCTTATTAAGCCAAGGATTTGTATGGTATAAAATCAGTAGTTGCCTGGTACCTATCTGCTTGTATGTGGGCGAATCATATCCTTAATCTGATCTTTATTTCAGGTGTTCAAAACCAGACACATGGTTTAGTTGCACAATCTGAATTGCAAGTTTGTAAGGACTGCATAATCCATTATCAATGTTGAATGATTGATCCTAAATACATTTGCTTCTCATTGTGAGAAATTAGCATTATTTTTTCTGTGGATCGCTGGAAAGCATTTTCTGTGGATCAATGGCCTTTTAGTTTTTTAAGTAAGTCAACAAAGTTGGACAATTTCTTACTAAGCTGTCTTTTAATCCTGTCTCGCAGTTGTTTTACAACAGAGATTCTGGAGGGATTTGATGTGCATAGAACAAGTGGTTTGGCTGATACTCTAAAGAAGTATGGTTACCTTACTCGGGCAATTTCTCACTATTATGAGGCAGTGTTGCCTCTGGAGCAATCTAACGGCATAGGAGTGTCTCCTTCTTTTGATGAGTTTGTCCAGAGGTGCCAAGACCTGGATAGGATGACCGTCAGCGATGTCTTTGCCACTCAGCTCATGCAGGTATGAATAATTTTTGTGTGAAGGAAACACCAATCCTGTTTGCTCTGATTTCAATACTGTTATTAGCGATTTTACTGAAGGCAAATCCCTTGGCTTCTGGCCGTGCAATTTATTGATTTTTTGCACTTAGAGAAACATATTGACTGCACAAAAATTTTTCACTTTTGCTTTGGGACGTCAGGTTGCCCTTAAAATTTTGGTCTAGCTATTTCTGGATGTGTTTTTATCTTTGATGTATTAGGGCCTAAGTTTGTTTTTGAGTTTTTAGCAAAACTAGAATCATGGGAAAATGTAAATGTGCTTTGACAATTGTGGAATTGGGTTCTTTCGTCCTGTAAGTATATAAACCCAGAGTATATGTGTAAATACATGACTTGAGCTTAAATGAAGACTGGATTTTTGTTCTACAATCAAGTGAATAATTGTGTATTATCCTTGACATTTGAATGCAGGTCCCACAAGTTACGGAGGACGTTGCAATTGCTGTTTTGGAATTGTACCCAACACTAGTATCTCTTGCCTCTGCCTATTCTCTTCTTGTGAGTTCTCTTACTGAAATGAACTGTAAAAGCCTTGTAGGTTCAAAGTGTAATGGTTTTTGCATTGAGAAGTGGTTACCTAAGCAGGCAATGGCCTAGTGGTTGCATAGAATGTAAGCACGAACCTTCTGATGTTGGCATTCTACTTATCTAATGCTTGAAAGAAAATGTCCCTCATGGGGTTGGTTTGAGCAGTTTTACTCTAGTTATTTACCTAACCATTTTTCTTGTCACGATTAGTCTGCTTTATTCAAATTTGCGCCTGTGGTAACCAAACAGAGAATTCTTCATTCGGTAATTTTCACCCTAACTATCTGCTCTTTTTGGGTAGGAAGGAGACACAAGTGCGCAAGTGGATATGCTGAGGAGGCAGAGTAAAGACGTGATCAATCCGGTTGCAAGTAGGAATATATTTCACTTAGTTTGGGGCAACTGAGTATTGTAAATTTACTCAAACTAAGAACGATTGGAAAATTGGTTGCAGTGGAACTTCAGGATTTGCTATGTAAATGAGATGGACACTTTCTGAACCTACTGTAGAAAAGCTTTTGGTGTTGTATATTTAAGGGTAGATTAAGTAGAACCTTCATCTTATATAAGATTTCTTATTAAGTGGAATATCGTGATAAATGAATTACAGAAGATATGACTTGAGAATCGTACGAAAACATGCATACATAAATACTTACACATTATATATATATATAATTTCAGGCGGCAGTGCCCTACCCTTTGATAGATATCGAATCAAAAGATTACGAGTAAGAATACTTACAAGCAAAAGATTTTTTTGACTCTCGATAAGGTTGAAGAAAAGAAAATTAAAATACAACACAAGAGAGGAGAAAAGACTTGAAAACCAGAACCCTTAGACTCTAGTTCTCCCTCTCAAGTCTTCGTTCTGTTGAGGATTTGGCTTATACAGGAGAGTTTGGCTGACACTGTTCAATCAAAAGTGGGGTTATTGTAGTGATTTGGAGTGATCGGCAATCCATATTGACTTATTGACTCTTTTGGTTCCACGGTTTTCCAACAGTTGATGAACTAATAGGGAAAATGGGATTTGAATTCTGAGTTGAAGTAAATCTACTAAGAGTGCCTCTGAAGCCTGTTCTAGTACAGAAAGCAAGTACCACGCATTGGCATAATCCCCATATTAGTACCCTGGGGGGTTGGAACGTTCCTTGAACGCCTATTTGGAGTTAAAGGCTTTCGCCCCTCATGTAAGATGTTTAATCCTAAGAATTTGACTCGTCAAATGAGTGACTTGGTTTACAGGCAGTCAAAACAGCATCAGACCAAAAAGTTTTGGGAACACTCTTACCACATAGAAAAGATTTGGTCACTTCAAGCGTCTGTTCTTCCTCTCAAAAAAGACCGTTTTGTTGTGGTGAGTAGGCACAAGAGTTTTGAAGTTCAATACCACAACTCCACAAATTGATCCTTTTTGGCACCAAAATGCTTGAATTTGATTGATCCTAAGTCAGATAATTCCTATGTATAAAACATTTGATTTTTCCTAAGATCCTTTGGTCGGAAGAGCTATCCTTATAGATAAGACCTCTTTACCAGATTTCTTGGAATTTCGAAGTAAAACTCATCTTGAGAGAGAAAGACGGTTTGAAAACTAGTATTATGATTATGTTGGATATTTTCTTTTTTTGACAAGATTTGAGGTTGAGGGGTTTGGATTACTGCCTATTTGCATATTGTTTTAAAGCAAGAGAGGCTTTCTAAACTACCATCTCTTTTTCTTTTGAATTTGGAGGGGCAATTGCCACCTCTTTGGCTTGGGTTTGAGGAGTAGTTAACTCCTTTTTGGGTCTTCGCAACTTAGCTAGTAACTCAGATGGGGCTAGGCTATGGATCAATTCCGATGATGTGGCTAACCCAGTGACTGGATTTGAGCTTTGGAATTTATCCCTTGGCTTTGGGATTTCACCTATTATGTGATTTTATTTGGGCCTTTTTTAAGGCCTATGACTTGGGTTTGAAATTGGAGGTAGTTTAAATTTGGGCCTTTTGAGCCATGGTTTGGGCCATTTTAAAATTTGTGAGTTCTCCCAACGGAAACTTAGTCAAGTAGGTTTATAGAGTATTTTGTTTGGGAGGTATTTTAAAACCTCCTTGAAGCTTTGAGCAAGCTTCTCAACATATATGTCTTCACAATTTTGGGAGACTTAAGTCTATGAATGTAGACAATGAGTCTTAACCAAAATGTTTATACTCAATTCTAGAAGGTCTTAACCAAGCCCAACATGAATTTCATCATATTATTCAAGTCCACTCTTGCATTAACTTGTAAATTAATGTCACATTCACATTTACTGTAATGGCAGTGGTGGGTGACTCTTGGGTGTCTCACTTTCCAAGTAAATTGGTTAGCCACACCTAGTACTTTGTCATTGAGATGTTCACTTGATTAACATTGTTAATATGCCTTTTGACATTGCAATTTTTGTTCCAATAAGTTGACCATATTGAAAACAAAAAGCTTTCTTGATAGTAGTAACATTAATGGTTTGAGAAACGAAAGGCACCAATGATTCATGGACTAATTTTTCCAAGTAGCCCATAATTGCAGTGTGACACCGATACTACTATTAACACTTGGCTTTATCATTGGTTGGTAGGGGAAAAGATTTATGAAGAACTAGAGTTTGTTTTGGATTGTGAGTGCATTCATAATCTAATAATAGAAAAAGGCAAGAAAATGAACACAAGTTAAAGCCATTAAAAAACTATTGATTCCAATGGTATGACCTTAAAGGCTTAGTATTTTTTATAATTAGAGAAGTTACAAGAGAAAAAGAACAAGCAACACTTTGCCAAGGGATGTAGCTCTTGGACACTAAGTAAATTCATCAAATAAGGATTAGATTCTATAGGTAGCTTGAGATTAGTGCAAAACACTACACTTATTACTTATAAGAAAGTAAGTGTACAAGGGAGGTCCTTAAAAGACAATTTGTGGAAAGGGGAGATGCTTTTCCCTCCATCTTCATGGGGTACCTTAAGTTTTTATGATGTGAAAGCTATCCTCGACTTTCAATGTGTTTGAATTTACAAACTGCAAACATGAAGGAATAAGTGAGAAGAAATATAAGTGTTTTGGAGTACATTCTATGTAGCAATGCATGTATACTAACCTCTAAGCTTAACTTTTTCTTTGTTGCATGCCCTCTTAGATAACCGAACTGGGAAAATCTTGATAGACTCCAGCTATCCACCTGTTCCAATGGAGAAGACCAAGTTCACTTATGAGATATATGCATACATGGATACGCCTGCATATTGTAAAGGGAGAAACTTGCCACTCGAGATTTCCTTACTTGATCTGGGAAATTGTCCAAGGTAAAGCCACCCATTCCAATAACTGCATGCACTGGGGCACTATAATTGTTGTGATCATATACATCTATCCCACTTTTGTCTTTTTTGGGGAAGGCCTTGCACTCTTCTCTATAAACCGAGCATGTTCTCTCATAATTATGAACATGGCCAAATAGAACCAGATCAACCTGGTTGATAGCAAGTAATCATAATAAATTTTACATTGAGTTAAGCAAGAGAACATTATATTTCATATTGAAGAAGGAATAAATACTTAGGCCAAATGGATTTACTTTGTTTTCCGAGAGTAGAGGTTCTACTTCCTTTACAAAATTTTCATCCACGTTAGGAAGTAACCCCTTTGAAGAAGAATACATGGGTCTATGCCTGCAATTTACATGTATCATAGTTTATTCTAATGCACAAATTTTGAGCACATAGTTCAAAGACCTAATATAGCTAAAATGTATGTCGATATGTGAAATAAAGAAAGCAACTAACACTAAGTAATAATATTCTAACACTAAAATCTAAACTCCCTCTTAGTGGGAGGTCCAACACTAAACTCATGGCAACATGAGTATTTTAGGTGAAGGGAAGGCCATTTTATCTCTTTTTGATCGGAAATAAAGCTATATTTGAAACTAATTGTGAAGAAAGTTAGAGACATTTCTATCATCACATTGGCATGTTAGGTACATGAGTGCAATTCTACTTAAGCTAATTTGTAGTAAAATTAATTGTTAAATGTAGATATGTAGAATGCCAATCTAAATTCTTAAACTTTGGAGTTGAAGATTGTTTCTTGTAATTTACTTTGTAATTGGAGTGCAAACATGGTGTTTTGTAAACCTTGAATTAAAGGGGGTGTTCTAAAATGTACATCAAAATCTCACATGAAACGTTTCTTAGTGAGCCGGTTTGTAAGGCAAGGGTTGCATTTCATTGAAGTAGTTTGGATGCACCTAGTGGTGTCAGTATATCAATGCAGGACATATTGAATTATCCATTGAATAGAAGCACAATATATTATGTCAAGAAAACTTACTTTACAAATGAAATTAAGTTCACCTTTATGTGCAAATTAGGACTATTGTTGATTGGGGCAAACAAGTAAAGTCTGAAATAATTTTTTTCTTCTCTTTAGCTTTTTCTATGTGTTTTCTTTTTGAAGAAAAGTTCAAATGCTCTGAAGAAACATGGTAAATAACAAAAGATGATATTAAATGACATCTTGCAAACTCAGTTAATTCTCCAAAAGGATTTGATACCATAAACATGGAGATGCCATGGACAACCACAAATACCTATAATACAGGCAAGAGTTTTAGTATTTATTTGAAGGACAATATTAATATACACAAGATTTACTTACCCCATGAAAATTAACCAGGGAGTTTTTGACCGATCAATGGAAGCCATATCATTTTTCATCCACTTATACTGAAACATTTAAGCATATTTCAAAGAAGGTGACATCAAATTTATAGTTGGAGATAAATGAAAGAATATAAGGTGTCTAACTTGTCTAACCTGTTCAGAATTTTGTGACCAATCGTGCTCAGTAGAAATTACGGTGAAGTGAACACTTGCTTGTTCAATAGAATACCATGGCTTATCCTTTGCTGGGATAGGCATGGGAAAATAAGTTTCGTAGGGGACTCCAACTTCTCCTCCGGAGTCAGGAGTTATATATATGGATCCCGAATGTATGTAATCTCTGAAAGAAATAGAAATGTATACATATAGCAAATACGATGTGCCTATCAAATATAGTTAGCCCAAGAAATAAACTTAGGAATGGATCTAATTCAGAGTTTGATGCTCATAACTAATAGGAACACCATAAATATTAAATATCGCCTATCAAATGATTCAGAACTGATATTCAAGATATTCGACCAAGAAATGAGGTCTGTATCTGACATAAATTTAGAAATTACTTGCAACCATATTCTGAGTCATCTCCCCATCAGGATATGCTTGTAGCGTTGAATCTTTTTGATTCCGGTTCATGTTTTATAGAGTAAACTAGATCACACTTAAACAGCTTCAGGCATTAGAGTAATACTTCATGGTATTAGAACAAGAAATTGGGAGTTTGAATCTTAAGATTTCCTTCTTGTCGAGAACAATAAATTGCCAACAATGAGGCCTAAACATAAGGTGTGCAGAGTTGAAATAAATACATTGACCAATGTCAAACAACTTTAGGTTATAATTTCGGTTTTTGTATTCTCGTCATGTCAGGAGATGAACTTTGTTAAACCACAATCCCAATGACAGACTTTTAGTAAGAGACTGATTATGTGCGCATGTACTTCTACCAGAGACGACAAATAACAATGCTTATTCATGAAAGGAGTCGAGGAAGTTACCTCTCATGGTTTCCAATTGCAGTCATGTAAGACACACGTGATGCTACTGGGCTTATTTGGTGAAGGAAAAAATCCCATTCTACTAAGAAACCAGTGGCGTAGCTTATATCTCCAATATGGAAGACTGAGTCTATCTTGTTAGAATTTACTTCATCGGCCACGGCTTTAATTACTGAGAGTGACCCCGGCTATGGATCGCCAATAAAGAGAGGGATCAATACAGGAGCTACTTTAAGTTAGAAGAAAAGGTTGTAATCTTCGTTACTGTATTCTCATTCATTCAAGATTTCTTCATTTTGGCTCGCAATAGACTTGTTAGCTCACTGGAATGTGCTCCAAAAGAAGAAAACCTCGAAGATTTTGTTCAAAAAGTTTTGGTATCCCTATCTGCGACTCCAAACTGTCCTACCTGAATGTAGTGCTCGACCGCAGCATCGCGAGGAGCCTTTCCCATATCGCCATATGCTAAGAACTTGAGCTCATCTGACCCTCCCGCAGGTGGAGTACGAAATTCGATTTGTTCACTCCAACCGGCAGAGTCACTGCAGTGATTTTTTAAATTAATTATAACTGTCGCTATACGTGGACAACCACCACACATATATGATGAAAATGGTCGACAGCTTGGTGATGCATTAGAGGCAGTGAATATATAGTAAGACTAGAGTTTTACTTTATGAAATTAAGAGTTGATATAAAGAAGGATGCTAAAACCTTCCGTATTTGTACGAGAAGGTGCTTGATGGTGAAAGTCCTGTCATGACTGCGGAATGAATGAATCCTGGATCATGCCACCCAAAGTCCTTCGCTGGACTTGGCAAAGCCGAAGATTCTGTCGATTTCAGACCAAAAGAGCAGAATCTAAGCAGAAGATAGAGGAAGAAAAAGGGTGCATATATATTTAGATGGTATGGGCTTCATTGAAATATGTGATGTTGTAATTGCCCCCTTCTTCGCCCAATCTTAAGAGTAATGTATAAGCAATTCCAAGTGAAGGTTAGATTTCAAAATTACATGCACAACGCACGCTGTTTTTACATGCACAAGCTTCCGAATATCGGTAAAGAGTACCTCGACGATTTAACATATCAATTACAGGGAATAGAACTTGGGGTTTCAAATTATAAGGAAGTAGGAGAACTCACTCATATCACGTTGTGAAAATGTTGTAACTTCTGATGTCAGCGTTTTTCCATCAGCATATTGTACTTGTTGAGGTTCCTTATCCCCACTAACCCATGTTAGTCTCATCTGCACCACAAGTCATGTTAAACTGATAAAATTGGAAGAATGCTAAACGGGTTTCGAATAAATCAAACTGGATGCATGATGGTTACGACTTGACAATTTTTTGATAAAATCAGCGGCGAGATGTTTAATCTTAAGCCAGTTAATCCACTATGAAAATATAAAATCACCATCGTTAACTAGTGCTGCGTCGGTTTTCAAAGCCCAGATGTTCGGTGCTGAATGTGAAAAGATGGAAACTCACCGAGCTTCCCGTCGAATCTGTACTTGAGATGTGACCATATAGCGGCTTCTTCGGATTCGCAAAACTGATAGGGCCTGACCTACCGAAAACGCAAGGCGTCGCGAATCCACCACCAAAGAACACAAATTCGATATCGGTTCTGATGTTGATAACATGAAAGGTTAACGTGCCACTGCAAGTGACGGCTGTACATTTACCCTGGCTATATTTCTTGCACTGCTTGTTCGTGCAACCGAGATAGCCTGGATCCTTACTCATATACGTTGCCTGCAAATTTCAAGTCAAACATCTAATCTTGAGATTAAGTGAACAGATTTCAATATCGTTGATATTCTTCCCTTCAAAACTAAATTCCATTTTTTTGCTATCAAGAACAATTCTAAAGCAAGAAATGGGAAACGTTCATACAAGTCATTGAGTAAATAAAACCTCTTTGAAATGCACTTCTGATATTCAGTTTGAACATTAGTATTAGCAAACCGCCTGATTCAGCTAACGAGCAATTAAAAACGAAAAAAGAAAAAATTAGGGCAAGAAAGAGAGCTTCCTTCATTTGTTCAATTCTTTGAACCTGTTCTTAGAGTCAAGCGATTAGTTTGCAATAGGAGAATTTTTATCCTTTCTATTAAGTTCTACTCTTATTGATTCGAACCATTTATGACATCCGACATATCATTCGTTGACTCTATTCCTTCGTATATCCCACAAACTTTGTTACCAATAAAGAGAAGGTTTCGTACTTGTTACAAGTATACGACAGAATGGGTTGGTAACAGTTGTTTAATTTGAAGCATTGTCATTCACTGTCTTGACTTTCGTTGTCCTATCGTGGAAGAGGAAAAAAGGAGAAATACGATCATCCTACAAGAGTAAAGAAAGACGAGAGGAAAAAGATATGCTCTAGAAATGCCTTCACCGGTAGGCACCAGAAATAAACCTTAGAAGGGACGGCATGATGCTTTTTGTGATAATCTGGCCATGCCATATCAGCCAAAAGCCTAAATTACGACGTTGATATTATCCACAGCCGTCTTGATTGTTATGGCTTCTTGACGTGACTTTGTGCGTATGCGGCCATCTAATATGGTTTTCACTCTGATGGCTCCGTCACCCATAAGCAAAGAAGATGTCTATACACGTCAGCAATAAATATATGTTTATATCTGTGTAAGCCAGTCGGTGGGCGAGAATAGTAGCCAATAGACAAGCTTCCATTTAGAGAATTTGCCAGACAAACTATTGAGTTGCCATACAGGGAGGATTTGCTAGATGCACCGCAAGCTAATTGATACTAATGAAGCAGAGACAGGGAAGACACTCTTTTTTATCTTTTACCTTTACTCATGCTTTCTTTTTAATCTTGAGTCGGATATTATCCCTCTCTATGCAATTTCAAATAGAGGGTAAAGGTTCCTTAATTTTAAGTATGAGAAGTTGGAAGAAAGTGGGGGTCATAAATTTCTTACAGTTAACAAATTTAAGTAAATAAAGTTACTGATAAACAAAGACTTTAGCTGGAGCATCACACCCAACTCGCGCAACTTCATGGTATAACTGTGTAGATATGTCATGCAGTTGATATTGCTCGATTTCAATTTTGGAAGTGCTTTTTACTAAATTTACGTCAATCTCCGAATCGTAGATAAACCTTAAATAACGAGTCTAGGTACCTCGGAAAATGCTTGATAAGTAGAATTAGTACTGTGATTACCTTAACAGGATAATGGCAGAGTAAAGGAAGCTCGCTAAGATCGCCAGTTTGGAAGTAAAATTCCTCACTCTGTGGACAGCTATCGACACTGTATAAGTTAAAACGTAAAAGGTAAATAGGTAAGGGAGAACCGAGCAAGAACAAGAGAGAGAGAGAGAGAGGAAAATAAATAAAATACTCGACGAACTAAATTTTGTATCAAGGGAACTCGATCCCTTTTAAAAATAAAAAAATAAAAAAATAAATAGTGACGAAACTCTTACTTTGAATGAGAAGGTGAAATCATTGCGACCCAATCAGTGTCTTGAGGAAGGAGAACTCCGCTAACTGTAACGTTGAGATATTCTTCATCTGAAAGGTTGGAGTTCGAACTGACATTTATTTGGAGGAAAGGGCTTGTGGTCGGGCAGTCCTCCAGCTTTCTTCTATTTAGAAGCCGAAAATCTGAGACTGCAGTGTGGTTTCGGTGCATGGCCATGGAGTTACTCTGTGGAGGGTTCAAGGACCATGACAAAGAAGGAGAAGAACCATGAAGGAAAACGAGTAAAATCACAAAGAGTCTGAAAACCCAGGACGAATTGCAAGAAGATGACATGTTTGAAAGCCAGAAAAGTTTTCTTTTCTGTTTTTCCTGCCTTGGAGCTTGGTTGAGATGAATCATGAGAGTGATAGCAGTTTCTAAGGTTGGAAAATAATGTGGTCTCGGACCCAGTATTTAATGAGAATACAGGCATCTGTTGGCACCGACGCCTTGGCTTCTTGATCTAACCTCGTTGGTTGCGTTGCGTAGGGTGGTTAACTGTCCATTTTTGTCTCTTAATTCTTCCGCTACATTTGTTTTTTTTTTTTTTTTGTCTTTCTGTCCTCCTATTTTGCTTATTTCTTATAACTTCCAACAATCCCGTTCCTCCTTTCTCATAAGTTACATCAACGGTAAAATCTATTAATTAACGTTCTTCTTTGATTCTAGATTCAGATAATTACACAAACAAGAAGTTTGGGGTCATCTAGAGAAAGCTGTCCAACGTACACATATCTGAAAAGCATATACTCTTGACAAGCCCCGAAGGCTATTTTGTAAGAGTTCCTTGTGCTGTGAACAATTCTGTTGACTTAGGTAGATGCATCTAATTAATGCTGAAGAAATTATTTGTTGGATTGATTAAGGAAATCTCATCCTTGCCCTTTTGAGGAAAGGTCTTCTACGTGCTGGCGAGAATAACAAGAAATATTAATTCATCTATTTACAGTATTAATAAAGCCTTACCGACTTTGATTGTCAAGGTTTGAGCTACCCCTTGTGGGTAGAGATATAGAAAAAGGCGGACACTGCTAAAAGCTTCATACGATATCATGGTTATTACATTATGAATTCCTTGGATCACTCGTAGAATAGAGTTCATATTTCAATATATGGCTTAGCTCTCAAGAATGAGAACTTTCTTTTCTTAAGTATATATCCTCAACTTTTGATTGGAGGTTGCATAGACTGGATAAGAGGTTACCGTTATCTTTCATATTTTGACCGAGGACCTCTTATCTAGACTACATATCCTTAACTTTTTACCCGCAAGGGCCACTGCACGGAAGGAGATATGCTTGGGAGGCAGAGAAAAGATGCCATCGATTTAATCACTAATGGGAATATTGTAGTTAATTTGAGACAAATGAGTCTTGTCAATTCCTTCGAACTGAAAAGGGTTCTGCGTTTGTATTGTAGAAAACTTTTGATGTTAAGCGGTGTTCAATTAATTGGAATTGACGAGGATCTTATTTTGCACTTCTTTATTGAGATGACCAGAAAAGATATGCTTATAAGTCAATAGATACGTTTATTTGGATTATTGTGCAATTGTTGTAGTCCCTGGTTACAGCTGTGCATTTTTGGCATGATTAACTTTGGTTTAACCATACAAATGAAGGAAGAAGCCAACAAATTATATGTGGAATCAGAAGAAAAACAGAGTTTGGTGGGTTCTATGGTTTGGTTTGACTAAGTGAGTGGAAACGTGAAAGTGTAGTAATGTAAAGCAAACAATTGGATGTTGGTAAGGTATGTAAGTGCAAGGGAAGCAAATATAAAATAAAGTACAGAGGTGAGATAAAAACCAGAAGAGAGAAAAATGGATTCCATGAACGCAAGGCCATTGGCCCTGCTGTAACTACACAAAGCCGAACATGGCTTTGGTGTTGTGATTGATTGGATTAAATTGGGATTGTATGAGGCTTGTAAGAGGTTTGCTAGATACTTTCTCCTAGACAAGCCGTGCCATTATATAGGCATTCTAGCATGCTTGTCACTTCCAAGCAATTGCTAGGAAATTTACATGAGGACTTTACATAAAGTTAAAGGTAATTGTCCAGTCTTCACTCTTCCTCACTTTCTTCTTTTACGTCCTTTATAGCATGACTTTCTTGTCCATTAACTTGTGAGTAGGTGCAGGGCTGTATGCTTTTCCAAGTTCTGCAACATGACTTTTCGGGCTTGAGACTTGCTGTCCGAGACTAGGAGACTTTGATGTCTCGTGTTGGCCTTCATACGATGTGTGTGCCAACTCACCATCTTCATGCATGAACTTGGAGAATGTTGATTTAACTACACCAATGGCATGTAGCTTCTGACTGAGGTGGAAAGCATGGTAGATAATGCAACTACACTTAGCACGTGAGCTGAAATTCCATTGCAGCTTGTTTAAATCAATGGTTTTAACAGAATCAGCCCCTAGGAAATCACCAATCGAATGATGGCCCTTTCATATTCATAAGTCACATAAAGATAAAAGATGTCTCAGCATCGTGTTGGAAGATGTAGCCCCTAAAAATCTCTGGACTTAACATTTGGCTAAGCTCATATGAAATGGAAAGAATAGGGGAATATTTTTACTTATCTTCGCTGCTACCATTTCAATTTATTATATCTTTTCAAACACATCAAGATTTATTTTATATCCAAGAAGTAACTGCATAACTCTCCTTGATGCTTCGCAAAGGAGGTTCTCTTGTCCTCTCTCTAACCATAACACTCCATAAGAAACTTGGGAGTTGAAACCATCCGAAAGCTATCTTCAACTTTCTTTGTACCTGAATTTACAAACTGCCAAAGTCGAGGAAATGAGTGAGGAAGTTTAGATGAATGAAGGTATGTTCTTCATTTGAAAGTTCGGATTTCGAGCTAACATTAATTTGGAGAAAAGGGCTTTTTTTGCGGCACTGGCTCAATTCTCTTCTATTTAACAGCAGAAAGTCTGAGATTGCAGTGTAGCTTCGGTGCATGGCCGTGGTGTTGATATGTGAAGCGTGTAAGGACCTTGAGAAAGGAGAAGAACTAAGAAATAAATGAGTAATGTGGTAAGGGGTCTGAAAAAGTAGAAGGAATTGCAAGGTTCCAGGAGAAAGCTATCAAGAGAAAACATGTTTGAAAATATAGGAAGTCCTACAATCATGAATGAGAAAACAAGGCTATCATTCTTTGCTCTACTTCCTTCCTTCGTTTTTCTTCCCTTTTCTACATACAAGTATTGGAATTTGGTTTTGAAAGAAGTATGAAAGCGACGTTGCGGATTTTAAAGTAGGAATATAACGTGCTTGTGGATCCAACATTTATCGAGACTACAGCAAGAGTGCCTAAAGTAGGCCAATCCTTCATGTGGTGGCTTTGCTTGCTTCACGAAACATCTTTTGTTGCCTCGATGACCGGTACCATGAGCTTTCTTACTGTTAATTTAGCCTTTCAATAGAAAGATTGAATGGTCCTTCTCCTTCACTAATTTTCATCAGCTTCCCACACTTCTGTCCTTTTTTTCTTATGGCCAAAAACACGTCAACAAAGTAATGGTGAGTCAGCGCTGCATCAGTTGCCTAGAGTCACGTCGGCCCTAACCTCAATCTTATTTGTAAACTTAAGTGAAAGATTCACAGTAACAAATCGATTTTTTTCTTTAAAATCACACAATTTAATCAAAGTTTCTTGGGCAAATTTTGAATAAATCGATTCCTCCGGAGTTAGGGTTTATAGTTTTTCAATTTTGATTTTATGGCGAATCTCCAATTCCAATTCCTTTCAACCAGTTTTTTAGATTGTATATTGGCTTTCCAATTTATTCCAAATGCCGTGGTTCAAAATTGTGCATCTAAACTACAAATGGTATCCTGGCATACTTTTGAATGTATTTGTCAGAACTGTTGCAACCATAAATGCTATTTTGCAAGATTTAACGACCCACTTCGCATCTTCATGTTGGGTTACAGCGACCACCCTATCCTTTGTCATTAGAAATATCTATCGACTAGACTAAAAAAAATTTCCATCTCAATAGTTTCCTTTTTAGTTTAATAAAAAGCTTGACTCCTCCTCCCTTGGTCAGCTATTGGGGGGTCGGAATGCAGGCAAAACTCCATAGGCGTTGAGGAGCCATAGCAGCAAACATAAATAAATATATATTTACACACACCAATACATGGTTGATGATATAGATATAATTGTCCTTCTTCTGTAGTTCCCCAAATAACTTTATGATCCTATAAATCATCAATGTTTGTTTCACATGCATAGTAGGCAAAAGAATTTAGTCCTTTGCCTAACATGGGACACTGTATTTTATTTAGCAAAAATAGATATATGGATCAAGATTCATTAAAAAGTGAAAAATTTACCACGCTAGTGATTACTTCATATTTACGCCATAAGGTATTCTAAAAATTTTAAAAATTCTAAAAAATATTCTGAATCATCTTTGTTGTCATAGAATCTAGTCGTTGGCTTACCTTAACAAGATAATATCATCAAAACTTCTTTTACTTCACAATATTTTTGGATTACAGAAAAAAGTCAACATCAAAACTTTCTTTACTTCACAATATTTCTGGATTAGAGAAGAATGAATGGTTTTTATTTGTAATAAATGATTAATTTACACAGGGGATGGTTTTTATTCGTAGTGATTTGTTACTTCGCAGTAACAACTGTAGCTAGTAGACAGTTTTATATGAGAGAGGAGGTATACATCTCTCTCTCCCTATGTCTTCATGTGTAACTTTATTTGCAAGAACCTTGCTATTTGATAAAGCGGAAGCTATCCTCCACATCTCTTGTTTGCGAGTTCACAAACTGCAACAATAAAGGAAAATGATAAGGCAAACAAACAATCGTAGAAAAAGAGTGATGAGGTTTTATTATAATCTCCCTAGGTCTGTTAGAACTTCCCTCTAGGTTTTTGCATGTTCCATATATTTTTCACTCTCTCTCACTTTCTCAGAATTTTCTGAAGTTAAACCCCTTTTCATTAATCTTTAAATTATTGTTAGAATTGAATGGGAGATGTTGATATAACTATCTGTTTTCATCATAAGCAATTTTGGGTAATTGATGTAACCTGTTAATTTTTCTTTCTTATTAATTTGAACTTGTACAGAAGATGTGGTTAATTAGACTTGTGACGTGAATGGTCCCTTCCGTATATGAGTCTGGATAGGTTAAGAATGTTAAAGCTACACCTACTAAATAAATAGCATGTAAATAAATGTGTGCCTATATATTCTGTGGTCAGATAAAGTTGAGCACACGGACCTCCAAGTATAATTCTTGCTTTGTTGCATTCACTCTTACATAACCAAATTCAGCAATCCTGCGTAAACTCCAGCTATTCGACTGTTGATGAACCAGAGCAAGTGAATTTAAATGTCATATACCGAAGTACAAATGTTAATCTGAAGTTGCATAAAGAGTAGGATGGGGGAGAGACGGAGACGGAGACGGAGAGCTACTTACATCGGTCGTGAAGTTGTCCAAGGTGAAGCCAGCCATGCCTATAATTGCCTGCACGGGGGCATTGTACTTGCTGTTGTTATATGTGGCAACCCCGTTAATGTCTGTGGGCATAGCCTTGCACTCTCCTTGGTAAACAGCGCAAGTTCTCTCATAATTATGAACATGACCAACCTAGTTCAAGTTCACAACCTCTAATCAGAAAACAAGGCTAGCTCATCGGTTCGATAGTTCAATAAGTGGAAGGACCTTACTTGGTACTGAAGTAGTAATGGTTCCACGGCAGCCACATATAGCGGATCGACGCTAAGAAGTGCATCCGAAGAAGTATACATGGGTCTATGCCTGCAATTGTCCAGCTTTACAGTTCAATAATTTTTCAAGCATCTCACAGGACATGTTCAGAAGGGTATCAATACAACACGAATTATGGCAGCACTCAAAAAAATCTTCCACGCTACTTGGGAAAGTGAGCAAAGTACATCATATATCATATATTTCAGCACAGCGATGGTGTAACCTTTCAACGTGTCATAATTCTTTTGTTTGTGTTGGAATTTTCATATCAAGTAATACTCACATTAGTGAGCGATTGATGATAAGATCGTTGGGTTCAAGTATGTATCATCTATTTTTGTGAATCAAAGTAGTGTCTTAGCCTATATCAAAGTTTCAGGTTTAATTCACAAAAGCTTTTTCCATTGCATTTGGGTCATCAACAATGGAAATAATTTTTGTGATGAAAAAGATCCTGCACCTTACCCTCTCGACAAACTGGCATGTTTTTGGCTCATAATAATTCTGTATGATGTATACTTACCCCATAAAAATCAACCATGGAGTTCTTGATCGATTGACTGAAGCCATGTCCTCTTGCATCCATTGGTACTGAATTAGTTGAATATACCCCATGGCGTAACTGAGAAAATGATAGAATTAAATTATAATGATACACCCTTTCAAAAACAATGCTAATGGTACAAGAAAGGAGATTCTACATTGACTTACTTGCTCAGAATTCACGTACCAATCTTGCTCTGTTGAAATCACTGTGAAGTGAACACCTGCTTGCTCAATAGAATACCATGGACTATCCATTGCTGAGATCGGCATTTGAAAATAAGTCTCGTATGCAACTCCACACTCACCACCGGAGTCAGAAGTTATATATACTGATCCGGAGTCGACGTAGTCCCTGAAAAAAAATTCAAAAGGAACATGGTAAAGACTTTCTCACTCAATACATGTTCAGCATATATTTGAGACTTTGATACTAACTGATACTAACTCATACCAACAGTAGTTCTTAGATTCAATGATTATATAATTAAAAGAATTGCTAAAGAAGAAATAAACTCTAAATATATATGAGTTAGAGAAGTACTAGTCACAAACATATTTGTGTAATAGCTCCAAAATTTTAAGCCCTAATTTAATACATTATCAATGTCGAGCTTGACACTTATATTTGTATAATAACTCTCTACACTAATCTAATTTAAAATATCATAATCATTTAAAGACTTGATCTAAATTGAAGTCTTATGATATTTCTATAAGTTGAGCTAATATATCACAAGTACGCTATCAACAAGTTATAAAGTGCACGTGGTTATTGAATTGAGCAACCATAAAAATCAAAATAATGGCATATTTATTGTGAAGACACTGTTATTTTATTCTTGTAATCATCCCCAGTCTATGCAAATAATTTGAAGAGATTGCTCAAGTGTATATAACAAAGAAAGTTACCTCTCGTGATTCCCAATAGCAGTCATATAGGAAATTTGCGATGCCACCGGGTGAATAAGTTGAAGGAAGAAGTCCCATTCTACCAAGAATCCTGTTGCGTAGCTTATGTCCCCAATATGGAAGATGGAGTCAACATTTACAGAATTCACTTCGTCAGTAATTGCACTAATCACTGAGAGAGCTCCCGGCTGCATGTGTTGCAAAACAAAAACAAAGTCTTTACTCTTTAGTTATTCGATACGACTAACAAAGGTTTGTTCTTACTTCGATCATTTGTACATGCAACAGTGTAATCCGAAGCTTGTGATAACTCTAACTATACTACGTAGCGTTTGAATGCACCAACCTCAATGTAGTGTTCGACTGAGTCATCACGAGGAGCCTTTTCCATATCACCAAATGTAATAAAATAGAGCTGATCCGATCCTCCAGCAGGTGGGGTCCGGAATGGATATTGATTACTCCAACCAGCTGAATCACTGCATTATAAGTAATGGCACCTGTTTTAGCTCTTTTAACATTTCTGGCATTCCTACCTTTTGTCTCAAATACAGAGCAATGACAAAATGCTCAAAATATACCCGGAGTTCTGAGATCACACTTGCACGTGTCCAAAATGATATATCGAAAATTATTGAGTGTAGTGACAAGATAGTCAAAGTTAATGAGCCATTCATCTAGTTGTCATCTTGAATACTATGATATCAGTCAGCGAGACGCAATACCTTCCGTATCAGTAGGAGGAGTTGGTTGAAGGTTGTAGCCCAGTCATGACTGCCGTATGAATGAATCCAGGATCATGCCACCCGAGTTTTTGGCGGGATTGGGTAGCACTGAGCCTATTATCAGTAAAACTATCATAATGAATATGCTAGGTGGAGGAACAAGGATTAAGATAGTTGATTCCGGATCAAAATACTAGGAGATGGCTATCGAGAGGTAAATAACTTGAGTTATGGGATTTGAGAACTTACTGCTGCACATATTTTCCTGCGTAAATGTACTCACTGTCGAATTTTGTGACAACCCATCTCCATATTGTACTTGTTGCGGTTGTTCATCCCCACCAACCCACGTCAGTCTCATCTGCACCATGTCAACAGTACGTGTTAAAAAGAAAAGCCCCTTTTGTTGGTGAGTTGGCTTAGCCCTTTTTGTCCATCAAAATCAGCAACCGGTGCTCCATAGAGGGGAAAAACAAACAAATAAAAAAAAAAAAAAAAAAAAAAACAAATACCGATGTCCCAGATGAATCGACGCACGAGAGATGTCCATAAAGTGGCATGTTTGGATTAGCAAAACTCAGAGGTTGCGACCTCCTCAAAATGCAAGGTGTATCGAAACCACCTGTGAAGAACACAAACTCAATGTCGGTTCTTATGTTTATCACTCGAAATGTCACGGAACCACTGCAAGTGGAGATCAAGCAGTCGCCAAACAGTCGCTCCTGGCAATCATTGATCGTGCAATTGAGATAGTATGGATCATTGCTCACGTACTGCGCCTGCAATTTTCATGAGCATATATTTTATTTGAGAAGTCAATGTTGTGTGTGAATACGTAACTCAGATATCAATTTCAACGGCTGGAGTCCGTGTACCATTAGTTATGAGCGTGCTATGAATTGTTTAATTGGATGAGAAACAACTTGTGTACGAGTTTTTCTACAGTTTCAATGTTTGCCTCCTAAATATGAGCTTGTTTTTCCTAGATTAAATTTAAATGGTTAACAACAAGATTGTCTTCCTAAATGATGCAGTGTACTTCCATTTTCCATGTATTTTCTTTCTGTTATCAGTCAAAAGTTATAACAAATCTGCCTTTTCGTTACATGTTTTAAGTTTCAAATTCATAAATGCATGTACCTTGACTGGATATTGGCATAGAAGAGGAAGATCACTAAGGTCGCCAGTCTGTGCATAAAAACTCTCGCTCAATGGACAATCTGTGACGCTGCATTTATGTGGTAGATGAAGCAATGAATACATAAAAAAATATGTAATATATAATCTAAAGCATACAATACATTCTTTCCGGATAGGTTTCTTACTTTGCTGTAGAAGGTGAAATCATGGCAATCCAGTCGCTACTTGAAGGAATCAAAACTCCACTGACCGTAACCGTGAGATATTCCACGTCTGACAGGGAGGAGTTTGGACTCACTTGAATGTTGAGATAGGGGTTCGGATCAGGGCACTCGAGTAGTCTTTTTCTGTTTAGGACACGAAACTCTGATATGGGAATGCGTTCACCATGCTCAGCCACCGTGACGGCAGCCAAAGGATTCAGTGATGCTGAAGCAGAAGAACTAGAAGAATAACCGAGTATGCCAATAAGTAAGACGAGCCATAGTTTAAGGAAGCAACAAGAAGCTGAGGAGTCCATTGAGAAGAAGGGCAACGGCGAAAGGAAGGCCTAGAATAACTGAAAACTTGATAGTTGAGCAACACAAATCTTGGGATTCTAGTTTCCCTGTTCTCTTTCTATATCATTACGATCCATCGAAATAGGTTGCCAGAAAAGAGATCTTGACATGAACATTATAAGATGTCCGTAGTATATAGCAAAGAGACCTGCAGGTAATAAATGGGCAAAGGTTACATGGGGAAGCTAACTTGCTTGCCTTAGCCGGTGACAATGAGGGTGAGGTTGATATAGGGGACTAGACAACCCTAGCTATAATGTTTTTCTTTCCTTTTCCTATTTACCTTGCTCGAAATTTGTATTAATTAATCTTTCGTTATCACCTGAAATCAGCATTTGTAGCGAAAGCATTGTCCAACACTCTTAATCAACTATTTGAAGCAAAAGGGTTTTCATCAGTTCAACTGCAGAAAAATCCATCATGCCACCTTTGGACATTAAAGTTGAATGACTATTAAGCGAATAGAATGTCTTTATCCAAAAATAAGAAATAAAAAACTAAGATTGATGTTAACTGGATATGAATTTTAACCAAAACTAAGATTGCTTCCAGTTGGGTTCTCAAAACACAAACGCGGTTAACCTATTCTTATCGGTTGTTCAAATCTCTTACCTCTCTTCGAATTTTCAATAACTTTAAGTTGGATGGATAATTTTCCAAGAAAGGAACAATTTTATTCGACCCCGGGGGCATATACTTTGACAGGGAGTATTAGAGGCGGCGTAGAAGAGATCTCTGATGCAGGAAAATGGCAATTTCGTAGAGGACTCGTGATCATTAAGGACACTGTATTTGACTTTTTGGGGGATATCATGCGTTTCGTCTATTGCTAGGTAATTATGTGGGAAAGTTCGATTAATCATCCAAGGTAAAAGCATGCGAATAATTTAGTATTGCTTATAAAAGCGAGAAATGAAGTGAATTGTGAGTTTAACAGGTTCTACCTTCTAAAGAATTTAACGGAAAGAATAATAATACATTAATCTATTAATTGACCAAACCTTTGAGTTTGACATGTGAATTTCTTATCTTTATTTTTTTCTTTGGCAAGAAGATTGAGAAAGAGCCATCTCCGAAATTCTAAAACACCTATATATTATATTATTACGAATAAAAGCGAAAGAGAATTTGAATAGTGACTTCAATAAGTTCCATCTTGGATTTAAAAGTATGACAGCACATTAAATTATCAATTGACCTAAATTATTTAAGTTTCTCATGTAAGTTTCTTTTTTCTTTTGCAATGATATAGAAAAACGCCCCTGTCCAAAATTCCAAAGAACCCAAAGTTGTTTACTTTTAAGAACTTTCAGCTTAGAAATGTGGAGAAATGACACAATGGCGTTCGAAAATGCTTCACAAGCCCTCTTAAACTAGTGAGGTACCAAGCCCATCACCGGAGCTTTAAATTTTATTTATAGGTTTATGTTAGTCGTCAATCGCAATGCAGAAGAAGCAAGTCACCCCCGACAAATTTAAGAGACAACGTATATTGTACTTACCTTTTGGCAGGTAAAAATAGAGTGAGGGGTGCAAATCTAAGCCTCTAATGCATAACAATTATCTAAACATAAGAACTTTTACATGACCAAACCGACAACTAAAATGGGTACCACTGTGTAATGATAAATAATGCATTATCCTAACTCCCCCAACCTCAGTATTATCACAATATTCAAAGAAATCCGAATTTTAGGATCTAAAAAGCAAATCTGCGTTTCTCTCTCTTTCATTTACAATTTCTAAGTAAATGACGACTAAACGATCTTGGATTTGGAGCTAACATCATCTACTATTATACTTTTTTTCTTTTTCTTTTTCTTTTATTTTCCCCTTTGTGCTCCTTTCCTTTCCTACCTTTTCTCGCATGACAGTGTCTCCTTAAGTGCCTTTCATTATGACAATGAAAACACTTTATCTTGTTGTTACCTGACTTTGATCTAGGCCTGCTTCTACTGCCTTGATTTCTATTATTGTTTCTGCCTCTAACTATCAAACCACTTCCACACATCGGTATATTTGTTTTTACCGTTCTCCTTAATTTGGTTGAGTTTAAAGAGACATTAATGTCCTGCATAGTGATAATATCATGACCATAAAATAGAGCAATAATAAGATTGTCATAAGATTTAGGCAAAGAACACAATAATATTGATTCACATCGATATTTTGCAGGTCTTACACAATTTTATTGAATTCATCAATATGTCTGTCAAGGCTACCTTAAGAGTGTTTTGTGGCTTATAGACGGCTCATTACATTCCACCATGTTCCGCAGGCACCCACTTGGTGGCTATTCCTTAAGGTTTCTCACCATGACACATCAGCTTGGCTAATCCTTGTAGTTCTTCTCTATGATTTGAATAACAATTTAACGAGTGTGACTATTTTGTCAAAAGGCCATGATCTTGTAACAAGCCACACCCAATTAAGAGCTTGCCATTATCTTTGACATTTGTACCCAGAGCATGTATCTCTTCTCCATATTTATTTTCTTCTTATGAGTTGTATTTTCTCCTTTTGGTTTAAATAGGAGTCTAGACTGGTGCAGAAGGAGATACACTTGGGAGGTAGAGAAAAGACGCATCGATTTAATCACTAATGGGAATCTATTGCTTGCGAATTCCTTCAAACTTAAAAAGGACTTGCGTCCACTTGTAGAAAACTTTTGATGTCAAGTCTAGTAGTGACTAAGATTTTATTCCACTTCTTTATTGAGATGGCCAGAAAAGACATGCTAATAAGCCAATTGATGTGTTTAATTCAATTATTGTGCACTTGTTGTAGAAACCATTAAAGCTGTGCGATTTTTCCATGATTAACTTTGGTTTAACAATATAAACGAAGGATTTAGCCAACAGATCGAATGGAATCAGCGGTTTGAAAACCGTCAATCGAATGATACCCCTTTCGTATTCAAAAGTCACATGAAGATAAAAGACATCTCAACATCTCGCTAGAAGATGTGGCTCCAAAATAGTTTCGACTTACATTTGGCTAAGCTCATAATGAAGTGGACAGCAAAAGGCAAACTATGTTTATTTATATTCACCGCTACCATTTCAATTCATTATATCTTCTCAAAGCACATCAAGATTTATTTTATATCCAAGAAATAACTGCATAACTCATCCTTGATGCTTTCCAAAGGGGGAGGTACTCGCGCTGTCTCTCTCTCTGACCACAACACTTCATTAGAAACTTGGAGTTTTAACAATCCGAAAGCTATCCTCAACTTTCTTCGTGACTGAATTTACAAACTGCCAGAGAGGAGGAAATGAGTGAGAGAGTTTATAGGAATGAAGGTTTCTTTTATGTAGAAACAGCAAGCAACTTACCTCTAAGTTTAACTCTTTCTTTGTTGCATGCCCTCTCAGATAACCATACTGGGAAGACCTTGATAAGCTCCAACTATCCGCCTGTTCCAATAGCAAGAGTCGAGTTCAGTTGTTAGAAACATGCATAAATTTGTATATGATTCCATATTAACATATAGGAGGGGACTGCCGATCAAAGGTCTGCTTACATGAAGGGGGAACTTGTCCAAGGCAAAGCCAGCCATACCAAGAACTGCATGTACTGGGGCACTATAATTGCTGAGATCATATACGTCTATTCCATTTTTATCTTTCCTAGGCAAGGCCTTGCATTCTTCATGGTAAACCGAGCAGGTTCTCTCATAATTATGAACATGGCCAAAGAGAGCCACATCAACCTGTTTAATAGCAATAAGAGAAAACCAATTTCGCTTCAATCCAAACAAAGCAAAAGCACATTTCACATCAAAGAAAGAATAACTACCTAGAGCGAAAAGACTTACTTTGTTTTCCAAGAGCAATGGTTCTACTTTCTTTCTAAAAAGTTTGTCCACGTGAGCTAGTCCGTGTAAGGAGGAATACATGGGTCTATGCCTGCAATTTACATATAAAAGAGTTTGTTCTAACTTACGAAACTTTGAGCGCACAGCTACAAGATTTGAAACAATCAATGGTATGCACGAAACTTAAAGAAAGCAACAGACAAAATATAAATTATATGCTGACATCTGAAGTGTAACTTCCCTTTGGGTCTAACGAGTTTCTGAACTTGAATTACCTACCATTGAAGCCTTTGTTTTTAAGTCTTGACTCCATCTTAGAGATGATTGCAGGAATGGCAGGCTTTAGGTTCAAGTTTCTTTAGATTTCTAGGCATACCGATAAAGACGTTCTTGCACAACATGTTTTAGCTGTTTTTATTCTAGATTAGCTTCGGTATGCAATTAAAGTTGTATATAAGGATAAATTAATGATGATCTTAAATAAAGAACAGTGTTAAAACATACCACCCCACAAACTAATTTAAACTCCATGTCCAGCACGAAGAAGTATTAATACTAATTTGAAGGACAAATTCAATACAACTAAGTTTCACTTACCCCATAAAAATTATCCATGGAGTTTTTGACCGATCAACCAAAGCCATATCCTTTTTCATCCACTTATACTGAAACATATAAGCATACAAAAGAATGTGATACCAAATTAGATATGGAGAGAAATATAAAAGATATAATTATTTTCTTACCTGCTCAGAATTTGGAAACCAACTATGCTCGGTAGAAATCACTATGAAGTGGACACTTGCTTGTTCAATGGAATACCATGGTTTATCCTTTGCTGAAGTTGGCATGGGAAAGTATGTTTCATAGGGAACTCCACATTCTCCTCCCGAATCAGGATTTATATATAATGATCCAGATCCTATATAATCCCTAAAAAAAAAGAGAGAGAAAGTGGTAAATACAGTAGTCAATTCCACATATAAAAAAAAAAAAAAATCTCACATGCATGCAAATGAAAGAAATAGATTATGGAATTTATACAACTTGAATCTCAATGTACATAACTACCAAGAAACCCAGGAGATATTCGACACTAATGGTTTTAGCTTTTGGAGTGGTATATCAATAGTTTAGCTTAAAAAATGACATTTAAATTTATTGTTTATCTTTTTTTTTTCTTAAGATGAAAGAACTTCATTAACAAAAATCTGATTGGTGGATCATATTTAGTAAGATGTAGATGAATTATACATGTACTATTTCGAGGAATGACAAACATGATAAGAATGCTTGTTCAAGCATGCAGATGAGGAAGCTACCTCTCATGGTTTCCAATTGCAGTCATGTAAGGAACTCGTGATGCTACAGGGCTTATTTGCTGAAGGAAAAGATCCCATTCGACTAAAAAGCCAGTGGCATAGCTTATATCTCCAATGTGAAAGATTGAGTCTATCTTATTAGAATCAACCTCATCAGCCATGGCTTTAGTCACTGAAAGAGACCCTGGCTATGTATCACGAATGGAAAACAGGGTTAGCACATGAACTTCTTTATATTGAAGAATGTTTGTACTTAAGGAGCTAAAATTTGTTTTTTTCTTTTTTTGAAAAGGTAAGTCTACATTAATAAAAATTAGTGTATAGGACATATCTCAAAATTAGAAGAATTACAAAAGCTACAAAACATTGAATTACAGTTATATGTAAGAACATTAAAATCATCATCATATATATTCAAGATTTCTTCATTTTGGCTTGTAATAGACTTTCTTAGCTCAAAACCTTGATGATTTGTCTGCGATTGAATTTTAGTTCTACCTATTTGCGACATAAAGTGCGTCCTACCTGAATGTAGTGCTCGACAGCAGCATCGCGAGGGGCCTTTCCCATATCGCCAAATGCTAAGAACCTGAGCTCATCGGATCCTCCTGCCGGTGGAGTTCGAAATTGGATTTGTTCACTCCATCCAGCTAAGTCACTGCAGTTTTTTTCTTTAATAAATAAAAGGATTCACAATATATATATATTCAAGCACATACACAAACAACTAGACGATGAAAGTGGTCAACAACTTGGTCATAGTAGCGTTATTATATCTGTAGAAGAATGCATTTTCCTTTTGAAATTACTAGTTGGTACAATGAAGTTTGCTCTAACCTTCCGTATCTGTAGGAAAAAGTGCTTGATGGCGCAAGTCCTGTCATCACGGCAGAGTGGATGAATCCCGGGTCATGCCATCCAAAGTCCTTTGCTGGACTTGGTAAAAGTGAGCCTGTCAATTTCAGAACAATGGAGCAAAATCTAAGTACAAAATAAAGCAAGGACAAGGATAACGTACAAATGAATTTTGGAATCTACTAAAATGTATGATATTGGCCACCGTTTGTAATAAGTAGCTCCCTTTCCACATGATTGTCACTAATAAGGTGCTAAATATAAATTTAACACAGTCCAAAGAGAATACCTCTAACAAAAAGGAGCATTCATACAAACCTAATGATTTGCTTATCCTGTATATGTATAAAGAGAGAACATTTTGTCTTAAATCCTTATGCTTGGGATCAAAGGAAAAAGAAAACGTATGTTGAGGAACTCACTACACATATCAGCTTGTGAAAATGTAGCAACTTCGGAAGTCACTGTTTTTCCACCATATTGCACTTGCTGAGGTGCCTTATCCCCACTAACCCATGTTAATTTCATCTGCACCACAAATCATGTTCAGGAGTCAAAATAAAAATATTTCTTCCCATGGTTTCATAATAGATTAGACAGAAGCATACGATGCTGATAAATCAGCAGAAACAGATGCATCTCCGCTTGAATTAGCAGTACCCATTGCTCAAACTCAAGTTTCCAAGCCTTGTTAGCAAAACTAACATATATAGAATAATGGCATGTTGATCATCGCCAAAGTAGTTCCACCATGATTTCTATACATGTATCGCCGATGCTAAATACTAGATGGGAAAAGACGGAAACTCACCGAGCTTCCAGTCGAATCTATACTTGAGATATGACCATACAATGGCTTCTTTGGATTGGCGAAATTGATAGGGCCTGACCGAGTAAAGACACAAGACATCTGAAATCCCCCGCCAAAGAACACGAATTCGATGTCGGTTCTGATATTAACAACATGAAATGTTAACGTTCCTTCGCAAGTCCTGACTTCGCCACCGCCCTTCCTATTTTTCCTGACTTGCCTCTTCTTGCAGCTGAGATAATCTGGATCTTTACTCAGGTACATTGCCTGCAAATTGTAAATACAAAGTTGAACATGTAATAATGTATATGTTCAACGTTTAGACATTTAGCAGTGTTAATCAACAACTTCAACATTGTCCGTTCAGTATAAAGAAATATAGAGGGAAAACTTCCAGTTCTGCATGTTTAAGAAACAAAGCACACAGAAAAAAGGCTCAACGAACTATATTAAAACTGGAAGGTGTATTTTAGAGGAAAGTGAAGTTCATTTCTTAAAAATTCTTTGAAAGATAACACTGTTACTTAGCGTAAGATTCGTTGATCTAGAGTAAAATAACCCCAATTAGATGGAAGGTCTGCTGGGAGACGGCAAGAATGACATGCAGTTTTCATGCTTCCATGCCATAAGCCATTCTAAAGATTCTAAAGTCATTGGTTTACCTTAACAGGATAGTGGCAGAGCAAAGGAAGTTGGCTGAAGTCTCCAGTTTCCTGATAAAGAGCGAAGTTCAACAAGCAACCCGAAGTACTGCATTTGCGGGAAAGAGGGAGCAAACACCCACAAATAAAAACATCATAAGCACACCACAATGATATATTTCAGAGTAAATAGAATTTTTTCGATGTGTAAAACATTCTTACTCGGAATGAGCTGGTGAAATCATGGCGACCCAATCAAGCTTTGTAGGAAACATAACTCCACTAACCGTAACGTTTACGTACTCTTGGTCCGGAATGTTAGAATTAGGACTAACTCTAATTTGAATATAAGGGTTCTGAATTGGACAATCGGAAAAGCTTTTTCTATTTAATATCCGAAAAGTCGATATGCCAGTGTGATTTCGGTGCATTGATGTAGAATTGGTGATCAAAGATTGAAAATAGGAGGAGGTAGAAGAAGTAGAAGAAGCAAGAGAGATAATGAGTGTGAAAAAGAAAAACTTGAAAACCCAAGACATGTCGGAATGCTCCATAGACAATGTAAAGAACAAAAAAAGAAATGCAGAGGCTTAAATTTGAACTGAAACTTGGGTTTCCTTTATAGGCTCTCAGTTAGAGTGGTTCCTACAAATGTGGAACTTTCATAGGATTACGTTATCAGATGCTAACTATCCAGTAGAGTGGGTCCTAAAAGAGTGGAACTTCCACCGGATTGTATTATCCGTTGCTAACTCTCGGGAGAGGGGAGATAAGAGGCTTCGTGTCTTTTTGACATTAAGTCAAGGGAGAGACTCCAAGATGCTTGAGTTTTGAGTATTTAATATTAGGTTTTATATTATTGTTGAGTTTTGTTTTTAGTTTTTCTTTTATTATTTACTTTAAATAAGATCTAAGATTTGTGGTAGAAAATTGTTTTGTGATTAAAAATTGAATATTAATCTCTATTGAAAATAAAGTTTAAGGTTTAAGGTTTAAGGTTTCGTATTATAAATTCTTTTATGATAATTGGCATCAGAAAGACGGCTTGTCGTGGGTGTTTATCTCATCCAACTCACAGCCTCTATCCACTTCATTTAATTTTTTATTTTGATTTTTGTATTTCAAAATTTGTTTTTTGAATTTTGTAAATCCAATTTTGCAATTCTTTATCAATCCTTATTTGATGGATTGTCAAGACCCAAGAGAGTCAAGAAGGACTTAAGCTTTGTGTATCTAATAATAAGTTTCATATTATTGTTAAGTTTTTTAGATTATTAGGTTTTATTTATTATTTCCATTAAATAAGATTTAGGGTTTGAAAGAGTCCAAACACAAATATGTTAATAATCCTAAACCCAATTGTATTAGGCTAGAAGCTAGGTTTATTTAATAAGAAGTAGAGATAAGGAATGATAGAGAATTATTTTATAATTGAAACTTGAGTATCAATCTTCGTTGAAGAATGAACTTAAGATTTTAATCTTATGAACTTTTCTAATGATTTTCTACCATTATAAGAGATTCTGTTTAAATTGACTCTGAATTTATAGTTGTTTTCACCGAGTGCAATGGTCTCCGAGCTTTGAGATTCTAGTTTGGTTTTTAAGATCTTAGGTTTATGAGCATGCTTATACACTTCTATTTTAGTTCTTTTTTTTTTTTTTTTGACACGCTTAGTAGTACAGTTTCACATTTTGAAGTCCGAACTCAATGGCATAGGCCTCTAACTAGACGCCTCGTGCTTTTTACTTACGCAGATTTTTTTCCTGCTTAGCTTTACAGATCTTTCAGCATTCATGGATATGCTTGTGTCCATTGTCTTGACATGCTTTGTGTTACAAAAGTATGTCCTGCGTGCATCTTTTAATAATCATGAACGTGCCGCATCATATGGCATGACTCACGAGACTGAGATTTCAGTTAAATACAGACATTCTTCAAAGCTGTTCAGAGAGTTGTAAGACATCTTTTTATAAAGAACATACCAGAACTAGTCGATCCAAATGTAACTACGAAATAGTTATTCACTTTCATAAAATGTGAATAGCAAACGAAAATTTTATCCAGTCTCAAGACCTGATCAAGTCTTGATATAACATCAAATGTGTATTTATATATTGGGGAGGTCATTAGGACTTTTCATTTAAAAGCACAATCAATATGAGAGCGTTCATTGGAAAATCCTCCTCAGAAAGAAGAGGTACTATAGTTCTCCGTCTCTTTCTCTATTCACCTCATCGACTTTCAATCTCTAAACTTGGTTTTGGAAGTTACCTTGACAGGGTAATGGCATTGTAGAGGAAGTTTACTCAGATTGCCAGTCTCTAAACACATAACCTCATCCAAAGGACATTTTGAGACACTGCATTGGAACATTAAAACAAAGTGAATGAAAAAGTAAAATGGAATAACAACAATAGTAAGGAAACACATACAGAAGTATGAGTACGGGTTCGTCTGTCTACTTACTCCGAACGAACGGGTGAAATCTTGGCTACCCAGTCAGTCTCTTCCGGAACCAAAACTCCACTAACAGTAACAGTGACATTTACAACGTCGGGAAGGTCGGAATCTGGAGAAACTTGTATTTGGAGATATGGGTAGGGATCAGGGCAGTCGGTTAACAGCCTTCTAGTGACTAATTGAAAATCGGAGAAGAAAGTATGTTCCCGGTGTTCTTTAACAGATTTGGAAACCATGCCATAGAAATAGCAGATTTGTTATATGGTTGTTCCTTTGAAGTACTCAAGTCTCATTTCTGCTAGCAGCCTTCTCAACCAAACAAACTGGCTAGCAGCTGTAGAGACAGCAACAATGCACCTTGGGATTGCTTTCTTGATGACCAGCTGAAAAACAAAGCTTTTGCCCATCGACTCTTTACTTGATCGGTTCAGAAACAAAGATTTTCCTACTTTACCAATTATGATTTCCTTGATTATCATGACAGGGCAATTGCTTACAGTGGACTTGTGATGAAATCTTGAGCTCGGAAGACCAAGGCGGCACAGAAATCGAGCCCGAGGCCGGCACAGAAATTGGGCCCGGGGCCAGCACTGGTTCCTCCATTGGAATTGTTCGGAAAGGATCCATACATGTCTCACAACAAGTCATTGTGTTCGATAATTCTTCCGATATCAACAGTTCACCCTCTCGTGAACTATTGACCTCGGAAAAATTATCGAACACAATGACTCATTGTGAGACATGTTCGGATCCTTTACGAGCAACTCTAATGGAGGAACTAGCACCGGCCCCGGGCCCGATTACAGCGCCGGCCCCGGGCCCGACTGCTGTGCCGGCCCTGGCCTCGAGCCAAGCTCAAGCTTTCATCACAAGTCCTGCACTTGTGCCATAAGAAGTCGCCCTCTCGTGATGCTTGTCGCGTCCCATAATGTGAACCGATCAAGTAAAGAGCTTACCTGTTTTCTTCGGCGGTTTATGGAGGAAAAAGACCACTCCATGTAGATGAAAAAAAGTAATATAAACTGACCAATGAGCAGCCGATTTTTGAAATACATGAGATAAATTTGTATTTCTTATGGCTTTATAATATGAAAATAAATAAATGCCCATCTTGCCCCGCATAGCTGCCACCTTTGAATTTGAACCACAAATAATGCCATTTGCTTGAGATGCAGGAGAACGCTAAGGAGAGACTCGACTTGTAATTGTCTTTGCAAGTGATGCTATTGAATCAAACTTCCTCTGCAGAATGCATAAGAGATATCAATATGGAACTATTTTCCCTCTACTCAAAATAGAAAAAAGTGAGTATTATATCCACAACCACACTGTCTATAAACAAGATATATGGATCACTAAAACCATACCTTAACACCATTGATGTTCACAGCACCTCCAGACAAGCTTTTTGAGCCAAGAATGTTGTCCTCATCATTAATGAACACCCTTTCATCAAGTTCACCCTTATTGCGAATTGCATCTTCATAATCCTTTTCCAGAGTATCTAAACTAGATAACAAAGATGAGTCCTCCAGTAGATCTTCAAAATACATCAAACCATCTGCACAAGTATCAGAAGCTCAAAAGCATAACTAAATAAATCTATATAAAAAATTACAAGATCCATGGCTATAAACCCCATAATATGCAACTTCACATTCATAAAATATCTCACAAAGCCTAATAATCATGTCATTTAAACCATTGTAATTAAATTACATCATAGCTCTAACACAATAAACTAGAATATAATATTTACACAAACAAAAGAACATTCCATAAACTAAAAACACAAAAGTTATTACCAAAGCGTCTTCAGTTCACAAGAAGTTTGGACAAATCTGCACATCAGGAAGAGGGGAAGCTGTCTGAAGAAACGGGGAGAAAACGAGCTTCCACGCGCCTTCACCACGCGCCGGTGACGCGCCGCCGCGAACCACCGTTATTCACAGAAACCACTGGGAAACGTCGGGGATGATACCTCGAGTGCAGATCTGCAAAATGATTTCTCTGATTCGCTCCAGAAACGCGCAGATCTGAGAAAAACTCCAAGTCGGCGCCCACCGTCTCTCGCCGGAATCTGTCTGAAGAAACGGGGAGAAAACGCGCTTCCACGCGCCTCCACGCGCCTCTCGCCGGGATCAGCCGTGAAATCGCCACGAAACCGCTCCAGAAACGCCGGAAGTAGCACAGATTGGCCGGAGATGCTTGCAGATTGCCTAAAATGAGCTCAGATCGGCCGAAAATTAGCCCAGATCGATCGGAGATGGGACCCGCCGTCGCGCTACCACCCCTCTCGACTGGGTTTCGGTCGCCGGAGAAAGCGAACGCAGACGGCGTTCCGGTCGGCTTTCACCCAACCGTCCCGCGCCGGCGCTGGTTTCCCCGCCGCTTTTCTTTCGGCCGGTATATCAGGTTATTTAATGATTTGTATGGGATATGACCACTCTTTGGCTAATCTTCTCCTATTTTTTCACCGTAGGAAATTCTTCAGTTCAACTTGAGGCAGTGAGAAGAAGCATCCCTACAGAGACGACAGTTTAAAGTGGGAAAATAATGAATGAGAAAACAAGGCTATCATTCTTTGCTTTACTTCCTTCCTATGTTTTTCTTCCTTTTTCTACATACAAGTATTGGAATTTGGTTTTGAAAGAAGTATGAAAGGGACGTTGCGGATTTTAAAGTGAGAAAACAATGTGCTTTTGGATCCATCATTTATCGAGACTACAGCAAGGGTGCCTAAATTAGGCCAACACTTCATGTGGTGGCTTTGCTTGCTTTTTTGTTGCTCTCGATGATCGGTACCATGAGCTTTCTTACTGTTCATTTGGCTTTTCAATAGAAAGATTGAATGGTCCTTCGCCTTCACTAATTTTCATCAATTGCCCACACTTCTGTCCTTTTTTCTCACGGCCAGAAACACGTCAACAAAATAATGGTGAGTCAGCACTTGCATCAGTTGCCTAATGATTTGCTTACCCTCCCCCAAGTTAGGGTTTATAGTTTTTGCAATTTTGATTTTATGGCGAATCTCCAATTCCGATTCCTACAAACCTAATGATTTGCTTACCCTCCCCCAAGCTAGGGTTTATAGTTTTTCCAATTTAGATTTTATGGCGAATCTTCAATTCCAATTCCTTTCAACTCGTTTTTTAAATTGTACACTGGCTTTCCAATTTATTCTAAATGCCGTGGTTCAAAATTGTGCATCTAAACTACAAATGGTATCCTGGCATACTTTTGGATGTATTTGTCAAAACTGTTGCAACCATAAATGCTATTTTGCAAGATTTAACGACACACTTCGCATCTTCATGTTGGGTTACTGCGACCACTCTATCCTTTGTCATTAGAAATATCTGTCGACTAGACTAAAAAAATTTCCATCTCAACAGTTTCCTATAAAAAGCATGACTTCTCCTCCCTTGGTCAGCTATAGGGGGATCGGAATGCAGGCAAAACTCCATAGGCGTTGAGGAGCCATAGTAGCAAACATAAATAAATACATATTTACACACACAAGTACATGGTTGATGATATAGATAGAGTTGCCCTTCTTCTGTATTTCCCCAAATAACTTTATGATCCTACAAATCATCAATGTCTGTATCTAGAGTTGTTTCCCAAGGAAATGTTCGAAATGGGAAGCCGGGAAGTATCAGGAATTGCATTAGTCACGTACGGACTCTTGTGATGCACAAACCAGGAGGAAAAATAAGAATTATTATAAACATTTGAAGTTGTTGTTCTTTATGGAATATAGTATATATATAAAATAAAATAAAAAAGAATTATTCGACACAACATTAAAATGTGTAAATTGATAATTGTTATTGGAAGTGCAATTCTTTGAAATAAATATGATAATTCTTTGAATAGGTAGAACCTTTTACCTATATGGTTCACTTTTTTTCAAAAAAGTTTATATAGTGTTACTTTGGTCGACTGATCTCAATAAATAGAGATTTTAGGTACATCATGCAAATGCACAGATAAACTGAAGTACTTGGAGGGTCTTTCACTCTTACCTATTAAATAAGTTGTGGATTATTTTTAAATTATCTTCTATTTTCCTTCAGCTGTAGTAAAGAAGTTCTAGGCGCAATATCTTTGCCTTAAATTGCAACAATCGCAGTTAAAAAGCTGTAGGCAGGGAAGATTGATCTCCGAGATTATCTAGTAATGTTTCTTTTGTTTATTAACTTTGACAATGCTGGTGAAAGTTCTTGGAAACTAAAGGTAGTCTACAGAATTTGGTTAACTCTTCCCAAGACTTGGTTCCCTTCCGACGCTTGAACTCAACATCAAAACTTCTTTTACTTCACAATATTTTTGGATTACAGAAAAAAGTCAACATCAAAACTTTCTTTACTTCACAATATTTCTGGATTACAGAAGAAGAAATGGTTTTTATTCGTAATAAATGATTAATTTACACAAGGGATGGTTTTATTCGTAATGATTTGTTACTTCGCAATAACAACTGTAGCTAATAGACAATTTTATCTAAGAGAGGAGGTATACATAAATTAGATATCAAGCGTTTTGTCTTTTGCTGGGTAATTATGTGGGAAAGTTCAATTAATCATCCAAGATAAAAGCATGCAAACAATTGCTTATAAAATCGAGAAATGAAGTGAATTGTGAGTTTAACAGGTTCTACCTTGTAAAGAATTTAACAGAAAGAATAATAATACATTAATCTATTAACTGACCAAACTTTTGAGTTTGACGTGTGAATTTCTTAGCTTTATTTTTTCCTTTGGCAAGAAGATCGAGAAAGAGCTGTATCCGAAATTCTAAAACAACCATACATTATATTATTACAAATAAAAGTGAAAGAGAATTTGAATAGTGACTTTAATAAGTTCCATCTTGGATTTAAAAGTATGAAAGCACATTAAATTATCAATTGACCTAAATTATTTAAGTTTCTCATGTAAGTTTCTTTGTTCTTTGGCAAGGATATAGAAAAACGCCCTGTCCAAAATTCCAAAGAACTCAAAGTTGTTTACTTTTAAGAACTTTCAGCTTAGAAATGTGGAGAAATGACCCAATAGCGTTCGAAAATGCTTCACAAGCCCCTCCTAAACTAGTGAGGTACCAAGCCCATCACCGGAGCTTGACAAATTTAAGAGCCAACGTACATTGTAATTACCTTTTGGCAGGTAAAAATAGAGTGAAGGTTGCAAATCTAAGTCTCTAATGCATGACAATGAACTAAACATAAGAACTTCTACATGACCAGAACGACAACTAAAATGGGTGGCACTGTGTAACAATAAATAATGCATTATCCTAACTCTATCATAATATTTAAAGAAATCCGAATTTTAGGATCTAAAAAGAAAATCTGCGTTTCTCTCTCTTTCATTTACAATTTCTAAGTAAATGACGACTAAACGACCTTGGATTTGGAGCCAACATCATCTACTATTTTTTTTTTCTTTTCTTTTTTTCCTTTTTTCATTTTCCACTTCGTGCTCCTTTCCTTTCCTACCTTTTCTCGCATGACAGTTTCTCCTTTAGTGCCTTTCATTATGACAATGAAACACTTTATCTTCTTGTTACCTGAATTTGATCTGGGCCTGCTTCTACTGCCTTGATTTCTATTATTGTTTCTGCCTCTAGCTATCAAACCACTTCCACGCATTGGTATATTTGTTTGTCACCATTCTCCTTAATTTGGTTGAGTTTAAAGAGACATTAATGTCCTGCATAGTGATAGTATCATGACCATACAATAGAGCAATAATATTATTGTCGTAAGATTTAGGCAAAGAACACAATAATATTGGGTAATACAAGTCACTATGTGTGAATTAGTTTGAATCATGAGATATTTTATTGAATTCATCAATATATCTGTCAAGGCTACCTTAAGGGTGTTTTGTGGCTTATAGACGGCTCATTACATTCCTCTGTGTTCCGCATGCACCCACTTGGTGGCTATTCCTTAAGGTTTCTCACCATGACACATCAGGTTGCCTAATCCTTATGGTTCTTCTCCTTGATTTGAACTAAGGGCGTTATGTTTGGCTCTAATAACAATTTAACGAGCGTGCCTATTTTGTCAAATGGCCATGATCTTGTAACAGGCCACACCCAATTAAGAGGTTGCCATTGTCTTTGACATTTGTACCCAGGACATATATCTCTTCTCCATATTCATTTTCTTCTCATTGTAGAAAATGAGAAAACTTTTGATGTCAAGTCTAGTAGTGACTAAGATTTTATTCCACTTCTTTATTGAGGTGGCCAGAAAAGACATGCTTATAAGCCAATTGATGTGTTTAATTCAATTATTGTGCACCTGTTGTAGAACCCATTACAGCTGTGCGTTTTTTGCATGATTAACTTGGTTTAACAATATAAACGAAGGAATAAGCCAACAGATCGAATGGAATCAACCGTTTGTGAACCGTCAATCGAATGATACCCCTCTTATATTCAAAGGTCACATGAAGATAAAAGACATCTCAACATCTTGCTAGAAGATGTAGCTCCAAAATAGTTTCGACTTACATTTGGCTAAGCTCATATTGAAGTGGACAGCACAAGGGAACCATGTTTATTTATATTCACTGCAACCATTTCAATTCATTATACCTTCTCAAAACACATCAAGATTTATTTTATATCCAAGAAATAATTGCATAACTCATCCTTGATGCTTTCCAAAGGGGGAGATACTCTCGCTCTCTCTCTCCCTCCGACCACAACACTTCATGAGAAACTTGAAGTTTTTACAATCCGAAAGCTATCCTCAACTTTCTTTGTAACTGAATTTACAAACTGCCAGAGTAGAGGAAATGAGTGAGAAAGTTTATACGAATGAAGGTTCATTTTATGTAGAAACAGCAGGCAACTCACCTCTAAGTTTAACTCTTTCTTTGTTGCATGCCCTCTCAGATAACCATACTGGGAAGACCTTGATAAGCTCCAACTATCCGCCTGTTCCAATAGCAAGATCGAGTTCAGTTGTTAGAAACATGCATAAAGTTGTATATGATTCCATATTAACATATAGGAGAGACTGCTAATTAAAAATCAGCTTACATGATGGGGGAACTTGTCCAAGGAAAAGCCAGCCATACCAAGAACTGCATGGCCTTGCATTCTTCATGGTAAACCGAGCAGGTTCTCTCATAATTATGGACATGGCTAAAGAGAGCCACATCAACCTGTTTAATAGCAATAAGAGAGAACCAATTTCGCTTCAATCCAAACAAGGCAAAAGCACATTTCACATCAAAGAAAGAATAACTACCTAGAGTGAAGGCACTTACTTTGTTTTCCAAGAGCAATGGTTCTACTTTCTTTCTAAAAAGTTTGTCCACGTGAGCTAGTCCGTGTAAGGAGGAATACATGGGTCTATGCCTGCAATTTACATACAAAAGAGTTTGTTCTAACTTACGAAACTTTGAGCGCACAAATACAAGATTTGAAACAATCAATGGTATGCACAAATCTTAAAGAAAGCAACAGGAAAAATATAAATTATATGCTGACATCTGAAGTGTAACTTCCCTTTGGGTCTAACAAGTTTCTGAACTTGAATTACCTACCATTGAGGCCTTTGTTTTAAAGTCTTGACTCCATCTTAGAGATGATTGCAGGAATGGCAGGCTTTAGGTTCAAGTTTCTTTAGATTTCTAAGCATACCGAGAAAGACGTTCTTGCAAAACATGTTTTAGCCGTTTTTATTCTAGATTAGCTTCGGTATGCAATTAAAGTTGTATATAAGGATAATTAATGATCATCTTAAATAAAGGACCGTGTTAAAACATACCTCCCTAAAAACTAATTTAAACTCCTTGTCCAGCACCAAGAAGTATTAATACTAATTTGAAGGACAAATTCAATATAACTAAGTTTCACTTACCCCATAAAAATTAACCATGGAGTTTTTTACCGATCAACCAAAGCCATATCCTTTTTCATCCACTTATACTGAAACATTTAAGCACACAAAAGAAGGTGATACAAATTAGATATCGAGAGAAATATAAGAGATATAGTTTTTTAAATTTTCTTACTTGCTTAGAATTTGGAAACCAACTATGCTCAATAAAAATCACTATGAAGTGGACACTTGCTTGTTCAATGGAATACCATGGTTTATCCTTTGCTGAAGTTAGCATGGGAAAGTATGTTTCATAGGGAACTCCACATTCTCCTCCCGAAACATGATTTATATATAATGATCCAGATCCTATACAATCCCTAAAAAAAAAAAAAAGGAGAGAGAAAGTGGTAAATATAGTAGTCAGTTCCACATGAAAAAAAAAAAAAAAAATTCTCACATGCATGCAAATGAAAGAAATAGATTAGGGAAATTTTACAACTTGAATTTCAATGTACATAACTACCAAGAAACCCAGGAGATATTCAACACTAATAGTTTCAGCTTTTGGAGTGGTATATCAATAGTTTAGCTGAAAAAATGACATTCAAATTTATTGTTTATCTTTTATTTTTTAAGTTTTTTCTTCAGATGAAAGAACTTCATTAAACAAAAATCTGATTGGTGGATCATATTCAGTAAGATGTAGGTGAACTATACATGTACTATTCCGAGGAATGACAAACATGATAAGAATGCTTGTTCAAGCATGCAGATGAGGAAGCTACCTCTCATGGTTTCCAATTGCAGTCATGTAAGAAACTCGTGATGCTACAGCGCTTATTTGCTGGAGGAAAAGATCCCATTCGACTAAAAAGCCAGTGGCATAGCTTATCTCTCCAATGTGAAAGTTTGAGTCTATCTTATTAGAATCCACCTCATCGGCCATGGCTTTAGTCACTGAAAGAGAAACTGGCTATGTATCACGAGTGGAAAATGGGGTTAGCACATGATCTTCTTAATATAGAAGAATGTTTGTACTTCTGGAGTTAAAAATTGTTCATAATAGAGTATTAGAACGCGACCAAAGAGGACCAAACTGATAATTTGAGTAGCCAAAGGGAGTTACCTTATAGTTAAGCAGTAATGGTTCTATAGCATGAACAAAACTTGCATCCACATTAAGGAGTCCATCTGCTGAAGTATACATGGGTCTGTGCATGCATTTGCAATTTTGTTTCTCATTTTAGTTTCCAAATAAAATGGGATCACTTTTCTATCCTTTTTCCTTTTCATGCTATCTCCCAGAAATATACATGAAGGTATTTCTGAAATAAGATGGGCACAATAAAGAGCACACACCAGCATGCTTAGACCAATGTCGTGGCAGCTTTATCACGAAACAATCATAAAAAAGAAACAAATCGTTTTCGAGTTACTTACCCCATGAAAATTAACCAGGGAATTATTGATCGATGAACGGAAGCCAAGTCTTTTTTCATCGATTCATACTGATAACATTATTTTCAAGGCATAAGAAAGAGATGGACAAATATTAAGTACATCCAAGCTGATTATGAAAGGGTATATTAGAAGCTATACCATCTTACCTACTCAGAATTTTCTGACCAATCATTCTCAGTTGAAATTATTGGGAAATGGACACCTGTTTGTTCTATAGAATACCAAGGCTTATCCTTTGCTTGGATTGTCATTGGAAAATAAGTCTCATAAGCGACTCCACATTCTCCACCTGAATCAGGAGTAATGTATATTGAACCTGAGTCAGGGTAACCCCTAAAACAAAAAAATAAAATAAGATCAATCATGCATTGCTACTGATTCCGTGTTGTGCATCTCTATGTACTTGTTATAATCTATATTCCTAAAAGGTGACAACATATTCAGATTTGGGTAATAGTTGAAGCCAATATTGGTTTGGAAATTGCTTAACCGGAAAATGTATAATGAAGAAGTTTTCCCTTTTGGTTTTGAAATAAATAGAAAAAAATATTTCAAAAAATTAAAATTGTTTGGGTAAGAAATTATGTGTGACAACATGCTACAGAATATGATTCAGCTGGATTTCTCTATGCTCGTCAGAACAATTTTACCGGATGAAGATTTTCCATTTTGTAACTTCCGCTATCTGTTATTAATCCGTTTCAGCAGCACTAACTAATAATGCCACCCTGGAACAATAAGGAAGCAGTATGTCATCTATAAATAACGGGAATTGGGAATGTAAGGGCATTGAGAATTAAACATGTATTTTAGTTGTACCTTTGGCTTCGGCCAAGTCAGTAAAATCCCTTCCAACTTTCACTCTCTGTCTTATCCATTCGATTACTTATATTTCATCATTGGTAATCAAATGAAGAAACGTAGTGTCATTGACTAGGAAGACTTTCCCCTTACAAATCCAATCGCTAGATCCATGTAGTAGGCTTGCAAGACTCCGGATCACAATGCTAGGAGATGGCAAACCCCACTCAAGCACTAAAATTTGGGCTAAGGAGAAGTAAATAACTTGAGTTATGGGATTAGAGAACTCACTGCTGCACATATTTTTCAGTGTAAATGTATTTACTGTCGAAGTTTGTGACAACCCATCTCCATATTGTACTTGTTGCGGTTGCCCATCCCTATTAACTCCCATCAGTCTCACTTGCACCATGTCAAAGGTGGCATTTATTCATTTTCATATTATAAAGCCGTAAGAAATACAAAATTAGAATTTGAACCTTAATAAAGCCCACACAGACGCTAGCGTTGTCTTTCCTGTGTATTTCAAAAACCGGCTGATCATCGATCAGTTCATATTACTTTTTTTCATCTTCATCGGAGTGGTCTTTTTCCTCCAGAAACCGCCTAACCAGAGACAGCAAACAGGTAAGCTCTTTACTTGGTTGGTCTTTTTCCTCCAGAAAGAACTTACCTGTTTTCTGCCTCTGGTGCGGCAGTTTCTAGAGGAAAAAGACCACTCCGATGAAAATGAAAAAAGTAATATGAACTGATCGATGATCAGCCGATTTTTGAAATACACGGGAAAAACAACGCTAGTGTCTGGGCGGGGCTTTATTAATGTTCAAATTCTAATTTTGTATTTCTTACGACTTTATAATATGAAAATGAATAAATACCCATCTTGCCCCCGTAGCTGCCAACTTTGAATTTGAACCACAAAGAATGCCATTTGCTTGAGATGCAGGAGAACACTGAGGAAAGAGTGGACTTGTAATTGTCTTTGCAGGTGATGCTATTGAATCAAACTTCCTCTGCAGAATGCATAAGAGATATCAATATGGAACTATTTTCCCTCTACTCAAAACAGAAAAAGTGAGTATTATATCCACAACCACACTGTCTATAAATAAGATGTATGGATCACTAAAACCATACTTGAGCCAAGAATGTTGTACTCATCATTAATGAACACCCTCTCATCAAGTGCACCCTTACTGCGAACTGCATCTTTATAATCCTTGTCCAGAGTATCTCCAGTAGATCTTCAAAATACGTCAAACCATCTGCACAAGTATCAGAAGCTCAAAAGCATAACTACATAAATCTATATAAAGCCTAATAATCATGTCATTCAAACTATTGTAATTAAATTATATCATAACTCTAACACAATAAACTAGAACATATTATTTACACAAACAAAAGCAATACAGAAACTTGAATAAAACATTCCATAAACTAAAAACACAAAAGTTATTACCAAAGTGTCTTCACTTCACAAGAAGTTTGGACAACTCTGCACATCAGGAAGAGGGGGGAAAAGCTGTCTAAAGAAACAGTGAGAAAACGAGCTGCCACGCGCCAGTCACGCGCCGCCGTGATCCGCCGTTCTTCACAGAAACCACCGGGAAATCTCGGGGATGATACCTGGAGTGCAAATCTGCAAAATTATTTCTCTGATTCGCTCCAGAAACACGCAGATCAAAGAAAAACTCCAAGTCGGCGCCCACCGTCTCTCGCCGGAATCAGCTGTGAAATCGCCACGAAACCGCTCCAGAAACGCCGGAAGTAGCACAGATTGGCCGGAGATGCTTGCAGATTGCCTACAATGAGCTCAGATTGGCCAAAAACTAGCCCAAATCGATCGGAGATGGGTCCCGCTGTTGCACTACCATCCCTCTCGACTGGGTCTCGGACGCCGGAGAAAGCGAACGCAGACGGCGTTCCGGTCACCTTTCGCCCACCCGTCTGTGCCGGTGCTCGTTTCCCTGCTGCTTCTCTTTCGGCCGGTGACTATTCTCTCTCCTCTGTTCTCTCGACAAAACCCCTCTTTTTAGCTTTCATTCTCTTTCCTCACGTGTCCAGCTAAAACATGTGCCATTACAAGGTTCGGATTACCCTGTTAGAAGTAAGTTCAAACCTTTGTTTCGGTTTTTTCACAGGGCTTTAAGTGCTGTAAAGATGAAGCATTGACTAGTTTGCCTTTTGGTTCCACTTTTTATCGTTTATGGGCTACCCGAAAACTATCTTTTATGAGTTACCAAATCCTCCACAGCTTTTTGCAGAAATCTTCTATCATTATCATTTTCTATCCCAAAATGCCTGATCAAAGCCATCGTTAGAACTAAGAGTTCAAAAAAAAATGGGTGGTGGAGTAGCAGATAAAAAAAATTAAAAAAAAAGAACTAAATAAGAATAGATAATTTACAAGGGACATATTACATGTGCTCGACCCTTAGGGACCACTCATGTAGTGTGGTTCCTGCCCATACAATATGATATTTAGGGACGCAACCAGAAACCTAATAGTCAAAGGTGGAATATTTTATTTTATTATTTTAACTAGGGGGGGCGGATTCGGGAGGGTAAAGAATGTATTATTTTGTAGACTACTAAGTATCGTGAAATTAGTTTTAAAATAACTTGAAAATATTAAATTTGAATAAACAAATGAAGTCAGGTCAAAACTTATGAAGCCGTAACATTCAGCATGTTTAAGTACGAATATTGCTAAAGTTGTTTTCTACATATGCTAACAAAATTCTTCATGGAACTGCAAGGTAGCACAGTTTGTATCAGGTTATTTAATAATTAGTATGGGATATGACCACTCTTTGGCTAATCTTCTCCTATTTTCTCACTGCCGCCTACTCACTGTAGGAAATTCTTCGGTTCAACTTGAGGCAGTGAGAAGAAGCATCCCTTCAGAGACGACAGTTTAAAGTGGGAAAATAATGAATGAGAAAACAAGGCTATCATTCTTTGCTCTACTTCCTTCCTATGTTTTTCTTCCCTTTTCTACATACAAGTATTGGAATTTGGTTTTGAAAGAAGTATGAAGGGGACGTTGCGGATTTTAAAGTGGGAAAACAATGTGCTTGTGGATCCAACATTTATCGATACTACAGCAAGGGCCAACACTTCATGTGGTGGCTTTGCTTGCTTAACGAAACATCTTTTGTTGCCTCGATGTTTCAAATGTGTAAATTGATAATTGCTATCGGAAGTGCAATTCTTTGAAATAAATATGATAATTCTTTGAACAGGTAGAACCTTTTACCTATATGATTCACTTTTTTTCAAAAAAGTTTATATAGTGTTATTTTGGTCTACTTATCTCAATAAATAAAGATCTTAGGTGTATCATGCAAATGCACAGATAAACTGAAGTACTTGGAAGGTCTTTCATTCTTTCCAATTAGATAAGTTGTGGATTATTTTTAAATTATCTTCTATTTTCCTTCAGCTGTAGGAAAGATAGGTGCAATATCTTTGCCTTAAATAGCAACAATCACAGTTAAAAAGCTATAGGCAGAGAAGATTGATCTTACCTGCTCAGAATTTGGAAACCAACTCTGCTTAGTAGAAATCACTATGAAGTGGACACTTGCTTGTTCAATGGAATACCATGGTTTATCCTTTGCTGAAGTTGGCATGGGAAAGTATGTTTCATAAGGAACTCCACATTCTCCTTTTGAATTAGGATTTATATATAATGATCCTGATTTTATATAATCCCTTAAAAAAAAAAAGTGGTAAATATAGTAGTCAGTTCCACATGAAAAAAAAAAATTCTCACATGCATGCAAATGAAAGAAATAAATTAGGGAATTTTTACAACTTGAATTTCAATGTACATAACTACCAAGAAACCCATGAGATATTTGACACTAATAGTTTCAGCTTTTGGAGTGGTATATCAATAGTTTAGCTGAAAAAATGACATTTAAATTTATTGTTTATCTTTTATTTTTTAAGTTTTTTCTTCAGATGAAAGAACTTCATTAAACAAAAATATGATTGGTGGATCATATTCAGTAAGATGTAGGTGAACTATACATGTACTATTTCGAGGAATGACAAACATGATAAGAATGCTTGTTCAAGCATGCAGATGAGGAAGCTACCTCTCATGGTTTCCAATTGCAGTCATGTAAGGAACTCGTGATGCTACAGCGCTTATTTGCTGGAGGAAAAGATCCCATTCGACTAAAAAGCCAGTGGCATAGCTTCCCTCTCCAATGTGAAAGATTGAGTCTATCTTATTAGAATCCACCTCATCGGCCATGGCTTTAGTCACTGAAAGAGAACCTGGCTATGTATCACGAATGGAAAATGGGGTTAGCAAATGATCTTCTTAATATAAAAGAATGTTTGTACTTCTGGAGTTAAAAATTGTTTCTTTTTTTTTTTCCTTTTTTTTTGGAAAGGTAAGTCTACATTAATAAAAATTAGTGTATAAGACATGTCTCAAAATTAGAAGAATTACAAAAGCTACAAAACATTGAATTCCAGTTATATGTAAGAACATTGAAATCATCATCAAATATATATTTAAGGTTTCTTCATTTTGGCTTGTGATAGACTTTCTTAGCTCAAAACCTTGATGATTTTCCTACGATTGAATTTTAGTTCTAACTATTTGCGACATAAAATGCATCCTACCTGAATGTAATGCTCGACAGCAGCATCGCGAGGGGCCTTTCCCATATCGCCAAATGCTAAGAACTTGAGCTCATCTGATCCTCCTGTTGGTGGAGTTCGAAATTGGATTTGTTCACTCCATCCAGCTAAGTCACTGCAGTTTTTTTTTTTTAATAAATAAAAGGATTCACGATATATATATTCAAGCACATACACAAACAACTAGATGATGAAAGTGGTCAACAACTTGGTGATGGAGTAGCGTTATTCTATCCGCAGAAGAATGCATTTTCCTTTTGAATTACTAGCTGGTACAATGAAGTTTGCTCTAACCTTCCATATCTGTAGGAAAAAGTGCTTGATGGCGCAAGTCCTGTCATCACGGCAGAGTGGATGAATCCCGGGTCAAGCCATCCAAAGTCCTTTGCTGGACTTAGTAAAAGTGAGTCTGTCAATTTCAGAACAATGGAGCAAAATCTAAGTACAAAATCGAGCATGGACAAGGATAATGTACAAATGAATTTAGGAATCTACCAAAATGTACGATGTTGGCCACCGTTTGTAGTAAGTAGCTCCCTTTCCACATGATTTTCACCAATATGGTGCTAAATATAAATTTAATATAGTCCAGAAAGAATAACAAAAAGTAGCATTCATACAAACCTAATGATTTTCTTATCCTGTATATGTATAAAGAGAGAACATCTTGTCTTAAATCCTTATGCTTGGGATCAAAGGAAAAAAGAAAACGTATTTTGAGGAACTCACTACACATATCAGCTTGTGAAAATGTAACAACTTCGGAAGTCACTGTTTTTCCACGATATTGCACTTGCTGAGGTGCCTCATCCCCACTAACCCATGTTAATTTCATCTGCACCACAAATCATGTTCAGGAGTCAAAATAAAAATATTTCTTCCCATGGTTTCATAATAGATTAGACAGAAGCATACGATGCTGAAAAATCAGCAGAAACAGATGCATCTCCGCTTGAATTAGCAGTACCCATTGATCAAACTCAAGTTTCCAAGCCTCGTTAGCAAAACTAACATACATAGAATAATGCCATGTTGACCATCGCCAAAGTAGCTCCACCATGATTTCTATAAATGTATCGCCGATGCTAAATGCTGGATGGGAAAAGACGGAAACTCACCTGAGCTTCCAGTCGAATCTATACTTGAGATATGACCATACAGTGGCTTCTTTGGATTGGCGAAATGATATTCTGTATCAAATAATTTATAGCAGTACAAAGAGACTAATCTATGTTGCTAAAGCTTTCGTATTGCTAAAGCGTTTCAGATGACCTAACAAAATGTCAAAAGTTGATTTTGAACAGATGACTTAAGTATCAATTTTACCCTTTCTTAAGATTTCAGCTTCATGTATCATATCTAATCACAGTTTACGCATACAAACCTCAACATTGATCTCTTCCCTTGTTGCATGCGTCCTTATGTAACCAAATTTGGAGATCCTACATAAACTCCATTCGGGCACCTTACGGGGAACAAGAACGGTGAACAAGAAGTTCACCAATGGCATATACAGAGACGTGAGACGTGGAAGCAGAGAGAGATTTACTTACATCGGTTTTGAAGTTATCCAGGGTGAAGCCTGCCATGCCAATAATTGCCTGCACCGGAGCACTGTAATTGGTGTTTTGATACGTGTCGATACCAAATTCATCTCTCGTAGGCATGGCCCTGCATTTCTCTTGATAAACTGCGCAGGTTCTCTCGTAATTATGGACATGGCCGAAGAGAGCCAGATCAACCTTGATTATTTTCATAGTAGAGTATTAGAACGCGACCAAAGAGGACCAAACTGATAATTTGACTTGCCAAAGGGAGTTACCTTATAGTCAAGCAGTAATGGTTCTATAGCATGAACAAAATTTGCATCCACATTAAGGAGTCCATCTGCTGAAGTATACATGGGTCTGTGCCTGCATTTGCAAATTTGTTTCTCATTTTAGATTCCAAATAAAATGGGATCACTTTTCTATCCTTTTTCCTTTTCATGCTATCTCCCAGAAATATACATGAAGTATTTCTGAAACAAGATGAGCACAATAAAGAGCACACACCGGCATGCTTAGACCAATGCCGTGGCAGCTTTATCAGGAAACAATCAGAAAAAAGAAACAAATCGTTTTTGAGTTACTTACCCCATGAAAATTAACCAGGGAGTTATTGATCGATCAACGGAAGCCAAGTCTTTTTTCATCGATTCATACTGATAACATTATTTTCAAATACCATCGTACCTGCTCAGAATTTTCTGACCAATCATTCTCAGTTAAAATTATTGTGAAGTGGACACCTGCTTGTTCTATAGAATACCAAGGCTTATCCTTTGCTTGGATTGGCATTGGAAAATAAGTCTCATAAGCGACTCCACATTCTCCACCTGAATCAGGAGTAATGTATATCGGACCTGAGTCCGGGTAATCCCTGAAACAATAAAATAAAATAAGATCAATCATGCATTGCTACTGATTCCATTTGTGCATCTCTGTGTACTATATTCCTGAAAGGTGACGACATATTCAGATTTGGGTATTTTTGAAATAAATAGAAAAAAATATTTCAAAAAATTAAAATTGTTTGGGTAAGAAATTACGTGTGACAACATGCTACAGAATATGATTCAGCTGGATTTCTCTATGCTCGTCATAACAGTTTTACCGGATAGAGATTCTCCATTTCATAACTTTCGCTATCTGTTATTAATTTGTTTCAGCAGCACTAACTAATAATGCCAGCCTGGACCAATAAGGGAGCAATATGTCATTTATAAATAACAAGAACTGGGAATGTAAGGGCATTGAGAATTAAATATGTATTTTAGTTGTACCTTCGGCTTCGGCCAAGTCAGTAAAATTCCTTTCGACTTTCACTCTGTTTTATCCATTTGGTAATCAAATGAAGAAAAGTAGTGTCATTGACTAGGAAGACTTTCCCCTTGTGACTCCAATCACTAGATCCATGTCGTAGGCTTGCAACAGTAACACTACACCTAAAATTAGTAAAATTATCATAATGAAAGTTCTAAGTGGATGGATAATGGTTAAGATAGTCGATTCCAGATCACAATGCTAGGAGATGGCAAGCCCCACTCAAGCACTAAAATTTGGGCTAAAGAGAAGTAAATAAGTTGAGTTATGGGATTTGAGAACTCACTGCTGCACATATTTTTCAGTGTAAATGTACTCATTGTCGAAGTTTGTGACAACCCATCTCCATATTGTACTTGTTGCGGTTGCCCATCCCTATTAACTCCCATCAGTCTCACCTGCACCATGTCAAAGGTGCAGCTACGCGAGGCAAGATGGGCATTTATTCATTTTCATATTATAAAGCCGTAAGAAATACAAAATTAGAATTTGAATCTTAATAAAGCCCGCCCAGATGCTAGCGTTGTCTCTCCCGTGTATTTCAAAAATCGGCTGCTCATCGATCAGTTCATATTACTTTTTTTCATCTTCATCGGAGTGGTCTTTTTCTTCCAGAAACTACCGAAATGGAGGCAGAAAACAGGTAAGCTCTTTACTTGATCGATTCACATTATGGGACGAAGGCGACAAGAATCAAGAGAGGGCGACTTCTTACGGCACAAGTGCAGGACTTGTGATGAAATCTTGAGCTCGAAAGACTAGGGCGGCGCAGAAATTGGGCCCGGGGCCAGGATTGGTTCCTCCACTAGAGTTGCTCTGAAAGGATCTGAACATGTCTCACAATGAGTCATTGTGTTCGACAATTCTTCCAAGGTCAACAGTTCACCCTCTCATGAACTATTGACCTCGGAAGAATTATCGAACACAATGACTCATTGTGACACATGTTTAGATCCTTTCCGAGCAACTCCATTGGAGGAACCACCGTTGGCCCGGGCCCAATTACTGTGCCGCCCCAGTCTTTCAAGCTCAAGATTTCATCACAAGTGTTGCACTTGTGCCGTAAGAAGTTGCCCTCTCATGATGCTTGTTGCATTCGTCCGATAATGTGAATCAATCAAGTAAAGAGCTTCCCTGTTTTCTGCCTCTGGTTCGATGGTTTCTGGAGGAAAAGACCACTCCAATGAAGATGAAAAAAAGTAATATGAACTGATCGATGAGCAGCCGATTTTTGAAATACACGGGAGAGACAACGCTAGCGTTTGGGCAGGCTTTATTAAGGTTCAAATTCTAATTTTGTATTTCTTACGACTTTATAATATGAAAATGAATACATGCCTATCTTGCCCCGCATAGCTACCACCTTTGAATTTGAACCACAAAAAATGCCATTTGCTTGAGATGCAGGAGAATGCTGAGGAGAGAGTGGACTTGTAATTGTCTTTGCAGGTGATGCTATTGAATCAAACTTCCTCTACATAATGCATAAGAGATATCAATATGGAACTATTTTCCCTTTACTCAAAACAGAAAAAGTATTATATCCACAACCACACTGTCTATAAATAAGATATATGGATCACTAAAACCATACCTTAACACCATTGATGTTCACAGCACCTCCAGATAAGCTTTTTGAGCCAAAAATGTTGTCCTCATCATTAATGTACACCCTCTCATCAAGTTCACCCTTACTGCGAATTGCATCTTCATAATCCTTTTCCAGAGTATCTAAACTGGATGACAAAGATGAGTCCTCTAGTAGATCTTCAAAATACGTCAAACCATTTGCACAAGTATCAGAAGCTCAGAAGCATAACTAAATAAACCTATATAAAAAACTTACAAGATCCATGGCTATAAACAATTATGTGAGAGAAAAATTTTAAATTACCAGTATCAATGTTATCCATGTTTGCATCCTACACTGGGCGTGGCGTCTTCTTCAAAATATTTGTTATTAAATTGTTGGCCTTTTCCATAGTTTTCCTCAAATCATATTCTGAGGTGAATGTTGTTGAGTGATGCAAGGATGTCTACGCCTTTCCCTTCTTTCTTAACTGAAACATGCATTAATAGAATCAGCATAGAGTGAAGAATACCAAAATTTGATCTCATCCTAGAGAGTTTTGCATAAAGATGGGGCAAATGACAAAAGGAAATGACTAACTAAAAAAAGCAAACCCCCTCTCCAGGGAGAAAGAATAAGGAAATGAGGTAATTAAAAAACAGCAAATTTAACTTCACCAAAGAGTGGAGAATCATCTATATTGAAATTTCTGAAGCGAATAAGAACATGAACAATTAAGACAGCCTGCCACAGATTTCAATAAGCAGTAAGAGAACATTCTAATTTAAATGTTGTTCTTTTTAAAACCACAATTTTCTTAAAGTACAAAGGAGAAAGTACACACAAAAGAACATTATGATTGCAAAAAATTGTCGATGCATAATGCATGGTGTATAAATTCATCAACTTTTTAGCTCTTAAGGTCATTTTACAAAGCTTGCCACCATAATCAGTCCTACTAATTTTAAAAGGATGGGTGCTCGTCCTCAAGCAAAAGCTCTAAACAACACATACATACAACCAATCTCTCCATGATATTCTCCCACAATTGCTCAACTTAACAATTCAAAGAAAAACATAATTTTCATCCAAACACTACAATTGGTTTATAAGGTAAGATAAATCCGCATTTTTTCTCAATTGCATGCACTCCAAATAGATCCAAATTAATATGCAACCTCAAAATCCTTAACCAAACCTCATAGGTTTGCTTTTCATTCCTCTCTCCACTAATGTAAGCCAATCATCTAACCAAGAATCAATAAGACTTTCATAAGCTTGAAATGTAAAGTTGGGTTAAGGGTAAGTTGGAAGTCATTTAAGCTCAAATAACCCATGAACACATTACTTTCTAAGATCTCATAAAAATTCTACCTTTTTTACTCCTTAAAGATAATCATCTTCCCCCCACATATTTTCATCCTTTCTTGTCCAAGCACACTTTGATTTTTCTTAGAAGTTGACACTAGCATAAGCCTCAATCATGTGTGCAACAACAAAGTAAAACAAAATTATTTACAAGTATAGCCACTTCAATCCTCTTCTATCAATGATATTCAATCACTATTCTCAAAGATCTATTTCAGAGGATTGTGTGACTTGCATCTAACAAAAGATAATGAGATTATTCTGTCCTAAAGCAAATGCTTTTCTCTTCTTTTTTATTCTTTTTCTTTTTTTGCATTTGCATTCACAAAAGTGACAAACTGTGCTATACACAATCATTTCAATCAACTTCTTCCCATACTACATCCTTCTCCTCAACTTCTCTTATGATCAAAATCAACTTACACACACAAGAAGTCAATATGTTCATGGGAATAGGACAATGAGATAAATTGATCAAAAGGCAAAGAGATATCATACTACATCCTTCTCCTCAACTTCTCTTATGATCAAAATCAACTTATACACACAAGAAGTCAATATGTTCATGGGAGTAGGACGATGAGATAAATTGATCAAAAGGCTAAGAGATATCATATGTAGGTGTTATTTAACAAAATCAGGATAAGAACAAGGCTCAATGGGGTGACTGGGATAAGTAAAAAAGGTTAGCTTGAAAGGCTTAATCAATCCAAAGATGGCCTAAATCATTTTCTTAGTTAGATGCAACCTAGGATTTCACCTCAAGAGGAAATCAAGCAAATTTTAAGATCCGGATGAGATCCAAGAAAATCACACACTTCACATGAATGTTCTCTAGAGATACACAATTTCAAGAAAATATAGACTTTTAGTACTCAATAAGTGAATCAACATAATCACTTAACTCATACCACAATTGCAAGTTTGAATCTACATCTCCCTAAGAATCGCCAAGAATACAGAATAAAGAATCCAATCATAGCAATCATGGTCCATGTTTGGTGAAATTTTACATGCAAGTGTACATGTCAAATAAGTAATATAATGATGAGAATGAGTATCGTCCTACAAGACATGTGATTACTAAACTAATTAATTACTAACAGTGAATAATTTCTAATGTTTATCTAACAACTGAAAATGATAAAACATGAATTAACTAACCAAATTTAACCTAAACTTGTTAAAAGAAATATGCTAGAGCGTCTGATTTCACCTAATTATTAGATACAAATGTAGATCATTCATGCTAGTAAGATTAATTCTACTCATGTGATGGCGAAATTTTCTAACTTATTCACTATCCTATGTTTAGGTATAGCAAACCTACTTAGCTCACTAACTCACTGTATTTCTACCAATGAATTAAATGAACTAAGTGCATTAAGATTTATGAATATTCCAGTTTACATCTAAAGCCACACAAATCATATGGTATATGTCTATCCATATTAATCTATGATTGCATATTATAAGAAGCAACTGCATATTATCTCATGTCGGTCTCTAATATGCAGATCATATCATTTAAGTGGTAGCTAATCACCTAAAAGCATTAAAATTTGTAATATGCAACTTCACATTCATAAAATATCTTACAAAACATAAATAATCATAACATTCCTACTTCATAATCAAGTTAAATCGTAGCTATAACAAACTGAACTAAAACAACATATTTACATAAACTAAATCAGTGCAAAAACGTGAACAAAACATTCTGAAATTTAAAAACATTAAAGCTGTCACCAAATGTCTCCAAATCACAAAATAGGTTGCACAAACCTGCACATCAGGGGGAGAAGAAGAATCTGTCTGGAAAACGGGAAGAAACGAGCTGCCACGCGCCGGTGACACGCGCCGCCGTCGTCCGCCGCCGGTCTTCACAGAAACTTCCAGAAACTTAGATCGGGACGCCTAGGTTTCAGATCTGCAAAAATATCGCGCAAATCCGCCACAGAAACGCGTAGATCTAGCGGAGAAGACTCGAACGGCGTTCGCCGTTCTTCGCCGGAAATCGCCGTAAACCGCCGCGAAACTGGTACAGAAAGGCCGAAAATCGCTCTAGGACTGTGGATCTGCTCTCTCCTCGCCAAAAATCACCCAAAAACGACCGGAAAACTCTCTTTCAACGCCGGAGATGGGTTCTCGCCGGAAAAGACACCGGCGGTCGGCTGTCGCACGACCGCCGCGAACTCTGCTGGACCTGCGCTGTCGCGCGCGGCCAAGTCCCGGCGAGTTCCCGCTCTCCGGTCACTGCTCAATCCTCCTTTCTCTCTCTTTTTCGGTTTCCCCCTTCTCCGTTCGACCACACGACCCCTTTTTGCCCGATAGAAGGCCTGCTCTTTTTTCTTTCTTTTTTCTTTTTCCTGCCTTGCGGTCCACCTAATTCACGACCCAAAAGCCCGAATTTTACATCCACAGCCCACTGGATGATGGCCCGATAAAAGTCTCTCTCCTTTTCTCAAACTCAAGTTTCCAAGCCTCGTTAGCAAAACTAACATACACAGAACAATGGCATGTTGACCATCGCCAAAGTAGCTCCACTATGATTTCTATACATGTATCGCCGATGCTAAATGCTAGATGGGAAAAGACGGAAACTCACCTGAGCTTCCAGTCGAATCTATACTTGAGATATGACCATACAGTGGCTTCTTTGGATTGGCGAAATTGATAGGACCCGACCGAGTAAAGACACAAGGCATCTGAAATCCCCCGCCAAAGAACACGAATTCGATGTCGGTTCTGATATTAATAACAGGAAATGTTAACGTTCCTTCCCAAGTCCTGACTTCGCCACCGCCCTTCCTATTTTTTCTAACTTGCCTGTTCTTGCAGCTGAGATAATCTGGATCTTTACACAGGTACATTGCCTGCAAATTTTAAATGCAAAGTTGAACGTGTAATAATGTAAATGTTCAACGTTTGGACATTTAGCAATGTTAATCAACAACTTCAACATTGTCCATTCGTTATAAAGAAATATAGAGGGAAAACTTCCAGTTCTGCATGTTTAAGAAAGAAAGCACACAGAAAAAAGGCTCAACGAACTATATTAAAACTGGAAGGTGTATTTTAGAGGAAAGTGAACTTCATTTCTTAAAAATTCTTTGAAAGATAACACTGTTACTTAGCGTAAGATTCGTTGATCTAGAGTAAAATAACCCCAATTAGATGGAAGGTCTGTTGGGAGACGGCAACAATGACGTGCAGTTTTCATGCTTCTACACCATAAGCTATTCTAAAAATCCTAAACAAATCTTGTCATACTTACTGTAATAGAATTTAGTCATTGGTTTACCTTAACAGGATAGTGGCAGAGCAAAGGAAGTTGACTGAAGTCACCAGTTTCCTGATAAAGACATAAGTTCAACAAGCACCCCGAAGTACTGCATTTGCGGGAGAGAGGGAGGCGGGAAAGAAGGAAACACCCACAAACAAGAACATCATAAGCACACCACAATGATATATTTAAAAGGAAAAAGAATTTTTTCGATGTGTAAAACATTCTTACTCGGAATGAGCTGGTGAAATCATGGCGACGCAATCAAGCTTTGTAGGAAGCATAACTCCACTAACCGTAACGTTCACATACTCTTGGCCCGGAATGTTGGAATTAGGACTAACTCTAATTTGAAATGAAGGTTCTGAATTGGACAATCGGAAAAGCTTTTTCTATTTAATATCCGAAAAGTCGATATGCCAGTGTGATTTCGGTGCATTGATGTAGAATTGGTGATCAAGATTGAAAATAGGAGGAGGTAGAAGAGGTAGAAGAGGTAGAAGAAGTAGAAGAAGCAAGAGAGATAATGAGTGTGAAAAAGAAAAACTTGAAAACCCAAAGACATCTGGGGATGCTCCATAGACAATGTAAAGAGCAAAAAAGAAAGAGCAGAGGCTTAAATTTGAACTGAAACTTTGAGAATTTAAACTTTGACAAAAAGATTGTGATTCTTGGACTTCCTTTATAGGCTCTCAATTAGAGTGGTTCCTACAAATGTGGAACTTTCATAGGATTACATTATCAAATGCTAACTATCCATTAGAGTGGGTCCTACAAGAGTGGAACTTCCACCGGATTATATTATCCGTTGCTAACTATCGGGAGAGGAGAGGTGAGAAGTTTCGAACCCTCACCAGTTAGACTAGCATATAGGAGGCTTTTTGCTTTTTTGCCATTAAGTCAAGGAGAGACCCTAAAATCCTTTGAGTATCTAATATTACACTTAGATATTATTGTTGGGTTTTTTTTTTTTTTTTTAGGTTTTATTTATTATTTATTTTAAATAAGATGTATGATTTGTGGTAGAAAATATTAGCTCATTGCATAAGTTCATGTTATGTGGGCTTATATCAATGAGCATAAACTAATATTCCCTACCATGGCTAGTTGATATGGTCTGCTAGTCCATTATGGTTGTACACATGTTGTACATATTTGTATTGCCTTTGTTGCCTATTTGTTATTATTTGGTGTAAACATTTTGTCCATCTTATAGTTTGTGATAAGTCGATCTATTTGTATGGACACATCTAATTAATGGCTAAGTCCCCTCTCTAGCTCTCCTTATGAATTTAATATAGTTTTGTTATAAAGAGAGATTGGTTAAGTTTGGTTAATGATTTCTTACTGCACTTGATAATGGGAAAATGCCCCACAGGGCATTTTTGCCATGTCATCACTTTCACTTGGTTAAAAGACAAAAGCTTGCTCACAATAAACACACGACACTTCTTCTTGCAACTGAGTGAGTGAGAGCCCTAGCAGTCCATGAGCCACTCTCCCATTCTTGTAATAGCTTTGGCTATCTCATCGAGCCAAGAAGAGAATAGAGAGGAAGATTAGGGCCTACTTGAAGCTGAAGAAATGGAGATATATGGTACGTTTTCAACTATATTATGTATTGTATTCCGAAACCCACAAGTTTTCTCCATGATTGATGTTTTGATCCTATAAACAATCTCCCTTGAGGCAATATTTTCTAATAGAAAATTATTTTGTGTCAAAAATTGAGTATTAATTTTATTAAAAAAAATTTAAGGTCTCGTCTTATAAATTTTCTATTGATTTTCTATCATCATAAAGAATTTTGTTTGAAATTAACTCTTAATTTATAGTTGTTTTTGCCTACGGTGTTCACTTTAATTTTAAGAGCATACCTTTAATCCTAGAGGTATGATAATTGGCATCAAAGAGGCGGCTCGTCGTGGGTGTTTTGCTAAAAGACATTGCACTAGGGGATGAATGGAACAGATGAATCACTTATTGTTAAAAGGTGAATCATAGGCAGTGCACTAACACGCGCCTCATCCAACTCACAGCCTCTATCCACTTCATTTAATTTTTTAATTTTGATTTTTGAATTTTTTAAATCAAATTTTGCAATTCTTTATCAATCCTTAAGGGATGGTTTGTCAAGACCCAAGAGAGTTAAGAGGGACATAAGCTTTGTGTATCTAATAATATGTTTTATATTATTGTTGAGTTTTTTTAGATTATTAGGTTTTATTTATTATTTCCTTTAAATAAGATCTAGGGTTTGAAATAGTCCAAACCCAAATATGTTAATAGTCCTAAATTCAATTGTTTATTTAATAAAAAGTAGAGATACAAAATGATAGAAAATTGTTTTATAATTGAAACATGAGTATCAATCTTTATTGAAGAGTGAATTTAAGGTTTTAGTCTTATGAATTTTTCTATTGATTTTCTATTATTATAAGAGATTTTGTTTGGAATTGACTTTAAATTTTTAATTGTTTTTACCTGTGGTGTTCACTTTGATTATACAAGCACACCCCTAATGCTACGGGTGTGTGATAGTCTCCAAGCTTTGAGATTCTAGTTTGGTTTTTAAGATCTTCTTATACACTTCTATTTTAGTTCTTTTTTTTTTTTTTGACATGCTTCGTAGTACAGTTTCATATTTTGAAGTTCGAACTCAATCGCATCGACCTCTAAAAACACGCCTCGTGCTTTTACTTACGCGGATTTTTTTCCAAGGCTAGTGTTCTAGTTTAGCTTTAAAGATCTTCCAGCATTCATGGATATGCTTATGTCCGTTGACTTTCTTCTTTCTTTTTGACAAGCTCTGTGTTACAAAAGTATGTCCTGCGTGCATCTTTTAATAATCATGAACGTGCCGCATCATGTAGCATGACTCACGAGACTGACGTTTCAGTTAAATAGAGACATTCTTCAAAGCTGTTCACAGACTTGTAGGACATCTTTTTATAAAGAACATACTTGAACTAGTAGATCCAAATGTAACTACGAAATAGTTATTCACTTTCATAAAATGTGAATAGCAAAAGAAGATTTTATTTGGTCTCAAGACCTGATCAAGTCTTGATATAACATCAAATGTGTATTCATTCAAATTTATATATTGGGGAGGTCATTAGGACTTTTCATTTAAAAGCACAATCAGTATGAGAACGTTCCTTGGAAAATCCTCCTCAGAAAGAGAGGCACTATAGTTCTCCGTCTCTTTCTCTATTCACCTCGTCGACTGTCATTCCGGCAAAGTGACTCGTTGTCTCTGAAACATCAAAAGGCTTGACACTCCACCTTTTAATGATGCGGAATGTATCCTCAATTTGCCGCGTTTCGGCATTCACAAACTGAATATTGATGAAAATGAGTGAGACACAAGTTTTACCACATGTTCAAACATTCAGAGAATGCATGTGCGTGTTTGTTGAACTAGCACTCTATAGTTCTAAGGCTTCACACTAATGATATGAGATAATTGAGAAAATACTCTTCCTAGATATCCTGTTTCTCGTAAATTCAAAGCATTGTCTATGCAGTCCTTACAAAAAAAAAAATCAAAATTCATGGATTCATATATTCTCTTAAGCAATGATTCTTTAATTTATTATACTTCGCATCAAGAAAACCATTGGGAGTTAGGCTCAAAACTGTAAGTTTCCACGATGAAAAGGCGTAAGGTGCTTTCCAAGTGTGCGTATAAGCAATGCCAGTCTTATATTTACCATGAAAGTCCATATGAGAGTATGTAAGTATAGTCCACTAAGCAATTAATGCCTAATTTAGTAGCCCCATGACCTTGCTTGGGGTGGTCAGGGATGTAGCCTGCGACTAACTCGCAAGAATTGATTGTCGGAAAAGCATAATTTACATGTTGTTAAGAATGATGATCACTCCGGTTCTTTTGGAATCAAAATGTCACCCATTTCTTTTGTGTTTTGGACTGTACACAATCTTCTTGATAGTTTACTTGATTGAGTATACAAGACTCAATAGGGATATATTTGCATTTACAATAATATCTCACCTCAAATTTGTTTTGAAAATTTCAGTTGATCAAGAAAACCCATTTGTCACGAATGATATTCTGTATCAAATAATTTATAGCAGTACAAAGAGACTAATCTATGTTGCTAAAGCTTTTGTATTGCTAAAGCGTTTCAGATGACCTAACAAAATGTCAAAATTTGATTTTGAACAGGTGACTTAAGTATCAATTTTACCCTTTCTTAAGATTTCAGCTTCATGTATCATATCTAATCACGGTTTACGCATACAAACCTCAACATTGATCTCTTCCCTTGTTGCATGCGTCCTTATGTAACCAAATTTGGAGATCCTACGTAAACTCCATTCGGGCACCTGACGGGGAACAAGAACAGTGAACAAGAAGTTCACCAATGGCATATACAGAGACGTGAGACATGGAAGCAGAGAGAGATTTACTTACATCGGTTTTGAAGTTATCCAAGGTGAAGCCTGCCATGCCAATAATTGCCTGCACCGGAGCACTGTAATTGGTGTTATGATACGTGTCGATACCAAATTCATCTCTCGTGGGCATGGCCCTGCATTTCTCTTGATAAACTGCGCAGGTTCTCTCGTAATTATGGACATGGCCGAAGAGAGCCAGATCAACCTTGATTATTTTCATAGTAGAGTATTAGAACGCGACCAAAGAGGACCAAACTGATAATTTGACTTGCCAAAAGGAGTTACCTTATAGTCAAGCAGTAACGGTTCTATAGCATGAACAAAATTTGCATCCACATTAAGGAGTCCATCTGCTGAAGTATACATGGGTCTGTGCCTGCATTTGCAAATTTGTTTCTGTTCAGACATGTGATCACATGGGCAGCCACGTTACCACTAGTGGCTGCCTTGTCACAGTAGCTACTTTAGCTGCTGTAAGATGCTCCACCGAGAGCACGCCGAACATCACCCCAGATGACAGAGGTGTACGCACATGGAGAAGGCTAATTATTTTATTTTCTCATTGCTTTTCCTCCTCTATAAATAGACTTTGTAAGCACACTTGAAAAACACCACGGGAACAATAAACCCGCCTTTGCAATAGATACCAATCTTGTATCTTTGTTGTTCATATCAATGAAATGAACAATTTCTCTCATATTCATAGTTTTTAACATGGTATCGAGAGCTTAGTTTTTTTTTTTTCCTTTCCCTCTCCTTCCGATTATCACAAATCGAGCTCCAAAACTCGTTCGTTTTCAATCGATCCAAATCGCTTCCGCTAAAGACCCACAAATCGGAGTTTTCTGGCTAATTTTCGGTCAAAATCGACCACAAAAGGCTTTTCAAACACCAAATCGGACAGCACCCCACTGGCGCTGCGTCTATTCTGGTGACTTAATCCAAAACGACGTAGTTTTGATTAATTCGTCTATCTACAAAGACGACAATCAAAACGACGACGTATTAATTTCTTGTTTTAGTAGAACGACGCCGTTTTTCTTGGAACAAATAGTTCTTGAAAAACGACGACGCTCCACTCTAACGACACCACATCCAACAACGACATCGTTTTTTTCCAGTAAACGACGTCATCCAACTCCCGATTTCCTCCGACGAACGAAATGGCAGACCCTGGGCAATCCACGCCGCCGCCCGTACCGCCGGCCAATCCCCGTCAAGCCACGCCGCCGTACGTGCCGCCACACAATCGAAGCGGAGAAGACCAACTAGACTTTCGCACCTATCAGCGTGCTCCTCCGCCGCCCATTCCGCCCGTTCCGCCGCACGAAGAATCGGATAACAAGGGCAAAAACCTAGATTACTCTGATCCCCTTTTCCTGCCGCCTGGAGACACAAATTCAACACCGCTGGTAGCAATTAAACTCGACGGGCCGATGAACTACGCAGCATGGAGCGAGACGATGACGATCGCGCTCTCAATTAAGAACAAATACGTGTTCGTCGACGGCTCTTACATCGCGCCGGAACCCGACTCACCGACCCAAAAACAGTGGAAAAGGTGCAACGACCTCTGCCGCGGATGGATCCTCAATTTGATCGCCGACCACCTTCACAATGGCCTCCTCTACACCAAAACAACGGCCGAGATGTGGTCGGAACTCCGCGGCCGGTACCAGCAGGTCGATCGGTCTAGGGTTTTTGACCTGACCACCGAATTATGCACGATTCGGCAAGGTGGGGAACCAATTTCGACCTATTTTGGTCGATTAAAGCAGCTCTGGAACGAATTCAACTCCCTGATTGAGCTGAAAAGGCCCAGAATGTTCTCATTTGAAGAATGGCAGGAGCACGAAGAGGAGATGAAGTTTTTTCAATTCGTTCGTGGCCTGGATGATCATCTTTTACCAATTCGAGAGCAAATTCTTCTTATGCAGCCCCCCCCGGATCTTTTACAGGCCTATTCGATACTCTGCAAGGCAGAATATCGCCGGAGCTCGTCGGGGAAGACAACCAGCGATTTTATGTTTGTTGCGGCGAAACATGGACCCGACGCAAAAGGTTCGGGAGACAGGTCAATAGCTATTGCGGCGGGCGCACCAATGGGGACGACTTCCTCAGGTGCCGAACGATCGATCACTGGGGGCGCATCATTTACACGCTCGGGACTAAACGACGTGTCGTTTACACTAAAGGCAGCGCGAAACGACAGGTCGTTTAGGGGTAATCAAAATCAAATTGACCAATGTGCCCTTTGTGGAAGAAAAGGCAATAAAAGGGAGGAATGCTATCGTTTGGTGGGTCCCCAATGCGAATATTGCAAGGGATATGGCCATGAGAAAAAGGAATGTTACAGACTCCATGGTTATCCACCTGGACATAAAAATTACAGAGAAGAAGCCAAAGCTAATATGGTAGCAGACGATCCGGACCATGTCTTCATCACCAAGACAGACTACCAGAAATTCATGAGATTCCTGAACAATAATCAGGATAGTCATGCTTACTTGGCAGGTATTTCTCAATCTCTAAATCAATATTGGATAATTGATTCTGGTGCTAGTGATCATATTACTGCAAATTTGTCATGCTTGAAATCGATAATGCCTTGTGCTCCTAGATCTAAGAAAGTTAAATTTCCTAACGGTGATGGTGCATTGGTGACACATATTGGCAACACTAGCATATCCAAGACATTGAAATTGAACACAGTTCTATATTCCCCCGATTTTAAGTTCAATCTCATATCTGCCTCAAAATTTTGCCATGAAAATACATGTCGCATAATATTTTATGCCGAATTTTGTGCCTTTCAGGACCTTTGGACGAGTGAAATCAAAGGCCTCGGTAGAGTTAGAAATGGTCTCTACTATTTTGTTGCATGTTCGGATAGGAATGATGTATCCCAGCCCCCAGGACATGCTTTATCTTTTAAGCATTCAATAACAGCATATAATGTTTTAAATTTCGAACTTTGGCATTGTAGACTCGGACATATGTCCGATGCAAAATTTCAATATATTGATGATTTCAAATCTGCAAAATTCTCGAAACATGAGCCTTGCATGATTTGTCCACTTGCGAAACAAACTCGCACATCTTTTCCTACGCGCAATCACATTGCGCAACGGAAATTTGACCTAGTTCATATAGATGTCTGGGGACCATACAAAATCCCCAATCATGATGGGTCAAGATATTTCCTCACACTAGTCGATGACTTCTCACGAGGAACTTGGACATTCTTAATGAAAGTTAAGAGTGAAACATATTCACGACTGGAGGAATTCTTTAACTTGGTAATAAACCAGTTTGACAGAGAAGTCAAATGCGTTAGAACAGATAATGCACTTGATTTCTTCAATCAGCACACAAAACAAATATTCACTTCTCGAGGCATCAAGCACGAGAGTTCATGTGTGCACACACCACAACAGAATGGTGTCGTAGAGCGCAAGCATCGCCATATCTTAGATGTAGCGCGAGCTTTGAAATTTCAGAGTTCAATGCCTGACAAATTTTGGGGGGAATACATACTCACCGCAACCTATCTTATTAATAGGATGTCATCCATGGTTTTACATGGAATCACACCTTTTGAGAAACTTTTTGGAAAATCACCAAAATTTTCTCATCTTAAAATTTTTGGGTGTTTATGTCATGCCACCACCGTAGGACCAAAAGACAAGTTTGCCCCCCGAGCAATCCCAAGCATTTTCATGGGATATGCTCAAAGCCAGAAGGGATACAGATTGTACGATCCTGTAAAAGATAAATTTTTTGTAAGTCGAGATGTGAAATTCCACGAAAATATTTTTCATTTTTCACAAGTAGGGACCAAATCAAATCCTACCATGCAAGTGCCTTTGACGGAACTCGCTCGAAAGGCTCCAGCAACACATGAATTTGAGGTACTCTCTGACCCTACACATCCATCTCCCACTTTAACCAATCCTATAAGCCACCATACAGACATCTCACCTTCACGAGAAACAACCCAAATACATATACCAACACCACCTTCAGCTGAACCACTTGACATATTCTCCGATGATGAAACCATTCCAACATCAAGCAATTCACCTGAACCACAGCCTCAGGCAACCCCTCGACGTTCCACCAGAAACACCAGGCCTCCTTTATGGTCAAAAGACTACGTGTGTCCTACCATCCATGTAGCAGAAACAGAATTATCAGCCTATCCTCTTTCAACTTTCATTTCATATGACCATTTACCCTTGGACAACCAGCATTTCATTGCATCTATATCTGCTGATGTTGAACCAATGCATCATCATGAGGCAATTGGCGATCCTAGATGGCAAGAAGCCATGGAGCAAGAGATTAGGGCATTGGAAGCAAATAATACATGGGAACTAGTGAACTTACCTCGAGGAAGAAAACCCATCGGCTGTAAATGGGTGTACAAAATAAAGCACAAAGCTGATGGGTCAATAGAAAGATATAAGGCAAGACTAGTGGCAAAAGGATATAGTCAGAAAGAAGGAGTGGACTACCACGAGATTTTTGCTCCGGTAGTAAAACACATCACAATCAGATGTGCTCTTTCCTTAGCAGCACAAAATCAGTGGGATATTTATCAAATGGATGTAAACAATGCTTTTCTACAAGGAGATCTAGATGAAACCCCCACCGGGTGATCCTGCTGAGAACAGTGGAAAAGTTTGTAAATTGAGAAAATCCATCTATGGACTCAAACAAGCAGCCAGACAATGGTATGAAAAGTTCACGGAAGCCCTCCTCACAGCGGGTTACAAGGATTCCATGCATGACACCTCATTGTTTGTTCGACAAAGAGGTGATCTCATTGTCATTCTCATGATCTATGTGGATGACATAATCATTACTGGCAGTGACACTGAGGGAATACAAGAGTTAAAAACACATTTGCATTCCGTATTCTGCATCAAGGACTTGGGAGATCTCAAATTCTTCCTTGGGATTGAAGTCCTTAAAGACGAAAAGGGAATCCAATTGAGTCAACGAAAGTACATTCTCGAGATGATAGAAGATATGGGACTAGGGGGTAGTAAACCAGTTGACAATCCCATGGACACAAATTTGTCGTTGACTACTTTTAAACATGATCAAGGAGCAAAGGTGCCACGTGATGATGATCCACTTCTAAATGAACCACTAAAGTATCAACAACTTATAGGGAAACTGAATTATCTCCTGGTTACCAGACCTGACATCTCTTACACAGTGCACAATTTAGCCCAATTCATGCACTCACCGAAAAAATCTCACTGGGAAGCAGCTATTAGATTAATCAGATATCTTAAAAGTTGCCCAGGCACTGGCTTGTTTATCTCAGCTTCTGGAGGTTACAAGATGCGAGTATTCTGTGACTCAAATTATGCCACTTGCAAGGTTGAGAGAAAATCTGTTACTGGCTTCTGCATTATGCTTGGTGACACCCTCATCTCTTGGAAAAGTAAGAAACAGGCAGTGGTATCTCTTTCTTCCACGGAAGCAGAATATCGAGCAATGGCTTACACATCATGTGAGATTATCTGGTTACTAGGCCTACTTGGAGATATGGGAATCAAAGTCCCACAACCAGTGATTTTGTATTGCGATAATAAGGCCGCAATGGAACTATCAGCAAATCCCATGGTGCATCAACGCACTAAACACATAGATGTCGACTGCCACTTCATCAGAGAAAAGATAAAGCGTGGCCTCATTAAAACCCATCACGTCGGAACCAAGGATCAACCAGCAGACGTTTTCACAAAGGCTCTAGGAGCAAATCAACATGCACATCTCCTTGGCAAACTGAACGTCATCAACTCTTATCGACCATCAGTTTGAGGAGGGGTGTTCAGACATGTGATCACATGGGCAGCCACGTTACCACTAGTGGCTGCCTTGTCACAGTAGCTACTTTAGCTGCTGTAAGATGCTCCACCGAGAGCACGCCGAACATCACCCCAGATGACAGAGGTGTACGCACATGGAGAAGGCTAATTATTTTATTTTCTCATTGCTTTTCCTCCTCTATAAATAGACTTTGTAAGCACACTTGAAAAACACCACGGGAACAATAAACCCGCCTTTGCAATAGATACCAATCTTGTATCTTTGTTGTTCATATCAATGAAATGAACAATTTCTCTCATCTTCATAGTTTTTAACAGTTTCTCATTTTAGTTTCCAAATAAAATGGGATCACTTTTCTATCCTTCTTCCTTTTCATTCTGTCTCCCAGAAATATACATGAAGTATTTCTGAAACAAGATGAGCACAATAAAGAGCACACACCGGCATGCTTAGAACAATGCCGTGGCAGCTTTATCAGGAAACAAACAGAGAAAAGAAACAAATCGTTTTCGAGTTACTTACCCCATGAAAATTAACCAGGGAGTTATTGATCGATCAACGGAAGCCATGTCTTTTTTCATCCATTCATACTGGTAACATTATTCTCAGGGAATAAGAAAGAGATGGACAAATATTAAGTACATCCAAGCTGATTATGAAAGGATATATTAGAAGCTATACCATCTTACCTGCTCAGAATTTTCTGACCAATCATTCTCAGTTGAAATTATTGTGAAGTGGACACCTGCTTGTTCTATAGAATACCAAGGCTTATCCTTTGATTGGATTGGCATTGGAAAATAAGTCTCATAAGCGACTCCACATTCTCCACCTGAATCAGGAGTAATGTATACTGAACCTGAGTCGGGATAATCCCTGAACCAAAAAAATAAAATCAATCATGCATTGCTACTGATTCCGTTTGTGCATCACTGTGTACTGGTTATAACCTATATACCTGAAAGGTGACAACAAATTCAGAGTTGGGTAATATTTGAAGCTAATATTGGTTTGGAACCCGTTGCTTAACCGAAGAATGTATAGCGAAGAAGTTTTCCCTTTTGTTTTTGAAATAAGTAGAAAAAAATATTTCAAAAAACTAAATTGGTTGGGTAAGAAAGTACGTGTGACAACATGCTACAGAATATGATTCAGCTAGATTTCTCTATGCTCGTCATTAGTAAAGAATATGATATATTTTTCTTAAGCGTCATAAAGAGATTGAAGAACTTATTATCCAGCTTCAATAAAAGATTATCTTTTATGCAAGCATCCGCATCAATAACAGCAAAAATTTGAAGAGAATTGGTAGGAAAACCACTACCTCTCGTGGTTTCCAATGGCAGTCATGTAAGTGACTCGGGAAGCAAATGGAGTTATAAGTTGAAGGAAAAAATCCCATTCCGCTAGGAATCCAGTGGCATAACTTATGTCTCCAATATGGAAGATGGAGTCCACATTTCCAGAGTTTACTTCGTCGTTGAGAGCCGCATCCACGAAGAGTGATCCTGGCTATAAGTATCACAAAATTGAGAAACATGACCATTAAAAAACGGTAAGATCAACTTAAATTTCTTCAATTTAGTTGCTTGAAAACGCAAGTGGTATTAGCAGGCGTAATTGAAAGTACGGGTTTTGAACCCATAAAGCCTTGCATCACTAAGAGTTGTAAATGATTCAGCTGGGGTTCCTGCAGCAGTGATTGATATATGAAACTTACATGGCTAGCAAGGAACTGGGATAGTTATATTCCATTAGAAAGAGTAGGATATATTTTCAAGAAGGATTGTTATATCCTTAACAAGGAAATTGTGGGAATATGCTAAGCTACATGTGCAGTCTAGTAATGTTTGATTTACCAACATCTAGCTATTAAAGTGAGCCTTACATTAATGTAGTGTTCAACGGAATCATCACGAGGAGCCTTTCCCATGTCGCCGTACGCGATAAAATGAACCTCATCTGATCCTCTAGCTGGTGGAGTCTTAAACAGGATTCGATCACTCCAACCAGCTGAATCACTTTGTATCAGCAGAAACGAGGAAGAAAAGAATCAATTTACATAATTAACATTTAAATCGAGCTTAACGCAATGTCAATATGATGATAAGACTTCGTTATATCAGTGGGAATGTTTAACTAAGGCGGTATTGAAGGTTTAGATTTTTTTCTCTCGCAGCACTCATTCGAGGACAAATAGGTTAATGGCTACAAAACTAAAGTTCATTAACTCTTAAAAAATACACTTGCCACCGTGCCTGATACTGAAATCATAATTTGAGTACATAGATTGAACTTTGCTAGTGCTCTTTTTTTTTTTTGTCCCCTTCTCTCTTTTATTCTTTTACTCTTTTTTCTTTTTTCGTTTGAACATGACAAATATTACTGTCACCATTGGCATCGTCGTTTGATCCAACTCAAATTATTTCTTACAAGGTTATGCTTAGTTAACTCGAGTGAGTTAGGTGCATCGGAAAGCTTAGAGTTTGTTCACGTGTATGGTCTTGAATGGTTTAAATCAACTGCATGAGAAAATGCAAATCCGTCGTTAAAAATTTCAGATCTCCTTACGTCTTTCACAGATGTTTCTTTATATATTTTGACTTTTCCTGTATTTTTCTAATTCACTTGGAACGATGTGGAAACAATAGCAAACAAAAATGAATGCATACCTTCCATATCTATAGGAGAAGACACTCGAAGGCTGAAGTCCTGTCATCACCGCCGAATGAATGAATCCTGGGTCATGCCAACCGAAGTCCTTGGCTGGACTTAGATCTGAGCATATCCATTTAAATCACAAAGCAATTACATAGCAGAAAGATGGACAATCCTAGCCAAAACATAGCCATCTATGCATCGGCAGCCTTATGCGCTAGAATACTTAACATACTAAGTTGATCTGAAGAAAAACAGATTTACATTAAAAACCAATCCTTTATGTAGGGAATGGAAATGTTATAAGTAGCTCACCTGGCATATCATGCTGGGAAAATGTAGAAACTTTTGATGTCTGCGTTTTCCCATTTCCATATAATACTTGTTGCGGTGCCTTATCACCACTGATCCATGTTATTCTCATCTGCAGCACCACAGTAGACCTCGAATCAGTTCTTAAGCAGACTAATCCTTTTATTTTGCTTGTTTGAAAACGTAGATGTATGCACAACAGTAACATAGATTTAGTTTCCTGTCGCTCACCGATGTTCCGGTTGAATCTGTGCTTGATAAATGTCCGTATAATGGCTGTTTTGGGTTCGCAAAATTCACAGGCTTTGACCTTTTCAAAACGCAAGGCAGATCAAATCCACCAGCGAAGAATACGAATTCGATCTCCGTTCTGATGTTAATAACGTTAAACACCACGGAACCACTGCAAGTGGTTTTCACGCAGCTGCCATTTTCATATTGCTTGCATTCCTTCTTTGTGCAGTTGATGTAATCGGGATCTTTGCTCACGTACTGGGCCTGCAATATTATTGCGGACATACATATTATGTGAGCTCTAGTGTATTTTATAAGTTTGTACACAAAATATAAACTCCTAGTATCAGCTAAAACTATGCACTCTTCAATTCTTTCTCAGAAGAATAGCTGGTAATTTGAAACTATTATCCTAGATTCCTTTTTTTTTTTTTTTTTTTTTAGCATATGTAGAAAACATATTTCGCAATATTCTTACTTAAACATGAAGAACTTTACGGCTTATAACTTGGCTTCCTTCATAAAAACAAAAGGAAGTGGATTTTAGTTTGCTTTTGCGTGTCACACTCGTAAGTTTTGACCCGACTCCATTTGTTCATTCAAATTTAATATTTTCAAGTTATTTTAAAACTAATTTCAAGATACTTAGTAATCTTCAAAATAATGTATTCTTGCCCTCCCCAATCCCGCCCCTCCTAGTTAAAATAATAAAATAAAATAAAATATTCCACCTTTGACTATTAGGTTTCTGTTGCGTCCCTAAATGTCATATCGTAAGAGCAGGGACCAAGTGGTCCCTAAGGGTCGAGCATATGTAATATGTCCCTTCTAAATTATCTATTTTTCTTATTTAATTTTTTTTTTAATCTGCTACTCCACCACCCTTTTTTTTTTTAACTCTTAGTTCCACACAATCTGGTAAGGATGGCTTTGATCAGGCATTTTGGGATAGAAAATGATGATGAGAGAAGATTTCTGCAAAAAGCTTGGTGGATAGCTAGACTCTTCGTATAGAGAGAGCTGTGGAGGATTTGGAAACTCATAAAAGATAGTTATTGGGTAGCTCATAAAAGATTAAAAGTGGAACCGAAAGGGAAACTAGTTTTGCTTCATCTTTACAGCACTTAAAGGTCTGTGAAGAAACTGAAACAGCTGTATAGAATTGTGTTGCACGGAGATTAAGAAGTGGGTATGGGCACCACGACAGCTCGAAAGCGAATATACTATGTTTTCAAGCAAGGTGTACACACGAACACGTACAAATATATTTGTTGACTCGAATTTCAAAACCAAAACAGTAACGAGGGCTATAGTCAATTCCTCTGTTAACTTTACTGAGAAAAAGAGATGGAATTTACTCAGGAAAAAGAAAATTCTAGTGGGTGGAAAAACTGGGAGAAAAAATATAAGATAACACCCACCAAACCATGAGGATTTATCAAATCATTGCTTTCAATCTCTAAATTTGGTTTTGGAAGTTTAAGATTTTGATACCTTGACAGGATAATGGCACAGTAGAGGAAGTTTACTCAGATCGCCAGTCTCTAAATACATAACCTCATCCAAAGGACATTTTGAGACACTGCATTGGAACATTAAAACAAAGTGAGTGAGTGAAAGTAAAATGGAATAACTACAATACTATGGAAACACATACAGAAGTATGAGTACGGGTTCGTCTGTCTACGTACTCCGTACTAATGGGTGAAATCATGGCTACCCAGTCAGTCTCTTCAGGAACCAAAACTCCACTGACAGTAACAGTGACATTTACAACGTCGGGAAGGTCGGAATCTGGAGAAACGTGTATTTGGAGATATGGGTTGGGATCAGGGCAGTCGGTTAACAGCCTTCTAGTGACTAATTGAAAATCGGAGAAGAAGTATGATCTTGGTGTTCTTTGACAGATTTGGCAACCGAACGAAGCAACGACGACGAAAAGCAAGGAGAAGAAAAAGAAAGCAGGAAGGTGAGTACGAGGAAGAGTTCTCTGAAAGCACAATAAGAACGACGGGATGATTCCATCAGGCTCGCATGCACGGTCGATGAGGCAGGAAGTGTCTGAGTCTGTCGGAAAACACTGTTTTGATTCTCTGGTTCCACCACTTTCAATCTGCTTTTTGAGTGTTTGGATTTGGTTGGTAAGAATGGGAACTCGGAGAGTTTGGCACGACAAGAACGAGGGTGGGGGGATCCTATATGTGTGGAAGCTGTGAGTTTTAATCTGGGGATATATTACATGGAGAGGTTTAGATGCTGACGTGAGCTTATTGGCTTTGTTATTCAATTCTTTGTCATACGTAGTCTTATTTTATTCACTCCATTCACAAGTCATTTGTTGCACGAAATTTTAGTTAGATTCTTTTGTCAGGCCTGTTAGATAGAATTAAAAAGTCATTATTTTAAAAGTTTAAGGTTAATTTTATTTATTTATTTAATAGGCCTATGTTATAAGATAGAATGGGTAAAAATAGATGTAATTTGTATTGTAATTGTTCTAAGAAAATGTCCTTATAAGTAAAATTTAGAAGTTTTTAATCTTAATCTTTTCATAGATTTCACAACTTTTGTGATATTGGAATATACTCTTTGTTTTTATACACTAAATTATATTAATGCAAACTTACCATTCTATAAAATAAAATAAAAAAATGATTATAATTTAACCAAAGTTAAGCAGATGTTATGAACGGCCTAAATTCCATATGGCTGTTGGAATTAAAAAAAAAAAAAAAATTGGTAAATCTGCTGTATCTTGAAGCTATGCGTTTGGTGGATTAAAATACTCCCATTGTTTCTTTCTTTATCCTAATCATATCTCTCGCATATCGAAGCTAAGTCAAATTATTTGAAGCTTCAAGCACGAGACTCATTAATCTCTTAAAAAATTCTCTGTGACTATTAGTTGGCGATTAGCTAGAGTTGTTTCCTAAGAAAATGTTTCTAGATCGGAAGTTGGGAAGTATCAAGAACTACATTAGTCAAGTACGGACTCGTGTGATGCACAAAACCCGGAAGGAAAAACTAAACTTAAAGTATTATAAACATTTGAATTTGTTTTTCTTTAAAGAATATTAAATTGTTTAAATTGATAATTATTATCAGAAGTGCACAACCTACCCGGTATGATCTAAGTAACCAATCAAGTATGATAACTCTTTGAACAAGCAGAACCTCTTACCTACACGGTTCACATTAAAATAAAATAAAATAGTTCATGGTGTTATTTTGGTCTACTAATATCAATGATTATTTACCTTTCTCCTTTATATTTTTGCATTATGAGAGAGATGATAGTTTTGATTTGTAATGAAGGTTGTACAGTAGAGATCTTGCTAAGATTGATGGGATCAAGGCAAGATATTTTTTGAAAAACTGGGCGTGCTGATAGAACCTCTCAATTGTTGAAAGAGTTGGTGAAACAAGCAGAACATGGGTTGATAGTGGAGTCGATGTAGTCCCTAAAAAAAAAAAATTAAGAAGGAACATGATAAGGACTTTCTCACTCAACACATGCTTAACATATTTAAGACTTTAACACTGATTGATATTGATTCGAATAATATTTTTCAGATTCAATGATTATATAATTAAAAGAATTGCAATAAAAAAAACTCTAAATATACATGAGTTAGAGAAGTACTAGTCACAACCATATTTGTATAATAGCTCTAAAATTTTAAGCACTCATTTAATATATTATCAATTCAAAGCTTAATACTTACATTTGCATAGGCTAATTCAATTTAAAATATTGTAATTCTTTAAAGACTTGATTTAAATTGAAGTATGATGATCTTTACTATAAACTGAGCTAATATGTAACAAGTACACTCCCAACGAGTTATAAAGTGCACATGATTATTGTATTGAGGGCCACAAAAATCAAAATAATGGTGTGTTCATTTGAAGATATTACTATTTATTCTTGCAATCAACCTTAGTATATGCAAATAATTTAAAGAGATTGCTCAAGTGTATGTAATAAAGAAAATTTCCTCTCGTGATTGCCAATAGCTGTCATATATGAAATTTGGGAGAGCTCCCGGCTACAAGTGTTGCAAAACAAAAACAAAGTCTTTACCCTTCTAATTGTTTGATACCTCTAACAAAGGTTTGTACTTACTTCTATCATTTGCACATGCAACAGGGTAATCCGAACCTTGTGATAACTTTTAACTATACTACGTAGCATTTGAATACACCAACCTCAACGTAGTGTTCTATTGAGCCATCATGAGGAGCCTTTCCCATATCGCCAAATGTAATAAAACAGAGTTGATCCGATCCTCCAGCAGGTGGGGTCCGGAATGCATATTGGTTACTCCAACCTGCTGAATCACTGCATTATTAAGTACCGGCACCAGCTTTAGCTCTTTTAACATTTCTGACATTCCTACCGTTTGTCTCAAATACAGAGCAGTGATAAAATGCTCAAAATATACCCGGAGTTCTGAGGTCACACTTCCATGTGTATATATCGAAAATTATTAAGTGTAGTGCCAAGATAGTCAAAGTTACTGAGCCATTCATGTAGTTGCCATCTTGAATATTATGATATCAGACAGCGAGATGCAATACCTTCCGTCTCTGTAGGAGGAGTTGGTTGAAGGTTGTAGATCAGTCATGATTGATGGATGAATGAATCCAGGATCATGCCACCCGAAGTCTTTGGCGGGACTGGGTAGCACTGCGTCAATTATCAGTAAAATTATCATAATGAAAGTTCTAAGTGGAGGGATAATGATTAAGATAGTCGATTCCGGATTACAATGCTAGGAGATGGCAAGTCCCACTCAAACACTGAAATTTTGGCTAAAGAGATGTAAATAACCTGAGTTATGGGATTTGGGAACTCAATGCTGCACATATTTTCCTGAACAGATGTACTCACTGTCGAAGTTTGTGACAACCCGTCTCCATATTGTACTTGTTGTGGTTGCTCATCCCTTCTAACTCCCGTTAGTCTCACCTGCACCATGTCAGTTTTACATGTTAAAAAAAAAAAAAAAAATGCCCCTTTTGTTGGTGATTTGGTTTAGAGTTTTTTATCTGTTCAAATCAGAAACCGGTGCTGCATGGAGGGAAAACTAAAAATCAACCAAAAAAATAAAAAGACAAATACAGATGTCCCAGACGAATTTACGCTGGAGAGATGTCCATAGAGTGGCATATTTGGATTAGCAAAACTCACAGGTTGCGACCTCCTCAAAATGCAAGGTGTAGCGGAACCACCTGTGAAGAACACAAACTCAATGTCGGTTCTAATGTTAATCACTTGAAATGGCACGGAACCACTGCAAGTGGAGACCAGGCACTCGCCCGATCTCGCTCCTGGCATTCAGAGTTCGTGCAACTGAGGTAGTATGAATCATTGCTCACGTACTGCGCCTGCAATTTTCACGAGCATATTGTATTTGAGAAGCCAATGTTATGTGTGAATCTGTAATTTAGATATCAATATGAACGGCTGAAGTCCGTGTACCATGCGCAATCATATTCTTCCCCGAAAGCTTGCTATGAATTGTTTAATCGAACGAGAAACCACTTGTGCATGAGTTTTTCTACAGCTTCAATATTTGCCTCCTAAATATTTCCTTAATCTTTTTCAGATTAAATTTAAATGGTTAACTACAAGATTGTCTCCCTAAATGATGCAGTGTACTTCCGTTTTTCCTCTATTTTCTTCTTGTTATTAGTCAAAAGTTATAACAAATCTGCATTACCCTTACATACTTTAAGTTTGAAATTTATAACGTATATACGTTGACTGGATATTGGCATAGAAGAGGGAGATTACTAAGGTCACCAGTCTTTGTATGATAACTCTTCACTCAATGGACAATCTATAACACTGCATTTATGTGGTAGACAAAGCAATGAAACACAAACAAATACCTAATACATATAATCTAAATGTAACACACCTCTCAATAGCTTGTGCCACATCAGGTAATAAGGCATAGGTTAGCATTAGTGACATGAAAAATAGTTGATTAGTTAGCTATTAGTTGGAAATTGTAACTGATAGAAGCTTAGTTAGTTAGCTGCTAAGTTGCAGTTGTAACTGATGAAACTCATGCCAATAATGCCTTTCAGTAGTCGTTGCATTTGTAAGTTAGTTAGCTTCTATTATGTTGACTAACTAGTATAAGTAATAGAAGAGGCGCCAAGTTAGGGGCATTGAATAAGTAAAGAAAAGTCCTCTATCTAAACAATAGGAAGAGATCTTGGGTTCCCTCTTAAGAAATCCCTTGTAATTGTTTCAAGTAATGAAAATTAGGAGAAAGCTAAGTCTTCTAAGCTAGTTTTGGCACCTTCTATTGTCAATCGCTCTCGGCCTAATACTTGATTCTTTATTCAATCACAAAATACTCTTCAAGATTGTTACAAAGTGGTATCAGCAATGCCTGGCGATCAAGAGACAAGTCCATTCGTAGATCTTGCTATCAAAGATTTGTCTGATACGATGCAGCAATTATTCGCTGCCTTAAATGCCAAAATTGATACAGTCGCAACTCAAGTTGATAAAGATCAAGGCAAACATTCAACAGCTTGGAATGGGGATCATCATAATCGGGAAGATAGGCGATCACATTCCTATCAAATTCATTCTCGAACCATCCGTTTGGAGTTGCCTAAATATGAAGGCACTATTGATCCTAATGTCTGGATTGATAAATCTTTGCAATTCTTTGATTACTATGAGACTCCCAAAGAGGATAAGAAGAAAATTGCTTCTTGGCACATGGATGGAGAAGTGCAAATGATCTATAAGCTTTTCAAGAAAGAACTTGGAAAGGGTAGAATTTTGTGGTAGTTACTCATAGATGAACTCTTGAAGCAGTTTGGACTAACAATTCTGGTTTATCACTTTGAGGAACTGACTAAGTTGAAGAAAACCGAAATTGTCCATGATTATCAATTGCAATTTGACAAGTTACTTCTTCGTTTTGACCATTTAAATGTTACTCAAAGTATTAGTTGTTTCATAAGTGGCTTAAAGGAAAGAATTCGCTTAGATGTAATGGCTCATAATCCTCCCACACTCTCTACTGCAATTGGATATGCTTGATTATTTAAGGCTAAGGATATGGCTAGTAAGAACTTTACCACCTCAGCCACAAGAACACCCTTTATAGTAACTAGAGGAGAATTGAAATAGAAGGAGCATAAGCCTTCCTTACTTGTTAAAAAACTCACTCAACTTGAAATCATGGATAGGAGAGCTAGGGGTTATGTTTTAATTGTGATGAATGTTTTACCCCTAGCCATAGGTGTAAGAAAATTTTCTTGCTAAAGGTGATGGATCCAGGGGAGGTAGAGGAAGAAGAATTTGACCAAACAATGGTCAGTTAAGAGTCCTATCTATAGTTGCATTATGTGAAGTGAGGTGTCCAAAAACTATGAGGATTCAAGGCAACATGGGGCATGATATGATGAGAGTAATGTTGTTGGTGGACTTGGGAAGTACTCGTAACTTCTTGAGTGCTTAGTTGGCCAAGAAACTTAAGCTAACACTGGATATAACTAAGAAATTTAAAGTGGAAGTAGTAAATGGAGAAGTAATTCATGGAGGAGGATTCTATTCAAAAGTGCCTATAGTGTTGCAAGGAACTTGAAAGATTGCAAATTTTTTTGTGTTACCTATTCCTAATATGGGGTAATTCTCAGGATTCATTGATTGGCTACTTTGGATGAGGTAAGGTAGGAATTTACATAAATGAAAATGTCATTCATGTATAAGGGAAGGTTGATTGAATTTTTTAGTGATCAACATCTTAAAAATAAGATTGTGGATAGTTCTAATTAAATAAATTGCTTGGACTAGCAAAAGTAAGGGGTACTGCACCTTAAATCTATATCAAAGAAATAGAAAAATGAGCAGCAGGGTAACTGGCCGAAAGGAATGAAAGATCTTTTCCATAGATATGATGAAATTTTTCAGAAACCATATGGATTACCTCTTCACTAAGGACATGAACATCATATTTTGCGTAAGGATGAATCTAATATCATTGTTAATAAGCCTTACGAATATCCTTACTTGCAAAAGAAAGAAATAGAAAAATTGGTGCAAGAGTTACTAGATGGAGTAATCCAAGAGAGTTTTAGTCCTTTCTCATCACCTGCCATTTTGGTAAGGAAGAAGGATGGAACATGAATGATGTGTCTTGATTACCGAGTTGTAAACAAGGAAACTATTAAAAATGGGTTCCCCTTTCCCACAATTAATGAGCTCTTGGATGAGCTTCATAAAGCCAAGATTTTTACCAAGTTAGACTTAAGATCTGGATATCACCAGATATGTATGCAGTCTAAGGATGTAGAAAAAATAACCTTCCAAACACCTTAAAGGAATTATGAATTCCTAGTCTTGCCTTTTAGACTTTACAATGCACCTTCAACTTTCCAAAGCTTGATGAATAAGGTATTCAAGGAATATTTTAGTCATTTGTATTAGTTTTTTTTTTTATGATATATTGGTTTACAACAACTCTTGGATGAACACATAAAGCATGTTCATTTGTTGTTTGAGAAACTCGTGAAGAATCAGTTGTATCTTAAAAAAGAGAAATGTGCTTTCGGGGTTGGATTTGTTAATTACTTAGGCCATGTTAGATCAGAAAAAGTTGTAGCAATGGAATATGATAAGGTTAAGGCTATGATGGAGTGGCTTGCACCTACAAATGTGAAATCTTTAAAAGGGTTCTTGGGCCTTAATAGGGTATTACATAAAATTTATCAAGGGTTATGACTAGATTGCAACCCCATTAACCAAGCTACTTAGAAAAGATTCATTCCAATGGACTCCAAAAGCAACAAAGGCCATTCAAGATCTGAAAATTGCTATGATCAAGACTCCAATGTTAAAGCTACCTAATTTTTCTCTACACTTCTTGATTGAATGTGATGCCTACGTAGTAGGTATAGGAGTTATATTGTCAAAAGGAAAGCTAGTGTATTTAAAAGCTAAAAGAAAGTAGGATGCAGGAAATAGAAGAGAAGGAATTGAAGGTCGTATCACTGCATGTGCCTGAGTGGTTAACTCCTATACAATAAAAGGTATGTGCTATCAAAGAAGCTCAAGAAGTATTGAATAAGATTAGCACGAAAGAAGCTGGAAACTAGTGGCAGTACTAGAATGGAATTATATTTTTTAAGAACAAAATCTTTCTATCTAAGGATTGAACCTTAATTCTAGTAATCCTCAAGGAAATTCATGAATCTACACATGAAGGCTATTTCAAGACTCTTCAAAGGGTGAAGGTAGTATTTTTTGGGAGGAATATGAAGAAGGACATGCTTAAATTTGTGAAGGAGTATGAAGTCTATCAACAAGTTAAGTGGCAAAATAAAAAACCGTGTGGACTCTTGCAATCTTTGCCCATCCCAGCTCAAATTTGGGAAGATATTACTATGGACTTTATTAAATTCCAAAGAAGCTCGTTAATGGATTGATATAATTATTCAAGTTTCTTATGTAATTGATCCAAAATTCCAAAGAACCTAAAGCTATTTACTTTCAAGAACTTTCAGGTTTGAAATGTGGAGAAATGACCCATTGGCGTTCGAAGATGCTTCCCAAGCCCCCATTAAACTAGGGAGCAAAACATGACAATCAGCTAGTCATCAATCGCAATGCATGACAATCAGCTAAACAAAAAACGTAAGAACTTTTACATGACCGAACCGACAATTAGAATGGGTGGCACTTGTGTAATGACAAATAATGCATTATCCTAACTCCCCCAACCTCAGTATTATCGTAATATTTAAAGAACAGCAGAATTTTGGGATCTAAAAAGCATATCTCTGTTTCTCTCTCTTTCATTTACAATTTCTAAGCAAATGGTGACAAAACCAATCTTGGATTTGTATCTAACATCCAAAACTGTCCTATTTTCGATAATTCCAAGCCCATTACAAAGTATCCCCACGAGAGATTCGACGTAGGAGCCTCATCCTGGATTTGGAGCTAAGATCCGAAACTGGTCAAATGCTTAAATCTCATACATTGACATAGTTTGAGTATTAAAGAATCCATCTTAGTTAAATTATAAGAAACTTAACAATTCCCACTATAATGTCGCACATTTTGAGGGTCCCATGTGACCTTGTTCTTAACCCATGATCCAAATGCAATGCTCCAAGTTTAGGTGAACTTCATGGGAGCTACATAGTCTTGTACGACGAAGATCCATGCCTGCCACGGATGTAAGAACGGTCTCCCCTTGAAAACTCCCCGGCTACACACCGTCCGGCTCCGATGCACTGAAGCCAAGAACCTCTCTTTCATTGCAAATATTCCGATGCTTGTTTAAGAAACAAGCTTCTAAGCAGACATTGGAAACAACAATTTTTTCCCTCGAGAATTGAAACTCTCTCTTCCAATGATAACTTCTAGACCTAGGAAATATATCTACCTGCCTTAAGTATATTCCTTTTACTTAGTAGTGGATCCTTGAATTTGATAAATCGCCATACCCAAAGTGAAAGAGACATAGAGATTATCTCATTTATTTATCATGAGCTCTCCTCACTTTTTTGTATATCCTCCATAATTTTGGGAATTTGTACAGTGAGACAATGGTTCTGCTTGGTCAAAATTTGCTCTTTTTCTAAATCATCTATAAGCTTGCTTATGCTTAAGATGGTAGAAAGACCACAATCAATAATTAAATTATGGTGGAATAACAAAGAATTCTCGGCTTTGCTGCTTCATCCTTTCTCAAGTGCGTCAATGGTTCTGTCCTCTTAAAAATACTACGAAGAAATTGGTAAAGACATCTCAAAAGATAGCCTTGTGAGCTCTAAAGATTGGAAAAATCTGTCTTGTAATATTGTCACTGATAACATCTACTAGAAATCTTTTAAATGGCTTTTAGAAATAATGTGATTAGGTGACATGCGAAGGATGTAGTGTGCAACTTTATCCCGACTCATGCAAGAAGCAGAGCTAAGAAGGTCGAAGCCGGAGCAATTAAGACTACACACCTAAATGGCTTTGAGAAGAATCCAAGAAGTGATTTTGGACGCAGTTGTAAAGCTCTCTTGCAATGCCTACCATGACCTGCTAAGCAACGAACAAGGACTTTGTCTTGTTTCGGTAGTAGCAAGCTTCGATTGGTCTGGTACTGCAAGATGATTCCAACTTTGGGCTGTTTTTGTGCTTCACATTCTGACAAATTGAAATTCGAAGAAGAAACAAGAGTTCACAGAGAAAAACCCAGGAAGAAAGAGACAGGGAGAGAGAGAGCGATGAAGAAAGGGTTCTGTTACCTCAGTATTTCAGGAATTCCACTTTTATATTATTCTCCGACGGAAAACCAAAGGAATGACGACATAACAACCCCCTGTATCGTCATCTACGCAGCCGTGGAAAGGTGTTCTAAAACAAGTCCCTTAATTTCAGTGCCCACTTTGCAGCAAAAACCGTACAGCTCAATCCCCACAAACTTCTGAACGCACTCTGATGCATTAGGAGATCCAAGCTGAAGACCTAATTGGACGTCCTCTGGTAATTTCCCCGAACCTATTTCATAGTTGTGATCCTTATGATGAATTCTGGAAGATAATACACGCAATGGAGCATGCATCTGTTTCTGTGTAATAAACCGGTGCTTTTCTAGAGTTCTACATAGTTTTCATCCGGGCTTTATTTGGTTGCTGAGAAAATGTTGGAGTGCAGAAAAGAAGTTTGAATTTCTATTTCGTTTTTTCTTGAACCTTTTATTTCTATGTTTCCCTCAAGTGGGCCTCTTGAGCCTTTTATTTCTCTTTTATATCTACTTTAGGCATAGTTCTGCCTCATCTATGTTGAGCTCTTTATATATTTGAAAAAGAAAAAAATACAGCATAAATTTTAGATTTTAAAATCATCATCAAAGTTCATGTTAGATGACTTAAGTTTATCATAAACTGAAAAACCATAGAAGATACAGGGAAAAGGTTCGCTTTTTCGATCATCAAATGGTCTAATGTAGTTGTGGCATCAATCTAACTCTCCGCCACAGCTGTTCTGATTCAATATGCGCGGAGCTTCCTCTCAGATGTCAACATCTTCTCTCCAGGTTCCAGGGATGGCATTCTCTCCTGAGTTCAGATTGCCATACTCCTGGCGCAGGGAGGACGAGTCAGAGCAATGGGGAGTGTACTTGTTCAAGCTTCTTAAAGAATGTGCTAACCATGTTGCAGCCGACGACATTGACAAGGCCAATATCAGTCTCGAGCAAATCGCCCATCTTGCTTCTCCTGATGGCAATGCACCACAGCGAATTGCTACATACATAAGCGAGGCATTTGCTGATAGGATGCTTAGACGTTTTCGTGGAATGTATATTGCTCTCAATTCGACAAAAAAAATCCCAGTACATGAAGAAACTAGAGTTCAGAGATACTTCTACGACCTCTGCCCCTTCTTAAGGCTTGCCTACATGCTCACAAACCAGGCCATTCTAGATGCTATCGAGGGGGAAAAAATGGTTCACGTTATTGATCTCTATGCGTCTGAGCCTGAACAATGGCTTGATCTCCTTCATTTTTTAAGTCGTCGGCGAGAAGGCCCGCCTCATTTAAGGATCACGGGTATTCATAAACACAGAGAGGTTTTAGAGAACATGGCTATTAAGTTGACGCACGAAGCTGAAAAATTGGACATCGCATTTCAATTCAATCCTGTTGTGAGCACATTAGAGAATCTTGATCTTGAAACTTTGCGGATTAGGACTGGAGAAGCTCTTGTAGTCAGCTCTGTGCTTCAGCTACATTCTCTCCTGGCCACTGATGAGGAATTGTTCAGACTGAAGTATATGGCCTTTTCTGATCCCACCTCCACATTATCCCCCTTATCTCTGAAGGCATCGGCAAAGATGGAGAGCTTTCTAAGTTCGCTTTGGGGCTTCTCTCCGAAAGTGATGGTGATAATGGAGCAGGAAGCAAACCACGGTTTTACACTAATGGAGAGAGTCACAGGAGCATTGAACTTCTACGCTGCCCTGTTTGATTGTTTGCAATCTGCTGCATTAAGAGCAACAGACGAGCGACAAAAGGTCGAAAAGATGCTTTTTGCAGAGGAAATAAAAAACATAATAGCATGTGAAGGAGTAGAAAGAAAAGAGAGGCATGAATCTCTTGAAAAATGGATTTTAAGGCTCGAGTTGGCTGGTTTTGGTAGGGTGCGTTTCAGCTATCACAACAGGATGCAGGCCTCTACGCTGTTGCAGAGCGGTGGCTATCATGGTTACAGTATCAAAGAAGACAACAACGGATGTTTGCTGATCTGCTGGCACGAATGCCCCCTCTTTTCAGTGTCGGCCTGGAGGTTTATGAGATAGGACTGTAATCAGTTGCTCTGCTACAACTGGTTATTTTGGTTATTTTTCTCTTTCTTCTTTGCATAAAGGATCTTGAGTTTGTGTCTTCTGCAAGAACATACTGTTCCGTGGAAGGAACTCAAGAACTCCACTCTTTGTGAAACTTCTACTATTTATTCTGTTTGTTACTGTGACCTTTCTATTGTTGATCTTTTGTGTAATTGAGTGCTGAAACCATTGTTTTGAAGAAAGTGAGAGATGAGATAAGGCAGTCAGCCATTTAAATCCTACCTCTAGAGCTTAAATTAGCATGCAGTCTGAATTTGTTGAGACAAGAAGCAGCATTATCATTTGTTACTTCTGCTTATTCTGTAATTAGAAAACTACTGCAATTGCTAATCAAACACTGTTGAATAGACATTACTTGTAAGACTGAAACAAGAAATGGACAATCAACTAAACTCTGCAAGAAACTGGGAATTTCTAGAAAGTTCCAAACTTTAGAGTCAGCCTACTCCATAAATCTAGAGAGATTAAAGAACTTTCTAATGGTAAAAGCACTCCAAAAATGCAAGAAATTTCAATCTTTCAGAAATGCGAGACCGTGACGTTGTATTCAACCACAGCATCTCCAGTTTTTGGACTGAAATTCACCGTCTTCGCCAAAGCGTAGCCGCGAGCAAGTCGGAAAACTCCACTGCCTCCGACAATGGGCATTTCCCTGACCGAATGAAGAATAGGATTATGCCCAAGAATGCTAAGAGTACTTCCATTATACAGACCTTCCGTGAAAGCGTAATTTATTACCATAAGCAACTCAACGTCACTTTGAGAAGCCAATGCATAAATTCCCTGAGCTTTTCCCACGAGTTTTGAAGTTGGCTCTGGCCCTTCCGTCAATGCGTCGTCTATCATAAAAGTAGCACCAAAGCCACCAACTGATGTGTCTGGTGGTGTGATAATTTTAATGGCTGTCGGGTTTTTGCCACCTAGGATGTCATGGAAATAGAAGTGCAAGTAGGTCGTTTTCTCTACAGGTTTTGCGTACATGGTCAAAAGGGATTGCTCAGAGAATACTCCGGAAATAGTCTGGAAGGAAGTTGAGAAGAGGACGAGAAAGAGGAAGGGAACAGCGAAAAAAGAAGCCATTTTTGAATCAGTTTTCAGCTGTGTCTGATAGCGAGTGATGCGAGGCTATTTGTAAGGTGGGGAAGAGTGGGGGGCTTGATGTTTCTTGAACGATAAGCCTTCGAATGTTTCGTGGCAAGTGCACTTCCATATCCCAGCAGCAAGGGGACATGCTTTCGAATCATCAGGTTCCACCGAAAGAGAGGCTCAGACTGAGCATGCTGATTAAATTAGTTCCAAGAAATAAAACCTCTCAAGGCGTAGCAGGTTTAACGGTTAGAGGTAACAAGGATTTCGAAAAAATGTGCGGATGACCTCATATCCTCGGCAGAAATTGGCTTATATCTTATTTCATTATTATCATTTTCTTTCTTGTCACCATAAAAAAGTACTTTAAATGTTCATATTGTGTACAAAATGAAAGTCTTATATTAAGTATATAACATCTTTTTATAATGCTCAATCAAATGAAAGAAGTGTTCATCTAATCTTAGAGTTAATTTTTAAGTTAAATCTTTAGGCCTTCTAACATGATATAAAAGCCCAAATAGAATCATCTTTCTCTCATGTAATTCTAAGTTTAATATTATTTAGCATGCATGAGTGTGTGCAGGACAATTTTTACATCAAGTACGTAATTTTTGATAGTAAAGGTTAATGAAAAAAATGTTCTTCTAACTTTAGAGCTATCTTTTGGGTTTTGTTTTTGAGCATTCTAACAATAATTGGTCCCCCCAAATTGGAATCACAAAACTTGAACCGGAAGTTACAGAATTATTCAGCTTTTTGGTTGACGATCATAGGCGTATACGCAATCATTTCAACAACGAAACGTGTGAGGCCCATCTGACCCCTTTTCTAGAGTGCAAAAACCAAATGATTCAAGGTGAGCATGGTTGCTTCACAGGCAAGGCCTCGTACCTTTACTTTCTGCAGGTCATCACAGTTTCCCTTGCCGTTGAAGTTATCTTTTGTGCCAAGTTGCATTTGGGTTTCAACAGTTGCGTAGCCACCCTGACGATCCATCATCGCTTACAACCCTGAGTCTGAGATACAAACACGCCTTCTAGGAAACTTTATGTATTTTTTTATTCTTCCTCTTTCGTAAGCACTTCTCTGTAACCAAATGAATAAAGCTAAAAGGAAACAGTTCAATTTCGAGTTTATTAAAACTCATCTCACGCATTCTTAGCCTAATTTCAATAGTAAATCAGACTCAATTATTAAATATTTTGGATTTGCAAATTATAATCGCAGCTTAGCTCAACTAGACTTAGCTACACTTAAATTTGTAAGCTGAGTTCCTATAAGTTCCATTCAACTTGTTTAGTTTGTTCAAACCCTTTTGGATCATACACAGTTTTGAGCATATAATATATATATGTATATATGTTTATGTTGGAATTTATTCTAGATATATGAATGAGGTGCTTTGTGTCCACCTCAAAACGCAAAGTATACTTGGTCGGCCAACATGAGTGATTAAAATATAGGGCCACAAAGGATATGATGCGTATCTTCCCATCAACCCAAAGCCTAACTGTCCGTTTAGTCCACACCATCCTCTTGCTCTCCTTGAGATGCAAGGGTAAAGAGCGATTGCATCCACTTCTTTGATCATGGTAAGAATCAAAAGGACAGAAGTTCAAAACAAGTTTGTTATACTTACCATGCTAAGCACGGTTTTTGTTGAGCTCATCGCTCAAAAGGTACTGACAACAGTGTAATAAATGGATGGTGGAAGAATTATTCCTAAACATTGTTCCTATGTTTGGATCCACCCAACTTGTGTGTGCCGATGCACGGCTACCAGCATTCCTGAAGAGCCAGTACCTCTAACAATGAGCAGTGCTCTCATGTTATTAATCATCGGATTTCTTCCAAAAATGGTAATGCTACTCCATAATTCATAACCATAAGCAAAGCAAGTTTTCATGGGACTACGACAGCCGGGCTTACGGGGCCCGAGCATTACTTTATTGGAAAAGAGGGTTTTCGGTATTATAGTTTTGAGGATGATAAAAACATTTTTGTTGTGTGTGTTTCTAGGTATGAAAAATGCACATTTGATTAGAAGATAGGTATTACTTTCAAAACAAAGCTCACAACCTAATATGCATTGCAAAGGGACCATAATATAACCCATAGATCACATTGGTTGTGGGAGGACATGTTATAAATAATTTGAGTTGTCTCTCATTACTTAAATCTTCTTCATAATGAAAAACACAACCCTTCTTATAAACTAATTTTAAGGAAAAATTAACGTTCTCAACAAATGGAGAAGATACTTTAAGATAGCCCAATAAAAGCATATTGGTTCCTATGGTCACAAGCTAATGAAGGTCGTGCCTACATAAATATTGGATATGAGATAAGATAATATGCCAATTACACCTTATTTGTGTGCCAATATGGTTGATGCGTTGTGAATAATTCCTTAAAGGAAGTCCCTTTCCTTCATTTAACGGAACCCTTAAGAACAAAACTATAGAAGCCAAGGACCTTTAACCAAAAATTGAATGTTGGTCCTCCACAATCCCTTTCGTAAAGTTCCCCAAAAGGAAAAGAAATTGAATACCAACAAGAAAATTAAGCTCAAAGAATTGTGGAACGAAGTGTATATAATATTATATAAGTGACAGAGGTAGTTTTAAGTCGCACATAAAAGGCTTGCATATAACAAAGCAAGTAACATCTTATATGAATGTTCAGCTCCACATATTTTCTACATGCTAACTTCTACATAATTTACGAATAAACTTTGCTGGACATACAGTCAGTGAGTAGGTGGCCTTCACAATTCTTTTTCTTGTTCTTCTAGGCATTATTTCCACAGGACACGCATAGCATGTAAATTATACAAATTACACAATTTACATGGAAATTGTGTTGGACATATAGTCAGTGCGTGTCCTAGGCATTTTTTCCTGATTAGAGGGAATAAACTCAGTCATTAACATTTATTCTATGACCTTTTCTCGCATAAAATGGAAATCAACTTCTAGGTGTTTAGAACAGTCATGGAAAACCAGGTCCGTAGTTAAGCGGAGTGCTGAAATATTGTCGCTATAAAGCTATATAAGAGAGAATTGGCCAACTCCCAACTGCCTGAGAAGATGGAGTAGTTAAGTAGAGTGCTGAAAGATTGTCACTATAAAGCTATATAGGAGAGAATTGGTAAACTCCCAAAGTGCCTGAGAAGATGGCAATAGTGGATTGCCAGCGGAAGCTTATAAGGCCAGGCTCTCCTGTCTCCTTACCCAATGTTGGGACCGGATATTTTAATACTCCAACACTCCCCCGCAGTCTCACGTTGGGCGCGGTGAGAGGTGAGACCAGTCTAGAGTGACCACACCAAGGCAGGCAGGACACAGGGCCGGCTCCGATACCATATTAGAAACTGAAGGGCCTATCTAAAACACAGAACTGTGCAATAGTGGGTTGCCAGCGGAAGCTTATAAGGCCAAGCTCTCCTGTCGCCTTACCCAATGTGGGACTGGATATTTTAACACTCCAACAATATAGCCTTGTAATTATTTGCAGTAAAAAGCAATGAATAAGTTGTATACCAATGAAGCTACTTAATAGACAATGTAGATCATTGCCAAAATGTGGTTGAAGTACAACTTTATCCTTCTGTTGGAGACTATATGACCTTCTTGCTTCATGGCTGCGCTCTTTGTATATTCAGGAATTCAATTACTGACCAGAGCTGCATATAGAAGTTGATTCCAGATGTCTGGAAGTCCAGCTACGCACCAATGGGTGCAGTCCATGCCCTTGAATCCGTTATAAGAGCTAGGATGTGCATCTTTTCTGAGCTGCGAGAGTGTCGTTATGTTAAGCAAATGAACAGGGTTCTTTATCGTGCTTAAGACTTCTTCCAGTACGTATGCTGCTGGTGGCAAACCAGCTTGGTAAGTCGACCCGTTTATTGGTTCTGTCTCCTTTCCACAGTTTGTCACTTCTGGCTCGTCCCAATTGCTGCCACTATATTGACACAAAAAGAAAAAACAAGGTTCTGAAATTTTCTGGGTAGTTCAAAACTGGAAACACAAAAGGAAATTATGTTCTCTACGTCCGTATTTAGGACCCTTTTTAATCACACTCCATCAGTTTTCAATTCTAAATCACACTCCTTTCATTATGTCTACTAATGACACTCGCATCAAGTGAGAATCACGTAACCTGATTATGCGTCAATGATGCATGTGGCTTTAAATGAACACAGAAGCTCACCACATGGCAGTAGCTGACGAAGTGTGATTAGAAAGCAAACTTTGCTCAAGCAATGTTGGAGCTAAAAAAAGAGGTGAATGAAAATGGCTTACTTGTAATGGGAAGGAGATATTCCTTGAAAAATGACTCTAGTTTTTATTGGATCGACATCTGTGTCAACCCACTTGGCCCAGGTTGTTAAACCTTTGCGAAAAGCAACCATGCGATCCATGTCCTGCACAACTTTGTTTTCATCTTCAATGTAGTCCCATCTGCAATCAGAAAAGCCGTCACGTAAGCTTATTTTTAAAGCCACTTTTTGTTGGATGCTTTGAGAGAAGACCGCATGTGCTTGACTTTATAGAGCTCATACGGTTGCTTAGGTCCTCTTCGGTACCACCAAAGCCAAGTGTTGAAGACCAGAACATCCATCTGCTTCCACAAGTCGCCATTCTTCAGGGAATCAAGCTTCAAAACTCGACCAATTTCTTCTTCTTCAATGTCGACCAAGTAGTGAGAGTTAAACAACATAACTGAAACTCCATAGTCCTGCAAATTCAACAGGAAAACGTCATAACTTCCTTTGGTACCCAGGCAACCAGGACAATATGTAAAGCCTGAAATTGATGTGCAAGAGAAACCAATGGAGGTTCACTTACCTGGAAGGTGGTGATAGAAACTGTCTCATTAGTCTGCTCAATGATTTTGGAATCTGGCACGGCGGCATGAATCATGCAGACTAGAGATTGCCACTGGTTGAGACTTATGGAGTCCCCAATGAACATGATCTTCTTGTCCTTCAACCTCTGTAGTAAATCGTGACCATCAAATCTGCAAGGATTTTCCACGTACGTAATAGTCGTATTTAGTAAGAACAAATATTTCCCAGAAGTAAGGGGAAAAAATAATGTAACACAAAAATAAATTGTGGGTTTCGCATATTTGTCTCATAACAGCAAACCGAAGCCTTGTGGGCAAAAGGTCCCATAGAGAAGACACTCAACATCGTCCTAAGGGACAAATGTTTTTAAGGTTAATTATCATTATGCCAGGAAAATTAAGTTCAAATTTGAAGGTAATGATGCCCCGTTCAAAAAATCAAGAATTATCAGCATTGGCATTAAAAGTTCTGAAGAGAGGGAAATACATATATATATATCCCCTGTGCACAGAATTTGAAGCCCATCTGAGCTGTGTTGGCGTGAGTTGGTTCACGTTCCTACAGGACAAAGTTGCTCTTACCCTATTCACACAACTCATTCTTTGTCACATGGGGAAACAATTGTCTTACACGATCAGATCATCTCAAATGTAAGTGGCTCAGCTACAAAAAAGTGCCAAAAAAATAAAAGGACAAAGGAATGGAGAAAATTGTTACCAACCCTTGATAAACTCTACCCGACAGTTATATATCATTCATATTGCAAATCCTGAACGGAGATAATTTTGTTACAGACAGTGCTCAATGAAAAAGAAAAGGCCTCCGAAATGTGATTCCGGAGGTATTTTAATGTCACCAGAGCGATACTGTGAGCCTTAAAAAAGACGTTAAACAAACTCGAAATTCCTCAGAGAAAAAAACATGTCCAGCACGCAAGAAGAAAAGAAGCTCCACTTTCCCAGAAAGTCACAGGACGTTGAATAAATGGCAGGCGAAGGAAAGCACATGAATGTTCTTTGTTTTTACTTTATCGGTTATGTACTCACATGCCTAACAGGACAAAGGAATCTAAAACAGAGACTGCAAGTGCGCCGAGAAAAAGAAGAAGAACCTGGGTAAGACGCAGTCCGACGGCCGCCATCTATACTTGAGGTAGAGCTTATCAGGGCGGCCGTACTTTTGGCAGTCGAACTCCTTGCGGATGTGAGGACATGTCTCGGAGTCGTAGAGAGGGTAAGAGTCAGCCAGCACCCAAGTCCCTTCATACAAGTTGCAGCTTTCTGGCATTTTTCTCCAGCCCCCATGGCCTCTTCTGTTGATGATTAGTTTGGCTAAACCAAGACGCGAGTAAATCACCAAGAAGGCGACGAGGATGGAACAAGATATCTGAATTCCAGAACCCATCGTCGTTTCTGCCGAGAGAGAGAATGGTGGCTGCGTTTGGAGAGAGAGCAGTTTATAGCAGCAGCAAATCTGCCTACTTTGATCAAACAAGCCACAGTTTTTATACTCTTACCCTCATGGTAATCGTAAGGAGTTGAAAAACTTGTTAAAAGTAGTTACCGTGTCAATCTTGAACAAAATAGGCAACTGATCTGTGACATATTTGACAGATTATCTACTAATGTATTTCTGATTTATTAATAATAATAAAATTAATGCTGTCTTGTGTCACAAGAGTTACCATCTTCACGCTTGTTCCTGTCGCTAGTCAGCGAGGAAGGGGTCTACGTCTCCTTTTTAGAGGGGATTAACATAAAGGTTTATAGTGTTACGACTCTGGCAATGCAATCACGTGTCCTTTAAGTTCCTACATTTTAAGGTATCTTCATTCTGGATGTTCAAGACAAAAATAAACCCTTTCTGCTAAGTTTTGCATTCAGTTTTGACTGAATTTTATTGTAATTTATTGCATGGATTCATTTCATTTAATTTAAGTCAGTTAAAAATACCCTTTCAGCTGGAGAGTTATCTTTTGAAATTTCTCATGCAAGAGTTTCCTAGATATTTTTATAATTTTAATAACCCAAAATGTCCACCACTTTGTTTAATGACTTAAACTAAGAATATAGAGAATTTGAATCCAAGATACTTGTTTCATAGGATGAATCTATTCGGGACACCTCTGGAGAGGATTTCGATGAACCGTGAATTGGACAGGGAATGGCAGAGAGGTCGTGATCAAATATCATACAGTAGGTAGACAATTACAAGTGGTTCCCCGTCTTTTACTCCTGATTTTTCCTGTGCTTTAGCGTAAGTGTCTTTATTAATTAATTATTTTAGTTGCTGATAAGCTTTTCAGAATGATATCGTGAAGGTATCTCCGCAGGAAAAAGAAGCTTCTACGTAAGAAAGATTTAACATCGGCTTTAAGGAATCGGTCCTTGTTGGGTTTAGGGTTTATAGCCCCAGTTTAATGTTTTACGTCCACTTCAAAATGCAAAGTATACGTGTCTTCCCACCAACCTAGAGCCTAACAGTCCGTTTAGTCCAAATCCAGCCGTGACTGATTGGTCCATTGTGCTCCAAGCACGAACATGTCCAAAACATTAAGCCATCCTCTTGCTGTTAAAAGTTACTCAAGATTTACCTTCCAAGAAAAAGGCTTTGGCCTTTCTACAAATTCACCCTTACCAAGCCAAGTTTGAGGGGGTTTGTTAAAGTTATTATTAGTCTTTGCAAATATGAAGTGCATGACCCCTAGAAGTTGGGTTGTGTCAGTCAACACTCCAAAAGAAAATACTTAAAAATTGATACTTTGAAAAAATCAGTCCTTGTTAGGTTTAGGGTTTATAGCCTCAGTTTAATGTTTTATGTCCACTTCAAAATGCAAGTATACATGGCTTCCCATCAACCTAGAGCCTAGCAGTCCGTTTAGTCCAAATCTAGTCTTGACTAATTGGTCCACTGTGCTTCAAGCACGAACATGCCCAAAGCATTAAGTCATCCTCTTGCTGTTACCATCAAAGACAAGGTTTTGGCCCTTCTACAAACTCAGCCTTACTAAGTCAAGTTTAAAGGGGTGTGTTAAAGTTATAAGTCTTTGCAAGAATTGTTGTGAAAGCTAATATGAAGTGCATGACCTGTAGAAGTTGGGTTGTACCCAGTCAACACTCCAAAAGAAAATACTTAATGCTTTAGGCAAGAAGGTGCATGAAGGTGCAAGAAGGTACATGACCTATGGAAGTTGTGTTTTGCCTAGTCAACACTCCAAAAGAAAATATTTAGAAGTTGATACAAAGTGCAAGAAGGTGCATAACCCATGGAAGTTGGGTTATGCTTAGTTAATATTTCAAAAGAAAATCTCTCAGTTCAAAAGAAGAATCCATTAGAGGTCCTACAAATCTCCTTTTAACTATAAGTGGTAGCACAATTTTTCCTATAAAAAGGATGGATGTGTAACATTGAAATCAACCTAAAATTCAATCCAATCAAACTCAACGCAAAGCTATGTTTTGCTTTGTATAGTTGTAATAAGGCCAATGGCCCTATTGTGATTATGGAGTCTAATCTATTCCCTTTTATGCCTTTGTCTCATGTTTGTCTTTTGCTTTTGAGTTTTCTTCCACCTTATAACTACTTGCACAACTTTGCAGTTCTCTCTCATCTTGTGTTATAGTCTTCTCTTTCTCTCCCCCATAACTCATCAACCTCTTTTTCATCATTAATCTCTGCTTTATTGTTCACCATGACTATGATTTCATTATTATACTCACGCAATCAATATGAACCAAAGAATCCAACAAACTTTGGTTTTCTTCTCTTGCTTCCCCTAAGATGCAAGGGTAAAGCGGAGATTGCCTCCACTTCTTTAATTATGGTAAGTATCAAAAGGTCAGAAGTTGCACACAAGTTTGTTACACTTCACCATGCTAAGCACACTTTTTGTTAAACTTTTTGCTCAAAAGGTATAGATAATAGTGTAATAGATGGGAATATATATATAAATATTGTTCTTATGTTTGGATCCATCAAACTTGTGTCTACCAATGCATAGCTGCGAGTATTCCCGAAGAGCCAGTACCTCCAACAATGAGCAATCAGATTTCTTCGGAAAATGCTAATGCTACTCCATAATTCATAACCATAAGAAAGGCAAGATGTCATGGGACCATGACAGCCAAGCTTATGGGCCCCGAGCATTAGTTTATTGGAAAAGAGGGTTTTCCCTATTATAGTTTTGAGGATGACAAAAGGATTTTTGTTGTGGATGAAAAAAATAATTTTAATAAATATGAAAAATAAATAAAGGAAATAATTGTGTATAAATTTTAATATTTTGATATAATATCATAAAGTAACTAGTCTCCTCCATATGTGTCCTCTAAATGCCCATACCATGTGATATTATTGTTTAATATATTGGACCTGATGCTTTGTTCCTATGTGTGTTTTTGGATGCAAAAAATGTACATTTGTTTAGAAGATAGGTATTACTACCATAACAAAAGCTCACAACCTAATATGATTTGCAAGAAGACCACAACAAAACCCATAGATCAAGTTGGTAGTCGGAGGACATGTAAAAATTAATTTCTCTCTCACTACTTAGATCCTCTTTAAATTGAAAAACATAACCCTTCTTACAAGCTAATTTTAAGGAAAATTACCTTTCCTAATAAAAAAAGAAGACACCTTGGGATAGCCTAATAAGAGTATACTTGGTTCCTAGAGTCACAAGCTAATGAAGGTCATGACTACATAAAGACCGAATATGAGGCAAGATATATGCGACTACACCTTATTGGTGTGCCAATATGGCTTACGCATTTAAAGGAACCCTTAAGAACAAAACTACATAATCCAAGGACCTTTAACCAAAAATTGAATCTTGGTCCTCCATAGTGTCATGTATCGCCACCAAGCGCCCTAGTATGCTACTGGCGCCCACAATCCCACATGAAGAAGGTGACTAGGATATCCTAGTCATAGAAACAAGTTGGCCACTCCACTCATTAGGTCGAACTTTTGAGAAAGAACTAGCCCATAACAAGTAGTATCAGCCAAGCCAAGCTCATCTTGGTTCTCCCACCAAGTGCTCCGGTACGCTGTTGGATTCACAACCCTAGATAAGTAGAGGCGATCTACCATGACAGAGTCATTGTGAATTTGGGTGAGAAAATATGTCATGTACTACTACCAAGTGCCTTAGTAGGCTATTGCGCCCACAATCCCAGATATGCAAGGGGGTTAGTATGCATCCAACTAGGGGATTTTAATCCTATAACAAATTAGCCACTTCACTTGCTAGGTTGGTCTTTTGGGAAAGAATCTAACCCGTAACAATAGTCCCTTAGTAAAGTTCTCCCAAAAAAGTTGTCATCAAATGGCTTTTTATCAAGGATACAAAAGAATTTTCACATGTGCCACCAACCACAATTGTCATTTAGCTTTTCTTAGCTTTATTTAGCTTTCATTCAAAAAAATAATGAATAAGCTTTATACCAATGAAACTACTTCATAGACAATATGGATCATATCTGAATGTAACCATTTGACTTTATCCTTCTGTTGGAGATCATTTGACTTTCTTGCTTTCATGGCTGCGCTCTTTCATTCTCTTTGTATATTCAAGTATTCAATTACTGATCAAAGCTGCATATAGAAGTTGATTCCAGGTGTCGGCAACTCCAGCTACGCACCAATGAGTGCAGTCCATGATCCCGAGTCCGCTGTGAGTGCTAGGATGTCCATCTTTTCTGAGTTGCGAGAGAGTCGTTATGTCAAGCAAATGAACAGGTTTCGTTACCGTTTTTAAGACTTGATTCAACACGGTTGCTGCTGGTGGCAAACCAGCTGGGAAACTGGACCCCCTTAATGGTTGTGTCTCCTTTCCGCAGTTTGCCACATCCGGCTCGTTCCATTCGCTGCCACTGTATTGACACAAAAAGAAAAGCACAGTCCTGAATTTTTCTGGGTAGTTCAAAGCTCGAAAAACAAAAGGAAATTACATTCTATCTGTTTTCATTCTCAATCACACTCCCCGTTGTATTCTAATTAAATCTCTGTATACTTCTTTCATTGTATCTGCCAATGGCACTCTCATCAAGTGAGAATCACGTAATTTGATTTTCCGTGAAAGATACATGTGGCTTTAAATGAACATAGAAGCTCACCACATGGCTCTAGCTGAAGGAGTGTGATTAGAACACCAACTTTACTCAAGCAATGTTGGAGTTCAAAATAGAGGGGGGAAAAAATTAGCTTACTTGTAATGGGAAGGAGAAATTCCTTGAAAAAAGACTTTAGTTTTTGTTGTATCAACTGTATCAGCCCACTTGGCCCAGGTTGTTAAAGCTTTGTGATAAGCATCCATGCGATCCATGTCCTTCATAACTTGGTTATTGATTTGAATGGAGTCCCATCTGCAAGAAGAAAAGCCATCACATGAGCTTTTGTTTAAAGCCACTTTTTGTTGGGTGCTATGAGAGAAAACAGCATGTGCTTGACTTTATAAAGCTCATACGGTTGCTGAGGTCCTTTTCGGTTCCACCATAGCCAAGTGTTAAAAACCACAACATCCATCTGCTTCCACAAGTCGCCACCCTGAAGGGAATCAAGATTTAAAACTCGACCAGCTTGTTGGTCTTCAATGTCTACCAAGTAGTGAGAATTATACATCAGAACTTGAAGTCCATAGTCCTGCAAATTCAATGGAGAAACTATGAGTCCTACTACATAATTGACCCCATAATTCTATGATCTTAGGAGCCAGTCGTCAAAAGTTCCACTGGTACCCAAGTAACCAGGGCAATATGTGAAACGTGAAATTGATGTGCAAGAGAAACCAACGGAGATTCATTTACCTGGAAGGTGGTGACAGAAATATTCACACTTGGCTTGTCTAGGACTCTGGAATCTGGCGCGGCGGCATGAAGCAAGCAGAGTAGAGATTGCCGCTGGTTGAGAGATAGGGAGTCCCCTGCGAACATGATCTTCTTGTTCCTAAACCTCTGTAGGAAATCTTTACCATCAAATCTGCAAGGATTTTCCACGTACGTAATAGTCTTATTTTGTAAGAATAAACATTTCCCAAAAAAGAAAGGGGAAAAAAGCATATGACACAAAAAATAAATTGTGGGTTTTCGCATGCTTCTCTCATAACAACAAACCGAAGACTCGTAGGCAAAAGTTCCCATAGAGGAGATGCTCAACAGTGTTCTAAGGAAAGGTACAAATATTTTTTAAGGTTGATTATCAGTATGCCAGAACAAATTGAATTTAATTTTGAAGGTAAAGTTGCCTTGTTCAAAAATTCAAGAATTATCATTATTGGAAACAAATGTTGTTAAGAGGAGAGAAAAGAAAAAAAGCGTCCAAATTCTCCCTATAAACTTATTCATGACAAGAAAAAACCATCCCATGTGCACAGAACTTGGAGCCCAGTTGAGCTGTGTTGGCATGAGTTGGTTGTTGTACCTACAAGACAAAGCTGCTGTGCCCTATTGACAACTCACTCTTTGTAATATAGGGAAGCAACTGTCTTACATGATCACATCACCTCAAATACTAGTGGTTGAACTATCAAAAAGTGCTAAAAGAAAAAAGAAAAGGACCAAAGAATGGAAGAAAATAGTTACCAACCCAAAATGCATACGCGTTGCTTACATTCTAAACCAGAATGAGAGCAACTGGGTCGTCCACACAAAAAATGGTGATATAACCACAGCATAATAATGAACAACATTTGCACAAGGAAGAAAAGAAGCTCAGCTTTTTCAGAAAGTCACGGGACTTCTAGGAGTAGGACGTTGAAAAAATGGCAGGCGAAGGAAGGTACATTAATGGTCTTTGTTTTTACTTTATGGGTTATGTACTCACATGCCTAACAGGACAAAGTAGTCTAAAACAGAGACTGCAACTGCGCTGAGAAAGAGAAGGAGAACCTGGGTAATTTGCAGCCTGTGGGCTGCCATCTATACTCGAGGTATTGCTTATCAGGCCGGCCATATTTTTGGCAGTCGAACTCCTTGCGGATGTGAGGGCATGTAGTAGAGTCGTAGAGAGGGTAAGTATCATCCACCACCCAAGTCCCTTCATATACGTTGCAGCCGCCGGGCCGTCCGGAGGCAGATTTTCCCAAACCAAGGTGCGAGTAAATCACCACGAAGGCAAAGAGGACGGAACTAGATATCTGAATACCTGAACCCATCCTCGTTTCTGCTGAGAGAGACAATGGTTGCTACGGCTGGAGAGAAATTAAATACAAGGAAGAGAGTAGTTTATGGCAGCAGAAGATCTTCCTACTTTGATCAAACGGGCTCCAGTTTTTTTCTCCCTAGACTCAATGGCAACCATAAAGATTTGCAGAGTTCGCTGAAAATAGTTATGTTATCAACCTGGGAGCAGATATAGGCAACAGATCTATGACATATTTGACAGATTATCAACTAATGTTTTCTAATTTAAGAATAGCAATAAAATTAATGCTGCATTGTGTCACCTGAGTTGCTATCTTCACGCTTGTTCCTGTTGCCATCCAGCCAGAAAAGGGTCTAGGATTCCTTTCTAGAAGGTTTTAGCATAAAGGTTTCTAATGTTATGACTCCTGCAATGCAACTTGGAAATTTAGCATAAAGGTTCCTTTCTGAGATCACTCGAAGGCCTCTGCTCTGTTTTTACACTCAGAAAATTACATCAGCTCTCCTTTACATGCATAGTGGAGCACATGAATGATCCAAGCCTTGGATCTATGGTGTTTTTAAGTGATGTTCACATGCGACATGACTTACACCTCAATTCAGATACGCCATCACTATTTCTTGTTGTCAGTCCCATTATTGGACGTCTGTCTCAAAGTGACCCGGGACAAGAAGAATAAAAAAGTTGGTAATAACCTTCTTCAGTTCTTAGATCCACTTGTTTAATCCTCTTGGCCTGTTAATTATGATTACCAATGCAACAAAAAGAAGTACAGAGTGAAGTACTTTGATGTCACGTATGCAAAAGTGTCGGGGATTCCATCTTTGTTTGAGGAGGAGAAGTTGCAAAGGATTTATCTTCAAGGCAGATGAGGCAAACAAGAGCATTTGACTGAAAGCATTCAGTACTTGATAGTTTGTTGTGTTTCTCTTGTGGTCATTTGCTGTCCGATCGTGAGGTCCTTTCAGGTAGATAAACTGGTGTCTTTGGAAGGTTAAGTGGGAGGGCAAATGAGAGTTGTTGGTATCGGGAGAAGGTTAAGTGGGTGGGCAAAAGAGGGTTGTTGATATGGGAGGAGGTGGGGAAAGCAGAAGAGAGAAAGGGACTGGGATTGGAGGATGTGTTGATGATTTTCACGTTGGGTTGTGTATTGATGGATTGGATGAGTTTGACTTGTGGAGGTTAGAGTGGGTGATAGTGAGGTGCTTGAAGATGTGTAGAAAGGACGTTTACTTGCTAGTTGGGTTGTTTTGGAGTGAAATTCTGAAGCATTTTGAGTTGCTAATCCATTTGGAAAAACCATAGGAGGCCGTCAGGGAAAAAAAAAAAAAAAAAAAAGAGGGATTGGATTTGTGGTTAGGCCCAGATTGGGTTTTGAGGTCCAATAGGCCTTGCACGAGATCCCAGGCCCAGGCTTGAAGACACAAATTCAAACTCCTTTCAGTCTCTTCTATTATTTGATGTGTATGATATGAAAAGAACAAAATCTTAAAACTTAGAAGAATATTAACATGTTAATTACATTCTTGTATAACCAAATTTAAGTTCTAAGGATATATTTATTACGGTCCTAAGTTCAAATTTAGAAGAATAATTTAGTAAAAGAATAGTCAGATTACTTATATAATCAAAAATTATTAATTTTCTTTTTAATTCATCTATCCAAATTCAAGATATGAGTGAAGCTCATGGCTTATCCAACATTATAGATAGAAGTCACAAGTGTTACAAAATGGGCTTATTACTTATCGAGAGATAGCATTTAAAAATAACCTTATTTTTATGCTAAAAATTTGACTTTAATAGAGAGAAATAATCACTTTATGTATATAACTAAAACTCCATTTGCCTTTGAAATAGGTGAGGAACCTAAAAAATACAAGCAAATCAATCCGATTATATAAAAAGAATTTTGTACTCTTCCCATTGAGTTAAATTTCCGTTGATCTTTCCAGCGTCGGTAGGGGACCCAAAGAGCTGCCTTCGCTTTTGGCCGTCCTTCGTAGATCTCCGGATTTCACCCCTACACACGAAATTCCGCTTCTCTGTCTCACTCAAGTGAATTGGTTTCGAGAGATTCCACCAGTTTTGCCGACCTTGCCAAACGTTTTCCAGTATTCCTATACAGTAAGTCTTTACAGACAAGAGAGTGGCAGCCAGGCTATCGACGATTCAATTTTTTAAACCCTTGCCTGGGCTTTTTATCTTGTATCTGTGAGTGATATGGTGTTTCGGGGTTTTTCATGGGATATTAATTTTACTTATGAAGTATTGGCCTTTTTGATTTTTGGTTTACCTGTCTGATTTTTAACTAGTTTGGGCATTCTACGTGTTTGATGAAATGCCGTTACGGGCATACGTTCTTTAAATTTACATTAGTTTCATGAGTTTTGGACCTTTTGTGTGTTTGTCAGTCATTTTCTTTGCCTCAGTATCTAATTTGAACTGCACTGTGAACTTTGAAATTTGTATGGGCATGTGCAATCTTCAGTATAAGTTTGGAATCTCATGCCCACTAATGTATTCTAATATAATTTTAATTGTGACAAAGTAAGATGTCGAATTTTCCAATTGGTGCTTAAGAGAAGTTGGCGACTGTGCCTGTGCAAAATACATTGCGTTTAAAGTTTATTTCTTTCCAATTTTTATGCAACTGTTGGGATACACTGTTAACAATCGTCATATTTTTCTGAGATGTTATAGTGATGAATATTGGAACTTGTTACTTATGTTTTCACTCACTTTATTATGGTTGCACAGATGGAGGGCAGTCTTGCTGAAGAGCTATACTCGGAGAGTTTGAAGCTATCAAAAATAGACTTGGCTTCTTCTTCAACTGCTATTAGTAAAGAGAGTGATTCACATGGTATAGATGACTGTTTTGTTGTATGAATGTCTAAAATGCCATTATATTTATCTTTCACGTTCTTAATTTTGGGGTTTAATGGCACTTCTAACCTGCACAAGGATGGATAGCAGGTGAAGTCATTGGTTCAAGTCTCCAGGGAGACTAAAGTACTAGCTAATCAAAAGGCAAAGAAGTTTTGATTTTCTCCTAGTGTTTTTGCTTATTTTTCTTTTCTTTCTTGACACGTATTCTATCTGCTAGGACTTAATGTTTGATGTTAGCACCTGCAAGAGGGATCTTAAATTTTGGTGGAGAATTGATTACAGATCTGTGGTGCAGCCTCATAGAGATAGCTTCCTTCTTTGTCTGCAAAACTTTATTGAAGCTAAAATCTTAGGCGATAACTTTATTTTATGATCTCCAAAAACCTTCATTTTTTTTTTCTTTTCTTTTCATGCTTCCAGTTGCTTGTATTTGCGGGGATCATGTGTTATTTCTTCTGTGAGCAATTCTCGTGTGTTCTAAGTTCTTACATTTTTGGGTATATTCATTTTCCATATTCAAGACAAAAATAAACCCTTTCTGCTACGTTTTGTATCCAGTTTCAAGAGTGACTGACTGACCTTATTATAATTTATTGTATAGATTCATTTCCTTAAATAATTTAAGTAAGGAAACCCCCTTTCGGCTCAAGAATTAACTTTTGAAATTTCCCATGCAAGAGTCTCCCTGGGTACTTCTGTCTGTTTGTAATGGCAGAAAACTTTTTTTGGAAAGAACACGAGATTTTAGTAAATTAGTAACAATAATCGAATGTATCTTTTGGTTTCAGACTTTGAGGGGGATGACTTGCAGCATAAAGATGAATCTATTTGGGACACCTCTGGAGAGGATTTCGGTGAATCATCTGAATTGGACAGGGAATGGCAGAAGAGACGTGATCAATATCATACAGTAAGTAGACAATTATAGTGGTTCTCCTTGTCTCGTATTTCTGATTTTTCCTGTGCTTTAGAGTAAGTGTTTTTGTTAATTAATTATTTTAGTTGCTGATGACCTTTTCAGCATGGATATCGTGAAGGTATCTCCGCAGGAAAAGAAGCTTCTGCACAAGAAGGATTTAACATCGGGTTTAATGAATCAATCCTTGTTGGCTACAACTGGGGTATCGTAAAAGGTGTTACCAGGTAAAACTGGGGCTAATATTTTGCTGTTCTTTAGACAAAAATTCTATCGCTTGAGATTGCTATGGACCTAACCAAATTTTCCTTTACATTGGTGCATCTGCAACATGAATGAAGTGCGTTGGCATCCCTTCCAGATGGGTTAAAAGAAAGGTTAATTGAAACACAAGAAAAGAGAAATGAATTCAAGGTCTTGTACGATTCTGTTCATTCTCTTACGAAGATGGACGCACTTAGGTTGTTTAATGATGATATCACGGCAAAAAAAGCTCTGGAACAAAGTGAAAATGCTGAGGCCAGCACTCATGAAGAGGTTAAGAAAGAGCAAAGTTTAGGTTGCAGTCGTTTAGAAAGTTACTTCGGAGAGCTTCAAGCATTTCTTTCAGATTCTCCTGCGCTGAAAGTACCATTTCCTGTAGACAAGTAGACGGGGCTTACGACTTCTCTACAGTCAGTTATGATAGTTTTATTTGGAAGTAATGGCTTGTAAAAAACAAAATAGTACAGAGCGCCTCAGCTCTGGCTGTATTTTTTGTGGAATTTATTCTATTGAAGAAAATCGAGCCTGGTTCATTATGTATGATGATCATGTATGAAGCTTATGTAAAGATAGTAGCATGCGTGCTAATCGTATTCTACAGATATCACCAGAAAATGAACGGATGATCATGTCGGGATGCTAGCATGAATAATTTTCATTTTCTACAGAATCATGCACCTCTGGTAGAAAGAGAAAGAGCCTGACACTGGCTATGTATTAAGCGAGGTTATAAGGCTGGGTAGCCTATTTCGTGACATTCTCTAGATGTTTTATGTACCCTGTTGTACAGGGCTGCTACAAGAAGCATGAAGGTTGAGACCCTCTAATAGACTTTACCTGCAGCCTATCGAGGATGAAACTTTCATGGGCGTGGACCAGATTCTTGTCTCCTTTTGTTGTCGAGCTTAGTCCAGGGGCTCCTATGGAAGAGCTTATGATGTGCCCTAGATTTACAATGCCTAAAAGTGGGAGTTATATTACTTACAGGCTGCTGCAATCTAGCGTTTTGCCAACTAGTTGCCATAGTTGTATTACCTTTTGCTTGCTCGAAGAAGTGCATACGCCTTGACATGTAGGTGAAGTAAAGACAAGTCACCAAAAAGTTGCCTAACAAGTAATAGCACAAAAATAGTACACAAAGCAGCTAGCATTAATAAGTAACATTCGGAGGCACAAGAGTCCCCTGTAACAACGAAGACCATAATAAACAGTGTCATTACATATAATTATCGAAGCATAAAGTAAAATCTCAGCCACAGTAGCTGAAATTGAAACCATAACACCTTCCACAGTTCAATCACCATTTGAACGTCAATTCATCACTGGATCAGGATCCTGTCTCCGTAATTCTGAACACAGCCAGATCGTTAATTTAGATGGTCTCCAGAACTTGCATTGTACATATTGCTCTTCATTATCAGCTGCAGAATTGCAAATAGAGTTCGATTAAAATCAGCATTCGAGGGTAATGGTTAACGATTACAATGCTATTCAGAACAGGGCTTCTTGTTTACCTCACTAAGTCCGATCAGCTACAAGCTTGCATGTGTCTTGCGGGAACAAAATCTGCACTACTCCTGGAAGAGGCTTCGCATTTGGATGTCGGCATGACTGTTTCAAAAGCTTCAACAAGTAGTGCCACCTTCCTCTTCCTAGCTGGAGCGAGCTTGGTAACAGCTTGTTGAAGGTGATAATCAAGCATCCACTCCTCTGAATTTTTCCTTTCATCCTCCATTTGATGCCTCAGATCAACCTTTTCTGATTCTGGGTCAGGAATTGAAGGCAGATAGTTTGGTTCCCGTGGGTTGAATTTCCTTAATTCCTCCTCGTCGTTGAAATGCCTCTTGCGTCTAGTTGTCCATTTCTGACTGTTGCAGCTACCAGGCAGTTCTTGAGTGGAATTGCTTCCGGCGGTGAAGGCTGGTCTCTCCGTTTCTGGACTGACAAGACATTCGGCTATTGTCGACATTTCTGCAGTACCTGACTTGGTGTCGTCTTCCACTTCCATAACATCTTCTTTGCTCTCTTCAGCTGAATTGCATTTATTCATCCTTAGGTTGTTTTGCGTCTCATCATCCATGGAAGTGGAGATTTTGTAGTGCTTTGCTTCCACCTCTTCTTTTGCCATTATCGTGTCCTCGACAACACTGGAACTCTCAGATTGCCCATTGGACTGATTGTCTTGAGTCTCATCAGTAAAGTCGTCATCATCAATCTCTTCACATGAATTACAGTCTTCAGCTGTTTCATCTGACTGACAAGCTAGCGTCATTTTGTGGATTTCGTTGTCTTCAGCCTCAGTACCGAGTTGATCTGCTTCAGAATACCAACAAAAGAAACCAGAAGGTTGGATTTCAAGCAACATCTTGGCATCATCTGTTTGCTCTCTCTCCTCCGTTCCATCTCCATCATCTTGCAGAGTTTCATGATTCGGATCATAACGTGTAACTTCTTCTGCATTGCTGGTGCAATTGGTTTCCTCACCAATGGGTTGGAGACCAATTTCAGGGGTCAGATTCTCTGCTTCAGTAACTCTGTTATTCTCTTGAAGGTCTTCGCCGGCTGCTTTTGATTCCACAATTTGCTCCTCCATTGAAGCTGAAGGGATCTCGTTGCTGATTAACTTTGTCTCAGATTGGCCATTTTCTTCTTCGGCAGATTTTGATTCCTCAATTCCATCTTCAGTTGAAGAAAGTTGGTCGCATTGTAGGTTCTCTGAAGCTCGGCAAGATTCATGAGTTCCTGAGTACTGATCCACACCATCTAGTGCAGTGTCAACATAATCAGATTGGGCTGCAGAGGCTGCACCCTCCTGTGCAAAGAGTTCCTGCAGTACTTCATCAACCAGAATCACTTCACTGCGGCAGCTATCGACGTCGTCGGACCTGCCTATGTACTCGTTCCAAAAATCAGGATTCTTTTTGTCTAATGAATCCCCAACATACACCACAGATTCGCCACCCGTCTCAATTAAATAATCAGCTTCGCTATCAAGCTCTGAGGCAGAAAGATCCACCTCCCACTCCATATCGGAAGCTTCGGAACCAATCTCATCTGCTTCAATGCTTTCAGCCCATTCCTCTTCAAATTCACTGCCACTGCAGCAGCTCCCCACGGTTGTTTTGTCTTGCGCCACGCTATGGGGGAAACCTTCATCTCCGTCTTTCACTAGTTCTCCGGGAAGACTCTCTGTGGTATCCATATCTGATTCGGAAATATCACAGTATTGTTCAAGATTTTCCTCAAAATCAACCTCCGATTGAGCTGATCCATCAAACAAGCTCTCTGCACCCTGTTCTTTGTCACTCTGTTTTGGTAGCCCCTCATCTGTTGTATCAATTGAAGACACGGCATCACTCTGACCCCGAACGTCTCCAGCAACATCAATTATCTCCGCTTTGGGTCCATGCGTCCCTTCTCCAATTGCTTCCCCGTCATAGTCCTTACTTCTAGCATAGATTTCAACAAAGAAATCTATGCCCGCATCTTGTACCAAAGGAGGCGTCGCGAAGTTTCCAAAATCAGCTTCTTTATGTGCAGACTTGTCATCAAAGAGAGTCTTAGTAACAATGTCTTCCATTTCTTCACTAGAAGGCTTTGCTCTTCGTGGGCTCAGAGCCTCTGTTTTCATGCTCTTCTGGGTCTTCAATAAACGTCTCCTTGCCGACAAGAAGCACTTCAATGGCGGCAAAGGAGAGTGGCGATGACCGTTAAGAGAACAGTAAGTGTAGGGGCAAACCTTCATGGCTGAAGTTCCTTCAGATTCAGTTGCCCCAGGACTAAGCATAAGGTAAGGTGGAAACTTTGAGTCCTTCAGAGTTGAAGAACAGGTTCCTCTCTGTGCATTCATATCTGCACAAAGAACAGCCCTGGAAGATTTTTTAGCCGAAGCTCTTGCCGGCTTGAAACTAGGAGTCTTTGTTAAAGTCCTCACGAGCTTCAAACTAGATGTCCTAGTTAAAGCTCTTGCTGGTTTATTACCAGAAGCAGAGCTATGTTTCGAGTCTCTAGGGCTTCTTTTGCTCACATTCTTACTTTCAGAACCAGTTTGAGTATTCCGAATACTCACCTGAGACTGCTCTTTCCTGGCATCAAAACAGCTGGTGGACTTCATGTAATTTGGTGACCCATCAGATGCTTTGATGAGAGGCTGCTGCTTCTGTGCAATTGCTCTAGAGACCGGGACACCGAGAGGCGGCGGCTTGCCGGGCTGTGGCATGTTCTTTCTCGTCGGTGATGATCTCAAGCTCTCAATATCTGAAAGCTTGATTGATCTTGACTTCTTCATCTTCTTCTTCATATCAGCCCCTCTGTTCTTGCCATCCTGGTATTGAGAAGAAGATGGTTTGAGGTTTGCCAACAGCTTGTCGGATTTAACATGATCAGCTTGGATCCTAAGCTTGTTGGGCACCTTTCTTTGGACCATTTTCAGGGGAAAGCCAGCATGACAAACGTGGGGCGATAAACTTGAGGTGGATTTTCTTCCCTTTGGAAAGGGGTGTCCAAACCCCGGAAGAAAGGTAGGTCTCTTGTAGTTTACTTTGATACAGAAACTGCACGGGGAAAGAAAAGGGATTCTTGAAACCCAAACAAGAAGAAAGATTCTTCTTCTTGGTTTGGTTTCCTTTGGCTTGCAGTCGGTGGCCTTTTTGTTGATTTTCAACTGGGGGTTTGGCATATGAAATTTGAATAAGGCTGAGATAAGTGTCTGATGCTGACCCGCACTAACAAGTCAGTTTAGGACCCTTTTTTTAGTCATTTTCTGAATTGAATTATCTCCCTTGTGACATGGGAATATCACGTTTGGCACTGACTCATTTCCTATGTTTATTAAGGGACAATATTAGTGATGATTGGGTTCTCTCTTAACCCACTATTTTTCTCATTAACAAAGCACCCTCTCATCCACCGATTAAGGAACCCCAAGACATATGTTATGGCATTAAGCCCCAGTTGGATACTCCAATTATAGGTGCCATCATGGTTTGCATGCAATTAATTGTCTTAATGATCCTAAATGGTTGAATTGAAGAGGGGTAGTTCTGCTCAGTAGTGCAGTAAATGCTTGTGAGACAAATCAATAAAAATTAGGCTTCGATGAGCCCAAGGGGTTTAATGCTTGATAGTGATTTTTATTGTCATAGCTGCAGTCCCGCCAAATACATATAGACATGTTGCATGTTTAGGTCAACGTTCTGCTGAAAACTAGTGTCTTCATTTTCATGAGGGCTACCGGGTTGGGGTTCTTACAAGCTTCTGAAAAAGCCCTGTCATTGAATACAAAAGCTCAGGGTTGAACATTACTGGCTTTACGTTTTCAATACGCAATGAAGAATGCTGTAGTTGTAGTCGAATATATATATTCAATGGGAACCGCCACTGATAAAGGTTGGGCGGTTGTGCTTTACAAAAGCCGGGCGGGTGGTCGGCGATAATGGACCGACTGTGGACCCTACTCCGGGCCGACGCTCCATTTTGCAGACGCTCCCCTTCTCGGTCCCCAAGGCAAGGCATGTTGCTGCAGAGAAATTATACAGGAGAAAAGGGTCCACTCTTTGGACATTTTACCATCCAATGCCTATGCATGCTTCATTCAAAATCCCACGGATAGGTAGAGAGATCAAAGTTACCATGAAAAGTCTAGAAAATCTTGATCTAGATTTCTTAATGATTATTCTTAGGTTGAGAACCCAGTCTTATGTGGGCTATCATATTTTCTTTAGAAAGAAGCCAATTTGATCTGGGAAGCACTCTTTCTTGTGATGATATTTTATTGTCAAGTTCTTTGTTTTGCACATTCAACCACCTAAACTCAGTGGTGGTGGGTATCAATACTAAAGAGAATAAAAGAAGCCATTTGACAGAAAATATAGCATTAAGGTGTGTGCAGTGCAGAAACAACCCTATTATCTGGGTTTTGCCCTTTCAAGAACAAGCTTCTTCTTTTGTTATCTTTCCCAGAACTCCAGCCACACGATCACCAAATCCTCAATTCTTCCGCGTAACACACTTTATCAGAGGGCACCTTTCTTTCTCTACTTTCTTTTCTGTGTTTTCTTTTGTGTTTGTGTTACTTTTTCAAAGGGTAAATCTAGTGGACACTCAATATCATGAACTTCCATACGTAGAGACCAAGGAACTCTTTCATCTCTTAGTGATCATTGAGCATCGGGTCCCATCCATGGGAAGCAAAAGGGTATGCTGATTTCCAAAACTTTTATCAGAAGGAAGAACAGGAAAGAAGATGCCTTGGTTCTTGGTTATTCTGAAGGAAACAAATTGGCTATTGGATCTTAACAAGTTCCTCACAATTACGTGTAAAGCTACAAGTAACTGCTAAATAAACTTAATTCTTTGTAAATCTGTGAAGGGGTTCAAATCCAAATCAATGATAGTATCAGCAGATTCTGCCCGTTAGACAGCATAAGAACTGATTAGACAGCCTATGCCTAATACCTATGAACTGCGTCCTTATCATGGTAAACGAATATCCTACCTGAAATTATTGCTAAATTACAAAACTTAAAAGGGGCAAAGCAGGAGTTTCAAATATTCAGCCGATAATAATTCTTACTTGACCAAAATTTTTGTTTGTTAAGAAAAGAACAAGCCGACTTTGATGCATGTCGGACCATTTGAAGAGCCTAGTAATAATTATTGAGCATTTATCAAATCGCACTACTACCTACATCAAAGTTAAGTAATTTAAATCAATACAATGTTTTGTCTTTGAAAAAACAATTTATAGACTTTTTCTTATTTTTCTTCTTACCAAAGATGTTATATATTATGAAATTCTCTCATCACTTAAAATTCATAAAACACTTATTCACAAAGTCCTACAACTAAACTTTAAATGAGTTCTCTCAAACTAGTCAACCTCTTACTAAAACAATTTGCCTATTTGATTCTTTTATACTTCATATATTTATAAAGATAAAGCCTAATTTTTACAATATATAGATGCTCTTGTTAATAATAAAATATTACAGCCGTTCACTTTAATCTAATTATTTTTCTAATCCTAATAATATTCTGAGTTTCTGCACCTAATTTGATAAAGCTCACTTTCCAGGCAAAGAGTACATAATAGCCATGCCCTCTGCACTTGCAAAGTGCTTTTCAAGCCCCCACGCCTTATCCGAGGGAGGGAGAGATAAGTCCCAATGTTCCCTTTGCAATGATAAGGACTAGAACCCTGGTGGTTAAGAAAGATACAGAATATGAATGAGTTTGGCTTTTATTGTAACATATGGCCAAGAGTGCTAAGTTATCATGTAACCCAGCTCTCGATTCCTCAAGCGACGGGTGCACATCCTATTACAGCCAAAAATCTATCAAGAAAAATCCCATTTTCAATTGTCTTGCTCCCGCGACAGGGTCCATGCTTGATGTGACTTAAAGGGTGCAAATGGAATGGTGTTCCTCGTTCTATTACTGCTTCATCTAATGTCGTTGATCAGTTAAATTAATAGCATAGGGACAACGACTTATTGGTTGATTACCATCATATCAAGCTTGATATTTCAAATCAAGGGTAGGGATGCGACCAAGTTTGTGATCCATGTATCTTGTAGTTCTGAACAAGCTTGACTTCAAAATTTGAATACCAACTAAAAGGTTTAGTGTTCTAATTAAACCTTCATCGTCACTGACAAATGTCATTTAACTGCTCCGGTCTATATTTCTTTCCTTTGTTCAGAGCGTTCTAAGCGCCAAGAGATGACATGTAAAATCATGGTGAAAGCCTGCCTGTTTCTTGCCATTTGGTTCTTACCCAAGTAAAGGATCGTGGCAGCGAGTCATTTGCCAAAACTTGGAATTTTTGGATGCCACACCAAAGAATTTTAGGGAGTCTTTCTCTTGTTTCGTTTCCCAAAAGGTTTTTCCTACCAAACCCTTCCAGACTATGACTCCTCATGTTCAGACAAAGGTACAAGTTACAAAATTTGGAGCTATCGTGATTCCACAGGTAAAAGGATATAAATGGGGAACCATAGCGTAACACTGCATTTTCAATGAATTCTTGGAAGTTTATTACAAGTCAAGAAAGAAACGGTGGGAATATCTTACACTTGCAAGCTTCTTAGTGACTTCAGGAAGCAAACAATTGTTTGACTATCGTCCCTTTCCAGCAATCCAAACGATTCCTAGTTAGATAAGAAACAAACGAGAATTTGTCCGATTGGTGAACCATCAACGAAATGACATCAGGCTGTGTACCGCTCAAATTCAATCCCTTATCCATTCAGGAACAGTGGCTTGTAAAAGACTTATGGTTCAGTAGAATCATAAATTGAGAATGGCGAAGAAAATATTGACAATTGTAAGTTGTGTTGCACATGGTTGAATATATGATTTAACTAGTTGTAAGTTCCATATTGTTTAAAAAATATTACATATTGTGTAGTTGATTTTTAAATATTAAATATTTTATAATATAGTATAAGAGTTTAAGTTTTAATTACAACATCTCATCACAAATTAAATCTATATGATATCTGCATTTTACTACCCTTGAATTGGACCATTTCGATAAAAGGGGACATGTCAAATAAGGGAGTAGTATAAATCTCTCATATTTTTTAAATCTTCTTTAGAATTATCTTTATAAAAATACAATAAATAAATAAAAAGACTTGCCTAGTTTCTTATCGACTTTCTTTTCAACGACCTGTATAACAAGAAAATCTCAAAGAGGATCTTTTGGGAGCTCACAAGGGAGTTACCGATGAAACCCAATATTGCAATCACCTGATTAAGGCAACTAAGAAAGGTTAGTTGGTTTTTGGTCAACAAATTAACAAGTTGTTAACTTGTGGACAATGAAGTGTTTGGATAATCACGCCAACCTGAAGTTTCGTATGAAGTGGGAGGCAATCAATTTTATTTTATGTTTTATAACTTTAGTTCATGGGCAGCATACTCGTGAGCAGGTCCTGCTAATAGCCCTATGAAAAACATGGTTTAAATTTATGTGAACGGATTCACTATACTTGGCCATGTCCGTCTGAACAACGGATCTCTGAGACTTATTAAGAGATGGCAGTGTGTTAATTAATCCTTAGAGATGACTGATCAGATATGATACTGAACTAATAGCCATGGTGGATAAGCTACCCACCGTCAACTCAGCAATAAAGAAATAGGGTAGGATGCCTTTGCGTGATATATAGCATCTTTATGTAAAACATAGATTGAAAAGTAATCAACTTGGGTACCAAAAAGCCGAGGATCTTATTGGGAATCTGCTTTTTGTTTGGTGCATGAGATATATGGAATCCTGGCACTTTTCTATGTCTTCTTTGGAAAAATAAACAAGCAGTGGCTCCTCGAAACAGTGATGCCATTCAGAATCCACCACATTTTGTGGTGGGAAGAGGAATAAACATAACGAATTTCCAGCACTTTGACCCCTTACACAAGACATGTCTGTGTGTGTATATATACTTATATATGAAGGTGGAAAAATGCCACTATTTCTGCACTCTGCCACCCCGACGCTACCCTATTCCTAGTTAAAGGTTTTTTTTTTTTTTTCCCCTTTCTTTCCTACTCATAAGATAACACGAATTGAAGGTGTTGTATCATGAGCTACCCTTTTTCTGATAAATGGTAGGAAAACCCTTAATCCCAGTCTTGCTATGGTTGGAACTTAAGTTTCCTTCTTGAAAGAGAAGAACATGAAAATGAATGGTATTGCTATTCCAAGAAAATAACATTTTGCAGTATCTTTAAACTAGCATCGTCATCCAGTATTCTACATGTTTTTAGTTGATTTCTACACCTTTTGCTCAAAATCTCACTTCTATCAAATTCCTCAACTTCCTAGCATGGTAGTTACTCCATTTGAAGTATTTATTCAGTGGTAGCTGCTACTTACAAAGGACCTAATACAGTCGACACAAACAAGATTTCTTAAAGTAAAATCAGCAAGGTAGAAAATGGACAAGGTTGCCTCCCAACGAAGAAGAACACTACAAATGTTGCATCTCTCAGTAGTAGGTAAAAGAATTTCAAAATTACTGAACGTAAACAATGACAGAACAAAAAGTAAACTATGGATCAGCCAAATCATGCCCTTCTTTATGCAGACAGTAGGTCTTTTTTAACTGAAAGATACCTCAAGAGAAAAGGTAAAAGTGATGAAGAGGGAACTTTTAATATCCTGTAGCATTTCTTTTTAATTTTTTCCATTTTTTTTAGTGGGAATTGACATTTTTTTCTTATCCTGCATCCCAAATCCCAAAAATCAAGGATTTTGGAAATGAGAATTCCAATGCATCTTCTTTTTTTATTATTGATCCTTCTATTGATTAGCACACAGAAAAAAGATTATGGTGGGGTATGTGAAATGAAAAGCATGACACTGATTGCTCAATCCGTAGTGTTGAAATTTGGAAGATTATTGTCAACCACTCGGATTTGTCCCACTTTACCGACTCTAAATGCAGACAGACAAAGTGGGTGAGATTCGGTTGATGATGGTCTTCATTCATGCAGCATTCCCAAACCCGTTATGCTCTATTGATTCATTATTTAATACCATGATTAAGGAGGTAGAAGAAATTCATAAAAGCCTAAATGATTGAGATAAGTTTTAATGTATCTATGGCATACCCCCGGATATCATGACTGTTTGAGTTACTTTGTCTGCTTTACCTGAATAAAAAACTTCCACTTTATCAGCTGGATGTTTATGTGCGTCATCAATATAATATGTACAAAGGATGATCTACAAGGTTATGCTACGCATCAACTGTTATGGATGGGCTTCTTGAAATGGTTTGAGCTTTAGGTAAGGGAGTCCTGTGCAGGTGATAGTAGAAGAAAACATGTATAAAATCTTTTTCCTTTCTTCAATTTTCCTAGGGGAAAAGGGAAGAGGAGAATAATATGTGCTAGGAATGTTGCTACAATGCCCTACCTAGTTCTTCCATCCAAATGTTGTATGCTTTCAAAACATTAATCTTGATTTATAGTCCTTTACTTTTATTTGGCGTTATAATCATGCATTTGAAGTCTCTCAGGAATCAATTCAGTGAACAATTTTCTGCTTCTCCAATATTTCAAGCCTTGCAGCATAGCCAATCTGAAAATTTTGAACTTGACTGGTTTTGTCAAACACAAACCGTAACTTCTATAAGCAAAAACCCTTTAACCAGTTGGGCCACAATTTCTTTCGTTGAAAATAAAATAAGAGCAATTATATAGTAAATGGCTCATGATCCATGAAATGCTAAGTATTCTTGCCCCAGTAAAGGGTAGCTAGTGCTTCTTTTTGTCAGCTCTGCTTGGCAAGTACTCTCTCCTGGGACAGGATGGTGGTCGGCGAGTCATGCTTGGATGTAGGTAGACTTAATGAAAAGCTTCTTTTTATTGAATAACCCACCTGATTAGCGACCCCACGAACTAAAAGAATCATGCTTAGATGTTGGACATACATATAACTCCTTTTTTCTTCTTTGAACAAGTTAGATGTGTACAATTCCAACGACTAATTCATTCTCCACTGTTAGTTTATCTTTCCCTTTTGTATAGCTATAAGTAAGACGGCAAAAATGGGAGAAGCAAGAAAAATAAGATATGGCAGAACTTGTCTCAGAGAAACCTCTTCAATCTCATCTTCTTCAAGGGGAAAGTTGGATTTATTTTCAACAAACGCATTGAAGAAATTTTGATAACCTGTGTTCTTCAGAGAAAAAGGGTTGCTTGTGGTCACCTTCAGCATCTCCATGGCCTGTTCGGGTAACAATTTTTTCTTTAGAAGTGAAAATGTCTATGAAAAAGAAATAAAAAAGAAACACATGCACAAACATATACCAAAAAAAAAAAGAAAAAAGAAAAAGTAAATACGTGTTGTTACATGAAAACCACTGAATTCTCACAATCAGGAAAAGAAAGTTGCCATGTAGCAAACAGTTCTTAAGCATTAACCAAGTAAGAATTCATCTTTATTGATGCAGCCCTGGTAGATTTAGATTTTTAGCACACTTGATTTTCATCTACAAGTACAGACACTATACCATCTGGGCAGCCAAATGGTAGTTACCTGAAAGCTGAACATGAATTGTCTTGCTTTCTTGCTCACACGAGCATTTGGATGAGACTGAAGCTTCTCATACATCAATCGAGCCTCATTTGACCTGTAGACCATTACAACTATCTTTCTGGTTATCTCGCAAGGGAAGAGGAAACTAAAATCTTTTAGCTCTTTCACTACTTTCACTTTGCAGTTCAAGATGCTCGACATACAATCTAACATATCATATCCCATCAAGGTTTCAACTTGTAAAACGGCCAACAAATTAGTGAAATGAATTCTGGTGATGAATTCAGGCGTTAGAGTCATTGGTATGTAGCCCTGTGGAAACCTATGTTGCAATTACAGTTGTCAGTCCTGTAAGTTAAATTCGTAGTTCCAACTTTCTCACTCCTCTGCCATGTACATTGCAGTTCAACTCTCACAAAAACTTAAAATTTTATTCTCAGAAATCAGTCACGTATGTTCCGAAGCTTGCAAATCATTGAAGGACTACAAAATCTAACAAGCTTAACCATTGAATCATGGCATATGTGTCTTTATCAAGTCAAAAATCAATATCTTAACACCCATCACCTGGAGAAAAATGGATTCATTCCCTACTGTAGGTAAACAACTAACGCATTTAGTTCCATGGCATGTTAAGCAATATCATGAGGGCTCTACAGTTCAAATTCTCAGAACAGAAATATACCTACTAAGGGAGTCTTGACAAATTGACCATTGCAGAGCAGCTGACCCATGAAGCTCACTCTGCGAAAATTATATGCATAATCAAAACTCAAAATATTCACATATTGTTATATCTTAAAGAAACGCATTTAAAGAAAAACCAGAGAGATTAAGGTCATCATAATGTGACTGGAAATAATTCATCCTCATCTACTGTGCCATAAAAAATATACTATATTTCTAATGTGACGTGAAAATGATGCAGTACTTAACCTACCAACTCATGTGGCAGGGTAGAGAAATAGTGATATTCAATTTTAACTGGAAATTTTAGGTCCCCAGATCCAGAAATATTATTTTTCTCTCCTTTTAAGAATTTATTTGAACACGTACTAAGAAATAGGAGTAAGGAGGAGGAGACACCACCGGGAGCAGAAAGAAGCAATAGTCAACAACAAAGCACTTGGTTATTGATATTTCCAACGTTCCAGCACTTAAATGGCTCGTAGTTCATCTCTTTATAAGCACTACTAGACACGTGGGTAAATCATATCATCCTTTCTCAAGAAATCATTATATAATGAGATGCCATCCGGCTTTCTGCTTTCCTTCCCCAAAATAAGTTTTTAGCCAAATCTGTTCCATGACCGTCCAATCATCCTATTTCAATTGAGATTATGAGTAATTTAGGTATGATTTGTGCATTTGTTCTAGGTGAAGCCGTGAATACTAACCATTCATACAAAAGGGCGATGTGAAATGATGTTACAACAAGCGTTTCACGTTCCAGCTACAGAGGATGTAGCTTGTGTTGTGTCTATCTTGATAACTCCCGCATTATTAAGCATCTACATTCTATAAGATTAATGTTTGAAAACCATTGCCCCTCCGATATGATCTTCGATAATGTGAAATTTTCTATGTCAAACTGAAAAGCCTGTTTTCAGCCCTAAATCCCAAAGCCAACATCAAATATTTAGTTCGTTGCACCATGGAACAATAGATCAACTCATCCAACACATATTTTTCATCTTCCTAATTTCCTTGTGAACAATGAAGTTACATCATATAGAAGCTCTAGTTAGCTTATACCAATTTATTGTATATTTATGTCAAAACACGGAGTGAGACTGCTTTCAAATACACAGGTAGCTCAGAGAATTTAAACAACATATTACCTGGAACGTTAACTTATCCATGACCTTTTCATAATAAGGTAATGCTTCCTTAAGCTTTCCACGATTCATTAATGAATCCCCATCCTTTAATGCCTATAAACGTGAGCAAGTTTAGTAAGGAATCATAACACATTATATATCTTGACAATGAAATATGTACTAAAAGATTCATCCAAAAGCAGTCAAAGAACATAACAAAAATGTAAGTGATAGCTCACAAAGCAGGTTGGGTGCCTAGATGACCGCAGCTTCAGCCTTAAAGAAAGATGCTATGTTCAAGCCATATTCGGAAGCCAAAGTTACTTCTTAGTGTAATATCATATATTAGTTATTTCACCAACATACAAAAGAAAAGATAATGTTTTGAGAATCTAAAATTTTAGAATAGTTTACTTGCGTCACAAAATTCATTCAAACATCATATGTAATTTAAAATGACATTCAAAATATCAAGAGATCAACAAGATGAATGACTCATCCAGGGTGGGGGGAAATTTTTGCTTAGAATTTCAAAACTAAGAACTTAGATCATGACATAAAAGATCATGATAATATACAAATAATTCTAGGAACTAATTCCAATTTTGTGATCCAAATCCCCCTTTAACATCCATTAAGAACAAATAAGAAAACTAATTGTTGAAAATACAAATTAACAAGATGATATATTGATAGAAACATGCCTCCTCACATTCAGATTTTAACTTCGGATCAATCTTTAATCCAATTTTACTCCTGTAGGCAGCAAGTAGCTCTCTTGTCCGTGCTTCTTTGGCAGCTCTCTCTTCGGCTGTTTCAAGCTCCTGCCCAGGGCGTATAACTTTTCCGCCGCCAAACTGACCAAGCACAAAACGAAGTGCCTAAGAAATATACCTTTGCATGCTTGAAAGACTAAGATGATTGTAATGCTAAAAATATTTCTGTATCAACAGAATAAAAACTAAATAAGAAAAGACTTTACAATCCCATATTATGAAGCATACTTGACAACGAAATGCAGATTGCTTTAGAGCAAAAGATCGCACATGTCAGGAATTTTTACTGATACGGAATCCATCTAATATCATTTGGGTTGGATTGTTCAATATGCAGACACCCCAATCAGAAACCAGCTGCACAAAGGAGCCAGGATCTTCAACAAAGATCAAAGGTTTGCAGGCACACTCATTGTTATACAATCATCTAAAACAGCTCATCTTTTTTTTGTAGGTTTAGTTTGCACATCGACAATTTGATGCTAATAGAAACAAAAGGATCTGTGGATGCATTTTGATAATTTCATCTAAATCAAGTACTTGATTTCATTTGTGGGTTTACTTTTTCCATGGACACTTAAATAAGAAGATAATAGCGAACCTAACCCCAGGCTCCCCTTTTTCTATCTTCAATAGAATTCTAATTAACACAGAGAAGATACATTGACTGAGGTAATTGATTTCTTCAACGCTAAAGGAATGATTGCATACTTCTTGCATGCATCATTTATTTTGCAAAAGCATTTTTCAAGGAACATAAAATAGTGGGGTTTGGAGCCCTAGCTGCTATAAACAATTCGAACCCAGCAGTTGATGCATGATTATAACATGGTATTTTGATAATCCAATAGTTGATCTTCATCAACAAGTTACAATGTTAAACAAGTTTAAGAGACAAAAATATGGAGTAAATATGGTTCTTTATGTTTCTTTTTTTTTCTTTTTTTCTTCCTTCCTTTTTTCTTGAATTCTATATTTTCCAACTTCATTACAGGTTCCAGAAACTTTAAACAGATAGTGCAGACCAAGACACAATATACTTTCTATGGAAACCCTCCAAAACATTTATTTGTTTCCCAACATGATATCATCACTCAACAAATTAGCAAACATAAGGAGGTAACATCCTTCAGGCACACAGATTAAGAATCATCAACACAAAAGTAAGCATGCTCACTACTCTACATCAGTTCCAATAGCACTACCATACCGTTTTTGAAATGTTGCCAGGTCTAGGAAAGACTCCCCAAGAAGAGACTTTTGGCTTGTAAAGATCTGAATCATATTCTGGACTTGGCGCGGGCTCCGATTCTGTTTTGTCTTCGAACTGGCTGCTATCCCCAACAATCAACTCCACGTCAGTTAAGTCCCCCTCTGAGAAAGTGTCTGCAACAGGAACTAGCCCCGGTGGTAGTCCCCTGCTCCTCTTCTTATCCGCAAAGTTCAGCCCCTTAAAATCAATTGTTGAAATTGACAGTCCTCCCTTCTTACTAACTGTCTTTTCTACAACAGTACTTCCCGGGGTTCCTTCATTGCCTCTCTCCAATCCTACAAGCAAATGCATAAAGTAAATTTAGCTCAAATCACTTATCCAAATATGTCAGTCTTCGTCAAACAGAAAAATTCTCCAACAACATTTCAAAGTTGTAATCAACCAAGAGTCGTAGCCATTTGTTTGCCAACAAAATAACTCCAAACACTGAAAATTATAGAAGAAAAAACCTGAAGATAACTCGCACAACTACTTGTTTCCATGGATATCGCAATCACAACAATCAAATTAAAATCTGTAATCTATCTCTATCTCAAGTCACTGACTTTCCAAAATTAAACCTGAAACGATGTTATTCTTTCCACCGCTCACAACACCTTTATTCTTATTGTCCTCTTTCGCCTTCTCCACCGTAACTTGAACTGAAGCCGGCACTTGCTTAGTCCCAGCATCCCCGACTGGGTTCTGCTCAACTGTCGAAACCAATTTCGATTTTACCTCCTTCTTATACGCCTTAGCCTTTTCAAACGCAAGCTTCACAGGGTCCTTAGCACCCGCTACAGGCTCCGGTGTGGCGTCTGATGAATTTGGCGAACTGGGTTCGGAAGATTCAGCGCCGGAAGGATTCACGGAAGAGAAGAGCTTCAATGGCTTAACAGAGTAAGTTCTGTTGAGGTTTGTGGAGGGGAAGAAAGTGGGTTTTGAGGGGGAGATAGTGTTCATGGTGTTTAAAGCAGAGGGCCAAGACGGTTGAAGAGAAGCCATGGTGTCTCTGCGAACTGACGCAATCTGGTTTTACAGTTACTGTCAGTCTTGTTGGATAAGGAAAAGATGTCAGCTTTAACAGTTTTTGACCGATTTGGGCGCTTCGTTTGTGACAGCAGGGAAAGGAAAATGTATATGTAATTTCAAAGGAAACAAACATAAAAAGATATCGAGTCTTTTGTTAAATTTCACAAAATCTATATGAAATTTGATTTGAAGGTTAGTACTGGGGCCTTTGTGCAGCATATGAATACATGACTTCCAAGGTCCCAAGAAAGTTATAAAGGACTTCAGCTATTTTCTTCCTTTGTGATATGGGAACGATAGCGTAAGCTCTCTTTGATTACAGTGATAGTCTGCAAGACTCCATTTCGATCCCAGCCGTGGACCTTTATATATTCTGCCAATGGGCATGGATTTGTTTCATCATCAAACTTCGACTAAGCCCACGCCGATTTCTCACGGTCATTGACCTTGTCTGCGTCTTTTTCAGCCACCTTGTACTTTTTTTAGACACAAAAAACATACTATTTGTGGAATCACGACGTTTAATCAAAGGTGCATCACATAGCTTAAGCTTAGAACGACAAGATCTCGTGAAAATTTGATCCATGTCAAACTTCTGAACATAAAAACATTGCTAAAAATTGTAAAAGGTCTAAGATTCAGTTCAAGTCCATCGTGAAATCATGATCATAATCGGCAATCTGCCAAGAAAGGGATATCTAAATCAACTTTCTTTGAAGAATATACTCAGTTAAAGCTACTAGTAGGTGATCAGCTCACCAAGGAGAAAGCAGCTATCAAGCTTCCAACTGCCACTGAAGTAAGAGGCAAACCTCTTGAATGCTATGCATCACTTAAAGACCCGAAGTACGTGGTTTGAGGAAGCGAAGCCCCCATCAACCATGAGATTAGTCCCACTTACATATCTTGCTTCGTCACTAGCAAAGAAGAGCACAGCATTAGCAACATCATCAGCAGTCAATTCCACCCCCTGCAAGTTAGCATTCCTCCTAACAAAAGCACGAAAACCTTCCATGGCGTCCTCAGTCCTCTCCTCCTCAGGCAAGTGAGCCAAAGCCAAGCCTGTCGCAACTGCATAAGGAGAAACACAGTTGACACGAATCCCATGTTGTCCGAGCTCAGCTGCAACATTCTTGGTAAGCCCTACCAAAGCATGCTTCGACCCTGTGTAGTGATGTGGACCTAAGCCTCCTATGGCACTTGCAACACTGCATAGAGAAATTATCGAGCCCTTCTTAAGTGGGATCATAATCCGAGCAGCATGTTTCATTCCAAGGAATACTCCCTTTACATTTACATCAAATATCTTCTCAAACTCAGATATATCTGCATTGCGGATGTCTGAACATGGAGAGCCTGACAAACCAGCATTGTTGACCATTATATCGAGTGTACCATATTTGCTGACTGTGCAGTCAACTGCACGGCAAACATCATCTTCTTTGGTAACATCACAATGGAAATAAAAGATATTTGGTTCACCACCAAGACTATCACAGACATGCTGGCCAAGGTTGTCCTGCACATCAACTATACAAACTTTTGCACCATGTTTGTGGAATAGGCGCACGACGCTCTCTCCAATCCCAGTGGCTCCACCAGTGACTAGTGCCACTTTCCCCAACAATCTAACGGCAAAAAGGACAAAACAAAGATCTCATGTTACGTACGTAGAATGCAAGATATTAGAATCTGTTATGAATTAAACAAAAAAAACACTGGTAAAGCTTCTAATCTGAGTTAAAAGACAGCATCCTCACAATCCTGGTAAAGTAACAACACAATAAACAAAGTTATAATAACAAAGTCATGTAGAATAGATTTTTAGACCACCAAAAAGAAATGGTGGCTGTGCATGGAAGTTGGTTTTCTTACATAAGTACATCTTCATAGACAGAATATCAATCACATTGAATTAAATCTGAGTTAATGTTGAATAAAATACTCATCCATAAATATCATCAATCAAAGATCTAGTATTTCAAATCATCATTATAACTTCCCCAAAAACTGTATTCAAAAGCATTATGAAGCAAACAAATATTTGGTCAGAACTATTGGAAAGCTACACATCCTATGAAATCTCAATATTATTTCTCCAGTCCTCACTGTTGTCACTGCATTAGGTTCCAAGATGTGTCTACACCCTAGATGAGATTCCTTCAAATTCTTTCAGGTGAAACTCCTACAAGGCCTTGGATAGGATTCAAATATTCCCGACTCTTTCTCTCAATAATACCTAATTTAAACATCCTGAACTCCTCTGAAAGGATGCTTACAAGATGAAAAACCCACAACTTTCCACTTTTTATCAGACCAATAAACCACATTAAAGGGTAATCAATGAAACCTTTTCTATGCATAGAGTATCCCACCCATACGACCATACTAAATCCTTATTCTAACCCAAAAGCCACCCTAAAAAAGGACCATCTATACTATACTGTGATTCCAACTTTCTGGTTGCATTATCATAACAAACCTTATGAAAAGTCTTAAAGAAACTTTGGCCAACAGCCCAGTTTAGTTGAAGAAAGATTGTAGGAAGGAGATGGAACTTTGAAAGTAAGTACAGCATCTAAAAAACATGACAGAAGAAAATCCCAAATTACTCATGTTTTCCTCCATATTTCTAACTACCAAATAGAGAAAATGGAATATAGTGCAATAAATAATATACAAAAAATTCGTGACAAGACCATGGCAGCAAAAATTAGGGACCAGTTGTAAAAGATCTTCCAATTTTAGATACAAAGGGATCTACGGCTGCAAATCTTGGCCAGGAGAATGTCGCATTAAGTGTAAAACTTGATAGCAATGAGCAAGAAAACTCAGAAAAAAGACTACGAAAGCACAAAGAGAATAAATCTCAAAGCTAGAAGTTAATATCACATATGATTAAGAACAGAGAGATTATAACTTACAAAAGCCCCAAAAAAAACCACCGTAAGACTCGTGAAGATTTAAACAGAACATGCATACACCCATAGAAAATGTGAAGAAACTGGGTTTATTCACACATACAGATTGCCCAACAAATTTAGTGTCCTAAATAATCCTTATCTAGCGTAAGTGTTGCATCTGGGAAAACTTTTGAGAGGAGAGCTAGTGAGAGAAGAGAGAGAGAAAGTATGTCGAAGAGAGAGAATTGTTTCTATTACCATGCTGTTACTAGCGCCACAGTCACCTTTCCACTCCACACTGAAAAAACTCCTAAAGTTGGAAATTTTAATCAAGATATAAGGCATACTATGGATGAACTCAAGTACATCGGGCAACAGAAACGATATTCCACCTCGGGATCTAGTTAAAATTTGGATCTTAAATCACAATCAGACATCAAGTCCCATAGCCAGTTCGATGGTAAAAGCGAAATCTACAGGCATAAATAAATCCAACAAAACAGGAAAGAAGAAGAACAAGAAATGGCATATTATTTGCAAAGTACAGCTGAGGCCCCACAACAGCAGAAGGGTAAAGTTGCTAGAATGAAGAGGAGGATAAAGCTTCCTGTTTCTCGAGTTACCTCTGGCTCTGAAGTGAAGACTCCCCAGAGTTGGCTGTGGACATGGTCAAACTCTCTCTCTCTCTTCCTAACTATTTCCTTAGAACAAGACTCCTAGTATGTAAGTCTAAGCAATCGGCAATCGTCGTGACCCCACAAATTTTTTATCCAAAAAAGAAGCCTTTGGATCCTCGTTCCGTTTTGCCTTGCATAAGGTCGCTTCGGACAAGGCTGAGTTGAGCAATTGACAGAAGTGTCACTTGGCGTCTTCGCCATTTCCAAAAACACTTCTTCATGGACGTGTCGACTTGGCTTTCCTACAAACAACTGTTTTTGGGATTGTCATAGTTTGGTCGGTCGCTTGTTCATGTTATCATTTACGGAAACTCGCGGCTGAGCGTCGAGCACTACATTTTATCTTCTTCTCAGATGCCAATCTTATACCTAGTTGATCAAAAAATCAACCAGTTAGTCTCTTAGTATACATGTATTTACTTGTGGTAAGACCTTCTTCTAATTTACTTTAGGCCTTGACACTGCATCTAATGTATTCTACACTTTCATATAGACTTAGATTTATTGTCATGAGCATGGCAAGTTGGAGTAATTCCACCTTTGGATCTCGTAGTACTTGAAAGGACTACAATGGACTTCTAGACTTCAAAAAATAATAAAACCTATTCCTAACTTTACATAATCTTATGACATTTTAGTTCATACATCTTGAAATTTATAAAAGCTTAGATGAGATTATAGAAAAGTAAAACAATTATTTTTTAGAAAACTTTGACACTAACATAAGATTAATTTGGAAGTTGGGTGTGTAGAATTCCTATTCTTGGATATTGATATGGTTTCTGTTCAAGTTATTGAGATACTTCATAATTTTCTCAACTTGCTGCTTACTTCCTTGAATAGCAGCTCTTGATGTTGCAGCTACATTTGCAGCGCTTTTAAGCAACTTTTGCCTATGATTAAAGGGCACAAAATAAAATTAAAAAGTCATCTTTTCACGCAAACATTTGTAAATTGCTTAAAAACCCCACAATGTAATTTCTCTTCAAAGTTATTAGGATTCCACATGCATGAATATTGGTTAAATCTTCGAAATTGGGCTTATATTTGATCAAGCTTTTGCTTTTAACGTTATGGTTGAATAAGTTTTTCCATTGATTACAAAATGATTATACGCTATAATTCTTAGAAAAGTGTTAAGAAAGCTCAAATTTACCTTAAAAATTAGTTAATGAAGTAAGGGAAAGTATTACTTTCTATGTAGATCTAGTTTGTTCAAATATATGAGAGTATTAAAAGAGATTTAAATATAAATATCATGTTAGGAATGTTCAAATTCATTAAAAAATTGACTCACAAAATGGGAACAAATAATTATATTTACTTAATACCTAATTTCGTAACTTTATAATGTGAGATTGGACATTTACTCTATCAATAAATAAATAAATGTAAAAATATTGCATTTCTAAATTTCTGGATAATAAGAGTTGAAGACATATATTAATTTAAAGAAATGTGTCGGATAAACCACAAATAAGAAAGAAATTCTGACAGCGGACCACCGACTTCAATCGCCGCGAAGATGTTCATAAAAATAAAAAGAACGTTTTAGGAGATGGACGTGATTCCGATTCCTTAACAGTTTTCCCGTTCAGACGCAGTGAAAGACCCTTAGAACTTTTAGTATTCTCCTAAACCCTAATTCTCCGAAGCAACATCTCTAATTTCTCTGTTTCTACTCGTATAAAACCCTAACTCCTGACTACATTTCTCGAAATCAAGAGTTCCACACAATGACGAAGGTGTACGGAACTGGCGCGTACGATTTCAAGCGGCACCGGGTGGCGGAGTACCCGGTTGAGGTGCCGGCGGAGAAGCTGGCGGAGAAGCCTGCGGAGGCTAAGCCAGGCGGCGCACTTCCGAGTACGATAACGCTGTCGGAGATACAGCGGGACCGGCTGACGAAGATTGCAGAAGAAAATTGGACGGTAGGTGGCGGAGCGAAGCCGGAAAAGCCGTTCGAACCGGAGCTGGTGAAAGAAATCTACCAGACCGAGCTGGTAGTCAAAGGTGGGAGGAAGCCCGTTCCGTTGCAGAGGGTGATGATCCTGGAGGTGAGCCAGTACTTGGAGAACTATCTGTGGCCAAATTTCGACCCCGAAGCGGCAACCTTCGAGCACGTGATGTCGATGATAATTATGATCAATGAAAAGGTAAATGGTTTTGAAGTGTTCTTCGTCTGTGTAATTGTGAGAACGGTTCAAAAAATGGAATTTACACTGGAGATGGTTTTCAATGTGAAGTAAGAGAACTGTTGGAGCAAAAGGATCTAAAAAAAATCTCTCTAATGGTGATTCTTAAGTGTATTTTTTGGCTATGAGACTGTTCTGTTTTGTTAATGTTGTCTTGTGGATTAATGTGATTGCAAGTTATGCTAACCTTACAGATTTACGAATTTGAACTTGCAGTTTCGGGAGAATGTTGCGGCTTGGGTATGCTTTTATGATCGGAAAGAAATGTTCAAGGCTTTCCTTGAGAGGGTCCTTCGGCTGAAGGAGGTTTGTCTTCTTTTTCCTCTATGGCCATACTAATTTGTGCACTATAAAGGACATGAAGGTTGTTTGTTTTGAGAAGACCTTTGTTACTAGATTTCTCCAAAATGAGTGACACTATGGTAGAGAGTGTTTAGTCTATGCATCAGTGGGGGTACATTAGCGTGGAAATTGTACTTAAGGATTCCCATGCTGTCTATGATCACATTATAAGATTGAGAAAATTGATAAAGTTTGCAAAGGACCGCCATGTACTAATGAGAAGGTATGCTTGATTTCCCCTTGCGATGGAATTACTGTCTAGACGTCATTTACTGGATGAGCCTACAAGGGAAGTGGGATATACAAAGGACTTCCTGAATCAGACAGTCTCTCGGCAGTTTTGTGCTGTTTTGGAGTGTAATGCCGAATACATTCAAACTTCAGACCTAGAGTTGGAGCTTTCTTTTGATATCATTTTCTGAACTTAGATTATGTTGTAGCACTGGTACTAACTTTCCCTGTACAAATGGATGTCATACTAAAATGCACCAGTAATGCCTCGGACTTAAAAATACACGATTCAAGTTGTTTCAAGCTTGATTAAGAACTTATTAATTATTTTCGTCAAAACCCAACAATCTTTTCTGTTGCATTTGGTAATTTTATCTATAATTTTTGGTGAAATCTATGTTTGTTAAGATTTCCATAGCATGTATCTCACCAAAACATGTATCAGAACACTATTCTCAATGCACTTACTGAATGAAATAATTCAGAATACTTTCCTAGACATAAAACCAAAAACAGAATCATTCTTTTAAATCAAAATATAATACATATTCTTGAAAAAATTGCTAGCAATATTTTTAGAAATTTTTTTTGTTTCTTTAGTTGCAGAGGCTTACTTATTAGTTGATATAAATGAAAACATGTCAGATAGCTGCATAGCCACCCTAGTGGACGAGAGGCATGGTTATCCTAGCATGACAAGTTGGCCACATCTCCTTAGTGACTTTTATTTATTTATTTTTATTTTATTGTCCTTATGAGACCAAGTCAGGCTCCACATCTAAAAATATGTTAGTATTATCAAGATATGTATTTTTAGCATTTTTCACTCTGAGAACTCGGAACGTTTCTCCAAAAATTTACCAGAAACATCATTAGGATGCGGATCCCATGGAAAAATTTCTCAGCTTTCTTTCACGTTAAAACACAGGTTCAAATCACAATATCAAAAATACTTTGGCAGCACTTTTCAAATATATCCCAATTGTTTCTTTTCTTATTGTCTGAGTGAATTTTCAGGAATCTTCCTTAATATTTTATTTAATTTTATTTAAAATTTTTGTATATTCCTTTAGCGTTGATCGTTAAGTGTTTTTTCCTATTTAAACCTTGTAGTGTGTGTTAGAAATAGTTAGTGATTCCCTTTATCCTAGTACACGTTGATGATGTTTGTATTGTAATGTTGGTTTTTCTGTTTGTTTAAGTGATCCTGCAACATGAATTATTTGGCTGCATATTGTGATGAATCTAGGTTTGGCAGTGTCTAAAGTGGTTATGTGGCATGTACTCTCTCATAATCTAGTACATCTTTCCTCATTGGTTAATCTGTAATGGTCTTAAGACTAATAGATGCTTTATGTTATTTGGGGATTTGCAAAGTTGTTACACACTTGTTGAATGTATAAGGTACTGAAGGTGCTTGTGGATTCTTCTTTTTGGAAAAAAATTCCTGTGTTTTGTTTTTCACTTTTAACCAAATGATTTGATCATTTAATATGCTCAAGGCGTTTCTAATGTCTGATTGGATTTCTTGTACATATTATTGTAGGGGAGAGAATTAAGCATAGCTGAGAAGACGAATTACCTAGTTTTCATGATCAATGCCTTCCAGGTATGTTATGTCTTAATTTATGCTGACTGAATAAATTGGGATGTAAGAATCAGGGGCTTATTGATGGGGTACCTATATGCCCTCTCATTTGGAATTATGCTGTTAATTGTTTTATCTATTTTGTACTTTAGTTATGTGGTACTTTGTGAGTTCTAATCTTTTCAAGTATTTCAGTATATCATGACCTACATTTTTTATCTAGCCTTTCTTTAATGTTTTCTTGAAATACAAAATTTTACCCTTCTTAAGAAATTAGAACAAGTAAATTATTGATTAACTTTTGGAGACTGCATTTCTAATTTATCAGAACAAAAGTGAACTTGTGACATTAATATAAAACACACCAATGATTGGGAGAAGAGCTACTTAAAATATACTAGCCTGATCATAGAAGTAATCCTGAGGCATCTATTGGAAGTAAACACAAAAACACTAATGATTGCTTCATCCTCAATCTACTGCCTGCCTTTGTTATATATGACAAGCAGAATAAATATATAGGCAAATAGATGATTTTTAGTTATTTTTCCTATCGATTTATTTATTTAAAACTTTGTGTAATAGAGCTTGGAAGATGAAGTTGTCAGTGAGATTGTGTTGAGATTAGCAAGCTTGCAATCATGGCACAGTTTGTCATATGGTCGTTTTCAGGTATTACTTATATGCTTTATCTTGAATTTTCCTTATTATGGGGGTTTATGCCATACATGATTTGATAATTTGGGTATTCTTCTCTGCAGATGGAACTTTGTCTTAATACAGATTTGATAAAGAAATGGAAACGAATGATGAAGAGAGAGGTTAAAGATGCAGCTAAGACAGGAGAGCTTTTTGACCCCTCAACTAAGATTGAAGTGAAATTCTTGAGAAATCTTATTGAAGAATTTTTAGAGGTTTTTGTCATACAGTGAACTATATTTAGTTGTTTGATCCATATTGTTATTACTTATGGTACTTACGGTGTCAATTTGTACCAGGTACTTGATTCAAAGGTTTTCCCCCAGCAGCAGGGTTTTAATGAAGTTGATGAAGTAGTTGATGTTAATGGTTGGGCGCAAGTTGATGATGCTTGTGTGTTGTATTGCGAGAGGTTTATGGAATTTCTTATTGATCTTTTGAGCCAACTGCCGACAAGGAGGTAAAGTTGTACCCTTGCAAATACATTTCTTTTTTATTTCCTTTTTTCCTATTCTCCTCTTCTCTTCTCTTTCTCTGTAGACATTTGCACGCCTGTAGCTTGTAATCATTAAGCATATATGCGGATGTCATCATATGATTGCTTTCTCATATATTTTAGCCAAGTGTGCTTGAGATTTTTGTTAAATAAATCTAGTAAACAGAAATATCACAAAGGTGCTTTCGCCTATCTTATGCTCAGCATCATTTACCCTGGTTTGTATGTTTTTAAATTTGGGGTCTTACTTTTCTTCTTATTCTTGTTTATATGTCAAGAATAACGTTAATATTAGGTCATTCAAATTGTTTCCTATTTTATGGAATATTGTGACATTGATTTTTTATGTTTCTGGTGATTATCTTATCTCATGTGGCTTATTGTTAGAATAGCTTCTTTCCAACGGGCAAGTATGTCTTTAGTTGTGAAAGGTGGAAACCCTTTGGTCATCTAATTTTCTTATTGCATGCTTTATGGTTTTTTGGTCTCTCTTCAAACTGTTACTTATTATTTGATCTCTCTTTTTGTGGGGGATACAGGTACTTAAGACCTCTTGTTGCTGATGTAGCTGTTGTTGCCAAATGCCATTTAAGTGCCCTTTATAGACATGAGAAGGGGAAACTCTTTGCACAACTGGTTGACTTGCTACAATTTTATGAGAAATTTGAGATTAATGATCATGCTGGGACACAACTAACAGATGATGAGGTCCTCCATTATCATTATGACCGTGTCCTGTCTTTCCAGCTTCTTGCATTTAAGAAGATGCCCAAGGTATGTTCCTAGGCAGGCATCTATAAGTGGTGTTGAACTAAAAAGATTCCTGCTTTTTTTTGTCAACAGTGGAAGGAAAATATTCCTCTTGCAAAATTTCCTACATGTCTCAACTTTCTTTCTGTTTTGGTTTTTAGTTGCGAGAACTTGCATTGGCAAACATTGGTGCAATTAACAAGCGAGCTGATCTCTCCAAGAAGTTGTCTGTGCTTTCGCCTGATGAGTTGAAGGATTTGGTTTGCCGTAAGGTAGGTTTATGTATGATTGATTTGATATTACCGTGTACGGATATTCTCACGTTATGGCTCATGCCTAAGCCCAAAATGAATTCTTGTTGATCCTTTCTTGGAGTTCACAACATTTTTGTTTTGTTTTGATGGCTTCCACTTTTGTTCGTTCTTAGTGCAAGGGTCTTTGTTGTTGTTGATTAACAGCAAATGTTATAGCTCTTTTAAGTCTAATAAATCGTGAGTTATATCTTTAATGCATGTTGTTCTTCTTTAATCATAAAGTCACATGTCTGCAGTTGCATATCACAAAAAAGTTCTTCTACAGCTCTTTCTACCAGATTTTGGTACACGTGACAATTGCCACGTGTCTTGTGTTATTTAGTTTATAGTTCGAGCGGCTAAATTTTCAGGCTAAAAACCATTTGGCCATGAAATTTCTTCTCCTTGTCCTGCTTGTCTTATTCATGTGTATAACATATTATTGTCTATGCATTATTGACCTTCTTCCTCTTTGTGGCAGCTCAAACTGATCTCAGAGAAGGATCCCTGGACAGAAAGGGTTGACTTTCTTATTGAAGTCATGGTCTCCTTTTTTGAGAAACAACAATCTCAAAAGGAAGCCATAAATGCTCTCCCACTCTACCCAAATGAACAGATAATGTGGGATGAAAGCCTTGTACCAAGTATAAATTACTCAGGTGAAGGTTGTCTGGCCCTTCCTAAGCTTAATTTACAATTCTTAACCCTTCATGACTATCTTCTTCGAAATTTCAATCTCTTCCGTCTTGAATCGACATATGAGATACGTGAGGATGTTCAGGAAGCCGTACCACATCTTCTGGCTTACATTAATAATGAAGGAGTAACTGCTTTTCGTGGCTGGTCAAGGATGGCTGTGCCAATAAAAGAATTTAAGATAGCTGAGGTAAAGCAGCCAAACATTGGAGAAGTCAAGCCAGCGTCAGTTACTGCAGAAGTCACTTTCAGCATTTCCAGTTATAAATCACAAATAAGATCAGAATGGAATGCCCTTAAAGAGCATGATGTTCTCTTTCTACTTTCTATTCAGCCTTCATTTGAGCCTTTGAGTGCTGAAGAAGCTGCCAAGGCAAGTGTGCCACAAAGGCTTGGCCTCCAGTTTGTGAGGGGATGTGAGATAATTGAGATCCGAGATGAGGAGGGAACCCTCATGAATGATTTCACAGGAAAAATTAAGCGAGATGAGTGGAAGCCTCCAAAAGGGGAACTGAGAACTGTGACTGTTGCTTTGGATACGGCACAATACCACATGGATGTGAGTAATATTGCAGAGAAAGGCACAGAAGATGTTTATGGGACGTTCAATGTGTTGATGAGGAGGAAGCCTAAAGAAAACAACTTCAAAGCAATTTTAGAGTCTATAAGAGATCTTATGAATGAATACTGTATTGTTCCTGACTGGCTGCACAACATATTTCTGGGTTATGGGAATCCTTCTGCTGCACAATGGACCAATATGCCTGATCTTTTGGAAATGGTGGATTTCAAAGATACTTTTCTTGATGCAGATCATCTGAAAGAGAGCTTTCCAGATTATCAGGTAGCTGTCATTTGCATTTACTATAGCATATCCTAATTGTGCTTATTGGCATTGTGGAGAACATGTGACATAAACACTGACTTTTTCTGCTGTCATTTCAGGTTTGTTTTATAAATTCAGATGGTAGCCAAAACTTGGATCCAAGGCCTCCTTTTCGGATTAGACTTCCCAGGACGCTAAAAGGTGGTAGTCATGCACTTCCAGGGAATAAGGTGTCTGCTTTTGATTTGGAAAAAGATGTAAATAGGGTGGATGCTGGTTGTGAGAAAGAACAACTCATTATAGAGGTGTACACCCCTCCTGACCCAGGTCCTTATCCCCAAGATCAGCCAAAACAGAACTCCGTTAGATTTACACCCACACAGGTATTTTGAAACTCTTCTTTTCTGCTGTCCGATTGTTATCTTTATGGTGATTTCTGTTTAATCTTTTCTTGTGGTCCCAATTATGTTTCACTTTTGGTTGTAGTTCCACCTGAAATTCTACTTCTACAATCAGTTTCTTATCCCAGTTACTTAGATCTAGTTTGAATTCCTTTTATTGTTGGAGTTTTTATATGCTAATTTATATTTCTGACTAGATGATTCAGTTGGCCTTTATATGTAACTTGCATCTCTATGTTCATTTATCCATTAGCACGTTGAAATGATCCTATACTTTGTCTTTGCTTCTACTGAAGATATTAAAGGCATGCACTTTGCTGTCTTCTGTTAGTTAGATCAATGCTTTTTATTTTTTTCTTTTCTTTTTTCCCGTTTTGAGGGGGTGGAGTTGTGGATGGGAGGGTGCTATGGCGAACCTTATACTCCAGGACTAAAAGAAGCATTAGTACAGCACACTAACGGGTACTGGTCTTTATATTGGGAAACTAACAAAAGTAGATACCCCCCCTGCTGCATGAGTTTCCATCTTTCAGGAAAGAGGAATGAGAGTTTAGACTTCAATTTTCTCCCGGGTAGAATTTGAGTCTTTTGTATTGATTTGATTTCGTAATTCCTGTTTCATTTACTGATTCTTGAGAATTTTAACAATGAGATCCTTAGTCTGTTCTGCCATAATGTTTTTATCTGTTAAATTTATATTTTCTTTTTTTGTAGCCTGTTAATGATTTAACGCTGCACATTAAAATCTTTAGTGGTAAGACACTCATTGTTTTTTCACCTTGCTGAAGTGAATGCCACACGTGCCACGTTTGGACACAAAGGATGTCTGCATTAAATCATCTGTGCTGTGCATTCATTTTATGATAAGCATGAGTCATTGGTGCCTGCTATTTTGAGTCAGGCTTGTTGTTGATGAGATGAAGCAATTAGGTTACAGGGGTTTTTTGTAGTTCTCTGTGAATGTCGGCAGATGATGCTGTGATTCAACAATTTTGAACACAATTGCAGTTTATAGTTAAATGGAAAGAGAAAAGATGTCTAATTGTGTTATTTAGTTTCCAGCTCAAAGATGAAATTAATTGGGTCTGCGTCATGGCTATAATAAATAGTTACATAATCTTATGTAACTATTAGTGCTGTTTCCTGTCTTATGCTATCTTAATATATAGTTACATAATGTTAGTGCATCGTATCAACTATGGTTATATTTATACTTATGTGGAGGTCATATTTTGGGATCTTCCATCTTCGTTTCAATTGTTGACTGTATATTGTGTGGTAGAAGCATCTGTTTTGTGAGAAGTTTTGGAATTAAACTCTGTTAGTGCAAATTATTTTTTTTGGCATCATTATTAGAGACTAAATTAAATGTGCAACTGTGGTTTAGTTGGTGTGTTATCATGTTCTGCTTCTACGTTCCTTCCAAATTAGGTGCTGTCATTTGTGTATATATTACTGCTTAAATTTCTGGCTACATTCTAAAAGGAAGGAACGTTATATTGAAAGCTAATATTGGTGTTCTTGGTTGTAATATACTGTCACTAAGTTTCCATTATTTTTCTGTTGCTTAGGTTGGAGCAATCATCTCTGGTATTCAGCCTGGACTAACTATGGTTGTTGGTCCTCCTGGTACGGGAAAGACAGATACAGCCGTGCAAATCTTGAATGTACTATATCACAATTGCCCCTCTCAACGAACATTGATTATCACTCATTCAAATCAGGCTCTGAATGACCTTTTTGAGAAGATAATGCAGGTGTGGATGGGCTATCCTATCAGGATTATAACTTGCCGCTGTGCTGTTGACTCCTTGAATGATTCTGCTTTTTCACTACCTAACCTTGCAACTTGTATAGGTTTTAATGCATGTTTCTCTTTCTTGTTCCAGAGGGATGTACCTGCACGCTACCTACTTAGGCTTGGTCAGGGTGAACAAGAGCTAGCAACTGATCTTGACTTCAGCAGGCAAGGCCGTGTAAATGCAATGCTTGTTCGACGGTTAGAATTGCTTAGTGAAGTGGAGAGGCTGGCAAGATCTCTCCAACTGCCTGAGGATGTTGGTTATACTTGTGAAACTGCTGGATACTTTTGGTTGCTTCATGTATACTCACGCTGGGAGCAATTCCTGGATGCTTGTGCAGAAAACAAGGATAAACAAGCATTTGTTAAGGACCGCTTTCCTTTCAAGGAATACTTCTCCGACACAGCACATCCCATTTTTGCCGGAGAGTCATTTGAGAAAGACATGGAAGCAGCTTGGGGGTGCTTTCGTCATCTCAAGACTATGTTTCAAGAGCTTGAAGAGTGCAGAGCATTTGAATTGCTGAAGTCAACAGCTGACCGAGCTAATTATCTAATGACAAAGCAGGCAAAAATTGTTGCAATGACTTGCACTCATGCAGCTCTGAAGAGGAAAGATTTTCTTCAGACAGGTTTCAAGTATGATAACTTGTTGATGGAAGAAAGTGCTCAAATATTGGAAATTGAGACCTTTATCCCAATGTTGCTTCAGAGGCAAGAAGATGGTTATGCACGGCTGAAACGTTGCATACTGATTGGCGATCATCATCAGTTGCCTCCTGTTGTGAAGAATATGGCTTTTCAGAAGTACAGCCATATGGATCAAAGTTTATTTACAAGGTTTGTTCGTCTGGGAATTCCTTATATTGAGCTCAATGCTCAGGGTAGAGCCCGGCCAAGTATTGCCAAACTTTACAACTGGAGGTACAGGGATTTGGGAGACCTTCCTTATGTAAAGGAGGAGCCAATATTCCATAGAGCAAATGCTGGATTTTCCTATGATTATCAGTTGATTGATGTGCCTGATTACCAGGGGAGAGGAGAGTCGGCTCCTTCTCCTTGGTTCTATCAAAATGAGGGAGAAGCTGAATATCTTGTTAGTGTTTATATGTACATGCGCTTACTTGGCTACCCTGCTAATAAGATATCGATCTTGACAACATACAATGGGCAGAAACTTTTGATCCGCGATGTTATAAATAGAAGATGTGTCCCATATGATTTCATTGGTCCACCCAGCAAGGTAAACCACGAGCTTACCCCTTTTATGTTATAGCTTGCTGGCATAACATCATCGGTCCAACCAGCTGGATCTTCTCATGTATTTGTTTTGTGACAAACATGTGCATCAAAAGAAATGCATAATTGTATATTTCCAGTTCATGATGTAATTCTTTCTCACCAATCTGGAAAATGCCAGCCTGAGATCTGGCAGGATTAGTTTTCTAATTCCACTTGATCTGTGTGAAAGCAAGGAAGACCACATACAGCAATAGTTATCCAGTTTTTGCTTTAAATATCTAATAGTAGTAGAACCAGATGTTTTCATCTATTGTTTCACTTTTGTTTTCACTAAATTTTGTCTTCAGGTAACAACCGTTGACAAGTTTCAAGGTCAGCAAAACGATTTTATATTGCTGTCTCTTGTGCGCACTCGCTTTGTTGGTCACCTTCGTGATGTTAGGAGATTGGTTGTTGCCATGTCTCGTGCCCGACTTGGTCTATATGTGTTTTGCCGCCGTTCTCTGTTTGAACAGTGCTACGAATTGCAGCCTACATTTCAACTTCTGCTTCAGAGACCTGATCATCTTGCCCTCAATTTGAACGAGACCACTTCATATACAGAGCGCAATGTTGATGATACGGGACCAATCCATCTTGTTAGTGGCGTTGAGGAGATGATTAGCATTTTTCAGTGGAGATATCAGGTCTGCGCCTCTCTCTCTCTCTTTCTCTCATTCAAAGTTTATGTGCCCCAGTAGAGGAAGAACTTTTGACTGGTTTTTGCAGAAAAGCTTCGCTTGTCAATGGTTAAATTTTCGTACTTCTTTGTAATTTTTGCGGCAGACTGATGCTGGATCAGGGGTTAATCCGTTGCATCAGTTTTTTTTTTTTTTTTTTCCCATTATAATTGTCTTTTAGTAGCTGTACTTGAATGACTCGATGAATTTTTAGCTGACACAATGAGTTCTGTTGATGTCAGGAACGGTACATGAGTTACCAGTTTGGTCATCATTTGGCTCAGCCGGATGCATATGAGGAACAAAATGGTCAACCAAATTCAACGCCCGTGTACCAGGACTCAGACACCGATATACCTGCAGGTGCAGATGGTACAACAATGGATATCCCAAATGAAGGCAACATGGAAGAAGATGTGAAGATCGACGGACCTGTAACTGTTGAAAACGGGGATGCTTCATCGATGAATTTGAGTGGGGAGGTAGATATGAATGGTGGTAAAGGTGATGACAGCAAGTCCAGCGAGGGAACCACGACGGAAAAGTAGTCTACTACTTAATAACCCGGCTCAAAGGGGTTCTGGATTATGTAATTTTGGGACTAACAAATGCCTGGAGGTCAGCCTTGATCCATATCGATGCCATCTTGCTAAGGCGTTCCTATGGGAGAGGCCTTAAGCGACTTTTTAACAGCCGTCTAAACACAGATCATTATCGGTGTTACATGTGTGGATGAAAAATCAGGTGAATCATAATCCTGGCCTCAGGTGCCCTTTCTCTCTATCAACTGAAAGAAAGAAAATATGCACGCTGCTTAATTGTCGGAATGTACTTTTTCTGTATAGTGCCAAATTTTGTTGAAATTTTTCGTTATACGAGAAAGGGTATTGTCTGCTCTGTACTCTGTACTAATTGTGTGTAAAAGAAGTGATTATTCTTAGGTAAGCTAATCTTGTCGCACATTTCAGATTAGTTTCTTGTAACACTTGGTATGTCTTTACCATAAGCTTATATGGTGATCCCCGAACTCCCTCTGCAGTATGTTCTCGGGAACAGCTACTAGATCTTATTTTGATTTCTTGTGAAACGATAGCATCTGCAAAGGACGGTTGTTCCCATTTCTCAGGACTGACTTTCTGGTCGTAGCAATTGGTAAATCTTAGGTCATGGTGCTGTTACCTCTTTGGCTCTTACGATCACTAGTTGAATGAAGAGATCCTAAAATTGTTTCGGTAGAAACCTGTTCACAGTGATTCACGGTTATCTTCTGTAGATTACCTGTTTTCACTTTCCAGCTTTCGGGAGAAGGGCTCCTAAATAGCAATTCAAAACACAGGAAATCAGGGCACGTAACCGAAGTTCGGGTATAAGTTCGTAGCTTGGAAGTTAGAAAGGAAAGATGGTGAAAAGTAAATGCTTCAAACCAGATTAGTAAAGACTGGACTTTTAACAGTTTGCTCATGCATGAGAAACCATAGGTAAATGAGGGGTGAAACCAAATAATGCTATAGTAAAGACTACAGTATTGATTACATAATCTATTTCGTCATCGAAAACATATGCTGAAAAATGAAGTGGAGGTGGATCATCCACTTGATTCTTTCGGCCATGATAAAAAGACAAAAATCATAAGGTTTTAGGAAGTAAATACAAGTCCAACTCCGTTGACAAATTTGTTGGCGACATCTTGCCAAAAAGAACACTTCAGTGGGAAGGGAAAAGAGATTGAAATACAGTCGCTGCATAATTTTCAATTCTTAGCATATGACAGCACTTACTGACGATCAAAGGTGACCCTGCAAAACAAAACACAAGGAATTAAGAATCTTTAGTTTCGAAGCCATCCAAGAATCTCCAATTCTACACAAAACCTTCAAAGTTTTGGTGGCAACAAAAAACAACTCCATAATCTTCCTTATTAAGAAAGAACTAATTGGAGTCAAGACATTTTGTTTGAGAAAATATTTATTTCATTGATACAGTGTCACAAATCTTAATCTTAATTCAGCTTAGATTGGCTGAAGATCTCCTTGGGAAACGACTCAACTTCTTTGACAACACTCGATCCATAGGCATTTGAGGTTGGAGGCATAAAGTCCTTTAGGAAAAGATACAAAGTTAGGGCAATTGCAGATTGATAAAACATGATCAAGAAATCATTTCCATCTTCTTTTGAAGTTGAAAAAAATTTCAAATTTGTTATAGCAATCAATAACAATATTGTCATGCTTAGGGAGTAAAATCTAACAAAAGTTACTTAGAGGGAATTACAACTCCACAACAACAATGTGGTAAGGGATGAAAAGTTTAGGTTTGTTGGGAATCCTAATTTCATACACGATGAGATCCTTAAGATTTGAAGATCATTACTATAGTAAACTAGTGCATCAAGAAGGCTCTCTAGTGCATCAAATCCACACATTTTCAAACTCACAAATGTAGTTGGCAATTCTCTCAATAGGAGCTCATTACAATTATCTAATGACAATTCATATATAATAAGAGTTCTTGGGTGTGAAGCCACAAGTTGTGGACATTCATAAATATGAAGTTTGTTCAAAGAACAAAGATGGATGGGCAACCTTGCAATTAGCTTGGGGCAATAATAAATATGTAGCCCTTCAAATTGAGAAAAAGCTCCACTATTGTTTTAGGTACTAAAATAAGACCATTCCTTTACTATTGTTTTTGGTAGGAGATGAAAAGTTTAGGTTCATTGGGAACTTTAATTTCATACACGATAAGATGCTTAAGATTTGAAAATCACTACTTTAGTAGACCAGTGCACTGAGAAGGCTCTTTAAAGCATCAAATCCACATATTTCCAAACTCATAAATGTAGTTGGTAATTCCCTTACAAGAGCTTAATACAATTATCTAATGACAATTCATATATAATAGGAGCCCTTGTGAGTAAAATTACTGGCTGTGAACATTCATAAATATGAAGCTTGTTCAAAGAACAAAGATAGATTGGCAATCATGCTATTAGTTTAGGGCAGTGATAAATATATATATTTTTTTGGTGAAATGTCAAATATTATATATCACCACAAAAAAAAAAAAAATTGTTCAGTTACAAATCTCTATTTATGCTCAATGATAAATATGTAACCTTTCTAGCTGAGAAAAAACTCCATTATTGTTTTTAGCACTAAAATAAGACAATTTCTCCAATTTAGCCTACATCATTAACTCATAGAGTGAGGAAGAAAAACAAGTAAAAACATCAAATCAAAGAAAAATGAAATAACACAAATGTAGCATGTAGGCTTAACACTATGATGGCGTATAATTGCCTAAACTTAATTGACCATTCCTCAATATATGAAAACAAATTCTAGGTAGAGAACTTGATTGATAAAAAACTCTCACATTTAGAGTCAAATGGCCTTGATAGGGCTAGTGGGTCAGCTATTCTATTCCCCTCTCAATAGATATGTCGTATGTTTGCTTGTGAAGCATTCACCATAAGCATTGGTTCTAAGCCGTAGATGTGCTGCAAAAGCCATTAAGGTGCTCCCATTGTTGTCTCTCTAAGTGCACCCGTTCCAGCACTAGTCGTGAAAGGAAACAAAATTTATCAGACAAAGAAAATATCCAATACTAGAAATCCCTTTATCAAAGCAATTGGAGGAAAGCTACCATGAGAAGCAAGAGGATCATAGTTATAGTTAGTTGACAGAAACGAGAAATTACCTAACTGCAGAATTTGAACGTATTGGTGCCTGGATCTTGAATCATTCAAGAAATTCTTCATCAATGGTTATGCGATCAACGTTAGGAACATTGTTCCGCTTCTTTCCCTTCTTGGTTTGCCAGCGCTTCTTCAATAGAGGGCATTTGTCAATCCGTATAAAAATAAGGGAGGTGGGCAACAACTCTTCGGGCATGTACTGGAGCTTGGGACAGTTTGAGACCCAAAATCGTTCAAGAGAGGTGAGGCATTGAAGCCCTCTGTTGTCCAAAGATTTCAAGTTTGGAAATCTAGAGATTTTAAGGCGGATCAGACTGGAAGGAAGCGACCCTGGCTCTAGAAAGGATTCCACATCTTCATGTTCGCCCCCGATCGACAAATGCGTAACATTAAGCTTTTCCAAGCCCCATTCCTTTCGGCTGGCAAAGAGTTTGTCAGAGTCCTCGATTCTCATCAACTGCACATTGGAGGGCAGGCCTCCTTGAGGAAACGGCTTGACTTCTGGGCAACCTATAATGTAAAATTCCCTCACTAACGGAAGAAATATATGCATGTTCTCTGGCAGTGATCTCAGATTCCCACATTTTTCAACCGCGAAGAATGTAAGGTTTGGGGCGCGAAATCCTCCCTCTGGAAAGCACACAAGACTCGGGCAATTTTTTAATTCAATGTGCGAGAAGGCTAAACCATGTCCATGTTGTTCAGGAGCTGTAAGAGATTCTAGATTCTTGCACCAAGAGATTTCTATGCGATAAAGCTTTCGGAATAAATCTAGAGGCAACGACTTAAGAGAATCGCAGCCGCACAGCCGCAGTATTTCAAGGGATGAATACTCCAAGTGTGCTGGGAACTCCAGCAGGGGACAGTTCAAGATTTGTAGTTCTTGAAGCCAATTGTTCAAATTCATCATGCCTCCGGGAAGGGATTCTAGAGTACCAAAATCTTCAATTTGGAGCTTTCGCGGCCCGATTGGCAATTCTTTCAGGAGAACCTCACTACAATGACCTAGCCGCAAATCGCGTATAGCTGGAGCCCGGGAGAGTGAAACCAGTAGCTGCGGACAGTTATAAATCTCAATTTTCGCCAAGGAAGTAAGATGGACGGGCAATCCGCCCGTAAGCTTAGGGCAGTAGCCAATATACAGCTCTTCAAGTTGAGCAAAAGCTTCATCTTGACTTCCAACCGACACCCATTTCTCCCAGTTCGACATATGTTCAAATCTTAAAACTTTCAGAGCTCCAAATGCTTTTCCTGAAGAACTGCTGCCATAAAACTCGCAATCCACAGAAACAACTTCATCAAACCCAACAATAAAGAGGTTCTGCAAAGAGCATAGCTGTCCAAGAGGTGGCAAGCCACAACAATGTTTGCAGTTGTTTAAGGAAAGGGATGCTATTCTTGAGAATGATTGATGACCAACCCAACTCGGAAAGCTTTCTCCGCCATAGTTGTTGATAACGAGACTTTTCAAGTTCTTATGAGGCTGGAGATTTTCTAGTACAATTCGCTGACATTCTGGAATACTAATATCTAATGCATTCCATTCCAACACCAGGTCTTCAAGGTACTTTCTATCCTTTAGGCATGCCACCAAAGCATCTGTGGGAGATACAATATTTTGGAGCTCGAAAATAGAAAGTTTTTCTCGAAGGTTTCTTAGTTTTCCCAACTCCTCAATGCAAGCACCACTATGTTTGCTAACTATGAATTTAGTCAAGGTTTGTAGACATTTTAGTCTACCCAATTGTAATGGCATCTCCTTTATACCAGTTCCAAGAATATCAAGATGACGTAAACTTACAAGTTTCCACATATCACTTGGTAACATGGTAATATAATGACAGCCTGACAAATTCAATGTTTGCAAATTACATAACTTACATATAGATGTCGGTAGCTTTTTAATTGTAGTGACAGAAAGGTTCAAATAACGTAAATGCTTAAGTTTGTCAATCGACTCAGGTAACTTTATTGTGTTCCTATAATGAGATAGAGAAAATACTCGTAAGTATCTCAAATTTGGTAACAGCTCAAGTGATACCTTTCTACTTAAGTGAAAAAATTCCTTTCTACTTGACCCAAAACCTTTGGCGTGTCTTGAAAATTCCAATTGTAAGAATGTGCGCAATCTTCTAGCCTTGTAAAGATCCTCAAACTTCTTGAAGTTATCATAACTTCTTCTAAAATGTGAAAAGTGGCAAGTTTTGTTTCCAATATTTTGAGAGTGATCAACTTTCAATCTAAAAGTAAATTCCCCAGAAACAAATTTTGCTAAGTCATTTATAAGATTATGCATTACAAAACATGACTTATCTTCTATTGATTGTTCAAACAATGATCTCGATGCTAGAGCAAGAAAATACTCTTCACCAACTTCTTCCATTGTCTTGTCCTTGAATTGTTCTAAAAAACCTTCTGCCATCCATAATAATATTACTTGATTTTTATTAAAAGCATAATCCTTTGGAAATATTGAACAATAAACAAAACATTGCTTCAAATTTGAAGGGAGATTCTTATAACTTAATTTTAGAGCTGGAAGAACATTTGTCTCATTTCCTGGTGAAGTCCATAAATCACTTTTCAATATTTTCTCCCATTCTTCAATGTCTAGCTTATGTCGCAAAAGAGCTGCAATTGTTTTGACTGCTAAAGGTAAACCTTTACACTTTTTTACAATTTGCTTACCTATATTTTTTAGCTCGAGACATCTATCATTGTTATTTTCATGAAATGCATGTTTTGTAAATAATGACCAACAATCTTTTTCTGGTAATTTCTTTATGTGATGAATTGCAACAGAGCGCATAACTGATGCAACGTTATGATTGCGAGTTGTTACAATCACTTTACTTCCACATCCTCCGCACTTGAATGGATTACTCAAAACTTCCCAATCAGCAAAACTCTCATTCCAAACATCATCTAGAATAAACAGGAATTTTTTCCCCATCAATTTCTCATTTAATGCAACTTGAAGCCGATTTAGATTCTTACTATCACCTTTAGTCGACAGACCCACTTCCTCTAGAATTGTTTTTGTCAACCTTAACACGCCAAACTCATCCGAAACACAAATCCATGCTTTAAGCTCAAAATGCTCCTTCACCCTGTTATCTTTGTATACAAGCTGAGCAAGAGTCGTCTTACCAATTCCCCCCATGCCGACTACAGCAATAACGCTCATATTTTCTTCACCACTTGACCCACCTATGAGCAGCAACTTTACGAGGTCTTCCTTATCATCATCCCGACCAAAAGTACCCGATTCTTCCACCAAAGAAGTTGAGGGCAATCTCTGCAATTGTTTTTCTCCAGAACTCTCTTTCAGACCTAAAACATCCTTTTGGCTTGCTAGAAATTCTAGCTTGTGAAGTACTTCTTTTATCTTTGACTCAATCTCCCTGACAAAAGGACTAAGGGAAGTAGAGATGGAGTTCCGTACCTTACTTGCAGTGGTTTGAAATTCAGCATCTAACTTACGTTGTAACACTTCCGTCGCAATCTCGTCCAAGATGTTCTCTGCATCATGCACCGCATCTTTCAGGTCTTCGAGCCACTCTTTCACCCTCGGATCCGTAAGCTGCTTGTCCTCTGCGTCCTCAAGCACTTTATTAACGCCCAACAATGCTATCTTTAACTTCTGTAAGAGACCCTCCCTGACTTTTCGCCGCCGAAAGAAGTCGACAAACTCGCTAGATGCCATTTTTTCGAAAAGCACTTGGAGGAAAGGAGAGATAAGCAGGCTTGCAACCTCTGCCATGTTTTCTTCTTTCCAAATCAAGGGGGAACAGAGTGAGTGCGAACAGCAGGGCAAAATAAAATACTGCCTGCTATATTTTACTTTTTAAGAGCTTAGGGAACACGTAGCTCATCGAGTTGTCGTGGAAATTAACTCCGTGAATTTGTGACAGGCACTATGGACTTGGATACCGCGACGAGAAGAGAGATCAAATAATGGAGTAAAAAGTAAGAATAAAAGTATCCATAAGGATTTTATAGATTTCTAAATTTTCCCCTCCACATAGAAGTGTCTATTGTTTGTCAGTGATTTTCTCAGTTCTCTCCCTCTCTGGATAGTGAATATAGAGAGAGCTCTACCAATAGTGAGTTAGGGGTTAAAACAAACGACATCCCATAAGCACAAGCGAAAAAGCAATACGAGTGCACAATGAGTGTGAGAACATGGTAAATAATTAAAAAAATAATTCATGAACGTAAAGAGAAAAAAAAACAAGGGAGAGAAAAAGAGCAGTCATTAGAAGATGACGGTCTAAAAAGAGACGGTGAGAGCAAGCTGTAGTCATGCTTTTCAACGAGTCCAATCGTGGAGAAAGCATACTTTGACAGGTGAGGTGGGTCAAAGTCTTTAATATCACCAAATCAACGACTTTACGGGCACGGCACAAACATTAGCGGGTGAAAGTCTCTTACGTGCTAATGGTGGTATCGGTTACGCGTTTATCAAGCGTTTGGTCTTTCCAAAGTGAAGACTCTTAAGTTCTTTGGGCGACATATGTTTGGCGGTTTTGTGAAGAGAGAAAAGCGTCGGAATCTTACGACGTGTTCCCTAAGGATCGGAATCTCATCTCATGTCCTAGTCACATTCACAGAAATCTGCCAACAAGAAGGAAACCTTTCAAACCCAAAGCCAAAAACTTGTAACCTTAATGGGCTTAGGATTGTGGAGCTGATTCCACGTCTGTGCTATGAGTTGTAGTCCCTGCAACTCCGAAGCTAGTTGTCGAATCAAGGGGATCTGTTCAGACCTTGGTTTTTGAGAACAGGAGAAATTGATGGTAATCGATGATTTTGTGAAAAGAAAAATTTGTATATTTTGATTGATCTATTTGATTTTCTCTGTATTTTTTGAGATGTTTTAGAGGTTCTACTAAAGTGTAAAAAATGAGCAAATTACATTTTTTTTTTCTTGGGTGAAAGGTTAATATTATGTATCGTTAAAGAAAAATACAAAGTATTTAGTTACAACATCTTCATTTATTCTTAAAAATTATATCTAGCAAATTTCAAAATTCTTACAAAAATTCATTATAATTTATAAGCTTTACTTTTATGATTGATAAAATCTTGTCTTTCACATTTTTCTTAATTTTAACATTTATGGTTGAACTATTTAGACTTTTATCATTTAATCTCCTATTCATTTTCCTCCAATTTGTATATTTACTCAACTTTCATATTTTTGAGCATTAATATAGAAGCATCATAGTTTTGGGAGTTATTATTCATGTATAGTAGAATTAGAATGGAGAATTTTCAAATAAAAATTTCAACCTACTGGATAACCTTGCCCTTATTTGACAAGGCATTCAGGAAAAAAACCATGTTGAAAAGCTGTCATCGATGTTGATAAGGTGTTAGGTGGTGACGGTGTCCATCTTACAAATATCGCTTGTTTCTATCCACCTTGGTGCCACATTGTCCCATCAATTAGGAAAAACTCTTGACTTTCTTTTTTGCCTAAAAGTTCCATTTGTCAAGCCTTCTTTTTCATATTTTTGGACAACTATCTATAGTGCATTGCTGTTAGATGAGCCCTTGATCTCTTTCCTTGAGCCTTTTCTTAAGGATCCAATAGCATTTTCTCGTATATCCAATGAAAAACAAAAATGTCAACAAGATTCTTGAATTCAGCTTATGTACTTGAATGAGTTATAGTCCACTGTTGATGACCATTTTGTGAGTTGAAATTAAAGCCAAGAAAGGTGCTTAATGGTCATTGTGATTGCTAACCCATCCTGCATTAGAATAAACATGGAAAATGTGAGGTATTGTGAGTGAAGTATAGACCATCTTGTGGTGTGTTGGTCTGAAAATGAAGTACTTATTTATCTGTTTGTAAATAAGGAATGGTTGGAGCATGTATAAATTTTCATGTGGCAAAAATGCATAAAGTAATAAATGGTGAAGTGAATATGAAGCATTGAAAGGCTTTGACAATGTCTTTATAATGTGTGGGATTAAGAAACAAATTGCCATCATTTATGGAAGCATGTGAGCTATGGTGTGTGGTGTGGATACAACATGGATGACTTTCATTTTGGCACGATGAATAATGTTAGATGCAAATTTTTCTTGATTAAAGATTGTGATATGTGGAGTTGTTATGTAAGCATAAGGTATTAATGTGGGAGCATCCAAGTCTATATATTTTCAAACTCACAAATGCAATTGGTAATTCTCTTAATAAGAGCTCATTACAATTATCTAATGGCAATTCATGTATAATAGGAGCCCTTGTGAGTGAAACCACTGACTACGAACATTCATAAATATGAAGTTTGTTCATAGAACAAAGATGGATGAGCAACCTTGTAATTAGCTTGGGGCAATGATAAATATGTAACCTTTCAAACTAAGAAAAAGCTCCACTATTGTTTTAAGCGCTAAAATAAGACCGTTCCTCCACTATCATTTTTGATAGAGGATGAAAAGTTTAGGTTTGTTGGGAACTCTAATTTCATACACAATGAGATCCTTAAAATTTGAAGATCATTACTATAATAAACTAGTGCACCGAGAAGGGTTTTTAGTGCATTAAATCCAAATATTTTCAAACTCATAAATGTAGTGCTAATTTCCTTAGCGGGAGCTCATTACAATTATCTAATGACAATTCATTTATAATAGGAGCTCATGCAAGTGAAGTCACTAGCTACATACATTCATAAATATGAAGTTTTTTCAAAGAATAAAGATGGATTGGTAACCTTGCTATTAGCTTGGGGCAATGATAAATATGTGACCTTTTAAGCTAAGAAAAGGCTTCACTATTTTTTTTGGCACTAAAATAAGATCATTCCTCTAGTTTAAGTTTAGTAAAGAATGAAAAAAGACTATTCCTAAAATAAGACTATTACTCCTCTATTGTTTTTGATAAGGGATGACAAATTTAGATTTATTAGGAACTCTAATAAAGGTAGGGACTTGAGAGAGTCACAGCCACATAACCCCAATATTTCAAGGGTTGAATAGTCCAAGTGTGACGGGAACTCCAACTTCGGACAGTTCAAGATTTGTAGCTCTTGAAGATAATTGTTCAAATTTATCATGCCTTTGGGAAGTGATTCTAGCGCACCCAAATCTTCAATTTGGAGCTTTCGAGGTCCGATTGGCAATTCAATCAGGAGAAGCTCATTACAATAACTAAGCCGTAAAGTGTTTATAGCTGGAGCTCGGGAGAGTGAAGGCAGTAGCTGCGGACATCTATAAATCTAAATCTTTGCTAGGGAAGAAAGATGGATGGGTAATGCCCCCGTCAGCTTAGGGCAGTAACCAATATAAAGCTCTTCGAGTTGAGCAAAATGCTTTCCATGACGAAGGATTGCTGCCATAAACCTCGCAACTCACAGAAACAACTTCATCAAACCCAACAATAGAGAGGTCCTGCAAAGAGCATAGCAGTCCAAGGGATGGGAAGTCACAGAAATGTCTACAGTTGTTTAGGCAAAAAGATGTTATTCTCGAGAATGATGGATTTCCAACCCAACTCGGAAAACTTTTTGCGCTATAGTTGTTGATAACGAGACTTTTCAACTTCTTATACGGCTGGATTGCTGGCAGTCTAAAGTACTAATATCTAATGCATCCTATTCCAACACCAGGTCTTCAAGGAACTTCCTATCCTTCAAGCAGGCTATGACTTAGCAAAATTTGTATCTAGGCAATTTACTTTTAGATTAAAGCCTGATCATTCTCAAAATATTGGGAATAGAACTCATCACTTTTCATATTTTATAAGAAGCTATGATAACTTCATGAAGTTTGGGGATCTTTACAAGGCTAGAAGATTGCACACATTCCTACAATTAGAATTTTCACAATCCTTACGAGTATTTTCTCTATCTTGAGCTATTACCAAGGCAAAACATAGCAAGCAGTATCTTAGTCTTAAATGTTTTCACTTAAGCAAAACATAGCAAGCAGCACAAAATAAAATACTGCTTGCTATGTTGTGCCTTTTAAGAGCTTCGGGACCACATAGCCCATCGAGTTGTTGCGGAAATTAACTCCATAAAGTTGTGACAGTCGCTGAGAAATAGGACACCGCGATGAGGTGAGAGATCAAATAATAGCGTAGAAAGTAAGAATAAAAGTATGCCTAAGGATTTTACAAATTTCCAAATTTTTCCCTCCACATAAAAGTATCTATAATTCATAAGTGATTGACTCAATTTAAGATTATTTTGATAACAAAAGACTTATACTATGAGCAAGGAGAAAATTTAGTATAATATCAAAATGAATTTATTAAAAAGGGTCTGAGTTAGATTTGATAATTTTATTACTATTGACGAGGCAATTTGTATTTTTGCATGTATTTACCCGGAGTTACATTGTAGTTGTTAGAGATGTAAAATATCACGTTAAATTTGTTTTGATACAAGTAGTCGAACGCTTACTTATATAACTTGGGTTCATATCCGTGTTTGAAGGTTTAATCCCTTATACCAATATCTTAGTTTCATCATTGAGTGTAAGTACAAAATCATATACTTTTTTCACCATGATTTTTAATTCTATCTCTATCTCTATCTCTAGATAGTGAATATAGAACTCTACCTAGTAGTGAGTTAGTGATCAAAACAAATGACATCCCATAAGCCCAAGTGAATAAGCAATATGGGTGCACAATTTGAGTGCGAGAACATGGTAAACAATAAAAAAATAATTTATGAACGTAAAAAGAAACGAAAAACAAGGGAGAGAAAAGAGTCGGCATTAGTAGATGATGTTCTGAAAGAGACGATGGAAAGCAAGGTGTAGTCATGCTTTTCAACGGGTCCATTCATGGAGAAAGCATACTTTAACAGGTGAGGTGAGTCAAAGTATTTAGTATCACCAAATCAAGGACTTTACGGGCACGGCACACACATTAGCGGGTGAAAGTCCCTTACGGGCTCTGTTGGTTGATCGGGTTATGCGTTTATCAAGTGTTTGCTCTTTCCAAAGTTTTTTGGGCTACTTCATTACAGGTCCTAGTCAAGATTCAGTAAAACAAACAGAAATCTTTAAACAAGAATGAAAAGCATCAAACCCGAAGCCAAAAACTTATAACCTTAATGGACTTAGGATTGAGGAGTTGATTCCACGTCTGCCCTATGAGTTGTACTCCTTGCATCTTCGAAGCTAGTTCTCGACTCAAGGGGATCTGTTAAGACCTTTGCAGTAATGACTAGGTTATGTAAACTGGAGAAATCGTTGGTAACCGATGATTTTGTGAAAAGAGAAAAAATTGTATATTTTGATTAATCTACTTGATTCTCTTCGTATATTCTAAGGTCTAATATATAAGTGACATAGTTTTGGGAGTTATTATTCAAGTATAGCATAACTGGAATGAAGACTTTTAGATAAAAATTTCAACCAAGAAACAAATAACCTTGCCCTCATTTGAATGGGCATTCACGAAACGCCATGTTAAAGAGGTGTCAGCGACGTTGATTAGGTGTTAGGTGGCGACGGATATGGATCTTACGAATATCACGTGTTTCTGTCTCTCTTGGTGCCACGTTGTCCCATCAATTGGGAAGAATTCCTGACTTTCATTTTTGCTGAAAAGTTCCATTGTCATGGCTTGTTCTTCATATTTCCGGACAATTTTCTACCGTGCATCGCTGCTGGATGAGAGCTTGATTTGTTTCCTTGAACATTTTCCTAAAGACCCAATGTCAGTTTCTCGTCTATCCTGTAGGAAAAAAGTGCAAATAGCTCAAATTTTACAGCTAGACCCAACATAAAAAGAAACACAACTACCCAATGAGATGCTCAAATTTCTTAATGTTTAGGGACTCTACGGCACAGACCAGAAAACACTAGGATAACGAAGAAGATGAGAATTACTAATGTGGAAATGATCCATTATATAAACATATAGACACATAAATCAAACTATAAGCACACATAAAATACAATATTTAGGAGGTTCAAACTAACACAAATCCTACATTCTCCATCACTAGTGTATGAATCCTGAACACTTGGCATTAGCTCAGGCTGAGCTGCAACAACTCCAGCTTGATGGCTTGATAGAGCCAACAAAGTCAGAATGGGCATGTGAGGCATTCTATGTCAATAAACGAGCAGAGCAGGCAAGAGGAAAGTTGAGGCTGGTAATCAATTACAAGCCTTTAAATCATTTTCTTACTGATGATAAATTCTCATTGCCAAACCGTTCTACACTCTTTGCTCAATTATCGGAGGCCCATATTTTTTCCAAGTTTGATCTCAAGGCAGGTTTTTGGCAACTTGGAATAAAACCTGAAGAAAGACCCAAGATAGCTTTCTGCATTCCAAATTCCCACTTCCAATGGACGGTAATGCCATTTGGATTGAAGGTGGCCCCATCCCTGTTCCAGAGAACGATGATGAAGATCCTTCGTCCAGTTCTCCATCATGCCCTAGTCTACATTGATGATATCCTACTGTTCTCAAAAGATGAAGAATCCCATAAAGAGCTGCTCAAACAGTTCTATGAATTAATGCAAAGATATGGGATCATGCTATCAAAAGGAAAATGATAATCGGTGTGCCAGATGTCGATTTTCTCGGGATGAAAATCTCGAAAGGCATATACGAACTGCAACCCCATGTGGCTTCACAGTTGCTTGAATTCCCTGATGCAGATATGACAGTGAAGCAGGTACAATAGTTCTTAGGTATTATTAACTACATGGCAGACTTTATCAAGAAAGTAGCTGAATACACTGCACCATTATCTCAATTGTTGAAAAAAGAGCCCCCAGCATGGAACCCGGAGCATACTCGGTGTGTCCAGACACTAAAAGTGCTAGCTCAGAAGCTGCCACCACTCCAAATTCCAGATAAAGGCAAAAGAGTACTGCAGACTGATGCTAGTGATCTTTATTAGGGAGTGATCTTGACGTGGAAGATCATAATTTGGACAACATGTTGGACGCATGATGAAGATCTTATGCTGATCTGATGGGATTCTCTATGTATAATTAATAGTCTTACTTTTGTGTGGTGTGATGTATGCTAGTCTATGATAATGTATGTAAGGACTCCACGTAGGATTCCACCCTTGTAAAAAGTTAGGTGGTCAAAAAGCAAATTTTGAAAATGGGATGCCATTTTGAAAATTAGCTTTACCTAAAAGTAAAAGTAAGAAAGTTAGGTGAGTCTTGTAAGAAAGTTAGTTGTAAAACCTCTATATATAGAGGCCTTTGGTATGAAATGAGAACCAAGCTTTGGCATAACACTTTTCTCTCCATTCTCTCATTCTCCCACGAAATTCTCTCACTCTCCATTTTCTCTACTCATTCCTAAAGCCTTCTTCACTCAAATACCTTTGCCTTACGCACTCCAACCCTATACAATCGAGAAAGAACTTCTCCCTTGTATACTTTAGTGGAACCCCTGTCCATGGGAGCAAATGTCCTCCAATCTTCATACCTTCTGAAGTCCACCGAACATTTTTGAGGTTGGGGATAATATCAAACCCAATAAGAACATCCTTGCCTGGTAGATCAGTACCATAGAACGTTGCTGTGAATTGAAAACCAGTGATGAGCTTGAGAGTGACTGGCTTACTTTTGAGAGTAACCTCAAACAGTTCACCATTGGCAGTTCGAAACATTCGGGAACATTTCTTCCAGTAATCTTGCGGCAGTACTTCTGGTTTCATGAAACTAACCACAGAACCTGTATCAAAAAATGCTATCACTCTGACTGGCTTCTCATACTTTTCTGGAATGATCCAGACTTGTGCTGATGGAGTAATATGATCTTTAATCTTGAGAGAGGACAATTCTGGATCCATAGTGTGAGCAAAAGTGGATATCATGTAGCAGTGATAGTCTTCATCTTCATAAGAAGAATCACCGGAGTCAGAGTCGGTGTCAAAATATTCCTCTGCTACTTTGAGAATTGTATCTGGACCCTGTTCGCCTTCTTCAGAAAATATGGATTCAAGATCAGCATCCTCGTCCCATGGTGTAACTTGATGGAGGGAATCAATAAGTTGAGCACGTTTCTTCTTCTGTGGACATTGATTTGCAAAATGGCCTTCTTTCTTGCAAACAAAGCACTTAGTGCCCCTTTTTTTCCCTCTGAATTTTTTCTTCTTAAAGAACCGGAATCTCCTTTTCTTCTCTTTTCCATAGGAGTGTTTAGGAAAATGCTTGAACTTGGCCTTATGGTGCTTCTTTCTAGATGGACAATAACAGTTTTTGTCTGAGCCTTTGCACTTGATTTGCAAGTCTGGCCTATGACAACTGGAGTGAATAATCTTCCCCATAAACTGGAGATTTTGGATGAACTCGTACTTGTTGCACAATTGGTCCAGTGCGATCAAGGCCTGTTGATATAACCGACCAAGGGTGGTTGCTGCAAGTGAAACTTTTGCCATGTTAAGATTCTGCAATATTTCTTTCCCTAATGGAGTAGGGAGAGAATTCAGATAGGCTTGTTTGAGATTGACATCATCAAAGCCACCGACCAGATAAAATCTTTCCGAGAACATGTTGTAATGCCGTTCCAAGTCTTTTCTGCTGAAAGAACAACACTTGATCTTCAGCAATTCTTCTCGAGCTTGCTCAATAGAATCTCCCCAAAATCCTAAGAACTCAGTGTGAATGAGTCCAAAGAAATGATTGATGTCGTTGGATGCACGAACTTCATCTTGTCTGTGACTTCCAAGATTAAACCACCATAGCTGCAGGCGTCCATGGAATTTTGCAATGACTCTATCCACTGCCTGAGCAAAAGTAGTACCTTCCTTTCTTAACTCAATACCCATGTAAGAGTAAATCTGGAGCAACTTATCCTTCCATTGGTGGGGAGGAATATCATCTAGGGAGATAAGAGGAATATCACGAGCATATGTTTCTGAGTGATCAGAAGCTATAAGCACCGCTTTGGGTTCTGGCCTTTTTGTACTTGTTTCTCCTTAAGATTCAGCTTGAGTAACTGTTGGCTCTTCAATGTTCATCAGCAGGTCACCAATCCAAGTATCATCATCATCAGAGACATCGTCCAGAATGCTAAGGACTTTAGGTTCTTTTGGAGGAATAGGTGTTTCTGATTCTGCTAGTTCTTCCAGAAAGGCGGAAATGAGATTTTGACAAGTCAGGACTTTGTCATCTTTGATACAGAGTCCTTTTTGCTTTCGATCATGAGGTGGGGGAGTGGGAGATCTTTGTCGTTCAAGACGGGTACCATGGTCAACATCATGGGTGTAACTGCTAGGAAATCCGAAAGACGGAAAACTAGGCTCATATGGTGATGTAGTGGGTAAAGGTTGGTAAACTTTTGAGGGTTGTAAGGAATGAAAAGAAGGGAAAAAGGGGTCTATATGGGGTTTTTCTCTTTTCATGGCTTCTAACTGGTATTTCAGGTGGTTGAGTTCAGCTTCTTTTTGACGAAAAGCTGGAGAAAAGGCATTGATTCGCTTGGCTAGGTCGGATAATTCACCATTCACCCGATCAATATCTGCTTAGCACCTCACCATGACATCATGTGAAGTTTGGAAGCCGCGATCCAGTTGTTCTGAAATCTGGACTTGTCCCCGCGCTATCTGCTTTAACATCTTATTTTGTGCAAGAGCATTCTTAGACTGCCAGTTCAAAGTTGCTTCTGCTGCAGTAATAGGCTTTCTGGTACCATCAGACTGCCAGTCCTTTTTGCTCGTCTGAGTATTCAAGCGGAGGAAACTCAGCTTCATAGGTGGTAGAGCTAGGATCCATTCCTTCTGGAGTCCTGATCATGTTTACTTCTGGAACTTGGTTATACTGCCTTTTGGCTGCTTGCTTGTTGGCTTTGTAATCCAGCCATGCCTTTGGTGGTCTTTTTGGATCACCATAAAGCACATAAAACTCGAACTTTTTGCCCGTTGGTTCGCCCAAAGTGTCTACTGCTAGGTCACCTTCTTCATATAACTCCTTGAGTTCTCGTTGAGAATAGCCAAAGTTACTAAAGTCCAGCTCATCTTTTTCTTCTGGGTCATAATCAAGACATGCTTGGCAGCCACATTCTTCAAAGTACTTGTGGCCATCTTCATCTTGACCGGCATAAACAACCTTCCCGTCTCTGTCAAAGTAGAGGATATGAGGGTCTGCATCTGAGACTGAATAGGCAGTAGAAAATGGTGTGGAGGAGGATGAAGAGGATGGTTTTTCTGACAACTCTTTGGCTTTTGGAAAAGTAATAGAAACTTCTCCATTTGGTAGTGTTTTGAAAGATGGATCTTGACTTGCAACTGGCTGTGTAGACTGGACTTTTCTTTCATAGGTAGTGATCCAGGATTCTGGCAATAACTTTACCAGCTCATCACGTGGAATTTGCCTTGGGACGTAGACATGATTAGGAACATGTGCAAAGTCATACTTGACCAGGAGAGCCTCACCATTTGTATTATGAGGAGTGGTAACATCAAAAGAATGGTTCTGAAGACGATACGCCATCTGGTAGTGTAACGTTGCTTTGGTGGCATTAGCAACTTAGGGTGCTCCAGGGACCTGGACTTGGACAGTAAGACAGCGGCACAGATATGGGTCTGACAAAGGAACACAATAGTTTGGGTAGATTGTGAAAGTGACTGTCCCCTGATTCAGGGTAGTCTCCAGAGTTGCTATGCAAGCATCACTGTAGCGTAAAAATCTAGAGTCAAGGAGAGCAATTCTTGCTGCTAGAGGCATCCCTTTTCTACCATTAAGGGAAAGGTAGAGTTTGACAGCTCCAAAATGAAGGTGAGTATAACCTTCAGCAGAGTAAATTTGAGGAATTTCTGGAGGGATTTCAAGGATAACTTGTTGCTCTGCATCTGTGGCTTCAAGAGCATTGGTATGAAAAGAAGAGGACTGGATGAGTTCTTTAATATTCTTAGATTTAGACCTGCCAAAGAGATGTTTGACAATGACCTCTTTGTAGTCATTTTTAAGAACTCGGTAAGGATTGGGGATAACAGGGTCAAAGGTTTGTGGAACTAGATCATCTTGGGGAATATACTCAACCTCATAGAGATGGTCAAGTGATTTTATGGATGAAAAAGAGTTCCTAGGAGTGCTAAAAGAAAGAGAAGCAGTAAGAACTTTAGAGTTTTTAGAAGATTTTGAAGAGAAATTGACAAGAGATTTTTCAATAGGAAATAGAGATTCTCAGAGTCTCATATCCTCAACCAAAGAGATCTTCAAGTGCTATTACCTCCCGGCAAAAGAAAAACGCGCAGAGTTTCGTTAGACTTTCCAACCTCCCTTCAAGGGTCACGGTTTGCGTAGATAAACTCGTCCTTTAGGGTCACGTATTGCTAGGACAAAACTTTCAAGCCCCTTTTCAAAGAAGGATTCACCCATTTATGCATGCGATAAATAAACGGCCTTCATGGCCTAAACAAACTCGCAACAGCCTTTTAGGGTTAGCACTTCCTTTCAAGGGTCTGCGAAAGCAGTCTTTGCATATTGTTCCCCTGCAGAGACAAGCCATCTTTGCATGATGTTCCCCTACCATTGGCCCTTTCTTCTCTTATTAAGTTTTTTTTCAAGAGAATATAAAAGGTTTTGATTACAAGATTTACTCATAACTCTCACAAGTTGTTCTTAACACTCATAGCAACATATTGGATCTTCTGTTGGCTAGTGGTTGTTACACAAAATAATGTTCTTTGGTTGCTACTTTCATAAGGCATAACCTTCTCACATTAAAGGGAATTTTAACTAGATACTCCTAGAAATTCTAACAAGATATGACTAGAAATATTCTCTAATATAGAGAAACATAACTACTAGAATACTTCTAGAATATATATAGAATATATCTAGACCTATTGATTTTTACTCTAATCTTAAAAATAACATGTAGCCACAAAAGTGAATTGGGTTGTTGCCACATACATTGCAATTCTTAAATGAAATAAATCCTTCACTTGCTATAGAAAATGAAGATAAGTTAGGGCTTCAATTGAGCCAATACAAAAGACCTCCAATTGGAGAAAATGGATGCAAATACTTAGTAGTTGGATTAATCAAATAACATTTTGGTGCTCATGTACGAGGATCATAGATTCTATATGCCTACCTCTTCTTATTTGATTTTTTTTTTTTAAAGAATGCTAACAAATTTTATTAATAATAAAAGATATTATGCAATAATTATATCTTAGTTAAATACAAAGAGAATGGGATAAACCTAACCATTATAAAATCATAACTGATAATAGCCTACATCATTAACTCATAGAGTGAGGAAGAAATACAAGTAAAAACATCAAAATGAAAGAAAAATGAAATAACACAAATGTAGCAAGTAGGCTTAACTCTATGATGGCCTATAATTGCCTAAACTTAATTTACCATTTTTGAATGTATAGAAACAAATTCTAGGTAGAGAACTTGGTTGATCAAAAACTCTTACATTTTGAGTCAAATGGCCTTGATAGGGCTAGTGGGTCAGCTATTCTATTCCCCTCTCAATATATATGTCGTATGTTTGCTTGTGAAGCAAGAATATTGGCACAATTTTTTATTGTAAATTCAAAATGGATGGCAGCTTCCACCCCTTGAGCATGCGTTGAACTAGATAATAAGAATCATATTCAATAGTTTGAGGTACCTGTTCTCTTTCATGACATATTTTTAGGCCTTCCAATAGAGTTTGAACTTCACCATAAGCATTGCTTCCAAGCCGTAGATGTGCTGCAAAAGCCATTAAGGTGCTCCCATTGTTCTCTCTAAGTGCACCCGTTCCAGCACTATTCGTGAAAGGCATTAAGATGCTTCTTGTTCTAATCGTTATTCAGGCTCTCCAATCTTCTTTTGAGTTAAAAAATCTTCCCAGTAAACTAAAGAAACAAATCGAAAACAATTAGATTGTGATAGGAGGAAACAAAATTTATCAGACAAAGAAAATATACAATACTAGAAATCCATTTATAAAAGCAATTGGAGGAAAGCTACCATGAGAAGTAAGAGGATCATAGTTATAGTTAGTTGACAGAAAGGAGAAATTACCTAACTGCAGAATTTGAACGTATTGGTGCCTGGATCTTGTATCATTCAAGAAATTCTTCATCAATGGTTATGCGGTCAACGTTAGGAACATTGTTCCGCTTCTTTCCCTTCTTGGTTTGCCAGCGCTTCTTCAATAAAGGGCATTTGTCAATCCGTATAAAAGTAAGGGAGGTGGGCAACAACTCTTCGGGCATGTACTGGAGCTTGGGACAGTTTGAGGCCCAAAATCGTTCAAGAGAGGTGAGGCACTGAAGCCCTCTGTTGTCCAAAGATTTCAAGTTTGGAAATCCAGAGATTTTAAGGCGGATCAGACTGAAAGGAAGCGACCCTGGCTCTAGAAAGGATTCCACATCTTCATGTTCGCCCCCGATCGACAAATGCGTAACATTAAGCTTTTCCAAGCCCCATTCCTTTCGGCTGGCAAAGAGTTTGTCAGAGTCCTCGATTCTCATCAATTGCACATTGGAGGGCAGGCCTCCTTGAGGAAACGGCTCGACTTCTGGGCAACCTATAATGTAAAATTCCCTCAGTAACGGAAGAAATGTATGCATGTTCTCTGGCAGTGATCTCAGATTCCCACATTTTTCAACCGCGAAGAATGTAAGGTTTGGGGCGCGAAATCCTCCTTCTGGAAAGCACACAAGACTGGGGCAATTTTTTAATTCAATGTGCGAGAAGGCTAAACCATGTCCATGTTGTTCAGGAGCTGTAAGATATTCTAGATTCTTGCACCAAGAGATTTCTATGCGATAAAGCTTTCGGAATAAATCTAGAGGCAACGACTTAAGAGAATCGCAGCCGCACAGCCGCAGTATTTCAAGGGATATATACTCCAAGTGTGCTGGGAACTCCAACAGGGGACAGTTCAAGATTTGTAGTTCTTGAAGACAATTGTTCAAATTCATCACGCCTCCGGGAAGGTATTCTAGAGTACCAAAATCTTCAATTTGGAGCTTTCGCGGTCCGATTGGCAATTCTTTCAGGAGAAGGTCACTACAATGACCTAGCCGCAAATCGCGTATAGCTGGAGCCCGGGAGAGTGAAACCAGGAGCTGTGGACATTTATATATCTCAATTTTTGCCAAGGAAGTAAGATGGACGGGTAATCCTCCCATCAGTTTAGGGCAGTAGCCAATATATAGCTCTTCAAGTTGAGCAAAAGCTTCATCTTGACCTTCAACCGACACCCATTTCTCCCAGTTCGACATATGTTCAAATCTTAAAACTTTCAGAGCTCCAAATGCTTTTCCTGAAGAACTGCTGCCATAAAACTCGCAATCCACAGAAACAACTTCATCAAACCCAACAATATAGAGGTCCTGCAAAGAGCATAGCTGTCCAAGAGGTGGCAAGCTACAACAATGTTTGCAGTTGTTTAAGGAAAGGGATGCTATTCTTGAGAATGATTGATGACCAACCCAACTCGGAAAGCTTTCTGCGCCATAGTTGTTGATAACGAGACTTTTCAAGTTCTTATGAGGCTGGAGATTTTCTAGTACAATTCGCTGACATTCTGGAATACTAATATCTAATGCATTCCATTCCAACACCAGGTCTTCAAGGTACTTTCTATCCTTTAGGCATGCCACCAAAGCATCTGTGGGAGATACAATATTTTGGAGCTCGAAAATAGAAAGTTTTCCTCGAAGGTTTCTTAGTTTTCCCAACTCCTCAATGCAAGCACCACTATGTTTGCTAACTATGAATTTAGTCAAGGTTTGTAGACATTTTAGTCTACCCAATTGTAATGGCATCTCCTTTACACCAGTTCCTAGAATATCAAGATGACGTAAATTTACAAGTTTCCACATATCACTTGGTAACATGGTAATATAATGACAGCCTGACAAATTCAATGTTTGCAAATTACATAACTTACATATAGATGTCGGTAGCTTTTTAATTGTAGTGACAGAAAAGTTCAAATAACGTAGATGCTTAAGTTTGTCAATCGACTCAGGTAACTCCATTGTATTCCTATAATGAGATAGAGAAAATACTCGTAAGTATCTCAAACTTAGTAACAGTTCAAGTGATACCTTTCTGCTTAAGTGAAAAAATTCCTTTCTACTTAAATGAAAACTTTTGGGGGATCTTGAAAATTCTAATTGTAAGAATGTGCGCAATCTTCTAGCCTTGTAAAGATCTTCAAACTTCTTGAAGTTATCATAACTTCTTCTAAAATGTGAAAAGTGGCAAGTTTTGTTTCCAATATTTTGAGAGTGATCAACCTTCAATCTAAAAGTAAATTCTCCAGAAACAAATTTTGCTAAGTCATTTATAAGATCATGCATTACAAAACGTGACTTATCTTCTATTGATTGTTCAAACAATGATCTTGATGCTAGAGCAAGAAAATACTCTTCCCCAACTTCTTCCATTCTCTTGTCCTTGAATTGTTCTAAAAAACCTTCTGCCATCCATAATAATATTACTTGATTTTTCTCAAAAGCATAATCTTTAGGGAATATTGAACAATAGACAAAACATTGCTTTAGCTTTGAAGGGAGATTCTTATAACTTAATCTTAAAGCTGGAAGAATATTTGTCTCATTTGGTGGTGAAATCCATAAATCACTCTCCAATATCCTTTCCCATTCATCAACCTCTAGGTTAGATCGCAAAAGAGCTCCAATTGTTTTGATTGCTAAAGGTAAACCTTTACACTTTTTCACAATTTGCTTACCTATTTCTTTTAACTTGGGACACCTATCAAAGTTATGTTCCTGAAATGCATGTCTTGCAAATAATAACCAACAATCTTTTTCTGGTAGCTGCTTTAAGCGATGAATTGCAACAGAATGCATGACTGATGCAACATTGTTATTGCGAGTCGTTACAATCACTTTACTTCCATGTTTTCCAGACTTGAATGGATTACTCAAAGCTTCCCAATCTGCATAGCTCTCATTCCAAACATCATCTAAGACAATTAGGAATCTTTTTCCCATCAATTGCTCATTTAATGCAACTTGAAGCCTATTTAGATTCTTACTATCCCCTTTAGTCGTCAAACCTACTTCCTCTAGAATTGTTTTTGTCAACTTTAACACGTTAAACTCATCCGAAACACAAACCCATGCTTTAAGCTCAAAATGCTCCTTTACCCTGCTGTCTTTGTATACAAGCTGAGCAAGAGTGGTCTTCCCAATTCCCCCCATGCCGACTACGGCAACGACACTCATATTTTCTTCACCACTTGAACCACCTAAGAGCAGCAAGTTTACGAGGTCTTCCTTATCATCATCCCGACCGAAAGTACCCGATTCTTCCACCAAAGAAGTTGAGGGCAATCTTTCAAGTGGTTTTACCCCAGAACTTTCTTTCAGACCCAAAACATCCTTCTGTTTTGCTAGATATTCTAGTCTGTGAAGTATTTCTTTTATCTTTAACTCGATCTCCCTGACAAAAGGACTAAGGGAAGTAGATATGGAGTTCCGTACCTTACTTGCAGTGGTTTGGAATTCGGCATCCAACTTACGTTGTAATGCTTCAGTCGCAATCTCGTCCAAGATGTTCTCTGCATCATACACAGTATCTTTTAGGTCATCTAGCCACTCTTTCACCCTGAAATCTGTAAGCTGCTTGTCCTCTGCGTCCTCAAGCACTCTATTAACGCCCAGCAATGCTATCTTGAACTTTTGTACGAGACTCTCCTTGACTTTTCGTCGCCGAAAGAAGTCGAGAAACTCCCTAGACGCCATTCTTTTGAAGACCACATCGAGGAAAGGAGAGACGAGTATTCCTGCAACGTCCGCCATAGTTTCTTCGTTACAATCAAAGGGAACAGAGTGAGTGCAAACAGCGGCTCAAAATAAAATACTGCTTGCGATATTTCGCTTTTAAGGCTTTTAAGAGCTTAGGGACCACAAAGCTTATCGAGTTGTTGCGGAAAATAACTCCATGAATGTATGACAAGCGCTGTGGACTAGGACACCGAGACAAGGAGAGAGATCAAATAATAAAGCAAAAGGTAAGGATAAAAGTATGCCTAAGGATTTTCTAAATTTCTAAATTTGATAATAAAAGACTTATACTACAAGCAGGAAAAGATTTAACACAATATCAAAATGCATTTGTTAAAGAAGTTCTGAATTAGATTAGATAATTTTGTTACTATTAATGAGACAACATCCATTTAGAGAAAATTGATAAGTTAGATCGTGGTTGCGACGTGTGGATGTAGTGGGCAACTCCAACGTGAGTATATTACTTCACTGATTGGTTGGATAATTTACAAAAGGAGTGCCCCTAGTATTTAAAAAGGGTCACGGGGTACATCATTGCCTACGATAGTACAAGACATAGCTTACAAACTACCCAGTATGGCTGGATTTCTAAACTTGTGCTCCAAGGTTGTGTCCTTCCTAGTAGCTTCCTCCATACTCGTCTTCGTCAGCCGTGAGGTATGTTTCTTCCTCCAGAAGACAGCGGAACCCGCTTGCATCTTCTCCAATCCTTAGTTGACTTAATTTCTTGTTTTGTCCTGTAGAGTCAGATTCACTTGCTACTTTGTCTTTTGCATAGCCGATGCATCTTCCATCTGCGGGCCTTCTCAGTCCTTCAGGTTCCGAGTCTGTTGAGTCATAGTAAGGGATATTCAGATCAAAGTCTCGCACCCTTTGGGCCTTTGGTGGGTGAGTATTTCTGGACTCTTCATGTGGGAACAACGTGTATAATGCTTGCTCTGTTTTGGCTGCACCAAACAGAGGCTCAGCTTCTTTTTAAGTTTCCTGCACTGCACGGCTTGAGGAAGGTCCAGAGATACCATAATGCCTTGTGGGTGCACCACTGACACATTTCTGCGTATAATTGCTAGGAGTTACATTACTACTAGCGAGGAAAAAAAAGTATAATATCAAAATGAATTTGTTAAAAAAGTCCCGAGTTAGATTAGATAATTTTGTCATTATTAGTGAGACAACGTGTGTTTCTGCATATATTTGCTAGGATTTCCATTGCTGTTGTTAGAGTTGTACAGTATTACGTGAAATTTGTGTTCATACAAATATTCGAGGGCTGACATATGTAATTTGGGTTCATATATGTATTTGAAGGTTTAATCCCTTAAACCAATATCCTAGTTTCATCATTGAGTCTAAGTACAAAATCATATACTTCTTTCACCATGCTTTTAAATTATTTCTCTCTCTCTCTCTCTCTCTCTCTTAAAACAAATGGCATCTCATAAGCCCAGGTGAATAAGTAATATGGTGCACAATTTGAGTCGGAGGACACAACAACAAAAAAATAATTTATGAACGTAAAAAGAAAATAAAACAAGGGAGAGAAAAAGACTCGTCATTAGTCGATGACGGTCTGAAGGAGACGTTGGAAAGCTAGGTGTAGTCATGCTTTTCATCGAGTCAATTCATGGACAAAGCATACTTTGACAGGTCAGGTGAGTCAAAGTCTTTGATGTCATCAAATCAAGGACTTTACGGGCACGGCACACACATTCGCGGGTGAAAGTCCCAGGCGTGTTCTGCAGGTTGGTCAAGTGTGTGGTCTTTCCAACGTCATCCAAGTTCTTCGGGCGACCTATGTTTGCGGTCTGGTGAAGGAAAAGAAAAGCATCGGAACCTTAAGGCATACCTTATCTCATGTCCTAGTCAATATTCAGTAAAACAAACAGAAATCTTCAAACAAGAAGGACAATATTCAAACCCAAATCCAAAAACTTGTAACATCAATAGGCTTGTATTAGTATGCACCTAAGGGAATGGGTCTTTGAGCTTAAGGGAATGGGTTTTTGAGCTTATAAGTAATGAGATTTCTCCACTTAATGTCTTATATTTTTTAGATGAGCATTCACACTCTAATAAGTATTTATGTAGATGAATATTGCAAAAGAGAAGAAAATGATAGTAAATATCAATTATGAGTAAGAATTGTAAGTCATATTTACACCAATGATTTGAGAAGATCATCCTTATCCTATTAATATTCCACAAGTAGCATATAAGGAAATATCTCGAAGGCCATCCATAATTAAGATATGGACAGTTACATCCCAATTGGTTAGGATCGATGGTATTTTATTTTATTAGTTATATTTCCTTTTGAAGTTGGGAAGAAAGATACTAGAAATAACATGTAAAGGTGCTAAAGAAAGTAGTGCAATTTAGCTTGTCTTCAAGTTTTGTAAACTTACCTTATGATTCAATGGAGATATTTTCATGATTTCCTTTATTCTAAATTTAAGAAGCGATTGTAGGTCATTCTCACAATGATAAGAATAGGAAAGTGTGAGACAATTTTCTAGTATTCAGACCCATTATGCGCTCTATGTCATGGAGATGTAATAGATTACTTCTTTAAATCGGCAAAATTTAAATGCCAAAGAAATAGTATAAAGGGCCAAGATGCTTGATATAATTTATTTTAAAGAGTTGTCATACTGTGGGATAGGGTAGCATTTGGATATCCTATCAAAATTATATCATTTACATATACAAGTAGAAAAAAGCTATAATTTGCCTTATGCAATATGAAGAGTAGGTAGTTGAAATTTCAAATACCAATCCTTGGTGGGATGTCCATGTCATTAATGCCAAGCACATGGGCTTGCTTTAGACTATAAAGAGAGCGTTGTAACCAACAAAAGTGGTTAGCTAGTCAATGTCAATAAAGTCTTGAGGTTGAGACATGTAAACCTTTTCTTATAATTGTCTATGTAAAGATGCATTTTTGACATCTAACTATCTAAGGTTGCATCCTTTGGAATTTGTCAGTGCAATAACAATTCTAACTATAATAGGTTTAGCTACAAGCCTAAGTTTCGTTGTAATCTATACTTAGCCTTTGATGAAAGGTTTTCGCTACAAGATGAGATTTGTATCTTTCAAAGATCCATAAAATTGAAATTTTATTTTAAAGACTTGTTTACATTCAATTGGAACTATCTTTAATTGCCGAGGAAGCATTTCCCATTTTTATTTGTAATAGCGCCATATATTTTTCAGTCATCACATTATGCCATTATTGGTTTGTGACTACCTTTGTAAAACATGTGGGTTCACTGTAAGAATTTTTGGAGACAATAAAAGCCTATGTGTATTGGTGAGTTATTGTTTGATGAGTAATGACTCTTTTTCCTTTTTAATATTGAATTGTGACATAGCCTAGGTTATTTGTTTTTATAAAATAAGTGACCCAAATGCCACATCTAGTAAGTGATATGCGGAATAGGGCATAATAACTAAACCTTTGAAACATAATCCCAATTAAGTCTTGTCACCATAGGATGTTATGGTGGGTTGGTGGGGAAGGTCATTTGGAAATGAATTCTTCTACATTTTATGGATGAAAGGTTGTAATGGTTGTTGTTGGTGGTACTAGATGTGTTGCGGGAAGAGGTATGGATATCTAAGTATTAGGATTGGATGTTCATTTTGATTGAAGGGGTTTAATATTGGGGATGTTTTCTTTATCATTAAGGCATTTGCCACCATAAAACGTTTTTGTGTTACTAGGGAAGGACATCTATATCCTTTGCAACCTACAAGGTACCCAAGAAAAATGCATGGCTATGTTTTCTTCATCATATAGGTATTTGCCACCATAAAAGGTTTTTGAGTTACTAGGTAAGGGCATCTATATCCTTTCCAACTTGCAAGGTACCTAAGAAAAATGCATGGCTATAATTTAGGGGCAATATCTGAAGGGAATGAGAATGTAGGTTGAGATACACTAGTCATCTAAATGTACATAAATGTGAAATGAGTGGTTTTGTGTGAAATAATTTTTTCCATGGGGAATAGTTATTTATTATTAGTGAAGGTAGCTCATTGATAATATAAATAGCTAATTCAAAGGCAAAATTCTAAAAGTATAATGACATTTTGGAATAATGGAGCATTAACAATCCTATTTGACAATATGTGGATTTTTTTTGTTTTGGTGAAGCCATTTTGAAATGATGCATATGAGCTAGATACATGTCGTTGAATTCCTAGTTGTTGTGATAATTTTGAAAGGGTGCAAATAGAAATTCTTGCTCCTCCACTACATTGAGTTGTTTTTTATTTTACGATATACAAGTTTGTAAAAGATGGTAAAGTTTTTTAGAAATTAATCCCTTGTGATATGTGGGTAAAACCAAATATATTTAGAGACATCATCAACAAAAAAAAATATTATACTTATTTTCACGTAATAATTTTATAGGGTCCCTATATATCAAAGTAAACTAGATCTAATGGAGTTGAATGGGAGGTATGAGTGTTAGCTCATTTTGTGAGCTTATATGGCATAAGTATAACTCACACTATCACCTTGAGGAGTGTGTGTGACACAATAGAAATATTTGTAATTAGCATTTTCTACCAAGTACGATTTTGTTATTGATTCCTTTTAGGTTTGGCATCCCATCGACTAGTGTTTTTCTAGAACAATAAATGGGAAGATCTAAACCAAAAATTGCATCACATGAAAGTCAAGTTAGGTACATAATCTTAATTTCATGTTTTAACAATAACCCACTTTTGAATTTATGAAAGATGCATGATTATTGGCCTAAAACCTCGGTTGACATAATTTTATTCTAACAATGAGTGGCGAATCTTGTTGATATTGTGCAAGATTCATGGTGTAGGTGGCTTTCTTGTAAAAGGAGTTTCCATGGAGTTTAGTAGCTTTATTATTGCTGGATATGTAGTGTGACCTAGACCTAATGTCATAAATCAAGTTTATTTGTCAAGGATACCAACATTATTAGAAGGTTGTTGCCAATGATTCAAGTACATTATGTGGTAAAGGTCATGATCTAGTATGTCTTTAAGAAGCATTTTGCATGTATGGACTTTTCACAGGGCAAAATTTAGAATAAAATAAAAATACATAGTGATTATCCCCTATAAAATTGTGATGCAAATAAAAGATTTTCAGAAATTTGTAGTACAACAAGAAGATTGAAAATATTAATTTTTGGTTTAGTCATGAGATTGTTTGTACTAGTTAAACGGAGGCCGTTACCATCACTATAATCACTTCTTGTTGGCCATTGTATGGGGCAAGCTGTTTAGATCAGTTGGGCTTGCTAATATGTGATTGGTAGCACATGAATGGGAACCAATATGAATCTGTCATTGCATAGGAAAATGGGACTGCAGTGTAACACACTTATGGATTTTGTGGTGAATTTGGGGACGTTTATACTGCTCCTTGCAATAGTTGGGGCCCATTTTGATAGATTGGGAGGTAGCGGGTATGATTTTGCCCACCGGAAAAACAAAATCCGCTTGTCACTTGATACTTAGTGTATTATTCCTATAATAGGGTCGGCCAAGTTTGTGAGCCAATTCGTCACATTGTGTCCTTCCACATTATAAAAGTTATTTTGTTAGGACGTCACACATGGCAAGGACACGTTGTGAAGAGCCACAAAAGGAGCAAAGGAGGAAAGAATGGGGCATGAAACGAATCTGCAATCCTTTCTTTCAATTATCAGCTTTGTTAGAATGCAGTAAAAGGTAGTTGTAGCTGTTTGGTAGAAGTTAGTTGATAGCTTGTAGCTTGTAGTGGAGCTTGGTTTGGCTTCTTGTAGTGTTTTTGTAGATCTGAATTTGCTTGTACTGTTGTCGTTATGGATTTATAGTGTTTATGAGAGCAACCTAGTATCTATGCTTGCTTGTGTATCATTGGAACAAAGATTTCTGTTCCTAACATATTACCCATAATATTGAGAGGAAAACGTACCCTTACTTCATCCTAAGATCGTTATTTTAACTAAAACCGAAAAAAAAACCTAGAAATCCTAACATTTCTGAATGAAATAGGGACTAATTCAAAAACCCTAGAAACGAAACCCCAAGAACTGTAGATCTTCTATTTTTGGAAGGTCTTTTACTCAGAAACAGTTGTAGAATATTTCTGAGAATTAGCTTCCGATTAGATTTCCTGCTATTTCCGAACAGGTGCAAATGAGCGTCATCGATGGCTATAGTATGCACGAGAGAGACGACAATAATGACTGACGTGGCACGATGCTTGCCGTGTCGTGCCACGTGTGCTATTGAAGTTGATGTGGCGCTAATAGGGAGCTGACGTGGACACTCTGACGGAAAAGGACTTTGGTACTTATGGGCTTTAACAATTATCAACTAAAAGTTTAAAAATATCTATCGTATTGAAAGTCTAAAGTGGCGTACGGAACACATTAGACAGCATCACCGACACACGGATTCAAGTGCAGTAATCGAGAAAGCTCTTCGTTATGTGTTGATTACGTCATTCAGGACGCATAAGGGACACACAAAGCGAACTTGGTTTTATGGCTTTCGTTGGTTGGTACCCTCCGCCAGAGGTTAAAGGGCCCCGACTAGCAGGACATTCAAAAGGGTGTTCCATGATTGTCACGCCGCTCCAAATGGGATGACTCCAATCCCTTTTCCTAGATGATGCAAATCTTTGCATTTCATGCTCCATCTTGGCTAAGTCGTCTTTTGCTTGAGTGGAGAAAGATCCCTTGCACAAGTGATGGTTTAACAAGATAGAATCCTCAGCTAGATTACAATAGTTTGCAAATAATATTAAGGGGATCTTTTTCGATAATGTGCTAGAGTTATGACTGAGAAATAAAAGGCTAGAAGCCATCATTGCATGATCTGTCTAAAGAAAATATTTGGGAAGAACAGGATAATTTGAAATCTGTTTAGTCTTTGCTTAAAGAATAGGATAAACTTCTACTCTTTTTGCCAAAAACAATATGGATTCTGCAGTTGATTTGTTCAGTTCAGACAGAACTGAGGAAAAGTGCATTAACTTTTTTGCTTTCGGGAAAGTATGAATCTCCCACCGTTAAACTAGGAAAGATCACCGTTTATCAAGCATTTGGTCTTTCCAAAGTGAAGACTCTTAAGTTCTTTGGCGACATATGTGTGGCGGTTTTGTGAAGAGAGAAAAGCGTCCTAATCTTACGACGTGTTCCCTAGGCATCGGAATCTCATCTCATGTCCTAGTCAACATTCACAGAAATCTGCAAACAAGAAGGAAACTTTCAAACCCAAAGCCAAAAACTTGTAACCTTAATGGCTTAGGATTGTGGAGCTGATTCCACGTCTGTGCTATGAGTTGTACTCCCTGCAACTCCGAAGCTAGTTGTCGAATCAAGGGGATCTGTTCGGACCTTGGTTTTTGAGAACAGAAGAAATCAATGGTAATCGATGATTTTGTGAAAAGAAAAATTTGTATATTTTGATTGATCTATTCTATTCTCTTTGTATATTCTGATATATTTTAAAGGTTCCACTAAGGTGTCAAAATGAACAAATTACATTTTTTTTTTTTTGGTAAAAGGTCAAATATTATATAATTGACAAATTTCAAAATTTTTATAAAAATTTATTATAATTTATAAGCTTTACTTTTATAATTGATAAAATCTTGTCTTTCACATATTTCTTAATTTTAGCAATAATGGTCAAACTATCTCGACTTTTACTATTTAATCTCCTGGTCATTTTCCTCCAATTTGTATATTTACTCAACTTTCATATTTTTGAGTGCTAATATAGAAGTGTCCTAGTTTTGGGAGTTATTATTCAAGTATAGTAGAATTAGAATGAAGAATTTTTAGATACAAATTTCAATCAAGAACAAATCACCTTGCCCTTATTTGATAGGGCATTCAAGAAAAACCATGTTGAAGAGCTATTAGCGATGTTGATAAGGTGTTAGGCAGTGACGATGTCCATCTTACAAATATCGCTTGTTTCTACCCACCTTAGTGCCACATTGAACCATCAATTAGGAAGAACTCTTGACTTTCTTTTTTGCCTAAAAATTTCATTTGTCAAGCCTTCTTTTTTATATTTTTGGACAACTATTTATTGTACATCACTGCTAGATGAGCACTTAATATGTTTCCTTGAACCTTTTCTTGATGATCCAATAGCATTTTCTCGTCTATCCAATGGAAAACAAAAATGTCTACAAGATTCTTGAATTCAGCTTATGTACTTGAATGAGTTATAGTCCACTGTTGACAATCATTTTGTGAGATGAAATTAAAGCCAAGAAAGATGCTTAATGGCCATCGTGATTGCTAACCCATCATGCATTAGAATAAGCATGGAAAATGTTAGAGGTATTGTGAGTGAAGTAAAGACCATCTTGTGGTGTGTCAGTCTAAAAATGAAGTACTCATTCAACTGTTTATAAATAAGTAACGGTTAGAGCATGTATAAATTGACATGTGGCACAAAATGCATAAAGCAATATAAGGTCTAGTGAATATGAAGCACTGAAAGGCTTTGACAATGTCTCTACAATGTGTGGGATCAAGAGACAGATTACCATCATTTATGGAAGGCATGTGAGCCATTGTGTGTGGTGTGGATACAACATGGATGGCTTTCATTTTGGCACGATGAATAATGTTAGATGCAAATTTTGCTTGATTAAAGATTATGATACATAGAGTTATTATGTAAGCGTAAGGTATTGATATAGGAGCATCCAAGACCATGCATTTTCAAACTCACAAATGTAATTGGTAATTCTCTCAATAAGAGCTCATTACAATTATCTAATCACAATTCATGTATAATAGGAGCCCTTGCGAGTGAAGCCACCAGCTATGAACATATATAAATACGAAGTTTGTTCAAAGAACAAAGATGGATGGGCAACCTTGTAGTTAGCCTGGGCAATGATAAATATGTAGTCTTCAAACTAAGAAAAAGCTCCACTGTTGTTTTAAATGCTAAAATAAGACTATTCCTCCACTATCATTTTTGATAGGTGATAAAAAGTTTAGGTTTGTTAGGAACCCTAATTTCATACATAATGAGATCCTTAAAATTTAAAGATCATTGCTATAGTAAACTGGTGCACCAAGAAGGCTCTTTAACGCATCAAATCCACATATTTTCAAACTCACAAATGTAGTTGCTAATTTCCTCAACAGGAGCTCATTACAATTATCTAATGACAATTCATTTATAATAGGAGCCTATACAAGTGAAGTCACTAGCTACAGACATTCATAAATATGAAGTTTGTTCAAAGAATGAAGATGGATTGGTAACCTTGCTATTAGCTTGGGGCAATAATAAATATGTAACCTTTTAAGCTGAGAAAAGGCTTCACTATTGTTTTTGGCACTAAAATAAGACCATTCCTCCAGTTTAAGTTTAGTAAAGAATGAAAAAAGACTATTCCTAAAATAAGACTATTACTCCACTATTGTTTTTGGTAAGGGATGACAAGTTTAGATTTATTAGGAATTCTAATTTCATACATGAAGAGATCCTTAAGATTTGAAGATCACTGCTATAGTAGACCAATGCACCAAGAAGGCTCTATAGTGTATCAAATCCACATATTTCCAAACTCACAAACGTAGTTGGCAATTCCCTTAATAGAAGCTCATTACAATTATCTAATGACAATTCACATATAACAAGAGCCATTGGGAGTGAAGCCACTAGCTATAAATATTCATAAATATGAAGTTTGTTCAAAGAACAAAGATGGATAAGTAATCTTGTTGTTAGCCTAGGACAATGATAAATATGTAGTCCTTCAAGCTGGGAAAAAACTCCACTATTGTTTTTGGCACTAGTTTAGGTTTGGTAAGAGATGAAATAAGACTATTCCTAAAATAAGACTATTCCTCCACTATCATTTTTGGTAGAGGATGAAAAGTTTAGGTTTGTTAGGAACTCTAATTTCATACATGATGAGATCCTTAAAATTTGAAAATCACTATTATAATAGGTGAGTGCATCAAGAAGGCTTTCTAGTGCATCAAATCCATATATTTCCAAACTCACAAATGTAGTTTGCAATTCCCTTAATAGAAGTACATTACAATTATCTAATAAAAATTCATGTTAAGAGGGAGCCCTTAGGAGTGAAGCCACTAGGATATTTATAAATATGAAGTTTGTTCAAAGAACAAAGATGGATAGGCAACCTTGTAGTTAGCTTAGGGCAATGATAAATATGTATCCCTTTGAGTTAAGAAAAAGCTCCATTATCATTTTTGCTACTAAAATAATGCCATTCCTCTAGTTTAGTTTGGTACGGGATAAAAAGATTAAGTTTGTTAGGAACTCTAATTTCATACATTACCAAATCATTAAGATTTAAAGATCACTACTATAGTATATGAATGCATCAAGAAGGCTCTCTAGTGCATTAAATTCACATATTTCTAAACTCACAAATGTAGTTGGCAATTCCTTCAATAAAAGCTTGTTTTAATTACCTAGTGACGATTCATGTATAACAAGAGCCCTTGGGAGTGAAGCCACTAGTTGCGAACATTCATAAATATAAAGTTTGTTCAAAGAACAAAAATGGATAGGCAACCTTGCTGTTAGCTTGGGGCAATGATAAATATGTGGCCTTTTAAGTTGAGAAAAAGATCCTCTATGTTTTTTGGCACTAAAATAAAACCATTCCTCCAATTTATGTTTGGTAAGGGATGAAATAAGACCATTTCTAAAATAAGACCATTCTTAAAATAAGACCATTCTTAAAATAAGACTATTTTTCCACACTTTTTTTGGTAAGGGATGAAAAGTTTAGATTTGTTGGAAACTCTAATTTCATATATGATGAGATCTTTAAGATTTGAAGATCATTGCTAAAGTAGACTAGTGCACCGAGAAGGCTTTTTAGTGCATTAAATCCACATATTTCTTAACTCACAAATGTAGTTTGCAATTCCCTCAATAAGAGCTCATTATAATTATCTAATGACAATTCATAGGGGCCCTTGGAAGTGAAGCCACCAACTGCAAACATTCACATATATGAAGTTTGTTCAAAGAATGAAGATGGATAAGCAACCTTATAGTTAGCTTGGGGCAATGATAAAAATGTAGCTCTTCAAGCTAAGAAAAAGCTCTACTATTATTTTTGGCACTAAAATAAGACCATTCCTTTAGTGTAGGTTTGGTAGAGGATGGAATAAGACCATTTCTAAAATAAGACAATTCATTCATTATTGTTTTTGGTAGGAGATGAAAAGTTTAGGTTTGTTAGGAATTTAATTTTATACATGACAAGATCCTTAAGATTTAAAGATTAGTGCATTAGTAAGGCTCTGTAATCTATCAAGTCCACATATTTTCAAGCTCATAAATGTAGTTGGCAATTTCCTCAATAGGAGCTCATTACAATTATGTAATGACAGTTCATGTATTACAAGAGCCCTTGGGAGTAAAGACACAAGCTATGGACATTCATAAATATGAAGTTTCTTCAAAGGATGAAGATGGAGGGGCGACCTTGTTGTTAGCTTAGGGTAATGATAAATATGAAACCTTTCAAGCTAAGAAAGAGCTCAACTATCATTTTTGGCACTAAAATAAGACCATTCCTCCAACTCAACATTTCTAAAAACCATAAGACTTTTGGGGCTTCAAAGGTGTAGTTGCCATAAAACTCATAATCTAAGAAATCTATTAAGATGTTGCTAATAAATTTAACAGTACTAAAAAAGATATTAACATCTTCTTTATAAAAAGACAAGTCTACCATTTAATGCCTTAGAGTTTTAAGTTGGATATGACCCTACTTTAGAAAATTTAACATGGTATTAAAGCTAGAGATAGTCCTCCATTTTTTAATCCACTAGGTCCCAAAGTTGGGCTTTTATCTAGTGTAATGCTTATGTCACCACGCATATGAGGGCAAATATTAAAGTTGAGGGTTATCTCATATCAAAAGCATGAAGATAGACCCTCGGCCTTATAAGTAACAAGGTTTTTCTACCTAATGCATTAAGTTTTTGAGATAAGCTTTTACTCTCTAACATGGTATTAGAGCTAAGATTCTTGTTAGCACCCTATGGGTTCCTACTAGTTTAAGCTCATGCATCACCCACATAATATCACACCATGATTATCAAACAATTGGACCATCATGGTGTGGGGGCATATTGAATTGTCTAGCATCATGATGGTCCAATAGCTTGACTATCATGGTGAGGGGGTTTATTAAGATGTCACCAATAAGTCATATATTGTTAGGGAAGATATTAAACATCTTGCTTATAATAATATAAGTTTTACCATTTAATGCTTTAGGATTTTGAGTTAAATATGAGCCATATTTGTAAAATTTAACAAAATCTAACATTGTGGAGATCCTATAGCAATTGTAGTTGGCCAAGGGGTGGCATCATATTTCTTGATAGTTAAACCTTTCAAATTTGTATGAGGTTGGATGTTGTTAAGTCTAAATTTTGGACAATTTGATGAGTGTTCCATGCTAACATCGACTTATTAAGGTCCTTTTTCAAATAGGCTTCCAAAGCATTTGTAGGACAAACAACTTTTTGGAGGTTTGAAATAGAAAGCTTAGTGTGAAGATTTATGAGTTTCCCTAGCTCCTTAATGCAAGCACTGCAATGTCCACTAATGACAAAGTCAATCAATGTCTTGGATATCCTACTCCACTCAAATGTATCGGCATCTCCCTTATGCAAGTTCCTCTAATATCAAGATGACATAGATTAATGAGTTTTCACATCTTTTTTGGTAATACAATAAGACGATTACAAAATGATAAATCCAGCATTTGTAAACTTTACAACTTACAATTTGCAATCTATTAACTTTACAGAATTTGTGATCTATTTACTCTTGAAGACCACTACTACAATTGATCATTTCCTAAAGTATAAAGTACTTCTCCCAAGATTGGCAAGTTTCTTAAGCCTTGAATGCTAGTACTACTATGTTTCTTAATGACAAAGTTAGTTAACATTTGTAGTATTGTTGTTGACCTAGTTAGATTGGCATCTCCTATATGTTAATTTTATGAATACCAAAATAACATAAATTAACGAGTCTTTGCACATATTTTGATAAATAATAAGATTTCTAATTTATCATAAATGCCTAATTTTGCCAATTGATTCAAGCAGCTCAGTCATACTTTGCCAATAAAATAAAGAGTACTTTTAAAATCCTAGCATTAATAAATCATGTGTTCGTTGCGTAAATAGCATCATTGGCTTCCGTAAATCTCAACATCAAGAAAGTGTGCACTTGCGTGGCCGTGCAAAGAGCTTTCAACTTGTACCAATTATTTATTTACCAAGAACGACAAAGGACGAGTCTTTGTTTGTTATTCCATGAGAATAGTCCTAATGCTGAATTGCCTGAATAAAAAAATTTCAGGTAGTTGATAACAAATTTTTTAATGTTCAAGGACTGTTATGGCACAGACCAAAAAACAATAATATAACGAGACTGTACAAAGAACATAGTAATAATATATGAAGCTACAACAACTGAATCAGAGCGTCAACACGTACGTTGCAATTTTTGAATGAAATAAATCCTTCACCCACTGTGGAAAATAAAGAAAAGTTAGGGGCTTCAATCAAGCCAATACAAAAGACTACCAGTTGGAGAAAATGGATACATATGCGTAGTTGTTGGATTAATCAACTAACCTTTTGGTGCTCTTGTGTCAGGATCATAGATTCCATATGCCTGCCTCTTCTTGTTCTAATCACAATTCAGGCTCTTCAATCATATGTTGAATTAAAAAGAAGCCAGTTAGACTGTGATGGGACGAAACAAAATTTATCTGACAAAGGAAACACCAAATACTAGAAATCCCTCTATTAAAGCAACTGGAGGAAGGAGGAGGATCATAGATATAATTAGCTGACAAAGAAGCAATTACCTAATTTCAGAATCTGAACATACCGGTGCCAGGATTTTGAATCATTCAATAAATTCTTCATCAATGGTTATGCGGTCAACGTTTGGAATATTGTTCCGCTTCCTTCCCTTTTTTGTTTGCCAACGCTTCTTCAATAGAGGGCATTTGTCAATCCGTATAAAAGTAAGGGAGGTGGGCAACAACTCTTCGGGCATGTACTGGAGCTTGGGACAGTTTGAGACCCAAAATCGTTCAAGAGAGGTGAGGCATTGAAGCCCTCTGTTGTCCAAAGATTTCAAGTTTGGAAAACCAGAGATTTTAAGGCGGATCAGACTAGAAGGAAGTGACCCCGGCTCCATAAAGGATTCCACATCCTCATGTTCACCACCGATCGACAAATACGTAATAGTGAGCTTTTCCAAACCCCATTCCTTTCGGCTGGCAAAGAGTTTGTCAGAGTCCTCAATTTTCATTAGCTGCACATTGGTAGGCAGATCTCCTTGAGAAAACGGCTCAACTTGTGGACAACCTATAATGTAAAATTCCCTCACGGATGGTAGGAATATATGCATCTTCTCTGGCAGAGACCTCAGATTACCACATTTTTCAACCTCAAAGTATGTAAGGTTGGGGGCGCGAAATCCTCCTTCCGGAAAGCACACAAGACTGGGGCAGTCTTTTATTTCAATGCGTGAGAAGGCTAAATCACGTCCATGTTGTTGAGGAGCTGTAAGATATTTTAGATTCGTGCACCAAGAGATTTCCAAGCGATGAAGCTTTAGGAATAAATCTAAAGGTAGGGACTTGAGAGAATCACAGCCACACAACCGCAATATTTCAAGGGATGAATAGTCCAAGTGTGCTGGGAACTCCAACTTCGGACAGTTCAGGATTTGTAGCTCTTGAAGACAATTGTTCAAATTCATCATGCCTTTGGGAAGTGATTCTAGCGCACCAAAATCTTCAATTTGGAGCTTTCGCGGTCCGGTTGGCAATTCATTCAGGAGAACATCATTACAACAACTAAGCCGCAAAGAGTGTATAGCTGGAGCTCGGGAGAGTGACGGCAGTAGCTGCGGACATCTATAAATCTCAATCTTTGCTAGGGAAGAAAGATGGATGGGCAATGCCCCTGTCAGCTTAGGGCAGTAACCAATATAAAGCTCTTCCAGTTGAGCAAAAGCTTCATCTTGACTTCCAACAGACAACCATTTCTCCCACTTCGACATATGTTCAAACCTTAAAACTTTCAGAGCTCCAAATGCTTTCCCTGGCGAAGGACTGCTGCCATAAAACTCGCAACCTACAGAAACAACTTCATCAAACCCAACAATAGAGAGGTCCTGCAAAGAGCATAGCAGTCCAAGGGATGGCAAGTCACAGCAATGTTTACAGTTGTTTAGGTGAAGAGATGTTATTCTCAAGAATGATGGATTTCCAACCCAAGTCGGAAAACTTTTTGCGCTGTAGTTGCTGATAACGAGACTTTTCAAGTTCTTATGCGGCTGGAGATTTTCTAGTACTGATTGCTGGCAGTCTAAAATACTAATATCTAATGCATTCCATTCCAACACCACGTCTTCAAGGAACTTCCTATCCTTCAAGCACGCCACCAAAGCATCTGCCGGAGATACAACATTTTGGAGCTCTAAAATTGTAAGTTTTCCTCGAAGATTCTTAAGCTTTTCCAACTCTTTTATGCAAGCTCCACTATGTCTGCTAACTATGAATTTAGTCAGGGTTTGAAGACATTTTAGTTTGCCCAATTGCAATGGCATTTCCTTTATATTAGTTCCAAGAATATCAAGATGACGTAAATTTACAAGTTTCCACATATCTCTTGGTAACATGGTAATATAATGACATCCTAACAAATTCAATGTTTGCAAGTTGCATAACTTACATATTGATGTAGGTAACCTCTTGATTGTGGTAAAAGAAAAGTTCAAATAACGTAGATGTTTAAGTTTGTCAATTGACATGGGCAACTCTATCATGTTCCTATAATGAGATAGAGAAAATACTCGTAAGTATTTTAATCTTGGTAACAACTCAAGACATACCCTTCTGCTTAAGTGAAAACATTTAGTGGATCGTGAAAATTCTAATTGTAGGAATGTACGCAATTTTCTAGCCTTATAAAGATCCTTAAACTTTGTGAAGTTATCATAACTTCTTCTAAAATAAGAAAAGTGATGAGTTTTGTTCCCAATATTCTGACAATGATCAAACTTTAATCTAAAAGTAAATTGTCCAGACACAAATTTTGCTAAGTCATTGATAAGATCATGCATCACAAAACATGACTTATGTTGCATTGATTGTTCAAATAATGATCTTGATTCCAGAGCAAGAAAATATTCTTCACCAACTTTTTCCATTGTCTTGTCCTTGAATTGTTCTAGAAAACCTTCTGCCATCCATAATAATATTACTTGATTTTTCTCAAAAGCATAATCTTTAGGGAATATTGAACAATAGACAAAACATTGCTTTAGCTTTGAAGGGAGATTCTTATAACTTAATCTTAAAGCTGGAAGAACATTTGTCTCATTTGGTAGTGAAATCCATAAACCACTCTCCAATATCCTTTCCCATTCATCAATCTCTAGGTTAGATCGCAAAAGACCTCCAATTGTTTTGATTGCTAAAGGTAAACCTTTGCACTTTTTCACAATTTGCTTACCTATTTCTTTTAACTTGGGACATCTATCAAAGTTATGTTCCTGAAATGCATGTTTTGCAAACAATAACCAACAATCTTTTTCTGGTAGCTGCTTTAAGCGATGAATTGCAACAGAATGCATGACTGATGCAACATTTTTATTGCGAGTCGTTACAATCACTTTACTTCCATGTTTTCCAGACTTGAATGGATTACTCAAAGCTTCCCAATCTGCATAGCTCTCATTCCAAACATCATCTAAGACAATTAGGAATCTTTTCCCCATCAATTGCTCATTTAATGCAACTTGAAGCCTATTTAGATTCTTACTATCCCCTTTAGTTGTCAAACCTACTTCCTCTAGAATTGTTTTTGTCAACCTTAACACGTTAAACTCATCCGAAACACAAACCCATGCTTTAAGCTCAAAATTCTCGTTCACCCTGCTGTCTTTGTATACAAGCTGAGCAAGAGTGGTCTTCCCAATTCCCCCCATGCCGACTACGGCAATAACACTCATATTTTCTTCACCACCTGACCCACCTAAGAGTAGCAACTTTACGAGGTCTTCCTTATCATCATCCCGACCGAAAGTACCCGATTCTTCCACCAAAGAAGTTGAGGGCAATCTTTCAACTGGTTTTACGCCAGAACTTTCTTTCAGACCTAAAACATGCTTCTGTTTTGCTAGATATTCTAGTCTGTGAAGTATTTCTTTTATCTTTAACTCGATCTCCCTGACAAAAGGACTAAGGGAAGTAGATATGGAGTTCCGTACCTTACTTGCAGTGGTTTGGAATTCGGCATCCAACTTACGTTGTAATGCTTCAGTCGCAATCTCGTCCAAGATGTTCTCTGCATCATACACAGTATCTTTTAGATCATCGAGCCACTCTTTCACCCTGAAATCTGTAAGCTGCTTGTCCTCTGCGTCCTCAAGCACTTTATTAACGCCCAGCAATTCTATCTTCAACTTTTGTACGAGACTCTCCTTGACTTTTCGTCGCCGAAAGAAGTCGAGAAACTCCCTAGACGCCATTCTTTTGAAGACCACTTCGAGGAAAGGAGAGATGAGTATTCCTGCAACCTCCGCCATAGTTTCCTCGTTCCAAATCAAAGGGAACAGAGTGTGTGCGAACAGCGGCTCAAATTAAAATATTGCTTGCGATATTTCGCTTGTAAGAGCTTAGGGACCACAAGGCTTATCGAGTTGTTGCGGAAAATAACTCCATGAATTTATGACAAGCGCTGTGAACTAGGACACCGCGACAAGGAGAGATATCAAATAATAAAGTAAAAAGTAAGGATAAAAGTATGCCTAAGGATTTTCTAAATTCCTAAATTTTTCCCTCCACATAAGAGTATCTATAATTCATAAGTGATTGACTGAATTTAAGATCATTTTGATAATAAAAGACATACTACAAACAGGAAAAGATTTAATACAATATCAAAATGAATTTGTTAAAAAAGTTCTGAGTTAGATTAGATAATTTTTTCATAATTAATGAGACAACGTGTGTTTCTGCATATATTTGCTAGGAGTTCCATTGTGGTTGTTAGAGTTGTAAAGTATTACGTGAAATTTGTGTTCATACAAATATTCGAGGGCTGACATATATAATTTGGGTTCATATATGTATTTGAAGGTTTAATCCCTTAAACCAATATCCTAGTTTCATCATTGAGTCTAAGTACAAAATCATATACTTCTTTCACCATGCTTTTAAATTCTTTCTCTCTCTCTCTCTCTCTCTCTCTCTCTCAAAACAAATGACATCTCATAAGCCCAGGTGAATAAGCAATATGGTGCACAATTTGAGTCTGAGAACACGGTTAAACAACAAAAAAATAATTTATGAACGTAAAAAGAAAATAAAACAAGGGAGAGAAAAAGATTCGTCATTAGTCGATGAGGGTCTGAAGGAGACGATGGAAAGCTAGGTGTAGTCATGCATTTCATCGAGTCAATTCATGGACAAAGCATACTTTG